>BSDF01000001.1:143429554-144900387 GCA_027925045.1 Hypotaenidia okinawae
GCACTGTATCCAGATGAACATTATACTCCAAGCTGGATATAGAATAATTTGGGATCTGTTTGTTTATAAATATCTGAAGTGTGGGACACAGAGGGAAATAGCCAGCCTCTTTTCAGTGGTCTGTGGGGACAGGACAAGGGGCAACGGCCTCAAGCTGGAGCACAGGAAGTTCTGCACTAATATGCAGAAGAAATTTTTCACACTGAGGGTGACAGAGCCCTGGAACAGGCTGCCCAGGGGAGTTGTGGAGTCTCCTTCTCTGGAGATATTCAAGACCCGTCTGGACGCCTCCCTGTGCGATCTGTCCTAGGGATCCTGCTTTGGCAGGGAGGTTGGACTCGATGACCTCTTGAGGTCCCTTTCAACCCCTATAATTCTGTCAATCTGTAAATATGTAATCTACAGTTTGGAGTGCAATGCTCACCTGTGTTAATGGATTTTAAAACAACAAAATATATGTCACACAGGGAGTTTTTCTAATGACATTAGCATTTTTGAGCAGGTTTGAGTGTGGCCAACACACTGACATCATCTTCATTGATAGCAGTGTGTAACATTACCTCTAGTTCATGATTTGTATACATCTATTATTTTCATATTTTCAGCTGTATAAAGCTTTTCTGTGTTTAAATACCTGTTTGTTTCTGGATAACTGAACTTGCCACTTGAGTGAGGTCAGCTGTAGAGCAGTCTTCTTCTTAAGGTGACAATAATAAATTCACTGGTTTGTGTAAACTCACTTCACCCATCCCAGTGATACCAATGAAAATAACTACATGCTCACCCGTTTTGTTCACAGAAAATTTTGAATTGATGTAATTCTGGACGGAAAATCATTTCTATTTTGGCCATGAAAGACTAACCCTCCCAGTTTGCTGCTCCAGTGTGATGCCCCTACCCTGAAAATCCCTCACATTACTTCAGTCCTTCCCATGAATCTTGGAAGTGCCAGTCCATACCACACTTCCCCTGCAGAGATAGAGAGATGCCCTTGTGCCATGTATGATTGGGGCACCATGAGATGAGGGAGCAAGTCCTGAGGTTGCTCTTTCCACTTTTGTTTTTGCACTGTTACCCTGTTGGCCAGAGCGCTGCACAATGATGCTGTGATGTAGTGGCTGGCTTGTGCCCCCTGACCAACCTGGAAATGCAGGGGTGGGAAATGAGGCCAGCATCTTCTGGTTCTTCTCTCATACAGAGCAAGGAGAGACAACCTTGCCATTTTCACTCATTGATAAGGTTATTTTGCTCAATCTGAAGTTTATTCATGGCCTTTCTTTGACCTTTCCCTCCTGACAGTTTGCTCCAGAGTATTGCTATTCCCATATTTAGGATCATTTTCCCAACTTACAGTCTCACCCTGCCCACGGTCAGTTTAAACCTATCTGTTCCTTGTGCCACGATTGTCCTTCCGATTTCCTTACATGTCCTTCTGCCTCTTTAATAAGCTTTCATCATTATCCTTTCTGGTCTAGACTTCATCAGATCTGAGCAATCAATTATTTTAAGCTCCTTAAGGATAATATTATCTTCACTCTCCTACTATCTTAGCATCTCCTTCTGCACCTTTCCGCATTCATTTTTTTTCTAATAGTAGGTGTCAAGTAATGTATGTATTTCGTGCATTGTGTAACCACTACTGTGATAGCATGTATATTTCTCTGTCTCCTGAAACATCTTAGGATACCATTTCTCTTTATTACATGTAACCTTGCATTGATTGCACATAATTACAATGTCAGTGACTAGACTTTGCAGATATTTGACTCCCTTCCTACTACAGAGTTCATCTTTCTGTGAGAGATGGAGAGGTGAAATTGTCCTATGTCTTTCAATATTTGTCCTGTCAAATAAAAAGGAATAAATCATTAAGGATAACTGCAGTTTATAATTTTCCTGGCAAACATACTTATAAAGTTGTGGTGATAAACTAATAAGAAATCTGTTGAAAAAAACCCACATCCTAATCGCTTCCAAAAATCTCACAAACAGTTTAAAAAAAAAAGGAATAATAATTGCAGGGGGAAATGGGGAAAAGAGGATGCAGTAAAAATGGCATAATGATCACTTGCTAAATTTGGTTACTCATCCCACTCGCTAATTGACCCTGTGCATATTCTTCTGTGTTAATCACCATGCATTGTATGTCATAATAGCTAAGAACACCAGCATTTCCTTATATTGCTATTTTTAGAAGGCCTTACTGGGTGATGTTTGAATTCTTTGATAACCAGTAAAATATCTTTCTGTCAGAGGAATTCTACATATTTTTTGTTGCCTGGTTAATTACTAATTGTGTGTAGCACAAGAAAATTATGCCACCTTAACGAGTTATTTTATGACTTAAACTTGTAAGTTCTGTTATGTTTGACTTCCATTTGGAATTTATTTGTGGTTCTGAGTGAAACAGATGGACAGTACGAAAAGTGTAGCTGTTTTTCAGTGAGATTATTTCGCTTTGATATTCATGGCATTTTATTCAAATTTGTGCAGAGTAACTGCACATGTTAAGGATGTTTCAACTGACACTGGTGCAAATCTGGTATTTAAATCTAATCTCATCTTTAGAATGATATTCTCATTTACACAAAGTTCAGAGTTTCCCACTGTGTGTAGTTTGTAAGCTGGAGAATGCATTACTGCAACTATATTCAGCAAAAGGTATTCCATTATGGACTTTTGAAACCGACTGTAGTCCAGTAAAAATAGTTCCTTTGAATGGTGAATCGATATGCATGGAATTTGCACTAGAAATGGATGTTTTTCTTTCTTTTTTTTTCTGTGAACTGAGAAGTCTAGTAAAACATCAATGAGAATCAAAGGCACACCGCAAAGTTTTCCCAGGCCCAGTTTATCTTCTGCAAAAAAAGGATGGAAACCCAGATCTTATCCTGCAGTGGAAGCGATGCACTGAAATATGGAATTAGCAAAATGCTACTCGAGAAGGAGATTTCAGACTGTAAACTCTATGGTAATATATCTCCAGCCTTTGGCCAAGTGCTCTGCTCTAGTAACAGTCTCACTCAGTTAAGACTTGCTGGGAGGGCATCTTGATACAGTGAGCAGAGAATCAGTAAGGAAAAGTTGTTACCTGGTTAATGTTGTGAACACACTTCATGAGTTTAGGGGTAGGGCTGCGAAGTAGTTGTTTCTTGAGTGCTGTGGTTTAGATTGATTGCTATTGGTTGTGAGTTAAGTGATAGTATTTTTTAAACATATCAGTCTCTCCCTCTCAAAGTATTTCTTGTAGTGTTTAGTTTAATCTACTCATACATTAATAGGCAAGGCTCAAATTTCCAGGCCACCTTCTTAGCATATACACATACTCCGCATTAGATAGAGTGACTATCCGCTCTCTGGGGACTCACCTTCCTTAAGTGAGTTTAATCACTTTAATCTCTTCTTGTTAACACTTTTCTCAAGAGCTTTTCTCTAGATGTCTAGACCAACTACTCTCTATCATCTTTTTCAGCTTGAGCTATTCAAGGTTAATAATTTTTAAAATAATTCCACAAAATACCTGTCTGGAATTCTGTGGTGGTTTGACCCTGGCTGGAGGTCAGATGGCCACCAAAGTAACTCTATCACTCCCCTTTTCAGCTGGACAGGGGAGAAAATATCTATTGAGAGGCTTAGGAGTCGAGGTAAGGACAGGCAGGGAGAGATCACTCTGGAATCAGTGTCATGGCTAAAACAGACACAACACAGAATAAAGGAAAGAAACTCTCTAATTTATGACACTGCCCTGCACACCCAGTGACACCAGAGTTGGGTAATGAGAAGTGGGACCAGATCTTAAAGCACCTCTCCCCACCCCTCCCTTCTTAGCAAACTTCACTTTAGTCATGATTTCTCTCTTCTTCCCACCTATTGTGGCATGGAGGGAGGCAGGGAATGGGGGAATGGGGGTTTCAGTCAGTTCCTCATTAACTATTTTCCTTCTTACCTTGGGGGGACATTCCTCACACCCTTCCCCTGCGGTACCGTGGGGTCCCACCATGGGAGACAGTTGCCCACGAACTTCTCCAGTGTGAGTCATTACCCATGGGGCTTCAGCTCTTCACCAGCTGCCCTGACATAGGTCACTTCTATGTGGTGCAGTCATAGAATCATAGAATGCCTCATTGTGTCTCCTCCATGGAGACACAAGCCTCCCCTCTTCAGCACACCTGCTCAGGCCTGGATCTCTCTCTCTCATCTCTCTGTCTCTGTCTCTCTCTATGGGCTGCAAGTGCTGGCAGAGCCTTACTCTAATGCAGGTCACAATTTCTCCTGTATGTCTCCACCTGCTCCAGCATGGGGCCTCTCCAGGGGCTGCAGGTGGGGTCTCATCCTTTTCCATGGGCTGCAGGGGGACACCTGCTCCACAATGGTCTTCCCAATGGGTTGCAGGGGAATTTTCTCTCTGGTGCCTGAAGCACTTCTTCTCCTCCCCCTGCCCCTCCTTCTTCACTGACCTTGGTGCCTGCACAGTTTCTTAGATCTTCTCACTCCCTTCTCTGGTGGTAAAAAGCAGCTGCTTGTGGTTTTTTTCCTCCTAAATGTGATTCCCAGAGGTGCTGTGACTGTTGCTGATGGGCTTGGCCTTGGTCAGCAATGACTCTGGCTTGAGCCGGCTGGTGTTTGCTCTGTGGGGCCTGCAGAGAGATTCTGGCTGCTTCTTGCAGAAGCCACCCTTGTGGCCCTCCTCTTCCCCAGAACCCAGCCACACAAAACTACAACAAATTCACATACAGCTTTTCATTAAAATCTGATAAAATGTACCAACTTTTTCACAGAAATCACCTAGGCCACTTTCTTTTTGTAATGACTCTCTCAAGAATAGAAGAATGGTTCTGTTATCAGTGGAGACAAAAGACATGGTGGGTCATTTGCTTTGTACAGAAAGTATAGCATTAGTAATTCGTGGTAATGCATGAGAAAATACATACTGGTTTTAGAAGTCAGAGCACATAACAAAGGTTCCTAACTGAAGAAGTCTTGTATGCTGTGGCATTTGTGCTAATAACTGTGCATTGGGGAGTTACTAAGAATTTTTCCCCTTATTAGTTCTACGTGAAGTATGTACACTTCCTAAAATTAAGCAAAAAGATTCCTCTAATTGTGTTGCTTTTGAAAGAACACTTACGCAATTAAATGGCCAGGGAGAAAAAAATCTCAGTAACTGTCCTTGGCAGTAAAGGGATTTCTCTACATAAAGTGTTTCTGAAGAGGCATGCTCCAGGCCAGACAGGGACCAGCTATTACCCGTGGTGTTGCCAAGCAACACTACTGTGCACTCTTAAAATTAAAATGACTCCTTTTTAATTTTGCAGAGAAATGGGGTTGAAATGGAGGAGACACACAAGCCCTTTCAGTGAACAAACGAGCTGGAACTTTGCAGAGTTAGTTATTCCCTGTATAATTAAATAATATATGAGCATTTCTATTCTGTAGCATAAAGATTCCTTTATTGTGGCCATCACTGTAATGTGTGAGCAGGTGTGTGTATCGGTCTGGTGTTTCTGTATAGATTAATCAATACCAAATTACAAATTCTGGGTTGGTTTTTTTTTTTGTAATCAGCAAATTGTTCTATTCCAGTTCTTTCTATCATGTATCTCATGCTGGACAGGAATTTAAAGTGGTGTTATCAGGTGGCTAACAAAGCAAAGACAAGAACAGCTGATCACCTCTTATCAGCATCATAAGACAGCAGCTGCAGTTTAGAGGACCTGTTCCTCCACAGTGTTACTCAAAGAAATCAATTAATGAAGTCACTGGGTGAGGGATGAGAATACATAAATTAGAGATGTTACCTAATACTCTAGAAAATAGGGCAGTAAGGAAAAGCTTTCCCACAGCTGTCTGAGGAAGGAGAAGGTAGAGCTTTGCAGGGTGAAAGCTCATATGTGAAGCTGAAGTGTGCCACAGAAATATCTCTTAGGGATTCCCAGAAAGAGAGACTACACTACATTGTTTTGCTGCCTTTCTACTCTGTCTGCGAATGAGAGGTATTGACTTGCAGTTCCCTAGAAAAGGCAACATGATGCATTTACTCCACTAGACCTTGAAGAGAGACATTTTCTAAGCTTTAGAGAAACAATGCTTCCGTAAGAAATTTAGGAGAGATTTGGGAGAGCTGACATTAAAGTTTAGATGCAGAAGTTGATATCTTATCCATTTCTACAGACAAAAAAACCTAGAAAGTGATCACAGAAAAAAAAACCCCAACCAAAAGCAGGGGATTGGATTCAGCTCTGGATTGATTTGCTGAATTCCAGGTGCAGTAGGTGTGTCCATATGTGAGACAGGCATCTAAGGTCCCCAGATGGAGCCAATACAGGAGATGTACTTTAGTGAGTTATCCATCTCATCCTCCAAGGATGGCTCAGATGCTGACATTTTATCACCTGAACAGAGGTCTTTATGTTTCTCTGTCTTTACTAATCAGTTCATTGGCATAGTTAGAGATGACCAAGTGAAGATCTAGATCACAACTGAAAATAAGGAGAACTTAGATGTGTAGCAGTACAGATCTCATAGACATCTGATTATGTCTGAATCTTGAGCCTAATGCTCACCAAGGTAATAATTCAGTTGTCTAAACATCAGTACCTGCTTCAGTTTCAGCTTTTTGGAGATATCCATCTGACTGCTTGGTGCCATTCCTGAAGGATAAGCCCTACACTCACTCCCCTGACATTTCTGCCTGGATCACCCACACATCTTGAAAACTGCATGATTTCTAAACTAACGCTGGATGTTTTTCTTCCTTTAGGTAGAAGTCTCCGTGGCACCTAGTGCTTTGCTGCACATATACCCTGGGTCACAGTCTCCAAGGGTCCAACCACTGCAATTATAAAGTAAATGGTTGGGTTTATTTCATAAAATTTCAGAGGCTCAAAGCATAGAAGCAGATTTCAGTTGCCAACCATAGCTGTCAGTGGCCATTTCGGACACCTGGTACTATCTGTGATTTCTGCAGAGGCCAGTTAAGTATGGACCTATAGATGGAACTAGGAGAGATAACTTGGTAGATTTAAAATCATAATAGACACTTTTTATAGTCTATAGAGGGAGCTCTAGATGTGTGATATGTCTTATCCCAAGATAAATGCCTGATCTGCATAACTCAAACGAAGACATGCACGTTGTAGTTGCCTAAAGTAAAGCAAGATGAATGTGCCTGGAGTTTCCTATTTAGACTCATCTTAACCATAAAGCAAGGATGCCACTAGAAAGTGAGGCTGTATTTGCATTCTTTTTGTTGAGGAGATACTGTTGCAGAAAAATAAACACGCAGAATATAAGCTATAGTACCTCTAGCTTGTTCAAACTAGGTATACTTCCATGTGAAGGTTTTGTGACTGGTTTGGTTTCATGCAAGCATGGACTGAGAACCTGCACAGGATGTTTTCAAATGCAGCTCTAGATCTATTTATTTTGGTAAAGAGGAGTAAAGATGTCTGAAGGGGTGATAGCATAAGATTTACTTATGGTTTTCATGACTATATAGATATTACTGTAGGCCCAAATATGCACTGGAGCATAACATCCAAAGCACTGAGCTAATAAAGTTTAATAGACTAAGATAGAGTGACATTTCTTATGCTGAAGTTGAGTCATGCTCTCTGATCCACTGTGTTGCTTCAGTGCTGGGAAAGGTGGAAATTATATATGAACTCATTCATCTAAAGTTTCTTTCTGTGATGATGTTTAAGCAAGCCTCATTAGTGAGGAATGGAGTGTGAATAATTGTAAAGGAGTGTGTTTTTATACGATAGATGGCAAGATTTCCAGGTGTGAAAGGAAATGTCATACAACGTCATAGAATCATAAAATACCTCGAGCTCCAAGGGACCCATGAGCATCATCGAGTCCAACTCTCTGCTCCTTGAAGGAATACATAAAAGTAAGCCGAAGATCATTACTAAATTTTGTTTCTCACTTAACTGAGAGGGAAACTCCACATATATCTGAGTTGGGAACAGGGTCCTAGAAGGGAAAAATGGTGGGAAAGGAGTGTTACTATACCAAAAGTTGAGAGGTACCATTACAATGCAGCTAATGTAGGAGATAGTGAGAGTAAATATTTTGAAGAATGCTCCCATCCAATAAAACAGGAAGAACTCTTGAAATGTTTTTTATCTGCAAAGAGAGTGATTCATACATTGATTCTCCTGCAACTTTTTTGAAATACCTTCTCAATCTGGTTTGTAAAATGCACCACATTCTTTGAGTTGGGATAGGACCCCTAGTCTTAATTAATGTCACTGCATCTTGTTTAGAAACATCCTGAGGACAGCTCCCTTATATTTTATTTATATGTTCCTTTTTTTCTCATTGTCCTATCTTGTCTCCATGACTTTAATGAAACACTTAAGTGCCCAGTAGAGATAACAAAATGTATGACATTTGCAAATGCCAGTTTAATCAACATCTCTGGAGACCCTGTGTATTGTCATTGGCTTGACTGAACATTAGAAGACTGAAAAGCAACTGCTCCTTTCCAGTTACAGCTTATGAACAGCTATAACCTATGAACAGTGGATACATTGTTCCCCTTACTGTCAGGAAATACAGCATACCTAGGTAGACAGTCTCCTTCTTCACAATAATTCCTGCTTATTAATATTACAGAAACACACATTTAAAGTTCACCTGTCTTTTCCAATTACTTCTTCCAAGGACTGTAGGTTTTTTCACTTGGCTTTCATAAATCTTAATTTTAAATACAAGGATCTTTTGGCAGTTAAGATTTTGTTTATTTTCTTTAAAAAGAAAATTGCAGTCTTCTTCTGTTCCTAAATCTACTTTATTTTTTCTTGTATCTCTGTGGCAACACTAGAGCATTATTTGTCTTCTCCAGTCTGGTCTGCTCAAAAGTAGGTGTAAGCAGGGCAGTAACTTCTACAGGCTATATCTATGTGTGTGTGTGTGTATATATACACACACACACACACACACACACGCATACGTGAAAGAGACCCAGCTTCTGTGGGTGCATTAATGCCATTCCTTGGGCTGCAAAGGTGATTTTTTTTCTTCCTACAGTAAAACATTACAGACTGAAAAGCTAAAGCTGCTGATCAGAACAAACATTATATTGGAGTATTTTTAATAGAAAATACTGGAAACCATAGGCATTTTACAGGACCATTGCTGTTGAATACCTAGAGAGTTAAGAGCACTTGTTGGAGTCCTGAGGGAAAAGGAATTTCCATGGGTTCCATCTGATGGATATACTACAGTGTTGCTGTCAATGTGAACTTGATGGAAGAGGAATGTGAGATGTACCTTAGCTTTTGCAGTTTAACATTCAGGAATGTCTACCAGGTGATAGAGAAATAAATGTGAATGAAACAGCAGTGAGCAGCAAGAGTGAAGGAACATGCAGAAAATTGTCATTTAGTAGAATTCAGCAGTAAAATCATAAGACACAGAGCTAATGTTGGAAAGAAAGCAAATAAACTTAGGGAAATAATGCATAACCAAAGTGCCAATAAAAACAGGGATGATCCCAGATACCATTCCACTTCACGCCGCTGATTATTCTAATCAAGCCTCTGACATCCTTTTAAAGCACAAGAGGTAACTATCATCCATAATTTACATAGAGAGAGAAATGGAGCAGAGGGAATAGGTGATCCAGGACAGCAGCAGAAGACATTGACTGGGGGGACAGGATTATAACTCAGAATTCTTTACTTCCCAACAGATCATAGCCTGCTATGTCTTAAAAATGTAACAGAGGCAGATTTTAAAAGACTGATGGAGATAGTGATGGGCATTTCCCAACACCTGAGTGCCTGTTTTAGAAGGCCTAATCATGTTCTTTTTGCATACTTTCCTCCTGAAAGCTGTCTTTCTGTCCAACCTAAGACTCTTTATAAGAATATATCAGTTAGATAATGAAGAACAAAGAAACAAGAGGAAGATGTAGGACCTTGCTTTCACTGTTGTGTTAATCACAGTCTGTTGGCTGCAAAAAATTTCATCATACCATTCAATTTCCCAGGCTGGACTGGGCCTTAGAACAAGTGAGTTCAATGTCATTGACCTTGAAGGCTTCATAGCATCCTCACACATCTAGAAAAGTGGTCCTTCATGAGAATACGTGTCGGTGGAAATGGGGGACACATTTTACTAAGATGACTCTATCAGGGGGGTTGGACCCGATGATCTTTCGAGGTCCCTTCTAACCCCTACAGTTCTGTGTTATACATCCAGAAAAACACTTGCTTAAAAAAAGAATAAATAAAAAATTTTTTTTTTGTCATCAAATGTTCTGTCTTTGAAAAATTCCAGCACCCCTGTTTTGTCATGCCATCAACATCTGGGGAAATAACAACATTTTCCTGGAACCTGCCATGAGTATACTGAGTCCAAATAATAAATTGAGGAAAATAACACAAATATCTGCACTTTAGACTCTTTACTCTGATCTCTAAACTGCCCTTCCTAAAATCGTTTTTCACTTTTATTGATTATCCAAGTTGGCTGATGCAGGAGGGAGTGTTTATTTGATTAAACAGTTGCTTTCCATTCTGTCTGTTAAGTGGGGTTCCCTTGTGATATCCGTCAATGAAAAGGGAAAACAGGAACACACAACACTATAAGTTCTCCATGTTAGCAAAATCCATCTGTTTATGGAGATCAAGCAGAACTGTCTGGAATAGATCAAATCTAAGCAGACTAATTTACATGTATGTTTTGTAGCATTTTGCATCATTTCTCTTTAGAAAAGCAAACAGCTTTTTTTTGTCACTGGAATGAATGTAATTATTATGCTCAAGAGTTGAAAAGCCTGGGTAATTAAATTGCATCCAATTTGAATAGATTCTTATATGACAAGCTGCATCTTACAGAGCTGGGATGAAGAAGCTGTCAGAAAAGTAGGTTCAACTGCTTTCATACTTCAGAAGAAGAGGAAAAACTCTGCAGAGGAAGTTCCTCTTAAACTCAGAGGCAATGAAATCTGGGTGTCCCACCCTTGTACCCATCAAAACCAGATTACTTGGTGTATTGATGACTCCCCAGGGCATCAGAGTGCCCAGCAAACCAAAGCAGAATCATGGCTAAGAAGGGTATTTGAGTATTAAAAGCAAGAGGAGCCTTTGGTGCATCTAAAGGTTTGGTATGTGGGGAAAGAACTGGGAACCTGTGATACAGATCTTGGAAAGACTGTAAAATATGAGTGTTATGGAGAAAAGAAGTAGCCTGGTTGCAAATGCTGCAGTTGCCTGCTGTAAGGGAGCTGGGTATGGCAATGTGTTTCTCAGGAAGTGTCAGTGCTGGATCAGAAGACAATTGTCAAAACTGCTGGAAATCTCACCCCTCTCAAATGGATCTGCACCGGTGCCCACAAACCAGCAAGCAGAATGGACAAAACTGAGGAAGATTAATAAGAACTAAAAATTCTGTCTCAGTTTTATCTGACAATGAAGTGGCTCTGTAAGAGTCCTGAGCAAGTGGGTTGAGGCAGTTCCTCAGCTCAAAAGCTAGGAAAGACTGTTCTTATGTTTATGAAGCACATCTTGAGCGCCTTGTAGCACAGTGTATTATTCTTCAGCTGTGATGAGAGCACAGTTTGTGAATAGTTAACACCAAGGGCAAGAAACATTCTGAAAGCCACAGGACCTGTTCAGCACCGACAGTGTTAACAGCTGTGGATGCAGGAAATGTGCTGGTTTTGACAAAATCTGCTGAGGACATCACAAATTACAGCCTGGAGCATTCATGGATTTGTATTTCTAGCTTTCCCACCAAACCAAATGAACTGTAATTAGGAAGTGTTTTTAGCTGCTCACTGTTCATCTGCTAAGAAAACTTAAAATGATTTTATTATTTTGTGTGAAATTTTGTGTTTAGAATTTTGAAACAAGCAACTGTTTCATTTTAATCTTTATCTGTCACCCCTGAAACATGGCTGTAAAATGAGTTTCTATTAAACTGGTGAAAACCTGTAGAGCAGCTTAAGGAACTGTGTAATTTCTTTAGTTTGGGACTTGAGAGAATCATCACATTTGCATACTTTCTTATAAGTCTTTCCTATTTTTCACTAGCTCTCAGTGGGTGTGTTAAAATAAAAAGTATAAGATCAATTTAAAACTGCTATTCCAGAAGAGCAGCTGGCATAGAAATCAGCATTATGTTGCAACATCCAATCGATTCATCATGCTTAATATACCCTCTATTGCAGTGCCTTTTATCAGCTGTTTCAAAAGCAAACCATACTTTTCTTGACTATACAACCCTGTGTCCAGAACAATTTTGTCAATGATTCTGTTTTTCTCCAGTATTCACATCCAAAACAAAACAATTTATCCAAAAGAGACAACATGAGATGAGAAGGACATGTGTCATGACTATATTATTTTAATGTGTTCTGAGCTATTGAAAGATGCTCTACTGAGTTCTGGGTGTTCAGTTAGTTAGAAATTTCAGTAGTGCTGCTCTAGCTACACAGCAAACACCCGGCAAGAGAAAAGGCTGGGGATAAAAATGCAATGATGCTGCCTTTATTTGTAACTTGATCAGAAAGGCACAAGTCTCAGTCAGGTTTGCCTGTGGTATCTCTGTAGTGGGAAAAAGCTGTAAGAAGTTTTGATGTTAGTTGTTCTGTTTGGATCAGAATGTGCTTTTCAAGAATACCACTAGATTTCCCCAATTTACCTTGATTTAGTTCATATCTTGGAACAATGAAAGTGTGTAAACTGGATTCTTTTCAAGTGCAACTAAAGTAAATGATGCCCAATGGAAATTTTTTAGCATGTCTTCAGCTCAGAGGGACAGATTAAGCTAGACTGAAGGAGTCTCTTCTGAAATGCGTATAGTAGTGCTGTCAAGTACTCGGTGTCAATGGTCTCTCTATGGTTCCTCTCCTACTGCACTCCATTGCCTGTTGATGAAGCCATAGTCACAGAACTTGTCAGGGAATTTCCAAGGCTAAGAAGAGAAAAAGAAGAAACCACTAGAGATTTCCTAAAGTTCCCAAGGATTCCAAAGTCCATAATATTCTTGGTACAAAGAAACTCATCCACACAAATTCAACACGAGGTATTAAACAACATGAATGAAGCTTATATGGTTGCCATGTAAGATTGGACTGGATAGCTGTTCAGTTTTGCAAGGTATTTGAGATGACTGAAAGGGTTAATGATTGAAAAGGTTAAATTTGTTTTAATGTAAATTGAAAGGAAACCAAACCAAATATCTAAAAATAATTTTACAATCAGGTTATAACACAAATCATGCATGTCAATAGGTTAAAAGTCTAATATGGCTGAAACAAGACTACTCCCTGCCAAATGTGCCTACTAGTCACCACGAGGAAATCCCATTAAAAACATTTATTTGAACTTAATCTAACTAAACAAAGTTTTGCAGGTATAACAAAAGATATGTTAGATGGCATTTGTTTGAACTTGCAGATCACACCGCCTTAGCCAAACACTGCTCACCTTTAGACTGCATCAGTCACAGGGGGTCAAAGATTGCCAGCATAAGGTGATTTATAAAGAGATAAAAACAGGTTCTGGTATGGATATTACAAGAGTTGTTCTGTCGCAGCTTGGGGTTCCTTAGTACTCAGTAAGAACTTAAAAAGGGTGAAACAGTTAAGAGCTTGGGGTAAACAAGCTGTGCCTGTGCCTGGGCCTGAGCTGTGTCTGATCTCCAGGAAAAAAAGTTTACTAGTTATTCTTAGGAACACAAAATATTTAAGTGTGATTAAATTAAAGAAGAGGCTGATCAGAATAAGTCCGCTCTCATACAGGACTGTTCACATGGAAGTTCAAAATGAGACCTCTAAGATTTGTTAATGTAAGAGCTACTTGGCATAGATGGGCCAGGCAAATGCTGAGGTGATGTTTCATTATATTTACATTGAATTTTAGCAAAGTCTGGAAGGATTGCATGAAACAAATAACATATGGGGGCTTTTTTGGAACTGCATTTCCTTAAAAGCAGGTTAGCAGATTGTTTATTTTTAAGCTTAGAGAAAAGTGTGTTTCATCTCACATTTGCACCTGACCTTGTTATCGGAGATTTTCTCTCTAGCTGGGTAGAGGAACATTCTTACTATTTTAGGCATCTATTTTAAGCTAAGAATTGAATTCTCCTTACAATTTCACCAGTTGGACAACAGCGGCATGGCAGTAGGCAATGAGGAACATGGCGCTCTATGTAGCTCCACTAAAGCTGGATCTACAAAGAATCAGATCTTACTTGCTACCTTGGTTTCATTATCTTGTGAATATAAATGTACTGCTTAACTTTGGACCTGAATTAAGATCGAACTATATGCCCTCTCTGCAGGCTAATAGTTAAAGCACAGCACTGTGCTAACACAGTGATGTGGCTTTTGGACCAGGACCAGTGCCGCACCTCACTCATCTCCCTGAAAAACTTATCTTTGTGAAAAGCAGTAGGCAGTTGGGTGTAGCTCATTTTAATCCACTCCCAGCTTCTCAGGGCACCGTCTGAACCGCTAAAAGAACACAGACTATCTCTGGAAAGGGTCAGATGTCTACCTCGTAGGACTTACGTATTCTTCTACCCTTCATCAGTGTTAGACTTCTAAGAAGAAACCTAAAATGATTGTTTTCCAGCTCTTTATGAGTGCTTCTCTTCACTTAATCATCATGGCAATGTAAGTTTGTACTGGATTCCCACTGAGCAGAAGAAAGACAGGATATAATTCAACAGTATCTTGATCTTCTAGGCCCTGTTTCATTTTCCTGCAGCTTTCTCTCCACACCTCCCAAAGAAAGTGCTAATAATTCATACGCAATTTTTTGTAGTTATTGTGTATTTAATACTTTATGAGTTGAGATAAAAGATATTAGCTCTTCAAATTTCAGCTCTTTATCTTGTGGAGAAGGTGAGGGGACTTGCTTTGTCACTCTGGCACTTGTCAGCTGCTTATGATAATCTGCATTGTCTCAGATTTGTAGTCCAAACATTTTGCCACAGACTCTCTCAAGAAACAGTGCTTATTGGGGAGTCTTGTAATGCCCTGTACCCTGTCTGTTGCTCCCACTTTGCCTTTCTCCTTCCTTTTGCCATCTGGGCACACAGTTTTCTTTGTCTCCTTCCAGCACACCACATTCCTCTTCCTTTCAGTGCTGTCACTTCTTTCCATTTTCCTCCTGCTCAGCTCCTCTGCCTACCCTTCATGGTCATCTTCATTCACTAGCCCGTTCCCTGTCCCACTTACCTCACTTACTCCAAAAGGGGTTTTGTGGGGAGGACAAATGGTTGCAGGCTTAGATGTTGCCTTAGATGATGTTTTAATACCGTGAGAACAGTGTTTGTTGACATACATGGTTTTCCCAGATTAGCACTCCGTCAGGAGATAAAAGCACACATACTACCCCTAACACATATGCACTATTTCTAAGAAACACACACAGTATTCCAGCAGACATTTAAGATGTTCTTAATATGCACACACTCTTATTTTTTACCTTTTTTGCTTTCTGGAATACAACTTCACATATTTAAATATGTTCCAAACCAAAGGCAAGAAATGTACTGATAAAATAACAATACATTCTCATTTGATCACTTAACTGTAGGAGCAGGACTTGAAAAGTTGTGACAAGATTTTGCAATCTGGCAGTGTTGTTAAAGCATTGAGCAAATCTAAGTCCTTCCTCTTTATTTTTTTTCCCTTTTGCTTAGGGAAATGGGGCAAGCATAATTGAAAAATTTCACAAATCTAAAATGGAGAGAAATTTCATACTGAGACGTAAGGTTTAGCTCTGATTGCCCTACATGCATCTTGAAAACGTCTCTTGAATGTGAAGTGACCACTGCTCCCGCTGCCATGTTAATGTGACAAGCAGATGAAGCACTTCCTAGTGACATGGCAACACTTCTGTACTATCTCATACAAAGATTAAAAATATTTTTCTTATGAAAGGGACTTTGATGTTTGGATGCTATTTTTATAATGATTCATCAGCTTCTCTTCATACTGATTACACTTTTTAGTTAATATATACAAAAATTGTTTCCAGGCAAGTACTAATTAAAGCTATCTTTATGGACAAATAGGAGATCAGAAAGAAAAACAGTTTGAATACAGAGTTTTGCATTTAACTCTTCCATACACGACTGGGAAATGGCTTCAGGGTTTCATGAGGAAAATTTAATAACAATTCTTTGTACTGCTTTATTGTCTGAGCAGGAAAACTAATATACATAAACTGATTACAATACTCCAATAATGTGATTAAATCAGTATTAATAACCCTATTTAAGTCAGGAGAAGTGTCAAAACAAAATAATTCTCCGTTCACACAGTCACTGTCTCCCACTGCCCTGAGGTGCCTATAAGCTCATTATGTCTTCACCACAAAAAACACTGTTTCAGTTGTTTCAGGCACACATTCTACTCTTTAGATTCAGGAATGAAAAAGGCTGTGAAGCCAGTTCCTAAACTACACAAAGTTACGAATTTTTCTGACATCAATGAAATTATAACACAAATTCGAAGTACCGAAAATGTTGCCACTCACTCATTCAAAGTGGGAATGGGTCTAAAATGAGATTTTCAATGCTGTTCAGTGCAGAAATTCTGCTTGGTTTAGATAATTCAATGTCTTGCCTTTCTGTAATTCCCTTTTCAATTTTCAGCTTGATTTTGTAAGGAAACATGGCTTGCAAGATTATGGGGGTGTGTGTGATCTGGTCAGCTCTTAAACTATGAATCAAATCTATTCAAGTTGACAGATTCTTACAGTAATGAAGATAGGAACTAAAACAGTGAGATCTTGGTTTGTTTTCTTTTGGGAGAAAGGCTAAACCAAATTCCAAATCTCACCTTCTTTATTTTCCCATCAGAGAATAAATATATGCTTTGCTATATAATTTGTTCACAATTCTACTCCAATGTGCTTTTTCCACATCACTTGTTTATCCTGTAACTGTCAGCCCTTGCATGGGCACACATAAATATGATTCAACAATCTCTACTCATCAATAAGCACATTCTTAGTCACAGTGAGTTTACTAAGACTTACAGTGTATCTTGAATTAGGTTTGGGTAAAAAGGATGCAAAAAGAAGGGAACTGAAGTAATAGGAAATTCAGGTTGGCAATGACTATGCTCTAAACCTGCATGGGAGGATGACTTGTTAGGGCAAGATTGCCAAACTTGTTTTCAGTGAATTAATGTGGGCACTCAAGACGATTTCAACCACGGTAGCAGCTGGGTTTGCCCTGTATGTGTGTGACTTCTTGATGCCATGGCTGGATTGCTTTGGACAAATTGATTTGGACAATCAAATTTGCCCAGAACAGGCCAGTCCTACAAGACTTAAGCAGCCTGGATATTTTTAGACACATTGTTATGGTTGACTGGGAGCTTGCCTTATTTTTATACTGTTGCTTGTATTCAGATCAGTAAATAACCCACAGCAGGAAGTTTGTGACTGCAAGATGACAGAGAATCTTGAAATGAGACACCTGAATTTAAATGCTGCCAGAGTTTCAAGGCTTGTGGGCATTCACTAGAGATAAAACAGAAATACACTTAAAATATAAACCCTTTGTGATTCCCCATTCTTGACTGGAAAACAGTAATTACAATGAAGGGTTTGGTCTATAATTCAGCCATATGTTTAAACTCTGAGTCAAGAAATATCTTAAAAGAACTTAGCCTTGATCCAGGCTGTCTGAATTACATGAAGGCTAAGCACGTGTTTAAGGATTTTGTTATAACTGAATAACAGAATGCAGTCAATGTTTCTCCAGACTATAAATGCAAGACTCATCTTTGCAAGGTCATGATGCAAAAACAAAACCTCAACAAGTTTTTCGAAACTAATCACGTGAAACTAGCATGTGGAAACATTACCCAGCTATATCTATGTCAACATGTCATGAATCTGTGAGAAATGCAAGTACATGCTGGGACTGCATGTGGCCGGACACATGATATAGGCCACACGCTTTAAATAATTTATTTTATTTATAAAATTGAAATGGTAGATGATTATGATTTTATTATATTTTTTTTGCTGTATCAACTATTGCTTTAAATTATTGAATAAAGAAAGAATTTGCTGAAAGCTTTTAACATACTTAACAATACTTCTATATTTACCTTCTCTGCTTTTTCCTTTGCTGTGGCAAATGAATCCCTTGACTTTCACTAGACATGCTAACAAAGTGAACCTAATGATTTATTTAATTTTTAGCCTTTTGATCCTTCTGCTAAAATAAGGTAACTAGAGATATGCATGATTCAGTTATTAACATAGGCATAACTTTAAATATTTTTCTTCCCCACCCAATAAGGTTTTCATGTTTGTGTTTTGGGGCAGGGGGAGAGGGCACTGCTATGTCAACAACTCTTACTTATATCTAAATGTATTCACTAATATGTTTGAGCTGACATAATTACCTTAAGGGAAAAAAAAAAGGTAATCAATACATCTGATTTTGGCAATGAACCTGGGGCTACATCCTTAGAGGTATACAGAACTCTCGAATAATCCTATTTATCAATATACTCTTCTTCTTGGTTAAATTTATCCCAGTTCAGCCAAGGACTCGGCACTTTTAAGTCCCTCAGTTATTCAAAATAGGGCTTTGATGAAGCAGAATTCATACGCAGGGTTTGTGTTGGCTCTGTTTACATAAACATATCTGTCTGGTAGGCAGAAGAACCTGTGCTACTTTCATGTTTTACAGCTTGTAGTTCACACAAGAGGACATGTATAGAAACACCCCTCCAGTAAGCCATACTATAATTGTAGATTAGCCAGACCTTTAGGGAAAATATCAAATACTGTGATGTGGCCAATGAAATTGCATAAGGAGTGCCCTAGGATTCCCAGCTCTTTTATTATATTTCTTCGTATAGTCCATCAAATTTTCAGTGGCAAAACAAATAATTTACGTTATTTCAGATGCAAATGCCTTCATTTAGATGTGTGATTGTAAATCTGGAGGCAGTCTATTTGCATGTTGACAGTTAATCTCATCTTTAAACATTTTACTGAACTGAGACTTCTGTGTAACTAAAATCCATCTGTACTTGCTGTCCTCTGAATATGTAGCTGTCCTATACATGTCATGTTCTGACACAATGGGCTGACGCTGATTCATGGAAAATTTTTACATGGAATTGAACAGCATCAATACACACAACACAAACTGGAAAGATCATTTAATGAGACAGTCTTTCGCTGAAGTGAGAATGGACTTTTGTGTAGGGGGTGATGTAAATATTTCTCTCATTTGCTGTAAACACTATGACTTGAAATCAATTGTGGTTGGTAGCTTTTCACTTCCTTCTTCTATGTGGGTTTTTTAACATTAAGCAACAGTTATTTAAGAAAATAGTCACACCACGGTTATGTTAAAGCAACACCTCAGCAAGAGAGCTCTGATGCTCTGTTGTCTTTGTGGATTGTGTTCACAAGCACTGTGGCCTCCAGAATTTTCTGGGCATTTTCCTGGATGTCTAAAAACTATGCAGTTGAATATCTGTCTATCAGTAAGAGGCTGAGATGGTTGAAACAAATGATTTAGTCCATTCCAAAATCATTGATGCCTCTAAGGTAAACAGCCTATGAATTAAGAGGTCAAAGGGAAGACACAGAACCTGCAAGAACCATTTATCTCGTCTCTCTCCCATAATGTCACTTAGCTTCAGCTGAGATTCTAAGATGAATAATAATGAGAATTGTAAAATAAATTCATTTTATTTGCAGGGCACATGAGCCTACCTTTTCACTGGTTTTCTGCAATACTTTCTGAAGTATGGTGAAGTATAGTAAATGCTTTTTTTTAAATATCTGAAATTATGCAAAGTTTCATTAGGGTCAGTGAAAGAACCATGGCAATTTGTTCTCTGACAATTCTTATTCTGGTCTCTCCTGATTTTTAAGCATTGCAGCACTGCATGCTTAGCTTGTAAAGAACACATCCTGTGACTCCTATTACTGATGGATTTTGCTTAAATATTTTCCAAAGCTGTAGTGGAAACATGACTCTTAACTAGGTTGAACATGTGATAATTTGAATAAATCAGCAAGGAGCTGAGCAAATATGAATGTAAAGTTAATTCCAAGATTAGATTAAATATTTTAGCATCAATTATAAGATATATGATTTGGAAAATGTCTTTTTATTTGCTTAAAGCTAAGACTTTAATGTATTTTGTCTCCAGGTTGTCCCTATATAAATGATTCTTTAATTCAATTTTTTTCTTTTTTACATTTGTTAGCCTGCCTGTCATCAGCCTGAATTCTGTGCAAATTGGTTATATTTTCATATGAGTGATTATATTATTGATACCACAGTGGCAATGAAAAATCAAATGTCCCTTCGTTGTACATGACAAGACTCTTAATGGAAACAGATGCCATTCAGGCTAGTGAAAATGCTGAGACCTACCAGGGTGTAGAAAAAGCCTGAAAGCTGAATAGTTTATACTTGCAAGGGAAAGAAGGTATCTACTGTGAGAAATTATAGCTTTCCTTTCATTCTCTCTACTCATCTAGCTCCTATTGAAATCAAAGGAAAGGCTCATGTTGGCTTCAGTGAGAGCAGACTGGAGCTTTGTAATATGTGAGTCTCTGAAACAGAATAAATCTTCCTCTCTCATTACTTTAGAGCTGGCTAATTCATAAGTGCTGATGTCTGCTGGCATCTTCCATGCTGTGCAATCCAAAATATCACCAAAGAAATTGTACTAGCTTTTCCAGGCTCAACTTCTCAAGTGGAATTGGTGCTATGGGTGAGATGCCAAATGGGGATGTAATGCATAGGACAAGATTTATGGTGCTACTTAGTGTAATTCAAGGCACAGCTACCAAGAGCTGGAGGGAGGAGACAGAGTAAACTGAGGGCAGGCTAAGCAACAAGTTCCTTTTTTTGGTGAAATTAAAGAGATGGCTTGGGTTAGAAATAAGAACCACAGTGAGGATAGATAGTCGCTGATGAACAAGGAAAAAAAGTAAGAAAAATGGTTAGTATGTGCTAACCTTTAAATAGATAAACCACTTCTTGCCATTTCCAGTACAGCACTTAAAATACACACTGTATGTTCAATCGGTTCCAGCTGAAGTGAATGGATTTATTCTCAGGTTTGCAAACCTAACCTGATATTTAATGCTTTGGTGAATCAGGTACTAAAAAGGAAACATTTTCAGGACAATAAGACTTAAAAGTTGCTTAGAAGAAAAATAGAACACTGCAAATTACCATGTAAAATCCAGTTATTTAGAATAAGGAGCGGTAACATGAATCACAGGGGAAGAAGAAATGATTGCAACCCTCTAACCTATTGCAACAATGCAACAGTAATTCAGCAATGAATTTAATTCATTCAGAAAGGAGATGTGGAGTGGGGAATATTACCAATTCACTAGAATTTCTGTGCACATGCTATTTCTGCATTACATCGTCAGCTACCCTATAGTGCTTACTGTAAAGTGGGCTCTGTTATTTCCTCTTCAATGTCCCTCAAAACACACAGACATCAGTCGGTTTTAACAAATGTATCTGTTTTGATGGAAATACATTTTGTGCAAAGGTGCATACAGGCAATATTATCTAGGCTGATATCCAGATGGACACTCTGGATCCCTTGCAGCCATATCACAAACTAAATGTCTGATGTGATCAGTATATTGCTGTATTAAGAATGTCAGTCAGCTTTCTCCCTGGCTGTTCCCTAGTTGCTGTGTCTCAGTCTTAACAGAAGGAACCCTGAGCCTGTGGGCTGCACAGAAACTCTGATATAATCCAAGCAGGTTTCCTAATTTCTTCATCTGGGGAATAATTTCTGGGTTTGTTTGTTTGGTTGTATTTTTTTCCTTAGGAATAGAATTGTTCCTTCTCTTTCCATGCAATGTGTTTGTAAGGCCACATGTGTATTTATGGGCATGTTTGTATCAAGCTCATGAAGATATCATCTTTATAAATAAAAGGAAATAAAGAAACAAAATATTCCATCATTTGGTAAATTTATTAGATCTAACTGTGGAGGATGATGACACTTCTGGAGTTTTGTGTATTCCCACTGTTCATTTAAATAACCCAGAATAATTTTGCTCTTCCCCACAAGAACAGCAATAATCTCACCTTGTCCACTTCAGAAAGTTCTGGCTGAATGTCAGGCTAAACAGATCTTCTTCAAAAACACTTCCTTGACCCAAAGTTGATATTAGTGTAGATACACCTTAGCTGACTAACAGTTAAAATTTGGAGAACCAATCTGGACAAATTGAACCCATTTATGAGCAGTGTTTTATGAGAATAAATAGCAAGAAGGCTTTTTACTGTAAATATTTTTCCTACTCCTTTATTTTAACATTCATTATTTGAGGTAATGGAGCAATTTAATAAACTGGTTTTCTTGTAAGAATGAGAGCTGCAAAAGTTGGCCCCTTAGGCTTGAAACTTGACATCTAGCTACTTCAGGGATGTCTAATGTTGAATCCACTTGTCTTTTCGGTATTTTCTACCAGAAAATGTGAGCATTGAAGATGTTCAATGGTCTTCTAGTACTGTCTAGACAACTTGTGCTCCCAAACTTTGTATTTTTGTTTCCACAAGTAAGTAGCATGTTCAAAAACTTTGTTTTTTTCAGCTCTCATGCCTTCTGAGGCCTTCCTTGGATGTAGTCCTTTATATTTCCATGCTATTATCTACACTGTTCTTCCTAAGACAATGCATACAGAACCTTAGAAAACAGAACTCATGAGTCATTACATTTGTTTCAGATTTTTATATTCTATTTATGAACTTTTGTAGTCTGTAATTCTGAAATAATCCCTGAAAATTAATAAATGGAACACCATTTTCAATTTAAAGAAAAAAAAAAGAGAATGCACGAGGTAGTCAATCAGGAATTATTATGCTAATTACTGTAAAGATAACAGCTGCTCATACTCTTTAGATTATTAACACCTTCTACACTCCAGCAGGGAAGCATCCCATGCAATGCTAATCTTCCATGTGCAAACAACTTCTGTTCCTTCACAGGGAAGTGGGTAATACATTCTTCTCTCTGACAGAACAATAGGCGAGCAACAGCAGGCAGAACAGAAGTTTTATGACTTTCAAGATTTTGCTAATGTCATTGGCACTGCAAACTGTACAATAAATATGCTACCAGTAGAAAACAAATGCGGATCTTATAAAGCAAAAAAATCACATCCAGACTTTTATACGTAAATAAATGACTGGATTACACCAGATGTTAATAATTTTTTTCTCTTTTGACTTTTGCCCTCCTTTATTTTTTTCTTTATCCAATTAAAAATGGTGAACAGCCCACCACTGTTTTTGTGAAAAGATGAAATTTTAGCTCTATTACTCAAATCTGTAACCAAATCACTACAGTGCTCAATCCCTCTCATTTTCTGGGTTACTGAAGTAGCTTTCAGCATATTGCTACCTTAAAAGTTATGCTCACATTATAAAGCAGGGGAAAAAAAAATGGGTGTTTTAAAAATCCTTCCCTAACAAGGAAATCTGGCTGTGATGTGGGAAGATATGGAACAGTGTTTTATGTACAAAATTTATGATAACAATAATAATAATAATAACAATAATAATAATAATAATAATAATAATAGAAAAAAATCACTCCAAATCTTGGTAATGTAGACTTTGAAAACAAACTGGTAAGTCTGAGAAAGAAATGGAATCAAGTTGCAGAATTAGAAAAGTTGCATAATTAGAAAAGAACTGAGATTTCCTACATGTTTGTCATATAGGCAGTTCCCCCTAATTCCATCCTGTTAAAGTGCTCTGCATCTGCAGTTCTTCCCTCCTGCCCCCCTCAAAGCACCGTTCATCCTGGATCATTTATCCTGAGGTGGGGGAGGCTGTGCCAGCAGAACTGAGGAGTGAGATCTCTTGATAAAATTATGACTTTATAAGTTGTGCAGAGTCTGGTTTTCAGTTATTTGCACTGCTCACAGACTTTGAAGCTTCTCTGGTAATTCTGGTCAGCCTACAACAAAGGAACATCCTTGACAGAGTAAGTCACTCTGAGTGAATCAGCTCTGCATCACTCTGAACCACAGAAGTGCATTATACCTCACTCCAGCTTGGGACTGAGCTCAAGGAACTGCCAAAAACCAAATTACCACCTCTGTTTACCCAGAATCCATGTGCAGAGTGGACATGCTGTGTGCTTATCTTTGCCCTTCTTAGTCAGTCCTCAGGCTTTGTTTCCTCAGAGAGATGTGGGTGCAACAGGTTTGTTGTTTGTGCAGGTGATGAGCTGTTGCATAGCCCATCTCAAATGAGAGACCACCTTACCTCAGCGATCATTGGAGACCAGGAAATGCAAAAGGATTTCTTATTTTCATAACAAATTTTTCACTCTCTGTGGTGCAGTATAGGTATCAGAGCTGGTAGTAGGCTGATGTTGCCAAACCAACCTCAGTTTCTGGGACATCCAAATCAACCCTAATGTACAGCATATGTATATTTCTGAGCTGCATGTTCATAAACCACAAGTCCATGGCTCTTGATGGGAGCAGTGCCCAGTGACAGGACAAGAGGCAGTGGGCATAAACTTAAATAGAGGAAGGTCTACCTGACATGAGGAGGAACTTTTTTACTGTGAAAGTGGCAGAGCACCTGAAGAAGCCACCCAGAGAGGTTGTGGAGTCTCCATCTCTGGATGTATTCAAAACTCACCTGGATGCTGTCCTGTGCAGCCTGCTCTAGGTAATGCTGCTCTAGTGGGGGGGTTGGACTAGATGATTTTCAGAGGTCCCTTCTAACCCTGTATTATCCTGTACTTCTGTGATCTGATAAATATTCCTTTCACCAAATCTTGGATGTTTCCAGGGCAGACACCTGAGTTAGCACCTCTTGGCCTCCTTGATAGGCAACTAGTGCTTTTAGAACAGAAGTTATTTGAATAAAAGGAAGTGCTTAATTTAGGATGTGGTGAAGGGAAGCACAGAAATTATTCCACAGATAATAAAGGGAAAATAGCATAATTTGCTGAGAATAAATCAGATTAATACCATCTTTTGTATTTAATTTACAGTATGCTTTGTTGTAATTTAGTTGAATATTAAAATACGGTAGGTGTATCAGCCTGTAATACTACTTCAGCAACATACTGTGCAGTAAGAACATTTTTAATGCAGAAGAACTTTGAAAAAAACATTATTTTAAAATCCCCAGTCCACTTACTTCTTTAAATTTGAAATTAAATGAGCAACCTTGCTCTGTCAGAAAGAGTTTGGAATGAACTCATTCTTAGAAGTTTGCTTGGATATCAAAATCTCCAGAATTTGAGTGACTACCTAGCTTCTGTGCCAAGGATTATGTGCTGCTTGACTTTTGAGTCTAGCTCTTTCCTAGCAATTACTGTTTTAACTGGAGTGTAAAATTAGGCATCTGAAAAATTTGTGTCTATTGATTCTAGTAGTGAAGAGGAAAAGGGTCAGATAGCTCTTGAAGAAACTGTCATGTGTAAATATGTGACATGTTGATCAAATAGTATTTATAGCACACAAATCCCAAATAATATAATGTTACTCATGTTTCACATTTAGGATGGGATGCATAGGAAGAATTTTAAATAGAAGATATTTCTGATATGCACTACAAACGTCTTTAATCTACATTAAAAATAGAAGCATAGGAGATTGATCTCTTCCACATACAGAAAAACAAATGCTATGGATATGCTACCAGTGTCATTCAAGTGATGAAGTTAAGGATTTCCCTCATCATTTAATCTGTTGGGATTTTTGGCATTTTTGTGAGTATCCATGCACTTTCTAATGAATATATAAGCACTTTTTTTAACTTTTAATGGGGGAAAATGGGAACATTTCATTAAAATACCCCAAAATTTTGAAAGGTTATATTTAGGAAAAAAATATTATGTGATATACATCTTGCTTTTTTGTAACCACTCAGTGAAACAAAATGTGCATATCTTCTTCTACGTAAGTGATCCCCTAAAACAAAGGAAACATCCCATCCTTTTTGTTGAACTTGTGTTCTTATGAAAACTTTCTTATTGTATATTGTGCTCTGCCTGTCAGATGGAGGTTATACAAATAGGTTTGCTCTGAAACAGAAAACTTTGAGAGGACAACTTGGGGAATAAAAAAATTGGGGAACTCTATATGATATCAATATTTTGCCTGTTTCCTTGTGCCAGCAGGAGCTGGAAAAAGGCTGCCCAGAGTATTGAAGGTTGTCAGGTGTTGTTTTCGTAACTCTATGTTTTCTTTTACTTTGGATCAGCTTGGTTTTCTAGTTTGTGCATATGCAGCCTATTTTTTTAATGTATATGCTAGTATTCTGTTATTCCATGAGAAACTGGCTGAATATCTTGGGAAGCCTGGGATGGTTTCCAATAGTTGTTTATAATTAGGAGCAACTCAAGTGGTGGCGGTTTTCACATCAGTGGAAAATAGGAAAAATATTTACTTTTAGTAGTTATTTAATCACCAGCTCTGCTAAACTGTGGGGTTTTTTTGTATGTTCTTTTTCATTCTGTTTATTGTGCATTGCTCTTCTTTCTGTATTTTCCTCTGCTACACCAGACTGCAGAATTTCCTGAAGGAGGCTGCCACAAACGAGATTGAAAATGTCCATCAGAAAACTAATCTACATCTCTCTGTGGTTCCATGGGTTTTGGATCAGCCCTGGAGAAACTGGGCATCTACTTGGAGAAGCTGATGACTTCCACAGCACAACCGATACTTTATTTCCTTTGCTGATTCACAGAGGTGCTAGATTAACCAGAACAAGTAATTTGTTATGTACACCTGAGCAAAGCCATAGTCCTCTGAGGGAATCTTAATTGTCATGTTAGTAGCTTTTGCTCCTGTATTTTAAGAAGAAACTGATTCCTCCCTGCAAACTATCGGGATCCAGGGGAATACCATGTGAAATAACCATAAAGTTGTTGTCTTCAACCTCCCGCTTTACAGTTCTCCAGTGAGGACAAAGCTAAATTTTACCATCCTTCCTCGACAAGGACAAGAGAGGATGCAGATAGACAGTCATCAGTTTTGGATGGGATATGACCTCCTCTATCTAACAATAGATATCAATGTCCTCAATGTAACAGTATCTCCTTTGCTTTATTGTAGGAGATCAAGATCTGGAAAGCCTGCTGTATTCTCTGAGGCCAGCTGTAGACAGCAGAGACATTTACTGACAGGTGACATACATACTTTGCATGTGCATTGACTCATGTCCACGTACGAGACCACATCTAGATACTGTGTTCAGTTTTGGGCACCCAAAACAGGAAAGACACAGACAAATCCCTCCCTTCTTCCTGGGCTCAACTTCACTCCCCAATTCTCTACCTCCTACCCACCAGTGGCAGAAGGGGACAGGGAATGGGGTTTGGGGTCAGTTCATCACATTTTGTCTCTGCTGCTCCTTCCTCTGCAGGGGTAGGACTCCTCACACTCTTCCCCTGTGTTAGAGAGGAGTCATTCTCATGGCAGACAGTCCTCCACCAACTTCTCCAACATGAGTCCTTCCCACAAGCTGCAGTTCCTCATTAACTGCTCCAATGTGGGTATGTTCCATGGGGTGCAGACTTTCAGGAACAGACTGCTCCAGTGTGGGTCTCCCATGGAGTCACAAGTCCTGCCAGCAAATCTTCTCCAGCATGGGCTGCTTTCTCCAGAGTTGAAAATCCTGCCAGGAGCTTACTCCACCACACGCTTCCCACTGGGTCACAGCCACTTTCAGGTGTCCACCTGCTCCAGCTTGGGGTCCTCCACAGGCTGCAGGTGGAATCTCTGCTCTGCCATCATCCTCCATGGATTGCAGGGGGGACATTCTGCTTTATCATGGTATTCTCCACAGACTGCAGAGGAATCTTGTCTCTAACACCTGTAGTACCTCCTCTCCCTCCTTCTTCATTGACCTTGGTGTCTTCAGTGTTTTTTCTCACATCTTCTCTCTTTTTTCTCTGGCTGAAAAAGCTGCCCTTAGTTTTTGTTTTGTTTGATTTTGATTTATTTTTCCATTCTTAAATGTGTTATCACAGAGCTGCAACCATTGCTGCTGATTGGCTCAGACTTTGCCTGTGGTGAGTCCATCTTGGAGCTGGCTGGGGTTGATTCTGTTTGATGTAGGGGAAGCTTTTCACAATTTCTTATAGAATCCACCCCTGTAGCCCCCCACTATCAGAACCTTGTCATGTGAACCCAAAACACAGATCTTTTAGCAGAGAAGCAGTATGGCCTCAGGTTGTTTCTCTCTATCATTCACTGTGAATAAAATGTCTCCTGTCATTGGATGAAGATGGAAATGTGAAAGTCAAATCATCTGAGTGTTAGGATGTACAGCATAGATCCCTACATCTGGGCTACTTGTCTAGACTCTCACTGCAACTGATAGAGAAAAGGAGGCATTTTTTGGATGACATTAATCTCATCTGATGGCAGATGACTAAAATAGGTTGCCTGGATCATACATAAGAATGTTTTTCTCCACTGGCTATATCAGAATTTTAGATGAATAGCTCAGTTGTAGCTGCCTGTAATATAGCTGCCCACAGAGTTAAATGAGATCATTCTTATCTGAAATGCCTGCAATTACCCACCACCTTTTCTCCTTGCTCTTTACACTGAGAGCTGTATGACAGACTGAAACCAACTAGCTCTTGAGATTCTTTACCTTTGCAGGTGGTGACATGTGAAGCCCTGTGGGAATAATTCAGGGTGGTATGAATTTGTGGGCAAAAAAAGGCTTTGCCCATTATATAGAAGCCATAAATGGCTGACCAAACATTCTGAAACAATTTAATCTTGATAATACAAATGACAATTCTCTCCTACCTGTCATCATAGAACGAATCATGTGGAAATACTTTCCCCTTTCCCTTGTTTTATGTTCAGTAGTTGACAGCTCATTTTTAAAGGCTTAATATTTCTATGGGTGGGGGAAAGGAGAAGAAGTACTAGGAAGGTACAGGTATTGCAATTATGTACCTTAATCCTCCTATTGGAATGAGGAGAATCTTAGCTGATCCTGCCTCAGGTCCCCGCTTATTAGGTCTGTGTGAAGTTCTTCTGAGTAGTTTTGGTGTATGAAAGAATCACACGCCAGAGAGTGTGACAGTAGTTGCAAAATTTCAGGAGTGGGAGGAGGATGCAGTTTTAAGACTGAGGCCTGAATGATCTCTTAAGCAGGGATACACTCACAAAGCTGCAGGATAGCTAGGTGATGGGAAATTAATCATGCTATCTCTGGCTGACGGTTCCAGTGATTAGTGTGCAGAGACCTTTCATATCTCAAAGCAACAGCACATTAATCTGATCAATTTAGGCAAGTGACATCAGATATATGCAGTCATATTGGAGCAGAAGCCCAATTTTGCAGTGATAGCACTGTGTTAATTTACTGCCTAAGTACAGCAATGGCTTAGAAGAAAACTAATTTTTGACTTAGCTAGAAAACATACAAAGTCCCATTTCTTGTTAGAAGCTTTTCATAACTAGATTCAATTGTGTGTCACAGCAAAAGATTTAATACTTTTGGTCATGTTCCCATTAAGTCAATGGTAAAACCACAATTTTGCTCTTTATGTTCCTTTCAGCAAATAATCTATGACTCATGAATTTACTTGTTATTACCTGACAATATTTTTCTGTCATTACCTCCCTTCTCTCTACTGTGTGATTTCCTGTGAATGGTTTGTGACAGATAATGAAACCACAGCATTTGAAATCAGACTCATTCTGGCCAAAGCTGCATGAGATTTTTCTTTTTGGTTGAATGAACAAGTGACAGTCAGTGTGATGTGTATCTGAGAGAAATGGTCATTGAAGATGTCACCAGGTAAGCAAGGAGTATGGAACAGGTAGATGTTTGGAGATGATAAGGAGAGTCTGGAAGAATTTTTGCAATTGAAACCTTTTTCTTTTCTTGGTCTAAGCCACGTGAAGGAAAAAGTTTAACATCATGCTTTCTGGCTCAATATTGGGAAAGTTTAAGTGTAATTTTTCATCCCATTCAATCAAATAATTATATACAAACATGATAAACGTAGGAACCATAATTATCATTCTGATTCTGTTGATCCAGAACATAGTTGTCACTGACTTAAATGAAATATGAGGTCTTTAAAACTTTCCAAATGCCATCAAGGGGGACCACATGTAATACACCTTGGGTGTAAAAATGTCATATGGGTGTGAATTCATTTTGTGTGTGTGTGTGTGTGTGTGTGTGTGTGTGTTTGCAATTAAGTGTGATGAGTCTTGCAAATGTAAATGGTTTCTGCACACAGTTTTGTGTAGGTAGAAGTGGATTCTGAAAGAGTATTAGAAAATGTTGTTTATAAAGTTAGTGAAGCACTGAACAGAGCTGGTTTTGACATTTCTAATGAAAGAGACAAACTTTCATGAATTTGTGGAACTGAGAAGAATGCCAGCAGCTGAAAGGTAATTAAGCCTAAAGAGCAAAAGAGGTAAAGTGAAGTTATTGTGTCAAGTTACCAAAGCTGCACACAACTGGGATGTGTGCCGTTGCCAGAACTGCAAACATCAAAAGTAATAATTGGCCTTGTGAGTACAATGGCAAGTGTCTGAAAAAGACAATTACACTTCTGCTTAGATTGAGCGATGCATAAAAGCTTTCTCAAAAATTACTTCTGTCTACTTAAATAGGATGGCATGGATTTTGTAGCTTAAAATATCTGAAAAGAAAATAAAGAGAAAAGTTTATTTTGGGGCAAAGTTGCTTATAGCAGAAAGTCAATTCAAACTAGAAGAAAGGTAACTGATGGTATCCCTTGACACAGTGGTGAGGAACTCCTTGCCTGAGAGCAGTGGGTTCTGATACATAGGTGGAATCAAAGATCAATCTGACAAACTCTGATTAGAAGAGTCCATTGTGATTAACTCTGCTTCAGGATGTTCCTGAGCCACAAATAACTGTGGATGGTGCAACTCTTCCGGGACAATCTCTCTTCTCTTCTTAGAAACAAATAAACAAACAAACAAACAAATAAACAATTAAACAAACATTCTTTCTTTAGACTTGTCATTATGTGCTTGATATTGAGCTAAATGGGACTTTAATCTGAAGTACATGAGGAATTGGCCTCAAGTATCACCAGGGTAGGTTTAGATGTCAGGAAAAATTTCTTCACAGAGGCTTGTTAGGCATTGGAACGACTTTCCTGGGGATGTGGGGGAGTCACTATGTCTGGGAATATTTAAAAGACAGGTAGATGTGGTGCTTAGGAACTTTGGGGTTTTGGCAAGCTAAAAGTTGTGTTTTAATTATGTTTGAGAACAAGTTAAACCAATAATTTTTCTCAGCCAAAGACTGTAGTCCTTAGATTTCCTCCCTTCTCTTTCTAAAAGAAGCCCTCACTGCATTTCTCCCACATTCCTCAAAGGTTTTGTTTGATCTCTAGTTCTGCCAATAGCAGATACATCTGAAAAGACCAGCCATGTCATCCTAAAATGCTAATCTGTGCTTTATAACACAGGGATCAGTATTGTTCCCTATAAGATAGAGGAAATTATTTTCATCATGGGCAGGTGCAACCATCAAGGATGATAGAAATTCTTGCTCTTTGACACGACAGATTGTTGGCTTCTCAACTATTCACTCTGATGTTCATTCCTCTTCTAGCTGATGAGGAGTAGGCACTTTTAAAGCACAAACATGCATTACACCAAATGTGGTCCCCTATCTGAAGATATTATTGCAGGAACTCCAAACCTGGGTATTATCTCTTGGAACAATACTTTGGTTACCTCCCGGGCCTTAGCAGTTTTGCATGGGAAGGTTTCAGGCCAGCCTGAAAAGGTATCTGTTAGTACCAACAGGTATCTATACCCCCCCTTTTTCTAGGGAATTCTGTGAAATCGATTTGCCAATGCTGTCCTGGGCCATTCCCTTTTCCAATTTTTCCTAATTTCAATCCTTTCACAATTTTGGGATTAGTCTGGAGGCAAAGATCACATTGTTGAGTTACCTGTTTGACTGTAGTGTATAAGTTTCGTGCAATTATGTTTTTTAAGAGGTCTTTATATAAAGCCTCTACCCCCCAGTGCCTTTTTCTATGTTCTTCACGAACTACTGACCATATCATGCAGGAAGGAATCACCATTTTCCCACGAGAAGTGATAGCCCACGAGAAGTGATAGCCTACCCTTCCTCATTATATGATTCCCTCATGTCATTAATAAGCTTACGATTTTCTTTTGTATACTCTGGTTTACCTTCTAAAGACACTTGCCCATCAGGTATTAACGCACCCTCTACTGTACCAGTTCCTTTGGCTGCTTGTTTTGCCTCCCTGTCTGCCAGCTCATTCTCTTTTTCCAATTCTGTGCCCATCTTCTGGTGTGCCTTGATGTGCATAATTGCTACCCTTTCAGGGAGTAGGACTGCGTTCAAGATTTTTCTGCATGCTTAATGGTTTTTCCCTGTGAACTTAACAATCCTCTTTTTCCAGATTGCCCCATGAGCATGCACTACTCCGAAGGCATATTTAGAGTCAGTCCAGATGTTTATAACTTTTCTTTGAGCTCTTTTCAGAGCTATAATCTCGGCCTTCTGGGCTGAGACATCAGTGGTCCAGATTCTATTACTTTTTCGGAGGTGGTGACCGCATATCCAGAATATCGTTTTCCCTTTAGCACGTAGCTTCTGCCATCGGTGAACCAATGTTTGGCTCCTTTGATGGGAATATCTTTGAGATCCACGCGGCTACAGTATTGTGGCCTCAATTGTTTCCAAACAATCGTGCTCACTGGTTCTCCAGTGTTCTCTTCTAGGAATGAAGCCGGGTTGATGATGCTTGTAGTTACAATTTTGACATCATCTTGTTCAACCATTATAGCTTGGTATTTCAGGAATCTCTGTGGAGAGAGCCAATGTCATGGGAGAATAAGAAAAATGGCTTACTTACATCAGGAAGTCCCAGAGCCGGTGCTGACATCAAGGCTGTCTTTAGCTGGTGAAAAGCTTGATCCGACTCATCATCCCACTGGAGATCCTTTTGGTTGGTTGTCATTAAAGAATATAATGGCTTAACAAGCAGACCGTAGTCACATATCCAGAGTCGGCACCACCCCGTCATGCCTAAGAATGTCCTTTGTTCCTTTAGAGTTTGTGGTCGGGGGGTTTGGCATATGGCCTCTTTCCGAGCTTGTCCTAGGACTTGCTGTCCAGCGCTGATCTTGTACTTTAGGTATGTGACCTGTTGTAACACAACCTGTGCCTTTTTCTTAGAAACTCGGTACCTCTGCAATCCCAGGAAATTTAACAGACTTACAGTTTAGATGACACAGGATTCTTTAGTTTTGGTGGCGATGAGAAGATCATCTACGTACTGTAGAACTTTCCCTTCCTCCAATGGTGGTTTCCATGACTCCAGGTCCTTGGCTAACTGTTTCCTGAAAAGTGTGGGGCTGTTTTTGAACCCTTGTGGCAACACCGTCCATGTAAACTGGGTCTTTCGACCACTTTTAGGATTTTCCCACTCAAATGTGAAAAATTTTCTGGCTGGCTTCATGTAGAGGGAGGCAAAAGAAAGCACCCTTCAAATCCAAAATTTTGATCAGTATTGGTGATGCTCTCTCTGCCCACCCTGGTACATCAGTTGCCCAGACTCCAGGGTACACTTGATCATCAATTCTTGTGTCAATTTTTTTATTTACAGAAATGTCCATTAAGGATAAACTCATGACTTGAACGTATTGGTGATCATTTACCTCCAGAGTAACTTCCCCTTGCTTAAATTTAATTATTGCTTCCAATTGTTCTAACAAGTTCCTACCAAGGAGGGGCTTTGGAGAATTTGGCATATATAAAATCTGTGGACCCTATTTGTTTACCCAATTTATATTTTAAAGGTTTACAAAAGTAGGCCTTCTCAGCCTGGCCAGTTGCACCCTTCACTGAAACATAAATATTTTCCAAAGACATTAAGGCTTGATTCAAAACCGAGTAAGTTGCTCTTGTATCTACGAGAAATTCAACTTCCTTTTGTTCTTCTCCAAGCTCTATTTTTATCAAGGGATCGCTCAGGTTAGTTAGTCATTTTTCTGTTTTCACTTGAGCTATCATTTTCCTTGGGTTGTTGTACTTTCTAGTGCCCTTTTGGTGCTCAGGGCACTCGTTTTTCCAATGTCCCTTTTTCCTGCATATGGCACACTGATCTCTACTCAGAGGTGTTAACCCCTGAATTAGTTTGGTTTTAAATCTTTGGAGTTCATTATTTCTTACTATTGCTAGTACCCTCTTCTGGTTTTGTTTGCAATTTTCTTTTCTGTTATTAAATATTTTTCACGCTTCTTCCAGCAAAACTTCCAGATCATGACTTTCTGTGGGATGTAACTTTTTGAAGTTTGTGCCTGATATCCCCTGTGGACTGCCCCAGAAACAGAGAAACTAAATGTTGTGTTCCTACCTCTGATCCAGGATCCAATGGCATGCTGCGGCGCATCACATCCCTCAGTCGGTCCAGGAATTCGGACGGGGACTCGGAAGGGCCCTGTTTTACTGCATATAGAGCTGACCAGTTTATAGTTTTGGGGATAGCTCTTTCCATCTCCTTAGCAATCCACTCCTGGAATGCCTTTAACCTTTCCATATGTGCTGAACTATTAACATCCCATTTTGGGTCTTGAAGAGGGAGGAATTCCTTAGTGTCATCTCCCCTAATTTTATAGTAATCTTCAGCCAAGTCTCCTGCAACCTTCAAAATTAATCAAATGTTCTAATAACAATTGAATGTCATTCCAATCAGGGTTATATTGTCTTATTATAAATTTAAAGTGTTCCGTGACACCAACTGGATCAGATTGATATTCCCGGGCTACTTTCTTCCAAACTTCTAAATTCATAGTGGAAAAAGGTACCTTAATTAACATGGTTCCACTGTCCGGTCCTACCGCCTCTCGAAGAGGTGCCTGTAAGACGGGTTTCTTTCGAGTTCTTGAAGATACAGGGCTGTCCTGAGAAGTATAAGCTCCATCCGAGTCCTCATCCTGTTCCTGCAGCCGAGGGGGAGGCTTAAAAATATCGTTTAGATCCTGTTCTGGTACCTGGTAAATTTTATCAGGTTTGGTACACCTCTGCCATATACTGCACGCCAAGCAACACCGCTTCAGTTTACCTTTGTGTTTTTATTCTCTCTCTCGAGTGCGAGTACCATAGGATCTTGTGGTGGGACTAATCCGCACTCCCTTTGCCACTCTGGATAGTTTTGGAGGGTATAAAGGATATTTAGATATGCAACTTCATCCCATTTTCCTTCTCTTCTTAGAAATAACAGCAATTGTAATAGGGTGTTATAATTTAGAGTTCCATTCAACGGCCATTTCCCCCCGCTGTTTAGTTTATAAAGCAGGCACCACTGATTACAATATCTGATGAGAGTCTTTTTGCTCTCTGTCCCTCCTTTTTTTTTTCACATTATCTTTCCAATGTGCCAAGGTAAGTCATCAACCCTGTTCAACAATCCCTTTCCCACCTATGCTCTGATATTTCTCACAAGGTTGTTACCCTAATTTCCAGCCACAAAATAGTGATGCACGCAGGACACTGACACTCACAGGACACATACGTAAAGTGCCGGCTACTGTGGCAGCCGTGTACTTGATGACAGGTTAAGCACTCAAACTTCACCCAGGCTCTGTGTCTGTGGGGATGACCGGCTAATTGATCAAGGCCATTTTTACATTTCCTAACAGCAGCTTGAGCAGGAGCACTGATAAGAAGCTAATAAGCATGGGAATCAAGGCTGTAACAGGAGCTTTTACATTTCAAAGTAGCAACGGAATTTTGATCCTGTGCAGCTGGTTCCCCCCTTTTCTTGGCCCCTACCTATCTGTATGAGAACTAGCTATCTGTGTGAATCAGCTATCTTCCTTGAAGGTGTAAAAGGCTGCAGCTTGCTTGAATAAAATGGAGTGTTTGTTTTTAACCGTATTGGTGCCCAAGCACTTCCTGCCCTTCCAAAGCCCTGGAAATTTTTATCTCTCCGCTGATCCTGGATTTTGGGACAGGGGAGCAACAACATATGTAATGCTTGATTTACTATAATTTGAAACCACCAGTTTAGCTTTTTCCACTTCTAATATTTTTTCTACTTTACAAATCACAAGTGAAGGTTTCTCCAAGAATACTAATGAGAATTATATGGGGTTGGTTGTTTTTCTTTTCTTTTCTTTTTCTAATATATTCTCAGTTCAAAACTGATTACACCAAACAAAAACAAACCGTAAGTTTCTAGTGGGTATTTTCTCCTCACACGGACATGCTGCGGCTCAGTCACTTACTCCTCACACCAGAGTTAACTCGTTTCACTCCCACAAACAGTTTGTCAAATTCAAATCAGTTTTCAAAACACAGTTCCTTGTAACAATATCCAAAGTCAATACCAATAAATCAGTGCCCCTTGGAGCAGTGACGCCCTTTATGAATCAAACCGATCTCCTGTATTTTGACAGGAGTTTTCCCACTCAGTTTCTCTCACACTGACCACACCCAACACAAATCATGGTTTGCACAGAAAGTTTTCACAAGCAGTTTAAATTTGTCATACGCTTTGTCCGTCTGCGGCCGGTCTCCTCGCAGAGATTCGGAAACGCAGATTGGGACCCCACACTCCCTTTGCAGTTGAACTGCGTCTCACTCACTCAAATACTCAAATCATTCAAATAACGCACGGTAATAAATTTCTAAGTCATTTACAAAGTTACCAATCCCAGCCTTCATCTAACATTCACCAGAACTCTTTTTTGGGTTTTTTTGGGGTTTTTTTTTGTTTTTTGTTTTTTCCTTCTCCAATCTCCTAGTGGAGACGTGAGACCACGGATCAGGATTCTTCACTCAGTTTACGATAAACTTAGTTGCACAATCACTTATACATACAGCATACACACAGCACCAAGTTTCTATGACAGATATACCATAATAACAAAGCAACAGATGACACTGTACAATAACTCAATTTCACAATCACTCATTCACGCATCATGCACACCACACCAAACACCAAGATTTACGCCAGATAGCAAGGTTTACGACAAACACAGACACTACAGCAGCAGGACAACAAAACAGTGATTCTATTCTACACATGCACGTCAAACTATGTCTGAACAGCTTTGTAAGTAACAGCTGCGAAAAAAGATAAAACCAACCAGACGTAATTACGTGAGGGCCGCTTACCCGTTCCTGTCCCCTATACCCTCTGTGGACAGGTCCGTTATGGCTCCCGATAGGGATACAGCGGTTACCCCGGATTTGCTCGATCTACTCCCAAGATCGCTAGCGGCCACCCCTATTGGTCAGCAAATCCCCCCCTACCATACCAGGGTACCCTTCCCCGGGGACTATGCCGCACGCCAGACGTCTCTGCGCGATTTACCAGCAGCCCCAGCCACGCGTACGACTTACAGGCTCCCTTGGACCCCCTTGGTCCCTTTAAACATACCGTTTATATCCGCAGCTTCAGGAGGTTGTTGTCTGTTCTCCGGGTGAGCGGCCGGGAGCGGAGGCTCCTCCGAGGAAAATACCCGGGGTGCACCTAGGAGAGTCCACTCCACAGCTGCTCCCTCGGTCGAGCAGAGATCTCCTGCCTGGCTCGCCAAAATGACGTGCGGAAAATAGACTCTATAACTGGGAAGTTATAAAGTAGGTATGTTTATTCAGCGCTGGGTGCGCGGGGGATCGCTCCGCCACAAACACGCACACACCACACAGCAAGCCGTCCGTTTACTTATACAACATGATAATGAATATTTATTTCACGCCTATACATATTAATTACCTGTACCCGCCTACTCTCGCCTTGTATGCTAATTAGCTTATCATCCTTCACGTTTATGCAGATCCTTCCAGGAATTGTGGGCGAGGGTCAATTTTTAGTCTGGAATCCGAGGGTCTTGCAAGCTTGCACTGTTCTTATCCGTTTGGGCTAACTGATAAGGAGGCCTATGGATGTATTCCGGCCATCTGTTTCTTCATTGACATCTCTGTGATCAATATCATCTTGTTTCGTCTTGTTTCCTAAATCCTGAATTCCTGTTTTCCTACAATGCTTCCTTGAGATACCAGAAGGTCTAAAACCAGTTCCTGTGGGCCTCTTTTCTTTAATTGTTTCAGGCTACACAATTACTTGTCTTAAATCCTGTGAGCTATTCTTTCTATTTCTATATGGCTTCCCTATATCAGTACCAATGAGGATTATGCCCATGTTGGCAGTGGTAATCCTAACTTTTTTTCTTACCAAAACCCGCAGCAGTAGCTGGGAAGATTTGTTCATATATAAATGTCAATGGTAACTGTATCTTTCCTGATGAAGTGAGTTATACTTTTTAATTAATGGTTGCATGTGTTCTTTTTTGTACTTTTCCCCTAGTAATTATGATTAATTTTTTAAACAAATGTTGTATTTTCAGATAATCAAACTATGCTGTTATCATGTGGTTGCAGTACTGTATATGTACAGAAAAAATACAGTAATTATTAGAAGTATTCCTTTCAGGGTGAATAGAAAGATTAATACAGACAGGAAACCCATTAATTTGTTAATTTAAATAAACCCTCCCTATAGCCTCCTGATTAATTTAGTCCATAATGCTCCAGACCTCCTGGAGTCAGAAATAAAGGATCAGTGTGTACTGGGGGTACAAGTGACTTCCATGACTTCGGTTTTAGTATTTCACAAAATCCATCCATTGCAATGTGCGGTCTATCAAATATAAAAGTCTATTCAGCACAAGAAGTGCTCCAGCAGTTCTAGGCTCCCCCTCCCACCCCATGCCCACCAGGCCAGAACTCACTGTGCAAGACACCTAGAAGCTGTTGAATATTTCCAAATCCTGCTGTACACACTTAAATCTACCCATGCTGATAGGAAGAAATGAAATTGCATCTAGATAAACAACTATTTCATTGAAGGTGGAAAGTGGAAAGGACTTAATTAGTGTCGTGGGCTTAAAGGACCCATTGTTCTAGCTGGAAGAAAAGCTCTTTGAACATTATCGCCCTAGCAACCATGGCACTCTCAACTCCACAACACCCTCTGAAAGGTCCCAGGGTGCAATCTTGTTTTTTCCCCGATGTTTTTTATCACTAATCCTGCCATCAGCATGGCAAAGGGCAGGTTCAACATCCTTTTCAAAATAGACTATTGCTACTGTAAAATTAACTACAGAAGCTGCCTCTGCCAAGTGAGGGCAAGGAGTTGAAAGACTGAGGGGAGTACGATGAGATGGCTTTGTTCTTCTTTATTCACTCACATCAATTACATGCAGAGGGTGAGCACCACAATAACTGCACTGACATACCTTGCTTGCCTCCTGCAGCATGCCAGGACACATTCTGCATTTTGCCTGTTCTGGGAGGAGGTTTGCCAAAGCAGTCCCCTGAAAGTCTGAATCAGAACAGTAGACTAGAACAGACACAACTATGCCAGCATTCCTGTCTGTCTGTGAGAAGATACACACGGCTGAGACACCCTCAGCACAGTGCACAACCACAGGCACAGTGCATAACTACAGGCAAGCACATATTTCTTGATGTTGTTTCTGGCAGTGCATTTATTCCTCTGCAAAGCTTCCCACCAGCCTGTGAAGACTGGGGGCCTTTGCTCTATGGCATTAAAAGCTCAGCATTTACTCCAGCACACTACGTGCTGCTCATCAATTCTTTCTACTATAGGAAGAAGACTCTATCAAAAATTTTGACAACAAATGACTTTTCAGAGGCAGAGTGAGTAACAATTCCTGCATTTGTGCTTCCAAAACTTCTCACCTAGTTCTTATTCATCTGGGTGCTTCTGTGTCTTCCTAAGCAGCTGCTATGTTTTCTGTCTGGCTGCCTCCGCTACTGCTCTTTACTGCTGCTGCGTTCAGCTTTGCTGCTCCTCTCCCAAGTTCCCTGACTACTCCCGAGTCTGTTGCATGTTTCAGGTGTTGCTCTGAGCTCTGGCTGTCTGGCAATAACTGCTGCCTGGTTAGGGCTGCCTGGTTCACCTGGAGGGATTCTCCCTGAAGAATATTTGTGTAGCCCAGGAAATGCCGTAATTCAGTAGAGCAGGTAGCAATCTTTCTAGGCATTAATATTAATCCAGGCGTTGGCATCATGTCAACAAGCTGTGCTGCCTTCTCACTGAGATCATGTATAATGAAATGACTGATCATTCTTAGTTATTAATGAAATACTTCATTTTAGGTCAAATTAGGAAAACTTTTAAATGATCCAAGTGCTTTTTTTCTTTTTTTTTTCTTCTTCAATGTGACTGTTACATAAAAAAAAATTACTTGCACGGTCCTACTGAACATGACATTTTTTACTTTCCCTCCATTATCTTCTGACACAAAGCAACATTTAGTCACAGTTCTAGACTTGATTGTGGTCCCATTTGTACACAGCTGGGATAAAAATCACCTTCTTAATTCTAAATCTCTGCATACTGTATGGGAAGTTTGGAAGACAATAACCAGAACACCAAAAAAGAGTGAGCACTGAGACCTTAAGTACTGGCAAGGGCTCAGAGGGATGTAATAAGCTGTGCAGAGTCTAGTTGAAGGTCTGTAGCTACCTACCTGTGTGTGCCAGGGAGCAGTACTGGGTCCAGTATTGTTCAATGTAAGCATCAATGACCTGGATGAGGGGACAGAGTATACCCTCAGCAAATTGTCTGCTGATAACAAACTAGTGATAAATGAACCAGAAGGCTACATTGCCATTCAGCAAGACCTGGACAGGCTGGAGAGCTGGGCAGAAAGGAACCTACTGAAATTCAACAAGGTAACTGTAGGGTCCTGCATTTGGGGAGAAATAACTTCAGGCATCAGTACAGGTTAGGGGTTGACCTGCTGGGAAGCAGCACTGCAGAGAATGACCAGAGGGGCCATATCTAGAGTCCTATGTCCAGTTCTGGGCTCTTCTGTTCAAGAAAGACAGGAAACTACCACCAGAGAGCTACAAAGATGATTAACATGCTGGAGCATCTCTCCTATAAGGAAAAGCTGAGACAGCTTGGTTTATTGAGCATGGAGAAGACTGAGAGGTCATCTCATCAATGTTTATAAATATCTAAAGGGTGGGTGTCAAAAGGATAGGGGTAGACTCTTTTCAGTGGTGCCCAGTGACAGGACAAGAGGCAATGGGCATAAATTTGAACAGAGAAGGAACTTCTTTACTGTGAGGACGGCAGAGTACTGGGACAGGCTGCCCAGGGAGGCTGTGAGGTCTCCATCTCTGGAGATATTCAAAACCCACCTGGACACAATCCTGTTTTACATTTTGTTTGTTAAGATGGACTATAATTCCCAAAGAAAATTTCCCTTGAAACAGCAGAATATAACATATTTCCCTTCTCTAAATAAGATATGTGAAGTATGCTCTAGCATTGTATAAACCAGAGAAGAAAACTCTAGTGAACTTTCTGCAGTAACATCCAGGTATTCTTCAGAAATTTCACTAGACAAACGTGGGATGTACAGGGTGAGCTTCTTCACAGCGTGCTCTGTGAACATATGCTGTGAGGACATAATGCAAATTTGACAGAAACTGAAATAGGAGTCAATGGAAAACAGAAACTGTGAAAGTTGTCTCATGTATGGCAGCATGGACAGCTCAGCCAGCTCCTAAAATAAAATGGCCAGATAGGCTCAATCTGTGATAAAGAAACATTTGACTAAGTCAATTAACACTGAGTTGTTATTGACTCCTACTCACATTGGGGCACCCTCCATTAATAGAGCCTCCTTTGGAGAGCTGCTGCTTACCCAATAGCCATACACCATTCAGCCCTTTGGAATTGACCCTATTGCATTTCATGCCATTTTTAAAGTCTTCCCTCCCCCTATTTCCAAGATCATTTTTGGTCTTGCCAAAAGGCCTTGGCCAATTTTAAATTTTAGAATTTGGTTCAATGCTTCTTGCAAGGAAGGGAGATGTTTCTACTACCTTTAGGAAGCATGAAATTGGTCTCTTTATATTCAGTTTATCCCAGAAAAGTTGACTGATGTCAAGATAATTAATCTGCATCAGCAAAATCATGAACCCTGTTCCACCAAGCCCAGCTTGGAACAATGACATGGTTAGTGAAGGGAAAGTCAGTTATTGTGGTGGACTGCTCATCTCAGAATCAGTCCCTGTGCTTCCCCATTGCTTTTTTTCTGATTAATCTAGGTGGTTTTTGATACTTTATGAATTTGCATTTATAACCTGTATTTAATTGATTTTACAATTAATAATTCATAAACCAATAAAGTTACAGATCAGTACAACAATCTGTATAACAAAAGAATGAAAATTAAACAATATACTTGATAATTATGAATACAATTGCAGGTATGTATCATATGACTTAAGCTGTATCTTTTTCTACATTCTGTATCCTTACCACAGTGGGATGTGTCAGTGCTACCAGAGTGCTTTGATATTTCTAGTCCATGTACATTAGGAATGATATGTTTAGGATTTTTGATATAGATATGTATCTGAACAAGTTTTTCTTTCTTCACAGTTCGGACATTTATCTTAGTTTCACAGTGGGAAACCTTCAGATATCTCTGGTGAAATTCTAAGGCTGTATGAAATGATCAGCCTTTAAAACTAACCTCAAATCATGACCTGAATGTCACACAAACATTTTAGGGAGTGGAGTTTCAAGGGAAATGCAATGCTTTTTTAGCTTCTCTTCCTTCCTTCCTTCCTTCCTTCCTTCCTTCCTTCCTTCCTTCCTTCCTTCCTTCCTTCCTTCCTTCCTTCCTTCCTTCCTTCCTTCCTTCCTTCCTTCCTTCCTTCCTTCCTTCCTTCCTTCCTTCCTTCCTTCCTTCCTTCCTTCCTTCCTTCCTTCCTTCCTTCCTTCCTTCCTTCCTTCCTTCCTTCCTTCCTTCCTTCCTTCCTTCCTTCCTTCCTTCCTCTTTTAAACCATTTCTGTTACTTCTGATCTCTTTGTCTTAGTAATACTGCAGAGTGTGATTTTCTCATGAGAAATTCTACCTCTGCCAAATGGATTTGATGACTTTTTTTTAAAATTGAACCTAGAATCAGTGGTGATTGGTGTTCTGAGCAAAAGCGCATAAACTTTATCAATGAAAAATTCCTACTGTGCTTTCCAATTCACTTTTATGTCACAATAACATTGTTTATAATTTCACATCTACAATTTTGATTTATCTCTTCCTTCAAATGTGCCAAACTAAAGTTCCTGCTGCTTCTAATTAAGAGTTTTTTCATTGCCTTACATGATAGGTATCACTGAGGTGAACAGACCTCTTTTCTTGCACAGATTATTTAAAGAAATTCTCAATAATTTCGTGTTGAAAAGAGAACGCCTGGGATACAAAGAGTTTGGGAAAGAGTGAAATAGGCAAAGACATAATGTAGGCATGTCCAAGCTCAAAGAGAACCACTCACTCACTATAAACATGCCCTTTTCTCCTGGAAGATGCATCTTAATCAGTTAATATCATGTGAGTACCAAAGCACATATGGATCTTCTTTCTCTGCAGTGTCCTTCTGATGTCTTCTCTAGTGATGACTGATGACTAGATAAGAATATGACACAATAGGTCCAAGGACTAAATCTTCCAGGACAACTATTTTTAGGTGCTAAGGAAAGACATCCAGGACTCTGCAGGCAACTCTGTTTCTATTTATAATCAGCATCCCTTTCCTCAGCTGAGCACTCCAGTTTAAAAGCCATGTGATGCTTAATGCTACATAAACCTTTCCTCATAAGATCATTAAAACCTTAAAAGTATGCAGAATTTGTGTTTAGGCAAATGACCTAGTTAAATCCCTTCTCCAACCAGAGTAAGATTAGACTAGTTCTAAAATATCATTTAGCTATGGCAATAGGTTGTTAATCCTTTATAAGTTATTTTCTGTTGTGTGTATATTTTAGACCCTTGCATTTTGTTACCCAGAGAAATCCTCTCTACACCTAAAGGGAAGGCGTATCAGGGATGTTTTTGTCTCTATCTTCATAGGAATTCCTCCTGAGGACAGTCTGCTGTATGTGCTGGAGCCATTCCCTATATTTCACTGGGCAAACATCAGGAATATAGGAAGGACAGAGTCTGATACAACATATTCATTAGTTTTAACATGAAGATTCATTGTTGAGAGAAACTGTATTTGAGATGTATTGTCCTTTGCTTTCTACACTCTTTCAAAGTTAAAGAAGCTTTTATTTTGGTGCTCTACTTGGCAAACTGCTTTGGAGTCCATCAACTTTCTCTGGAGTCTGTCAAGCCACCCTATCTGTTCATTAATTTTTTTGTGTTCATGTTCTATTGAAGAGGGAAGCTTCACATATTCCTGTACAAGCAATAACAGGTCACTGTTTAATCCCTTGGACCTCTGCAGCAGTAATTTACTTTGCTTGCTGTTTTTTCTTTCCCTCACTCCCCCTCCTCCCACCCTGCACTTTATAATTACATTAATTACATGCATATAAAAAAATGCTGTCTCTTTGACATTAATTACTTGACAGTGAAGATTAATGAACTTTGTAAAATGTTCAGTGTTGCACACCCATAAATGGCTAACAGCGTGCCTGGGTCACTGGCATAGTGGGAACTCAAATAATGACCACAGAAAAGTTTCCTGCTAGCAGCCAAGAAAAAGACCAAAACACCACCAAAATGAATAGAAGCAGCTTGGTATACAAAGTGCTATGAAAAGAATTTTTGCAGAGGAAATTTTCACCCCTTGCAACCATTTTCCACTAGAACAGGCAGTTTGTAATACAGGGGGTTTTGCCCTAATGTTCCTTAATTCTGTTAAAAGTTTGCTCCTCGGGTTTCTCCCTACACCTCTGTCTTTTTCTTCACATTTCCATTTCTTTAGGAAGGAGAAAGCCTATCACTGAGCAGAGTAATGATAGCATTGTCTTTGCAGATCTGTCAGGGTTTTCACAATTGTTTGACCAGGCATACCTTTTCTAAATCACAAGATGTTAACGCTGCTATAACTGGCTTATTATTAAGAACAGAGCTGCACACCTAGTAGGTGCAAGATTAAGAAAGTTGAAGAAAAGTGCTTCAAACATCAGTGTGGCCAAGACAATTCTGTAATTTCCTCAAATTTACCCTGTGTAGGCTAAATTGTCCCTGGTGGTACAAGTCTTCTGGTAGGCAGCCCAAGAAAACTCCACAGGGGCCATTTTCCTGCATCTGTTTCTCATGTGCAGCTGAGGTGAAGAAGATTGGTGAAGCACAAAGGAGAAGAAAGCTCAATTCTTCATGGGCTTGTGGACCCATGGCGAACAGTTTGCAAGCACTGTAAGTTCCAGAAACTGCACAAGTGATTACAGCTCTCTCGAAATGGGACTGTATTGAGGCATGCTGCATGTCTTGGCGCTGTAAGCCCGTAGAAGATAAAGCCACACAAAATAGTCTAATAGAGGATGTAGATGACTTAGCCGGTACTTTTGGTCAGCACTGGAGTAAATAGAAGATGTGCATCTGAAAGTCATCATCACCACTGGGCTTCTATAGGTACTTCTATAGGTACAGTAAAAGAGCATTCTTTCCTCCATATAAAAAGTGTATGTATGTGTGTGTGACTAAGTTTATGCATGGGTGAAAATCCCGTAAGAATAAACCACAGCCTCGGTAGCTAATGAAGCCAAGCTTATTACATGGAAGTTCTCCTGAAAAATATATAATTCCTGATATACCATGACTGTCATGTTACATATAGACAGAAAAATTGGATCATTCCTGTCTCAAATTCCAGCTTGACATATATACATGACATAGATAATATGTATGGATGTACTAAGCCATTTCAGGCGCTGTTTCCAAGTACGGTCAAAGTTTCTCTGTAGTTAATTTCATCTGAAGTTCTGTTAAATGCTGCCACCTGGAATATGAAGTCAATACAATTATTCTCATTAACCATTTAAACCTACAGTTCTGCAGGATCAAGACACTTTTAAAGCAAAATATGAGATGTATTTGAAATTCTCTATAATTTGAGAAAGTTTTATTTTGCAGAAATAGATTTGAGGGATACAGCGTAGTGTAGCAGGCTGCCCAGAGAGGTTGTGGAGGCTCCTTCTCTGGAGATATTAAAAACCTGCCGGAACATGATCCAGAGCAACCTCCTTTAGGTGATCTGGCTTGAGCAGGGGGGTTGGACTAGATGATCCCCAGATACCTCTTCCAACCACTGCTAACATTCTGTGATTCTGTGATTCCATATGTTATTAAAGCTGTTCTCTTAAATTATATCACCTAGTAAAATTAAAGCCAGTTTTGATGAGTATGATGTCCTAGAAAGAAAAAATGTAAGATGACCTATAATTCAGTCACTTTCTAATTACTAGATTCCTTTGTCAGCTGCTTTAAAAATGCATTTTTGTGTTTAATGCTGCTTCACAGCTTTATTTGTTTCACCACAGCAATCCCATGTATTAGGTAAGTAACATTACCCTGCTTTTATAACATTGGTACTGAGTAAAAGTCACACATTGGTGGCAAAGCTGAGAGGTGAATCCTGACTCTGGGGTCTCAGACAGATAACCTTAAAACTATAAGGTTGTGTTCTTATAGTCATGCATAGGTATGTATACAGGGACTCATCTCTTAAGAGCATGGGCATGTACATTGACTTCCAAGGGATTGTGTTTTATGTTTGCAACTGGCTATGTGCCCAAGTTTTTCTAGAACTAAGCCTTAAGACTTAATGGAGTCCATTCAAGCAGTAGCTCACTGCATCACTTCTCTCCTTAAGGTTCCCATGAAAGACTTTTGCTGGGTACGTCTTCCTGCATAAGTACATTGTGGTTAATTATTTGTATTATTGCCGCTCCCTCATTTTGGATGACTTATTCTGTAATTGATAGACATTTTTCAGATAAACTGTTCAGGAAAATTATGCCTGAACTTAAACATTATTAGGTTGAATTGTATGGATTTGTTTAGCTATACAGCTCAAATGTACCAGTGTGATTACTCAAAGTGCAAATGAATCACTGCTAGCCCATTGCTCATCATTATTTCCAGAATAACACCAGTTGTCTGCTGTAGGAAGGGAAAAAATGGTATTTGAATTAGTTTGTACACAAATGAATCTCAGATCCCAATGTTACACATGTAGTAGCAAGGGCTAACATTAATTATGCATGGAAGGTTTCGCAAAATCAGGCCGAAGATCTTTCCTCAGAGCATAAACCTACTTTCTCTTAATGGGCAGAGGTATATTTAGTCCGAGCTTCCTAAAATGAGTGTCTCAACTTTTGAGAGCCAATTTGAGCTACTTCAAAGGAACTCCAATTTACATAGGCTGCACAAGGAATGGCTTTTTTAATATATAAATCAGGATCAATTTAGTTGTTTCACACTGGACACCTAGAAGGCTCTTTAATCTTTTAAAAATTTATAGAAGTGTTCCTTTGATTTTTCCAACATTTAAGGAGAAAAGGAAGATTATATGCAATCTGGGAGAAGAAATCACGAGATTTAGTTTATTTTTATTTCTTCCCTGGATTAAGGCTTATAGAGGAAAAGAATCTCTCCCCCCCCCCCCAAAAAAAAAAAAAAAAAAAATCTCTGTGTAGCCTATTTAAAAATGCCATTTTCATGAAAAAAATTGTCACTTTGACAGAGCTTCTTTCTCCTAGGACTTTGGTAATGGCTATCTGGCAAGCAACACACTAAACACATTCATCAGCAAAACTATCAGTATATAAAAAGAACCCACTATGTGTAAGACATTGCAATAAATGCAATTGCCTTTACAGGTTAATTCACACACATTTAAAATTCAAATCCTACAATGTAGAAACATGAATTATGACAGTTTGTCCAGGTGGCGATTTTGCTCATATACATTGGAGCAAAGAAACAGTGTAGGAAGCCAACTCCTGCAATTATATTTCAAGTGTAACTTTATTCATTGCAGAATATTAAAAATGTAAAAGAAAACCCTTTCAGAAGATAAAATTTCTTGTCTTGCACTGAAGAATAACTCCTTAAATATGTCAGCAAAAAATCACCAAATATTTCTTGCCTCATAAATCCTAGAATGCTGAGGTTACATACTGGCAACAGAAACAGGAAGGGCTTGACTTCTGAGCCAAGTCCACTATGTGCTTCCATTAACAGTAGCTTTAGGTAGAAGAAATCATATTCTTATCCTCTGGACTGGTGATGCAAGTTTAGTCACCCTTGACCTGAACAGAATTTTATGTCATCCCAGATACGTTTTCTTAATAAAGAATAATAAGGTACTTAAGAAGTAACAAGAACCTACAAAATGCATTTTGGGAAGGCAACAGCCTATATGAGTGTATCCTCTCAAAGGATTTTGCGCATGCTATGATTTTATGTCTGGCTGTTTAAGGATTGCCCTACGTGAAATAAAATTGGGCACAGTGACTTGAAATTCATGGCAGTACAGAAGGCCAGCAGAGGGTAATTTGTGATACTGACATTTTTTTCTTGAATTTAAAACCAAGGGGGTGTTCCCAGGTCACCAATTCTGACATGTAGTACATCACAGGAGAAGTACCAGTTACAGATTGGCCTTCCAGTCACCATTATTTGAATAGTGTAAGTAATTCGCATGTATAAGCAGTGTTTATGTGTACCTTTGAAGAATACATAAGGATTCACTTGGCAAGTTCTTTTCCCTAGGTCAGCCCAGCATCTGCTTGAGAAAGTCTGTCTCAGCATGATAAAGTAGAAAAGGGTGCATTATATAGGTAGAGTAGATACAGATGGAAGGGGGTTGAGGCTGGCAAGACACTGTGCACCTGGAAGATGTTTCTTAGGTTCTTGCTCACAAATTACTTGACCCCCTCTGTGAGAAATCTCAAAACCCTTGTATTCTATTTGCCTGCATCCTTTGTGATTCAACTCAAGACCTAAAACAAATTGTGTGTACGTACTAGTACTGTGAAAAACAAGAGTGATGGGAAGAAAATTTCTGAGACCAAAATAAGCCTGAAGCTTATCTGGTACATCCACTATAGCTTGCCCCAAGGCACTATTAATTAAGCAATGAAGAGGATGAAAATTATATGCTTTGATCGACTTTTTTTTCCCCCAGTTACTTTCACTCTTGTTGTCTTTATTCAAAATAATTAAATAGCTGTATAAGGCCACAGAGCTGTGTCTTTATGCTCAAATGAACAAATAGAAGCAATAATTGTTTAACTTGGCAACCATTGTGTGGCAATGATGAATGTGGAAACAAAGATGCAAGAAACAGGCATCAAAATGAAGCTCTCTTCCCATCTGTTTCCCTCATCCTTTAAAAGAGGTTGATAAGGGAGCATGGCATCAACCAAAGTTAACTGGATTACCATGAATAGGAACAATATTGCTTCTATTCATTTCTGCGAGGGCTGCACCTTTGCTGTTCATGCAATGTGAAGATTATTAGGAGCCCACCCTTGCAGAGCGAGATTTGAGGAGATTCTGTGTTTTGCCCTGTACAAATGCATGGAGTTTGGTTACCTGCACCAGGTTTCCCACGCAGATAAAGCAGGGATCAGTAAGGAGGAGCTCCTGCACTACTTCAAAGGACACCTCTTAGTCTCTACACAGAGTCAGAAGACTGACAGCTCACTGTTGCCTGGGCTGACACTCTCTCAGCTATCTAGGAAGGAGCCAGATCAGTTCTAGATGCTGTTTGTAGGTGTTAGTCTGAGTGTAGGTTTTAGTCTGAGCTAAGCAGTCTTGCTGAGACGGATCCTACATAATACCATCTGACTTCAGTGTCAGAGATAATTTGTTTCTGGCTAGCTTGGACCAAACATAGGCAGAGAAACATGTGTCTGTCTACACCATCCACAATATATATATATCCATCACTCCATAAATATGAACAAGCCTACAGAGGAATCGCCCTGTTACAGAAAAAGCACTCTTAGAGAGCACAATTGAATGGGATTGATGTAATCAGTGCGACAGACTCTATAGAATTCTCCTTGGGGCCAGGTGCCACTCAGTTGTCATCAATATCTTTGGAAAGCAACTGACAACTAAGGAGTGTGTACATGCTAGACTTCACTAGTTAGCCCTCTTTTATCCTTAAAGCCCTCTTCATTATCTTCATTCTTGCCTTTCATATAGCTTTGGACCTCATCAAACTTAAAGGCATGTAACTCATAAAATGACAAAACAAAAGCAATCTCAAGTATAGATCAAGTTTTAAAAGTTTGCCTGCTGTCTAGCCTTAAAGGCAAATTTGAAATCACTGCAGAGGTTAACAGTCTCATCTGTTCTCACTAGTAATACTTAAAAAAACCTCTTTGCTCTCCTCATAGGCATGCTCAGGTGTCCTATGAGTCCTGTGAGCACCTGGCTCTGGTTCTGGCTGCAAAGGAAGGCTTTCTGGTTGAGTTTTGCAATAGTTAAAGAGCACACTTCTTTAACTGTGGTTTTTACATTCACGGATTTTAAGGCTTTAATAATGTCTTTTACAGTTTCAGTTTCCACATGCAAATGTACATCCAGCTTTTGACTTCACACATTTTGGAACTGAGGTTTAGAGGAGGGATTTGCTTGCCCAACCATCTAGGGCAACTTGAGATGCCCTTGAATATCTCAGGCATCCAGGCTGGCAATTAAACCACGGAGCTGAACTCTTCTGGAACAACATTCTAGGACAGCCAAGAGCATGTTAAATGCACTTGCTAACCATATTATCTTGCATGATGTCTGTAACATCCATGCTCCTGCTGCCAGGCCTGTGTACTCTAGAATTTTTGGTTTTTTTTAAAATCAGTCTAAATATGCTTTTCTGGGTGCTTCAGGAGTGCACAAATGATAGTGGAATTATGGCTGCCCTAAATTACTTACTGAATGGAGTCAGTGGTTAGTTGTTACTTCCAAGGTGAGACCAGTGTCTGAGTGAGAGGTAATATATCACTACCCATTTCAGAAGTGACCTATGCTGTTTTGTAATGTATTTCCCCCTTACATCTATGGTTTGTTGTACCTACATGTTGTTTTATCCCACAGATAATCTCAGAATCACTCAGAATCACTAGGTTGGAAAAGACTTTTGAGATCATCAAGTCCAACCATGCCAGTCCTCTATGAAACCATATCTCTGAATCTTTTAAATACATCCAGGGTCAGTGACTCAACCACCTCCCTAGACAGCCTGTTCCAATGCAGGACAACCCTTTCAGCAAAGAATTTATTCCTAATGACTAATTTAAACTTGCCCTAGCACAGCTTGAGGCCATTCCCCCTTGTCCTATCACCTGTCACTTGGGTGAAGAGATCAACATCTCTACAGCCTCCTTTCAGGTAGCTGTATGTGGCAATAAGGTCTCTCCTCAGCCTCCTCTTCTTCAGGTTAAACAACTCCAGTTTCCTCAGCTGCTCCTCTTAAGGTTTGCTCTCCAGCCCCTTCACCAGCCTGGTTGCCCTTCTCCAGGGCCTCAATGTTGTTCTTGTAGTGAGGGGCCCAAAACTGGACACAGTACTCGAGGTGCGGCCTCACCAATGCCAAATACAGGGGCACAATCACTTCCCTGGACCTGCTGGACATGCTGTTTCTGATACAAGCCAGGATGTTGTTGGCCCTCCTGGCTACCTGGGCACACTGCTGACTCATATTCAGTTGGCAGTCAACCAGCACCCCCAAGTCCTTCTCTGCCTGACAGCTCTCCAGCCAGTGTTCACCAAGCCCATAGCACTGCATGAGGTTGTTATGTCCCAAGTGCAGGACCCTGCAGTTTTTCCTTGCATTAACAGTGTGTTGGAGAATTGTACTTTTCTCTGGTGATAAAAGGAAATTCAACAAAAAAATTAATGTCATGCGTAACAAGAGTATCATCACATAGCAGTTTAGTCCCCAGCCTGGAAGAGGAGTAAGAGAGAAGCCCGAATAAATCATTGATTCTTCACTCCACAAGTGCAGGAAAAATTTATCTCTTTCCTCCCTTCTTCTCCTCTCACCTGTCAAAAAACCCCACAACAAACTTAAGTAAAATATAAACAGATTATCATAAAGTATTATCAGATTATAAACACAAAGAGGAAAAATGCAAAGTATAAGCAAATAATGGCAAGTAGGATTTTTAGAATTAGCTGAGGAGAAAAAAAGGAAAGAAAGCATCAGATTTCTCCTCAGTAGAAATGGAAAGCTATTAGTAGGTGACAGTAAGGTCAGAGTTTTGACAACAGTCTTCACTGAAAAGGTTGATTTTAATCAGGTGTGTAGCTTTAAAAACACAGGTTATAGAACTCAAGTTAACCCTACATCATCTCAGTGACTGAAGGACTTTCAAAACAGCAGGTAGTTATATTTGAAATTCTGAAGGAGCTGGAACTAAGTTTCCAGAAGACAGGAAAAAGACAACAGAAATGTATGTCTTTCAAAAAGGGAAGTTCTTTTAAAAGGGGAAGCCTTTCTGTTGTGTTCCCCCCACCCAAGGAATTATGGCCTAGATACTTTCAATTTCCATAAGAAAACCTTGTGTAAACACCTAGAAGATAAGGGAAAGAAAACTTTCAGGAAATATATTTTGTTCAACATACATCAAAACAATCTAATGCAAGCCAGTATCAAGGTCTATGTTACAAAGGCTCTTACAAGTATCTAATTTATTATTTTTAAAGACAAACCCAGAAAATGTACACCTCTTAGGTGGATGTACTGATGCTGGAAAACATCTTGGAGAAAAATTATTGAATGCTTATTGCCAGGTGGAAGGATGCATTGAAGGGAAATCCACAGGGATCTCCTCTGGGCCATGTTCTTTGATATCTTTCCAAGTGCTCTGGGTGAGGGAATGCATCAGCTGGGAAGAGTGGGAAGAGGTTGGGGTCTAAACTCCAGCTACTCAAGGCCTGTTGAAGAAATGTTGCAACACAAACAGAGGACATTTCCTCAAGAGCAAGGACAAAGGCAGGAGCTGTAGGTTGTACAGACACAGGGTAGAGAACAAGCAGCCAAAAGGCAGCTCAGTGAACAGCGCAGGGGTTACAGTGGTACATGAGGAAAGCACAAAGCAGCCATGTTGTGCCACTGTGATAAAAAGTGTGTCCTTGGATGTAAAAGCGGAGCTATTATGTGTGAGGGACACGAAATAATTCTTTCTACTTGAACCTGGTTAATACATGAGAGGACCTGTGAGCAGTGTTTACTACCTAATTTCAGTAACATATGCACAGCTGCAGTGAAGTATATGGCAAGCATGGTTTAGAAAATGCTGCTAATGTGGAAATGCTAAAGGAAGTCTTGGCGTTCTTTGGTTTAGAAAAGAAATAAGTTAAGGCAGACAAGAGATCATGTTTCAGAAAATCAGCTATAAAGACAAAGATAACACAGTCTTCCCCATATTTTCTGTGAAAAGGAAAAAAAGAGTTGTAAGTCTTTAAACATCTGTCGGGACTGCCACAAGTATAGCTGAACCTGCCTTGGTGAGGGATCAGGAAAGGGTGATCTAAGTGCTTTCCAGTCCCATGGTTTGTGAACTATAGCTCTGCATATATATCTATATTAAGAAAGGCCAAGATTTTAATTTATTGTTGGTGGTGCAATTTTTAAGTATTTAAAAAGCAGGATATTCAAGCATAAATAATTGGCATCATACATAGCTTTTATTTGAGCTGACTTAGAGAATAAGTATATAAATTGTGTAAGTCATCATTCCCTCATCTGATCTCAGCTGGACATGACCAGAATCAATGAAGGAACCTGAGTCAGATCTTTAAAAAGGCTTCAATTATTTTGGATTGATTTCATTTTAAGGTATTACAGTCACACTGTGATTAATGGCTCTAGTCATGGTACAGTTTTTCAGTAGAGCTGTTACAGACAGCCCATTTTTAAAGAGACCCTTTGGGCTTTATTCTGGAGAACAAACGGGCAGTGCTGACCCACCAAGAAAGAAATTAGCTATAGCTGTTAACACTGCCACACATATTTTCCCACCAAAGATTCCCACTGAAACAGAAGAGCATTACCAGCTATGCTGAGTGTTCATGACTCTGTTCTTATCCCCCACACACCACATCGTGCCTTGTTGATGGAGTCCCAACCTGAGGGTTCAAAATCTCTGTGTTAGGTTTGAGCCAAAATGGGAAGTAGAATCCAGAGCTTATATGATTGGGTACTGAATATGAGGAATGGGGCTTTTTCAGGGTCTCCTGCTGGAGCATCGCATGTGGCAGCAGGAAATCTACTTTCATTTGGACAGAAAGAGGGAGCAGTAATCCCACTGCTCTCTTCGCTCACAGGGATGTTAAAGCCCTCTACCAGATCAAAAAGAAAGCTTTTGATCTGAGTTCTATCTACTAGTCAATCTAGATAGATGTTTCTTTTGCCTCTCTGCCATTTGTTAACATAGATATGGTGCTGTCCTTCTGTCTGCATATGGCATATCCCTGATTGAGACATGATCTGGCCATTCCCACAGAAAGTTCAACCTGGTGCGTCACAGGTGGAGGAAAACTTAATGCTATTTGAAAATACCAGGAGATGTGACTACACTTGGCTTTAACAAAGCTTGCGTATTAAATTGTTGGCCAGTGTCTGCCTTCTGGACGCTCTGTGTACACCACATAGCAGCAACTGAAGAATGTGCTGCATAAAATAACTGTCAAGTGATTGATTGAGATGATCAGCAATGCTTTAAACAGCTAATGGTGGGTTCTGCTGGTGAAACAGGTAATTTGAATCCTTGGGCATTCCTGATTTCTGTCTGAAATCAGTTGTTCATCACCAAGGTGGGAGACTTGGGGCTCTGTATCTTTGCACAGAATGACAGAATGGCTTGGATTGGAAGGGTCCTTTAAAGATCATCTGGGTGGGAAGAAACATTTTTCACTAGATCAGGTTGCTCAAAAGCCCTGTGCAACCTGACTTTGAACACTTCCAATGATGGGGCATCTACAACTTCTCTGGGATACATGCTCCAGTGTCTCAACACCTTCACTGTAAAACAAATCTTCCTTATCTCCAATCTAAACATCTCCTCTTTTAGCTGTTTTTGTCTAATTTTTGATCCACCAGTACCCCCAAGTCCTTCTCCACACTGCTGCTCTCAATCCATTCATCCCTCAGTCTGGGGTTTGCCCAAACCCAGGTGCAGAACCTTGTGCTTATCCCCCTTAAACTTCATGAGTTTTCCACCTGGGGGACTCGGAGTCGGTCTGTTCAGTACCAGTGCTACTGGTGGCTGTTCTATGTGTGCCTCTCCCTGGTATGCCAGTTAGTGGGAGAAGCAAAGGGCATTTGAGCAGCATGTGTGTTATTTGTTCATAGCTTCTAAACATTCAAGAGAGCCTAAACTATGGATGAAATTTAACCTATTTCTTAGTGCTTTCCATTTTGAGTTAGTGTAAGTGAGGCTTACCTGCTGAACTCCTGATTTCTAAAAATTTGACTAGCTGTCTACACTCACTTTATTGAAAAAAGAGAGAGAACACACTTCTGAAGAGGGAAATTTTTCTTATTTATTTTAGAAACCTGTCCTGAGTAGCAGTGATTCTCTTCCACAGGTTAATAATGCAGGATGCCAGATGACTGACTTTGCTGGCTAAAACTCTTGAGTTGCCCACATAGCACCTGCTTATTTACACCTTATGTCCCTTTTTCGATCAAAGCCTTAACCTTCACAGTCTTGGTATGACTTTTTTTCCATGATTTCCTCTTCTAAGGGTCCCCCAAGATCTGCGTTACCCTGAAATATCAGTTGAGTAAGTGCTGCGTGATAGTAGAAGCCGCATCCCAGATGAATCATATTTGACATACATTAAAATTAGGCAGAAACATATAACTAAATTATGACTAATACAGGAATGACACATTGTCTGACAATTCAGGCAAACAGAAGTCACTACCTATAAATGGAGACACTAGAATCAGCTGAAAAGAAGTTAACTCTTTCAACTTGGAACAACAAGGCCTGTGTTTATTGCTGTGCACGTAAGAAAGATTGATCTGTGAGGTCCAAGCTCTTCTGAGAATGGCCTGTTCTTAGTTTTTGAGGCAAGAAAGTCCATCTCAATCTTTTACATCCAACTGGAGATAACACGTTGTGGGTGTGACTGGCATGGAGACAGGTGCAAGAGGAGCTTGAGTGCTCGACCTGTGAGTGCTGCACATGCCAATGGGATCCTGGGGTGCATCAGGAGGAGTGTGGCTAGCAGGTCAAAGGAGGTGATCCTCCCCCTCTACTCTGCCCTGGTCAGGCCCCACCTGGAGTATTGTGTCCAGTTCTGGGCTCCCTGGTATAAAAAGGACAGGGATCTCCTGGAAAGAGTCCAAAGAAGGGCTACGAAGATGATTAAGGGATGGAGCATCTCCCCTATGAGGAAAGGCTGAGTAAGTTGGGACTGTTCAGCCTTGAGAAGAGAAGACTAAGGGGAGACCTAATTAAAGTCTATAATTATCTTAAGCATGAGATGCAAAGGAAATCAGCCAGCCCCTTTTCAGTGGTCTGTGGAGACAGGACAAGGGGCAATGGCTGCAAGTTGGAGCACAGGAAGTTCCGCACCAACATGGGGAAAAACTTTTTCCCAGTGAGGGTGACAGAGCCGTGGGACAGGCTGCCCAGGGAGGTGGTGGAGTCTCCTTCTCTGGAGATATTCAAGACCCGCCTGGACGCCTATCTGAGTGCAACCTGTCCTAGGGAGCCTGCTTTGGCAGGGGGATTGGACACGATCATCTCTTGACATCCCTTCCAACCCCTACGATTCTATGATTCTATGCCTGAACACAGCACGGTCTCAGCTGCTATGAGGACCCTGAGGTCCCTGCCAAACACGGGGATGTTATCAAGCTCTCATGTGGAGCTGCAGTGAGGCAGAACTGCAGGGTGTATGGCTGGCCAAATAAAGATTTTTTTGGCCTTGTAAGGAGTATGGCCATGGTGCTGCGGTGCTGTGTTAATTAGCTTCATCTGTGTTAATTAACATACTTGTAAACTGAACTCAGTCAGGTGGTGCTTTTTCCTCCAGTTCTGGAAGAGTCTCATTAAAGAGCCTGTCCTGGGGTCTTTGCTCCAAACACTATGACACCTTCCAGTAACTTCTTTCAACAGGCAGCAACCTAGTGCCAGCCTCTGACTTCCTGGGGTGCCACCAGAGCAATCTGGACTCAGAAGGCATGGGCCTGCAAAGCAATGTGGTCACATGTGATGGTGCCACAAGGACCAAATGCATTGAGACTGGTCGGGGAGAGTGGCAATGCCAGCGAGCTCTGTCGGCATTGAGAAGCAGCAGGCAGCATGGGTTTGTGACTAGCAGGCTTCACCTGAGACAAAGAGCTCTGCTCTGGTCTCTCACACTGTGTATTGACCTTGCTTGGCTCCAAGGGAAGTAGGTTTAGCAGCAGCGAGAAGCTCTACTGTGTCTCAACTATTTTTTCCTTCTGAAAGTAAGGAATTAGTCTTTCCAAATACCGTCTAAAATGTAGTCATACAAGAGCTTTTCTTATAAAACTTTTCAGTGAAAAAGAAAAGGATTAAGGATATCATTAAAGTAAAAGCCTTCCTTAATACCTAGTATCAATGCAGCCTTAGCCATTTTCATTTTCTTCTTTTCCTGTATTATTAATAGGACTTTTCAAGATTTTTAATGACAGTCGTTGCTGTGAAAAGCAGCAGACCAAAACCGCCGTTCAAAAATCTGTACCTTTTTTACCTGCCTGCTGTTATATCTATAGCTGTCATGTCAATTTTGCTTTTACTCTGTTCCCATGACTTCTGTTGGAAATAAAGTACTGTAGCAGTTCTGCCAAATCTTGGAGCTAAAACTGCAGTGCTCAGGGTCCCTTGCAGCCAAATGCAACAGAGCAGCACCAGGAAGAAGAGAACAAACACAGACTTCACTGTTCTCCTAGTCCAGAGTCACTAGAAGGTGACATTTGATTTGCTCTGGACTGCATGTTTTTCAGGTGACTCTCTGAAGAGTTTCTGGTCAAAACATGAGGGAGGAGAACATTGGGTCCAAATTTATGTATTCTGAAAACATTCAAAAAAGCATTTGACTTTTCAGTTTGACAATTATTAGGCAGGTTACTTCAGCTATCACCGAACTGTACAATGTGATAGCCAAAGTATCACAATAGTGCATTGTGTAACCTCTGAAATTTTTGTTTGTTTGGTTGGTTGGTTGGTTTTTGGTTGAGGTTTTTTGTTGTTGTTGTGGTGGTTTATTTTTGGTGTGTTTTTTTTAAAGTATGAAACTTCTTTGGTAATTTTCTTCTTTATATTCTGAAAATCAATATTCATACCACCTCTCAGGAGGCACATTTTCACAGGGCAAGGAGAGATGATGTTTATAATGGGTTCTGTGCAGCAAGTGTGGCAGAGCTTATTATTATTCTCTCATAGGGTGCATTGAAAAGTAACACTTAATAAAAAGGACCACAGGAAGCTAACATCAAGTGGTACCTTTTATTAAATACAAAGCATCTGTGGTTTACACATTTTGGGAAAAATGAAGTTCAGTCTTATCTTTTCTCTATTCCTTTAAATCTATCAGGAAATTACAAAGTTGCTTAGGGTCCTAAATACAGATAGGCATTCAGATCCACCATGGGCACTGCAGTGCAGCACACTGCAGCACCGTACCTTCAGGTGCCAGGCTTCCTAGAAGCAGTCACATCCAGCTGGGGTACCCAGGATTCCTGTGAAGACAGGGTGACTATGCCTGAATAAAACAGCCCTATTTGGGACTACTGGCATTTTCTCTAGAAGCTCTGGGGATTTTTTATTTTACTGGAATTCACAGTACTGTGGGTATCTGACATGAAAAATGAGAATTTTTTAAAATAGAACATATAAAGTACATTCCAGCTCCAGACCCTTAAAAATGTAGGTGAATCAGCAATGTCTTTCATCTCTGCAGATGGTGGGGATACAGGCAATGCACATGGAGAGATGTTCAGTTCAGCAAAAGTGACTTTAGAGTGAGGTGAACACATCCCTGTACGTCAATGAAGTGAGATTTACTTCCGAATTGAAATCAGTTGCTCACTTGCATCTTTCCTGATCTCCAGATGGCTTTCCAGGATGTGCAAGACACTCATCCGTATGGCGTGATGCTCACCCATGCCTTGCAGACGTCTCAGGTGTTCACTCCAGAACACCTCTGGCAGCACCAAGCATGGGTAAATGACTCGAGCTCTCTGTTGGCTCTCATGGGAGTATCAACAGTCAGGGTATAAATCAGTCTCCTACTATTAGACAATCACCTAGCATCTTTTTAAGAACTATGGGGAATCACACTCAGTGTCCAAATGATGTCCCAAACGCTTCAGCCCTTTGTCACATCCACCACCCACCCACAGATAATTCAGCTGCCCTAAGGCATGCCATGTGGCAGTAGGTTTCTATGTTTTAGTAGACAACCTCTGATCCTGGTTCATATGTTGTAGGCTAGCATGGCTGAAACTTAAGTCCAGGGGTCTGAATTTGAATCTGAATCACACTTTCAGCCTTTTTTTTTCTGCTGAAGCTGACTGACAGGACCACTGGGACTGATCTCTTCTGAATGGACTGTGCAATTTCCTGCTGCCCCACCACTTCTGTTCAGCTGCTGTCTCTGCTCCTCCCAATGCAGGTTATTCTGGAAGATAAATTTTACCTTTTTGAAAACTGGAGTGCAGTTTTCACTATTCCCCCGATTTCCATGCTCTGCAGATGCAGAGTGTTAACTGCAGGCTCCAGTAAAAAACAAGTGGTGGTTTCCATTGCTTTAGAGCTTCTATAGGTTGTATATTACAGTATGGTATGTGCTGACACTTTGCATGGGCAACAGTAGTTGGTAGCTTGGGTTTTCCCCTCTGCTGAGGAGCCAGCCAGCTCTGCAGCTCTTTTCTATTATTGCAGGGAATTCTCTGCTGTAATCGTGGTGGTGTTAATTGAACATGTAGCTTGGTGGGCTTCAACTTGTTCCAGTTAACCTTCCAAAAGAGACTGGAAGGATAACTTCAGCTCCAGCTTCTTGGAGCTGTTGTTTCAGTGTCTTTTCAGGCTTGTCTGGAAAAAAAAAAAAGGTCTTTGAAAGCATGTGGAGTGCATTTTGAAACTTAGTTTTGAAAATGAAGGTTAGGCTGCAATGTAATCAGGTCAGCGCAGGAGTGAGATCCACAACTGAGAGTTATTACAAACTGCACTGTTTCAGCTGATTGCAAGAAAGATCAGGACATTTTAGAAACTCAAAGCTGTCGTCAGGAGTTTCAGACATTTTGTGAAGAGAAGAATATCTGCTTAGAACCACTAAATCAGTGAGCCTGGAATACTTCATTCAAAGCATCTCAGATTCAGCACAGTTCCTCAGGAGCCAAAACAGGTTTGTGCCTATCCCAGAGCTATAGATCTTAGGAGCATCAGGGTCAGGGTCTTGGCACCTCACCAACAGAACTGCTGTGGGCAGGAGAATGCTGAAAACTCCTGCAACGCCTCTCATAAATCAGTGCTAGACCTGTTTTTAGTCAAAATGACAAGAATGTCATTTTCACAGAACTGTTGCCAGCTCTGGGGAATTTCTGCTTCATAAGAAATTTTTATAAAAGTTGGTTTTAATCTGATTTGAATTAAGATCATATGTCAAAAACTTCCTTGTGCGCTGAAACTTCTGTTCTATTGCCCATTTCAAGACAGGAATTCATACTGGAAAAGGGCACTCTGAGTACAACTGCAGTTAATGATATCTTTCCTTTCACCAAGCCATGTCTGCAGCTACAAAGCACTTAGAACTGGCATGCATTCACTCATTGACACTGGATCATTCCCTCCTGTTTGTCTTATTAAATCACTCAGAGGCAAAGGTATACAAAAGTAATTGGTTCAGTCTCAGTGGCTCATTCTTCATGTATTGAAGAAAAAGTGACTGAATATGCTTTTAATGAATTTTATTAAAAGTAATAAATAAGCAGGAATCAATTTAAGGAGGACACTACAGGTAAGCCTTCTACAATACTTCCCAGTCAGTTAGAACTTAATCAGTGCAAATATCAAATTACAGTCAAAACAAAATCATGTAATAATTTATCTGCAGCACCAGCAGTAAATCTTCAGGTTAGTCAAAATCATCAAATGACCACTGAAAATAGTCACTCCTGAATCCTAAACCAATATTTTCAGGGAGGTAACCATTCATTTAGTTCCAAAACACGATTGACTACAGCCATGGCATAAATCTTTGGCTGGGTAAATATTTTAGCATAAAAATCAAATGAGCATAAATCTACATTACAATCTCAAAAGCCAATTAATGTTTTCTTCTTTGAAGCTGACCATCAAGTACAGATGCTAATCAGTCTGCTCTTTCTCTCTCACAGTGAATATAAATATTACAAGGTATTTCAATAAGCAGCTAGTTTAGTATTTCTTTCACTGACCCACCACTGACAAAACTGTAGGAAAACCACTATGTTTTTTTTGAAGTTTAGTATGGAAATATTATCTCAAGGGGAATTAGTCTATGGTGAATGGTTCATCCTTATCCCACCTTGCAAAGAATTCCTTGGTCCTTAGTGAAATATGGATGTCACATAGCTGAAACAAGACCTGATGTCAGTATATTGACTACACTGCAGTCTGTGGCTGATTACAGAACTCCCTTTTGCAGCCACACATCTCTTTCACATGTCCTGATTTTCAGTTCCTTCAACAAACAAAGGAAAAACATTGGGTGAACCATGGGGAGAGGAATATAGGATTTGAAGTTTCAATATGTCTTCTGGAACTGGTGACAAAACAACGCTCTACCATGCAGTGATCTAGCACGTCATTCAAGCAGCCCCTCCAGAGAGAAGTCAAACAAACTGTTCCCTCCCTTTACCTCTACCAAACATCTGTGTACACCTCAGAATAAATCTGAATAGATTTAATGATAGATTTAATGACAGCTGTCAAATTAGCTCCTTCTTAAGAGATAATTAGGGTGGGCTGGATAGGTGCTTGAAAGTTAATAAGACATTTCTTACCACTAAAGCTCCCAGCATTTTTTTTCCCTTCTAGAACCATAGCACAATTTAAAAATGCTAATTAAAATAGAGTCATTAAAGTTTGTATAAAGTATTCTATAAATACCATTTTTCACTTATCCTAAATGGTCTTCTATAGATTATATTCTTTTCTTTTACCTCAATCTCTTTTTTCTACTTGTTTAGTAATTGCTCAAAGGATGGAATTTTTGGTATTGCAGTTTTACAATCTAAGCTCTACCAACAGAGGTGAAACCATATGCCAGAGCCTGGGATGTAAGTCCAAAGCTTCCATTCTCCCAAATTCATGTTTTTCACAGATGTCACATCATTTCTGAGAGCACAGCTGGCCCAGATTTGGTTTAGCCACCTTAACTTTACAATACATACTTTTAAAATTGTGGAATGGATAATACAATCAGAAATATAAGTGTACTCTGCAGGTAGAGACCAGTCTTTTCCCCTCACTTTCCATTACTCTGTGCCCTGACCACCAGACACAGATGCTTCGTGTTTGTTTTCCTGAGAATTCCTAGAATTCCCTGGGAGTCCTGTTATTTTTAGCTGCATAATGGCCAGCTACTGGCCAAGGGAGGCTCCTTCAGCAGACCTCCTTCTGTTCATTCCAGTTTGATTGTGGAAGTGCATGAAGTGAATTACTGATTCTGAGGGCTGAGAACCTTTTCCGCTTCTCTTTCCTGCTTTAAGAGATGAGCTACTCTTATCACCCAGGTAAGGGTGGAACAGTACCTGCTCAGGACATTTAGGAATGGGTTTTCAGCTCTGGGTTTTAATTGACATGAGAAATACGCGTGCAGTCTGTCGTGGTTTTGTCCCAGCTGAGAGCCCATCACTACGCAGCCCCAGCTCTCTAAGAGGGTGTGTGTGGGGAATTGAGGTGGGGGGAAGGAGAGGGGAGGAAAAAGAATCAAAAAACCCCCTAAACCTCACAGGTTGGGATGAGGATAGTTTACTGGGACAGCAAAGAAAAAGAGATATAACAAAAACAGGACTTTATAGCAAAATATACAAACCTGGTGATACACAATGCAGTTTCTCACTGAACTGCACAGCTCAGGCCTTACAGTTCAGAGCCATCCTGAAACAGGATCATTCCCAAAACCTGCACGTTCTGGAGCCAATGGCTCCTCCATCCCCCCTTTATGCTGAGCATGATGTAATTGGCATGGAATACCCTCTTTGGCCAGTTTGTGTCACCTGTCCTGGCTGTGTCCTCTCCCAGCTTCCTGGGCACCCCCACCTTCTCATTAGCAGGGCAATATGAACAACTGAAAAGTCCCTGACTGCTCAGTTTCAACTGAAAACATCAGTGTGTTATCAACACTGCTCTCATCCTAACTCCCAAACACAGCATTCCACCAGCTGCTAGAAAGCAAATTAACTCTATCCTATCTTAAACTAAGACACTGTCCCAATTCACATACCTAAGCTTTGAAGTGGAGTAAAGAATTCTGACCTATCCCAGAGTTTAGCATTTAGCTGTAGGCTTCACTCTGCTTACCATGAAACATTTTTGGAGTACCTCCAACCTAATGTGCTCTCTATGCATTCACTAGGAACTGTAGATGCTTTGCATTACAGCTCAGGCTGAGGCCCCTGAAAATGTAAATTTGGTAAATTAAAGGCACCAAAGTCTTTTACTGGATCTGGCTCGAGGTGTCTATGAATGAAAAGTTGTAATTGAAAGTTGACCAAAGCATCAGCTTTGAAACCACCATAGAGAGCAATGTAGCCAATATCCAACTCTTGCATGAGCTTATATTTTAAGTGAAAATAATAATTTTGAAGAAATTGAAGCATCTCTAGTGTGGGTTTGTGTCAGATCCTGGTGCACCACTCAAATTTAAAGTGAATTTTTCTCTCTGTAGTATTTCAGTCCTGTTTTCCCTCACCAAGACTTAGCTGAAACTGCCAAGACCCACAGTCCTTGACAGAAATTACCTGAATTGAGAACACAATGACTGTGTTCAGGTAGGAATTTATACTGCAGTGCTGTCATCACAGGAGAGTGCTCTAAGGACAAAGTGTCCTGTATTTGTGATTAATACAGATTGGAGGAAAACTTAGTCCTGCCATACCAACTTTGATGTCAGGGGATTTGGTGGCACTGTCCAGATGTTCCCTGGTAAGTCACTGGTAGGCATACTGGTCATACATTTGCTGACTTAATGCCCTTGAGCAAGACATGTGCTGCTTACTGTGTGATCAGAGCAGGGATGTCACCAAGACACTTCATACAGACCATTGACTAGTGTCCATTGTTGCTGTTTTACATGGATCATCTTCAGTCATAGGCTTGCCAAGCTGGTGAAGAGGGCTTTAAGCTGAAGTTGCTGTGGGAGAGGAACCTCAATCCATCCCACTCCTACCAGTTTGACTCCAGTGCCAGATATAGATATCTAGAGCCTGGAGAAGGATCCCAGGTCAGCAGGAGAGCACCTGAAGTGCAGCACAAAGGAATTCCAGCCACTGCAAGCATTTCTTAATTTAGCTGGATTTTCATATCAAGCATGATTTCTAGTACTTAACTAATCTCAACCATCAGTCTTCAGGGCCAGAGCGCTATTCTTGAATTACAGTTATCTGAAGCAGAAGACAGGTGGAAACAACACCTCTGCAATGCTGGCAGAAGAAGTGGAAATGCCCTGCTGAAGACTAGATTCTTCCCTGTCTTGTGAGTTGGAGCATGTGCTAGCACAGATGCAGAGAGGCAACTGCAATACTTTCAGCTTCCACAGAAGATGCTCTTCAGCTATCAAGTGTTGCATAACAATTCCTTTTTTTTGTTTGATAGAGCAGTGCACCAGGACCTGAGACAAGCCCACACTAGAGCTGCTTCCCGTCAACTTTCCAATATGTTGTCCCTCCCATGATCTGCCAATGAAGCCCCAGCACACTGGATTTTTATGGATCTCCAGAGGAGCAGCAGTTCACAGTGGCAGATACTATGGTGCTGCTCCTTAATCTTCAGCCAAACTCAGCCACATCCAGAGGCTGTTCCCATTGTTGGGATTGCTCCAGGTGGTAAGGAGGTGCTGTAAATGCTTCCCGGTGATATTTGATGCTTGGGAGGCAAGTCATCGGAAGGTTAACACCTGTGAAATTTCTTTCTCCTGCCATGCTGCAACAGAGGCTTAGTAGTGAATGCAGCTGTTTGCTGAACCAAGATGCAGATGCTAAAGCCTGGATTACCACAGGCCTTGAAATAAACGTGGTTTTTTGTTGTTGTTTCTAGGGATTTTTTCTTACTGCGTGGCAAAGTGGTGTATATTTGTCAGATTTACCTGAGAGTCTGGTGAAACCTGTTAGCACAGCAATGACTCCAGGTATGATATGAATAGAAGTCATGAATTTTGAGCAGTTTTACTGCAATGTTTAATGAACAGATAGTCCTAGGGTTTAAAATGTTGTTAATTAAGGACCTCAATTACCGGTAAGTATTGTTTGTCTTGTTATAACCATCGCCTGTAAATGGTCTCATGTTCCATGCCATACTGAGTCGTAAAATTTAGGAGTATAAATAAAACTAAGTAGTGCAATCTTTCCCTGTGTTAGAAAAAAAATACAATCATTACATCAATGATAGAAACAAGAAAGGACTGCCAGTCAGGGTGGTTTTCAAAGTATTATTGCTATAACAAAATACATTTTAATATGAAGCCATTAATAGCTATTAGAAACTTCCATCATGATTTCAATCAACTTTATAGTAACACTTGGACATGGTTTTCTGATGAAAGAGAGGTAGAAAAATATTCATTTGGTATTGCTTGGTCATTTTAAGCCACAGTTCCCTTCCAACAGTCTTTGGCTATCAGCTACACAAAGTATAAGGAAGTATCTAGCCTTTAAATTGTCTTTAAGTGAGTTTCCTGTGGAGAAAGGAAGCTATAAAATCCAATCTTGGAAATGGATTGCTGGACCCATGGTTCCCCAATGAATTTTGCAGCCATCATGATACTGGCTATCATTTGGACAACCATATCTGCTATTTAAAGATACATATGTTTTGTTACACCAGAGAGGAGTTACAGAAGTTAGTAACAGCTAGCGTACCACTTACCTTTGCCCTGAAGTGGGAAACAGTTTTAAATGTTTAAAAGACCTTGAGCTGACATATGTCTCCTCGTATCAGTCAAAGACAAGAGAAAGTAGTAATACAGCTGAAGAAGCTGGATATGGCTAATCAGTAAAAGTATTTAGATTCTACCTGTGCTGTATGGATATTCACATTAAAAATCATCAGGAAGCCAGGAGACATATATATAATGATTGTGGCTGACTTTGTAGAGTTCCTGTGTCTCATACCTAAAATAGATATTGTATGTTCTTTGTAAAATAGTGACGAGAATAATCTGAAGCCATGCTGTGTTCACATTATTTCACTGGTCTAGATGCACTACCAAAAAAAGCTGAATGAATTTTTTTCATTTACCTTGATTATAGAGGAACTTGGGAAGGTTTCCACACCAGCACCCTTTGGGAGACACAGTGGAGGCTCTAACTCAGTATAAAATATCAGTAGAAGAGATCAGGGAACATATGAAATAATATTAATACTTTGCCATATATTAAAAAATACTAATAAACTGCCAGGTCTTGATGGTATTCACCCAAGAGCTATTAAAATGATATGGAATATTTGAACTGATGCACACACTTAAGCTTACAGTTGTTTTCTTTTAACAGTACCAGGCTATGATGGCTCCACTTTTGAAAAGGATTCCAGGTTAGATGCAATGAAATACCCAGCTATAGGTTTATATGAGGAAGAGAATTATATGAATATGTACTAATTACTTGGGAAGAATCATCACAGGTTTTGTAAAGGCAAGTGTCATCTGACAAGATTCCTTCCCAAAAGCTCTTAAAGAAGATACCATGGAAAAGGACATATGCTTCCATATCATTAAAGAGAATGAGGAATAAATGCTGAAGAAGTAATCAGCTGAACCAGCATTTGGTGCATTAGCAGTTTGTTGACCTCTGAATTTTGTTCCAGTAAGTCCTCGCAATATCTTAAAGCTCCCTGCGCTTCTCAGACTGTTTCGCAGTTCTGAACATGGGACTGTTTAATGTCTCACAACTGACCTAAGATGGCATGAAGAAGACATTTTCATTTGAAATTAACAAAAATCAAGATACTTTAATGGGTAAATGAGAAACTGCACTCCCTCTCAGACACAATAATCACTTTCAGAAAGCTCTTGGTAAACATATATCAAAGTGTAAAGATATTTACAATACAATATTACATTTTTATTAGTTTTTCCCAGTGAATATATGTCATCAGAGACAAATGCTGCTCCCATGGGTTGCTCCTGTTTGCAAAAAAAATGACCAATCTGAAGAGCATATAGTGGAAATCTGTTTTCACCTTGTTCAGTATAAGAAAAGCAAAAATTTTGGGGATTATCTATTAAACTCTTTGTTGCCTGATAGTACATCTTGTACTGGTTTATCTGATTTAGTTTCCAGCGATGCCAAGAATGACTTTTTCATGTTTTTTTTGGTGGAAAGCCAGACCAAAGACTAAAAGAGATTTTTCTGACCTAGGTTTTCATAGTCATTTAGACTAAATCCTCTGATGTTCAAGGGTGAAGTAAGAGCCGCAGCAGCTCCCAGCTGCTACTGCCTCAATCCTCCTAAGACTAATTTCAAATAAATTATTATTTACCTGGACACAGTCTCCTGGTCTTTTCTTTAAGATTGGTAGAAGCATTCAGCAGCTGTTTTTTATTAAACAGTGTCCTGCTTGCTTTAGCATACTGCATTTCGTGTGTTGGACTCAGCCGTATTTCACTTATACTTTCACTAGTTCTCTCTTTACATCACTGAAGAAGTGGTACCTTGTTATGTCCTTACTTGACAGTCTCTTCTAGCTCTTGAAATACTCATCACACACTCATGTGGTTTATCATCTTCTCCTTTTGCCTAACTATTCTGTCATCTTTTTGACCCGGTCATGTTTAGACTTTTAAAATCCGGTTCCTAAGTTAGTGCTTTGCCTGTAAATGCAACTAAACTTAGTATTTCAATCCCAATATGAAATGATGGCTCAACAAGAAGAAGAGGAAGTGCTGGAGTTACAAATAAACACAGCAGTATGTAATTCATCTACTAATCAGCTCCTTATGATTTTAAAAGATCTAAAACAGTCTCACTGAGTGACAGATGTTCGACCACTGCATCCGGGCTCTGAAGGCATTGCAGCTGCACTGTGGAAAAAAACAGTATGCGGGCTCTCCCCAGATGCAAATATAATGTCAATGCAAATTCATACAGTCGGAGGCTATGTGGAAACTTTCATGTGCAATCTTGTTTGCTGCAGTTCCAATCAATGTGATTCTGTTGGATGAAAATCATGAATGCTGGAGCTACTAATCATATAGAAAAAAGGGGTCACCAGCACATCTGACCTCCACAAAACCAACGAATATGAAATGTGAAGGCAGTAATTCTGGATGCCGCAGGATCGCTGATTGCAGAACCCTCATGCCTCAGAGTAATCCTGAGATATGCCATTTATTCTGTCATATCTGATAAAGCCTCTGGCACCTGGTTTTAAATCCCCTCCCTTCCCCCACCTGACTTCTGCTTGACCAGATCTGTTAGCAAAGAATCTTGTAACACCCCATGATTAATTTTTGCAGATGTAAAATATCACTGATAACCCAGACACCCACTGATTTAGACAGCTGGTGGCTTTTGTCAACTATATTACACAGATATGTGATCTGTGTCACTGTGATGAAACTTGTAGCATGACATGAAATTTATTTCATGATGTTAAGATACACCCCAGACTGGAAAGTGCGTACATACAAACAGCATTAATAAAATGGGACTGAATGATTTGTTATTGACTGTTCTATTGATCACTTCTGCTCCAGTGATTTAGCTATATAGTGCATTAGAAGCTAATTATCTTCTTGTAGCACTTATAGTGCTAATGAAATATGGACTGCTTGCAAGCAAATTGGCTTAACTCACTGAAGTGATTGCACAATCGACAGATGCTAGTCTGTCTAACCAGCAGTCCCACAGAACACCAGGATAACTTTAGTAAAAGCTCCTGTGAAAGCTGGAGCTATTATGTAACCTATTTTATCGTCTAAGACAAGAATCTTGAAGTGTGATGGATCTGTTGGAGACTGTTGCTCTGAGCACTGGTGACTTTCAAGTTGACTTGACATTTCAGGTTCAGATTAGATGTTAGGAAAAAAAAAATTACTGAAAGAGTTGTCAGGGCCTGGAACAGGCTGCCCAGGGAGGGGGTTGAGTCACCTTCTCTGGATGTGTTTAAAAAAAGGGTAGATTGGGTACTTAGGGATATGATTTAGCATAGGACAGGAATGGTTGGACTTGATGACCTTGAAGGTCTTTTCCAACCTCGTAATTCTGTGAATCTGTGATTCTGTGACTTTGATTTTGATTTTTGCCTTGATAGTCCTATTTTTAAAGTTTCATATCCTTGAAAAATAGATGTTTCTAGGAGGGCCTCTAGAGAAATAATCTTAGGAAAAAAAACCCCTGAACTTAAGATACACCTGAAACTGAAAACATTATTATGATTTAACTAAAAATTAGATAGGTAAAATGCTGTATGTTTTTCTAAGTTACTGATGTCTGTCATGTCATGATCACCTCACTGCTTAGACATACCATGTATTTTAAGGGACTGTCCTGGATGTTGGTTGCTCTGTTTGCAGAAAATTAAATTTGCAGTGATAAAGCCAGTCAAACGTCCAACTGGCTGGTTATCAACCTTGCTGCAGTGTTTGCTGTAACTACTTGCCAGAACTGAGAAAGGCATTGTTTTATATACATATATATATATATTTAAATACGTATGTATAAAGCGACTATCACCATACTGTGATTTTCAGGGGTTCGAGGAAAAATAATAAAATACTATCTGCAAAACCATGGAAGTCTATTTTTTTCCAAAAGGAATTTTCTTAATTTCACTTTCAAAATATGAGATTTCTTAAAGGGACAATCTAACAGCATCGCCTTTCAGAAAGCAAGACTTCATTGAGATTTCTCAATCTGAGCTGAAATTTCTGGCAATCAGCACCTGCTAGGAGAAGTTTATTCTTGATAGAAATCAACAAAAAGGATGCCTGCTTTTTTTGCTATCACCTAGATATAAGAAAAAGATTTTGTGCATAGACTTAGTTAGCATGCCTAGTCTGGGGGTGAGGGGATTCTAAATAGTGCAATGAAACCCAAAAAACAAACTCAATGAGCTGAAACAACCCAACAAACCAAACATTAACTGTACAATAGCAAACACATTGCTTTGAGCCTTTGGGGATGAAAAGTGGCTGACTTTAATAATTTAGCTAAAAGACACAGGAAGGGTAGGCATAACATAGATTTAAAGAAAATAAAAATATCAATGTGGTATTGAGGGTCATCTGGGCCATCCACAAGCCGTCTACAGCCCACACATTCTTCCCCTGTAAGTAAGACAAACTGTACAATATTACATAATTTTGAAAACCTTTCAATCGTCTCTTGCTCAGAAGAAACAAAACCAAAAAAATTCAAGGTACCTGCTGTTGGCAAAAAGAGGGGGTGGCAGGTAGATCTCATACCGGAGAGACATCACTCAAATATTTCTACTAGCTTCGAGCGACACAGTGTCAAAACAGCAAGATCATTTTATTCTACTTCAAGAGTCATTTGAGTGCTGCAGCATCCTGAAAATACAGCAGTCATTGCAATTGGCTGCTCGGTCTGCAATTTCTCTCTTAAAGTTTCTATGATTAACTGCAGGGGACACTGGGCTTTGAATTAGTCTTTTTAGATAATGCAGGTGTTTACTAGCACAAGGCCCATGGTGCTCTGAATCCCATACCTTCAGCACCTGCAGAAAGCTAAGCTAACCCACTCCAGAGAAAGCAGGTCACTGTATTGTTCACCCCTGGGCATTTATTTCACAGGGCAAGTGAATCAAGTGGACTTCCTGTTTTGTCTCTCTGGATGTGCACTGAGGAAATTTCCTCTTTGGATCTGTGCTTTTCTGCCAAATAAGCTTTTCTTTTTTTTTTTTTTTAATTATTTTTTGGCACAGAGCTTTCATACTGGAGGCATAACGATCACATATCCCTGATTTAAGCAGTACTGGAACCATAAAAAGGCTATTAAGAGGCAAAGGAAACCAAAAGAGAGACAGACTGCAAGTCCCGATTTAGGTATGTTTCTTAATTAGCAAAAAAGAGATATTCTGTGTTGATAGGTGGGATTTTTCCCCTCTTTTCCCCACAACAGAATGTGGCTTTTATCTCTGATTCCTTAGCCCCAGAAAGTGCTAAAATACTATCTGAGGTTGTGTAAAATGTCTTAAACAGAACAGGGAAAAATCCTTCAGACTGAGCTGCATCACTCCAGTGCATCCCTCGATAGTATTTCCAGCTATGAAAAAACCCATATATTCCTGTTATGTTCTAATATTATTATAATCCTTTGGGAAACAGAATTCCATCATTATCCGTTATGTCACTTGTACTGCAGGTACTCATAATGAACTGCTTTTGTCCATTCACCTGAAGATTAGCACCTTCTGAGACTGCTAGAATGAAAGAACAGATACCTTCTTTATAAATCCCTGTAAGTTTCATTCATATTGAACAATGAAGGGGCATTCATATGTAGCTTATAGCATCTGCTTTGTAGGTGAAAGTATAAACATTATAATCAACATTTGAGGATGATGATTTTTCCCAAGAAGACATTAATTTCTGTCACTAAAGATCTAGAAAGTTAAACTGCCTCAGGATTTTTTTGACTGGCAACCTCAATAGCTTGGTCAAGAGCAAAGTGAGGTAGAAAATTCTGGGGAAAACAACCAAAACCCACAACATTACTTTTGTTTTTGTTTTGTGTTTGTTTTATGAATGCTCTGAATTTGCTGATGCTTTGAAGTCAAACTCTACCTTCAGGAAAGGTTTGTTCTTTTCAGGAGTTTGTACTCAGCTCAATCACCCAGTTGCTAACAAGCAGGGGATTTCAACAGCTGCCCAGGCTTCAGGAGCAATTGTGGAATGAAGCAGGCTTCCTTTCCGTTGGGTTCAGTGCTGAGCAGCAATAGGGCTGGGAAACATCATGTGAATTTCAGTTGGCACCAGCCAGGACTTGGCTGCCAGGCAGTGAGCAGGAGCCTGTTCCCTCTGGAAACCTCAGTGCTCTGTGCCCTTCCTTGGACAGGGAAATCCTGCTCTGGGAACAGCTTTTCACATTCTGCTTTTTCATACCTGGTCCTCATTGGAAAAGATATTGTAAATAACAATGGCAGTGACAGCAATAACGAATAGGAAAAAATAGTGTTACTCAGTTGTTTCTATTGGATTTATTGAGCCCTTGATTTTTCTGTCGAGTGATACTCACAGTCATAGAATGCAGACAATATTGTTAACAGTTAATTAATTAACTCATTAATACCACTGAAGGTTCCTGCCATTATCATCATGTTTTTAGGAGTTGTCTGTTCAAACCCTTTTTGGAATAAATGAATTACCCATAGAATTCAAACTGCGCTTTGCAGTATACCTATTATTTTTTTCTTAAATGTCAAGAGAGGCTTTCCTGGAAGCTTGATTGTGTTCCTCCAGCCTCTGGCAAAAGATTAGACTGCTATAAGATTAGACTGTTATCACTGAAGTTGATTATGTTGTGGAAATTTCAGCATCTGACCACATGCTGCTTATTAATATTTTGTACCACTTCAACGTTACATGCTTAGATGGTGAATTTCAGCAAATAATATGCTTCTCATATATATAATATACATATTCCAAGGAAGCAGAATTTACTCCAGAAATGAATTTGGAGCGGAGCATTTCTGGTGAATACTGACGATTATTTGCAACAGGAAAAGATCTGTCTTCCTGCTGCCGCTTTTCTAGCACCTTTATTAACATTTAAATTTTTCTGAGTTAAGAACTTGACTGGGGATATAGTTACGTACGGCAGCATTAACTGATAAATCTGAAACAAATACTGCTTGCTCATTCAAAGAATGACAATAAGCACAATTCATTCAAGAGCTGCAGTTTAGTAAACTAATAAATATTTCATATCCATCTCTACCATGATAAAAAGAATCAAAATAACTATTGTAATTGTTTTCCTCACTAAACAAAAACTTGGTATTTGTTAGTTTTTCATGGATGTGAAAACAGCAGGCTGTCAATCATATTGCTGTTGACAAAATATGATTTGCATTAGTGAATTTGTACTTATTTGATGCAGTGACAGGATAAGATATATGTATCTCTCACAAACAACTGGAGACAAGAATTTTAAAGCTCTAGAGGCATATTAGGAAATATAATAAGAGCATTAGCAGCTCACTGTGGACCAGATTTGTATAGGTGTACGTGCTACATACTGAATACATAAATTTTTGCATTAACTTTCATGTCAGTGCCTTAAATCAGAAGCAAGACAGCTGGCTGGAATAATCACTTTTTATCATAGCATAACTAAAAGTAGAATGTAGAACAAAGTTTTGGGAAAAAAAGGATTATATGCTTTTTGATTATTTTCTACCCAATAGTGTCATTGCTACTCTTTTTTGTTGTAACACATCATGTGCTATACATGCATGATAAAAATGCTGACTTTTTAAAAAATCTCATGCCAGAGAGTCTAGTTGATACAGAATCAGGGCTTTTTTTTCCTGTGAATCAAGGGACCACTTAGCACTATATGGCTGTTCTTACTTTCCCTTTCCTTCTCCCCATAAAATGCTTTGCTTGTTCTGAGGTGTGAAGAATATTTTTCTTTCTTTTTTATTTTCTCTCCATAAATGCAAGGAAGAACAATGGATGTGGTGGGTGATGCTCTTTGCCACTTAGGGGAATTCTAGAGCATTGACAGTATTAATGGCTCCAAATCAGCAAGAGCTCACAATGCCAGTTACAGATTGTTAAAGCCACTAGGCGTCATTAGATCACCTAGTCTGACTTCCAAATAATGTAGGCACTACACTGGATCTATCTCACTCTGTTCTGGGATGAATTTGTTCTTAGTTAAATGCAAAGACTTCAAAAGATGAAGACATTGCAACTTTTCTCTTGCAGTGGTTAATCATGCTTGCTTTCAAAGGTTTGTGCCATACCTTAAACTTGAAGCTCTACATATTTACACAATTACTATCAGGCCTTTATTTTTGTACTTCTTTCTGTCCTTATTGCCCTGTAATGTATCAGTGAGTGAAAGATTGCCACTTCTGGGATAGGGAGTAGGGATCAACTATGCCATCTGCTCTAGATGACACTGCTTGGGCTGGAGGGTGTGATGACTTAATCTCCAGATCCATGTCCCTTTTAACCTCAGCTACCATCTGGTTCTGTGAAGTATTTCCATGTGGTAGAGACTGGTGAAAGTTTTCAGGAGTGCAAAGTGAAAATCTCCCAGCCTAGCCAGTCAGATAGATGCACAATCTGATATGCAAGTCTTCCTTATGACTCAAGTGAGTATTTTAGGAGAAAGAGAGACCACGGATTGAATGTTTAGAAAAACTGGTGTCTGGATAGAGATTATTTGCCACCCTATCTGACATTCCTCTGTGAGGGAAAAGCTTACTGATGGTTGTAGGTTGACTGCCATGAGACAGGCAGGGGTAACACTGTTTCTGGAAATGAGGCTATCAATAGGAAGCCACTTTTCAGATGCTACCCAAATGTGAAGGCTTGGATCTCTAAATGTAGCTTCTGACCAGGACTGGGTGAGATTTTGTGAAATAATGTATTCTCAAACCATTATGACACCTACCTGTGATTTCCTTTTTCCTAAACAGAAGTACAAAAAGTAGCAATATTTTTTTCAGTGAGAGTTTACATTAGGCCAGGGGTAGGCAGTAAAGAAGTAATACTGAAGGAAGAAAAGAAGTTGCATTTTATCTTTGGTTGAGCTGTGAAATTTGTCTTTCATTACAAAAAGAGAAGAGAAATTCTAACTATACAATAGCAATATAAACCAGTCCAAATTAAAATAAATCAAGTTTATGTCCTCCTCCATATTGCTCAATATGATAGGGGGAATCCATATTTCTGTCTTAATAGAGAGTGACAGATTTTTGTAATGCTCAAGATCAAGAGGTCATTAATCACACAGTAAGTCAGCTGTGGTGGTTGAGCCCTGGCCAAAGGCCAGATGCCCACCAAAATCAGTCTGTTACTCCCCTTCTTAGTTGGACAGGGGAGAAATAACATAATTGGGTGGCTCAAGAGACAAACTCGTTAATGACGCGGGCAAAACAGACTCAACTCAGAGTGCTGAAGAGAAAGTTATCTAATTTATTACACTGCACTAAAGAGAAAACAGTGAAAAAGAACCAGAGTCAGGAGTGCAACCAACAATCTTGAAACAAATGCAAAGCAGGCAAACACTTTTCCCCCCACCACTCCCTCCTTAGCAGGGTTTAGTTAGAAGTTTGCTCCCTTCTTCCCTCCCGGTCGCAGCCCAGGAAGGGCAGGGACTGGGGAAAATGGGGGTCTCGGTAACACCTTCCCCTCACCCCTCCATTCTAAAGCAGACTTCCCTTTCAGCCATGATTTTGCTCCCTTCTTCCCCTCTCCTGCTCGCAGCACAGGACAGGGGGGCAGGGACTAGGAGATGGGGGCTTCGGTCAGTCCCTTGCAAGATGGTTTCCTTCTCGGCCGGGATGGGGGCATCCATCCCACACAGCCTCCCCCTGCTGCACCGTAGGATCTCACCCACAAGAGCCAGTCCTCCACGAACTTTCTCCAAGGCAAACCTCTTCCCACCGGGCTTCATCTCTGCTCTGGCAGGCAGCAACAAATCACAGTGTCTCTCAGTCCCAGTCCTCCACGGGGCTATGATGCCTCCTCCAGCAAACCTGTTTGGCTCATCTCTGTAGGTCGCTTGTGCTGGCAGGGGCTCATCCCAATGTAAGTCACGGCATCTTCTCTATGTCTGCACCGGCTCCATCCAGCGTGGAGCCGAGCCTCTCCACCGGGCAGGTCGGGTCTCTGCCTCCTCCATGGGTCCTTTCCTCTGGCTACTCCACGTGCTTCTGCTCGGGCTGCAGGGGCATCTCTCACCCAGGTACCTTAGTGCCTCCTCCCCCAGCCTTCCCTGCCTTTTGTGTCTGTCAACTGCTTACATTTATATGCAAATAAGTATCTCAATGCCCTTAACGGGCCAAAATTGCAGCCTTCCTGGCACTCCGTGTTCTGGTGGAATCTTTGTCTCCTATATGTGATTCTCAGAGGCGTTATAAGCAGGCTTGCAGAAGATTCCAGCAGCCATTTTCTGCAGCCCCTGGCCCTCTCTCTTTCTCTCTCAGTAGCCAACTATGCAAAACTGCAACATCAGCACAGACAAGAGTACAGATCATAGGGAAGTATTAGTGCCACTTGTCCACAGTAGCTTGTTTCAGGGGCATTGCTCACATTGCTTCTAAGCTTATTCCTTGGAACCATTTGCCAGGAAAAACTAAAAACATACTAAAATATCAGTAATAAACATGGCAAAGCAATTGCTTTTGTAGCAATTAGGTTGACATGCCTAGAGTTTTCAAAACCAATAGTATCCAAAATTGGTGGGCAAGGGTATGTCTTCCCATAGGAGAACAGAGCAAGAAAACTTCATCAGAGTAACAGCTCACTGAAGTTTGACCTATTTGTCATTAACTTACTGTAGGCTTCATCATGCTTACCTACAAATATCTGTCGTAAGCACCTACATCTACATTGCTACATGAACTGTTCCCAAGGGCATGTAGCAATAGGATGAGGGATAATGGCTTTAAACTAGAAAAGGGGAGATTTAGGTTGGATATTAGGGAAAAAATCTTCAATATGAGGGTGGTAGATCACTGGAACAGGTTGCCCAGAGATGTGTTGGAGGTCCCATCCCTGGAGACATTCAAGGTCAGCCTTGATGGGGCTCTGAGTGCCCTGATCTAGTGAAGATGTCCCTGCTTACTGCACAGGGGTTGGACTAGATGACCTCTAATGGTCCCTTCTAACCTCACACGTTCTATGATTCTATCTGAAATTCTCTGATATGCAATGGAGAAACATCAGCACACTGAGAGATGTAAATCCTCAGAGCAGGTAGAGAGATGTACATTTGGGTTTAAAGGTTCACCACTGAGAATGGCAGTCTTGCCTTCCTGTCTCCTATGGAGCTTAGAGTGACCATCTTGGATACAGATACACACCTCGGTTGATTCCCAAAGTATCCCCGCTCTTACTTCACTTCAGAATTTCACCTGATCTGATGAACATATCGCTTTCCTCCTATTATGCAAGCTGCATGTATTTGAGAGATGACAAGATGTAATTTATTAATTAATTGCATATCTATATACATTTAAGGAATTGTATCAACTCCCAAGTATGTATCTACTTCAGTTATGTAAGAACATAGGTTTTGTCATATGATGCTAATGCACCAGCTTCTAGGATAAAATTTTACTGTCCATTTTCAATTAATTCTCATGGATCAAAAAAATTCTGTATGTTGCATTTGCAGAAATATGTTATCCATATTTTCATGCAACTGGTGATCTAAAATAACATAAATATAACATCACATAGCTTTACATACCAACATAACATAACATTAGGTAACTCTTAGTGAAAACCCAAAGAGCTTCTAGCCTATGCAACACACAGCCTAAATTCTGAACTGTGAGGGAAACCTCAGTTGAAAGCTTCTGCAGTTGGAAGCCCAGGTAACAGCCTACTTGAAATGTGACAGATTGGGATCAGGATAACAAATTCTCTTTGAATTTGAAATCTGCCTTGCAAGCTAAAAGATGGAGTAGCACATTCTGTGGCACTTCAGGTATATAATGGAAAAGAGTGCATGTAGTAATTTTGATATATGACAAAGGTAAGAAAATTACTGGTTAAAAAATACAACTTCAAAGTATGGACACTCTATTTGATGTGATGCTTTTCAGTGCATCTCAGATGGTTTCCACCTTATTAGAAAACACTTCCACAATATATGAAAATTGTCTTCCTCTTGTGAGTCTCTGTTTAAAAGAATTCTTTAATCAGAACACTGCAAATCAATCTAACAAAACAAGGGAAGAGAGTTGTATCATTATTAAAATGTATGTAAATCATAAAGTTCCATATATTTTTATGCAGCACTCTCTCCATGCTGTAGACCTTCCTTGTGAGGGAGTCAATCTTCAGGTAACTGAACCATGACTCATGGACTTTGACTTACTGGTATGAAAGTTTTAGACAGGACTAAATAGATCCTGAGACATGAAAGGCTAAATACAAAATACCTTTTGGGGCACCACCAGTGCTTGTTGAGGAAACTTTTAGGAATAGACTAGGCCCATATATCACACCAAAAGACAGACAAAATTGCAGTTATCCAGCTAAGCCATGTTATTTCAAGCGGTTTGTGTAAATGAAATGAGGGAAGGGAAATTGGGAACCCACAGGCACACAACCAATGCTCGGATAACTCTTCAGAGCACACATTGTTGCCAAAGTGATAAATCTGGGTATTGAGCAGTTGAGCAGTCAGCAGCTGAGACAAAGACAGTCTGTCCTCTAATATAAAAGCTCCATTGGATACCTATACTACTGTGCAGAACAAAGCAGTGATTTGTAGTCCTCATAAACAAGATTTCACCAGATATTCTTGGGCTCTCAGATACCTGCTGTATATCAAGGCTCCCAAGACTCTGCTTCTTTAAGTTCAAAAGATTAAGAAGTCCACAGTGGCCAAAGTCTTTTCCTTCTTGTCAGTCCTTAAAAGTTTTCCAGTTCTTTCTCTAGTCTTGTAATGCCTTTTTTAACTTCAGTGGATGTTTATCCTGCTTCACCTCCAGTCATCTTCATCTCCTTAGCTTTGTGAGTTTTCAGTCACACACTGGCAAATACCGCTTTCTGAGTTCAGCCATCCTTACGTATGGTAACTGTTCCTCATGTCAACTGACAATTACAAAACTTTCCTCAAGTAGCGACAGAAATCTTAGGTGCAGAATTAAAATTCATTAGTAGTGCAACCTGGGCTCTCTGGTGTGGTCTTCTGAGAGACAACAGCAAGGGTAATTGCTCTGGACTCCAGGTAATGAGAAGACCCCTTGGACTCATTGTGACAGCAGGGCAAATAGAGGTCAGGTTGGAAATAACAAGCACCCTCATGAAACTAGCTCCAAATCTGCATTTGCAGGCTTTCCAAGAACAATAAAGAAAAGAAAAAAAAAATCAAGGATTTCAGAACATCAAATAAATTGTTACGTGAACAGTATTGGTCTTGCTGTAGTGGAAACAAAATGTTAACAAATCTTAACTGTTTGAGAAGTGTCTTCTAGGGGGAAAACAGTTCCAAAATTTTGTTGGACACTTTCCTGCACCGTAATTGCATGAAGCTTCATGCTTATGCACTTCTACAGATGATGTAATACATACGATAGTCTCACAATCTTGATAACTACTTCTAAAACAGCGGACCATAATAAGAGGAAACTCAGATAAATATGCATGAAATAGGGACACTGTAAGAGCTGTGGGCAAGCCAAGTTTCTACATCTGGCTGCCCACTAGCTACATAATTAACAGCAAACCCAAAAGAAGAGTTTATTCAGGCTTCATACCCCATTGAACTAAGAGACCCCAAAGACCCTCGTCCAGTCTGGGCCAAGCAACAGAGATCGTGCAAGTTGTGCAAACCCAGACTCCTGCAAGATATCTAAAGATAGTCTTCAGTAAAGACTATTTACATCCACTTTAACATGGGATTGTAGAATATTTCACTCCTCATCTATGCTTTTCTGCAAAGTAAAATTGGATGCTATGTGTGCAGGTGATAATGACTGAAGTGGGCACTCCTGGGGTCCTGACAGACAGCTTCTCTGCCCACAGGATATCCGTTACCAATCAAGAATGTGATTTTAGTGGATTTTAAAAGAAAAAGAATTCTGTGTCTGGCTTTGCTCACAGTCACCACTAAGTCTTGCTTTGTATCTGCAGTGAACTCCTAAGAATGGGCTGTATTACCTGTACAATCCCCATGGAATTCAGTGGGTGGGGATCCTACCACATAGTTCTGGTTAGTCTTTGCCTCCTTCCACAGTCAGTGGAGACACCTTCAGGAGGCAATTCCTCACAAACTGAAATAAACATCTAAGGAGACAGAACTTGGCAAGAACCAACTCTCTCAACTGATTGCAAAAAGGCTCTGAGCAACTAGAACAAGTGGAAAACTACCTCTTAGATGGCTGAAGTTAAATATTATTATTAAATATTCTCAGTGGAGATGAGAGGCGAGACAGTGCTTCATACCATATAAATACCCAGACAGTGACAGGATCTGCTAGAAAAAGTTAACAATGTCAAGGACATGAATGAAGTAGTGACTAAAACAAATGGATCTGAGTGGATATCAGAAAATAGTTTGTGATTGTGAACATCATGGGCTAGTGTCTTTCTAAAGTTATGTATTATCTTAATTATATGCAACACTTTGAAGATACATTCCCTTAGCAAGCGTATATACTTAATCTATTTGACATGCACATCAAATGTATTCCAATGACCAGATGCTTGGTAATGCAGACTTAGAGAAATCTACAGTTCTGAGACCACAAATGCTTAAAGTATTCGCTTTCTATGTCACATCTTGGCTCCACAGTTACTGCACAAGAGAAAAAACTACTCACTGCACCAGCACATCCACTCATACATCCCAGCTCCATTGCTAGCATCTCCCACTTTGCAAACATACAGCTTATAAGCTGACTAGAAATTTTCCAGTGTACTGGAAATGTCTGGAATGAAACCTTCCTTGGTATATCTAGACAGAATTTTTTTTTGTTGTTAATTTGTGACATTTTACTCAGAGGAATTGTACTTTTTTGTATAGCGAAAGGGGACATGTATTACTGGGTGTAAAGTAATTCAGATGTAGTCTAAAAACTTCTGAGAATCCCAGCTGATTCCAGTATAACCAGCTATAGTAGAGTCATTAAAAGATTATTTTCATTATTGCATGTTGCAAAAAGTAAAAACAAAAAAAAGAAAGAACAGATACTCAAATTTTGAAGAAGGGAACTGCATTTAAAAAAAAATCCACATTTTTTTATAGATCTATAATGCTTAACTACTATGCCTTAACCAGAAGTTTGCCGCAGAAGTACTTTTAAAAGCGTCCTCTTGAAATATGCACCATTTTTTTGTTTCCACACGTTCATATTCTCTTGGAAAGAATTCTCTGTTCAAAGGTGAGAGGTATATTTTTCATTCATGAAATGATTCAAGCCAAATATAATCTTTTCGCTTTCTGAAACCTACACATACAGAGCATGGTTTGCTCATGTCAATTCTACTATGGTCAGTATAAAGACTACCACTTTAGAAAAAGAAAGCAAGTTAAAAATCAGTCTCTGATAAAACAATAAATTGAATACACTCTAAGAAGGAATAAACATTGTATATTCTGTCCCAGGGAAGACACAAAATAAAGGAGGAAAGCAACAGAAAAAATGCAGGTACTAATTTAGTAGTTGACATATGGCATTGTTATAGCAGTTCTGCAAGTTCTACTTAATGTAGGGTAACTTCACACAATCACAAGTCTAGAGTTCTTACAGACTAGCAACGTAACATTTCTCATCAGGTATGGACGTTCTGCCACTGAAAGTGTCATCACCTACACCGAGCAGCATAACAGCCATTTGGAACCATGTGAAGAAAACTTGAATGCACATGCCCTTAGGAAAAACAAACAATTGTTAATATTTTGCTTCCTGAGTCTCAGTCTAGAAAGTATCAGTCATGGAGTTGTGATCATGTCTGCACAAAGTAACCAGGATCATACTGTGAAGTGACATTCATCTGACCGAATGCATGTGTCTTCACCCTAATTAGACCTCTGGACTCATTACAGGCAACAAAGAGAAATGTGTGTTTCTGGACTGCTATTCATTTTCTTCCAAAGTAACTATGTAGAATAAGGCAGATAAATCATGCCATGACAGGCCCTTCATCATGCCACTGACTATAAAGAGACCTAAGGGTGACTAGTTTAGAAGAGGTTGTTACTGTGGGCATCAGCATGGGTTTATGAAAGGCAGGTCCTGTTTGACTAACCTGATCTCCTTCTGCCCCCACTTAGGGAATGAGGGAAAAGCTGCAATTGTTGTGTACCCTGACTTTACTAATGCCTTTGACACCATTTCCCACAGACCTTTCTCCTGGAGAATCTGGCTGCTTACAGTTTGGATGGGTGTACAGTTTACTGGGTAAAAAACCTGTCCAGATGTCCAGGCCCAAAGAGCTGTGGTGGATGGAGTTAAATGCAGTTGGTGGCTGGTCACAAAGCGGTGTTTCCCAGGGCTCTGTGCTGGGACCAGTTCTCTTTAATATCTTTATCAATGATCTGGATGAGGGGATCGAGTCCACTCTCAGTAAGTTTGGAGAGTGACATCAAGTTGGGAGAGGAGTGTTGATCTACTTGAGGATTGCTGAGCAGAGAAATCTGGACAGGTTGAGGCCAACAGTATGAGGTTCAACAAGGCTCAGTGCCGGGTCCTGCACTTGGGTCACATCAACCCCAGGCAACACTACAGGTTTGGGGAAGAGCAGTTGGAAGTGCCAAGTGGTAAAGCACCTAGGGGTGTTTATCAACAGTCAGCTGAATATGAGCCAGCAGTGTGCCCAGGTGGCCAAGAAGGCCAACAGCATCTTGGCTTGTATCAGAAACAGTGTGGCCAGCAGCATCACTGAAGTGATCATCCCTCTGTACTGATCAAGCTACAGCTTGAGCACTGTGTACAGTTTTGGGATATTGAGGTGCTGGAGTGTGTCCAGAGAAAAGCAACAAATCTGGTGAAAGCTTAGGAGCACAAGGCTTATGAGAAGCGGCTGAGGGAACTAGGGTTGTATAGCCTGGACAAAAGGAGCCTCAGAGACCTTATTGCTCTCTACAACTACCTGAAAGGAGGCTGCAGTGTGGTGAATGTGTGTCTCTTCTCTCAAGTAACAAGCAATAGGATGAGACGAGATGGTCTCAAGTTGTGCCAGGGGAGGTTTAGATTGGGTATTAGGAAAAATTTATTCATTGAAAGGGTTGTTGAACACTAGAACAGGCTGCCCAGGAAAGTGGTTGAGTCACCATCTCTGGAGGTATTTAAAAGACGTGTAGATGTGGTGCTTAGGGACATGGTTTAGTGGTGGGCTTGACAGTGTTACATTTAGGGTTGTACTTGATGATCTTAAAGGTCTTTTCCAACCTACATGATTCTATGATTCCAAGATCTGCAATTACCCCATCCCTGATACCAAAATTAGAGCAAGTGCCAACATATGCAGGAAAAGAAATAACTTGTGCTTTTAAAACGGTATTTTGGGAGCAGGAACTCTGAAAATTAAGTAGGAATGATCCAATGATAATGGTGATGATGATAGTTATTTTTATGAACTTGAATCTTCCCAGGCAATCCAAGTGCTTGGGAATTACATGCTGCAATACCTCACTTCAGAATTGTTGGCACTCAAAATAAAAATTGGACCCTAAACAAGATGACCAAGGGCACAGTGTGGAGTAGGCATTTTTATCAAAAAGACAGTCTGAACTATCCTCACACTGAGTGGCTGAGATGTATTTGAACTCCTGCTCTTTCTAGAGATCATGCACTTGACTGAGACCCTGAACAAAAGTTTTTATACCCACTTTGGAGTCAGACCGCCACACCTCTGTTAAATCCTTGCCTGCACTTGTATTTTGAAACCACTGAGCTGAATTCATTGGCCTCTTTGATATCTTGATAACAAGAGTGTTGTGCTTTTGCTGACCTATGTGTTGTAGGACACTGCTGGAAATGTTTGCAAGGGAGGTGAGAGGAAATCCTTTGTGTTCAAATAGATGCCCTGCACGGTAGAGAGGAAAAGATACAAAGAGTGCAAGAACCCTCACTTGACAAAGATTTCTTGGTGCTCCTGAACTTCTTTTGCATACCACTTCAATCCTACTATGTCAAAAATATAATGCAGGGACAAGTGAGCTTAACCATTTGGAAGAAAAGAAAAAGCTCAAACTTTAAATGTCATAACCGAGAGGGGGAAATATGTGACTTTATTAAGTAATAATAGAAAATGATACATGCCTTCTGAAAAATTAAGTGACCTTAGAGGTAATGGTCGTGAGATGGCTATCTAATAGTTGCATTAACATTGCACTAATACTTCATTCTTTTATTGAGACAGACTGTATAGTCATGTTGCGGTTAGAGGTATATTTTTTCCATGTCTGTTTTACTTTTCTTTAATTTTTTTTGTAGAACAAGGAGAGCAATATGATAAGATACAGATAAATCATCCAGAAATCTACATTTATATCCATATCCAGATATATGCCTGTATCTATTTATCAAAAACAATTGACAAAACGCCAGTTTCTTTTATTCCATGCCCCATCTCTGTTAAGCTGCAGTTTTCATTTCTTTCAAAGGTTTGGGTTTTTTTTTAATCTACAGAAATTGACTGGATCAATCAAAGCCTAGAAATGATATTATCAATAGGAAGTTCAGTGGGCTAGGCATTCTTTAGGGGAATTTTTTACAGTCTCCGTCCTTTTTTCAAGGTGCCTTTCTCCAAAACACTTGAGTTTCAGAGTGTTTGGTGTAGTTATTCAGAAATTGCTTTTGGAAAAGTCTTTGGAGAGCATTCCACTGTCATTGCTTTCAGAGGGGAGAAAGCTGTGATAGCTGTAGACAGTGCATGGCCTAATCTGAGATGGGAGAGTCATGTCTGGCATGAGTTGAATGAGTGCACCAATATTTGACACTAGAGAAAAGAGCATCTAAACCCAGCTGTAATGTGTTTACATCACCCAGGTTCACTGGGGTCATTGTAATTATGAGTGTCGTCATAGTGTGGTCATCATAGTTATGTCTGCCAGTGCATTTAGTCAAAGCTTTTATATATAAGTAAATTTATGGCTTTTCAGGGGAGGGCGTATTGATTTTTGAATGGCCCTCCCCACTGATATTTATAAGTGCATGAAATTATAGTGGGTATTCAGGTACCTGGTACTACTGGCAGTAATGCTATTCCCACGCTAGTGACATACCACCTGATGAAGTTTCACTGTACGCTGCTCCCCTCCTTCTCTCTCTTCTCCCTGTGGCCATCCCTTGAAGTGGTGCTGCTTACATGTGGTCTTCACTTGCAAAGGTGAGGGAAAGTAGAGCTTGCACTATTCCTTTCTCCTTCCCCTGGTGACAGTCTTTCTCTTCTGTTTGCATGAAGCACCAGCAGGTAACAGCTGTGCATACAGGGCCCCAGAAAGGGGTTGTCTTCTTCTTTGGGAAGAAATCTCCTTGGAACAGATCCCAAACACTTACTGGAATCAGACTGACTGGAGTAGAAAATGTAGAGAGAAGAGACATTGGATCTTCACATACAAACCTCTGCACTGATACTTATCTCTATCCAAGGTCTAATAATCTGGTGACATAGACCAGTATCAGGATATTTTTTCATTATCTCACAATTTTTTTTGTTCAATATTGCACAATGAAGCTTGTCAATCCCACCTTAGATAACACATGGAAGACATGAAATCTCAGGAGCTTACTGTGAATACCTAGCTGCCTTTTAATCATACCTGGGAAACTGTGAATACCAATATATTCTGCTAATTGTATCTTTGACTGACCAATTCCACTCAATTTATCTGGGTGCTGAAGGAGAAGTATTGGACAGAAAACCCAAACATCACTAGTTCCTTGACTGTTTGCTACAGGTCTTAACATTAATAAAAGATTTATTACACTGGCTGTATCCAGACTTTTGCAGTAAAGAAACACCACTGTCCCTCAAAATCAGTTTGTCGCAAAGTTACCTGTGACTGTTGTCAAAGAAGAGCTTACAAGTCTACCAGTGACTTTTTTTCCTGACATATTATTGACTATGTCTATGGATAAATTTTGATTAGAAATTAAGAAGTAATTCTTCCCTGTGAAGGTGGTGAGGCGCTGGAACAGTGTTCTTGTTCTGGCCAGGCCATAATCAACCTTCCCAAGGAGCCAGCCCAGGTGAGCTGAGTTAGCCAACCATATCCTGGGGTGCATCAGGCATGTCATTGCCTCCCAGTCCAGGGAGGGGATTGTTCTGCTCTACACTGCGCTGGTGAGGCGTCACCTTGAGTTCTGTGTGCAGTTTGGGGTGTCACAGTACAAGAGGGACATAAAAATATTGGAAAGTGTCCACAGAAGGACAATGAGGATGGTGAAGGGTCTGGAGGGGAGAGGCTGAAGTCTCTTGGTTTGTTCAGCTTGGAGAAGAGAAGGCTGAGGGGAAACTTCATTGTAGTCTATGGCTTCCTGATGAGGAGGAGATGAGGGGCAGGAGCCGATCTTCTCACTTTGGTGACCAGTGATAGAACCTGAGGGAACGGCATGAAGCTGCAACAGGGGAGGTTTGGGTTGGATATTAGGAAGAGGTTCTTTACTGAGGGGGTGGTTGGGCACAGGAGCAGGCTCCTCAGTGAAGGTGTCACAGAACTGAATTTGACCGAGTTCAAGAGGCACCTGGACAATGCCCTCAGTCACATGCTCTGACTTGGCCCTGTGTGGAGCCAGGAGTTGGACTCGATGATCCTTACAGGTCCCTTCCCACTCAGGAGATTCTGTGATTCTGTGATGTGATACGTACATATGATACTAGTCTGTCTTTTAGAAAAAAGCAACAGTGTGGTTAGTTTATAAGCTACACTCTAGACCTTAATAGAGAGCAATAAAATGAAATTATAAGTAGCGTCTACTCAGAGATGGACTGAACAGAATTATGACTACCTCTTTTGTCTTAGAAAGGATCCTTTTCCTATATTTGCAGCACAGGTTGGCATTTATTTACACTGCAAAACAATTCATTGTGAGCTCCTTTTTAATATATTTGTTGTAGCTCTGGGTTTGGTTTTCTGCACTGCTACTTTTCTAAACAGCAATTTCCAGTTTTCTAACTCTGCCAATTACATTTTCTCCATATACTACTTTATATTTATCTATTGTAAGTTTCATTTATTTTTATCTGTCTCCACTGGCTTGCCAATGACTCTACAGCACTGCTATACGCTCTTTTGGACAGACATCAACAATTCACAGCCATTATCATTAGATAAACTCATTATACCTTTTACCTTTTTCATTTTCTCTTCACCTGTTCATTCCGGTTATATGATTTACTTGGATTATAAATCCTCGCCAGGTTCATTTGGTAACAACTAAATAATTGACACTGCTACTTCTCAGCCAAGATCAATCAAGGCCAGCGTTTTAATGCATCTGAACATCACTGATAAGAGCTCAAAATGGACATGGGATGCCAAGCTGGATTTGAATCTTTAGCTCCTCAAAGTGTAACACTGTACAGAAACAGTGTTTAGTTGCAGTCCTCAATTCTTGAGACTGATTAAATATACGGCTCAAATAATAAAAGAAAACCTATTCTGTGAGTTACAAGGGAAAGTTACTATTTTTGATTTCCTTATATCTCCTTATTTTGAGATCGCAGGCAGAAAACTATTGGGAAAACTGGTTCTGACCCAAAAGAAAAAAGGTCATTTAGCATCAGTCTACTTACATTTTGTTACAGGTTGATCTTCATGATGCAGACCAGATACAGAAGGAATACACATGCCTCATATTACAGATTGTATACAGACTGAAAGACGATTGCCCCTATCGTGAGATACATAGGCATATCACCTTCAAAATGGTTTCAGTCCTACAGTTGTTCTCCCTATTAATGCATCTACATCAGACCTGTCAAATTAAATTATCATTATGGAAATGTTATAGATATTAAATATGTGATTTATGCCCAAGCTTCTGCTTTGTAGTTTCATCTTCACTCCCAAATATATGCATTATTAACAGTTTCATAGGTTCAGCTATTATCAAATTGTAGAAATTGCAAAAGGAAATAAGGAAATAACTATACGGGTGTTAAAAGCAGCTTTTACCCTATTTCTCAGAATTTCTCAAATCTTTCTGCATGTTTTCAAAACTTTTCTTGGTTAAAGTGGTCTTCCTGGTCACAAGGAACTACTTCAGCAAACAACTGAAAAGCAGCACAGTAAATAAACAAGTTGAAAACAAGAACAAAAAGTGTGCCTGGGGACAATAAGGAAAAGCCTTTGAGGTGTTCCAGGAAAAGACCTAGTGAACCACAAGAACTGTCTGGTAAGCTCATGAATTAGAAACTGCATTTTGCAGAAAAATTCACACAGGGACTCATGAATGTGTTTCCTTATGCTTGAGCCACTTGCAGCCCCTGGGAAGTGTCAGAAATGTGCCTGAGTGAAGAGGGAGAAGACAGAAGGGTACCATGACCAATCCCCAATCCTGCCCACGCTTGCAGAAGGCAAAGAAATCAGAAAGGGCATAGGGGAACCACAGATTTGAGGAAAAAAATGTAGTGTGGATTTCTCCACCAGACAAAGCTCCCTTTACAATTGCACTTCCTCCTTCATCTATTCTCTTCCCCTGCTCAGGTGGCTCTTTGCTCTGCTCCTCCCTGGGTGACCCAGCTCCCCACGGCTAGGCAAAGGGGCAATTTGGGGAGGGGTCCATGAGTGGCCTCTCTGTGTGTGTGTGTGTGTGTGTGGGGGGTGAGACTGGAGACCCCAGTTGCTGAGCACAGCACCTGTCCTCCTCTTGGCAAGGGCCTGGCAAAGGGGTTATTTGGTCATTGCTCACACAGCTAACAGTGTTGGGAAGAAATAGTTGGCAACAAAGGAAAAAAAAATTCTTATGACCAGGAGCTGAAAGTGGACATATCCAGAAAGCAAATATAAAATATTTCAGAGAATAATTAGCCATAGATGCACATGATAATAGTTCTGTTGAACTGGGTAATTTGTAATACTTTTTAAGATTTGATTTTAATCCTCACAGAGAAAGGGTCTATTCCAACTCCATCATTTTATATGTGAAGCCTGGATTCACTTGCCCCTTCTACATTACTGTGAAATTTCTAGGTTCAATTTTATCTGCCCCGGGGTTGTTTTTTTGTTTGTTTGTTTGTTTTTTATTTTTTTCTTCCCCATCAGGTACTTGCACTCTAGGTCTTCCAACAATTTCTTGACATCAAACCTTGACTTTACTATCCTGTATACACAAATACCACCAGTAAGCTGTCACTCAGCTATGCATCGCTTTGAAAAGTTTCTAAATCAAGTTAGAATAGTTAACCCCACACTTTGCGGACCTTAAAGACATTATTTCCCTCCCTGTGTAAAAAGCAGTGTGGGCATAGTTTACTTACTTGAATAAGAATTCTCCTCCCTTTCTGATAAGAGTTTAATCCTTGTTTAAGGGTAGAGGAAGGTCTGTTCTGCATCAGACTTGGCAGGGAGGGATCTCTGTTTGTGACAGGCCTTTGTGACCAGCTACTGATACCTGTCCTATTCCAGTCCCTGTTAACAAAAGACAATCCCCAGAAAAAAACCTACAGATCTTCCGACATCTGTGTTTAAGTCACTTCAGTATGTCAACTTAGAGGGGATATTGCACTCACTGGCATAGAATCCTTCACAGCATGCCTGCTAACAAACTAAATTTGCAGTCACATTGGACTTGACTGGTGACATGCTAATGCATTTGCTAAACCCATCTGGAGTTCTGTGTCAAGAACTGCATTTCAGTTAAGAGGCATTTGCAGCTGAGGGATAACTTCTCACTCTGCCTGCCAGCTATAGTTTGCTCCATGAGAAGTCCTGAGCAGACGGGTAGGTTGGACATATTAGCATGAGTAAGGAAACAGGTATGCAGCCATGTCCATAAGCACCTGAAGATTTTTCCTTATTCGTGGGAAGTGAGGACTGTAGAGATGGAGAGGCCTTGCACTAGTAAAGGTTTTTCCACTAAGAGTGACCTATCTATTTAGGAAATTTATCCTCTATACTTAACAAAACTGAATAGTAAAGTATTAATTTAATATTAACCTTTTTTTTTTTTTAAATACTGCTCAATAAAATCTATTCACTCTTCAAAGAAAATGTTCCCTTGACACATGTTGTGAAGATAAATTGACATGGTTTTTTGTAAATGGGATGACTACGAGGACAGGCATTAGAAGCTAGCGTGCCATGTACCTCTGCTGGGAAAAGTCAATAAAACTAGAGAAGAACCATCAACCTAAAAAACTCCTGTGTTCATATGAATTGTTTTTAACTAATCCAGTAGTAGAAAGTGTATGAAGTGTCTAAGAGTGCTTACTACATATGATTTACCAGCACTAACTCTGTGGGAAAGGAAGCTCAACTTAGGCCATCCACTGAGTTGGCAGGTGGAGCTCCACTCTGGGCTCTCTCTCCACCTTACCTTGGGCAATTTGTCCATGCATCAATGTTTTATCTGGTCTGCAAATAACCAGTGCCTTCTTTCTTCACTCCTTTGCTGCACCTTTTTAGAGAATGAGTGTTTCAGGGGTAGGATTGTCTAGTTCTACACACCTCTCAAGCCCAAAAGATGAATCTGATACAATTCAGTGTTGTAAAGGCTCCTGTAATATAAATAATTAAAATACTTTAAAAGAAAAAAGTAAAAGAAACCTTAATACTGACAAATCAAGCCTCTAAACTTAGAATATATATAAAAACTGAGATGAAGGTTTCAAGGCCATCTCTCTTCTGCGGCAGGTATCATCCCTGCTCAGAGATGAATAAATAAGGATATGGTACAAGTTTAATCATCGGGTGCCAGGGCACATAAAAAGTTTCATTGTCTCTTCTAATGCAAGAAATAGGTGACTCCTAGCAGAGTCAACTTTTTGCACCAAGGATTTTTGCAAGCCAGATACACAAAGCATGAAGAAATACTTTTTGTTTGCTTGTATGTTTTGAATCTGCTAGAAGTCACCTGTTTCTTGCATTAGAAGAGTCCCATGCCTTATGCTTTGGTTTGCATTGTGGATTTGTGTCAAAAAGTATGATCGAGATTCCTGTTGTGTCAGACTATACAGGCTGTCGTTCTCCATGTCCATACACACACAGCCACACACAGGTCACTTCATAACATAGCCTGAAGTGAAAACGGCCCAGAAGTATGTTTAAGAGAGATGCTAGGGCACTAGCACATGCTGTTTGATTGCCCACTCTCTCACTGATGGCTACTAAGGTGCTTGCCTCTGGCAGGTCACATCTGCAGGGTTACAGCCTTTAGCCGTCTGACACACCTTACCCATTGGAGTTAATTGCAGCAGCAATTAGATGTCACTCTGGACAGAGGGTCCATGGCAGTTCCCTAGGAGATTTCACAGATAATGTTTGAGAGCAAACAGTGGTTTGCACTGGGGTATTTCTGTTTCCAGGACTGTTCTGAAAGGCTTTTTTCTCTTCTGGTCAGATCCTTCTCTTTCACACGGTCATATATGAACTCTCAACAGTCCTTTCACTTCCTCACCCTTGTATGAATTTTTCTCTGCCCTGTTTCACTTCTTTTTCCAGTCAAGCCTGCCTGGCTACCATTCCCTACCTATGTACCTTATTTCCCAACAGTCAGAGCTGCTACAGCATCCACCAGGAAGACCAAATTGCCCTTCCATGCCTCTCATGTTTTCCACATCATTGTCATTGTAAATGCTTCATGCAAGCACTCAGCTTTCACACCCTATCCAGTGTTGCTTGATAATCTGACACCTGAGTTCTCAGACCAAAACTGCCCAAACAGCACATCTGTGACAGGCACCAGGTAAACCCTCCCTTTCTCTGCCCCAGGAGTTCTCCTTCCAAAGCAAGAAACATAATTCTTTGGGTAAAAATTGAAAGAATGTTGTAAGAGTTACATACAAAGAACATGGTCAAAGTACCAATCTTCCTAACCATATAGACTGGCACCCCCCCCCCCGCCAAAGCCAAACCATTTTCTTAACTTTTAAAGAAAGACTGTTATTCCTACAAAACTGTAAGTTATAAGTAATCCTCTATCAGAATACAGATCCTAAGGGGTTTTTTATTTATGATTTTGCAGGCTTGCAGGCCTTTTGGGACCAGCTGAAATGCTCTGTTAGACACAACATTCCAACCTAAGGGGACCTTAATGCAAAAGTCAAAAGCATCAGCACCACAGTTCCACCCTGTGACCTTCTCTGTGTGTATCAATGACATCAGCAGAAAGGGCTACTTGGAAAAGGTCTTTCTCTTCTTGATATGTTTCAGTTTCAGCATCACGCCCAGCTACTGCTTTCATGGTAGCTCAGTTGACACATGCCTTCATGAACAGCCACTGCCAGGATGAGGACCTGGACATACAGTAAATGTAAGGTATAAGAATCCTATGTCAGGTTTTTTATTTATGATTTTGCAGGCTTGAGATAATTTAAAATGTGTCTGACTTTCTCCTTTCTAAAGGAGCTGACTTGATAAACCTGGCGGGTAGAAATTATGCATAATTGTGGTTTAATTTTTAATTTCAATTGAATATTTACCCATGAAGCTTATCATACCCTTGCCAGGGCTACCATTTATCCGAGCCCCCGAGGGCTTACTAGTGCTTAGTTGGAGTCTTGCAAGAGTCAGAGGAATTACACTGGACCAGAGCAGGATCCCGTTTTTCTGAGGACTGCTCCCCACTAACCCCAGGCATAAGCACACACACAAACGTGTGTGCACGCACACACATGGACCCCTTTGCTCAGTATACAGCAAGCTCTTAAGGAGGAGAAACTGGAGGACCTTTCCCTGCAGCTGGGTAATAGTCATGTTTTAAGTATAAGTCAGGCTCTGCTGAGCACCATGTTGAGCCCCGAGGAAGGCTGAATTCTTTAATGACATAAGGAAATCTGATTTACTCAGCAATTACAGGTTCCAGGGTGGGAACGGTGAATTTAAGCCAATCTTTCACATCATGATAAATATTACATTTCCTTTATAGTTTTTAAGTCTAGTTGAACCTCAGTACATACCTGAGGGTAATCAGTTATAGAAGGGACAGCTGGCAAAGTTTGACTGAAATAAATATTACTCTGACCAGAATGAGAGCACCGTTGATGAACTTCTTTTAAGCCAAAAAGAATGAGATAGAAGAATAATGCAGAACATTGCAGAGGACTTCCTACTGGCTTAACTTATTAACTGATAATTTATTCGCAATCAGTGGAGAAGTCCAAAATAGATTAAATGATTATTCATCTTCACCTTGCACTCACACAACTGATGGATGTTTTTTTTCATCTGGTGGGTCCTCCACATCTCAGGTCAGAATTTATTTTCTTCCTGTCTCAGAAGACAGGAGATAAAGGGTAAGAAAGTAGAATCCATTATAGACGGAAGCAGTGAGCAAGAACTATAGCTCAGTTACATGGCAGCATTGTAATAGTGTCCTGAGTGAAAGAGGGGCATGTACTAAATACATGCAAATACATGAAGGCTGATATTTTCAAAGAGGGCAGGAAAGCAGTGTACACCCAAGCTGAGATGTTGTTATTATTAGGGTTTCCCTTCACAGGCATTATATGAAACTGGATGATCATGGAAATAATCACTAATTTTTAACAATATAAACCTCTATTGATTTTCTTCAGATGTCAGGACATGCTAGGCAAAAGCATTCATCAGTATCATGGGTAGCATAAAGGAATAGATGTTATATACTGGCTTCTTTTTGCTGTCTGGTAACATGCAGAGGAGTGAAGTCCCAAAGCAATTTGGGACCTGTAGGACAGTAGATCTGGAAAGCTCTGCTTTTCTTCCATTCTGGAAATGCTCACAACATGCTAGCAAGTCTTTCACAAATTCAGATTCCCAGATCATTTAACCCAGTGGAAGAGCAAGGTGAGAACCTTCCTTCCCAGGCTCCTCTTTCTTGTCTTGGAGATATCACCATCACTCACATCTGAGCCCTTGCCAGATCATACATTCTCTCAGTATGCACTGTAGATATGAAATTTTCCACATGGATGTCATAAAAAAAATCCCACCCCTTAGTCAGATAACAGTAGAGATGAGGAACTAGGTAGGAATCCCACTAGGATTATCTCCTTGTTCTAGAACCTCTCAGAAAAAGAAGTTATTATTTTGCTGTGTTGTAAGAAGAAAATAGCCAACACATATTTTCATTTTCTAGCCTTACACCGAGTAATAAAAATATTGAAAACTTTTAATACTAGCTTACTAACTCATTTTGCCATCCAATACTGATGTTAATGCTAGGGGTTTGTGTGGAAATATATGTTAATATGTCAGACTGAAACATAAAATAATTTAATATTCATTTCTGGCAAGAGACAAATCAAAGAGTATATGTATGACAAGTTCCCAGATCACATGATAATGCTTTCTTCTGCAGCACTAGTTGTCACCAACTGCTAGAGTTCTCCATTTCTAGATGTAGTGGCACTCAAAAACAAAGGCAAGTATTTTAGAAAATTGGATAGGAGAGAAGATAAGAACAAGGACTTGAAACAATGCAACATTTATGTAATGTATGCCAGAAACTTTTCCTTTATTAAAAAATGCTTTCCTGATAAATAACAGGCACTCAAGACAGCCATTATTTCCCTCTGCAATCATCCTTTCATGTAATCTATACAAGTATTCTCACAGGACTAATTACAAAGTATTCTGATGACTACTATTAACAATCAACTGAATTGCATTTCAGAATAGTTCCTCTCAGATTGTGACCATTTAAAAAGTATTGTCAACATATGCCCAGAAGTTTGAAGAGAAAATAGACTGAGTCTGCAAGGGAGGCAGAAAAAAAGGAAAGACTGAGCCAGATAATTAAAGACACAGATGCAGAAGCTACATGTATGAAAAGAGGATGAATATAATTATAGAATTCAGGCTCATGAAGAAGATTTTTATTTTTCAAGCTTAGCAAGAATAAACCTTAGGAAATCTTAGAAAGAAAAAATAGGGTGCACCCTTTTGAATTTCTTCCAAATTGAGGTAAAAATTAAGATAGAACAATAGTCCAAAAGACCATGTTTGAGGTTAAGGGCAAAGCTTACTTCACTTAACATTACAAAACATGTAACAGCAGATAGTTTTGTTGACCTGTGTCCTAGGCTGTGAAGAAAAGTTGACACAAGGCTTTGCAAAGACAGCAAAATGGATGTTTGGTGTGGGGGTTAGTGTTTTGGTTTTGTTTTGTTTGTTTTCCCAGTTTTTTTGTTTGCTTCTTTATTTGTTTCCCCCTGAATTTTTTATTTCAAGACTGTATCAATACCTGGAGAGTAGTAGCAAGTGGAAGTAAAAGTGTGGGAGCAAAGTACAGGATTCAGGGAAACAGAGATGTCTTACTTGGACATCAGTATTTTACAAAATCTTGGAACAGATTTCAAAGGAAAGCAACACCGATACAGAGACGGAGTCTAATGAGAAGTGGAATACTAAAGGTAAAGCTGTTAGTCTGCTCAAATGCTTTTTTCTTGATAACAGATTTTTCAGAGACAGATAATGCAGTGGGTTAATCTATTTGTACTTACATAAAGTACTTTATCTGATGCTCATAGGAAATCTTTGGTGGCAATAAAAGAGAATCCAAGGTTAATAGAGTTGACTAAAGCAGAATTATCAGGATAAAAAAAGAAGACTGTAAAAAATATATATATTCCTTAGGGTTCAGACTTGAAATTGTCCCTGCTGCAGATAATAATATTTGACCTCTAGGTAGAAGTAGGGAAAATTTGATGGTGAAAACCAAATTTAGGCACTGTTGAAACTGAAGAGAACCTGACCATAGCACAAGAAGGATTGGATCAGCTGGTCTGACAGACACAGTTAGGAAATCTAACAGAAGAAAGTGCAGAAGCATGTACCCAGAGGCCATCAATAAGAATTCAGTTGTAACCCCACCCTGCAAGACCCAACCATCTTCTGCTCTGCCAATGCAAAATGTTTTGCTCCTGGGCAATACTTGACACCTTACAAATCCACAGTCAACCTTGTGATTGCTTTCCAGCTGCCCCTCCCACTTTACCCAGAAGGACTTCAGAGCAGCTAAGCTTTTCCCCCTGCATACATGAGGGTCACCATTTTGTTTCAGCCACCATTTTCACAGCAGGGATCCACTATTTTTGACAACCCCATATTCCCAATGTTCACCAGCAGCCCTGTGAACGGCTGGTAGGATCAGCCATCCTTTCCATTTTACCTGGAACAAAAAGCCCCTGTCTCATACATAGAAACTGCCATTTCTAATTATATAATTTCCCACCTATTTTCATACTGTTTTGAGGCTAAGTTTTGAACACATCATATCCTCATGAGCTCAGAGAGCCCTTTGATTGGCTGCCTATTTCCTTTGGAACAGGAATTAACCATAGATACTTGATTAATGTGGAAATCTGCTAAGTGAGGAGGGAGAAGATGCTAGGGTGCCATGGTCTCTTCCTGTTCCTACCTGGACTTCTGAAAGGCAAAGAAAGTAGAATAGGTATAGAAGCACAGAGGAGTTTGAAGGAAAAATGTTAAAGTCTGAAAAATCCTGACTGCCAACCAACTCCCTAGTTCAACTGATTGTTCACAGATTCATTTCTTATGTGCGAGTAGTAGTAATGTAACTTTTTCCAGACATGAGCCAGGAGTGTATCCCAAGCTCTCAGAGGGCAGAGGACATGGGATTCCCAAGGTATTCCTGTGGGCAGATTGCTTCTGGCTACTGTTCAGTATCCACAGGGCATATATGAGCCCTCCATGTCTTGGACCTGGATCTGGGAGGGTATTTGGAGGAGTCACTGGAGAGCAGAGCAAGCAGGTTCCACAGTGCTGGTGCCTGAAGACCTTATGATGGACTCTCCACAGAACTCCTTAGACATAAGGGATGATTGCCTGGAGCCTACAAGAAAAGCTGGCATTTCCTTCCCATTTTAACCAATGAATATCTGAGCCTGTGTCTTCCTGGCCAGAGGAAATGACACAACTACCCAGAACTTTTGTGTGTTTCCCCTTCAAGGCCTTGACCTGTCCGTAATGTTCTGGGGGGAAGCTGGATAGCACACACAACCTCCGCATTCAAACCTTCCTCCACACACAATCCGCTCCTCACTTCTCACTGATAAATTAGATTAATCTCCATTATTCATAAAGTGAAACTTACATGTCTACAAAGTTTTTGCTTACAAGTGACCTGGCAATGTGGGATATCCTTGCAGTCAATCCCACCTTAGTATTCTAAAGCATATTTCAATCCTTCGGCCAATTGTATTGCTTTACTATTTTCTCTAATGTTTATGCATTGTGACGAATTGTCAATAAATGGAATTTCATAAAGAGTTTTCAGACCAATGGTTTGTGGTCTTCAGTGAATTTAAAGTGGGTACCAGAAGAAAATATCCAATTAGTGATATTCTGGAACCACTTTCCAACAGTATAAAGGAGAAAATAGCTAATTTTAAGATGGGCCATGGCTAAATTCTGAGATGGATGAGGATAACATGGCTGCCTGTAATAAATTCAATCATGATCAAGAAAGTCTCTCTCTGTCCAGTGATTTACTCCAGTGGTCTCCTCTGGCACATGTAATACTGCTATAGCTTCTCTAATCATTGCTCCCCTGCTAAGACATCCATAGATTTCATTAGCCTTTTAACCACATTTTACTTGGTAAGCAGGTAATTTTGATTCTTGAAGGATCAACTAGAAATCTCTCAACAACATTACAAAAATTTAAAGAAGTATAAAAGGGAAGATATATAAATAGAAAACTGGTCAATAATAAACAGTTTTGACACGTTAAGGCTGATGTTTTTCAAAACTACTTACAATGTTACTCAAATTTACATCACAATAAGGGTTCAGAATTCAGCTGGTCTAAGGAACTGGACTGATATTTTCTAAAGGCATTTCTTGGGTATCAATTTCCATGCTACCCAAAAGCACTTTAGAGGAAGAAGTGCATGTGCTATGAGATTGTTTGAAGTGTGTCTCAGGACATTTCCAGTACATTTATTCATTTTCATACTATAGAACCTAGGACATTTTTGTTTAAAAGAACAACAGAGCAAAATCCACACAGCTCTAGTCTGAAATTCATTTATGTCTAAATAGTTGTATATTAATTCCCCCATAAAAATGACATTTTTGCAACTAAACACTATTATGTTCACAGACTATTAAGGCCTAAATAAACAGTGCTAGGTTTAACTTCTTATTTAACATTTTGCCTGTCATTTTTACTTTGAACATGAAGACCTAAAGCAGTTTGCTAAATATGCAGATTTGCAATCTGATGGCCCCAATTCCACAAATAATTGAATAATATACAGGTTTAAAAGCCTCTACAAGACTTGGCTGACAAGGTCTTATTTGATAAATAGGAAAGGTTTTTGTACCTGAGCTGGTCTTCAAAACAACATGGGCTAGACTATTACAAAAGTTCAAGAAAAGCCTGTACTTTACACTCTGTTCTTCAAGAACAAAGGCCGCCCTATGAAACTGGAACACTGCAACTGGAACCCTTTTCTGTGCCCAATGGTTCTCCTGCTGGTCTCAGTCATGCTCCATAAACAGATAGTTCCTGAGGTATAGGAAATGCCACAGAATAACATGGCTCATCTCAGCTTTCACTTCACTGGACACAGGCATCCCGTAATGTCCTGTGTCTAGTCTGTCATCAACATGGGATCTCTGGGTAGTGAATCTAGCTTCCTTTTATATGAGGTGAGAAGAAGGAATTTCTTGGACATCTTGTTTCAAAGTCAATGTCTAGGGCTTGATTCTGTTGCTCATAGACACGTATCTAATGTCATCTGTGACTCCCCGGACTATCTAGTGTTTTCTTTAGTTTTCCAGATGTAGCACAGGTCCTACTGGAGACCTGTGCCCATCTGGAGGTAGCTGGAGGCAAGGTTGGACATTCCACTGTGCCCACATTGCCATATGGTGCCTATGTGTGAGCAAGGAATTTGCCTGAGCAAAAGAGTGACACCTCTAAAAGAGGGTTTTTTCTTACTTATTTTCATTCATTACAAAGAGAATTAGATGTCTAGATTAGATTTAATGACCTGAAACTGAGGTCTACTCCACCCTGGGTATAAGAGCTTTTATTGTATAGTTAAGCTGTCAGGAACAATTTAAAAAAAAAATAAATCAGATAACTTCTTCTGTAAATGCTTCCCATTTTGGGAATACTGAAGAACATAGTTGTTATATAAAGCAAGCTCAGTATTTAGTGCTATGAATAAGAACCATAGGTTTAAAAGGAACAAAAATCTGTTGAAGTCTACCAGTAAGCAATCTAGGTAATATAGCTGAATCAGCTGCATTATGCTATTAGATGTGATATTCATCTTTGTTACGTATGTGGTTCTTTGTTTACATATTAAACCAACATTATTATAAAGTGTATGACTACATCTATAATAATGTATGTAGACTTAAAAAAAGGTAATACTTATGCAAAATATGTCAATAATTTAAATGTTCTGTGGGATTAATGAAAGGGCTAGAAGAAATTTTTCCAGTCTTCATGTGTCATTTAAAAACTCCACAGTGTCACAAGAAGGATGTAACAATAAGAAGAAAAAACACCTTTCAGTATAACGCTTCATCTGAAAAACTGGTCAAATACTTTACAGAATAATCAAATTACATTATTGATTTACAAATCTGGAATTATTAAAGAGAATGGAGAACCACTCTAAACACACAACACTTGACTTCCAGGAACATCCTCACTGAAATGCACATGTTGTTTTGAAAAAGGTTCTTAAGAGCTGAAGTACTTAGAACTTTTGTAGGGTTTATGCAGAAAGTACCCGCTGTGTCTTTGAGTATATCTTCTCAAATTAATTTTGATATTACTAGTAGTGTTGGACTTATATTTACTTAACCACTAGCAGGGTATGAGCTGAATATCAACAGTGAAAATGTTCCATATGCCTAACCATGTTCCTCCAATTTGACTTGAAGAACCTAAACTGAAGGAAGAGTAGGACCCCTGGGTAATTTCTGTTGACTCAGACAAGATGCATATGATTGATGCTGCTGTCTAGATATTGGTTGGTAGAAACAGGTACTTGTACCCTCTCACTCTGAAATTAACTCAAGTTAATTTCATGTAGAGAATGGGCATAGAATATAAGAGAGAAAGGGAATTCAGTTGCTTCAGGGAAATGCATAAGACCTATTTTTATTAATCCTTGAGGAGCACTACTTAGGCAAGCAGCACTACTGTTTCCCAAAAAAGATGTAAGTAACTCCTGTTTACTCCAGAAGACTCTCAAAGTAAGTGCCCTGGACTCCTCACATTATGAAAAGGGTGGCCAGAAAAGTAGAAAATATCCCTACTGCAGCTGGACAGGGAGCCAGTGACACTGGAACTGGAGACCAGGCAGGGCAGGGCCAAATTTTGGCAGACGAACTCTAGTGGAATACATTAAATCAGCCAGTTGCCTCTGGTGAGTCACACTGAACCAGCATTTAAGCCCCAGGGGCCATTGTCTGCCTCCTACAATTTCTGTAGCAATTGTGGCCAGACAGAAGTGCAGCCCTACTCCCTGTTACGCCAATAACGATGCTGCATCCCTGTTTGTGAATGGAAGCAAGTCTCTCAAAAGATTATTGAATGGTGTGTGAGAGAAGCATGAAAAAACACTCCAGCTAGGATTCTCATTCATGTGGCTCTGTCAGCTCTGAGTTATTCTTCACCTTGTGGGATGAAATGCAAGTCAGAAAGGGAGGATAGCTTACCTCTTGCCACAGACCATATGGATGTGAGGATCTGCATGCTCTGTGGCTCTGCATGCTGATCACTTTGCCTCCATACTCCATTGGAGAGTGTTGTTCATATGTGACAGTATATTCACAACACACAGGCATGCCCTACTATTCACTGAGAATACGTTCCTGGAAAGTGTGATGGTTAGTTATTCAACAGGAGGGGACACTCTGTGCAGGGTTTTGAGAAATACACACAATTTAACCACATGGAGACAGTGACACACAGAGACAGTATGTCAGTATGCTGTGGCAATAAGGTCTTTCCCCTCATTCCAGTAATGCTACTCAAAAATACGAGGTCTTGATGGTACAAGTGAAGAAGAAAGACAAGAGACATGCTGCTGCATAGCCACACACATGGTTTTCAGTGTATTTCTTCTAGTGTTTGTGTGACACACAAAAATATATTAGTGAAATATTTAAGATGCTATATTGTAGTCTATTGTGTCGATATTCTAAGCAGTTATTTTAACACAAGCAGGTATTTGGCAAGAACATTTCAGTGTGACTGGATAGCTCAAGGTAGTCTTGATGGAAGGAAAAACAGTTATGACAGGATTTAACAGAGCACGATGTGAAATGACTGATAATGAACCTCCAGAATGACAGTAGAAAAATGACAAAAGCTACTGAGTTGTTCCCCTGAGGTCTGATATGCACTTATGTGTGCTGTATAACATGCAACACTTCATCTTACTTGAGTGCACCTCATATAGAAGAGCTCATTACTAGTCTAGTAGCAGTAACATTAAAAGCACAAGACTGTGCATTTTCCCCAGAATGCAATAATTACCCATTCCACATCATCTTGTTTTCCTATTTATTATTGTCTTTTATCCTCAACTTGTTTAGAAAGGCTTAAAATCACTTATAACCTAACTGGAAAGTGACATGAGACACTTGGTTGTTGTAACCATGACTTTTGAAACCACTGTGCTATATACTTTTTTATATAGGTACCTTTGGCTGTGACACTGCTGTGTGCTATGGTGAAATCTAGAAATATTTGAGATTATTTCTTCAGATGGCTTGAACTGGAGAAAGGCTCCAAATTCTTTAGCCCAGAGCTCCCTGCACAGCTCCATGCTACCAGAGCACAAAGCCTCCTTGTGCTCGTGCTAATGCAGGCAGCCTGTGCTGTGATACTGCAAGCACACAATGTGTACAATATAATGTGTCAGGTACTGTAGATATATTGCTGTTGGTATTTTCCTGTAGTCCTAGAAAGAACAGGGAAATTCTCTCATGAAGCTATGTTCCTTTTAACTACACTATTACTTACACAAGATTCTTATGCTATTCATTGCATTCTTTGGTGCAGCATCCCTGTTTCTATTGTTTAAGAGATAATGTGGGTGGGATTCATCTCCAATAATTGTAAATGTTTATGGTTGGGTTAGACTCCCTTTAGACTCTCTTTATAGATGCTGAAAAACAAATGAACTCTTTTAGAGTATGGTTCATATGACTCCAATTTCAGATGTCTTCTTTAAGATGAGTTGTGTTCCAGAAGTGTCTGTGCTTCTCCATCAACTGTAAAGGGAATTCAGATTACTAACTCCAGTGCCACCGTCTACAATATTTATATCTATATTTGGTCAGATGAACTTTGCTTTTTGTATATTGCTGGGTTGTGGTTGGCTGTTGCTTTTTGTTGATTTGATTTGACTTTACAATATAGAAATAGGGATTTATTTTTGCCTGATAGCCACCTTCAGTAGAAGTAACTCAATGAACACACTGCTTGGAAGGGTCCTTCCTTTTCTTGCTCTCATGCATCTACTCTCACACCATGGAAAGAATTGTGGAGTTTCAATTTTGGTGGGGGAAGGCTGAAGTGCTAGTGATACCTGTGGGCCTACAGAATAGCAATCTAAGCCTGTGAATATGCAGATTACCTCCAAGGATAAGCAATATCCTTTGTCGTCAACACTTACAAAACTGAAGGGACCCTCCCTTTCACTCTGGGGTACACTGCTGTCTATCATCTGGCACTTGGGGTGGTGGGAGAACTGCTCTCCCCATTGCCTACATGGGGCTGTAGCAGGCAACTCTCTCCTGTCCTGCAGGCTGATGTGAAAAGACTGATAGCGCTTCACAGATCACCCCAGTGCCTCCTGCCTACAGTTTAACCTCTTCCTGGCTTTTTTATTTTTGGGTCTATGGTCTGTGTGCTGGAATTCACTAGGTGACTTTATCTGGATTTCAGTAGTTTACATAGATGCGATGTAGATGAGCTGCTGCTGTGAATCAGAGATCCTTAGGATATGTTCTACACAAGTTTATTTGTGCAGATGTCACCCTTCACTGCCGCATCTGAGACTCATTGCCATGAAAACATTGAATGGTCCAGTTACTGAAAGCCCTCCACCCTGGTATTTCCAATACCGGTTCCCTGGAATGAACTGTGTAAACCATCACCTTCCTGAATCAGTTGCATAGAGTATGCTACTGTGATTGGATTTGCACAAAGCTGATTTTCAGTTCTGGTAGGTTTTTTCATAGTTGTATGAAATTATTATCTGTACCGTAAGATCTTCATACATTCACCAGTTTTGATCTAGCTTTACTCCACACATGCAGTACTAAGGAGTTCGATGCCTCTATTAAGCACATAACACAAATACTGTAGTAACCTTTGGGCGAAAGATACTAGGCTAAAAATGTGCTCACTAATTCAACTCCTTAACCTTCCTGCAAGCTTTCCACGTTCTCCTATCCATACGGTCTCCACTTGTGGATTGTTGGCATTGTACATGACCAAAGGGGAGACAACTAACAAGAAGAACCTGGTAGAGAACACATTTTTCCACCCTTTTGGCTGTAACTGTACATTGTGCACTAGTTGCAAAACACAAGCACATAGTTATTTTATCTGTATATGTAACACATAAAGAGGTTTAAGAATGTGTATCTGTTGTCTGCCAGTTGCTGAAATGACTGCACTTATGTCTTTGGAATATCTAGCACACATTATATTACAATAAGGGCTAGAAATGTCCTTAATTTAGGGTGTGTGTGTGTGTTTGTTGTTTGTTTTTTCATACACTTAAGTATTTTTCTACATTTACAGGTACAGTTGAACCCCACTGTAGATCCTGTTTATAGTGAACCTATTACTCAAACACACATTTCAATGTTCAAAGTGAATACGTTTTCCCAATTGCTGCCTGCATTTTTGTAAATATGTACCATGCAGGTTACCCACTAAAATCAGCTAGGCATTTTCTTTAGTGCAGTGTAATATGTAAATAGTACAATTTATCAGTTTCCAAGGGGAGAATAAGATTGTTATGTTATCAGATGTTTCTTTTAAGAAGTTGTATCATAAACAAATTTGTTCTATTTGACAAAACTGGGGCAGCAGTATACATAAAAAATTCGTTGACATAAATGACTGGGACTTTGCATAGTCATAAAAAAATCCATTCCTCCAGATGGCATTGAGAGGTCTCACTAGGAAAGCGTAATGGGTTTCCTGACATGGTTTATGTGTGATATAAAAAGATAAATTATAGAATCATAGAATCACAGACTGGTTTGCATTGGAAAGGACCTTAAACCCTATCTAATTCCAACTTTGCTGCCATGGGCAGGGACACCTACCACTAAATAAGTTTGCTCAAAGCCCCATCCAACCCGGCCTTGAACACTGCCAGGGAGGGGGCAGACAAAAGTTTTCTGGGAAACCTGTGCCAGGGCCTCATCACCCTCATAGTAAGAATTTTTTCCTAATATCTAATCTAAATATACTCTCTTTCAGTTTAAGGCCATTATCCCTTGTCATGTCACTACATGCCTTTGTAAAAAGTCCCTCTCCAGCTTATTTGAAGGCTCCCGTCAGGTACTGGCAGGCTGCTATAAGGTGTTCCCAGAGCCTTCCCTTCTTCAAGCTAAACAAGCTCAACACTCTCCTCCTGTCTTCATTGGCATGCCCAGCCCCTGACCATCTTTGTGTCCTCCTCTGGACTCACTGCAACAGGTCCATGTCTTTCTTGCCCTGGGGACACCAGAGCTGCAAGCAGTACTCTAGGTGGGGTCTCACCAGAGCAGAGGGCAGATGTGCCCTGACCAACAGTTATAGTTGATTAAATGGTTGTGAGAGGTGAAAATACGTACAGGATAACAAATAATTCTTCCTTTACCTTGGGATGTCAGGAGGTTCCTTTTTTCCTGATGTGCCTTATTTTTGTTGTTATTATGGCTCCTGTCTGACAACTACAAAACCCCTGAAAACTTAGATGCACCTTAGAAAAAGGTATTTTTTCACCTCTACTATGATCCAAGACTTGCTCAATAAAAATAATTCCAACTTCTGATAACCTAGAAGCTGAAACTGCTATAGTATGTATAAATGTGTATCTGTGATGTACATTGGTTGCACAAAATTAGAGGATGGGCTAATGAAAGTCCCATTGGCCCAGATTTTACTTACATGAAAAATTATTTCATTTAAGGCCAATTCTATGTCAGTCTGAAGGAACATAAAAGAAATGATAATAAAAATAAGTAAACATGTAAAGTAATACCCACTCCTCCTCCCAAAATGATATATTAACATTATATTAATAATATTATATTAAACTTTAGCTATACAAATTATTTTGCACTGTTAATGTAGATATCTTCCATCTCAAAAGCATCTTTAAAAATGTGAGGGTTTTTTTACTATGGCTATCAACTGACAGTGGTCTTCTAATCCCAGTCAGTAGGAAAATGTCTATTCTGTTTAATCCTTAATTTCTGATAGCTCCCATGTTCTCAACTTCACTTCTTTTCCATTTCACAGACTGAGTTTACTTTAACAAAAACTGCCAAGCTGTAATTCAGTTCTTAACTAGATTTGCGGTGGTGAGGCAGAGGATAACATAAAAAGGCAGAACTTATTGGCACGATTCATCATCACACTTTATTGCACGCTCAAACCTACTGGGTAGGAAAGGTTATTAAACTGATAGATGTATCAGAGTCTTCTCAATTTATCAGGATGGCCACCTTAAATTTCTGGAAAGGCTGATGTGCTCAACTCACATTCAGTCCTCCTGAATGGTTGCAAGAATATAGGTGGTATTCCAGGCTAAGGTCCACAAGGAAGAACAGCTGATGTTGTGTACACCACATGACAATGGTACACATTAAGGGCTAATGTGTAGAAGGCTGTGATGGTTTGAGCCCTGGCCAAAGGCCAGACGCCCACCAAAATCAGTCTGTTACTCCCCTTCTTAGTTGGACAGGGGAGGAAAAACATAATTGGGCGGCTCAAAAGACAAACTCGTTAATGACGCGGGCAAAACAGACTCAACATAGAGAGCAGAAGAGAAAAGTTATCTAATTTATTACACCACGCTAAAGAGAAAACAGTGAAAAAAGAACCAGAGTCAGGAGTGCAACCAACAATCTTGAAACAAAATGCAAACCAAGCAAACACTTTCCCCCCCCCACTCCCTCCTTAGTAGGCTTTAGTCAGAAGCTTGCTCCCTTCTTCCCTCCTGGTCGCAGTCCAGGAAGGGCAGGGACTGGGGAAAATGGGGGTCTCGGTAACACCTTCCCCTCACCCCTCCATTCTAAAGTAGACTTCCCGTTCAGCCATGATTTTGCTCCCTTCTTCCCTTCTCCTGCTCGCAGCACAGGACAGGGGGCAGGGACTAGGAGATGGGGGCTTTGGTCAGTCCCCTGCAAGATGGTTTCCTTCTCGGCCGGGATGGGGGCATCCATCCCACACACCCTCCCCCTGCTGCACTGTAGGATCTCACCCGCAAGAGCCAGTCCTCCACGAACTTTCTCCAAGGCAAACCTCTTCCCACCGGGCTTCATCTCTGCTCTGGCAGGCAGCAACAAATCACAGTGGCTCTCAGTCCCAGTCCTCCACGGGGCTATGATGCCTCCTCCAGCAAACCTGTTTCGCTCATCTCTGTTGGTCGCTTGTGCTGGCAGGGGCTCATCCCACCGTAAGTCACGGCATCTTCTCTATGTCTCCACCGGCTCCGTCCAGCGTGGAGCCGAGCCTCTCCACCGGGCAGGTCGGGTCTCTGCCTCCTCCATGGGTCCTTTTCCTCCGGCTACTCCCGGTGCTTCTGCTCGGGCTGCAGGGGCAAACTCGCCTGGGTACCTGGGCGGGCCTACTCCTCCCCCAGCCTTCCCGGCCTTTTATGTCTGTCAACTGCTTACATTCACAAGCAAATATACATCACAATGCCCTTAATGGGCCAAACTTTTCGGTCTTACTGGCACTCCAAGTTCTGGTTGGAGTCTTTGTCTCCTATATGTGATTCCCAGAGGCGCTACAAGGGCCTGCAAAAGATTCCAGCAGCCATTTTCTGCCGGACCTGGCCCTCTCAGTAGAACTGCAACAAAGGCAAAGAGTCATGGCAAAAATTATACTTACCTGTGAGTGGGACCTAACCACATCTACTTGGTCACTGCGTGTTAAACACTGGCATAACAAGTATTAGCTGCTGGAAGGGGAAGAGAAGTCCAGAATCTACTTTTATTTTTGAGTAGACAGGTCAGTAGTAGTTACTAGTTTTATTGAAACTCAAATGGGGCTAAACCATGAATTGCATGTCAGACAAGTAAGTGAAAACAGTACGGTTCCTGGAGTGAAAAGATGTTCCTTACTTAATGTAAGACCATGGAAGAATTAGGTATAATTGCCATTTGTGGAATAAAATCTCTTTTGCAAAAAATTCCTTAGCATTAGGAACATACAGAAAGGATAATTTAAAGCTCATATAGGGAAATCCCTATTTCACCATGGTATCATGAGAAATCTGTGAAGTTTCTGCATTATACATGGCACAGCTTTTGGCTCCAGTGTTGCTATGGTCTAGAATCCTGAGAAGAAGAAGGAATTTCACAGTTGGAGTGGATTAAGAGTGGCAATTCTGTGGTTATGTACAGAGGCAGGAATGAAATTGCATTCAAAGAGAATAAAAAACCAAAAAGACATTCTTACTTAACAACTAGTGGCTGTCAAAGGAATTATACTTGTAGAAATGCAAAGTATAGTTTTACCAGTAAATGTCCTTGTGTAAGCAGATCCAAAGATCTACCTTTTTGTGAAAAAGTTGGGATTGGGAAAGTTTTGAAGCCAACTTTGATTGTAATTTTTAAGTTATTAAATATTTGCATTCAGTAAATTTATGCAAAAGATGTCAGTTATTTCTGGATTTCTCTTGGAATTTTGCAGGATATTCTTTCCACTTTATGTTAACCCAATGGATAAACTTCAATCTCAAATCTTTTCTTTTACTGGCGTCTCATGCTGACTACTGAAATTATTTTTAAAGACTCCTCTGAAATTCCTTTCAAGAATATCCTACCCAAAACGTAACACACTGTGACACTTCTCTTAGGCTAATATTTAGATGATTGTTTCTATTTCGTTAAGCTCTCAACTTTCATAACAAAATACAACCACCAATATATGCACGAGATACTTGTATTTTCTGATAATGTGTATTTATTTGTATCCAGAAATACAAATGTTGGGATCAAAATACGAATATAAATAGTATTCTAGACGCACAGCCCTACTCCTTAACACAAAGTAAACTGGAATGGACATGGTTGATAAGGGAAAGTTATTGTCTGAGAACTTGAGGAGATGAAACACACGAGTGTTTGACTTTTCTGGTTAGGTCAGTCTGGGGAATCACTAAGATGGCAATCTAACTCAGAATGACATACTGGTACTAGTGCTACCTGTATTATTCAAGGCACATTGGGCACATAATTGTACTTTCATTTCACTATGACATCACAAGCTGCACTGCTAGCAAAGAAATCACACACCCCTAAGAAAAAGTTAGGAAGGAAGGAAGTATAATTAGAAATCTAAAATTTTATTTGTGTTCTATAAGAAAGTTCAATTTGGCACATAGTTGGCAGTTTTTATGTGATTCCTAAAATTGCACTCCCTTAAAATAAAAAAAAAAAAAAATCCATATGGTGTCATGTTGGGAAAAAAATGGTTTTGATAGGAGTATATTGAGAGTTTAAAACAGTATTATATGAGGTGGTTGATGAGTGCCTGTGAGAGTGACAGATTGGGCTCAGATTCCCTTCAGACTGGCGCTCCTACTTGTGACAGCCACATTTTAACACATGATCTATTGTTGGCAATGCATGTAAGCGTAGATGACAATAAAGTAACAGGACTCCTTAATGACTACTAAAGAGAGTACAGAGGACTGATTCTGAAATCTCTCTGCACAAGGTTTTTCCCTGCTGTTCAGAGGAGCATTGTTTTATGGAAGGTTATTCTGAAATTTTGTTTCTTTTGGAGCACTCTGTCTGGCAGTGGCATACTTCCTTGGTCTGCCTGTGTAATACTGTCAGATGCAATTATTTTATCAGCTTTCCATGAGTTCAACAGCAGCTTATACATTAACAATCCTACATGGTCTATAAGTATGGAATAGACTCTGTAGCACATTCGTTTGTCAGTAGGTTGGTTTTGGTTGGGTTTTTTCTTTTTTTTTCCAAATATGTCATCAATATCAGTATCTTTATCCATTTTCTATTAATTTACAATTCAGAAATGTTGGCATTTCCCTGCTTTAGACCTCATTTTAAGCATGTACATTTCAAATCTCACTTTAAGTTACAAATCTGTTCTTTACAAGCTTTGAAGCCAGTCAATGGATAGTGAACCCTACAGAACAAGATCCAAAACTCTTCCTGTCTGTGTGTAAGAATATTTTAACTTAAACCGCTCTTCTGGTCAATGATCTTGATTAATGAGGAAGTTTTTGACTCAGACCTAGAGGTCTTCTTTTTAAAACTTGCAATCATAACACAGTTTCCATAACAAGCAGTCAGCAACTTCACTGAGGATATTTCACTCTTCGTATTTTAAAATAGACTGTGTCAGAAGAGCTTCATCTCTCCCAAACACTGCCATAGGCTGCAAGAAGGTAAAGAGACATTAGGAGAGTATTTAGCATGGTATTAAGCACTGAAAGGAGCACCTGGGCTCTTGTATAAGAAGCTCTGCAGGCTGGCTTTGTCTTCCAAGTAAAGCTGAGTTACATGAATGCTGAGTTACAGGCCATTGTGGCTCCTCTGGCTAGTGTCCTTTGTTACCTAGATAAAAGATTACCTGGCAAGAAAGCAACTGTAAGAGTGCCTGGTTTGCCTGGGACTTGAGTCCTTGAGAACATCTACCTCCAGACATATGAATAAACATAACCACATGTCTTATGCTGTCTCTACTTTATCCTTCATAAAATATGCTTCATAGCAAATGATTAGAAGATCAAAATGCATGTTTTGATGGAAAATAGGAAATTCTCAGGTGTCCAACTCTGAGGCACTGAACTTCATGATGAATTTTATTATCTAATTTCACATACATTTTAGGAAAACCCTTGAGGACTCCAGATGCATACAGACACTGACTTGAGGACCCACAACAAAAAGAAATATTAAAAGGAAGTAAAATCTTTAGAAAGGAATACATAATCACAAATCTTTGCTATCTCCCTCTAGGAATCTCATCGGACACTGAACAAGTGTTTGAAGTCAGTCGCAAACAAAAGTAACTTTAAGAACAGCTGGTAGGTGAATTGGATGTTTAGAATAATATTTATCCCTAATTCAGGACTTATAACTCTGTAACAGGGCTATAGGGTAGCTTATCTCCTTGAGTTATCCACCATAGGTATGGTGTACAAAAATTTACTGTTTAACTTGTCAAAGCAATTCAGTTCAAGAGCAGATTTTTTTTCTGTTAAAACATCTTCACTTTAGATATAAAACATAATTTTGGTTTTAGTAACTAAAACAACGGCTAAATGATGAGGAAAGTAGATTATCTATTTCTTTCTTTGTTGTCCAGACAAACCATGGATCACAGGGGAAAGGGTAAAACTATTAAGGCCACTGAGTCTTGAAGAAAGGCCTTCATTTTACACATATATACTAGAACATTTCAAGAAGACAACATAGTAAACCATAAGAAAGTTGTAGGCATATGAATACACTATAAGACTAATGAAGCTATACTTTTTTCAGTATGTAAGTGTTTCAATGTAAGTTTTCAGTATGGAAGTGTAAGTTGAGCTGATTTTGTGCTTCCCAATTGTATAGGTGAAGGGAGAGATGGAGGCAGTATCTAAAATTAACTCCAAAAATCCCAAAAAGCTCTACAGGAGAAAGAGCCTCACCTTTCAGCTGATAATGCATTCTCAATGCATAGTTTGTATTTTGCCTATTTTAAACAGTCTTCTGGGAAGTGACCTGGATGAGGTATAGCTTTGAGTTTATGCTCCTCATCTTTTGGTGGAATAAAGCTGCTGAGTAGAGAACGAAGGATTCTGCTAAACTGCTGAAATCCCACTGCAGTTTTCTTGTTACTTAAGAATCCTCTAGACCGCTTAAAAAATCCAAACCAAAACACCAAAAATCTGACAAATGCTCATTATGTAAATTTAAGACATCTGGAATATTGGTCACACACTGGTGCTCAGGAGGCACTCCAGCAAGGTCATTGTCTCTCTTTCTAACTCTCTGGAGATGAATAGTATATCCTTCAATATTAAGAAATGTGAAAGGCACTAATGTAAGAGGCACAAAGATTTCACTGTAAGCAAGAAGAATATACCTTGAAAAAAAATATCTAATTGTGTAGTTGTGTAGGCAGCTAAGATTATGTGGTATGACTTGCTTTTTCTTAGTGCTTTAGGGAAACCCAGAAAAGGCAGCCAATGGGAAAAGCACAGTCTGTAATGGAAAGCCTTTACAAGTTGCAGTGGGTACTTTGAAGGTAACACCAGCCTTCCACATTGTAAGGCTAATGAAATCTGTCTTAATATATTGGGTTTCCCTCCCCACAGAATCAGCAGTACAGCAACTATGGTCTTCTGAGAGTTGTCTTGCACCTGTCTCTTGAAGCATGGGCAGGGCAGAGTAATTTTTCTGGATGCATGGTGAAATTTGGTGTAAAAAGCAGTTCAGCATCCTTCCCTTCATGAAATGACAACGGTGAGTTGCAGTAAATTCATGCAGCAAGATGAGGTGTTAGACTGAGACACATTAGGGCTGCAAAAGTGTTTGAGATAGTAATCTATCTGAGTTATTTGGCAGGATGCTTCCAGTTCCAGAAATATAATTTCCTATCAGCTAAAAACTCATGTGTCACTGTTATCCCAGCTGATGAATGTGCAAACTGCCAGGTGGATGATTTGGAATTAACTGTGGGTAGTTGGTGGGAAGAATTGAATAACAGAAGTGGGACAGATAAGAACTCAGAGCAATAAAAAATAATTTCTTCCTCCTTTTTTAGCTTCACTACTTATTGCTGTCTCCATGAAGATAGCTCTGGATTTTTTTGACACTTCCTACTGAAATTTTTCTCATTTGTATTGTTATGTTCACTATGCCAATATATAATTGAGAGTTGATGAAGGAGAAAATGAGCATCTGAAAGAGAAGAAAGGTTATCAAAATGCCTGAGGTGTTTTAGTCTACAACCGTACTTCTTGATTAAAAGATTACATTAAAATTTTGTGGTATATGGCATCCTTTGGTTCCACATTACTGCTGGACATGGAAGCAGCATAAACTGGCTGCGAGTTTTTATACACTTCATCTTGGAAGCATGACTTAAAAGAAGGAACCGTCAGTATGTTAGACATCAGGGACAGAAGAATTGAGATGACTGAATTAAGGAAAATAGTATTCTTACACTTTCCCAATTGTCTGGAAAATTCTGTCCTCAATTCAGGAAAACATTGTTAGATCCTGGTTGGTTACCTAAACAGGCCCTCACATTTTTCCTGTAACTTCAAAGACCAAAGAATATAATATAAAGAGAATTGATTTTGTGGATTTACATAAATATCCAAATGTGTTCATTTCGCTAGCCATTTGTTCTTGCCTTTCTCCACTCCCTTCCCTTCCTTGGAAGGGTAAAAATAAGCACTAAATAACAAAACAAAGTAGTTGAATAAATGCAAGTCTTGATTATGAAATTATCTGATAAGATGATGTTCTAAAGGCTACAAGGGGGTTCTTATATTTCTTGTGGGACGGTGCGCAGAAATCTTAATTTTTTTCAAATTTGTGGAAGAAGAATAATAATATCTGGAGGTTAATGAAGATATTCTTACTACTACAGAAGAGTATGACACATAGATATATCTAGGTGTCTAGAATAATTTCATTTTGAATGATGCAGGGCCTAGGAAGCTCGTTTTTCCTGATCTGTACATTTTCACTGTGGCTGCTGAAGCACAGAGCAGTGAAGCAGAGAGAGTAAACCACACAGCTAGGAATAAGCAGAGGAATGCATTCTGGACTGGCCAGTCTGCTAATGCTCACCTGGAATACAAATCAGATTTTTGCACATAGCCCCAGAGTAGAATATATTACACCACAGAGCGTGTTCTCTGCTGTCAATATAAGAGTGGAAGCAACTAGAGCCTGGAGATTCTTTCATGGTTAGGACCATGGAAACAAGTGGAATTATATTCTTCCAACTTCTGCTTTGAAAGCACTCAGAAAACAGGCAATATGAATGGACTTGGCATAATCAGTCTTCGGAGAATGGATGTGATGGGATTGTGTACTTCTAGCAGGAATGGATAGTTTTAAGAAGTGTAGGAAAAGTATATGCTCATCACCTAAAATGGGAAGGTTCCTCTTCCACACTTACTTCCAGGATATTAACTCAAGTATGAAGCTGCTAAATAAACCTTATTTTACCAGTTCAGTATGGAAGGCATTCTCTTGTGCCTCATCTGTCTCAATACTCCCACCAAAATGAATTGTGCAGAGGGTTTGCAGGATCGGACCCCTAAAGGGTAACTGTTTCCATTCTTTTATTTAAGCTTGAAATATTTCTAGTATTCTTGCAAAATATGGCTAAAGGTGGCTGTTAGAGTAGACTAATTTATAGTTAGAGACCAGGATATTTAAATTCAATTCAATCACCTTCTTCCACTGCTAAAAATGTAACACATTCTCAAATAAAATCTGTACTTCAAGTGTAGGACACACATTTACAGAGTAATAAAGATTACAGAGTATTTTGCTACTGAGAGTTAGCCAAAACTTCAACATGTATTTTGAAATCAGAAGATTATAAATTATTTAGAAGATTTTTTGCTAAAAATAAGGTTTTGTTCCCAATTTTTTTCTTCTAATTTGAAATTTTTCAGTCTTTAGAGACTCTTCCCCACCTAAACCTAGCTAATTTTTTTCCCCAATTAAAAACTCACTGGAAGCACAGAGAAACAGCAATGACAGACAGTGATGTTTCAAAGAACATGACAGCATTTCTTTTCCTTTAGAATTACCATTGCAATAACTTTTGCTTGTTTGCAGGATTTTCCTTCCGAGGTTTGAAAAAGAACTGCTCTTCAATCACATCTACTATTCATTTTTTATCAAATACTGTGTGGAAGAGACAAATTTTTTTGAGGTGATAAAAATATTATGAGGTCCTCCATAAGAGAAAAAAAAAATAGAATTTTATTTTTAGGTATGTTTTAACTTCAATCGTTTGTAACCGCTTGTCATCTAAAGGGTACTGAAAAGGTGTTGCCATTTAGTTTTGAATCTGTTTTGTTTGCTTAATCACAACTATTGAGAAAGTCTGCAAAAGACATTGTGTAGTTTAGTTCCATAAAACTAGTGTTTGAAAAAACTGGCAGTTAAAGAATTTAATGGTCAAAAGCTTGAAAAATACCAAAAAGCTTTCTAGGGTAAAATATAATTGGTAGTTTAAGAAAAAAATGAAAACAACATTTTTCCTACATGTGGCAACTATTCCGTGTTTAATCCGAGTGTGACAATTGAGTTCTTGTAATGTACTATTCAAGTCAAAAGTGTTCCGTCCTCAGCTCAGACCCAGGGAACAACTGCCACGAAGGAGGACTGCAACATTTATCTTTCTGGAAGGAACAAACGCAGTCCTTTGGCACACAGGTTTTTCAATTTTCTAAAATAACTTTGAGAGAAAAAATAGGAATGCATGAGAGCACTTTTAGTAAATTGCAATCTGAAGAAAGTCACATATTCCTACTGCTATTATATAGTGATTTTTACTCATGGCCTATCAACTGTGATCTGCTACAATGACACAAACAAGCAGAAATCTTGTCCTGCTTTGAGTACTTTAGAAATCAATGACCATCCTGTGTTTAACCAGTCATAAAAAAGACAGTTAAAAGCTTGAAAAACAGTAGAAGTTCTGCCTACAGCTGCCTCAGAGATAGGCAAGTCTTTTGTTTATATCAAAATAATAGCTTTCTTATAACTTTGCCTTTTCACCTTAGTTAAAACCAATACGTGTAGGTAAGTGGCTAATTCCATGAGTCCCAGAACTCTGCAGAAAGTAACATCCATGTTTTGATCCCACCAGAGACATTTCCTACTGTCTTTTGGTGGTTTTTCTACAGCAAGCAGATCACCAATTAAATATTTCCCCAAACCTATGGGACATAGCTCAAGCAAGTTTAAATACAAATGAGTGGTTTCATTGGCTTCGGCTTACTTGCCAGTGCCAGTGTCTGTTGCTCTGAGCCTCAGGGATATGACAGCATTTTGAAGAAAGTATGGGAATGAAAACAAAAGTAAAATTACATATTTAACCTTTGCCTGAATTGTGTATAGCTTCTATGCCAAGGGAGAATAGTAGAGATTCTAATGTACAATAATTATTCATAAACATTGCTTACACTACAAATTCAGCTGTATTTTGTAAGAATCTTTTCCTTAAAATGAATAGCAGTAAGGAGAGAATTCTTCCATGTTTTTCTTTTTTCAGGCAATTACATATTAAAATTCTTCATCAGAAGGTTAATGGTGAAGGTTCATGTGGCCTTTGTAATTTGAGATGAAACTGACCGTGTCCTTCACTTTTTCTGCACTTGCACCATCCCTCCACAGTGTGAAAACACAGCAGTCTTCACTACAGGCAACATTTAAAGATAGAGGTATCCAACCCAGTAGACCAGGTTAAACAGCAGGAAGGATGTAGGAAAAAAGACCCTAGAGTAAGAGTCCAGTTCTAAGATGTCTATGTGAATTCGTCCTCTCCTCCATGAGCCTGATTTACACTCTTCATAACAACAGAAAAAGCTCTGGCAGTCTTTCCCATCCAGACATTCATAGACACATGCATCTTCGAATTCTTGCCAATACATGGCGTTGTTCAATGTGATGACTGTAGTTGGTGGTCTCATATCAAGTACAGAATAATTCTGAGGAGAGAAAAAGAAACCAAGTTTGATAAGCTTCCATGGATGATGCAGATCACAATTAACAATCGGGGGAAAAAAAACCACAGTAGTTGAGAATAAGATATAGGAATTCTAGATTTAGGGTGCATCTTTCCCTCAAAAGATGCCTTTTTCAGATGAATTTCCATTGAGATATTGTGGAGTGCCATGTTAAATAATTCCAGGTTCATTTTCTACTTGGGTAACTGAAGCATATATTTCTTAGTAAACATTTTTTCACACTTAGGAGTTCACTTGCCTGTCAGTATATTACTTGCGAATCGCTTTAAACACTTGCAGCTACTGCATTTAAGAAGGGATTCTGAAAAATAAAGATGTGCCTCCTCCCCATTTAATTACAGAACGATCTCCACCCACTGTAGCTGTATTCACTGCCTTGTAACTTTACTGTGACTTTTAAAAACAGATATGGTCAACAACTGATAGTGAGGATTTCAGTACAGGATTTCAAAATGTACCCCCTAGGCACGTCCCCTTAGTACTTATCACACTAACCAGGCTCAGAAATAGGGCACTTTGATATTATGCGTCCTTGCAGTACCGCTCGTGCCTACAGAGTTCTCCTTCTTCAATATACTCCCTGTTTACACCTTGTCAGCTTTTCTGTCACACCATTTCCTTTTCATGAGAGGTGCTTTCTCACGACAGTCTCCTCTCTCATCAAGCCACCCGTTCCATCCTCACAATTGTCACCTCCTCCACTGGCATCATAAGGAAAGGTCTCGTCATCTTCGCTGCCTGTCTCCCTCACCCCAACAAAGCAGACTCCAGCCCTGCCAGTGTGGTTTTCTCCACCTCAGGGGCCATTCCTCTCCCTGTGATTGCACTGAGCATTGATTTTTCCTGCAGGAGCATGCCAGGCATGTACTACCAAGCTAGCCATGCCTCTGCATAATGACTGCTTGCATTCTGGAGGGAGCTCTGGGCCCCTGCTTCTACACCTTTTATACAAAATACACAGCATTTCCTCTTGAATGTGTTGGGGTGTACTGGAAAACTTTTGCTCAATATGTGAAATGGGTCAGTGATATGCCTGATGTCCCTCAAGGGAAAATTTCTGTTTTCTCTTAACTTTGTATTCTTTCTCCAAATCCTTTGGTGTGGCACATGATAATAGTACCCATCTCATTAAAAAGGCTAAGGTGATGTGATATCCCTCTTCTTAGATCCTTACACCTCCAGCATACATAACTGCACCTGAACAACCGCCCTATGGTATCATCCAGCCAGTTACCCATCTCATCATAAGTAGATAGCTAAAATCTCCAGGTGCTTTGTGCTGTGGACTGTAAATGGATTTCAGTTTAGGAACAGATAATTGCAAATCTATTTGTTGTGAATGACTTTATCTCTGAGATTAGATGACACAAATTACACCCTCATGGTCGTTTCTCTCATTTGTAATGTTTCTGGTAGCTGGTATCTGAGCTTTACAATATGCTGCCACATGGAGAAGGTACGATCAATCAGTTTTTTACTTTGGAGAGAGAAAAAAAAAAGACTAAAGTATGCATGGAATTCTGCTACACTGCTGTGTCACATATTGTTCATTTCTTGCAGGTCTTTATGAAAAATTCCTACTGAGAGACTGACTTTTTTTATGCCTGGCTACAATATTGATCTTAAAAAGAAGAAAGGCTAATTTAGATTTCTCCAGATGATTTTGATAAGTGAAAAGAAATAAGTGCCCTGGTTCTCAAAGGAAACTTTCTCATCTATCAATAGTCTGGGGTCTTTTTTTGGGTATTGTTTTGTTATATTGGCTGTCTGCTCAGGAGAGAAGATAAAATAAATACCCTGATAATACAGATAATCTGGTTGCTTTAATCTCTGTCAACTAGGAAGGGTCCTGAAGTGACTAGATACCAGGTGAGGGTGAAGGACACACTGTATCCTGTGAGTCCTGCTGAGCTAAGGTCGGGAGAAGAGTGTTGCAGACACAGTGGGCATCAGCCCACTGCTGCTTGAGAGGTCTGGCAAGGCAAGGCACTTCTCAAGTGCCTTGGATAAGGCAGTTAAGATGCAGTGATAAACATTCTTAAGAAAATTATTTTAGATGTGTTTTCAGTGTGTTCTCTAGAGGGAAAAACAAGGAAGGATTATCTGATCATGGATTTGCTAAAATTTCACCTTTCAGGTGACATCACTGCAAGGCTGGAACACAAAAGATGATATCTCAAGAGTCAGGGAAACTGCTTCTTTTATGCCAGTTGTGCTTCAGTTTGAACATGGATGTTGCTTACGTATACAACAAGGCCCTGCTCAACATCTGCCTTATAGCAATAAAACAAAAAGAGCAAGTAAAAAAACTTGAAAATGTTACTTTCCGAGCAGATTAGTGTTAAACCTTATTTCCATTTTAATTGTGTCTCTTTTTTCCTTTTTACCTGGGAAAAAAGGAAGACCTGCTACCTACTCAACATGCCTTATTAACTTCATCTTGTAGAAAATTCTATCCAAGGAGTGACAGCAGTAGCAAGTCTATAAATGCAATGCTTGCAGTAAACCATTCATTGTCAATGAGCAGACTTGCAGTGTTATATGATCTCTTTAAATACATGAGAAAGCTCAGCTAAAAAGAAAAAGAAGTGCATAACATTTTTGTAAAAGGTAAGGTAGAAACTTGGAACTAGCAGTTGTAAATGACAAACTTCAGCATATCCAAATCAGAAAACGCAAAGGCAATTGTTTAGTTCTATCCCTGTTCTTATTTGAATCTGACAGCTGTGAAGAAGGCCATCCAAGCAGCTGATTAACTGCCCCTCTGCATGCTTTATGTTTATACACATTATTGTATGTATTCCAGTTTCAGATTTCGTATGACTTGGAGACACGATTTTGTGTTCAGTTTCAACTTTATTACCCCTGTACAAGTATAAATAATTTTCTAGAGGTTTGGGGAATAGAATTTATTCCATTTGTAGATATACAACTAACTCTGTTAACTGTGCCTAAATTATTTGGAAAATCCACCTGAAAGCTAGCTACAGATTTTACAGATAGGCATAAATTAATTATATTCTATGAACCTCAGTTAAAACTCCAATAAAGTTTGTGACTTTTTATAAAATGTAATGAGAAACTCCGATATTATATAAAGCAGACAGAAAAAAATTTCTGAGGTAAAACCAACACACAGTATTCTGCACTTGACCCTTCTCCCTCCTAAATCATTTGATAAGTCCTTATAGAAAGAGGCAGTTATGTTCCTCTGCCACAGCCAAAACCAAGCTGACCTTTTAACAAAAAAGCAAAACAGTACTTTGTGAAGTCAGGTTGAAGCATACCATAGCATTGCAGATTTCTCAGGAATTATTGCAGGTAAATGTCAACTATACATTCATGCTTCCACTGCTCTCACTGAATAAAATAGTTTACTTACCATCACATGACCAAAGCTGACATCAGGTAGCTTAAATAAAGATAACAAAAGAATATTCAGAAAGAAACATACTTATTGACCCACATGCATTTGATGTGCAATAGAATTTCTTAAACCAAACCATTAAATGCATTTGTCCATAAAGTACTTCAGTCTTCTATATATCCAGCATAATATTCTTTACGCTTTAAAATTGCATGAAACTTCAGCAGAATGCACACCTAGATTCCATCCACTTTAACTCATTATTCAGTCCACTGCTTTTATTTATTTAGCAAACAATACCTAAGTAAGCATTTGTTCATGTATTAACTTGAATCTCATCAATGTTGTTGCAAGCTTTTCGTCACATTTTCTTTCACATGTCTGGAAATGCATCCTACTCACAAAGATGCTGACAACTTTTTCATTCAGTCTTTCTATAGCATGGTAATTTTTGTTTGGTCATTAACAAGTTCATTTTGATTGTCTCATACATTTCTTTTTGGTAGCACTCTTGCCTTTAGCGTGCAATGCATTTTTATAAGAAGCTATTAGAGATAATGGAGTTTTCATTGACTAAGTCTATGGCCTTCTAGGCTTTCTCTAATTCCATATTTATTTCAGTTTTTCCTTCATTATTTCCTCATTCAATCATTTCTACAGCTCTTCATTCAATCCCTGTTTCCTTCATGACCTGTTATTCCCTGAATTTAGCCTTCTTGCGTCAATTTCCTCCTTCCTGTTTTTTCTATTTGGCTTTGGTTTCTGATTTCAAATGTCCTTATTTCATCCATTATGCAAAATGTCATCCTACATGTCCAATTACCAATCTCAAACAAAAGATTTTGCACTGATCTTGAGTGAATAACCCATGCCCCCTTCCCTCTGTTTGCACATTATACTATACCCTCTCATTCTCATAAATTGAGAAGTACACCAGACCATTCTTTCTGCTTGATTGTTTTAATCGATTCTAAATAAACAGCTTTTTGTGTGTCTGGGTGCTCCTCTTGAAAGTGTCTTTTGGCCAAAAAATGCAGTCATATATAAAACCTTCGCAAGTCACCTTTACTGTACTTACCTCTAGTGTCATTAGGAAGAAGCCCCTTTGTACACAGAGCTAAAAACATTCCTGATAGAGATGCTGAAATCCCATTTGTAAAGTTCATAAATATTTCTAAACCTGTTTAGCCATGTAATAGCAGATGCATTTGAGGATACATTGATGTGCATATATTTGTATAACAAGCTAGGCAATCTGTTTCAGTGGGAGCCCTTTATGGCTACCAGCACAGTAATTGGAGGATGAAAGACGCATAGGTAGGGTGCTTCTGTTAGGAACAGACCTCACTCAATCGACACATAACTACTTCTACTACTACTCCAGATAACTATTTTCCATCAACTTTAAGGGCAGGTCACACTACAAACTGGGAAGAGCTCAGAGGAGCCGAGCGTCATGGGATTACAGGCTGTCATCAAATGATTCTCTGCTCTCTGAGCTATGCCTATACTAGAAAATAAATTTATATGTTCCCTACTTACCGACTTTTTCTTCTTAGTACAGTTTGGTTTCCTGCAACTTGAGTAGTAGTTGAGGGTTGCATACTCCATCAGAGCAGCAAAGACAAATAGAAAGCATACAGTCACAAACAAATCCATCGCGGTGACATAGGAGACACGGGGTAGTGACTTTCTTGCAATTGTACTCAGTGTTGTCATGGTCAGTACTGTTGTGATGCCTGCAGAGAGATATGCAATTTCATTTAATGCAACATCATTTCTCTGTGTCACAGAATAATCTTTGGAAAAAACCACAAATCCAAAGTGTACCCAAATAATTCATTACTTTCATTTGGTAGCGTAAAAAAAAAGAAGAAAAATAAAAAAAACCCCAACACTAGAGCCAGTGTTATTTTGTAAATAAAGATTTCTTCAGCTATTTATATTCATCTTTGTAACAATGACATTCCCATTCCTCTCAGTAAGCTTTTCCTCATCACTTCCTTTTTCTGGTCCCAGTTAGGCTGGAAGTGGAGTGAGGGAGGAGGAGAGAATGAAGAAATTTTTGAAGAAAATACAAAGCAGAAAAGATGCTAAATGCAGAGAAATAAAAATAAAAAAGAAATCAAGAAAACAACAAAAGAAACATGGTCTTTTTCACAGCATTACTGTTCTTATGAAGAATATTGTGCTCAAAAGAGAAAAACAGGGGGAGAAAACAAATTTTGCTGCAAAGTTCTGACTGTGAATTTTGAAAATATGTTTTCAGAGTGCTGCTTCCTTGAGAGTCCTCCATCCTTGTTTTCCTTCTGAGTAAAGGGAAACACACTCTCATACATGCTTCAGACATAACCATAATGGAAATAGCCTTTTTAATTCATACAGAGCACCCCATCTTAGATTGATTTAGTAGTAATGAATATAAAGGGAATTACTTAGTGTGAAATATCCTGAAACAATAAAACCAGTCCTACAATGAAATCTGTGGGGTGTCAGTTATTTGACTGCTGGTAATTCATATAATTTCTCTTCATTCCTGTGGAATAGAAGTCTTTTCATTCTCACTCTGGACTGATGCTTTTAATAATTTGTTATGAACAAATGCCTTGTGAAAGAAAAAATAGAAGCCCTCAGTGGTTTGGGAAGAAAAATAAAGCTCTCACTCAAACAAGCCTCAAGAAAGAACCTGCTCTAAAAACAATGTAACCATAAGGTAATCTTTCTTTTTATAGTTAAAGTGGTATTTTGCAATGGTACACAGTGTTTGAAATAGCAAGGGATGACTGAAATTATGCTTTATAGTAAAATTACTTCCCACAAATGGCACTCTGGAGAGAAAGAAGCATCTGTGGATTACTTTTGACTACATTCTATTTATGAAGGAATGCCCACTTCTGATTTGCAGCATTCGATAGAAACCACAGCGATTCACAAGAATAACCCTCCCTATTCAAACCACCAGATATTCAATGGAGAAGCCAGAAGGCAGATTATTGCCTGAGCCTTGACCTTCTCAATGAATTTCTTGAATATCCACTACTCAAAAACAAACAAACCAACCAAACCGAGCCAAAACAAAACCAAACCAAAAAGTTGTTGAAAAAACCACAACCCTATAAATCAAGATGAAAGTAATGCTGAAAGGAGGTGGGAAATGTGGACCTTTGACACCTAAAAGCTATTGGGAAAAATTTATCTTTCCTGTCAACAGTGCCGTATCACAAAATAACTACCTGTGGCTTATATGATTCAGTAAAATTTCCAGACCCTTCAATAACTGTTTTGTATCTAGCTGATGCTTTGAAAAAGTTCCGGAGACAAACTTTTGCAGATACCCAACTGCAAAAGTTGACTCAGCTTTGATTTAGGCCTCACTAACTATAGGTTAATTAGTCTTTCTGTATGACCATGACTCAGGCCTTGGGAGTCACTAATTTTGGAAGAATTGCATACAGATGGTCACATACTCTACAATATGACATGAAATTCTTTAACAGATCTATGATCTGTTAAAAATCTGTGATCATAGATCTTTAACAGATCTTTAACAGATCTATGATCTATGATCATAGATTTCTTTAGGAAACTTTTTTAATATATATGATTAAAAGAATAAATAATCCTTGCAATGCTTAAAAACATTTTTTGCAAAGGTCTGCTATATTTTCCCTACTGAATTCTGTATCGACGATATACTATTTTTCCCTATTTTTACTGAAATTGATGTATAGTTTTGTGTTGTTTGTGACAGAAAGTATTGTTCGGGTATCTGTAATGATGACAAACTGCCAATGGGACTACGAACAGGAAAGCAGAGAAGTGAAGGGAAAATTACTATTAGCCTCTGTACTTAAGTATAGAAGCCTCCAACTCAGCACAAGTCCCATATCCATGCCTTAAGCCTGAATGTGAAATGCCTACCTGAATCATATCTGAGACTGTGAGACCTAGGTGAGAACTAAGCAGAACCAGTCCAGTAAATCATGTTGCAAATGCCTCACTGATACAGAATTTGGGAGTTTTGGGTACCTGCAGACTAATCTTACCTGATTGAAATAAAGTAGATTTTACTAAATTTATAGACACTGCAATGTTGTAAGACTTATTCTGGTTTTAAGGTATTAATAGTGTCTATTCTCAGTCTCTTTGACAGCAAATCACATTTTGCTACCAGAAAATAAAAACTTGGGGCAGGGGAGTTTAGCATTATCACAAGCCGTCATAGTTCCTGGATTATATGTCACAAATTATCATGAGGAAATGACACAAGATTGCCGAGCACATAGAGAGAAGCATACAAAGGTAAACCAAACATTTTAACTTCTATTGTTAATGTAAAATATTTTTACGATAAGAAGTGTGATATAAAAACATCCTTCTTCATTTAAGTTGAGGCTTAAACTTGGACCCCAGCTCACAAGGTAAACAAGCAACAAGTTTCTGAAATGATATTTCCTTCTACCCAGTGTATCAATTTTACATTCGACACAGAGGCAAAAGTTTTAGAATACTAAAATGATCTTCTGGGGATACATACAGAGAGCATAGAGAAAGAATCTGCACCACATGATACAGTTTGGTATATTCTTACAAGTTGGAATTTAGAGGTATGTATATATGAATAAAATGCAGTACCTACTAATTCCAAAGACAATATCTAGATTCCATAGCTTCAGCTCATTTTATCTCTCATCCTAAGAAAATTCAGTTTGTTGAGTGGTTTCAAATGTAATAAACCTTGCCAGTTGAAATTGTTAAGTCTCTCACTTTGAGAAGGCCTGTATGGTAAGTGAGCTTCACAGCTGTTATTGAAATTCACACTGCTCTCAAACTGTCTGTTTCAACAGAATTTTAGTATCAGCCAAGGACAGTTTTGCAAATTTTTCAGGTAGACAGGTGTAAAGTGGGAGCTTACAAGTTTGTGTATAAATACCGTTTTGTGACATTTATATTCTCTGAGCAAATTCCATACCAAAGATGCTGTTTGCTAAATCAAAAATTACTGCCTGGGAGATCAAATGATGCAGGGATACATAATGCATGAGAACACTTTAACCTTTAGATCACTGGTCTCAATGGTTATTTAAAATTATTAGTGTTTGAAAGCTCCTTACTGGACAAGAGCATGCAAAGTGAGGTAGCAAGAGCTTCAGTCTTAGAAACTCTGGTCAGCAAGGCTCCTTTTTTCCTTGTTTTCCCAAGGGTATGTTAAAGAAACAGTGAGGAAGGTGTACTGCTTTTAATGATGCTACTGCTTGTTTATAAACTTGTTTATAAACTCCACCTTTGATCTCTCACCTGTTTCAATAATTTCCTTGGGTTTTTTAGTGAATTAAATGAAATGACAAGGAGAGCAGTGGTCAGATTTTAGTAAACATCATACATATCTTCTTTTACATTAACAAATTTCTGGATTTTATATCCACTGTATGTTTTTAAACTGCAGTTTGAAGTTGCTCTGTAGTAACTGCCTAGTCCTATTACATAGTATACCCATTTTGAAAAAGCAGGGGGAAACTGGGATGAAATCTTCAGCTTAACTTAATTCCCTTCATCTTCAAGGAAAACAACCTTTTCTTTTCCAGATCATAACTTCTCTTCAGACACTTGCTGGCTGCTCTTTACTGTGAACATCAGGAAAAGATCATTTTGATTACTAGGGACAAGCAGAAACAGCAGAGAGACTTTTCTTTCCCCTCTGAATGGAGGGCAGAATAACCTGGGATCACAAAACATGGTTTTCACCCAGCACTCAAATTCTATTTCCCACTGAGTCTTCAGGTGGCCTGGAGTGAGTCACGTTGCCACTCTGGGCATCAGTCCCTCAAAGTGCATTTGAAAAAAACCCTGTGATGCCAAGATTTTAAGGAGGACTTTGATACCTCTGGACAGTGCTGCTGAAAGGATACTTACAGTCCCATTTTATTTTTTCCCTCACAGCCAAAAACCCTGATTGCATTTGTTTTTTCCACCACAGAAATAGCCCGCTAGTGTTATTCAGGAAGGGGTAAAACCTGTCCTTCATGTAACAGTGAATAGTTGCCAATAGCTTAGGAAATAATTCATTAATTTTAGAGAGCGAAGTATTTCCCTGATGCTAGCACTTTGCTTTAATGCAGCTCTACCCGGAGCAAGTCTGGTGCACTGAGTCTACAATTCATTGCAACTAATTAGAAGGACAATTTCAGAGGTTTGCCTTTGGCTGTATTACTCATAATTTCACCATGTGCCACTGCCTAAATGTGGATGGGTGCTGTTGCTCAGACAGATTTATAGGTTGTCTTATAGAAGCAGACCTACAGTTAACTGGGAACATCTGCTTACTGTATCCCAAGAGTCAGCAGGCCATTGCCCATTTGGGAGCAACAGGACTCTGCACAAAAGAGACAGTCCATGTACACATTATTTTCTTGTAATTTTATTTTATTTATAATAAGCTATATTTAATTCTTGATCATGCTTTTTGGAATTAGTAATGATAGTCATTCAGTATAGCCTTGGAACATCTCATGTTTGTGTTCTTACTTCAAATTCATGACCTTAGTATATGAATACATTTTTCTCTGAAGCTCCTTCTGGCTCATGGGGTGAGGTAGGGAGAGTCACACTGTAATATCTAGTGATCTAACCTACTTGCATGTCTAATTAATTGGAAAATGGAGCTGTGAGGTGTTGGGAACCACCCTCGGGGAAAGGGTATGAGTACCCTTTGCTGCTGGAAAGTTAGTAATGCAAACTGTTGGATGCCTTTTCTCCCTTTTTACTTAAACACTATGAGGGATTGTCAATCTTTCCTTATCTCCACTGAGTTTCCCAATTTAAGAAGAAAAGAGTGCAGCAGCAAAGCACGCTGCTAATGCCTATTGCTCAATTTTCTGTCCACTGAAGGAAAATCTACACAGCCAGGAAGAGCTGCTCTGTCCTTACCTTTGTGTCATCTTCATGCTGTCCTGGAGGTGGAGAGCCTGACAGAAAAGCTGTAAGTCTTAGGGTCCATTGCCTTGTTGGAGCCACAGTGTGAAGGTACTTTGGCACCCACATGCAGGGAGTAAGGAGTGAATATTCCTTTCTTGGAAAACTGGGCCTACATTATGCCACATGACTTATAGTGGTCAGAAGTGCTATGTATGTTAATTTTACAAACTCATGGAGCAAAGGCAGGTTTTAGGCTGACCTCACACAAAATTATCTGTAAAGTTTGAACCAGCATTGGCTGCTTGCCAATGCTTGCTTGTCTTATTCCAGGTTCTCTGGGACTCTTCTTTTTACTGATCCCATTGCACAGGTCCATGCCACTGCGCTGTTCTTGGTTTGAAAGGGTGCACCTCGATGCTTATTATTTTCCCCTTCAGGGCCTTTATACTAGAAAGTACAGCACCCTCAAAACTGGTGGTTGCTCAGATTTATTAGTGGAGACCGAAACAGGACAAGTAATTTTGAACAACTCTATAAAGGCTGCATTGTCAAACAAAGTGTCTTCCTGCTGAGTAGACCACCTCTACATGGTGTTTAAAAATGGATTTACATATAAGTAACCACTGTTTCTGATAAACAGTTACTTTGATTGAAAAGGATGAGGACTACTAAGTACCCGTGATCAGCAGTACAGGGAAGTGGGAGACAGAGGTGGTTTGTAAAGATCGCCTCTACTGTGGTTGAATGAGGGCTTATTGGTACTCAGCAGTACTCAAGAACACTGTGCCTGCTGCATGCTGCCTTCATGTGTCCTCCAAGGAGGTGCAGCCTCTTCACAGCCTCTTGTCCTCCAGTCTTTTCTTGCAGCAGTATCACTCTCTCAAACCTGGTGACTCAGTTGCTCCTACAAATGCATCCTGTCCGACTTAAGTCTAAAAAAGTCAGGGCAGGGCAGGTTTTAACAATTTGTTCTTCCAAACATGATTTAGAGAGTCCAGTTGTTTAATTGGAGATGTCAACAAACTCCAGCAGGAGGAAGCAGTGAATAGTTTGGAATGGTAGGTAATCTCTATGCTTAAAACCAGACATGTAAACCTACACACAGCCTTCCCTTTCTTACTAAACTGGTAGATTTCTTAATCAGTTAGTATTGGCAGCCCTAGCAACCACAGTCTGGACCATGATGTTGTTTTTCTTTTGTTCTGATGTACACCCATAATTGGCTAGTATATAGCCCTATGCCCTTGGTGCTAGCAAAACCTGCAGGGTTTCCTATAGACACCAGAATAAATGGTCAGCATTTCTAAGCGTACCCTGAAGCACAATGCCAAAGTTCACATGCTGGTCCTGATTTAAATGAGCTTCTGGAAAACCTATACCAGCACAAATGTCCACAATATTGAAAAACATCTATGCACCTAGTGTGGAATTTAACTTCAAGCTTGTAATCTAAATCACTTTGCATGAGTTAACAATATTATATCCCACAGTTTTCTGTATATATGAGACATAATGCCCTGTGGGGGAGAGTTTCAGAAGGGAAGGAAGCCAGCAGTGCAATTAATTTATTCTTCAAAATGTCACTGAAATACCTTACTGAGAACAAGAAGGCAGACATTAATTCTAGAATATTATGCAAAATAGGTGGCAGTGTCATTCCAAAGGGTCAGGGTAGTTTACTTTTAATTACCCAGCTAAAGGCAGAAAACCAGAGGCTTCAGTGAAAGTAGATCTGGGACTGCAAGATGTGGTAGCAATAATCCAAAGCATGTAGCTAGTGGTCTCTTTGAACAGAAGCTGATATTTACAAATGACAGTATAGAAACTACATATTAACAACTTACCTAATGCTGTTCTTGCTGGTGTGGCATCTTTTTTAATCCAAAAGGATACCCAGGAAAGAACAACTGTTAATATACAGGGAATGTATGTTTGAATAGTAAAGTATCCCATTCTTCTACTTAGGTCGAAGTATATAGTCATGACTACGTAATCACCTGCAATAACAACACAGGAAACAAATTGACAATGTGGTGAAATACAGGCAGTTATTCACTGAGTTGCTATTTTTTAAGCCTCATAAAAGCACCACATATGAAATATTTCTTAGCATTTCAAGAGCATCTGTACAGCAATGCTCATGTGAAGTAGAATTCAAATAAATGTTCAATTCTAATTTCCTTCAGTTTTAGGTCTTTGTGGAAATGGTGACTTATTTGGAAAGGCAGAGGCTCTCAGTAATCATGCTGGATGACTAAATTTTGAAAGGCATCTGGGCTTTCCAAACTTGTTATTTCTAGATGGCTCCATGACCATAAACATGAAGCTATGATCATTCACCAGATTTTGTAACCAAACAACATAAAATCCCTCCTGAACGTTGTGTCTTCCCTGCCCTAATTTCAGGTTTGAGTGACTTCTGTTACCTTTCTTTTAGATAAAAATCGGGCACTAGGGGTCGTTAAGAACAGTGTAGCATGCTCATGAGTATGCCTTTACCTAAGTCATTGATGGAGACCAGAGCCTCAAAGATGGCAAGAGAGGTCAGACTGCATACTTTTAAAGGACTCATAATTGAAAAGCAACTGTCCTTTTGTCAGCATTCCTCCATTTCAAAGCAGTTGTCACTCTTAGTATCTCTACACCTTCAGAAGGTGAGCCTGGATATAAATTTTATTACTCTCTGATTCATGAAATCAGGAGCTCAGTAAGAAGGCTTGTTTTTCTAACATTATATGATTTTCTTCATAATAGCTCTTCTGCTAGCCCTTGTGACTCCACAGGGGATAATAATCTGTGTCTCTCTCTCTACCTAGTTGAGGCTACTGACCTCACTATACCTCTCCTCACTAACAGCTCACTCGGCTTCATAAATGTTAACTATCCTTTTCTTTCAGACTCTCACAGTGATTAACAATAATGAAGCTGAACTCAGACCAGTTTCTGTACTTTCCTTGAAGTATGTTGCTTCCATTTCAGATGTGCAGATGTTTATATGGCTGAAAACTTTTCTTGGGTTTTGTCTGACTACATCAGACTTGACCTAATAAATTATATTGGTTTTTTTCTTATAAAACTTTACGTTCTAGAATACAATATTTACAGAAGACATAATTTGCAAGAGGTAAGTAAATCTTCCCTGTTGTAGCAAACCATCAGAAGATTCTAGAAATTTGTAGCACAGATGTATTAACACCCAAAGGAATGCATGTATAACTCACCCAAGTAGAGGCACAGTGGGCTCACTAGGAGTTGAGACAAATTAAATCCTAATCTTCTCATAACAGAGAACATATGAACAAAAGTATTTAATGCAGTGGATATTTTGACCATAGCTAAATTTTACATAGAAAAACAATTAATTCAGCAAAAATTACTTCTACTCAAAATATCTCTGAAGGTCACTGTAAAATGAGTGAACTACTATAAGGTACAAAGTCAAAGGAAACTAAAAATCTGAGGGTGGGATTTGGAGAGTGAAACTTAGAAAAATTAGTCAAAAGGAAAAGTTTCTAGTCAAGTGCGTTGTTTTGAGATAGATTTATTTCAAAGAAGCTGGCTAGTCTTTTGGTGCTTTCATCATGCCTCTGTTAGATGGACACATACTGTTGTAGTAAAAAGTGTGCTACCCCAAGAAACTGGCCAGCCAATTCAGAAGCCTTGTGTAGTTGGTATAATGGCACAGAGCTTTAATGAAGGAGCTTGCTGCTGTTACAAGCAGGAAGTATTGCATCATGTCAAGACCTAGTGAGCCTTGTGGGCTGTTCACAGCCTAAAGGTAGTTTTCATTCCACTAAGCTCCAGCACTTTTCTCTGTGCAGGGAGTGGCTCAGGGGAAGTGATATGGATTAGTAACCAGTGGTTCTGCTGGATTATTTTTAGACTACATCAGCTTATCTGGTTCAGTTATCTAGAACTGCACATTCATGGATAAGCTGCTTGAGAATGGTATAAAGCAAAATAAGACTGCAGACTTCTCATTGTGTACCATATATGATATACACAATTCATGTACACACACAGAATACTGCTCCCCTGAATAGTATCATTGTGCTACCCAGCACAGCAAAAGAGAATGAGGCTAGATACTGGATAATGGCTAGTAAGGGGGACCTGCTTCCAAGGTCTTCTACTAAAATAAATCTGATAAACTGAGAGCTGGAGAAAATGATGTAGCATTTCAACTGCTATGCAGACAGGAATTGAGGCAGAGATGAAATTATCACTCACAAACTGATCCAGTGTCTTTCAGGCAGTATTAATTTCCCCTGATTTCAGATAGCTAGAAGGTACACTGTGGCCTCCTTTCTATACTTAATGAAGAGAAACCGGTACTCTTAGTATATGGTTTGTATAATCTGTTTTACAGGTCAGTGATCATCATAGATGTGGACAAAGACATTGTAGACACTTGCAGATGATCCAAGAAGTCAATCACACCCCTTGATTCCTCATTGAAAGCTAAATCAGGCTACTTCTGTGAGCTTGTTAAGGTTATATTAGCTAAACAACCTTTTAAAGTGTATTTTAGTTATTTTCCTCCTTTGTTTCATGGTTAAAATTGATGTCTTTATCATTGAGGACATGCACAGTTCCTTCCTTCCTTCCTTCCTTCCTTCCTTCCTTCCTTCCTTCCTTCCTTCCTTCCTTCCTTCCTTCCTTCCTTCCTTCCTTCCTTCCTTCCTTCCTTCCTTCCTTCCTTCCTTCCTTCCTTCCTTCCTTCCTTCCTTCCTTCCTTCCTTCCTTCCTTCCTTCCTTCCTTCCCTTCCCCTTCTTTTCCTAGTATAACTTCTCTTCAGCCAAGTTATAAACCTGACAAGATATTTCTTCTCTGCAGAACATCTTCCCAGCAAGTTTAATAAAGAATTTCTGACTCGGTCACATTTTACAAGGAGCTGCAAATTCCCAAGTATCTAGCCAACCCCTATATATGTCTAAGAGGCATCCAATGAAAAATTAAATCCTAGGATACTGATGGGATGCGTTCATTTATCCACTTACCTGTTTTCTCTTCTGAAATCCATACAAAAAATCTCAGAGTGAAGAAGGCAGAGCTAGTCATACGGGCAGTAGCTATGCATACAGACTTACACGCTGTACCTTCTATACTATAACTTACAGGAGCATGCTGACAGATAACAAATATACCAAGAGATTGGGAGAACTGTTTTGTTCAGTGGAATTTGTGATGCAAAGTGGAAGTAAGAGAAGAATTTGCTGGTTCTCCTACAATACTCTAACCATGCTTAGAGAGGACACAGCTTAGAGATAATGCTGATGACAGTGCCCAGTGAATCACCACTGCTGAAATACAGAGCCTTAACCAGAAGCACCAAGGTTGTTATACTGTCCTAAGGAAAGTATGTCTCTGTACAGCATGCACTGGATGCATTTGTTTAATAGCTACAGTAAATTACAATTTTCAACTGAATTACTACATCAGTTCTATCCTCAGCCAAGTCAAGTTCTGTTGAGACTCCTGAATTGTCTCTTTGCATACAGAAGAGCCATCATGTAAGTGCTATGGCTGCTTCCCTCAATTCACCACTCCAAACTGCATTATTATTATTGTTCTCTAAATTACTCTTTCCAGAAGTAATTATTCTCCATGTATCTAAAAGCACTTGTCTACAGCTTAAAGGGAAGTAACCATGGTACAAAGATCTCTGACTTTCTCTATACACACACAATAATTTGCACAAAGAAACTCTCTTCTAAAAAAATATCTGACCTACTATTGTGTATGTCCTGCAGGCATGAGCAACTCAAGGGGGATGTGGCGGTGGCAGGGAGCAGGGGAAAGCTTTCAAACACCCTGCATAGTGCCACCTTGCTCCTTTAGCAGCCTCCAGAGCTCCCTCCACCCGCCCTTAATGCCACTGCTAGAAGAGAAGCTAGGGCTGATTGTGTGACAAAGCCCCACAGTGCAGACAGGATGGGAAAAACCTCCTTTCAAAATGCAGATCATTAAATCAGTGTACTTGATTTAAAAGTAACAACATGGTGATTGCCTAGCAAGGGAGCACTGGAATAGATAATACCAAAAAACTTCACTTTGAAACTCGGAGAGGAATTCTACTTTTTTAACAGCTTGAATAATTTCCCAGGAAGGCAAATGAACTTTTAATTGAACCATCACACCATCAACTCACTGAAATAATGAAAATTACCTTGAGTCAACATAGTGCCCGATCGGTTTTCTATAAATGAGAGCAAGAGATGCATCCTGAGGCAGCAAGTCTGGAGGAATATGAACAGTGTAGCAATGCGTCCCAGGAAACCAGGAGGACGGTTGCCTGTGACCCATAGGACTTTTAATAGTTTGCCTTTTCAGTTGGAAAGTAGGACACTATTTAGAACAATAATGACTTTTGAAGGAATAATGGCTGTGGATTTTAATGAATATTACTGACCTACATCCTATTTCATTTGTCTATTGAAGACTAAGGATACGGTTGACTGAATTGCCAGACCTGCTTTTACTGCACCAAGAACAATTCCTTTAAAAGTAACGTGTTTGAGCAGAATGAAATTAGTTATGTTAAGAAAACATTTTAAAACACAACATTATATACAATAAATCATTTATTTACTCAAATCACACTATACTATCTCATCACACACTTTCATTTATTCTCCAGGTTAACAAGTACTCCAATCCCAAATATCTTAGCAAAAATATTAAAGACAGAATGACTTCACAAGGACTGCAATATGAAACTGCGTTGCGTACACAGAGCAATTTCAACATGTGAGTGAAGGTTACACGCTAATTGTCCATCACTAGAACTGAAGAATAATGAGGAGTGGCAGAGTTTAACCATCTTGTTATGAGAGTTTAATTACAGAAAAATGTACCTGTCATTAGAATGAGGACTCACACAGCATGTCACAAATATTTCTTTGTTGGTCAGGAAGACCACAGAGACTACAGAGGCATCTTTCTTACTATTTTAATTGTTCCTCAGGTGCTAGCACTGGGATCAGCACTGTTTAACACCTTTGTCAGAGAGGTGGACAGCAGGATCAAGTGTTGATGCAACAAGTTTGCTGACAAACTTGTGTGGTGCGGTCAACGATCTAGAGGGAAGGGATGCCATCCTTGACAGGCTTGAGACATGGGTCCATGTGAACCTCATGAAGTTCAGCAAGGCCAAGTGCAAGGTCCTGCACATGGGTCAGGGCAATCCTAAGGACAACTGCAGGCTGGGCAAAGAATGGATTGAGAGCAGTCCTGAGGAGAAAGACCTGGTGGTGGTGATTGATGAAAAGCTCAACGTGGTGCAATAACATGTGCTTGCAGCCCAGAAAACCAGTCACATCCTGGGATGCATCAAAACCAGTGTGACCAGCAGGTCAAGGGAGGTGATTCTGCCCCTTTACTCTGCTCTGGTGAGACCCCACCTGGAGTACTTTGTCCAGCTCTGGGGTCCCCAGGACAAGAAAGATATGGACCTGTTGGAGCAAGTCCAGAGAAGGGCCACAAAGATGGTCAGAGGGCTGGACATGCCTATGAAAACAAGCTGAGAGAGTTGGGCTTGTTCAGGCTGGAGAAGAGAAGGCTCTGGGGAGACCTTATTGCAGCCTTCTAGTACCTGAAGGGGCCTACAGGAAAGACAGAGAGGGACTATTTATCAGAGAGTACAGTCATAGGGCAAGGGGTAATGGATTTAAACTAGAAGAGGGCAAATTGAGATTAAATATAAGGAAGAAATTCTTCCCTGTGAGGATGGTGAGGCCCTGGCACAGGGTGCCCAGAAAAGCTGTGGCTGCCCCGTCCCTGTCAGTGTTCAAGGCCAGGTTGGATGGGGCTTTGGGCAGCCTGGGCTAGTGGAGGGTTTCTGTGTCCCAAAGATCTCTGGTTTTGAATTCATAATCAGCTTTGGCATTATTAGGGTGTATCTGTGTGTGCATGTACAAGTACAGAGTAGCTCAGATTTGGCTTTCAGCACTTATTCTTGAAAAGGAAATTTTCCAGAAATACAGGCACACCATGCATGCCAACACTTTGCTTAAGTTTCCCATTATCATAGATAAATGACTATAACAGTATACACTGAAAAAAGAAACCCAATGCCAACAGCATTGTTTGTGCTCGTAGAAATCATGTTTAATTGTTAAGTATATACATATTCATAATAAAAATCAAATATTAACAGATAGAGTGTGAAAAGCAAACACTAGGTCCCAAGCTGTCTGAAAGCAACGGATCTTTTAAAGTCAAGTAAGACTAAAACTTTTACTTAGAACCAAAAGATATTAAGTTAGGGGTTTTTTTCTTTTGTAATAAGAATAATACTATAGTACTGAAGAAACTATATATTTTTTCGTCATCATGAACAAATTTGAATTTATTTTGTTTGTTCTTCCTTAGATAGTGAACTTTCATTTTCTTTGATGAAAACGGCATTTTCAAAAAAATTTTGTAAAATGACGGTTTTGTTAAATGAACTATTCCCTTCTTTTAAAAGTCAATGAATGTGCACATAAATTTGTTTCATCCTCTGATTTTGGCATTTACTATTAAATCTGGAAAACCAATGAATGTGTTCAAAGATCTAATTTGTTTATATTGATTTTATTTTTTTCAGAATTATTGGCATACATCGGTTGTATACTGGAACTTTCAATTATAAACTGAAAATAAACAAATAACAGATCAATTTTTCAACATTTGGATTCATTGTGTCCCATATATGTTTGAAACCTACTAGTCAATATTTCTTGTGCCCTAACCAATTTATATATGCCATATATTCCAGAAGCAGTTACTTTTGATTCAGCTGTAACAATTTCACTGTTTGTAGCTGTAGCTCATACTGTCTGTTAAGTGTCTGGCATGCTCTGAATGTACTTGGGAGATGGATGAACATCCATGGACACAACTGACCTCCAAAATTCATTCTGAAAATACAAGCTTTGCACACACACACACAAGATTATAGTGTTTTGTGCCACAATCAGAAATGCTTTCCTCATTTGTAGACTTACATTTACATTCATATAGAAGTTGTCCTGCTAAATACACCTTTCTTAACTGATCTACTACTGTGCATAATACTTTCCTCCAATAAAACGTATGATATTAAACAGTGCTGGTCCGGTACTGACCTCTGAGGAACACAGCTCATCCCTGATCTCCACTTGGACATTGAGCTGTTGATCTCAACTTTTTGTGTGACTGTCCATCCAATTTCTTATCTACCAAGTGGTCCATCCACAAAATCCGTGTCTCTTCAGTTTAGAAACAAGGATATAATGAAGGGCAGCACAAGTAGATGATGGCAGTTGCTGCTCCCTTATCACCAATGCTGAAAGCCTGTAATAGAAGGCCACCAAATTTGCCCTTAGTAAAGCCATGTTGGCTGTCACCAATCACCTCCTTACTTTCCACGTGCCTGAGCATAGTTTCCAGGAAGATCTGCTCCATGGTCTTTCCAGGCACAGACGCAAGACTGTAGTTCCCTGTGTCTTCCTTTTCCCCTTTCTAAACATGTGGGTTATGTTTCCCCTTTATAGTTATCGGATCTCATTAATCTACATGGTAGATGCATCAGATTTGCTCTCAGACTGTTCAGGCCTATTATCTTTAAGCATAATGACATCTTCATTTTGCATCAAGAGGTAACATTCCATATGTTATTTCAAATAGGGTAGTAATGAAAATAATGGATTTTTAATTTGGCTGTTGTAAGGTACAAGTACTATTGGAAAATTCTCCAAAAATGCAGTCTCATCAAGCTACATAATGGGAATAAAAATGTATAATACCATAAGCAAGACTTTGATCCATGATTACCAGTCCAGTTCGATTTCTGCCTTAACAGTAGAAAAGTTACCTACATAATCTCCATTTGCATTCATACATCAATCTGAGAGAAAATCAATATACATATATGGTGTAGCATGCATGATGAATTACTCACTATTTCTAAGAAGTGTTGCTATTTACCATATATAGGGGGTTTTTTGTGCTTGAAAAATAAAAGTGAACAATAGCAGATGAAGTAAAAACAATAGATTACGATAGCTGCCTTTGTCAGTGGAAGTGGATGCAGCATCGGAGTGAAAATGAGTATCGTTTACGTAGGAATCTTTCTTTGAGAGGGTTTATTGATGGGTAGCTGTGCAATGCTTTTTGAACAGAACATTCTTCATGCTACACAGAGCACCAAATACTGTAGGAGGTCTGAGAATGTACAAGACTAATGATTCTTGCTTTCATTTTGGTTTTAATAAGCACCAAATCACTCCTGGGAATCCCCAGGTTTATGTCATCTGTCGATGCTGATCACTTCTTACTTATTTCTAGGACTGAATTTATTACTCACAACAACTGTTTTTTTTTGTGGTAGGAGGCCTCTTTTTACTGAAGTTTGTTACAAAGACCCACAGGACTAGATTTGGTGAGCTTACAATTCCAAAACCAGTTAAAATATTTTTTTTATGAGCTAGCAAAACACCCTATTTCAACATTTTAAAATAGCATGCTCTCTTCTTCAGAATGCAATTTTACAGATTTTAAAAAAATAATATCAAAATACACTATTTACTTGACTTGGTATTCTTCAATTAAAATGTTCATGAGTTTGACCTCACAATTCTGACATTTTTTATATAATCATGGAATGGGGTAACCTGTTTCTTCATATCCATACTGAAATCTAGTCCAGCTCAACTGTCCATAACATATACTCTCATGGCCTGATTTCCCCTTATAATCTTTTGAAAGCTTTAAATAGTATCTCACTGTTGGAAACCCATTGCCATTGATCATGTTGGATTCTGCAAGAGACTATGCTGATTATCTGGTTGCACTTTCTGTGTAGTATATTTCTGAAGTAATCACTGCTGCAAACTGAAATTTATGGGTAAAGTATAACATCTTTTAGATGTTTAGAACATCCTATCTTGATTTAAAATTTTCCATCAATAGATTTGCACTGTAATCCTTGAAGTTCTTAGTTGTTCTCACCATGAAAAAGGTCTCTTTTCTTAGTCTGCAGTCATCTAGTATAAACTCATTCCTTGAGTCTTAGTTCATCTTTTCTACCCTTTTTAACCAGTTTTCTTTGCCTCATGCAGATTATTTAGAGATGGTAATCAACTTCTCTTTATCCTTCAACATGAACACTTACAGTCTCTTAACATAAGTTATTTCCAGTCTCTGATAAATCTTATAGTTCTTTCGTTCACTCTACAGCTGTTCAAAATAACCCTTGAAATTCAACCATCAGAATTCAGTTTATTTTAATAGCATAACATACAGAGATAATATAAATGCTCTTCTTCTAGGATATAATCTCTGAATACATATCCAAAATCTGTGCTTGGTATTTTGGGTATACCTTCAACTCTAAATTGGCAAGACCTGCAGGACCTAGAATAGCAGGTCTCCAAGGCTTCCAATTCTGGGAAAGAAAAATCCATAGGCTTCAATCCTAAATACAGACTTCAATCCTAAATACATGTCCTGAAGTACAGAAATGCCTATTGACACTTTAATCAAGGATACAAAGCTATCTGAACTGCTTTCTAACCTGACTTGTATCTATTATTAACCACCCCCTCAGCCTCGGTGTTACCTATAAACTCAGTGATTTTTAATGTTATGATTATTTCTCCATCATTTAAAAAAATTATTAAATAGCATCAAGGCAGAAGACACGGCATCTCAACAGAAGGTCCTGATGGATAATGGTTTCTTTAGCTATATTTGAGTCAAAATTTAATAATTTGATGTGTGCCACAATGATTTTCTTATCACTATACCTTCTTAATCAAAATGTCATACTGCGTCAAGCGAGATGTCTTACAAATGTACATTATATTACCAGAAATGTATGAGGTTGGGAGACGATATTGAAGTGCTTCTGCAGGAGTTCATTTCTATGAATGATTGTTTATAGGCGTTATATTATCCTCTACAGTTGTATAAATCTGTGTCAGGATCAGCTGCTCCATAACTTTGCTTGAGACCCATGTCAGGATGAAAACCCTGTAAATACTTTGGTTATTTTATATACAGTTTTTTGAAACTGAGGGGAGGGGAAAAAGTGTTTTATTTCCCCATCAGCTTTCCTTGAGGACTTCTTACAAATGGGCAATAGTGATCCCTGGCCAGATCTTTAAACTGCTGTTATTAAATTATCAACAGCTGTGTCAAGTAAAGAAGGAATTAATGACGATGTTGTGCTGGAGAAGTGGCTGGTAGCATTAGAATAGCATAGCTTAGCATAGTATAGCAAAGCATAGCAAAGCATAGCATAGCATAGAGTAATTATGGCTGAAAGGGACCTGCAATGATCGTGTAGTCCATCTGCCTGAACCATTCGGGGCTGACCAAAATTTACAGCATATTATTAAAGGCATTGTCCAAATGCCTCTTAAACACTGGCAGGCTTGGGACATAGACCACCTCTCTGGGAATCGTGTTCCCAGAGTTTGACCAATCTCTCTGTGAAGAAATACATCCCAATGCCCAGTCTGAACCTGGCCTAGTGCAGCTCTGAGCCATTCCCACATGTCCTGTCACTGGATCCCAGGGAGAAGAGCTCAGCACCTCCCTCTCCACTTCCCCACCTCAGGAAGATGTAGAGAGCCATGAGGTCAGACTCAGCTTCCTGCTTGCCAAACCAGACAAGCCAAAAGTTCTCAGACGCTCCTCATAGGACATTCCTTCCAGCCCTTCCACCATATTCATTGCCCTCCTCTGGATATATTCATGGACCTGCACATCCTTCTGAAATGGTGTTCTCTATTTTCCAGACATAAACCCAGTAAATGTTAAAATCTAAATATATATCTAAAGGGTGGATTCCTAGAGGAAGGGACTAGACTCTCAGTTCCCAGGGACAGGACAAGGGACAGGGGGCACTAGCTAGAACATTGTAAGCATGACAACAGAGCACTGGCACAGACTGCCCAGAGAGGTTGTGGAGTCTCCTTCTCTGGAGATATTCAAGACTTGCCATGAAATGATCGTATGCAACCTGCTCTAGGTGATGCTGCTTAAGCAGGGGGTTGGGCTAGATGAACTCCAGAGGCCCCTTCCAGCTCCTACTGTCTGTCAATCTGTGATTACTTGCATTCAAAAAACCTGTAAAAGTTCATTTATCTTTTACACTTTAACTTTCTATCTCACATCAAATTCCTGTGTGCTGGACATAATGTATTTTTAGTTAAGAAATTGTGAAGAGTAAAGTCAAGAAATTCCAAGGCGTACAAAGTATCTAGCACAGCCCTTCAGGTTAAAGCTGTCTGGCACAGCTGTTTCTCACTTCACGTTATAAATAAATGGGTTTTTTTGTTTCTACAGAGGTATTTGGTAGTCTGCAACAGATGCAAGTTTGTATTCTGTTTGTTTTTTCATCTAGTAAAGAAAAATATTGATCCATATGCATTCACACTTACTTTCTTCCAAGACATTTGACAGCTGGAAAAATTAATGCCACTTATGACTGTTATTTTAGCTCCTTCATTGCCTATTCAAGCCTTTCTAACTGGATTATTATCAGTCTTTCTTACATTTCACACAATGACTATTTTGTCTCTTCATATTTTATTGGTATCACCTTTTCAAATATATATTCATAAACAAGCCATGACTATTGCCTTTATTAATCTCGCTAGCTTGTACCTCTTCTATTCATGTAATGCTTTTCCTTCGCATCTCCTAGTTCCTTTGTTACAATGTGGTCATAATATATTAATTTTGTGCTAAATAAATTCTCCCTTTTTTCCTGTTCCTATTAGCCTTTTTTATTTAGTGTACTGCCCTCCTGGATTATCTAGTCGATGTGTTCAGTACTTCCCAGGTCCTTTGTGATGAATTAAAAAGCCAACTTAAATCTCATCCAAATCCAACTACTTCACATCACTTTATCTCTATTTATGAGTAATATTTTTCATTTCTGATCTTCATGCTCAAATTTGCACTTGTTTTTATTATAGGTATCTTCATCTTTAGTTCAATTGGCAATAAACTTGGCTTTAATCTTGAAATAGTGTTAGCTTAAAGTTGTTAAAGACATAAAATTAGCACAAGTCTCTTGATACTGCTCTTTGCTGTCTCTAGGGAATTGCTTTTCCTTATTGATGAATTCTCTTTACCTGATATTCTGCAGTGTGAAGTATTTACATTACAGGAGAATAACATTCACTGATTTTTTAAGGGGATCCTGTTAAATTGCATACTGTCAGAAAAACTGCTGGTTGCAAATGAAGAAATGAAAATGAGCAGTTTTCCCTAAATACCTTTCAGTGGCAACTTTTAATCATTCTCTTCAGTTCTGGGCAAGAGCCTACAATTCATTCTACATCTTCTCTGCATGAACCAGAAGAGTGACCTAAAAGAACTGCAGAGAGAAGAAAGGACTCCTGGAAAATTCTGAAGAAATGGATGAGCAAGGTAAGTGGTTTACTGACATGAAGGTGATGTTTCATTCACAATGCATAGTTAATTGTAGAATGGAACAACTATAGTGCAGGAAGACATCAACATTCACTGATGCTAGAAGTTAATTAGTTTTTGGCAAACAAAATACTAGTTCTGTGTAATGAAGCCAGACCAAACTATGGATTTATTTTTAAACTATAATAACTTTTTGAAGAGCATGTGTTACTATATTTATTACTTTATAAGTTCTAGTTTTTCTCAACTACAAATACCAATGCAATTATCTAAAAATGTCTGAGTTTCGGGGGGAGTGAAGTGTCCTGCACTACTTCAACCTATGAATCACCATTAATTGTCTATTCACATGGGACTGCGTGGAGAGGGTTGTATGTCAGATGTGTGTAAATTAAAATGGAACATATGATCAATTCTAATTGACTGTAAAAACAAAATTCAACAACTTCAACCATTTATAAGAGGAGAACAATTTGGAAATGCCTAACAGTAGAGAATCTATTTTTTTACTGTTTAATGACTGTACTGCTCTGGTGGTTGAATGTCCAGTCGGCACATAGAAGCATAAACCAGAGTATGCAATTTAAGGTTGGTTTGGGTTTTTTTTCTCCAGATATCTATAAAATATCAGGTTTTAATGCATGTGTGGTTGGTAGGGCCAAGTCTGTTTTGTCCATATGAAGGGATTCAGTTAAAAATTTGAAGAACTACACCCATGGAACAGAATAACTACAGAAAGGTTGTAGGCTGGCAGTTCGCCATTCTTGTGTACCTCTAGTTGCACTGCTTATTTTCGGCATGAATAGGCTTCTCTTGCTGCGTCTCGCAGGTCTGGGACTTGTAACCATGCCCTGCTTTCATTAAACAACTAGGTGTGAACTCTAGCCCCAAAACATCTTCTGTTGACTGCAGCCTAAATGTTAGTGGTAGTACTTTCAAAAGCACTTCAGTACATTGGTAAACAATGAGGTACAGGTTTCTAAGTCACTTACACCACATATTTACAAGGTAATTGGAAGAACATGAGGGAGGCTCTAAGCACAGCATACTTTGGCACCATACAGCTATATGAATGCCTTGCTAATACTGATGGATTGCTAATCTTCATGGGATCATTTGAGACTACCACTGCTGGGCGTCTGCAGTATGCACAGTCCCTCATCACAGTATGCATGCCACAGATTGACCAACAAGGACTTTTGAGAGTATTCTCATACATACAGTAGTTTTATTATGCAAACAGAATCTGTCAGTACTGGTGGTATGGCTTTGCATGGCTGGGTTCTGGTGGAGAAGGGGGCTGAAGGGGTGGCTTCTGCAAGAAGCAACCAGAAGCTCTCTGCAGGCCCAAAAGAGCAAACACCAGCTGGCCCAAGGCCGAGTCCATCAGTGACAGTCACAGTGTCCCTGGGAATAACATTTAGAGGAAAAAAAATTCAAGCAGCTGCTTTTTTGCCACCAGAGAAGGGAGTGAGAAGATGTAAGAAACTGTGCAGGCACCAAAGCCAGGGAAGGGGTTGGGGGTGTGGGTTTGGTGCTCCAGGTGCTGGAGAGAAAGATGCCCCTGCAGCCCTTGGAAAAGACCATGGTATAGTGGGTGTGTCCCCACAGCCCATGAAAGATGATGGGGAGCAGAGACCCCACCTGCAGCCAGTGGAGAGGCCACGTGCTGGAGTGGGTGGAGACATATAGAAGACACTGTGACCCGCTTGGGAGCAAGCCCCTGGCATGACCTGCAGCTGATGGAGAGAGAGAGAGACACAGAGAGAGAGAGAGAGAGAGAGAGATCCACGCTGGAGCAGGTTTGCTGGAGGGTGGAACTTAAGACTGCATGGAGGACTAGGCTGGAGCAGTCTGGGCCTGAGAGATATTCTATGATTCTATGACTGCACCCCATAGAAGTGACCCACACTGGGACAGCTGGTGAAGAGCTGAAGCCCCATAGGTAAGGACTTGTGTTGGGAGAGTTCATGGATGGAACCCCATGGTTCAGCTGGGGAAGGGTATGAGTAATGCCCACCCCACCCCACCCCCCAAGAAGGAAAATAATTCTTGAGGAACTGACTGAAACCCCCATTCCCCCCAGCCCCATGCCACCCTCGGGGGAAAAGGGAGACAAATCGTTAATAAAGTTCACAAAGAACAGAGAGGTGGGGGTTGTACTTCTCATTAAACAACTCTGATGTGTGTGTGGTAAAATAAATTAGATATTTTTTATTCCATGTTGAGTCTGTTTTGCCTGTGACACTAAGCGCAGAATGATCTCTCCCTGTCTTTATCTTGATTCCTAAGCCTCTCAATATATATTTTCTCCCTTATCCAGCTGAAAAGGGGAGTGATAGAGCGACTTTGGTGGGTATCTGGCCTCCAGCCAGGGTCAAATCACCACAGAATTTCAGACAGGTACTTTGTGGGATTATTTTTGAAGTTATTAACCTCGAATAGCTCAAGATGAAAAAGATGATAGAGAGTAGCTGGTCTAGATGTCTAGAGAAAAAGTTCTTGAGAAAAGTGTTAACAAGAAGGTGCTTTTTTCCATAAATACCAAAGAGATTTTAATGGAGCTACATTAAATAGCATACACTCCTTTGAAGCCTCATCACATACAGAGCAACCATCACATTTGAGACCTACTTTATCTAAGAGCTACCTGAGCAACAGTTTATTTTGGGAAAGAAACATATACAAGATTTTCATATTTCTCTTCAAAAACATGACTGGTTTTAGAAAACACCAGACAGACTTCAGAGTAAAGTACCTTAATTGCCTTGGTTGGTCATGGGTCTCAAGTAAGACAATTAATATTCACAATGCTTAGTAGGCATGAACCTGAGGGGAAGAGTCATCTAAAGGAAGATTAGTCTTAAGTTTTACTTCATGAAGGGTTCGATATCCAAGTGCTATGGCTGAATCTGTGCTGAAAGCATCTGCTTGCTGAAGGCTAGGTTTTGACAGTTCAGTGATTTGCAACATGCACTATATTTATGAAGAGCATTAAATTAGACCACGGTAGAGGCTTATACCGGGTAAACAGGTGCTCAAGGAGTTTCTGTCAACAGGGAATAAAGTTTGCTGTGTCCCTTTGTACCAATAAGAAGAGCTTTTGAAAGAGATCTGGAGAAGGACTAAAAATTGTGCCTATTCCTTTTTCTCCTTTCCTTTTCTTTTTTGGTTTTTGTTTTTTTGCTTTTCTGTTACTGCTCTTCACAAAGACACCCTACTCCTGTGTGCAGATTGGATCTTATGGAATAAGTGCTTTCTGAAACTGAGATACCACTGATCAATTAATAAATTAATGTTAGATTTATTGATGAGTCTGACTATGACTAGATGCACCATGTGAAACTTAGTACTTTAGTCAAACAGCTTAAGTATTTGGCTATTAAGGTTAGTTTTCCTTAATGAGTTCTTTCTTTGACTACATAATTTGAGCCATGACTACTGGGAATTTTATTCTACATCTAAACCTCTGCTGGGCATTATCTCCAGTTTGTACCAGTCCATACAGTAGACTTCTGTCCTGCTTAGTAAGAGTATTTTACTAAGTCCCTACATAATTTAGCCTCTGGAATTAGATTTCTACGGCCTGCCAATGAGTTATAGCAAACTTTGGGTCTTCATACATAAATAAAATATTAATAAGATGCTAATAACAAGTGTAACCTCCTTAAACTGTCAGAAAATGAATAGGAGAGACTGTTAAAAATGAAGTGCTTGGAAGACCCTGAAGAGTCACTTGTGATGTGAATAGGTTGCTTTTGCATTAATATTTAAGCATATTTTTAGGACAAGGACAATAAATACTGATACATACTAAATTGAAAATGACGTATCACCTCTGAGCAGAGCCTTGAGGTTTGGCGTTTTTTATGTGTAGCTGCATTTGGTCAGCATTTCGCAGTTTTTAGGGATGCATGGGTTATCAGTGAAAATGTATTCAGAACTGAATTTTAGCAAACAATGCTGCAGCATTGGAGATTTTTACTTTTAGAACTGTCAGAAAGATTACACACACAAAAAAACATTTTTCCAGTAGTTAAAGATTTCTTAGTACAACCTGGTTTGATTTAAACTGTCATTTTTTGGCAGGTACTTTATTTAATGATTAACATAAGCTAATTGCTTTGGCTATTTTGGAAACAACATTTAAATAAATACAATATTAAAAAAAAAAAAAAGACCAAACCTAATCCTGTCTTATTCTGAGAATATCTTCAAATCAATCCAAATATAAAGTCCTAAACACTTCCTCCATGCTTTTCTCTTTGAATCAACCTTCTTCTACCCGGTTTCAGCTGGAGCTACCTATCCTTAGGCAGCCTTCACTTCTGTTTCATTATTTCCTTATTATGATTTTTTCCTACTTTAAAGCAAAGAGATAAATGCAATTTAGCTCTATCTCACACTTTTTTTTTCTCTAGCATATTCCCTCTTAGTCTATGAATAACTTTTGGAAATTACGAATTCAGGAGGGTTTTTTTTACATTGAATTTTAATGTGAGAAAATGCAATTTGTTCTTTAAAATAATCATTATACACAGCTTTTTTATGAAGCCAATGGGACTGATGAATAATGCTGTTGTCTAAATACCAGCCAGAGTGACCTACACTCTTGCAGGATAACATACATGTCTCCATCAGAAATGGCAAATATAATTAGTTCCCATGTGCACTCAGAATTATCTTTCTATTCTCATGATATCTTTTATGCTACTATCCATGAATTATTAATTTTAAGTGGTTTTAGTCAAGGCCTGTGTGATATAATGTATCACACATATAATTTCTGATACAGTCCCATAGACATGACAATACATAAATATAAAAGATAACTCTTAGAACTGAAGCAACAAATTAAGTTAGCAGCTCAAGGCTGTAAGGTTATGATTTGGTTAAACTTGAAATATATATTGTTCCTTGCCATTCCACCCTCTCAGTCTTGTGGTGATGAACTTCAGGATTAATTTGTATTCTTACATCTACTCCATCCTTGAGTGGTATATATTTTAAAAGAAAAAACTATGAGGTGGAGGCCAAGATAGTATTATTCCTCACTACAGACAGGCACTCCAGGATCTGGAGCTTCCAATCTACCTACAATATTTCTAAAACAATAGGAGACTCAGATAGATCAGATAATCAAGAACAGCTCTAAATCTAAAGCTCTCAATCTGGACTGAGCTCTTTTCAGTTGTTGGCTGTTCAAATTTTTTTCCCTTGTAAGACGTTTCTTGAAGAAATATGCTGTTTTCATATGTTAGCCTACCCTGCTAAATGGGGCTCTTCAGGTTCTCTAGCAGTGATAGTATAGAGTAACTCTTTAAACAGCTTCATGCCAAAACCAGCAGACTACAATGTTAAGAACTGAAACCTTCCTGTTTGTTCCCTGTGTTCTTCACGGGTCTTTCAGTACAGACCAGTGCATTGTTAATGCAGATTGCCTTGATTTTCCCTGCAGGGGCCTGTTGAGTCTCACACAGCCTGAAGCCCTGCCAACAGGGAATTTGACATTTTTGGCAGTCCCTTCCAGACAGCTACGAATGACAAAAGCCAAAATGGTCAAAGCTTTGCCGTTCTTTCATTTATGAGGTTGTTTGTTTGTTTGTGATAAACTAAACAGCCTCATTTCTTGATTTTCATCCAGTTTTACTAGATTCAAGGGCCTCTATGGAATCTACCCACTTCCTAATTGAAAAAAATGTTACCCTGAAAGTTTTTGTTTCAAATTTTATTTGCAGGCCATCCTCCAACCTGAGCTCAGTGACTGATACTGTTTATGGTCATTTAGCATCCAATTCAAAAAAGGAACAAAGTACAGACATTTTCCTAATGTCTTTATGTTCATAAGAATTTCGTTGGCAGCAGAGAACTGGTGAGCTCCGAGGGTCTTGGACTTCCTTCCAAGCTCTGAACAGCAGTGTCCTTTTTCCACCAAGCTTAATCTGTTCTGCCTCTGTCCAAAGCCTTTTCTCACTCACAGGTCCAACTTTCTAACTATTTTATGCAATCAGCTCCATAACAACTTCACTGGCTTCTTGTTCCAGTCCCAGCCTCTTCATGCCTGACATCTCCCATCTCCCCCATGCCCCTACACTGCATGGCTCCATTTCCTACTACAGAATTTTTCTTGTCCAGCCTTCCTGAAGCTCTTTCTTTAGTTTTCATTTTCCTCCCTTCACAGGCTTATAGTCCCATTGGTTTCTATCATCAAACCCAAAAGTTAACCATGGTTCTGTAGTACTGTGGCTCCATAATTAAGAATGATTGTAGATAGTTGCTACGTTGCTAGGTTTACTGAAATGATTGAGATTTCCCCCTGGATGTCACTAGCAGCAACCCTGCCTCCCACTCTTTATTTTGCATTGCACCTAAACAAAAGCCTCCTGCACTGTCAAGGTGGGAAACAAATGAGCTCCCACCACAGTGTAGAAGGACTACCATTTCTTTATGAAAAACTTTCTCTTGTGCTTGTTGCTTTCCATATATCCTGTTTGTCCAAGAAATTGAAGGATAGGATTAAAATTCAAGAGAGCACGTAACAGTTTGTGTTACCCATGCCCTGAATGGTATGGTTGGACTTGATGATCTCAAAGGTCTTTTTCAACCTAGTGATTCTGTGATTCTGTGATTGTTAAGAAAAGGATGAAAGGGAATTTTTTTAAGGAACACCTGTAAACTATCTGTCCTGGAAGACTGAGAACATCTAAGCAAAACATCTCCACACAGACAATTTTGTCAGTGAACACCGAAGTCCAGGTGTCACTAACTGAACTGTCTTCGTTATGATTCTGAAAAACACACCCACAGGTCAACAAGATTATTACCTAGGTGAAGACCCTTCCTCAATGCAGGCACAGTGATTGAAGAAGATGACACAGCAAATATTATAATTACATGTAAATTACTAGCCAATCATTGTAACTGGGAGTGTATTACCTTGTAAGGTTTCTCTATAACAAGAGTGTGTTTGATCTACGGAAATCCACCGAGCACCCAGGCTGAATAAAGACACTATCTCCCCTGTGTGTGTGAGAATTGGCTTATTGCACACCAGGTAGCGAATCTGCTTTTCGGACCACACAGTCATTTCCAATTTGCCTCTGCTTGGGTATTAATACTCTTGTCCAAGCAGCCCCAGACCCTGATTCAAGTGTCCAATTTCTCATCACTTCCCAGCTTTGTCTTCTCTTGGCAACTTTTAAGATTTAATGAATTTATTAATGAACTGTGAACAGTAATGAGGCAAAACCACCAAATGAGGCATGCTTTTAGGTTAATGAAACTTGGAGAAAAATATGTCCTCGAAGAGAGGATTTCTTTACTCCTGGAACTACAGGGTGTTTTTACATTTCTCCTTCATTGTGATCTCCTGACCAGAGGGACCCTGGACTGGGCCCTCAAACTCTTCAAAGACAAATGAGGCTAGGTATTTTCCCTGGAAACCTATCATGCTGGTTTTATTAATTCTAAGGTACAAGCTTTTCTTTTCGTGCCTTAACTTACAAGGTGACCTCACCCAGGTGGAGTGAGGGCATTCTAAACTTACTTGACCCTCTACCTCAAAAAGGTTTATTTCAATATAATGTATTTCCACAATTTTCTATTGTTGTTTCAACTCTTTCTTGTTTTAATTATGGAGTGAAATCTTTTGAAAGCATAAAGCAAAGCATTAAACAGAATATTTAACTGACCAAAACTTCTTAAAATTTAGCTGCTTAAGTGGACAGACCATAGTGACTGGACCATAGTGTTATAAACAGGGCAGGCCTGTTTGTGATTTATATTGTTGGATTACATGTTTAAAGAAAAAGGGAGCAGACAGCTAGGTATCTTCTTGATACTTCAAGATGACACTTCTTACCATGAAGTCAATATTTAATGAAAATATTTACAGATACTTGAGCATTTTCACTATAAGATTATATCAAGTTTTAATGATGTTTGAGTGGCTGAACATGTTTGACTAACAAAACTGCTGCTTTTCATTATTAATGCTAAGGTAAATCAAAACGTGGAATCATCAGAGATCCTGTAATACTAATACTTGAGGCTGCATTTACATGGTGATGGTTTATCATCAATAAAATCGGTATATGTTTAATGCCACAGTGTTACAATGAGGTTTTCCTGGGTTTTGTTTTGTTTTCACTTTTCTTTAAGCATATTTAACTGGAACTACATGCAAATCTCAAAGTTTATATATTGCAGTTAAACAAGTAACTCTTTCCCCTCCCTGTTGCTTCCTTAGGTCTCCAATTATGTAGATAATTTCATATTCAGTTTTAGCTGTAAAAATATGGCATAAATAGACCTAGAGTAGAAAATCAGTACATTTAATCATACATAGTTAAAAAAGTTATCTTGCCTTTTTATGAAGTCATGCAAAATTTGGCAAAATAATTTTAAGTTTTTGATACGGATTGGCTGTTACCTTTACATTCCTTTAAACTGATAGAAGCTACCACACTGGATTCAAAGCAAGAGAGAACATCTTCCAAATCTCCTCTGTTTCTTCTGGTTTGCCTGATTCTAGAGGGTTTCCTATAACATATATTTATCCATATATCATATTCCACGATGGTCCCTAAGAGTACTGTGAACATACAAGACAATCTACCTCTTAAGCAGTTTGCCAAATTAATTTTACAGCATGAAAAGACGCAGACGTCAGAAGACAAAAAAATAAAAAAAAAGAAAAAAAAAAAAAGGAGAGAACAAAACCTTTAAAAGTTCACTTTCTAATGCAACCCTTTAAAAATAGATTTGTTTTTCTTGTTTTGATAGGAAATTAGTTCAATATCCAGTGTGGATAGCTGGATGTCTCATAATGTGTGGGAACAGAGCAGGCAAGGGGTCAGAGGGAACAAAATATCCCAAGGAAGGTGAGTCAGGTTGAAATAGCTAGTTTTATCTGTTGTCACACTCTGACTAGTTTCAGTCAGTTCTGATTCAGCATAGCAGTAATCCCATGATCACAGTCCCCCAGCAGAAGAGGACTGGAGTCAGGAAAAGTAAATAAGAAAAAAAAAGGATTTCTATATTGGAAGGGAGGGGAACCTTTCATGATGCAGAATACCAAACAGAATCTCAGCTCTTCACTAGGATGCCTTCTGATTGCTTTCAGAAGAAACCTGATACACAAATAGTGGTTGCTAAATCTAGAGTCTATTTCTGCCTTTGTTGACTCCTTGCATTTTTGAGCACTTCACCTTTGCTTCTTACTTTGATGAACATTTAATGATCTTATGTAAAATTTACTTTCTTCTGCTGTAGTCTATCTTTCCCTTCTACAGCAGAAACTCTATAAGGTAAAGGGAATCACTTTGCCATGCCTATAAACCCTTTCAAAGTTAACACAATCCTATAATTTTACGTTATCTCTAGTGCAAAAGCCATTGAGCTGGTTTTCCTTAAGATAAAAATTCACTTCAAATCAGAAATGGGTCCTAGACATTCTGTGTGCTGTGGTTTGCTAAATCATTAAAATAGCAGCTTTATGTGCTGTGGAGTCAACCCAAGGCGGAGGGACAAAAGCAGAAGAGAAACAGTCTTGGGGTTGTGAATTCAAAATGGAAACAGTCTCATAAACGGCTGTATGCCATGCCACTGCTGGATGAATCTGCCACTCCAGGAATAACACACTTTATTTCATGCACTGCATGTGCATGTCGTGCAACCATACAGCAACATTATTCATGCTTACAGTTGAAGTGGTGACAAAAATGCTTCAAGTTTCTTTATGGCAGAAGAACGAGAATGCATGATGGTCTAATGCACCACGGATGCTGCTGCACAGGTCAGGGACTCAGTCTAGAGGGAAAGGAAGTGAACTGCTATGCTGCAGTATGTGGAAAGAACATGAGGGCAGGAGGAAATTCAGACAGGAGAAGGCAGCATTCATGAAGATCCGTGCTGAAATTAACCTTATTTCATGTAGCGGATGATGAAGGGAAATATACTACCAAGTATGGAAAGAGATCAACATTGCTGAGTTTGAAGCTGTCAGTGCTGGACTGCCATCACTGCTGACTGCAGGGTGAATGCAGACTGCATCTGGAAGGACAACAGCTGCCTATGAGATTCAAAAGGTGACATCCGTTATTCCCAAGATTCTTGGTTAACATTACCCTATAGACGAGGAACATGAAGGAGAGGGCAGTCTGTTGAACCTGTTGTTGCTGAAATATTGAAATGAATTGATCTTTACAGGAACCTGATTCCTGGGAACTTAATGAAAGCAGTTGTTCCTGCTCTCACACAGCTAATGATCCCTCTTCTTTCTTAGAAGAGCAGAATTAGGTTTTTACAAAAAGGGACCCTAGACACTTTGTGGATGTATTTCTGTTGCATTCCAAAACTATTTTCTTATCTTCATATGACTCTTCATTCCAAATACAAAGGTTAGGAATCTCTCGTTAATAATTCATTAATGAGATTTCTTCGAGACTTTCCTCAGAGCCCAGATCCAATGTTGTTCCAGATCCCTGGATCTTCATGTTGGATTACTTGCCTAAATAATTTGCAATAAACCATGATGATGTGCTGCCAGTGAGGGATACCGACCACTCCAGAGTCCTATTAAACCTATTGCTTGTATCCAAGTCCTGTTTGGAGGGTGGCAGATAGAACCAGGAAAAAACACGTCTCTAATGTGGCATGACTCTTATTAGTTCATGGTGTCATGCCTCTGGGTAGGGAAAGAATGGCAAGGTCTGAATTTAAAAAAGAGCAATAGTCAAAAATGAGGCAGGAATTCTGTGGCACATGGTTGAAGAAGAATAAAAGTCTTAATCCAGCTTTTTTTTATATGAAAGTAAAAGCAAAGCCCCAAAACTGCACTAAAGGAAGGAGAGTAGTACTGAGAGAAAAAGGTCTTTGTGACAAAGATGGGAGAAGGAAAAAAACCAAACCAAAAACAAAGCAGCAGAGGCCTGAAAACTAGGTGGGGTAAAGCAAGCTGGCTTTAAGATGTTGGAGTGGCATTGGCATAAACCTGGTCAAAACAGAGAAAGCCCAACATTTTTGACAACATCTAAACTAGCATAGATAGACTGCAAGATTTTGAGTGCTACTATTTACAGTGTTTCTGTGGTGGTGTCGATCCAATACCAGGAGCCATAATCTGTATTTGTGTTGAACCCCATACCATCCGTGATTAAAGTTTTAAGATTGCACAGAAGAATTATGATAGGCTAAAGAAGATTTCATCCCCTTTTGATTACTATATAATTCTCAAACTGACTTTGAGTACTGCCAAATGGGTTTGTTGTTATTTGTTTATTATTTGTTGAATAACTTTGATAAATAATTTAACAATACAATTAATAACATGCCCTGTATAATTTATCAAGCAAAACAGATTTGTCTGTGCTCTAACTGAATGACAGCTTTCCTAAAGAGGAGAATAACAAAAGGACAAAGCAAAACTGAAGTAACAAAAATTACAAATCCAGGTTTTAATGTACTCAAAGATTTATGAACTACATGAATCAAAAGTATATGAATGCAATGAAAATCTTCAATATTATTCTTTTCATTTTCTTACTCAATTCTACTCTGAAATGACTTATGGCTTCTTACAGCAATTCAGGTGAGATAATATGAGATGAAGGCTTTTCTGAAATACATAATGCTAAAGTTACTTCACTGTCACTGCCTTTCAGAGTAGTTTTCTGAAGAAAAAATGGAAATGATAACAACATCTTACATTTATTTTATGGGTTTAGCTTAAAGCTTAAAATAAATTCATTTTCTGTCTTTTTTTTTTCTGAGTCAGTATCAGTACTAAAAACCCACTTCAAAATACTAATTATAGGGTTGTACAAAAATCTTACAGTCAAAGAGTGATTACCTCAAGAAAATGGTGAACTGCAGACTTCAAATTATTTTGTTTTCTTTCAGCATTAGCAAACCTGATTATCCTTAAGTAGGCAAAGTTATGTTTACAATGTTCTCCAAGAAACTATCACTCCCAGAAGTTGCAACACTTGACACCTGATTTTTATTTTTTTTTCTTGTAGATTTGTTAAATACTTTGTGAAGCAGTGGAGGAAATTGGTCATTTGTGTATGAATTTGGGAACTACAAAAAATGTTTGTGTTATCTTATAATGAAACACTTAATACAGTATTAGTGGGATTGAAACTGTTTTCAGATGTTATTGTTGTATTTATCTCAGATAAAATTACATGGGTAAATTTTTCTTTCCTCAGGATGAATGAGACAGGATATAGAATAACTGCCAGCAGTGTTCATATTTTAGAAATGGTTTTGAGTATAGGGCAAAAAAAAAAGGCGTATATTGGCAGTTTAATGTCTAATGTTATCATAAACAGGAGTAATGAAAAACATAGTTTGCTATAATTTCTGAACTTCTCTGGAGTTCCCCTGTCCTAAGAATCCTTTTTGCCACAAAATTGTAAGGTTTTGCACAAAGAAAAAGCTTTATTTTAAAGCTGTGACAAAGGAAAAACTTTATTTTATGTTTTAAGAAATCCTCCATTCCTAGATGATAGGCTATTTATTAGCATCTTCCAATCCTGTTGTCTGTACATCTCACCATGGTTCTGATTTTTAAACTCATGATGTTAGGGGGTGGGATTAAGCACCAATTGCAATAGGCCCTACTCTGAAATGAGTTGTGACCCTACTGCTGAGCTTGTGTTATCTCAGATGATATGGCATTTAGAAAAAAAACAAGAGACACGATCTCTCAGTGGAGGAATGGAAGAATAAGGATAAAATATAGAGAGTTGGGAATGGGAGTATGTAATTTGGTATGACCACCACAGACATTTTAATAAATGCTTAATATTTATAGACATATTTAACAGTTTGTTGTTTGTTGTGTTTTTTTTTTTCTGTGGGAGGTATCCTTATAAAATAATTGACTAAATGGAGAGAAATTCAAATGAAAGTGGACCAAGACACAGATTAAAACTATGATCTGAAAGCCTGGCTGAAGCTTTGTCTAAAGATTTGTGGTATTTTGACAAGTGTCCAATTATAGTAGAAAGACATGGAAATATCAATACACTTCTGACATCTTTATGTGCTCCATAGCAACCTATACCCAGTGAACAATGTATAAGATGCACACTCTTTTTTCTCTTCAAGCTGCTTTATAATTCGTCTGATTCCCCTAATTCATTATTCTAAGAAAATTTCTGGTTTGAACCAAAGTTACTGAAGGAATAATTTGGCACACTGTTTATAGTTTGCAAAAAGATAAAAAAGAGATATGCCTGAAGCTGTGGACATGAAGAGCAGAAAATTCTTCAGATTTTTTTTTTTTTCACTTTAACTGCTCCTACTTGTAGGAGATCTGCAATTAACTTTGATACTGACTTGAATTGGAATGTGGGTGGTGGTTCTGTACTTCTCAGATGAAATCTGTATTTCATACTTATCTAAAAATAAGCTGTTCTCCTTTGGTACAACACTGTGTATTGTTTTGTTAAGGGGAGGAGAAAGGGTGCTGGAGGGAAGGGGTGTCCCCAAGTCCAAGACAGGCTTGAAAGATTTGTACAAGCTAAACAGAACTTACTGCAGTTGCAGCCACTTAAAACAGCTAAAACAGGAGTAGCTGTGGACTGTTTCTGTTAAAGAAAGATAATGTAGATGGTACTGTGAGTCCCTTGCATTGGAGAGCAATGTAGATCTTCAACATAGCTAAATGTAGTGTTCCAGATGCCAGTCTTTAGGGGTCATGTCAGAATGACAACTTTAATTTTCCTCTCCTCAGAAAATAAATGCAAGATGGTAAATTCTGGGAAACAACAAAAGGTTTTGAAAAAAGACTCAGACAAGAATACACACCTCTATTATGCAGAACGATCCTACATAAGGATATTGTCTGCTAATAGTTATACCACTGTTTTATATAACAAGGTCTAAAAGACTAAACAGATGCACTTGCAAGGCTCACATGAGATGATGATGTATCCAAGAGGATTCATCTGTTCAGAAACACAAGGGGATCAGCAGAACTAAGTAAAGGTCACTTGCATGTTTTGAGATCCTTGTCCTAATACAAGCTTCCTGTACACTTGGGATTATGTATTTTACTTCTATGAAGCAACATAATTCTGGTCCACACCTTCAGTTTGTCTCAAGGAGACTATGATTCCAGAACTTTCTCTGATGTAATGAATGATAGTCTATTTGGTGTCTTCTGCCAAAATTATTTTGTAAACACTGAAATGCATCATGACTGATGCCAGCCCAGATTTCTGTCACTGTCAAATGGCCACACACCTGTGACAAGGGTTCACCTCTAGTTCTTTATGGGATGCTTTGGTAGCCTGGGTCATAGAAGCTTTCTTATATCTCAGGAATGCTTTCATTCCATTTGCTGGAAGGTTTGTAAACTTGATAAACACTTATTCTTGTACTGTACAATTTTCTTTAGCTTTCTGACAGCACAGCTCATATGTGCCAGACTCTCTGGCAGGTAATGGTAGGACATGTGTTGTCTTCAGTAGAGGGTGGATAAATCCGGCATCAGACAACTAACTAATCATAGAAGAGGTTTTGGGTCTTGCAATGTAACTGGGAAGCAGAAGGTGTTGATTGAAATTGAGTTGTTACTATAATGGATGTTGTGAATATTAGCTGCAGAAAAGGATTCTAAACGCAAAGTGTCTCTATAATTGCACAAAATAAGTCTGGAAGCAGATTTGTTTCCAATGTGAAAAAGTAAAGGCTAAATTTAGAGATATCTTGCTAGCACATAACTAGTCAGTGCTGTTCTTCTTCTAAGGTATGACAAATTAAAATCTGGAAACTTTCTGGAACATATGAATAGCTGTCCCATTCTGTATCTTAAAATTCTCATTAACATTGTGGGTTCATCAGTGAATGAAACAGAAAATATGGTGTATAATACTGTAGGCTTTAAAATAAGTACAACGGCTGATTGTGAAAGAGTTTAGATAACATTTTAGCTACCCTGGGCAAAGGCCAAACCTTCACAGTTTGTATTAACATAAAACTTTTGATTGAGAAAACAAAAAATCACCAATGCAGTTGTGTAATCACACAAAAGTAAGAACAAAAGCCAGAGGTGCTGGAAAATCAAGAGTCCCAGAAATTGCTCTTAGCTGTGCCCTGATTTCAGCAGGGATAGACTTAATTGTGTTTCTAGAAGCTGCTATAGTGGTATTTTCTGGATCTAATATAATAATGTTGGTAACACACTGATGTTTTTAGCTGTTGTAGAGCATTCAAGGGCTTTTCTTCATCTCACACTGCCCTGCCAAGAAGGCAGCAGGGGCACCCAAGAAGCTGGGAGTGGATATAGCTAGGACAGCTGACCCAAACGGGCCAAAGGGTTATTTCATACCAGAGATCACAGAATCACAGAATCACTAGGTTGGAAAAAGACCTTTAAGATCATTGAGTCCCATGCTAAACCATATCTCTAAGTACCTCATTTACCCTTTTTTTAAACATGTCATACCATATGACATTATGCTCTGTATATAACTGGGAGGTTGGTCAGGAGGTGGCACAGCTCAGGGACTAGCAGAACTTCTGACAAACTTATGAAATATAGAGGAATAATATTCTTTCCACACCTCTTGCTCTAATCATCTTTTGTCCTATTCTTAAACAGAAAGGTGTTTAGAGAGAATATTATACTTAGCCCACTGGTATATTGATGAGATGACCTTTCTCTAGTTTTTAGTGACTGAAGGGTTACTCTCAAAAAGCCAGTTTTAGGCTTCTGCGTTTCAGGATCTGATTCGGGGCCACCATCAGGGAAAAGCTGCATTAACTGCAGTAGGCTATTGATCAAGTTATAAATCACACTCTTCAGAAACTGTCTTGCTATGAGCTTTGAGGGATATTTTTGTAACAAGATGGGCAAGTGCTGGATTTGCAGGGCAATATAAAAGTTTTGATTCCCATAAGTGTCAGCTAAACCTGTAACAAACATAGGAAAAACACTTTAATAGAATAGAAGTATTATTAGTAATTTTCTATTTAATTATTATATTTCTAGTCTGATTTGCTAATGACAAAATTATCAAGACCTGTTACATGAAGTTTGCAATGTCAGTGCAAGATCAATGCTGTTAAAAAAATCTCAGAAAAACTATGGCATATTCAAAACATTAATTCTGATTGATTAACATTTGACATGAATATCTCTTAAAAATCAGTACAGACACTGTTGATCATCTCTGCTAAACTGGGATTTATTGCAAATACTGTATCAGAGATAAAAACTCTGTCAACAAAAAGATTATTGCTAAATCTTCTTATAATCAGGCTAGTTCTCTGTTTTCATATAAATTGGTGTTTACTGTTACAAAAGAAGTGCTATAATATTCCCTCTTTCCAGAAATTATTGCAAGGACTTTCAGTGTTACCCTGTTCATCTGATAGGAGCCAAAGAATGAAAGCCAGTTCAAATTCAGGCTGTGTATCTGGTGTTGTACACAAAGTATTCTTAAGCTGTATAAGCATTCTGTATTTAGAGGTGTTATTTTCACCATAATTCACAATGAGCTGTGAAAAATGAACAGAGTAGGAGAAGAAATCCATTATATATGCCATATGTCAGTCCTGTGGGTCGCCACTAGCATTATTTTAGAACACTAAGTAGTGTTTTCAACCTATTTGAAAACTTAAACAGGATTTTTTTGTTCTTCCACTGGATCTGATGGATTTCATTAAGGGGAAAACTGTGAAGAAAGCTGAAGATAAGAAAAGACAAGTGAAAACAAGGTTGCAAGTGTTCGTACGGTGTGCATGGCTGCCTACATGAAGGCAACAAGCAGAGGCATCTTCAGCACTGGAGCTGGAGGGTTAGCAAGAAGGGCTTCAAAAGGTGCATTTCTTCTACTTGTTAGTTTGGCAGTGCTGGAGCTGCTGGGGACGAGGGCCCATAGGGGAAGAAGATTCATAAGGACTCTGATAAGTTGTATGTGTATGTTTGTGTAGGCAACGTGAGAAAACAGGAATGAGTCTGATGGAGGCAGTGGATTCTGGTGATGAGTGGCACCTCTGGCATCAACTGGCCCTGTATGGTTCTGTCTACCACCTATAAAAATAAACTTACATCCAGCTTCAAGACTCAACACAGGATTTTGTCTTGATTCCTAGCTTCTTAGAATTTCCTTCTAAATGACAGAAGGAAATTTTTGAGACCCCAAACCTGATGTAATGAATCTTGGGAGCAAATGGAAGTACAGTTTGTAAGTTTGCAAGGTCTAAAATTCAGACAAAGAACCCAAGGACATCTATGAGTTTAATCCATGTGCCTGATCCAAAGGAAGACCCAACAACTGTTACAATGGGTTGTATCTGAAAGTGCTTAGAGGCCAGGGAAAGTGTGTGGGAACTGAAGGGCCAGAGATTCCTCCCACCAAAACCATTATCTGTTCTCCCTCTCTGAGGAGTGTTAGAAAAACTTTATCCACACACAAATGCTGGAAACATAGAATATATTGTCTGGCATCAGGGTGAAGCAGGTTCTGAGATGCTGGAATACGGCTGCCACTCCACTCACATGCCTCATTAAGAAAAAAAACCCTCACATCAGGAGTTGAAAGGAGAAGGGGAGGAGAGGACGGTATTTGAAAGATGAGTGGACACTTTCTAGAATCATGGGAACCTAGAGTAGATGTCTGCTGTGGGCTGTAAACCAAAGCCTAACCATTAAAGCAATTGAGATTATATGGTATTGTGGACGAAAGAGGCAAAGCTCCTGAAATGTCAGACAGGTAAAAACAGGCACTATTTTTAAACACTGAAGTGAATTTATTTGAGTTTCCACTTGTCTGCTGCAGGATGCCATCCGATTAAAGACAGCCTGTGCAGCACAGCCAGCTGAGGTAGCGTGTGCTGGACCCCACTGAATTTGGCATTTGAGGAAAATAACAAACCAAAATTCACATTTGTCTGGGGAAGAACACAGATGATAAGCACTCTCTGATGTGCCGTCAGGACTCAGTGGTACATTAAAAAATGTCAGTGACTTTAAACACAAAAATAGATTCATGAAGATTCATTAAATAAATGTCTTCAGCTGGCTGGTACAGGAGGGTGTGACTGAATCAGATCATTAAAAACAAGCATGCACAGGCACAAACACATTCAGCAACTATGGCATCTCCTGGATTTTTTTCCAATCTTCATCAGGGTTTGTCAGTGTTCACCAACAGGCTCCAATTGCCCTGCTCAGCCTGTTACCGTCCTTCTCTGCCACCCCCCTTGCAGCCACTTACCCAAGCTGAGGGGCTTAGCTGCCTTCTGCCAACCATGGCTGATGTTTGATCATTTCATCTTAAAAGATGAGCTTTCTTATTTTTTTCTAGGGTAGTTTTTTAATTTACCATTTACTGAGTCCCCTGCAACAAAGTAGGTACTTTAAATTGCGCTGTGATTAGCATTGTCCCAAAGAGCTTTACCTGAATCTGTGACAACAGATGTTAACCTTGCTTTGCTGCCCTGTGATATAGGGCTAAGATCAATATATATGCTGAGGTACTAGAGGAAACAGAAATTTCAAAATATAAAGTGCCATTTAAAAGTCATCTGCCAGGCAGACTCTGCTGTCATGTATGTATGCAAAGATATCCCTTTTTATGGTGGTAGTAATGGCTACATATTTGGTTTGGGTATTGATGCTTGGGGGTTGCTCAGAATGTATGAAACAGTATTTTCTGCCTGGTTCTGTATATTTCATTTGTAATGATCAGCTTTTAAAGTTTTAAATAGGACACTTTTATGGTGTTTTATATTCCTGATAAATTATCCTGAACTTAGTTATGCAAAGACTCCTTTGGACTGGAAAAATCTCTCAGGCTAAAGGCATCTGAGGAAGAACACAAATAGGACTTGTATGATGCAAAGAAGTTTTCAAGTAAATGAAAATTAGATTCAAAAGCTACAAGGTCTTTGTGTTTATCTAGCAGTGTAAAAAATTGAGTGGTTTAAAAAGAATGAATAGGCTTTCCCTAGGGGACATGTCAGCAGAAAAGCGCAAGCAATGCTACAGATCACTCTAGGAACTCTACTTGTGGTTTTCTTCACGATTCCCTTTTGGTTCTGGGTGTTTTTTCCCTCTTTTTTAATTCCTACCCCCTCCTTCACCCCACCCCCCACCCCCCAGTAAAGTGTATTTGGAAAGGCTGGAACTCAGAAACCTGAAGTTTATTGAGAACACACACTTAGTGCTTCTAAGGATGATGGTCTCCTTTCTCTCCTGTTTCCCTGACCACCCTTCCATTGCCTGATTTGCAGGTTAAAAGTCTGAGTATTTTCCCCTCACATACACGTCCTCCTTTTTTCACAGCTGAATGCCTGGTGACTTAGTGTTCCCTCTACGTTAATTATCCTTGTCAGCCTTATTTGACATTGTAGCAAAAGAAGTGCTCTTGCTATAGTATCTGGGTATCTTGCCAGATGGCAAGGAGGGAATTCTTCACTACTTATGAATTAGTTATGTATCACCTGAGAGTGAGAGCTTACTTAGGGTGTAAGAGGAAGATTCATGACAGGAGCACCAGCACCGTGATTTCTGCAGTTTATTCCATGTAATCACCATATGCAGCAGATATTTATCTGGTTTTATTTGTATCTTAGCATGGAATTTAAAAAAAAATCCCCAAGAAAAAAACAAACACTTCTTCCAGGCGGCAGTGGAATCTTTCTCTGGCTCCCATATTACTGCAAAAGGGGACAGGCTTCTTGCAAGACTAAAGCACATCACTGTGGCAATGCTTTAAGACACTTCTGTTTCAAAGCAAGTGATGACAACATTTCTCGTCTTGCTTAGATTTTGGAAATGCACTCTGTGACAGCTGGCTTCCAACTTGTGTACCTCTGCAATTGCCCTAGATTAACATAAACGACATTTAGGTGTCTGAAAAAAAAAAGGTTGGGAAGACTGAAAGAATCTCAAGTAGGAGAACTCTGCTAAGTACTGAAACTAGTAATTTTGTGGTGAAAATTACTACCAAGAAAGGACTTATGCAAAACACTGGAAGAACAGCAGCATGTTGCCATGGGGTCAGTGTGACCTCTCTTCATTATAGCCAGAGCACTGCTCAAAAGGAGCTATAAAAGGCATCCCTGAACTGGACACAAGGAGGTAACACTTCAGCAGCTCTCACATTATAGATGAATACACAATTTAGGAGAAGTAATAGTGTCATAAACCAGCATAAAAGTGTAAGTCAGAACCCAGAAAAAAAAGGATGTTAGGGTTTTGAATCCATCTTCTGCTAGTGGAACACTGCTCTTTACAGTGTATTTTCTCAATATTTTGCCTAGTCTGCTTTTAAATGCCTTGTGTAACAGTAGTTTCCATGGAAGAGATGTTTAGTACCCCTTTTTGTCAGGAAGCTGCCACTGGTATCCCACCTGCTTCCCTATTCCTAACTCCATCCTCAACTCTGGTGAGGCTGCATCTCAAATACTGTGTTCATTTTTGGGCCCCTCACTACAAGAAACATTGCAGAATCACACAGACTCATAAAACATTAGGAATTGGAAGGGTCCTCGAAAGATCAGCTAGTCCAATGCTCTTGCCAGAGCAGGATCACCTGAGCACATCGAGGCCCAGGAGCAGGTCCAGAGAAGGGCAACAAAGCTGGTGAAGGATCTGATACACAAGTCTTATGAGGAGCAGCTGAGGGAACTGGTGTTTAAGGAAAGGTGGCACAACACTCTAACACTGCTCTTCCTTTCTGTCCTGAGTCTGCAATAGCATGGTGGGTGGTGAGGCCTTTATGGGCTCTTTCACGGCTCAGAAGGGCCACACAAATTCCCAGAGGGTAGGTGGCAGGAACTAATCTCTCTGGAGAGGACCTCAAATTTGAGGGGTGTCCTATACCCATAGTGTCCTACTAGGGGCAGTCCCAGCACCGATTCCCTCTTTGGGCAGCTTTAGTGTAAATATGCCACAGATCTTCCATGACAGAACCTGCTATCTCTTTTTTGACCACCTGTAACCCCCATGACATGGCTGTAAAGGAGATGGGATACCTGTAGGCAGCAGCTGCTGTGTCCCTTCACTGGAGATTGTCTATGCAATAGGAAACAGTGGCTTTAGGGGTTCCCTAATTCTCAAATTTTTCAGATAGGGCTAATTTTCTTCAGTAAGCAGGCATGTAGCATGGCACAGCTTCCTCTTTATCCTAGTTTTTCACATATATCTTACCACACATAATCACAAATTTATCTTACATTTTTTTCTCTGAGACATACTGCACAGTCCCAGGTGGGTTGTGCCCCACCTCTCTCCCTCCATTTTGGGAATACTTTCTCTCTGGAATAGGGCACACTAAAGGTTTTCCAATGTACCGGTTAGTTTTCCATAGTCAGTTTTGATCCTGAAAATAAATACTGTTAATGTTCAGTAAATATGGCTTTTAAAACATAGTGTAAATACAGCCAGAGAGTCTGTTCTATGCAAGTTGAGGTCCATGTGCAAACTCGGGGGTTTATTTTTTAGACATTTTATATATTTGTTCAACGAGAGCCTCTTCTCGGCCATCTGTTGGCCAGAATATATGTGCCATATGCACAACTCATTTTTCTATCTAAAAGCACAGCTGATAATCTTTTTGGTGACAGCTGACAATTTTATGTGACAAGTGGAGTTCCTCAAGGGTCTGTGCTGGGACCAGTGCTGTTTAATATATTCATTAATGATATTGGCAGTGGTATTAAGTGCACCCTCAGCAAATTTGCTGATGACACCAAGCTGGATGGTGAGGTTAACATGCCAGAGGGATGGGATGCCATTCAAAGGGACCTGGACAGTCTGGGAAAGTGGGCCCAGGTGAACCTCATGAGGTTCAACAAAGCCAAGTGTAGGGTACTGCACCTGGGTCAGGGCAATCCCCGTTATCCATACAGATTAGGAGATGATGTGCTTGAAAGCAGCCCTGAGGAAAAGGACTTGGGAGTACTTGTGGATGAGAAGCTGGACGTGAGCCACCCATGTGCATCTGCAGCCCAGAAAGCCAACTGCATCCTGGGCTGCATCAAAAGAAGTGTGGCCAGCAAATCTAGAGAAGTGATTCTGCCCCTCTACTCTGCTCTGGTGAGACCTCACCTGGAGTACTGTATCCAGCTCTCGAGCCCTCAGCACAAGAAGGACATGGACCTGTTGGAATGTGTCCAGAGGAGGGCCAGAAAAATGATCAAAGGGATGGAGCGCCTCTCCTATGAAGGCAGGCTGAGAGAGTTGGGCTTGTTCAGCTTGGAGAAGAGAAGGCTCCAGAGAGGACCTAGTAATGGCCTTCCAATACCTGAAAGATGCCTATAGGTAAGCTGGGGAAAAGTTCATGAAGGCATGTAGCAATAGGATGAGGGGTAATAGTTGTAAACTTGAAAAGGGAAGATGTAGGTTGGATATTAGGAAAAAGTTCTTCACTATGAGGGTGGTAGATCACTGGAACAGGTTGCCCACGGACATATCGGAGGCCCCATCCCTGGAGACATTCAAGATCAGGCTTGATGGAGCTCTGAGTGGCCTGATCTAGTGAAGATGTCCCTGCTTACTGCAGGGGTTTGGACTAGATGACCTTTAAAGGTCTCTTCCAACCTTACACATTCTGTGATTCTATGATTCTAATCTGGCCTGTACATTTTATGTTTTTTCTTCCAAGTTAGTTTCCACAACATTCTAATAGAGTTATTTTGGTTTTTTTTAGTGTTTGAATAAACTCCAGTTTGCCAAGAACTTTCTGCTCTCACTATGCTTTTGGGAGAATAGAAGTGTCATCATGGCTCTAGGAAGTTCAGTTCAATACAGCTATTGGGTTTTGTACTTGTACACTTGGGTGGGCAGAAGCAGCAACAGCAATAATAGGAAAAACATACTGTCAGCTCACTCTTACTAAAAATTTGGAACATACTAAAAATAGCATAGGAGATATATTTTTCCTTGATCTAAATTAACCATTTAAACACTTAAATGAAATGTCTATAAAAATTACTTTGTCCTGTGCAAAAGAAGAGTTAAAAGATCTGTTTGTCAAGACACTGTCAACACCTTTGGTAATTCTTCTTGCATGTGTATTTAGTGGTTCATGATGCACACTCAGGACAGTATCACTCCAGATGTGAGCAAAGCAGAAGGAGCAGGGCTTTCCCTCCTGTTCATGCCATCTCTTCCAAGGAGCCCCATGGTGCATACACAGATACTTTAATGATTTGGTACTTGACAGTTACCTACCAACTCCTGGTTCAACTTATGGCTGCCTCACCTGAGAAATCTGCATTTCTGAGAAACTTACAGGCTGCAAGTATTTGTATCCATAACAAGACTTCTACATGTGAGCTGTTTGCAATATTTTGTTCTGCTGAACCACCAGCCCAGAATATTCATTAAAGCTTTAGTGACTCCTCATTACAAAAATTGCTATCCAGTCCTGAGAATGCATTACTGATGTTAGTGGGTGTGTCATGACCCCACAGCAGTAGATTCACAGATTACCAGTGGTTTATTATTACTATTATTTACAGTCTTTCCAAAAGAATGACCTTTCAAAAAAAATAAATTGGATTTTTCAAAAATTCACCACCAACTAAGCAGAAGGTTACTTCTAGCAGGTTACTTCTGCAGCTGGGAGAAGACTTACCGAATGATAGTCATGGAACTTACTGCAGTCATGTATAAAGTTTATAGGCATTGAATTTTAGGATAATTTATCCAATTCAAATAATGTATTCTATTTACACATTTTTTTTTACATATGTTGCTGTTATTATAAGAAACAGCGAGATTTCTGAAGAAATACAATAGGCATCATCAAATTTTAATTACAATCAATCAGTAAGTTCACTAGCAAAGGCATTTATCAGCTGAGAAACAAAGACTGACTTTGAAATATTAAGAAAAACACTAAACAGGTGGCTAGTGATTAACTATTATTAAAAGTGTCTGATTTCATAAGCTCTATCATTGTGGTCAAAATCTTTCTAATTTATGGTGAAAACATACTCCTCAATGCAGGAATGGCATAATAAACTTTGCTGAGAAATGAGAATCATATAGTAACTTCAAGCATATAACAAGCAACCATGGCAAGATAGTGTTTATTCCTTGATTTGTGAAATTATGAGAAGAGTAGAGATGAAGTTACCAAAAACCTAGACAAAATCAATAGTTTTGAAGATTGCACTTTAGAGGTTTTAATACGAAAGTTGGTACACATTGAAATCAAATTGCATTTGAATGAAAGCAAACTTTGAAAAAATGTCCCAACCCTACTATTTCTACCATTCTTACCTGCAGAAGTTTTCACAATTTCTGAAGTATTTCTAAGTCCCATGAAGTCAAATTGATAGAGTCTCCAAGACTTCTGGTCAGCAGCTTCCACTGAGTTTTTTCTCCATCTGTAAATCATTTCCTCTTTGGGGTAGCCATCTAGAAAAGAAAAAAAACAAATGCAGTTAATAAAAAAGGTACTGCAAGCCACTATCTGTTCACTGATTTACAGTGAGTTTGGCAAAACCTAAAGTTCTGATCTGATGCTTTCTCAGTGAGTTTGATGGTGTAATTCAGCTAAAGAGTTGTATGGCAAAAAAACCCACCAAAACCGTCATATTATTGTAAAAAAATTATGATATTTCCACAATCATTGATTTTTTTCCCAATGAATGATTTTGGATTGATTCTATAAAAATTAAATATCTTCAGAGTTGAAGTTAATTGTACTAATCTGAGGTCTAGACACAGAAGTATACTGCTTTACATACACCCTGAAAAAACTGTACAAACATGTAAAGAATGTAAAAAAGGGGGTGTGTGGAGAGGGAGGTTGAAAACAATTGAAAAGAATAGATTGCTTTAAAAGGCACAATAGTTATAATGTAATGTCTGCTCCTGTACTACTGAAATGAGCTCAATACAGTGAAAAAAGCAAATTTTTATTAGAATGGGACTTTAAAAACATCTACTTCAAAAGGCTGTGATATTTAATGAGACATCACCTGATTTCTACAGCCAAAATAGCTTCTAAAAGTCTTCTTTTATCGATTTAGCACTTAGTCATAATTAATCCTTATGCCAATATTTAATTTTCTTTTTGTTAGAGAATGGCATTTTCCAACAGAAGTCTGACAACAAATCTTCTACCAGCCCAAACCATAATAATAGACCATCTAGAAAACAACAGCACGCCCATGCTAGTTAAAACTAGATTGTTCTCTAATGCATAATGCAATAAATGCCTATTCATCTAATAACTAATAAAGTAGATGTAGATTACAAAGCAAATTAAAAGCCTAACAGCAACAATAGCCAGTTAACTGTCTCAGCTGTAATTGGATACAGATAAATTTTGATATTTGTGTTACAAAACAATGTCTCTGGTCATGGGGGTATTTTCTTGACATTTTCCCCCTCTGAGTGTCATCTTCATCTTGTTTAAAGTTCCACCCTGCTGGGGCACTGCCATAAGGTGTGCACGGTCTCATTTATCCCTCTCACTAACGCAGCATGAAAAGTACCCGCCAGTCCTTCAGTTCTAATCTGCAGAAAATGACTATGTGCTAATTCAAAATGCCATGTTTGTATACTTCCCATCAATGTAAATAAAGAAATAACCCATGAAGGACCCAACTGAGTAACAAACAGGAGCCCTGCCGTTCTCCACAAGAACTCTTGCTGCCATGCCAATTCTGCTATGCCAGTCTGCGAGATTGATCTAAAGGTTGTTTTTTGGATGGTTTTTTTTTTTCCTCTGGCAGATTATGTCAGAAGAGGCAAAGGTACAGTGAAAGAAGTTGAACTTGGCAGAGCCACCAAGCCTTGCCTCTACATCTTCTGAAATCTTCTCGAGCTTTTCTCCTATTTGACTGAGCCTTCTGATCATACTTCTGACCAAATAATGCCTCAGTCTAACAGATAGCCCTACATTTAATCCAAATCAGAGAATCATTTGTATTGGAAAAGATCTTTAAGATCACTGAGTCCAACCATAAACCTAACACTGCCAAGCCCACCACTAAACCATGTCCCTAAGAACCACATCTACATGTCTTTTAAATACTTCCAGAGATGATGACTCTACTTCCCTGGGAAATCTGTTCCAGTGATTGACAACCCTTTCTGTGAAGAAATGTTTCCTTATGTCCAATCTAAACCTCCCCTGGCACAACCTGAGGCCATTTCCTCTCATCCCATCTCTTTTTACTTGTGGAAGAGCCCCACACTCCCCTGGTTACAACCTCCTTTCAGGTAGTTGTGGAGAATGGTAAGGTCTCTCTGAGCCTCCTTTTCTCCAGGCTGAACAACCCCAGTTCTCTCAGCTGCTCCTCATAAGACCCATGCTCTAGACCCTTCACCAGCTTCATTACCCTTCTCTGGACACACTCCAGCACATCAATGTCTTTCACTGATCAGATGCTAGAGGCCAGACATGCCAGGAGGGATTTGGGGGTCTTGGTCAACAGCAAGTTAAACATGAGCCAGCAGTGTGCCCAGGCAGCCAAGAGGGCCAACCATATCCTGGGGTGCATCAAGCATGGCATTGCCAGCAAGTCCAAGGTGATTGTCCCCGTCTACACTGTGCTGGTGCAGTCTCAACTTCACTCCTGGGTGCAGGTTTGGGCTCCACAGTACAAGAGGGACTTAAACTATTGAAGAGTGTCCAGAGGAGGGCAACAAGGATGGGGGAAGATCTGGAGGGAAAGTCTTATCAGGAAAGGCTGGTTTGTTCAGCCTGGATGAGAGGAGGCTGAGGGGAGACCAAATCATGGTCTCAGGCTTCCTCACAAGGGGGAGCAAAGAGGCAGGCACTGATCTCCTCTCTTTGGTGACCAGTGATAGAACCTAAGGGAAGAACTGCATGAAGCTATGACTAGAGAGGTTTAGGCTGGATGTTAGGAAGAGGTCCTTTACTGAAAGGGTGGTAGGGCACTGGCACAGGCTCCCTAGGGAAGGTGTCACAGAACTGAGCTTGGCTGAATTCCAGAGGCACCTAGACGATGTGCAGTCACATACTTTGACTTGGCTGCTTCTGTCTGGAGCCAGGAGTTGGACTTGATGATCCTTATGGGTCCCTCTCCAGGTCTATGATTCTATAACCACAGCCTTTCCCTCATCCCCTAAGCGGGCCACCTAGCCACAGATAGTCAAAAAGGTCTTGGCTTTCAGAAGCCTTCTCAGATTGGCTGAGTCTGATATATTCTCCCCACAGTTCAGAATGGAAGAAGCATCAGATGCATCAGATGGCCTTCTCACCATGCTGTGACTGCTGTACCTTCATGCCAGGGGGCGGTGGCAGAACTGCCCCTTCCCCACAAAGCAGTATCAGCTCCACAAGGGGGCTGCCATGTAGTCTGGGTTCTAATCCTACCTCCTAATTTGCATCCTGATAATGGAGGAACGGAACCCCTTGATGTGTTGCACTCCCTACACCAGATGCTGCTGCAGAACCTGTGGCCCCAAATGCTAATTTGCAGGTTTTGTAACAAGCAATAGATGGCAGTCCTTTGTTCAGGTAAATTTCACCATAGTCATTACAAGTAACAGTGCTTCAAAAGCCCTGGAATTAACAGAGATTATATATATTTTAAATACATTATTTTAAATTGATCCAAAATTAACTTTTTACAGATTATTTTACAAATTTTACTGAAAAAAATTGTCACTTTTGTCTTGAACAGAATTTCTTTTTTTTGTCTTTTTTTTTTTTTTAATCCTATGGCCACTCCACCAAAAATACATTACACGTCAGTAAGCCTGAAGGCTTGCTATTATATTGTCCAAGGCATTGCTGTCTATCCTGTCATAAGCAGCATATAGTCAGGAACAAGTTTGTGAGACTCTCATTCTTCAGTATTTTTCCTATATATATATAAGAGACAGATTCAATTTCAGAATAATTACTTCACTATTATTCATCACTATTAAATAGCAAGCGTCTGACTTCAGAAGACCATCATCCCCTTTCAATAGTAGGCCCCTCAATCCACAGTCACTGACATGTGCTTTTGCAATGGTTGGGTTACTTACATCAAAGGAGATAAGTGATTCAATGTGAGCTTTTTCAACCTATTAAATAACTGCTATTATGTTCTACTCAAGTGCCAGGTGACTTGTCTCTTCAATTCATTTAAAAGATATATCTTATGGAATATTTACCCGTCTATTTGGACAGTATATCACTCATAGGATTCATTTAACTTACAGATTGGACTATTCATGATGGTTCTTCTTTCAGTGATATCCAATATATCTTGTATACAGCCTAAATTTTTCTAGCCAACTAAATGCTTCGTCTTAGAGAATATCAGAACTGAAGACTTCAGCACTTCCACAAGAAAATGCAACTTCTGCTGTTTAGCTCACAACACAACTAAGAGTGTATTACCTATAGAAATGTCTCTTTTCTCTCAGATCCCCAGCATGACAAATGGTAGTAAATTACCTTAAATTCTTGACCTTGTGGCTTCAAGACATCCAGACTGAAGGAATTGCTATTAAATGTATTTAACCTGTCAAGTTGCTTTAGGTTATGTAAGAACATCCCCGCTGCAGCAGGGCAAGGCTCCACGAGGTTCTGGAGGCTTTCCAGCTGGTGTCAGTGGGTTGGAAAGGGAGATGACATGGGAAGAAGTCAACCACAACAACCAAGTGTGTGTTAGAGCCACTCAAGTTCTGGCAGCCTGCAACTCAGGAGTTTCTTGACCAAAGCCTGTGTCAACACCCTAATTTTCCCTCTCATGAATGTAATTGATTGCCTTTAAATTATCCTTGTTTTGGGTCTGATGGTTATTTAGCAGGCTGCACTGTAATTATCTGCATCTTTGGATTTATATACTACGATGTCAAAGACTTTTAGGGAACACCTTGACAAATTGTCCTTTTTAGCACCAGTCCTATGTGACTTTGAAAAATCAAGTCAAGAATATATTTGGTGGAAATCATTCCAGTAGTAAGCATCCATGTAATGCCTCCTGTTTGCTTTCACCAAACATACTTAATGGCTTTTCCAGTTAACTCAAATGATTGGTACCTTTGTTGCTTTACTCATAGTATTTAACATACACATTTTCAAAGTGTTACTATTGACTTTAATTCCGATAATGCAAACAAGGATAAAAAAATAAATGCATTTCTTGCCGTTTTGGAGGTGAACTTGTTATAACAGAAAGCCAAATTATCGTGACAGACTCTGTGATTCTCTGGATTTCATTTTATTTCCTTTGTGTTATTGGAATAATTGAACTCTTGTTACCACGTATTCTCACATCACCCCCATGTAATTCATAACCATCAGGTTAAAAATATTTTAACTTCATTCATCATGTTCATTGTCCTTCTCTTTCCAGGGAGTCTAAGTGATTGGTGCAAAAGCTTCCACCAAACCACTGGAAAAAATGGTCAAGGGCAGAAACATCTCCATGCTGGATGAGAGGCATATGCAATCATGAGATAGATGTGAGAATTGGTGTCAAGTGTCCCAGAAGCACATCTGCTACAAAGGTGAATGTTGATGGAAAATCAGCAACTTCTGTACTATAACTCCTGATGTGTCAATGCCTGTTAGTGCCTGCTGCCTCTAACCTTGATTTCTCAGATGCTGCTATTGGTCAGGGCAACTTATATCAATGCTTCATTTCTTTGCTTCACTTTCTTTTCTACGATAATGTGTCTATTCTAGCAAACGAGTGGAGATGGAGAAAAGATAGCAGGAAGGGAGAGGTCATGTCAGAAAGGATGCTGATCACTTGAAGAACTAGTTTCTGTATAAAAAACTTTCCTTAGAAATGTATCCAAGATGTGGAAAGACAGAGTGTTGTGGTTCCACAGCAAAAGAAAAACTGGGGACCACGTGTTCAGCCCTCCTCCGGAGAAAAGGAAAAAAACACAGGTTGGGATAAGGGTAATTTACTAAAATATAACAGGGATAACAATAAACAACACAACCTTTGCCGGGATGAACGGCTCAGATCGCGCGCGCCTCCCGGACCGGACCGCGCGCCGACTCGCAGCCGTTACAAAAGCCCCACGCCAAGCCGCGTCGAGCCCCGTCGCGAGCGCACAGACCTGAGTCGAGAGGAGCGAGCCCTGCCGCAGCTGCCCGCGTCCCGAACCGCGCGCCAAAACTCAAAACGCCCCCTGCTTTTATACTCAGTATGACGTAACTGGCATGGAATGATCCTATTGGCTAATTTGAGTTCACCTATCCCGAGCCCATCATGTTAACCCGAATGATCCTATTGGCTAATTTGAGTAACCTATCCCAAGCCCATCATGTTAACCCCTTCCTGAAACCAGGACACAGAGACACATGGAATAAACCCAAAGTCTTTCATCTCTTCAGACATCTTTTTCCCCCTCTGTGAAATCAGTTTATTTTGCTGCCGGTTCCCCACAGTTGGTATTCATATGGAACACAGGCAGACCCAGCTTGTAGCAGAAGTAATGATGCAACAGGGAAGCTCATCTCTCCTTCCTAGCCTTGGAAAAAGTGGTATGCTCAGAGCATGAGATGAGGAGGTAATCAAAACAGTAGCAAAGCTGAAAATGCTGAAAATGCAGGCAAGAAAGGATCGGTACAATCAAGTATCTGCCAGAGGGGTGATGCTTGTGACAGGACTGTATATTTGAAATACACAGCTGGCTTCTGGGAGGGTTCTGCATTTCCAGGGGTTCTCCTTATACACTCAAAGTCAGGAGAAAGTGTGATCTGAAAGACAAGTTGTTGCCATTAGCAAGTGGCCAGAGTTTACACCTCAGGCATGGAGGGAATGTGGTAGATTTGACTGATGCTAATGGAAGTGGTCGGGAGTGGGAGGATGCCCTGACACCCTTTCTCTGGTAGTGTGTTATGAATGACAAATCACATCCTTCTGCCTTCTGCAAAAGCTGCATGGGGTCTCTTTCTTTTTTCTTTTTTTTTTTTAGCTGACAGTCTTTATAAACAGTTGTCTCTTGGCAAGCAAACTGCATTTTTAATCCTAACTTCTTGACATATCAGAGAAATATGTTTCTCAATGATCTATTCCTGTATCTGTCCAGTGTTTGTGCTCAGAAAGTGTGTATTTTTAACTATGAGAATCCTGGAAGTTCCCCAAATGATTCTACCTTAGATTTCATGATTGTGTGCACATATTAAGCACAATTAAATGACAGAAAGAACAAAATTTCAGTTCAACTAGTTCAAAACAAAACAAACAGAAACAATGGGGGATATAGAAAATTATTTGTGGCTTTTCTGGAAGAAAGATTGAATGAGAAGTAGGAAAGGAGAACAGAAACATTTAATTGTTTCCCTAAGACCTATGGAAAACTATACTCCTGATTGAATGCATATTAAGTTTTTTCTGTCCACAAATGAAGGTGACTAGCTTTTTTCTCACACACAGATTTAAAAAATAAAAAAGGAGGTATGTTAAAAGGCAGCTGTAATAAAAAAGAAAGATAAATGTAAATGATGTAAAGATAACTTTAAAACCTGATGTGATGAGTGATTTATTTCAGCAGTTGTAGGTAATTGCACTTAGGTGATAACTACAGCAATTATAAATGTTACTCTTTGCCCTGTTTTCTTGCATCAGTAATTGACACCTTATTAACAGTACATTAGCTCATGAAAAAAATCAACCAACATAACCATGCTTGCAGAGGAAATGGATCTAATACTGCCATGAAGTTAAAGAATACATCTCCCATTGAAGAGAACTAAGTTCTTCTGCATAAAAATATGCTTTAATAGGACTGTGATATCATTTTGGCTAAAAATTAGAGGATCCAATTACTATCAGCAACAGTAATTATTCTTTTCCTGGGGACTAATTCTGTTTTTAGAGAGAAGTGCTAGAATGCTGATAGAATTTACTGATACAATATAGTCTTCCTTAGTTTATGGAAGGAACTTGTGACACTGCTGCATCTTTTGGGCCTTCAAAATAGCAAGGAAGAAAAGTGTTGCTGTCAGAGAATTAAGTCCCAAAAGCAGGATTTTTTGTTAAACGGCTGCTGTGGAAGGTAAACATTTTCCTCTTTTTTTCCTACTCATAGACAGATTGTAACCTTGGCTTGGAGAAAGCAGAGAAGAGAATAGAAAGGTGAAAATGAGAAGGCAAAGAAGTAAGGCAGAGAAGAATGAACAAGATTGGACTGGAATGAGAGACAAGTTTTCTCTTGAAGATGTTTTGAGATGTGGCATTTCATGTGATCACTCTTAGGAAAAAAATTATAGTTTTCTTTTAAAATCTAACACATGGTTCTCATATAGGGATGCTGGGATTTTGTCACAAACAACCCCATTAGCGAAAAATCCCTGTTCCAAATTTTGCATTCTAAAGGATAAATGGAATGGCTTGAAATGACGTTAAGAAACTGAAGCAACTTGGTTGTGTCACCATAACTTTGTATGCTGATCAAACAGTAACATGAGTCATTATTCTTTTGAAAATGGTTAGTTTTATATGATGTCCCTATGAATGCACATTTTGTCTTGCAAATGCTTTCACCTCCCTTAAAAAAATATATTAAAACACCACAGCCCTGTGGTAAAACAAATTCTCCGTCTCATTTTGTAGACTGTTTTGATGTTTTAATATGCATTTTGAATTTTATTTTTATTTATATACTTATGTTTACTGCTTGCTAACAGTTTTATTTGTAAGGCAATTTTCAGAAACCTCACATGCAGCAATTGCTTTTGCCTATCTGCTTGCATTTCTCTGGCCAGCAGATTATCTCACAAATTATTCCACTGGTAATTAGAACTCCTGATAAATGTTCAGATTTCTCAGATTTAGCTATACCACATCTTCATCCCTAGCATCATTGATGACAAATGAGATTATCACCTAGTTTACTGGACATAAATTGTATCTTTTCAAATGAGCCCTCTTGCGTAGATCAGTGTGCTCAGGACATACACTGAAACCTTGCTTAGCCATATGCAGGCTTGCTCATGGTTTGGTTTTGGTTTAGTTTTGGGTTTTTTGCAGAATGGATACTTCACCCCAACCTCCTGTTCTGTTTTGTATGTAATGATATGAATATTTTACTCCTTGGTTTCTCTGCCTTGCAGAGAAAAACAGAAGTCCCAGAACACTTTTCCTTCTAGTTCAGGTTCTCTCCTGATCTGAATGATTCTGAGATATGTACTCATTCCTTTCTCCACTTACAGATGTTTTCTGCTTATAAACAAAGATGTCAGTAAGAGAGAGAACTTAATTATCTAGCTCCCTGTACTAATTTTTAATTGTTAATGTAGCTGTTTCACAACGACCTTGCAATGCTTCACATTTGTGTGTCATTACAGAGAAAGAATAGTCCAAGATTTTGTTCACAATGTGATTTAGACAACTTTTTTTTCTATTGACTGTCAGGATACAGATGATGACTCTAGGTAAGAGGAAATTTTCAGAAATGTGTGGCAAAGATATGGCCTTCCAGAGCCTGCTGGGGTCCTGTGCTGCTGCTGTCTCCTGTCCGAGAACTTTTATACCACAGCGAACTCTGCACAGAGGTGGGAGGTTTCACCTGAACACTTGATGCTCTTGGGATGATTTGGGGTGAGATTTGATTAGCCAGTAGCCTTGTCTCTTTTCCCTTCTTTTACACAGACTTCATGTGGCCTACAACAATGGCAGCACAATGCTGAGAATTCAAGAGATATGTACTTCTGCTGAGAGATTGGCCTTGTTATTGTACTGCTAAATATGTATATTGAGTTAACAGAAAATAAACAACTCAAAATGAATGTTTTAGCAGCTAAAATAGCATGACCTCAAAAGAGAAGAGAAAAAGCAGAGTTCTCTTTAGAGTTTGTAAGTTACTATCAAAGAATATTAAGCTGCACACAGGATTTTCTCATGAAGTTTGTGCTGGACGTGCTGAAGTCAAATTTTGAGGTGCTTCCCAGGATTTTTACTGGGATGTGCAAAGCCTGAGTGGCTGCATACTCAAATAGTAACTCAGGCAGATGTAGGTGATGGCAATCACTGGCAGTTTTCTGTCTAAAAGTTGACTCTTAATTCAGCCTTATGAAAAAGAGGAAGTCAACATCATGACAACAGAGAAGATGAAGAATATTTATATAAACCAGAGTAAGTTAAAGCTTGTAGCATCAGAATTTAAAACCAAAGCTAGTTAGGGTTGCTTTGGACAAATTAGAAGGCAAAGCTATAAAATAGTCAAAGCAGAACATAAACCTCTCAGTTTATTGAAGGAACATCTGTTAAATCTGCAGTTCTTCAATCTGCTGACTTTATCTATAGCCATTGATTTAAACTTCACCTATACTGTAGATGTTAAGTAACATAGCCCTGCTAAAGCAAGTGCTTAAAATCCTTATGACTAGGATGGACAGCACTGCCACCAAAAGATACTGGCCAACAGAATCGAAACACCCCAATGGGAGCGGAATACCATTCTCCAGAAGACTTTAAAAATAGCTTTTCTTTTTTCTTTTTCTTTTTCTTTTTCTTTTCTTTTTCTTTTTCTTTTTCTTTTTCTTTTCTTTTCTTTTTCTTTTTCTTTTCCTTTTTCTTCTTCTTTTTCTTTTTCTTTTTCTTTTTTTTTCTTTTTCTCTTTTTCTTTTTCTTTTTCTTTTTCTTTCTCTTTTTTTTCTACTGACTATGTAGGGTACCTCAAGTTTAGGAGTAAAGTAGCCGTGTAAAATAAGTGGAGTAAATTCTATCAAAGATCTTTAACACAAATACATGTCAATTGAATTAAAAATAGTCCCAAAATGCTCAGTATCAATTTGAACTGTACTGGATATTACAAGATAAAATAATCTTGTCTTTATTCATTTAATGGAATTAATTAACTGTATCCTTCATGTAGGAGTACAAAGATTTCCTTAAGACTATCCTGATGAGGAAGATAACATTATTTACTTCATCCATTGCTTTCTTAAACAAAGTGCTGAGAAAGTCATAGAATATCCTGAGTTGGAAAGGACCCGTAAGGATCATCGAGTCCAACTCCTGGCTCCACACAGGACCAGCCAAGTCAGAGCGTGTGACTGAGGGCATCATCCAGATGCTTTTTGAACTCAGTCAAGCTCAGTGCTGTGACTCCTTCCCTGGGGAGCCTGTGCCAGTGCCCAATCATCCTCTCAGTAAAGAACCTCTTTCTAATATCCAATTTAAACCTCCCCAGTTCCAGTTTCATACTGTTCCCTCAGGTTCTATCACTGGTCACCAAAGAGAGGAGATCAGTGCCTGCCCCTTCGCTCCCCCTTGTCAGGAAGCCATAGACCACAATGAGGTCTCCCCTCAGTCTCCTCCAGACTGAACAAACCAAGAGACTTCAGCCTCTCTTCATAAAATTTCCCCCCCAGACCCTTCACCACCCTTGTTGCCCTCCTCTGGACACACTCCAATAGTTTCATGTCCCTCTTGTACTGTGGTGCCCAAAACTGCATCCATTACTCGAGGTGAGGCCGCACCAGCACAGTGTAGAGTGGGAAATGAGGCTTGCCTCCTCTGAAAACATGTAATAAACAAGGACTTATTCTAATGGATACTCAGGGCTTTAGTAAAGTAAACAACATAGGAATAAGTAGCCCAGGAAATAAAGGAAAATACACCTGTAAAGTTTTTTTAGTCCATGCACAAGGGGAGAAATGGAGAGAAAATATTTTATTTACAGGTTTCTTCATTTCATTGACAAGTAATTGATCTAAGTTTTTATTCCAACATCTGATATGAATATTTTTTTAACACTGAGAACTCATTTTTTGTTTCTCACACAGGCACGGCAGTATTTAAAGATTATGCTAACCATGGTTAATACTTATCTTCCAACTGCTACTTAGTAATTAGTATGTATATGTTAAGCATTGGTGCAACTAAAAGAGGGATGTCCTTTAGCAGTAAAATAATACAGTATTATGATTACAAGTATACTATTATCAACATGTAAATATACATAGATAAGCTGTTTATGGTACAAATTATATAAAATACAACTGACAAGGAATAGCCTGCATTTCTAAAGACAGACAGGAATACTTTGTATCCTCATACAAAATAATAATTGAGTAAGCATAGATAAAAATATATTCATAACTTGAAGGTATCTGTTACAGTTGAATATAAATAGCATCCACAGAAGCATAAGCATCCACCTATTTATCAGTGCTTAATTTCTTATGTTAGAAATATGCTGCAACCCGTCCACATTGTCCCATGCATAAGAAATTTTCTATTCAATTTCAATTAAAAAACTTATTGTATATTCATCTTACAAAGTCCATAGGTTTTGTGACTGGCCTGAACAGTGCATTATTGAACTCATAGAAAAGAAAGCTTAGGTCTCAACACTGCTTTTTTTCTGAACTGCTGTGAATCCTAATTCAGGCTTCACCATAGCTACACCAGCAAAGCCTGTGGGTTTACAGGAGCCAAAAGAAATGCACTGTGCTCAGTCAATATGGCATTAATGGAAGCAGGTTATGCATTAAAGATTTCCATACAAGATTATTATGATTTCAAGTAGGTCTTCTCATAATACATCTCAAATGGTTAATAAAAGGTAAAACAGCAGAACACACAAAGCTAAAAACGCAGCATCTTTTCTGAGAACTGTCAAACTCAATACCAAACTGAAAATTTTATTAAAGCTGAGATTAAGCAGGGTTAGCTTTAGTCTTTATGAAATAATGCTGATTAAAAAAAATAGTCCCTACCAACTTTCCCTTTTTTTGTTTGTTTGAATGACTTGTTTCTCTTTTTTGCATCACACTGTAACTTGTGATCTGACATAAGAAAATCAAAATTAGTTATTTACTTCTGGGTTCTTTTAGTCAGGTTTTTTCAGTCTGTCAGCTTTTTTCGAAGAAATGAGTGGCATCTGCTTAGTCATGTAGTTATCATTCTGTATGTAGATTTATTGTCATTTATGCACACTTATTGGCACAAACACCAAAATTCACACAGACAAAAAGGTTTTATAGCTCTGTAAAGCAAGAAAGAGATTTCTAATTTTTTGTAATATGTTTCTAGTTTTCAATTTTAGCTCCTTGGAACCTGTCCGCACCTCACTGGCACAGCATGTAAGAAAAGGCAACCAATGGTAAATGTTGACATACTTTTTTATTTCTCATGCTTACAAAAAGGACAATTCCTAAAAAGTTCATGGCTAAGATGCAATCTCCCTGTTCTTAATAACCGCTCATGAGAAATTATCTGATAAAATGAAGTTTCAGATGAACAGGGCACTTTGTTGTGTCTGACATACATATTATCACATTCAATTAAATTAGTGAGAGCACTGCACTCTTTTCTGTGATTCTGTGATTCATTTAAACATCAGCAATAGTGTTACGATTAATTGCTAAATACATTAATGTTGCATTCACTAAATTTGGTCTTCCCCTTCTCTGGAAGCATATATCAATGCCTTGGTTTGTCTTTTATTTTCCAAGTGTCTCCAGGCTGTTACTTTTCCAGTTAACTCCTTTCTTTTTCCCCAAGAACTCTAGTATATTTATGTCATTTGCTCTCAGAGTACTGTTGAAGGAAATTAACCAATGCTCCTGTGTAGTACATCAGTCTGTGTCCTTCAAGTCATTTTCTCACCTTTTGAGGTATGTATATGGATCACAGTGATCTTTCTGTGATGTGTCTATGTATCTCAATGCCTTAATCTCTTGTCCAGGTATGTTATTTCAAGCACACAAACCTGTTATTTTGGTTAGCTTTGCTTCAACTCAGCTAAAAGATTCTTTCTAAATCTGAAGAGTCATGGTCTGTCCTCCTCAGATCTGCACATCTGTAAATCTCAGCATCTTACAATATTAAGTAGGGTAAATACTGGGTGTCCTGGTGGTTTCTCAATTTCTGGTCCCAGACACTTCTCACAATTTAAATCTCCTCAGAAAATAAGTTACTGCTCTCAAATTGAAGAGCTGTGGTGGAGGTGAGACTGAAGAGGCCAACACACTAATACTTTTGCCTGATAAAGCAAAGATACCAGCTGTAATTCTCTCATGCATTTCGGTTTTCCTTGAGGTGCAGTAGTCCTCATCTCTTAGGTAAATAGATAGCTTTGACTGTAGTTAACTGAGAAGTATTAAGATCAAGTTCTTCAGTATCTTTTTTCAGAACAAGGTACTATCCAGAATAAGTCTACATACCAATTGTATGTAGTTTTGTGCTGCTGAGTTTTCTGCTAAAGCTTTAAAGCAGCGGTGCTGTGCATCAGCACACAGCACAACTGCTCCCACAGCTCTGAATCCTCCAGAGGCTATGGCTCCTCAAAGTCATTCCAGGGCATCAGACAGCTGCCACCACCGAAAAAAAACCCCAAATATCGTGGCTACAGGGGTGCTCTGAGCTGCAGCCTTGGGATCCTGGCAGCCCTGTTCTAGACAAAGGTGCTTAGCAGCCCTTTGCTGCAGTAGTTAAAAAGGGCAATGATGCCAGTTTTACAAAGCTGTTGCCAGGTTCTGTTCAGAATCTGTGCTCGTGTTTCTGAGAGAAAATATTATCTGTACATATCCAGCTCATGAAAAACCCATATAGGTTTCTATATGTCTATATTTAAGAAAAAATAATCCATATAAAACAGTGAGACTGTGCAAGATCCTATCTGGGAAATTTTTGGAATTTTTGGGAGAGGACAAATTTCAGTTTCTGCCCAAGTTACCCATTTTCCTGCACTCTTGTACTCTTCAAATCCCAGCACCAGTCTGAACATTGTTCTCCTGAAAAGTGCATGGCTGTCATTTCACAACTATTCCAGGTCCTGTATAAATCATACTGACAAGTATTTAAAAAAAAAAATCCTCAGCCAGAGAATCAAAATCTCAGCAGTTTTTACTTCATGTGTCTCTGGGCCAAGTTACAGTAATTAAATATTTTTTAGCTTGGTTTGCTTAGGAAATGAGGCTTATGTAATTATATTCATTCTCTATGTTTATGTGTGTGTTATCCTTGCTTCAACAGCCTTTGCACCCATTCACCAATTTTATTGACATTTGACAGAAGAAAATAAGCCTTAGGTATTCTATATTCTGTAAAATAATCTAAATGAGGAAGACATATCTTAATAACACCACCCCCCCCCCCCGAAGGAAGAAAAGTCTGCAGCTTTATTAAGGGTCAGAGAAAGGCCACTCATCCCCAAGTCATATGCCTTTGGGATGTTCGCCTTCATTAGTATCACTGCTCCTGTAACCAAAAATGCTGATGATGCCAGGAGCGCTGCAAGACTCGAAGGGGTTGAGAAGACTCGTCCCACAAAAACAAATAGAGGAAGATAGCACCAGCTCTTAAAAATAGGCACGTAGGCTCATTCAGTCCTAACAATGCTGTGCACATTGTGGAGTTCCAAGTCTCAACTTTGAGTCTCAACAGGTCTCCTGACATTGTCTATGGTATATAATTTCCTTTGTATTGGCTTCACCACATATTTCTCCAGCACTGCTACTTATTTTAGCATGTGTCCCAAAAGATCTTTCTGCACTACCACCTAGTGATTTAGCAGATGCTATATTTAATTTGGCCTTAGACTGCTGAAATGGCTTTGCCGAAGGACAGGAAAAGTAGGAGACCTCATCCTTCAGCCTACCAGCAGGGGAAAATCTGTCATCATGTATGCTTCCTGGACACTCTTTTGTGCTTCTCAGCAAACATAGGTTTTTCAGCTGCAATGTATGACTTTGATATGAAATTATATTCTTTCACGTCATTTATATTCATTTGAAGATGATTCAAAATGTGACCCAACCAGATCACTGCTGACACCAAGACTTCTCCATTCACATCACCTTAACCTTTGGGCTTCTCTCTTTGTCTTAAATTATTGTCATCGAATCAAAGATGGGTTTGGGTTGGAAGGGACCTGAAAAATCATCTAGTTCCAAAACCCCCTGCCATGGGCAGGGACACCCTCCACTAGGCCAGGTTGCCAAAAGCCCCATCCCACCTGGCTTTCAACACTGCCAGGGAGGGGGCAGTCACAGCTCCTCTGGGCAATCTGTGCCAGGGCCTCACCACCCTTACAGGGAAGAATTTCTTCCTGATATCTCATTTAAATCTACCTTCTTTCATTTTAAAGCCATTACCCCTTGTCCTGTTGCTGCACTCCCTTGTAAACAGCCCCTCTCCATCTTTTCTGTAGGCCCCTTTAGGTACTGTCAGGCTGCAGTAAGTTCTCCCCGGAACTTTCTCTTCAAGCTCAATTTTCTTTCCAGTCTATAGCATTGCCTTTCCTTGAAAGTATTTTAGAAGGGGTATATGTTTTAATGCTCTTCTTTTTCCTTACCTGTCTCCTTTTTCTGTGTACTTAAAACACCATGGCATGCAATCTTCTTTCTCTTTGCCCATTCACTGAGGACAAGTTGCTGAAGATGCTTGATGTATTTATTCTTCAAAATATTACCAGGATGAAGCCCACCCAGCTCCAAAATTTCCAGTCGAAGTACCAGAGCAGAGAGCCCACACAAAAGCATGGGATAAAGCGATCTGAATACAAGGAGCTCAGATGGTTTTTAAGTCTTGTACAAGCTTATGAGGCTCTAGCATGGGCAAAAGGGTCTGCAAAAACTTGCACACTGTTTCCCAGATGGCAAACTGCTAATGAATTTGCCTTTCACAGTGCTGCCACCACTTGTTTGCCAAGAGCAGACTTTTAAAGCAAGGACATCAAGATGGCAAGAATTAATACATGACTAAAAGAGGAGACCAAGGAGAGCCCTGCAGCCTAAAATATACTTACACTTTGCATGACAGAACAACCAGAAGAGATGGACACAAGGGATACCTTTTCCTTTCTCTTTGGAAGCAACCCCCACTGAGAAAAGAACGTGATAAAGTTCAGGCTGGAACGTGAATATATCAAAAACCTGTAAGCACCTACTACAAGATTTCCAGATCAAGAAAGAATTAAATTTTGTGAAAAGAAGAGCTCCGTTTCTTGAATGATAAGCCAGAGGCTGTTATTTTGGCTCAACTCTAATAAGAGTAGGTCTCGTTTCTCAGCTAAAGAAAGGAGAAGCAGCTCCACCACCCACTCATTACATCAGTGTATCTAGTCGTACAAAATTCCCTCTCCTAATCTTCCACAGTTTTTTATTTCCTTTGAAAGGAGTTACCAAAGTCCAGGAGTGCTCGCACAAGGTCCCTATTCCTTGTATGGAAAGGTCCCCACACTGGACTGAAATCACACCATCTGTAATGAACCCATCTGTCTGTATGCAACAAATCCCGCTCCTTTATGCAAAAAATCCTCCCATGTCTGCTAACTTGGCAGCCTGTGTAAGTGCATGCACAGAATGATAACCATCATGGCTTTTCAGCTGGTTTGGCAACTGAAACTTTCAAAGGAAGGAAACGTCCGTAACTGTTACGCTATCACATGGCAGAGCAAACAATGCGGCAGCCCTCCCAGTGCTGAGGTAACCCTTCTCTCATCAATAAGGTCCAGCAAACTTCCATAAATGAGGTTGTGTGTTAGGTTAGGAGTGAAGATGAAGCTGAAGTCCATACTTGCTACCAGCAGCAGAGTTAAGCCAATTTGACTGGCAGTCAAGAAACATGTTACTCCAACTCAGAAAACACCGTTATCCCCACAGTAGGCTAGGATGAAAAAGTATATTCAACTGAAAGCACCCCCTCCACCTTATATTTATACTTTTTTTCAATTTTTTAAAAAATCAACACACATATATAACTTACATTGATTCACTCTTCAGTGGACCACCCCCTTATCTGGTTTGAAAGAATCAGAGAATGGTGAATCGAGGAACTAAATCAGAGAGAAATCACCTCTTCCTTCTGCTAGGCAGCGGTAGAGCAAAGGATGCTCACTGTGCTTCATTTACATGGGAGAGGTGTCCTGTATTTTACATGTTCATTGGCACCTTTATAAAACTTCACTATCCTCCTCTCTCCCTGATGGCTCTATATACACTGGCATTTGCTTGGCAGTAGCTTCCTTTTGTGACACTTTGCTATTTTGAGCCTTGAAACCATTGTATTATTAAAAGCAAAGTATATATTTCTCATGTTTCCAGAGTTGCTAATTAGCACACCAGAGATGCTAATTATCTGCAGCGCTCCACACTTCAGAACAGGATGGCACATGGGAGAGGACACAGTGCAAAACATCCTCCCTTTATGGGAAAGGGCAGTCATATATCTTTTTCCTGGTGGTGCAGAAACATTTGGTGCTTGGAGACCCCCTTCATCTGCCCCTGGGGAACTACTTTGGGCCTGTATTTCTCCTTACTTTTTGGTGAGATTAAGATATCGGTGAGAGTTATTTATAGGTGATTATAATGGCTACAGATGCTTTGAAGAGATCACTTCATAAGGCACGTTTCCTTTACAACTGCACAGAAGTCAATGGAATTTGAAGAGTGAAAATTCACTTTTTCAGACTCAGCATCTCATAATGAGCTGGCACCTGCTGAGTTATGAGGAAGTCAAGCAATGCCCTTCAGAACTGGATAAAATTTGACACTGCATTATGACGTATGGAGAGGTAGATGTTGATGCTGCTGCATAGGCTGCTTAGCAGAGTGCTTCAGATAAGTGCTGTGTGAAGTGTAATATGAAGTACATTTTAACTACAAATGGGACCTCACAGTCTAACCCTTAATGTAGACTGCTTATAGCAGAGATTGTGTCAAACATGAGAAGACAAGTGATGGACTTGACTGCCTGTTTTTATGTATCAGAGGAAATGTTTCCCTTGTGTACTCCTTGTGTTCTTTACAAATCCAGTAATAATAATATATAATCAGAACATTTTCAGGAAAGTATGGTTGGAAAACTAAAAATGTCCCGTGGCTAGAGCACAGGATACTTACTGGTAGAGTTAGGTCTCTGGCAGTGATGATGTAGCTCAACCTCAAGAGATTTTCAAGACTTAAGTCATGAATTTGGCATGAGATGCAGGGAAGGAAGCCCATAACTGTGTTGCACTATCACCAGGGTTGAGAAGCCACCATGTTCCATTTCCCCTCTGTCTGTGGCTGAGAAGGCAGGAAAAGGACTTGGGAGTACTCATGGATGAAAAGCTGGACATGAGCCACCAATGTGCGTCTGCAGCCCAGAAGGCCAAATGCATCCTGGGCTGCATCGAAAGAAGTGTGGCCAGCAGATTGAGAGAGGTGATTCTGCCCCTCTACTCTACTCTGGTGAGACCTCACCTGGAGAACTGTGTCCAGCTTTGGAGCCCTCAACACAAGAAGGACATGAACCTGTTGGAGTGTGTCCAGAGGAGGGCCAAAAAAATGATCAAAGGGCTGGATCACCTCTCCTATGAAGATAGACTGAGAGAGTTGGGCTTGTTCAGCTTGGAGAAGAGAAGGCTCCAGGAGACCTTATAGCAGCCTGACAGTACCTGAAAGATGCCTATAAGAAAGTTGGGGAAGAACTGTTCACAAGGGGATGAGGGGCAATGGTTTTAATTTGAAAGAGGAGATTTAGATTGGATATTAGGAAAAAGTTCTTCACTATGAGGGTGGTAGATCACTGGAACAGGTTGCCCAGAGAAGTGGTGGAGGCCCCATCCCTGGAGATATTCAAGGTCAGGCTTGATGAAGCTCTGAGTGGCCTGATCTAGTGAAGGTGTCCCTGCTTACTGCAGGGGGTTGGACTATAGGACCTCTAAAATGCCCTTCCAACCTAACACATTCTATGATTCTGTGGTTCTACACATAGTTCTGATTAAAATCTGCTGTTTCTGATATACCAGCTTTGTTGGTGGGTGAGAAGGCAAAGCCCCACTTCCCTATCCTTGGGGTGGAATACAGAAACATGGCTACGATGAGTTAGCTCTCCCTTATTCCCTACTTGTACAGGCAACTGGCCCAGGGAGCCTGATACCAATCTCTATTTGGATTACCATGCTAATGACGCACTCATCTCCATTTTCAGGGGCTGAAATAGGTTCCCTGTGTAGACAGAGGTGCTTGGTCCAGAGAGAGTCCACATGCCCTCATGATCCTTATGATTTTTGAAATATAGAAAAGTGCAGCCGAAGTTAAACACTATGGTAGCCGATTTTTACAACATGTACAGCATGATCACAGGCTTCTGAATTCTCTTCCATGGGTTTATAAGAAGAATGTTGCCAAGAAAAGGTAGCTAGTAGACCAGCATTACTGACAATATGCATAATACTAAATTAGCAGAGCAACAAAAAGGTCCATAGACTACACAACAGACTTCTCTGATAATTTTTCTATATGCTTATGTCCTTGCACTATACATAATTAATTGTTTTACTTTAATTTGCATCTCACTTGATATCAATCTGTCTTCCTATTTTTTTAAATAGTAATAAAAGATAGTGCTACTGTAAATCATCAAAATTTAGTGCTTTGCTTGAACAGATTGACACCTAGATTAGTTTTTCTGAGTTAAAAAGTTTCTCCTTTCGGTATTTTTTGCAACTCTTAGCTTCTGAAAAAAAAGGACAAGGTGGCAATGCAAATGCATGGTACTAAATTCAGAAACTCCATTAAACTTGAAGGGATTATCATTGCTGCATAACAGCTTGTTTCAATGAGATGACAGATATTGTTTGAAATTAATAGCTTGGCATTATGGACAGGTGTGATTCAAGACATTCAAGTATCTAGGAGATCTGAGAGAGATTTCTTTTTTTCTGTTTGCAAAGTACCATTGGATTAACCACATTTAGGAAGAAAGCACACTTCTCTAATGGAGAAGCAGATTTTTTTTATATTGTTGTGGGTTGACCCTGGCTAGAGGTCCACCAAAGCTGCTCCATCACTCCCCTCCTCAGCTGGACAAGGGAGAGAAGATATAAAAAAAGGCTTATGGGTCAAGATAAGGGTAGGGAGAGACCACCAATTACTCACACAGGCAAAACAGACTCAACTTAGAAAAAATTAATCTGATTTATTACCAAGAAAACCAGAATTGAGTAATGAGAATTAAACCCAAATCTTCAAACTCCTCCTCTCACCTCTCCCTTCTTCCTGGGTTCACCTTCACTCCCTAATTCACGTCCTCCAATGGAGCAGTGCAAGGGGTCGGGGGGAATGGGAGATGTGGCCAGTTTGTCACATGTTTCTGCTGCTCCTTCCCTGCTCCAGTGTGAGGTCCCACCCACAGGAGACAGTCCTCCACTAACTTCTCCAATGTTAAGATTTTCCTATGGGATGCAGTCCTTCAGGATCAGACTGCTCCAACTTGGGTTCCCCACAGGGTCACAAGTCACCTGTGTCACTCTCTCCACATATCCTGCCAGGTTCCTGCTTCAGCATACACTTTCCTTGGGGCCACAGCCTCCTTTGGCTGTCTCCATGTGCTCTGCCTTGGGGTCCTCCATGGGCTGCAGGTGGAATCTCTGCTCCACCATCATCCTCCATGGACTGCAGGGGGACAGCCTGCTTCGCCATTGTCTTCACCATGGTCTTCTTCATGGGCTGCAGGGGAATGCCTGGAGTATTTCCTCCCCCCCTTTTTTTTTTTTCTTCTTAAATAATTTATCCCACAGGCATTACCACTGTCATTTATGGGTTCAGCCTTGGACAGTAATGAGTCGGTCTTGGAGCCAGCTGGCACTGTCCCTATTGGACACAGGGGAAGCTTCCAGCAGCTTTCTGCACAAGCCAGCACTGTAGCACCCACTACCGAATCCTTGCCACGCAAAACTCAAAAAGCTATATAATCTATATAGCCCAAGGTCTGATTTTGCCTGAGTTTTCTCATGTCTAGTGGGACATAATGTTTCATGTCTAGTCACTGGGGAAACACACAGCAGAATGTTATGCCTGCTATGGCAGGTCTAAAGATGATTGTCCTTGGGACTGAATGGCTTTTCTCCAAGACAGTGTCAATTCCCTTCAGCTTCAGCGTGTCTCTCCAAGTTTTCACATTCTTATGATCCTTTTCCAAAGAACAGGTCTCGCTGATATGAGTGTTGCCAATCAGCCACAGGGAATTATGCACCTTGTCCAGACTTTCTCCTCTAGGAGATTCAGGTGTGCAGCAGAAATAGAAAGTGTTTTAAATCCTTGTTGCCAAGTGTCTAAATTCCTTTATCTGTCTCACACTTACCCTACTACTCAGTGGTGATAATCTAAAACATCTCACTTATCACAAGCTTATTTGCTATTTGCAATTCCTTGCAACAATTCTAATATTTGGCTGGTAGATCCTTGTCACTTCTTTAGTGCTGAGCATCTCAATGTAGACTGGGTGGAAGACTCTGAGTTACTTAAAAAGCTTCCCAGAGTCTAAATTAAATCTACAACAACTCTAGGAGTTCATTGAAAACATTGCCATCCAAAGGGCTGCAACAGTCAGAAAATAAATACAAATCAAATTAAATGTTAGAACCTACAAGAATGGGCAAATCAGCCTGAAAATGTAACAATTATGAAGTGCACTGTCACTTAAAACATTGTGCTCCAGCTGTCCTATTAGGAAAAAAAAAAAGGAATAGAGGGAGCTGAGAGGGTAACGATGAAATGGCTGGATTCAGAAACCACCTTTGTATAAGGAGAGATTCAAAAGTTTGGGACAGTTTATTTTAGGAAAAAAGACAAAGATATTTTAACAACCGCTTTCAGAATAATGCCTGACATCAAGAAGGTGACATGAGTGATTCTAGATGTGTCCCCTCAGAATACAAAATGGAGAGAGTTTGCTATTAAATTGAGAGGACAGAAAATTTAAAAAAAAAAAAAGTAGAATTATTTTTCAATGAAGTACACAATCAGACAATAAAGTTTGTTGCCCATGTATAGTTATTGAAAGTTATCATGAAAAAACTCCCCAAACACTGAACAAGCCTACAGTTAAGCAGCAGGATGTATACATTAGGGATTTAAAAAATGAAATAGGGTTTGGGAAAGAGAAACCCTCATTTCCTTTCAGAGCATCTCAATCTCTACTCAAGAGAATTGGGAAAAAAGTTCCTGTCTTGGGAGGAGTGACAGGATCACTCTTGGAGAGAGGAAGGCAGAAGGGCTACCATAGCTGCTGCCAGGAAATCAACCAGTATTGATGGATGAAAGGGTTTTCCCCTCCTTACTGGATTGCCAGATTTGGCAGCACCTTTCAGCTTGAAGATGCATAAAACAGCAGAAAGAGATGTTCTTGTCTTTTTGTCACCTGTTTGGCCCCTGATATGTCTCTGGCTTCTGGGTGATTAATATGAGGAAAGTACAGATTCTTGACCTAGCAGTGCTGGAAATGATGCGAAGATGCCTGAGACAGCTGCCCAAGTGTCATCTGGGTTCTCAGGACAGTCTGTTTTTGAGGCATCCTAATCTGGCAGCCTAGAACAAAGGGACACAGGGAGCCCGTAGGAAGGCTTGTTTGGTGGGATGCTGCTGCCAGGGGGATCCTGGTGTTTAAGTCCACTGGAGGAAGGGGGTACACGTCGCATTGCTTCACCAGCTCTGCCTGGCAGCCCAAACCTTCTGAGCAGGAGACTACTACCAATATTTCTGTTTATATCTGTGGCATCAACAACCACAAGATGCTAGCCATCTTCCAGGATTCTTCACAGTCTGTAATTTAAGGCAAAAGCAAGACAAAGAGCCAGCACAGATCAGCTTGTGATCTGATTGGAGTCTTGGTCTGATTCAGACCTAGATGGAATCCACAAACTTCGAATAGAAAGCTTCTGAAATTATCAAAAGAATGTAATTTTCTCTTGCAGGGTTACTCAGAAATTTCAGGTATGTCCTGTTGTTAGAACATGATGCTTGACTAGATGTAGGATCATGCTTGTTCTAGCATTTTTGTGTTTTCTACAACAGAGTACTGATGTTAATAAAATGCTCCTTTCTGCTGTCTACACTCATGAGGTGTGAGCCAAAATAATTTTCTTCTTTGCAATATTAAGTAGAGGTAAAAGGGTGAGTCCTTTTCCAAAATAGCTTGGAGACACATTCATTCTTTTAGTGTTCTTCACACTTTGCTGATAATGCATTTCTTGTTTATGTCTGGGAAACAAATATACCCCCTTTTGTCATCACTCTTAGATGCTGCTGCACTTCTGCTGAGCTCTCCACCCTGGACACCATTCCAGCAGCTACGCAGTAAATCATTTCTTTGCCTCAGGACCTTATATTTGCAAGGTCAATTGCTGCTGAAATGATGATTACTATAAAGCTGCTATGTACAAAGAGGCTGACAATCACAGTGCCCTTGAGCATTGACTGTAGGAGGTGGCTACCATCCCATTTTCTGCGCCAGACAAAACTATAGTTAACCAGTGTACTGTTCACTCTACAATATGGTCCCAGAGAGGGAAAAACTGGACAGCTGTCCTGTGATTTCATCTCTGGTATTAATATTAAACAAAAATGTATACAGAAAAAAATCTTTAAAATTAAAGCATTTAAAGATATAATATTGATCTTGGCTTATCAATTTACTTTTTCTTAGATAATGCAAATAAACATCTCCTAGATTTTTCATATTTGTAGCTGGAAGCCAAAACTAAAATCCTTATCTAAGTATTCTAATTTTTCCTTTATAAAGCTGCAAGAAGTAAAGGAATGAAAATTAAAAATTTCACAAGGTTACAGAGTTTCTGGACTGGCACTAAGTCCTGTTCTTGTAATGTCCACCACAACCTATGTCTCAGGTGAGCAGAGGGGCAGAGCAGACAAGTATTGGCCCCTGGTGCTATGGAACAAGCTGCCCAGGGAGGTGGTTGAGTCACCATCCCTGGATGTATTTAAGAGATGGGTAGATGAGGTGCTCAGGGATATGGTTTAGTAGAGGACAGGTACAGTTTGACTCAATAATCTTCAAGGTCTTTTCCAACCTAGTGATTCTGTGATTCTGTGACAGAGAAGCAGTTAACTACAGATCCTTCCACAAGACCAAGAATAGAGTCAGGAATAATAAGGGCTCTTGTGTCTCCAGTCACATCTGCTCTATTTCACTGCTTATCCCAATGGGCTACTGAATGTATTGCTGCATGTATGAGAGGATCCTTCAAAATGTTCCTGTTGTTAGGGTAAGCTTGTTTTAAGATCCGTATGCTACGCCAGTCTCTTGACATTCAATCTCATAACCTTAAAAACATAAAATGTTTGGCTATTTTTAAACTTGCTTACAGGTCTCTGTACATGATCTGGAAACCAGCTTAATGGGCCAAGGCTGACAGCATCACCCTTACTCCTTGCTGACATAATTGTCCTTCTTTGTTGATAGAACAGTGCTCAGAATATCTCAAAATGCAAAGGATATCTCAGGAAGAAAATTTAGACTTATGCCATTCATTTAAATTATTAAATCTGAGGTATAATGGTAACACATAGCTAATTAAACTTCACTAATAAGGAATAAAAATGGAAAAAAAAATTAAAATATATTATCAGTCATCTTTCTTCCCAAACACAGTACATATATCTGGCTAAACTGACCTTGTACTTTCCTCTATGCTTTGGCATTTCTGTTTTTTTCTGATTAAGCATTAAAAAAATGAAGGCTAATTTTTCCTCGTCAAATTTTTGCTGACCGTTTCATTAACAATCCAACCAAGTTATTAAGAAAGAAGACAGCCATAAACAGTTGTGTTCCACTAGTCCTTGGGGTGGGCCTGTGCACAAAAGCACAAGTATTTCTCCTCCTAAGCTAGTGCCAGGAGCACAAGAGGACTATGGCACTGGAGCAGACCCAGGCACCTTCAGGCTTCTTGTAGGATGTTGCCTCTGGGTAATACCATTTCTCAGACACCTCTCTAAATGACTCCATTTACTGCTGAGTGGCTAAATACTTTAGGATGTAGCCAGGTTCTAATCAGATCAATGTGAAAGGGCCTTGAGACATCACTAAAAGGTTAGAAACCTCAGCTAGCACTGATGTTTTTCACTGGTCAGGGGCTGGTGGTTTATAGCATGCTTCTACTGACAGTAGTTTAAAGTAAGAGCCCAGTTACTGCTTCTACTTTTCTTTGCAGGGTGAACTGTAAGATTTCTTTTCAAACCTCCTTTTCCTTGTGTGTTTCCTGGGAAAGCAAAGCAAATTCTGTATTTTGGCTCAGAAGGAACCAAAAACCAGTCAAGGAGTAAGGGCTGCTCCAGGAATTTCATAAGAGACATTTGAACGCGTGGGATATCAATGAAAATAAATTGCATCTGGCCTGCTTCTTTTTTGTGATAATTTCAGAGGAAAAGGACACTGTAATAATGAAAAAATATTGATAGCCTTTCCTCAGTAATGAATTCAAAGTTTACAGAACACAGCAGGGACTCTAGCATAGCAACATCGCGTTCATTGAGAAACATGGTTATTACAAAAATATTAAATTATTTTTCAATAAAATATTTCATACACATAAACACATAAAGCAGCTGGAGAGAAAAATCAAATTCTAATTCTGTCTTTAAAACCTGGTGATAAATGGTTTCCTTCAGATTCAAGGAGATAGATACGTTTAAAGACAGGCTTGCATGCAGCCTTGATTTCTGCTATCCTCTTGACTAGGGCTCAAGAATGCCATACTGAAGATAAAATTTAATTTCCATGAGAGGCCTGGATGATTCTGGGAACTGATAATGGCACGTAGAGCCTTTTGCCTTTGCAAGACGCTGGTTCAAATAGAGGTCAAACTGTGACCGATCTTTGCTCCCCTCGGATGGCTGTTGGCTATATGGTCCGTGACAAGAATCAGTCCTTCCCAGCTGCTTTCTGCATCCTCATAGCTGGCACAATCCCAGTTATTTTATTTGCCAGATACCGCAGGGCTGTGGGGGCAGTGGTGGCGGTGGGGAGGCCAATGACTTCTTTGTCATTGCTGGATTTTTGGCCTTCCTGACTGAGGTGGAAGCTATACACTTGGCAGTGTAACGAAGCTCCCCTGCTTCTATGGCCTGCAGAGAATTTAGTTCTCTACTGTTGTCAGTCAAACAGCTTTCTGTAAGACTAAAGATCAATTAAAACTCCATGCCCTCTCCTCCTCCCCATAAACAGTGTATTTTCATATATGCAAAAAAACCCGAAAAGAAACCTCCACCTCCCTGTATATGAGCTGGTCTTTGAAAGACTGTCATTTTCAGTGAACTGTAGATTATTTACCACTGACCTGATGTGGGAGGGGGAAAATAAGACTATTTTGAATATCAGAAGGAGGATATTATGTTAAAAAGACTTTTATCAACTGTGCTGCTATCAGTCTGAAAAATCCTGACCTTTGTAAATGCTATAGGTTTATATTTTTATGCCATGGAAGAACATCACATTAAAAGCTTGAGAAGTACAGAATGAGAGAGTCTGTACAGGATCTGATATTCATGAAAGGGAAAGAAAATGCAATTTAAGTCTTTGAATGTTTGCTGTGTATCTTTTTAATGAGGCAAAATGAGATTTGACTCTAAAAGAAAAGGCAGAAAGAGAGGAAGGGTGACATTCATCCTCATCTCCCTTTGTTCCTTTGCCTTGAGCTGAATCTTCCATCCCACAAAGCCTGCTACCCACGGTTACCATTTCACTGAGTGTATGCACAGCTCCTTGGTGTAGGAAGTTCTTATTACCTTATATTTTTTTCACATCACAGATTCACAGAATCACTGGGGTTGGAAGGGACCTCTAGAGGTCATCTAGTCCAACCCCCCTACCTACAAGATCACTAAACTTCTCTTTGGTACTGTAAATTTGCATAGGTCAACATGAACTCAAAATCACATTGTCTAGATCTATATTTGCCAGTAATGCTGGCTAGAGTGATGATTTGCTTTCTGCCACCTTTTGAACCACATCTTCATCTTAGTCCACTTCTGTTCTGTTGTCAGCATGATACATCAACTACAATGTGAAAGCTGTGGGTTTGGCAAGTAGAATTGCCTGAAACACAGCTATGTTATCATTTCCTCCATTTCCTACTGTCTACAGATACAAAATGCCTGCTCTGTTTAGAAGAAAAAAATTAAAGGTTGTTTGTCTCTGGATAAGCTTAATTTTACCCAGAAAATTATACCAAAAAATTTAACAAAAACAATTGTCACTGATGACAGTTTTGACAGAGATTAAACATCCTATGGATTTCCAGGAGGCTATAGGAAACTCACTATAATCTGTAGAAAATTGCTGCTTTCTTTCAGGAAATATTAATTAAAAATTATTTCCACAGCAAGTACACTTTGATTTAGAGTGTTGTTTTTTTCTTAGTTTTAATGCAAAGCAAACATTAAAAAAGCCTTTAAAAGATTTCTGGAAATTATTTTTACCTTCTAAAATTTTGAATTCTTTGAAATTTTTTTTAGGGAAAACCCCCATATAAACATCAATGCATTTCTATTAAAAAAAATTGTTGCGTACTTGTTCTAAATTTAATGAAAAATCAAGGTTAAATCCAAATCCTCACATGCTAAAATATATGCATGTGCATAGTTCCCAGGAAAGATGAACTTCATCATATACAGTTTTGAGCAGATGAAGTTCCTGGAATACCTCAAGGTTAATCAGAACTCCACAAGACTTTGGAACACGTTTGTCTGGGTAAAAAAATAAGCAAAATTCAGGTGGAAAAGATTTGTAAAGATACAGCTGTGGAATAATTAAGGCTAGAAGTTTCCCTTGGAAAGGGAAGGATCCGCTTCAGCAGGATGTGGTCTTATCCCCAACACACAGAGCTGAGTGGAATCACTGATCAGACATACAAGTGAACTGATCACCCTCACAATGCTACCTACATATAATCAGTTGCAAAATCACTTACATGAATAAATGCTAATTATGCAGATGTAGACAAATACTTGGAAAACATCTTAACGTATTTTAATATGTTATGATTAATAAATTATTCTTGATTATCAGCAAATTTTCAGCATGAACTGGTACATTGAATCGGCATTTCAAGATAAAACAGAAAACGTGTCTTGAGGTTTACTTCAGAAGATTTTCTTACACACAAAATATGTTTTCTTCCCAGAAATTCTGACATGAAAACTCTCTTTATATCCATATATTGTTTATGTAACAATAAAAGCTTAATGATGATGCACATGCAAACTGGAAATATTGCAGCTGAAACATCAGATTTCTCACTTATTTGATTTTCAGGCCTCCAATCAGAAAGAAAAAGCAATGCTGAGATGGCTATGTACAATAAAATAAAAAATAAATATATTGTTGGCTTTTCCCAAGTAAAAGTATTCTTTTAAGTACATCAGCATAGAGGATTAATCCACTATTACAAGTAGCACACTGATAAAAATGACAATACATTAATAAATTATTTTTAAAAGCAAAAACCATGTTGAAATATAGGGAATCTCTTTTACATTAATCACCACATGTCCAGTTCTTCAGTGACACAGTCAAAAACAAAAACAAAAAGATCCCCACTCTATAACTTCAAAAGGCCAATACAAGTCTTTAGTGTAACAGCTAAAGTTAACAGAGTTCACAGTTCTTTAAGCTAATTTTGTAGAGAGGTATCCACTTTCCTGGTCTGCTGCCCAAACACTTAATAGCATTTATGGATGTTTTTTTGCTGTAGCCTCCAAAAACATAATGAATGTAAATGGATGCTGTATTATAGGCACAAAAGCTGGGGTAAATTTTCTGTATAAATCTAGGGTATCTTAACAGACAGCAAGAAGATGTAACTGATATGAGATGCACAATGTGTGATAATATTAATATATCCTAATTAATGCCCCTGCATTAACTCTGAATTTTAGTGGGTAAATCTGCCTTCCTTCACTGTGATAGTTAAATTTGGTCCTGAACTTCATGCCATGTCCATATGGTTCAGGGGAAATTTGGAGCCTCATGCTCCAGGAACACTGACCATTACTCAAGAATGCTCATGATGAGTAATGTTTGGCCTTGCAAGAAACTCCCTTGGTTAGAATCATAAAATCATAGGGGTTGGAAGGGACCTCGAGAGATCATCGGGTCCAACCCCCTGCCAGAGCAGGCTCCCTAGCTCATATTGCACAGAGAGGCGTCCAGACAGGTCTTGAATATCTCCAGAGGAGGAGACTCCACCACCTCCCTGGGCAGCCTGTCCCAGGGCTCTGTCACCCTCACTGTGTAAAAGTTCTTCCCCATGTTGGTGCAGAACTTCCTGTGCTCCATTGCCATTGCCTTGCAGCCATTGCCCCTTGTCCTGTCTCCACAGACCACTGAAAAGGGGCTGGCTAATTCCTCCTGCATTCCATGCTTAAGATAATTATAAACATTAATTAGGTCCCCCCTTAGTCTTCTCAAGACTGAACAGTCCCAGCTGGACTTGGTCCCTAGGACCAAGGACAGATTGAGAGGATCTAGTCTGCAGTGTCTTGACTGTTTGAATCATGACATGAATTCTTTGTTCTTCAGTATTTCCCTACAATGTAAGGAAGAAGGTGTCATTATAATTGTGCATTTCATACAGCAAGCAGTATGGAGTGGTAGCAGCACTCTCCAAACAGGTCTGCTACAGCCCATTAAGGACCAGCAACTCCATTCAGCAGCAGATGAAAAAATTTCACTACATTTCTAGTGCAACCTGCAGTTAATTACACTGATGTATCGGTCCATGAATTGTTCAAGGACATCTTGAACCTTTTAAAGTAAACAACTAATTAATTATTTATTGGATAAATTAATAGAATAAATAATTGGATAAATTTCATTAATTAATTGAATGAATAAGCTTGCATCTAACATGTATATTCATCTTCAAAAGCATCTGGGCTCATGCAAGTATTCCTTATTGCAGAAGACTAGAAGAATTATGTTTTAATTGAAGACAAAATGCATCTGTTCTTTTTTATTTGTTGGTGGGGATTATAATAACAGAGACTGTTGCTTTTTGAAGCATAGTGAACCACATAACATTAGGAAATTATTATAAAATAAAGATAACAAAACATCTTTGTCCTTTGCAGGAATGTATTATCTAAAAAAAAAATTCTTCTACCTCTATCTTTTCCCTAGGGGTTTGTTTGTTTTTCTTTGCATGACAGCACCTCAGAAAAATCCATCGTTTTTCACTGTTAGGGACCAGGTGGTAGCATATATTCAGAATCAGAAAGCATATTTCTTCCGGTAAAAGAGAGCACCTAAGAACACTTTGCATTTGGAGTTTCCCTGAAGCAGCCAAGATAGAGTTAAATTTTTCACATTAATTTCTTGGCATTTTTAAAAAATGTGTTCAACCTGCTATTTATTAGTGAAATCTGCAAATAAGCATCACTCAGTCCAACAAGACATTAATTATAAATACATCTTCTGGCAGATCTAAGTATTGGATGTTTGTGGAATTTATTTGTGCATGTAGGGCAAAGACTGTAAAGCATAAAACTAGTCATTAACTTAAGTCATATGCACTTTTCTCCTGTGTTTCCAAACATCTTTCAATTAATTGAAGTTTCTTCTTATATAAGTGAATGATCTCTGTGGAAGCTGATTCCATCAACATCCATTTCTCTTTCCTCTCTCCACAGGACATGTACACGACTTTTGTAACTTAAAATCCTGTTTTACTTCCAAATATTTAGGTACTTATGTGAGTTCATGCATACAGTTATTCCATGGAAATTGAATTATATAATAATTTGAATTAATATTGTGGATTTAAATTGAGGGTTTCTGCAGTAGAGCCACTGGAATTTTGTGTTAGCACTTAAACCAAAGCTTTGATTTCAATGAAGAATCAGGCTGGTTCACCCAAATAGGATTTCCCAAAACCATTGCCTAGAAGTTAAACTCAAATTGAACCCACAGGGAGAAAGAAAGCATCATTATCTCTATCTCTTTATTTTACAGTCTTATGTGTTTTCCCACCTTCTGGTTTCCAGCAAGGACCATGAATGCAAAAAGGCGGTGAAATAGGCTATTCTACCACCACCTGCTCAGAAGCAGAAAACAACAATGCTCAGAGCACAAGCACAGCTGCTGCTGTAAGAGTTTCGGCACAGGTTGACAAATTGATGTGCACAATATTTGGGGGAACTCTTAGCTTTATAACAAGTCAAAAAATTCTAATAAAGCTTTCCAGTTGCTCTGTCAATGAATATAGCCTACATCTGGAGCCAGCCATATGCTGCCAGGGAATATGTGACTTGTACCTAAGTTCTCACATCGGAAATAATGTAGGTCTGATTAATGCTGGGCTCATTAGGCAAGTTGGAGATAAGCCTGAGGAATTGCCAAAAGAAACAAGAGGCAAGAAATATGTCCAAGCTTTTAGTATTTTCATTTAAAATTTTATGTATCTCCAGATAAGTAGAGTGATTGTTTTTTGCAATTCCTCCAAAGCCTGTGTCTGTCTAGCATTGAGAGCTAAGCTGTAAAAATAAAGAAAACGAAAAATGGTACTCAGGTATTTAGAAAGTGCTATAAGAATGGAGGAGTTTGCCATAGGAGTGCAGCAGTGGCCCCAGAGTCTTTCTTCTATTCAGAGACTGCAGACAGACAACCTGTTCCCAGAGCACAAGCCAGAGGAGGAGAAGAAAACATCCGGTGCTGGAAGCCATTTAGATCAAAGAAAAGTCTAAAAGCAGCTAAGTGCAGCACTATTTGACAAAAATGTAGGTGTCTGGAGAGTGTCCAAGTGGCTGTGCTCCTGCAGAACTCTGTGGGAAAGGCACAAATTGGGCTGAATATTTTTCTAAAGGGAAATTTTTCAAATGATGATGTTGCCTCATGCTGGATTTCTTTATTTGTTCCCCACACTAAACATACACTGGTTTCACAGGTGTCCATTCTGGCTCCCAATTGTTCCCATACACAGATGCAAGGTGCTGTGTGATTTGCAGCTCTGGAAGTCCGTGAGTACCACCACCACCACCCCCCAACCACCCTCCCCCAAACTAGTCACGTTGCAGGATGTTTCACAGGCAGTGATGCGAGGAAGTTCAGGGAGCTGTAGTGTTCCAATACAGGTATGTCCTTGCAAAGCTCTGTTTGAAAGACTACAACTCCCAGAATATTCCACTTTTTCATTAACTGCTGCAGAGACTTTTGTAAGATGACACCTGCTGCAGGAGGAAAAAATAAAATAAAATAAAATAATGTGGGGAATCAATTGTTAGTGTGGATAATGTAATTAGAAAACCATTCTTTGACACTCCAGAATCCTTATCGAGTTGGTGTTAAGGCGGCTTGAGAAACTGAGATACAGAGGACTTCATACAAGGAGAAAACCCCCAATACAAAAATCTTTATTTGTACTAGATGGAATTTCTTCTTCAAAGTTCAAGCTTAGCACCAAAAAGGGAATCCTCTGAATCCCAAGAGCCAAGGTCCAAAAAGGCCCCAAACTGCACCCCAGAAGGTAGTATTTGGGGCACGTATAACTGCAGTATGAATGGGAGACCTCAGCAACTGAGTGGACTTAGGTACATACTGCTCATCCCAGGACATACTCAGTGACAGGAATACATCTCTGTGCCATAAAGAGACATAAATGACCTCTTTTTATTTAAATATATAGATATATAATTTGGTCTCACCAAAGTTGTCTATGCAGAGCAGTGAACAGTACACTTGAAAGGGGATTGAGGACTTTCAACAACTTCTAGTTCACGGTTCTGCAAATCCTCCCAGTCCTGATCCCCAAGTATTCCTACAAGATTATTTTTTTTTCTAGCTGTAAACTTTCTTCTTTTTTTGGTTAATGCAAAAATAATCTGCTGAGGGTTAGCTTCCAGCATATACTAAAAGTTTCTGTATCTTTCCATTTCTTACCTAAAACTGAGTGCTCTCAGGCAGCAGCACGTCTGTCTTGCTGCACAGCACTTCAAATAATTTCCTGGGCCAAATATTCCAAAGACTGATAATAACCCTCACCACAACAGAATGAAATACCCAAGGACTTGCACTCTAATACTTTTCTGATGTGCAAGAACATCCCTGAGAGAAGTCTGAAACGGTACAGCAAAAATAGAAACTGCCACACATCGTAAGGCTATGAAACATATTCTTTCAACCTGTGAATGCCTCTAGCTTCATGTTTTATTCAGTATTTAGCCAAGGACAGAGATACTTCCTCAATATGCATGCCAGGCACACCAAGTTTTCTAGAACTTTTAGTTTCTCCAGTTCTTTGGATTGGCCCCAGAACTTCAGTGTGCATCCTGGACATTAACACTACTGTGGATAAGTTTCCCTGGTTTTACTATTATTACAGAACAACAGCCTCTCCTTTCCAGAAAGCAATTACATCAGTGGCACAGCAATAATGATAGTGGCCAACCCATGAATTATTTGTTATGTTTGACTTCAATCTACCAAGAAAGATGTGCACACCTCCAGATGACAAGATTATCATGACTGAAGACATTCAGAGAATGTTGTGTTATGCACTCTATTTGCAATTTGGAAGAACATCTGGAAAATCAGAGAGGCAATACTGTATGGGCTAAAATGGTCCATATATAGGATTAAAGTCTACAGTATCGCAGGCTATGTACTAAAGTCTTTCTTTAGCCTGTTATTCAATTATGCTATAAATGCCTTGCTCATGTAACCTGGGATATGTCCCAGGTTTAAAGGTCCTCATTGATGTAAAGTTTACCAAGGTGTCAGCAGCCAAAGGGGCAACAAAACCTTCTTCCAGCCCAAAGAGGGGTGTAGTCTGAGGTTCAGGAGCTCGCTTCTAACTGTGGGTGTCCTATTCAGTCAGTGACATGTTGGACAAGATAGTTATAACAGTGATTTGTTGCAAACAGAACTTTTTTTAGCTTTCTTAAAAGATAACTTCAAATCAGACTTCAAATTTAAAAGATTTTGAACCCCTCAAATCCCTTTTTTTATTATTTCACTATATTGTAGAAAAAAAGAAAATATCCCCAAATGACTTTTCTAATTTTTAATGCATTTATATAATTTTACCAAATCGGGACACACTTTAACCTTGCTACGGTTGTCCCTTCAATGACAGTGGATCTTTTCAGAAGCGAACATAAATGAAGGTCAGTTAGGACATGTTTAGCATATAGAATGCAGAAAGGACAGAGTCCATATATCTGTTTTCAGAAAATGATCTTCAGAAAGGAATTAGCACTAGCATGTATAGAATTAGCAGCTTCTAGCTTTGAAAAAGAAGGAAAGGAAACATACAAAAGTGTAAATTCTGAGATAATATAATACTATTCTGATTCATCTGCCCCAATTTAGGTATCATAACTTAGAAAGCCAATTCTTAGCTAGTCATCTCAGACTATCCAGACAATATTTCTGTGCGTGCTTTTAGAAGGTGATTCAGCACGTCCTAAGAGTTTTCTAACATGCATCATGTGAATCATATTCTGGAGGTGCGTATTTTTCTCTCTTTATAAGTAGGCGAGATGGACCCATCTTCAGTGTCCAAAAATTCAAAGATTGTATAAAATTGTATGTTTAAAATACATTAGTAATTTTATTCCTATGCTAGGTCTGGCTATGCTGTGAACACTTAGGACAGGAGACAGTGCTGGATAAAAGTGACTTGGATGCATTTCTGTACATCTTTACTGGTAAGGGGACCTATCTTTGGTGTCAAGGAGTGGGCTTGCCTCATGTTCAACACTAGAGCAAAAAAACCACCTGCTTTTTCTCAGATTTCTCCCACCTCTTTAGAACTTGTTTTACTTCAGACTGAAGCTTATAAAGTCTGATGTATGTAAATATAGGCTGGTGCAAATCAGAGGCAGGAGCAAAACCAAGCTGACAGTATAAGTATGCCTATGAGTTCGGTATTGCATTGCCCCCAGTCGTATAGCAACGGGATGAAAAAGGACCTTTAGTCCCATCAGATGCCACCCATTATTTGTACATTTTTGCAGGAGGTATGCATGCCTTGTCTGGTCTGAGAATTGCACATAGCAGAGTCTTGGTACGTATAATTTGTTTCCTGCTTCTGTTTTTAATTAGAGGGAGAACAGAAGGGACAGAAGGTCCATGTTCTCTGTCACCTTTTGCAGTGGGTTTTCTGTTATCTCTTTGTTCCTGCTGTCCTTATTCCCTGGCTATTTATTTTATTAACAAACAATCTGCCTGCAACTACTTTTTTTTTAATTAGCACTATATCTGATTTTAGTAGAAAAGCCAAAGAAGAACAATCTGTATCCCCTTCACACTGTATGTAGAAATGCCTTTCATACTCAGCTCTGCAATACAGCATTTAATGCTCTGTTTCATTAATCCTGTTTACAATGCCTTGCCTTCATACATCATAGCCATTGTAGAGGGAGTAGAGATGTTACTGTCTAACAGGTAGGATTAAATGGCATTTGCAGTGTGGATGGCTTTACTTCAGTTGGGAGACACGTGTCCATCCACCCATACCTCCATACACCCAACCACCCGTCCATCTACCTACTATCATGCAGATATAGATATCTGCATCAGTACTGCATTGTATTTCTTCCTTTAAACCAATTAGTCTACGTTTTGGTCAGAAATATGAGTAACTTCTCTCATTATTGATTACCCAACATTTGCACAGTATCTAACTCACTATGATTAAATGATCTGCTACAGTGTGCAGAACTGGAATGCCAAGCTAGAGAAAGACATTCAGTACTTTTACTGCCAGAACAAAGGATGTGAGATTTTTCAGACTGCAAAGAAGGTAGAGGAGAAAAGGTTGGAAAAGGAAGAATCTTGGCAGAGATTCACTCTGGTGAAAGACAATTTGATTTTAAGCTAAATTTTAACTATGTGCAGTACAAATGTAACTTGCTTGGTGGTGCTTGGTATGAGCTTGGGGGAATGGGGATGGTTTCTTGTTCACCATGTTAAAAATTTTAGGGTTTTTTTTTCCCTACCCTGTATCAGATCAAGAAGATAATCTAGCTTTCAGTCACACTGCAGATATATTTTATTCAAAGAATATAACTGTGGAGAGCTACTGATAAACCTGCCTGCTGCGAATGCTACAAAATCTATTGACTGACATATATGTCAGAGACTTTGGGTTAGAATCACAGAATCACAGACTGGTTTGGGTTGGAAGGGAACTCAAAGATCATTTACTTCCAATCCTCTGCAATGGGAAGGGACAACCTCGACTAGACCATGTGATTGAGTAGTATCAGGCAGTTGGAGCTTAAAAATGTCAGATAATACCAATCTGCGATGTTTCTGATGAACATGACTCCAAAAGTCACATTTTATGGAGACATAGAGATTAACTGACATATAGGAAAGTTAAACTGATCAGAATAATTACCCTTTGATCACTATATTCACCCAATCTAGCTCTGGAATCAACTGAGTTTATGCTAAGCTAGTTATCATTCACAATTCCAAGTGTCAGTATTTTGATATACAAGCTGACAAAGAAAGATAAAAAGTAGTAATTTCCTGCTTGCATTGCATTTCTGCATGAACATGATCAGGGTTGATGAAATATCAAGGAAAGTGCTTTAAGATCATGTACAATCACTCCATCTTTTTTTTATTTTTTAATATGCTGAAAGGGTGGAAAAATGCAAAACCACATAGAAAACATAAAGAAATGATAAATTAAATGTGATAATGCTAAATTCTGAACTTAAAGACATCACACTCCAAACTAAACCTGAACCTCAAGTTTTATGAAATTTGGCTTTGTAAAATCTGTTACACATTTCATATTTGCATTCAATGGAGATGTTAAAGTTTCAGTTACATGCCTAAATGTATGTGTGTCTGCAATAAATCATCTTTTAATATACTAAATGCTAAAAATATAGAGAGAATGCTTTGATTATTATCAGAGTTTTAATAAATGCACAGGGTTTACAGGAAAAAACAAAACATAAATAAATTGAATCTACCAATGTGCTACACAGAATGTCATGTAAGGTCTATGACTGAATTTATTTCTTCCTTAACTGTTTTAGACTCTTATACTGAGGAAAAAAAAAAGCCTCAGCTAAAGTTTCTGACTTTTTTGCTCAGTCTGCTGTATAAAGTTACTGTATTTTCCAATTATTGTCTGCCATCGTCTTGGTAACTCTTTAAGGCAACAGCTACCTCCATTAATGACTTAAATACCAGCTAAATACCGGGGATGCTTCAGGAAAATGACAAGTTTTTTAAAGACCACTCAAATATTCATTGAACTGTGCTTGGTGGGAAAGAGAAGGTCATGATGTACAAATGTCATGGCAATATTTTTCGTAGTTGTCAGATATAAAACACACTCCTTCAGCTGTACTTTAAGAGGGAATATGTGAGTTGAAGGAAAAGTTTGTACTTTCACATGAAATGATTTTCTTCAAGTGAAAATGTGAATTCCAAACAAAAATGGAAGCTTGAATAGCCACTCCAAAGGTTGGGATATGGGTCAGTTCACTGGTGTTTAGAAGTAATTCTCTTTGAAGCATCCAGGCTCGTTGTATAACAAGTTCCAAAGTGTTTTGCTCATAAATTAACTTCATGTGAGGATAGATATGAGCTTCTCTTTGCATGAAGTACAGTCACCCCTGACAGACAGCAATCTCCTATCTTAACAAATAGTGAGTAACACTTTTCAGTAGTTTGATGCTAATGCGCAAAAAGACCAGATAAGAAAAGGCCTTTATTGCTTATCAGGTACAGTTGTCACCAGAATTCAAACTCTTTTCCATTGGCTTCACTGACAAGTAACTTTTTAATAATGCATGTTACTGATAGCACAATAAAGCTCACACAGAAAGGAAAGGTAGAGCTGGGTTTTCTACCATGAGCAAACACAGTAATTTAGCAGGTTCCAACTCTGTTTTTTAATCATGCTGGAACAACAGAACATTTGAAGGATCCATTCCTGGAGAAAATAAGAAAGGCAGGAGATAAATATTTTGGATATGATGCCAAGTTGAAATTGCAGGTTTTGAAATCGAGACAAAATATATTTTAATTTGGAAGTTGTGTGCTATTATCACCACTGTAATACACTTGACTGCCTCTTACAATATTTTTGTCAGGACATTTCTCCAACCAAAATCCTCTTTTAAAAACTTTTTGGTAATGGCAGTACATTGCCAAGCTAGGTGACTTGTCAGTCTGTTCAACACTTTTGGAGGTATTCATACTTGTACAGTCAATAATACTTTTAACTTGCACTGGGGACAAGAAGACAAGAGTTTTCTTTGAACTTTCTACACTTGAGGAGTTATGTCACATTCTTAACAGCTCTTTGACAACACAGAAGTCATTTTTACAATAGATTACTGGGTTGCTTCACATAATGGAATGGAGCTGTGAAGGGGCACTGCTTGTGAGGAGACCTCATTTTCTCTTAACTTTGTATTTAAAAATGCTTCAAAGTGGTTGACAAGAAGGAAAAAAAAAGGCAAAACTTCTTGAGATGATAAGACTTTATCTGATTATGAAACTGGACTGGCAAATGCATATGCCATTTGGGTTTTGGTTTTTGAGCTATATGTGCAACTCCTTTTTCCTTTAACATATATATTGACATATATGGTATGTTATATCATAATGAGGGGGAAAAAATGAAAAACCTTTGCTAAAAGAAAGTAAGATTTTATAAGGAGAATCTTCAATATTGGTGGCTAGATTTCCTTACTTAGAGTATTCTGAAATTTTCCCTTACGTCACATTTACTGCAGTGGGATTCCTGGGTATTCAGAATGAAGACTATTGCCTTTTTATTTAATTTCTTTAAATATTAATAGAGTAACCTGACTTCAGGCCATACAATGAAGTGAAGAAATTATGACTTCAAAGAAACTGTATTCATAGAGTCATAGAAATATTAATAATGGAAGGTACCTCTGGAGCTCCTTCAGTTCAAGTACCCTGTTCAAAGCACTAATAGCTTCAAAATTTGATCCAGGTAGGTCCAGCTGACTTTTGAAAATCTCCAAGAACTTGTCAGGGTTTTTTTTTTTCCCTTATGCCTGGCCAGGATTTCTTTTACTGCAATTTATAATTGATTTTGTCCTTTTGCTGTGTGTTTCTGAGAAGAGTTTGGCCCCAGCAAGAACATTGCCTCTTAACTTTCCTTTTTCCAGGCTGAATGAACCCTGCTCCCTCAACTTCTTCCTGTCCTGCTTAGAGGCCTTCAGCTGGCCTCTGTCCAGTTTGCTGACATCTGCCTTGTTGCCAGGTGCCCAGAAATGGCCTCACCAGTGAGGAAGAGAAAGGAATAATCACTTCTCTTTTTCTGCTGGGTCTGATTTGTCAGTATGGCCCCATGGGCAGTTATCACAAGAGTGCGCTAACAATGCATGTTTAACTTGCAACTCTTGTTCAACTCATGTATTAACCAAGAAAAGATACAACTTAGTCTGTGCCCAACCTGAATCCTCCTGGATGTCCCTTAATCTTTCACCATACCATCACTACCAGAACAGGTTTAACCAATGTGGCCCCACATCCAAACATACCCTGCATAGGACCAGATTTTTCTTAAACTGTTTTTCTTAAACAGTGAAAACCAACCAAGCTACTGTCCGGGGAAACTGTTTATCTGCACCTATCAGTACAAGGCATTGCTGCAGATAAACATCAAGCAAACCCTGTCAGAAGTGTTTCTGGGCCTGAAGTCTGCAGAGCCAGGGATAAACAGGAAAGGGGACACAGGCTGAGCAACAGGGTTCTTCCCAAAATCTCTTAAAGACTTTCTGTCAGGGCAAGATTTCTTGCCACCCTGTAACTCCAGTCTCCAAAGAGATATCCATAGATATCTACAGGAGAGTCAAAGTGAGAGACGTGAAGATGTTTATCCCTATACCTGCCTATATCATCTCACTCCTGGGTATTGCTACATACAAAACAGGGAAATAGAAAGCAGCTGAATTTCTCAGCCACCTAGTTAAATGAGTAATCTATTCTCTTAAACTGCTATTAGAGGGACAGATATTGAAATAACATCTCACCTGTATTCACAAGAACACCTTTTTCTAAGCTCCTGTAATTTTGGGCTGTCTGGTACCTTTAGCAGTTAGTTACATGTGCTACTTTAACTTTGTCTTAGCTCTGTTGCAGGAATAACCACAGCTATGTTGCTTTTGCCTCATGACTCATTTTTCCCTAAGTGGTAGGTAAAGGCTCCTTTATATATATGCTGGCAGAATCATGATGTGCTTTTTCAGTAGCATCTTCAAGCACTCAGCTGTCAATGAGATTCAACAAGGTTTCATAGTACTTTCTAAGAGCAGGTGGAGTGAGCGCTTGCTGATTGTTTCGCTGATTGGCATCCCACATATATGTCTTACATACGTACATAAATAAATAAATAAATATATATATATATACACAAAAGAAGGTTTTGAACTATCAGAGGACAGTTCCAAAACAAACTGAAGCTCATCTTTCTTCCCTGGAATTTGATTAAACTAGGGAAAGTATTGGTACAGGATGCTGTAGATGCTAAAAGGTTACATAAAAGTTAAAAAACCCAAGAAAAATTATGGAAGGAAAATGCATAAAAGCTATTAAACACAACTGTATCATCTTTAGCTCAGTATGTCCTTGGTCTGAAAATATATGGAGAACAGAAGAAATATTATAAACCTTCTGGTTTAATACTCTTCTTGGACCGTCTGCTCTTGTCCACACTGAGAAACAGGATACAGAGCTGGAAGTCCAGATAGGTCCTGTATGGCATTTCTTATGTTCTCATGCCAGTTAAATACAATATGGTACTAAAATCAGGTACAACTAAGCTGTATTTCTAGAGCTAAAACTATTTGGAAAGATTTTCTAACCACTGTGCATGCCATATTTTATGGTAAATGTCCTATACACTTCATCTATATGTCATGAACAGAAATTTAAGATCCTGCACAGAATTTTTTTGTTCTGAATCAGCTTCTACCTTTTATAGAGTCAATCACCTATATCAAATGACAATTCATTCTGTTGGATAACATGGGTATCAAACAAGAGCCATATAGTAACTCCTGCTGTTGAGCAGGGCGTGTCAGCACCTGGTGTAGTCAATATGTGCTTATTTTAGTATAAACATATTTCAGTCATGAAGGTCTACAGGGGAGATTCTCAAGGAATGATTCTGACTTAAAAAAAAAAAAGCATCCACTATACACAGTTATAAAAGAAAGCCACTCTTAGTTTAGAAAACTGAATCGATTTCTTTGTTTATAGGTAGTGTTGACTGGAAATAGCAAAGCTTTCCTAAAAAAAAATAACGTTGATTTGTGCTTGCAGGTATTTACAGAGTGACATGACAACCTTTCCCAGTATGGTATGTGTAGTAAGGAATCACAACTTCCTTACATCTTGGTCAATCTTTTACTTCTAATCATTCTTATTTTGCACGAACAATGAAGCTTTTGTGGTACTCCTGTGGATATCTCAAATCTGCACACATAACCTTGTTTCAGGTCAATTTTATTTTGCTTTTCCCTCCAATTATTTCAAAACTTTGCTTTCAAAAAGCCTCCTACTGGCTTTAAAAATCTCTATTTAATACATAACTGCTGATAGACTAGTCACTAATGCATTATTTATTATGTAAATCCTTGCTGCATACTAGTTTTGACATCCCATCTTTGTGGGCGTGTGTAAGTACTTCATAAAGCACTGGCATTTCTTCTGTAGTTTTGTATTTTGTGAAAAATAAAAGCCTGCTTGCTGAAAAGAAAAATCCTGTGGTTTAGTGATCTGAGTGCCCAAATTATGCAGGATCAAGAATTCCAATCCAGTGGATTCAACTGTAGCCCGACAAAGTACTACTGAGCTTTTCACTCAGTCTGGGTTTTAGCTGGTCTTTGCTCCCATTCTGTGACAAGAGGATGACTTGAATAAATGCGAATTCAGGATTTCTTGTATAAGCTGTTCTTTCTTATGACAGGCTATTCAGAAAAAAAGACTTTTTCATAACCTGCTAGAATGCCCTACTCGCTTTTTTCTATACCAAACAGTCTGCCCCCTGACAACAGACTTTGTTCCAGAAATCCATAAAATGCAGGAAGATTTCCCCTCAACTTCAAGAAACAGGCCTAAGAGGCACAGCAGCACTGAGGATTACAGTAAACAGCTCTTGGTGTCTGAACACTTCCACAGTTTTTCCTTAGGGCTGATGTTAGCCTGACCTGGGGACTAAGCGCCCCTTTGCTGGTGTACTGCTGGAGCACAGATTCCAGTTCATCTTCAACTAAAAAAAATTGGTTTGTGAGCTCTGAGACCACTCTGTGGTGCAACCGAAGCACAGTAAAGGGAGGCAATTGGGAGATCCAGTTCCAGGGGGAAAGCCCATTTGATCTGAATCAAAACACTAATGTAGATGCAGACATAGGTGCTTATTGTGGCACAGTATTGAAGCAGGAAAGTAGGTGATGGTAGCAGATGCAAGCTGAGTTGCTTAGGCGTCCAGTTCGTGTACCAGAGCTGGTCACCTAGGAAAGCTGGGAAGAGGAGCTGGTGGTCCTTCTACTCCCACTACATGCATGTGCTCTCTGTGCAACAAAGGAATATTTGCTCTGCTCTGGTGGCTCAATTTGACTGTACTTTTAATGGGAATTTCAGGGAGAAAGACCCATACATATACACACCCTTGGAACCCTGAAATGCTCTGACTGGCCAGTGACATCTTGTGACTATCTGTCTCAGCACGGCCTACTGTAATGTACTGAAAAAAGACGGTTTACGCTACCACCTGCCTATAAGGATCACTGGGTGAAATCTCAAACACGTTCTCATTCAACTGTTTTCTAGATTTTCCATTTAAGATTTTCAGCAGTTACTTGCTAAAGAATAAATGTATTAACTGCGTAGCTATACAATGCATTGCAGAAAAAGACATGAACACCATTCAAGGCCTATGTCTATTTATTTAGTTCACCACTTTTTCTGAGCAATGCAGACAAGCTGCAGAGAGCCCTTCAGAGAAGTGGAGGGAAAACAGGTTCAAGAAACATGAAGAAAGGATGGAAGAACCCGATTTGTTTAGTTCTGGGGGGAAAAAATAAAGAAAAAAGAACAGTAAAATTTTGGTAAGATTTAGTTAGACTGTAGAATTTCCTCTTGAAGGCTTTATTTTGCACCTGATCAAATTAATTTCTGTTAAGGTTCATGTAGGTGTTCTTGACCCTATTTCAATGCAAAAGGTACTGGATAGCCTGTTGAAATTTTCTCCAGCTTAATATTTCTATACATTAATGATGTGAAGCATTGCTGCCTTTAGAAAGACTGGAAACTTGGACACTTTCAAAATCTCCATGCTATTAGAAAAACTTCTTTCCATCTATGAAAAGGTGACATTCCTGGGACATAGACATCTGGATCTGTTAACATCCCTGTAAAAGTAGTTAATTAATAGCTATCACTTTTTTACTCCTCGTCAGAAGTAATTTCACTCACAGCAATGGTGAGAGAAAAATATTTCTTTTCAGATGCACATTGGAATATAATCAAGCTGATACAGGCTTTTCCAGGAAAAAAAAAAAAAAAAGCTTTAAGTATCAACAGAATTAATAAATTACTGGGACAGAGGAGAATATTTGTTTGGAGGGTGGCTGTCAGAAGTCTTCTACAAGCTGATCTTTGACATTTGAATCAACTTCATTGCTGAAGTTACAGGTAAATAATGTTCTCTTTTCTAAGTAAGCAGAGAAATTTTTTTCTGCTATTTTTTTTTCTTAGAATCTTTTTTATTCTTACCTATTTATTCACAAGGTATTAATAAAGTAAGAATTTGTGAGGGGAAAAAGCTCAGGAGAGCTAAGATTTTGATTAAGAACGTCTTTTTCCCTTTCTATCTCTGGCAGTGAAACCTTTCATTCCTGAACAAACCATTTTAGGAATATCTCCCATTTCATAAGGGATGTGATGTAATCACAGTCAAGGCAAGGATGACTGTTTGGTGCCACTCTGGTTACTAATTCCTGGAGGGATATTCAGACTGTGCTATTCAATGGTGTGCCACAGTGCGCCAGCATCCCTGTAGCCAGCTGACCAGGATTTTTGTTTGCTGGAGTGAAAATACCTCATTCAGCTCTCACAATTGGTCAGAGTTGCCATAGTAACTGGAAAACATGGTGGTGAAACAACAGCCACATAAACAAAAGCTGTAATAATACTTTGGGAACTATTTGCCTTTTTATCTCCAATATCCAGTGGTACCGCGGACTCATTTGTCAAGTATTTCATGTCTTGTAAACATGTTGATATTATTCAGCCTGCAAGGTCTCTAGCTGAGCTTTAGTGGCATTGTTAGGCATATTTAACTCATCTACTTTCAGAAAAAAATCTGTATCAGTACAGAAATTTTACTCTTGTAAATCACTTTGGAGCCTCATGCGCACTTTTATTGCAATACTTTGATTTTGAAACCAATTTAACCGTCCTAATTTAAATGACACTACATCAGCATAAAACTGGAGTAATATAGAGCAGACAAGCCTAAAATAGGCATAATTCCCCTTCTATGATTTTGCTGGTTCTTGCAAGCAGTCTTAATTAACATTGTCTATATAACTTTAGAGGTTGGCCACAGAAATAAGAGAACAGAACGTTAGCTTTTGTTGGTTTGTTAGGTACCAGATTAATTTGTAATCTGTGTTTGAATTTTTTGGCACATTTATTTGAAAACACATCTAGTACATAATATCTGGGAAACAAGAACACACTCTGACTGTGTACACCTCTTGAAGTGAAGCTTCATATCATGTGGAATATCCTTGCTTAAGTGTGACAGATTTTCATCTTTCCCAAGAAAGGTCATAAGCTAAAGTCTAGTGAAATCCACTACAAGCAACTGACAACTAGGTATAAACACAACTACATGACACAATTACTCTAAATATTCCCTGGGAAAGTTCTGCACAAGCTGTGTGTTCCTGCTTCATATCCAAGAGCTCTGTAACCCCTTATTAAAAACAGACCTCAGAGACACTCTTTAAACAAGAGCAGAGAATATTACTCCAGTAAATCAGGTTTGAAACCGTTTTGCAAAGCAGTTACGCATTAATGAAATTGTTCCTAAATTCACTAGGTTTAGTTCAAATTCCCATTAAGTGGAGATGAGAGCTCAGTGAATAATTAATAACAAATGATTGAATGAATTTCACCTTCCCATTGTAGGTACAAGCTCTTTCAGCAAGTCACTATATTCACAGAATCACAGAATTGTAGGGGTTGGAAGGGACCTCAAGAGATCATCAGGTCCAACCCCCTGCAAAGCAGGTTCCTCAAGGATGTTCTGAAATCATTGTTTTGGTTGCTTCTCAGGCTTTCTACTCTTGCAGTGTTTGATTTGGTCCATCACATTGCTAGACCCCACAGCATTTGGGGTCTGCCACACACCCTCAGCTCTCCAAGGTGCATTCCCCCATCTCTCCTTGCACTGGATGTGCAAGCCAGCAGCAGTATACATTCTGTACCAGCTCATCAAACATACCCAAAGGATGATATTTAACAAAAAAACAAAAAGGCTTAGAATTCACAGGAAGCTTTTGGAAGTTTTGCAGGTCAGGTTCCACAGTAAAATCGTCAGGCCCCAGGATGTGATATATTTGTTCATTGCATATTTGTGTAGGAAAAGGATAAAGAAGCAGCCAGATATTTTCAGGGGTTTGTCTGCAGTTTTTAAGTCTAAAAGAGAGTGCTGTGTCACTGCATACCCTATAATCAATTTTTTTTTTTAAAGCTAAGAGAGCAATTCAGCTGAATGATAAAACTGCTTACCATGGTGATTAAACAAAGAACATGCAGCATCTTAAGAGCAGCAGCCCATGAAAATCAACTCCAGGCTTCAGCAGAGGTTACAAAAGTCTTATGATAAATTGGATCACCATATACACATAAAGAAAAAGCTTCTTGAGAAGGAAACAAGGAGCAGCCTGTCTCCAGACACCTGCAATAAGTCAGCAGGAGCTTCTCTCAGAGAGTCTAAGGCACGTCATTGTAACAGAAACACAGTGTAGATTTTCTTGTTTCTGCACTTCAAATTCTGTGTATTATTTAACTGGATTTCTTCCTATAGCAGTTCTAGTGTTATATCACACTTTTTTTAAAACACTTCCTCTACAGATTGCCAAAACTTAACTGAATTCAGTCATTACTAAAAATAAACTGAATATTTCTGATAAGGCTTAGAAGCACAATGAAGAATATATTGTATTATTGCCTTCACTATCACATAAAATAATAGATGTTTCACAAATAAATACATATGTAGCTCTCGATCTTGCATTTTCAGCTTCTTTTCTACAGACTACCCATTACCTTTGAAGCATATCCAGGAAAAAAATAGACATACTTTGAAAATTCTTTGGTTTCTCATCTGAATGCTAATAAGCTTCTTAAATCGTACCTAAACCTGGCTATTTTAGCTGAAGTTAAGTTTCCAAGAGCCTCCCTTGTTTGAGTTTGTTTTGTGTTTGGAGTCTTTTTTAAATTTATTTTGTATCCAAGTAATATCTATAAAACAATGTTTGTTGTAAGTAATAAAATCCATAATTTAACCTTTCTGACTGACTTCACAAGGACATCAGTATTGAGGTATTTGAAATATCAATTATCCAGTGAGTTTCAAAGGCTCCAGGACTTTGTAATAATTCCGTGCCATAGGTCTCTAATGACTACATTTTATTTTAGTCCACCTACAGCAGTACACTGGGAAAGAGATCTATGTACTCAGTGTCTTCAAGTTGAGCGAATAAGCAGACCTGAACTCACTAAGAAGTTTTTGCCAACGCAATAGCACCCACAGTCCAGGATGACCTCTAGGGATCCAGCTAGGGAACCTGTCATATGATGACAGGAAAATCAGGTAATAATGAGTGGAGAGTCACAATGAGAATTCTTGCAGAAAAGACTTGCGTTTTCATCCCTGCTCTTCTGGATTTAGCTAGTTTTCTTCAGTATAAGAAAAGCCACCTCCTTTCCCTCAGTGTTCTCTGCAGGACTGAGAATCCTCATAGATTTTTTTTTTTTTTTGTCCTGAAAAACTAAGATAAACAACCCTTTTAACAAAACCTTTCTGGAAGGGACCTTCTGCTCACTGGCTACTGCAGAGCTATTATTCCATGAAGACATGGGCTGAACAGACAGATCCAAGGGAACATCTCATGGTGAGCTGTTCAAGTTTTTCTTTGTTCTCTGGACCAATACCATATTCATCAAGTAACAAAGCCTGACCGAATGCAGGAATTGACTCTAACTTTCCTAATGGAGCTCTTGGAAAAGTTTAAATCTACAATATTATAATTTTTCTTTTCTCACTCACAGTAATGTTGAACTAAGAGAGGGAAAACAGAAGAATGCCAGTTAGGATACTGAAAGTCTCAGAATAATTTACTCAACTTCCCCCTCCCCACAGGGTCTAGGGAACTCCTAAACAGAAAGGGGACTTGACTTCAGGGTTCTTCTGTTTTCTAGATCACTTTTTCAGGTGAGGTAGAGACTAAAGATGCTGCACTTCTAAGAAGCCTACCCAGCAAGTGAGAGAGAGAAATATCAAATCTTGTACCCAGTGAGAGTATCCAAGTGCAAAAGGTGTGGAATTTGGCCACCACAGTACAAGGGAGGCTACTGGCCCTGAGGATCACTGTCTCATCACAAATGAGAAAAACAAATTCCTGAGCAGAGTAGTTTCTCTACACTTAGAAAGCCTTGGACAGCGACCTTTTCCAAAACTGTTTGCTAGACTATTAAAAAAGCAGTGTGTGATGCTCCCTACAAAAGGGGTTAGCATCTTGTTTAGAAAGATAGGCATAAAGCACATCCTTGCACAACCAGGAGGCTGTCATCTAGCTGAGTTATGCTAAGGAAATTGTTATGAATGCTGACTTGAAGAGAGTTTGATTTGCAGAGTATAATGAAGGACAAGCTCATTTCATACATGTTGGCACCTCTGATACAAAATACCTGAAGCTAATGGTCCTCTGCGTGCAGATGTAAGATGCCTCTTTGCTGTGGATCCTCTGGCTTGGCTGTCAGTTGGACTATAATTGCACTGAGGCTCTCCTCTCACCATCTAATGACATTTGCTATGGCTATTTCAGTTGTGAGGATGCCAAGAAATTCAGCCCACAACAGGCTGTGAGAGGACATAGACAGGTCCCAACTGCAGACTAACACCTGCTTTAGAAGACCAGTGGAACAACCTTGAGGAAAGGAAATGTAAAATCCAGGGGCTTTATCAGTAATGGAGGTTCAACTTCAACCTGGAACTGGCAAGCGATACCATAGAGAAAGAAGACTATCTGTGAAAAAGAATAGCAAGCTCTTTTCCTCTTCCTGGTAAATGGTACCTTCTCTCTTTTATACTTCAACTCCTACGGATTTGTGGGGAGTGTCTGCTGCTGTGGGACCAATTCCCTATAGCTAGCTATTTTTATATCCTTATTTTGGTGACTAATAACTCTTAATGGGGTTTTCTCAATATCTAGCTGCATGCCTAAGTGCTTTTTAAGCCATTTATATTTTTAGTCTCCAGAACACCTGTGACAGAGTTAAAAAATTTAATTGCATGGCATATAAAGAAATGTAAATCTGTTTGTTGAAATCCTGCCTTCCAATTGCTTCATTTGATGCTCCTGAGTTCTTATATTAGAGGAAACACAGGGTAATTTTTCCTTTTCTTTGGGTCACTCATAGTTTAATATGCTGTACATTATCTATCCAAAGCTTTCATGACATCTTTCCAAAACTTTTTGATTTTTAAAAAAAATTATTATATTTTAAATTAAACCTGAATGATTTGATAGAACACACATATCCTCTAGCCTCATTATTCATCTCCCTTCCCAGGTCATTTATGAATATGTTGAACAGTAGATACCTCTCTGAGACGGCCCACTGCTAGCATCTCCTGTTGTGAGATTTCATAAAAAGTTAGGACAAAATGTCCTACTTCTTAGCCTCAAACAATGATTTTGCATTCTGCATTTCTGGCTTCACCTGCCTTCCCACCCATACTTCAGTTTAGTATGAGAAAGTTTTCCAGGAAATGCTTCCAGAATCATTTACCTAAAAGTATCCATAAATTTTTATCCTAATATGTCTTGTGACTGTGAGAGAAAGGGGAATGGGAATTTGCAAGAGAGTAGTATTTTATGTTTCATTTACTTAAGTCTTTTTTTTTCCTAATTGCAGATGTATAAGTGCTGCACTGACAAGTCCACTGAGGTGAGTGAAATAGCCCATTACATATGTGACAAAGGAAAGAATTTAGCCTGTGAGCAAGTTAGTTATCTAACTAACAGGGCAAGGAGGTGAGTGATAGAGAAGCAAGTAACTGTAGGAATATCTTTCTTTAAGAATTGTGTCTGATTTTGTGTTTGAAAAAGAACTTTGACAGCTGTGAGCTAGTTTCGGCTCCAGGTATATTTGTGCCTTTGTTTGCATTTTGGAGTGTATTAAAAAGAATCAGACCAGCAGCCGGGAGGCAGATGATTAATCACAGAGGGAGCTAAGCCTAACCCCTCTGTAGGACCAGCTTTCCCTTAATGCACAACCTTGTTCACGCTGAGTAGTATCTTGCTCTGTGAATATCCCTCTCAGATGAATGTTGCTGTTAGTTTCAAAAATGAAGCTGCACTGAAGACAGTGAGGTTTGCAAGGCATTTAATCAAAAGGCAACGGGATTATATGTTTAGCTGTCTAACTACAACCTATCCTAGACTACCAATGGTAATCACTTGTTATAAAATAGAAAATAGAGCTCACTCCTGGTTTTGAATTATTCTAATGTCCTTATTACTACTTCTGTCCTTCATTTAGATTCATCTTAATATACTTGGATGAAAAGTTAATTGGTGCCGAAGCTGATTCATGGGTGGAACAGTTAGCCTTAACTCATAGCATCAAAGGCACAGGGTGGTTGATGAGGGCTACCAGTTTCAGCCATTTGATTGTAACGTGCCACCACATTTTTACCAAAGCCCTCGGAGTCCATCTGAGCTCAGTTAATGAGTTAACAGGCAGCTAAATATTCTCAGCCACCCCCACTGAAAAACTTGTCTTTTCAATAAACCCAGCACTTCCCTACCCTGTTTCCCCTCCTCCCTCCCTTCCCCTCCCTTCCCACCCCATTTTATTTTTTATATTTCTCAGTTCATCCTTTTATTCACTTTGGAAAAAACAGCCTATCTTTATCCACATATTCATAAGTGTCCTCACTGAGGTCCTCAAGTATGTACAGCCAGAGTCATCAGGGCTATTCAGCTATTTAATACAAGAAAATACCTACGCACACTGATGAAGCCCATATAAAGTCGGTTCTTTGATTAAACTGGAACAAGATTAAGCAGAACACAGTTCCTTACTATGTTGTAAGGATATATAAATACAAGAGAAAACATGTAAGAGAATTCAATCTTTTTACTTTAAAACTGCAGAGGAGGAATATGGCATTTGTGAGACATAAAACAGGTGAGAACTTTGTGGGCTAGTGCTAGTCTGATTTCCAGGGAAATGAGATATTCTGCAATCTCCTTACACACTGATTTACAGATCTGCAGGCCAGATTCAATCCAATGTAAAAAAAGCAAGAAGGAAGCTCAAACATAGAACATTTTCATAGGTCTCACAAGCCAGTAGCAGCTACAGGTCGGTGGCTGGCTGAGCCCTGTGCACCCAAGGTAAGACTGTGTCCCTTGTTTGAGTGTGCCCTAGGATTTGGGGCACAAGCTGAAGTTACTGAAGGAGTTGGGGACAGAGGACAAAGTGCTTTGGAAATGGGGATTTATTACCTGAATACTTCATTGGAACAATTTGTTACCATGGCTGTCAGAACAGGCTGTTCTTACACAGCATGGACAGTTGCTAATACATACCTAGCAACCCAAATACTGTACATTAGTTACAGGCAGTGATAGATTGCTATTTTAAAACCTTGCTTTTTAATTACTATTTTCCCTATTTCATCATAAAACTTCAGAGGCAGAAATACGATTTCCCTGAACAGAAACTACTTTAGAGTTTCAGGTAAGTATTTTTCTGTTCCAGCTAAAAGAAACCTGGCATAAACCTGACATTCAGACAGATTTGGCAGTGAGTTAGTCATGCTGGAAGAGTGACTTACAAGAAGACATGCTTATTTGATGTAAGAACCTGCGACTCTCCTGGTTCCCTGTGATTCTTTGTAGTGGAAGACTGAGCAGCACCATTTTACGGCCTAGTCTATGTCAGTAATGAATCAATGCTTTCTAACGCTTTATCTAATCTAGTAGTAAGTGTGCTCTGCTTCCATTGCAGCTACTCACAGCTATTCTGTATCATGAATACACATACTAACAGTATTTGCTCTTTGAAAGCATGTGCAACCGCTCTCAGTTCTAGCTCAGAACCCCTGTCCCAACCCTCCCAACAAAAACCCCACCAGTTTTTTGTAGCTATTTAGTGAATTCTAGTATTGTTGCTACTTTGGTTTTTCAGCAGGAATACCTTGCATGGAAATCACCTCTTGTGATATTGCCCTGTGGAACTCTAATACCAGACACTGAAAAATATTTGCTCATTATCACACTGCAGATTAACATCCTTAAGGGATTCTATAGAGAGAAACAGCAATCAAGCAATTGCTTCTCATTAAATTATACCTAAAAGATTACTGTATTATGAAGGAGACAGAGGGAGACAGAGACTATATGTATTCACTGACTTCAGCATCAGCCAGTGGATGCCTGTTGAGCTATGTACATAATGATTGATGTTATTTTAATTAAAAAAAAATAATTCAGCTTTTCCCAAAATGCTAGCTAGTATGTATATGCCATGGGCAGATGGTAACCCCAAAATAGACATATGTATGCACATATGCTTTTATATTTGTATTCACAAATGGCTTTAATATTAAAAAAAATCACTCTTATCCACAATTCTACTCCTGCTCTGTGTGAATGTCAGATTGCATGATTGCTGAGGACCTCTAACCAAAGAAAGCCCTACAGAGAAAGCTTTATGGTTATTATTTATGCTTGCACAGCCCTGGAGGATGAAGGAAATGAGGAATTCCTTTGACAACCCATTTACAACACTCAATATCTGTTAGGCAGTTCCTCTGGCAACTCTAAATTCAAGATCAGTTGGGCTGTTGGGGCTGTATTGCAAAACCTGTGCTGGCTAGTGGCAAGAGCCCTCCTGATACTGAAATTCTGGCAACAAAAAGGACAGAACAGAGGATTCCATCAAAGTCCATAGGGCTGATTATAAAAAAGTTATTAGAAGAAACACAGAGAAGGTACGGTCAAAAGCATGAAAAACAATGATCTCTTTTAAAAAATAACAGTGCTCTCTTTCTTGGTACTTCAGTTGTTTGGGAGGTTTAAATTTATTTATTTTTTTTTAATAAAACATAACATTCACACACTCATATAAAGAGGAAAATGGGAAAAATGGAAGAGGGTGGGACTGAATGAAGAGTGAAGGGTCTCTTCCACTGCATCTGTAAGGCACAGCTTGCTCAAAGCTTTTAGCTGAAATGCCATTTAGGAATAATACAAATAGGGCTGCCAAAAGATGAAGGGATATCCCAATGCACATATATATCATGCTAATAAACAGAATAAATGGCTACGGTTCCTGGAAGAAACAGTTTGGTATACCTATTACTCTGCTGTAATTGTGACTTACTTAAAGTTCAAGGGAGAAAAAAGTAAACTTGCTAAAATGATGGGAATTATCTACTCAATTTTTTTTTTCAGCTTAAGTGGCTCAATTATTTTATTATGTTTCCTTTGTTGCACACTTTAATAAAGAAGCAATATATGTTCACCAGATTGGTGCAACAATTAAGTGATCACTGGGTTGTTAAACTGGTTTTAGGTTTACAAAATACAAGAGTTATGTCCAGTGATGAAATGTGACAGAGAAAATGTCAGTCAGATATATTCAGCTAGAGCAAGAACAGGAAAAAACAGCAGGTTTTTTCCAGTAAAACTTTAAGAGATGTTGCTTTTAATTTCATGAAGAAACAAATGACTCAGTTTTGATCTCTGCTTAAACGTGAAGGGGAAAAAAAACCCCACCTTTCCCCCTTTCTTCTGTTAAAAACAACTTGAAGTCCTTAATAAAGTAGGAAGGCTAGTATATTAGTTTTCCTCGGCAATCTCTCCACCAAGTCAGCAAGAACCATCACCAGCTAATAAATGATTCAAGGATGGTAACAGTAATCTCCAGCTGAAAAATAAATACCCAGATAGAAATAGTCCTTTGGGAAGTAACAGAAAATAATTGAAAACAGAACATCTTGACTTAAAATAAATTAAACCGTAATTCTTAGCTGAATCCAAGTTGGCTGAATCTGGGAGAGAGTGAGAAATCCAAACAACAAAAACTTACGGGTTTATTTACTAACAGCACATAAGAGGAATTATAACTCTGCTTATTTATTCTCTTCCAAATATAAAATATATAGTTAATCATCTGCAAGACATATCACATAAAGATGCTAGTGACGAAGTCTCAAACCAGGCTGGACAATTTCCAGCAGTTGTTGTCTGTCTGAATGGAGCTGGGCTTGGACAGCGTAAAGACACAGCACTGCAAGGAAGAACATGATGTCCAAGTGCTTGTGTCTTCTAACAGTAAGGAGTAGTGGTTGTCTCACAAGGTCCTGTGGGAAAGGGGACTGACTCCCACCTCACCTGGAGGCTTTTTGGTGTCTTGACGGTGAGCAACTCCATGGGATAACAGCTGACATTATTTTTATGCTTGACCCTGGGGAGCTTTCAGGTTTCCATATCTACATTTATGCTCCAGCTGTGTAACATCATGGTATTAGGCAGAGACCCGGGTGCTCTCCAGCTCCACTTGGACTCAGGTTTTCAGAGAAAGAAAACTACAGAGAGGACTCCGACAGGTTGTTGAACAACTCTGCTGGATGACTAAGCAACTGAAATCCTGGGGGTACTGCAGCTTTCCCCAGTGAGAAAGACTTGATGCAAATGCCTAGGGGCAAAAGAATGCAAATAAGATGAAAGCAAATTTTCAAGGAATCAAGTCCGTACATAATTTCTCCATCAACAGAATTTCTTCCTCACCCTCCTGAAAGCTGACTAACCAGGCCCTTAGATACTTATGCATCTGCATGGCTGTGGTGGATAACTAAGTCTTCAAGTGGAAATTCAACACAGGTTTGCAAGACAGAAGTCCCAAACTATATTTGCTCTCTCTGTGCTGGTACTGACTGGGTGGTTATGTACTTTGCCTGCCCTCTGCCTCCACTCCCTTCCAAAATCCATCAAGTGAATGTGCTGCTGAAGCTATTTCTTACCCTTCCTTTCCACTTAAAAGGAAAATAGCCTTGAATATATATCTGACCTTATGTTGCAATTAATATCAGTAGTGGTTTGCCTTAAATTACAGTTAACTATAAAGGCTGAAAGACAGTGACTGTTCTCTCCTGGCTGTGAATAGAAGGGAATGAAATGTGATTACTAGGCTTTAGCTATTTCTTCACATGTAAAGATATGCACTGAAATTGGATTTGTGTTTATATTTATTCTCATTGCCCATCAAGTTTGGACCTACATAGTAATGGCACCATCCTTGTTCTAATTTGGTTCCTGTCACTACTGTGAGTCTTAATGAATGTTTTGTACACGTTGTTCCTGAAAATTGCTTTCAGGAAGCTGTTTTGCATTTGTTTGGGATGCAAATCAAACAAGAAAAGCTGAGAGGAACTGTTCACTTATTTTCCTAAGAATTCAACATAAGAAATCCTTTAGATGTTTTTAAAAAAAGAAAACAAAAAAACCCATAAGCCCCAACACTATAAACATTATTATGAATTGAAACAGTGACTTTATACATTCAGGGCTGTAAGTGGAAACTGCAAGTCATTATAGAAATAAGTGGCAGACAAACTTTATTAGTTCTAGTCACTAGGCTAAATCATTACAAAATTTTCTTTTTTCTTTGTTCAAAGACAAGTCAGGAGTAATGAATATGAACTATATGAATATATGAACTATATTCTTTTCAGCATTCTTTATACCTGTTATATTCAAAGCTTGCAATTCCCCTGGGAACTTTTGAGAGAAAATAAGGTTTTACACATTATATTTCTTCACATTATTTACTCAGCTGTATCCTAGACTTCACAACAAATAGCTGAGTAAGAGAATCTACAGCAGAAATACTAAAGAATTTCACCAAATAACAGCTGCCAAGTTCCTTCAGTCAACTGTTCTTCACCTGAGTACCTTCTGACAGAATACAGCAGTCTTTAAACTTTAGTGAAATACCAGAAGAAACATCATATCCTCTGAAAAGTAATGACCTCTTGCCACTGGACATAATCTTTGTTTTTCAGGAACGAAAGGGGAAAATAATACCCTTGCCTTTTGAAGTCTATCAGCCGAAGGATGCATAATACAGTCTCAGAAAAATCAATCAAAAGAGATCTTATTCATTCATCACAAAAAAACAGAGGTGTATATTTCTGCCTTTGCCTGAGCTCTGTATATAGATGAGTATCATAACTCATGGCCTTCCTGAAGACTTAAAAGGGGAGCTGAGATTCGTATCTGTAAAGGTGGTGTACTTCCATAGATGATGGAGTTGTTAAAAACGCATATCTATTTGTCTATTTTGTCTATCAGAGGCTCTATATGTGTAGTTCAGTTTACTTCATTTGTATAGGTGACTCTTACAATGCAAACACTTAAAAACAGCAATCCCTAAGAAAAAACTACACATTTTCAGGAACAACAAATTATTAAGATGAGCATCCCTCAACGAAAACAAATCCTCTGGAAGGCAAACAAAAGAAACAAGTCCTAAGGAATCAATGTTCCCTAAAGTATCCAAATGCTCAAGTGCAAAACAAGCGGCTATCTTTATTGTCATGCAGCTGAAGTGTTCACAGTGTGGCTCCTGGAGAAGCCACAACTGTGGAAAGGAGGAACTGAACCAACATCTAGTAACAAACCACCAGTGCTAGCAGTAGCCTCAGGCAACCTCAGAATACTCCTACTGGCAGTTAGCTAAACTCTCTGGTTAGCCCCCACTGCCTGGACCTCAGTTTGTCCACATTGCATGTCTTCAAATCTCTCTTTTGAAGTAACACCACTAAGAAAGTCCTTTGAGATGAAGAGCCATGGCTTTTCTGGATTTGATACACTCCAGGTACCACTCTTAGCAGGAGATATAGGTAACTGTAGGCCAGGCTTGTCTCTTTCCACATCACACAGTCTTCAGCTCCACCCCAGCAAACTATATCCTCGGAAACAACCTGCATATTCCCATATCAAACCCTGGTCATACCACACAATACTAATATTGCAGTCTCTTACAAATATCATTTCGGTGGTCTGCAACACACACATGTACTATTTCCAATGCTGATATGAAGAAGAAAAAGACCATTCAGAAAATGTTACTTATATCTACATGTATGGCAGCACAATAGAGGAAATCAGAAAGATCAGAAAGAAATGGAATGTACTATGCATTACCAAGGAGACTGAAGTTTGTACAGTACACCTGCAGTACCTTGCTTTCAGGCACTTAATCCAAACTCCCTACTTCTGGGAGAGTTATGTGGTTACCTTTGAAGTCCAGCAGCGAATTTTCATAGCTGAGTGAAGTCACAGTCCACAAACAAGGGAGAGGGTAAAGAAGCGCAAGTCTTAGATGATTACTGCTGGAGACCCAGCTCACCCTCCAAGCATCTGGGAGGAAGAGTGCAATATCCAAAGGATCAGTTCAAAGTGTAATGGCAGATTCTTCCAGGGAGACTGGTGGTGGAAAGATGTGTTTCCATCCAGACCAACATAGCTTATTCATAGCTAATGTTATCTTAATTAGACACAGTAATTAATTAAACACAATGATTAGATGCAGTAATTAAACCCATTAATTAAATACTGTAGCTTACCCACTCTTCATCAGTGACTTTCATCTCTTCATACAATCCTTATAATTGAGATGATTTGTTTCACTTTAGTCATAAATAGCAAAATCCACCGAAGTGCTAAGGGGAATGGAAGTGCATCAGTTCCACTCCTAACTCCCCAAAGCCTTCTTTTATCCCTGTGTAACGTGAGAAGTGGCTGAATTCATGGGGTGTTTCTCTGCTTGACTTTAATCCACATTTTGAGGCTGCCTGTGACCAAAAGGTGTCTTGGACTAAGAACACCTAAACCTGATTAGAGCCCAAAACCTCTGTGGGGCAACACATTGCCCTCAGAGCTGATTTTGGTGGACATTTTCAGATCACACCTATACAATACTAGCTGAAACTGTCAGATTCACACAGCATTTAGGTGAGATTAGAGGGAGGTGATAGTCTAGAAGATAAGAAAAATGGTGAGAAAGTTCCTCCCTTGGTATCTGGGGATATAGATCCACACAATCTACTAACTGCAGGATTGCTCCATGTTGTAGTAATGGTTAGATGGATGAGGACTTCCATTTATGTTCGGTGAGGACAAGTCCAATATAACCCAGGATTCATTGGATCAATCAAGTGTATGGCCTGAGGTTAGGACCATCTTGGTCTTTGTTCCCACATCTATTTTTTGTATTTTTCAACTGGCAGCATTCTAAATTGGGAGGGATTTAAAGCCCTTGAAGGTAAAGAAGCTGAACCCTGTTTTCTCATCTCTAGGGCAAAAACTGTAACATGCTAGGATCAAATTATTTTTGTCACGTACCACTTGCACAAATCTCCATATTAAGTTCTTCAGACCTAATTCAAAAGGGACTTCAGGGCAACAGTAGCAGGCATTTTCTGAAGGTCTGGCTAAGATACCTAACTACCCCCATGACTAGCATGGGGACAGCCTGGACGGAGATTTCCTAACCTCTTCCTAACAGGCTAAATATTTTATTTTTCCTTAAAACATGACAACACATTAAAAATCAGAAATCAATCTTCATCCACCAAACAAAGGTGCTTCTGGTTGAAACTTTGCAAGTTACCTCCTCACAGGGAGAAATACTTGGCTGATTTCTTACTTCTTGTTTAATAGTTTCATGGCCACCAGAAACCAAATATTAGGTAAAACTTTAAATCCCACAAAAATTCCATAAACTTAGTAAAAGAGGATTGTCTTAATTCTGGAATGGTTCCATGTAATACCATCACCTTTGGCAAACAGGATGCCAACTGTGAAACAAGATCTGGGGTGTAATTACAGTAGTCATGAAAGGAAAAGGAGCAACAATCCAAGAAGCATCACAGCCTTGAAAATGAATATAAAATCTCCAGAGAGAAATGCAAATAACAATAAACCCAGAAGCCTACTATCACCCTTATCCACCCCCCTCCAAAAAAAAAAAAAAAAAACCCCACAAAAAATTTCCCAGAAAACCACAAAACCACAGAAAAAAACCCCACCAAACCAACACAACAACTCATCATGAGATATCTGGGGTCATACAAGTTACCGAAAACAAAGATACATCATTGTGCAAAATGTCTATTGCACTGTAGCATATGTAAAACCACAATCAAATTGTTATCTGGACTAACATGTTAAAAAATGTAATTATGTCTAAATAAAGTTAATGAGCTGGAAAAATGGCTTAACAGCTTAAAATATCTAATGACTTTGAAATCAGCTTAATTATAACTACATTAATTCTAGTCTTAGCTCATGCATGTTCTCATCTATTGTTGCAGTGAGTCCTAGCACAGAATTTTTGTTCAAAGAACTTCTCAAAATAATACTACTTCTTTCTGAACAACTTTTCTTTACAGAATCCTATGTTCCAGCATCCTAAAGTAGCAGTAGTTTGATATGGAACAATTACATAGCAGGCACTGCAGTACAGCAAGATGTCCATCTGCACAAAGCTCCTAAATTTAAATAGTTTTAGACCAGCAATGTGTTAACGAGCTGGTTATTGAATAGAAGAATGAGTGCAAGGGCACTTATCAATGTTTTGTTGCCAAAACAGGCGGTAGGATTCCATGGAAATCTGTCCTGGATCCAGTGTTTCACAGTAATTTTACTAGCATAAAAGAAATAAACTTAAAATAATTTTTTAGATGGCAGTAGTTTCTAAGAAAACTGAAAAAATTGGAGAAATGGTTGAAGGAATACAGGACATAGTTCAATAGGAAGCAACACACCTGTTGAATCTGTGATGTTTCACTCTGAGCTTGATGGAAGACGACATTTTTACTTGCACTTAAAAATTTGAAAATTAGAGACAGGGAAATAACAAGAACAGTCTACAGTATATGTACTAGAAAAGGCTGTTTAAAGAAGATTTTGGAGGGAAAAAAAGTAAGGTAATTCTTTCAACTTCATAAAAACAGTAAATCATAAAAAACAGTAAAATCAATAAATCCACCTCCTGTACCGGCAGAATAAAGAGTAATGGCTTTGAATTGTTCAGTCAGGCATCAAGAAAATACCCAACAAAACATTGTGGTAAGAACAGTGGACCATGAGTACAGCCTGCCTGGGCAGGCTGGTTCCAGCCTCCAGCAGTGGAAGCTCTAAACAATGGGCATAGGGTGTGTTCATGGGGATGGCACACACTTGGTGGGCTTGAATTTGAACCTCCAAGGGTCCCCCCACCTCCATTTTCTTCAATAACTGGAGGCTATGGTAAATTTGTTTCCTGTCCAGAAGAAGGAAATGTGTCCTCCCCATGGAGACTCTTGAGCAATGTCTTTACTTCATGTGCCAGTTCCCCGCTCAGTACTGTGGTGCTTCCCTTACAGGAAGGGGGCTGCTTGTTTACCTATTTTACAAGTTTGAGAAGTAAGTGAAAAGGAAAGTGAAGTAGCTTTGAATAACATAAAACAAAACAAAACAAAAGCTCCTGAACTCTTCATAATATAAAGTTGGGAAGGGGGAGGAACAACAAACTGATGGATTGTTCTTGTCAGCTTTTTGCTGAAAGGCATAAGTTTAAGACAGCTTCAGTAAAAGAAAATGAATTGGCACTTCACACTCCAATATATTGTGAGGCCTCCAGAGTGGTATTCTTATTATTTTTCAGATATTATCACCGAATCCTTAGAGATCAGAGAGACAAACACCCCCTTTCTGCAGACTACACATTGGCTGAGTCCTAGAGAAAGTGCTGATAAAGACAGTTGCATCTGAATGCTGGGTGCGTGTGGGGTGTACAGGCATTGCCCATCCTCCAAATGCACTGACTTAACTGAGGCATGACATGGCTGCTCTCCAGTCCCAATGCTTGGCTTCCCTTCCATCAAAACAAGGATAAAAAAAATCTCATTTGTTCTTCCCTTCTGTCCCCAGAAGGAAGAGGGCAATGGTGAGGACCATAGCCAGCCTCTCCACTATCACTGATTTACCTGTAAACCTGGACTTACTATGGAACAACACACCAGCATTTAAAGTATAAACACTACCATGCTGTTAGCCTCATCTTCCCCACACTCCAGGGAGACTTCTCAGGACCTGAGCAGCACACTTAAAGTAGAGATGTGAGACATTTCCGCATGCTGAAAATGTTTAAGCATCAGAGCTCATATACCACTCATGATTTAGTGCTGACATTGCTTTTAGATTTATACTTGGGAGACTGAACATGGCTTTTCAAATAAATATTAATGCTAAAGACTTAAAAAAAGGAAACCTGAGTATTCACTATTTCGACTTCACGTATTTTATGTTTGGTGACAGTATTTAAGTTTAGTATAACTGTGAACATTGTTGCCATGGAAATGTAATTTGTGAAGTGCCCCAACAGACTGTGAATGAAATGACACCAAGAGACCATGGCTCAGAGATAAGGACTCTCCTGGAATTTCAAGAGCCAAGCCCACCACAAAGCTATGTCCCAAAGCAACATATCTACATGTCTTTTAATACCCCCAGGGATTGTATCTCAGCCATTTCCTATGGCAGCCTGTTCCAATGCTTAGCAAAACTTTCATGATAAAGTTTTTCCTTATATGCAATCTAAACTTGCCACAGCTCAACTTGAGGCCGTTTCCTCTTTTTCTATCGCTTGTTACTTGGGAGGAGAGACCTGCACCCACCTGGTTACTACCTCTTTTCAGGTAGTTGTCGAGAGCAATAAGGTATCCCCTCAGCCTCCTTTCTCTAGGCTACACAACCCCAACTCCTTCAGCTGCTCCTCATAAGACTTGTGTTGCAGACCCTACCCAACTTTTGCTGCCCTTCTCTGGACACGCTCCAGCACCTCAATGTCCTTCTTGTAGTGAGGGGCCCAAAGCTTTCCCTAGGCCTGACAGAGTAAACACCAGCTGGCTCAAGGCCAGACCCATTGCTGACCAAGGCCAAGCCCATCAGTGACAGTCACAGTGCCTCTGGGAATAACATTGAAGAGAAAAAAGCAAGCAGCTGCTTTTTGCCACCAGAGAAGGGATTGAGAAGATGTAAGAAACTGGGCAGGCACCAAGATCAGTACGGCTGAACGAGTCTGCACTCTGAACCGTATCAGTAGGTCAACCCATACCTGTACAGCAGCAGAGAGGTCTGTAAGCTGTGGTGGAGAAAGGGAGAAGTGACAGGCAGCTTAGGACTGGGAGAGGGTGGAAATTCTTACCCTGGTTTGGTGTGATAGTGTTGCCTATCTCACCTGAAGTACGTATGTGCAGGCCTGTGAGCTGCCTAGCGTTGACATACAGCCCTGCGGGCACTGTGGCATTACTGGTAAAACCGCCTGACTCTCAGAGTTAGCTACTATACTCCTTTCCAAAAGATTGGCTATTCACACACTCTGCATCACATAGCACAAAGCACAACCCTGTCTGCTTCATACTCTTGTCTACCTTATGAGCTGACAAGATACTCCTGGTGAAGGAACTTTATTCTATTTTTTCTTTTTTCCTTTTTTTTTAATATCTCTGTTTCACAGTGAGGGTGACAGAGCACTGGAATAGGCTGCCCAGGGAGGTGGTGGAGTCTCCTTCTCTGGAGGTATTCAAGACCCGTCTGGACGCCTCTCTGTGCAATATGAGCTAGGGAGCCTGCTCTGGCAGGGGGTTGGACCCGATGATCTCTCGAGGTCCCTTCCAACACCTACAATTCTGTGATTCTGTGATTCTAGCTAGAAAAGTGGGATAAAATAATCTGGAAGCAGCAGGCCCTTGGGTACTGCCAAAAGTCAGAACTCAGATGAAGTCAGTGAGGCTGTGTTAGATTTATATCAGGCTGGAGGCATGCCCCCTCAGGAACCTTAACATTTAACTTCCATCACAGTGCTGAATACACTGGTAAAAGGCTTAATATTTTCTTAATAGCATTTCACAAAGTATCTTAACACACTGTTACATAAAGCAGGGAGATGTTTTGCTTTGTCAGCAGAACTACCTCTGGCACGTGTGCACACCCATGTGATGCCCAGGGCTGATACCCACTTCAGAAGGCTGAATTTTGCTTGTATGAGACACAGAGATTTGTTCACTGAGTTGTTAGCCTCAGATAGGACATCTGTGTGATGTCTCTTACTGAGGTCAAGAGGAGCCATATAAACACAGGAGAGCATAATTTGACCCATTAAATTCTTTATTTCCTTGGGAGACAGTGACAACACACGTCACTACTGTAGAAGAAACACTTATAGTCACAGAACCATGGATTTTTTTTAATAGTGCAGCTTTTTGTTTGGTGTTCCTTCAGTCTTTCTGTAGTTCTTCCCCTGACAAAATTCTCTGAGAAACTCCCTGAAAACCAGGGTGGGAAGGACATTGCCTATTCAGAACACCTTCCCATATAAATGTGTGAATAGAGCACAAGTCACATTTGTCAGCTGGAAGGTTATGGTGAAGTCGTGTGCATGTTTTCCATTATTTGCAGTAAATAAAGGCTCTTCTGATGAAATGCCACTTTTCACTCTTCCTTAACCAGCAGGTAGCCATTCTGACAGCACTGTGACAGCTGAATCCTGAAACTTTTCTTTATATAATCTCTGAAATTCAGTATAAGCTATCCTGTGCAATGATCTAAAGTTCTCTCATCTCTTGTCACACACTATGGTTGAATTATGTACAGTTCATTAAAACTTAACACAAACTTTACAGCTGTTCCAAAAGGTCACTTTTCTGACCATCAGATTTTGTTTATGTATGTAAAAAAAATTGGGTTTTAGTTGTTTTCCATCCTCTAAAGATTAACTTTTTCACATGTCAATTGGCCAAAGAAGATTATTTTTGCATTTACAGAACTCCTTTGCATAGATGAAGGAATATAGCACCCCCTCCCTCTCAACTATCAAGCTAACATTTAGGTCACGAAACAGAAGAGTGCAAGAGCGTTCTTTGTTGAAGTTATGAAAATGGCATAATATTATTATCATTATTGTTCCTGAATGCTGAAAAATTATTTTACTACATGCCCTTATAACCATTCTGACATACCTGGATAAAATGGCACACTGTTCTTCATGTAACAATGAGAAGCTGTGTTTTTATGAGCTTAAAAGAACACATTGTGTAGTGACATGAAGTAGTACCGCGCAAGTGCTCTGCCACCATTGCTTGTATTAGGGAATTTCCAGCCCATGTACAACAGGGTACACACGCTGCCACTTCACAATATGAGACAAACCAAGGCAGTAGAAAAAAAACCCAACCAACCCCTATCCTTGTTCTACCCTCTTGTCGCAGTGATGACACATTTTGGGTGATTAGACTGCTGGTATAAATTCAACAATCTTTCACTGAGTTTTAATTGCTTAAGGCTCAGCTTCATGAAATGTTAATCTTTTCCACTTAATATTTACTTAAAGCTTATTATAGTTCATCTTTCAGCACAGGAACTGAAATTAGTTATCTAATTGTCTTTCTGCAAATTTGTGTATCAAGCGTGGATTGGTGATTAGAAAATTCAAAAAGCAGTGATTAATGCATTTTGCTGCACCAATCTGTATGCTTGGGGAACTTACAATTTGTCTAGCAATAGATGTAAAGCTCAAAAAGCTTCTTTTAAAAACACACATTAGAACTGACATTCTAGTTCTACAAAAGATCTTTCTCTGAGACAGTTGATAAAATATCAAAGAATATTTGCCTTGCACGAGTATTACATTCAGTAGAAAAATCCACTAAAGCAGTTATTAAATTCCTATCAGATACCACTCAAAATATACAAAAAAGAAATAGAGATAAATCTAGGGACACGTTCCATTTGATGGGGAACTAAAATGCTTTATTCTTTTGATCAGAAGTATATTTATTCAAATAAGCAGTCATTTGACCATCGTCACCACATATTTTTTTTTTGGATGTAGAGATGAAAGACTATGAGAAAATAAAAGTTATAGTCAGACTAATCTGTTCTTATTTGTTTGTCCCATGTAGTTCACTGAGAATGGGAAGGGTTTTGGTGAGGTTAGAGGGACAGTAGCCCAGGAAGCACATGCCTAAATACAAAATTCACCTCTCCTGTGAAGACAGGGTGAGAGAGTTGGGCTTGTTCAGCCTGGAGAAGGCTCCAGGACACCTTATTGCAGCCTTCTAGTACCTAAAGGGGCCTACAGGAAAGTGGGAGAGGGACTGTTTATCAGGGAGTATAGTGATAGAACAAGCAGGAGTGGGTTTAAATGGATGGATGGGAGATTCAAATTAGATATAAGGAAAAAATTCTTCCCTGTGAGGGCAGTGAGGCCCTGGCACAGGCTGCCCAGAGAAGCTGTGGCTGCCCCCTCCCTGGCAGTGTTCAAGGCCTGGTTGGATGGGGCTTTGGGAAACCTGGTCTAGTGGAGGGTGTCCCTGCCCATGGCAATACCCGTGGCCTGGACTAGATGAGCTTTGAGGTCCCTTCCAACCCAAACTCATTTTGTGATTCATTCTATGATTCCGCTTTACATATAAAGATCACAAAATACTATTTCAGTGTCCCAAGACAGATATTTCAGAATATTACTGCAATATTATTGGATCTTGGTGTCAGTGGAATTATAAATCTGCAGCCCAAGAAATCTGCTGATTAGTTATTACAGGGATGTGCTAAAGGTACGAAATTCAAAAAAGATACAAGTTTCTAATGGATACCTACAAATAACTTGACTCAAGCATATATTTTGGAAACCTCTTCTTGCGAAGATGAACAAATAATGCATTGTCTCCTTTCCTTGAAACTTTCAAACAGCAATAATTAGGTTTTCCTTTTAGATTTGTTTAAATATTGCACGCACCCTTATCCAAAATTTTTTATTTGTTTTCATACCTAGCTTAAAATCATACTTGAAGTAATCCCCTCTGTTGTCAAGATTTTAAAGATCATGCAAAAATGAAAGACAATAGGTTTTAAATAAACCTAGTGTAACTATTACATTTATACATAGATAACAACTATGCTCTGTAATCCCCTAGTATATACAGTCCTCAGTTACACAGAAAACCAGGTAGGTTTATTCTTGTTTATTTTATATACTCGTGTTTGTTGTGTTTTTGCTTTCATAAACCCATGTTGACTGGGCCTGATCACCCAGTTGTCATGCGTGTTGTGTGATAGCACTCAAGATGACCTGTTATGGCCTCAAGCTGCACCAGAGCAGGTTCAGATTAGACATTAGGAAAAAGTTCTTCACTGAAAGGGTTATTGGGCATTGGAACAGGCTGCCCAGGGAGATGGTTGAGTCACCATCCCTGGATGTATTTAAAAGATGGGTAGACAAGGTGCTTAGCGATATGATTTAGTAGAAGACAGGTATGGTTAGATTCAGTGATCTCAAAGGGCTTTTCCAACATTTTGATTCTGTGCTTCTGTGATTCCTAATCTTTAGAATATTAATTTATGAGTTGGCACAGTTTTGATCAAATGAAAAAAAAATAGGGAAAATCCTTATTTTAGCTTCTGTAAATATACATGCTTTAATTGTTGCCTCATTTGCCTAATAGTATGTAATCTGTGGCCAAATGTGTGGATGATGTTAATAAATTTTTCTTGTGAAATATTTTGCTATGTTCACAGAAGAACCACTTAAAATCTGATTTTCACAGCATTTACCAGCAGCCTTACTGTGAGAAAATATTCTGCTTCAAAGAAGATGAATATTTTCTAAATCTTAATATATTATCTCTAACTCCTGGCAAAAAAATAAAATGCCTGCAGATTAAATACATCAATGATATTTTTTCATGTAAACATTTGTAAAGATGAAGGCTTTTAAATAGCTACAAATTATTTTATACCATGATTAATCTATTATTACTTTTGTTCCATTGCTAATAAAGTTCATGGTACGTATATGATGGGATAGTGGTACAGCTGAAATAAAATCAGCATGGCCAAACCCCTCCACTCTTAAGCCAGAAATTGAGATTAGAAATCTATGTCTGTTTCACTTTATCTTTTCTAGTCATTCTTGCTATTGACTTCCCTCTGTAACAATCATCACTCAATGCCGCACTGAATCCAAAAGAGGAGGTATTTCTATTACTAAATACACTACTGTTATTAATTTCTCTAACATATCCTTATTAACAACGTTTTACATTTATTTGTTTTCTTTTGTTTTGTTTGCAAATACTGGGGCATATACTCCTCAAGGGTTGTAATTAATAGTAATAATCTGATGACAGATAATAATAATGAAGTGTTAATAATAATTTAGATATTCCTAAAATACTTAGCTTGCCAAAATAATATTTTTCTTTTTATTACCACTTAATGTATGATGTTCACTTACATACTCAGTCTTCTCTAGGATATATAGTGAAATAATCCTCTCTTTCAGCCAATGCCAGAACCATTATTTGTTATACCTGAAATTTCAGGATATAAGCTAAAATCTCTTGGCTGTAACATATATATATATCTGTGTGTATATATATATATACACACATATATTTGGACAATAAAAAAAATGAATTACTATGTCATACTGTAAGAAATACTTTGTTTTTTCATTTTAAAAGTAAAATATTTGTATTTCAATGATAGTGTGGTTTCACTGAATTTGGGCTTTTTTTTTCCCAATATATTCTAGCATGCAAATAATAAATACCGTTCAAATTTTGGACACTATATAACTATACTTGTACAAGAACTTGAAAGAAACTTGCAGTGCAACATAAAAAAGTGCGTAATTTTTAGACCACATCCAGTACACTGCACTGAGAACTTTTTATGGAAGAACAGCAGCATGTCCAAAATTCATATACAATTATTTTGCTAGCTCTTAGAAACAATGTAATGAAATGTCTTCTGTTTGCAATGGAAGATGGAATAGTGCTGCACAAATAATCCTATAAACCATGTATTCTGATCTGCAAACAAGCAGAAAAAACTTGAAAATTCAGACTGCAAATATACACCAAAATAGTAGCGATTTTGTCACTCTTCTCTGTTACTAGGTGTTCAAGTTAGCCAAGCTTGTAAGCATATCTGAATGGTATCTGAATCTCTAGAATTATGTTACTCACAGTATGATCCATCCTTTGCTACAGCCTTCCATGCATCTGTAGTACACTTATGCCCATTGAACGCAACATTACCTTATTTATTATGCTCCATTGCATTAGTCTATATGGAACTCTGCTATAAAGTGACAGCCCTCAAATTCATGGCTCTCTACTGAAAATTATTTAACAAGCAGTCCACTGCTTCTTGCTATTCAGCTTTGAATAGAGAGAATTTCATAGCACAGCCATCTAACTGTGCTATGTGCTTAATTCTTAGATCCATTTAGTATTTTGTGCAAATACAAGTGACGGGAAGACCGAGCCGACAACACAAAATAGTTAGGGTGAAGTTGTAAGGGACCAAATGTCATATATTTGTCTCCCAGTATTATAACGACCCATACACTTCCTTCTGAAAATAAAGTCAAGGGCCTGATGAATCTAGTGGTAGTTCCTTTTACTTCTTCAGTGAGAGACTACATAATCCATCACTCCCAGGAAAAGAACCTTAGCAGGTAAATGAAGTTTCTTTGTTTCCAGCAGGTTTTTTTCTGTCCATTAAAGTATATGCGTAATTTCAGTAAAAAAGAGATAGATACGAATACCACCAAAATTATCAACATCAAATTCTGTTGAGAACTGCACAGGGGAAACACTGAAGAATTGCAGCTAAGGGCATGATGTGACCATAGGATTGGGTAGAACAGCATTGTCCACAAGGATTATTTCAGCCCCGTAATATTCCAAGATAATATGCCACTTTTTAGGCAAATTGATAAAATTATGCTATCAAAATATGCTTTTTTTTAGCAATATCTCTGCCTGTTTGAATTCTGTGAGACAAAAGGATAAATAGATAAATATATACAGGTGGAGGTTAACAGATGGCTAATAACTACTTGAGCTGCTACCTCAACGATACTTAATCAGATGAAATACATTATGATTATGATAGAAGTTTAGTTTACCATTATCCAGACATGAATCTACATTTGACCATACGGCAAATTTAAAATGTGGGCGCAGAGGAAGGATTATTTATACCATCTAACTTCTAATGTCTCTCTTAGCTCAGGTGCTCTGGATTACCCTGGGGAGTCTTGGCTCAGATGTTTGGTGGTTCATTCAGATTATGCAGATCTCCCCATTCTCCTATTTTATCTCTCCTACATGCACATATATACATATAGCTCATACCTAAGAACATTTAGAGAGGATGCAGTAATGGAAGAACAGCAGACTAATCTTAAATAGAGCCCATGGGACAGATTCAGTGTTTACTGCTTCATCTGTGTTGTCATTACTAATAAAAGCTACAATGTAGTTTAATAATTGAAGAGTAGCTAAGTAAAATAGTTGACTCTTTCACCCAGAACTCTGAGAGATGTGGAATGAATAAGGACAGGATTTTAAGAATAATAGTTAAGGAACAAATGGATGCTCCACTTGTGCCTATTTATTCCTAGCTATGAAAGTCTAGGGCAAGGAACTGAACACCATAAGGTGAAAGACATAATACTGGGGTATGAAGAACAGTCTTAAAGAAAGAAGTAAATGTAAATTAGTGTAAATTAGTGAGAAAATTTATAGAACTAGAAGATTACCTTTTCCAAAGACTCCTACAAAAATAACATAAATCTCAAATTAATTTCAGAGAATGCACTTTTATATTGTTTTTATTGTCTTATTTCAGTGCCTAACATTTCAAAAATCTCTTTTGCTTAGAGTCAATCAGAATGTGGCCTTTAAAACATTGCAAAAGATGATAGCACTTGTTACTGTCAAATAATCCCTTCTAATCATTCTCATTTTTATAATCAATATTTATAAAGAATTCACTTTGTAAATTGGCAGTGACCACACCTCATTTCTGTTTACCCAAAGAATTCAAGACGCTGATGTCTTCACATGCTCTATGCCACTGTTTCCACAGGAAACTTCAACATTTCAAGCACATCAGTGAATGATACTGAAAATATCCAGTTAGAAAAGGTTTGCTAGACCTCTCTCATACTACAAGAGCTGAGCATGTGTGACAGGTAAGAGTGGTGGTCTGAGTCACCTGCATACCATAAAATGATGGACAGTAAATGAACTGGGAAACTGATTTCCTGAAACATATTCCCTTCCTTCTCCTTACTTTTGTAATACATCGGCAAGATGCTGAATAGTAATAATTAATTTTACAGTTACAAAAGCTTGTTAGTACCAATCATGAATAGAGGACATCTTTACAACAGAGGCACTCTGGGAATACAGTCTGGGTGTTCAGAGATGTCCTCCTGGATCCTTCTGCATCAACGCAATGGATGCCATTGTAATGGCAGGTATCCAAAAGTGTAGAGGGGCCATGCTAGCATTGCTGGCAACATCAGTTGGCTCAAAGCCAGCACAGAAATCCTTCTAGTTCCTCTGCTTCAGTCACTGACACATCACTATATCAGACAATGGAATGGATGGGGGCTACAGCTACCATGAAAGGTGGAAATTGTATGATCTTGTGTATATCTCACACATGATCCTGACAGAGGACTCTGCCTGTTGTATAACAGCATAGCCTATCTTTCGGTCTGCAAAGCTCAAGAAGCAGTTGCTGATTATGTGAAAGAAATTGTTTACCAAATGCAACGGACAGGTGAGTCTATCATAGTTTTGCCTTGAAAAAGTAAAAAAACCCAGTCTGAGCAGAGCAGAAGTGTGAGGAAAAATTTAAATTCATGAGTCTCACACTCAGTGCGTAAGTGGCTGTGTCTGCACTGTGATGCATTTACCTACAAGCCACAGTGACATACAGTTCCCAACTTGTTTGGTTCAGCTCCATCCAGACAAGCCACTAGCTTTCTTACATATAAGGAGAGTCTGAGACCACTGGGACTGTTCAGACTACAGAAGAGAGGGCTTGGGGGTGATCTTATCTATGTGTATAAATACTGGATGTGGGGAGTAAAGAAACCGGAGACAGACTCTTCTTAGTGGTACCCAGCAAACAGACTATAGCATTATAAGAAATCTCCATGTGTGGAGATACTCCGGACATGATATATTGTGTCTGGCTGCAATGGAGTTAACTTTCCCCACAGCAGCCCTCACGGTGCACCCAGCAAAGTGTTGGTAACACAACAGTGCTTTGGCTGGTGCCGAGCGGTGCTGCCACAGCACCCAGGCTCTCTCTCCAATGTTCCCCCCAGCACACCCATAGGATGGGGGTGGGCAAGGCCTTGGGAGGGGACACAGCCAGGACAGCTGCCCCAGCTGCCCAAAAGGATACTCCATTCCCTATGGTGTCTGCTCAGCAATAAATGCCGCGACAAAGGAGGAGGAAGTGGGGAGCATTCACTATTTATATTTGTCTTCTAGAGGAACTGCTACAGATACTGAAGTCCTGCTTCTGGGGAAGTGGCCAGACATTGCCTGCTGATGGGAAGTAGAGAATACGTATTTTTCTTTTTTTTCCCCTTTGCTTCCATGCAAAAAAAATCTTTAGGTGTATTTTACTGATTTTATCTTGACCCAGGAGGTTTTGTCATGTTATTTTCTCCTCTCCTTGTCCTGCTGAAGGGAGTGATAGAGCAGCTTGGTGGGGATCTGTCATCTGGCCACAGTCCTAGGACATTAAATGTCCTACTAACAATGCTAGTGGTTGCTGGGATGAAAGTAAATAAGTAAGAAATGTAGTCTTAGTAGAGAATAGACAAGAAGAAAGGTTTGTTTACATTTTTAGTAGATGACTTTTATTACTAGTGGCAATACAACATGATGCTCAAAGTACTGCAGAATGTGCTTTATATTTCTCAGGTACATTTGATTTCATTGCACCATGCACACTGCAATCTACTGTGCAGTGGGATTTTTTTCATTCTATCTCAAATTACATTCTCCAGTTCATTCCTCCAAAGCAGTGAAAAGTGTTTTCCATTAATTTATTTTTTAACTTAGAAATAAACTATTTCTGACTTGTCATACATTCAATTTGTAGTGAAAATCTCATTGTGCCTTAAACTAATCAAACCAGCTTTAATTCAGGAAGCCAATGAGCATATCTACCTTCACTCTCTCGTTTCTCTCCAGATATCACCCAATGGTTATATGCAACATTAAACACTCAATGCAGCACTAAAGCACAGGAAAGAAAATTATAATTTAATTAAAGGATTGCTACAGCATTATAAAAGACATTCAATTTTTCCCTTACTGTGGCTGGGCTTAAAAAAAAAGATATAGTTAGGGATACATACATTATTGGAAATTGTTTAATAATAAGTACAGGGACCATTGTAAAAGGAAAATTATAATTGTGAAGAACTTAAAGATTGTTATTCAAAAGTTTAAGAATTAAAACGAGGCAAAAAAACCCCAACCTTTAATGTCTCTTTCCATCCATGCTGAATTGAAAAAAATATTAATTTTTGCTTCTTGTTTTGAGCTGAAGTCATCATTTATGCAGCTACTAAAGCATATACTGCACACCATCTGTGTAAATTGAGCTTTGTGCTGGGAAGTAGAGAGGAGTTAGGAGAGTGCACCCATAGTCTAGTCATGTAGATAGAAAGCAGGAAGGAATGATCACTGAACTACCTTGCTAACCCAAAAAGAAAGTGGAAAGGGATTCCTGACCTCTCGATTTGCCTGTGCATGAAACAACGGGTCATTTTTGTAGCTCAGATATCTCGTCTATGTTCCGGGCTACCTGAGGCTGCTCTGGAGTTCATCCTCTAGTTTGTGAAGTGCCTCTGATACATGCAATAAGGTAAGTTACTTGCCATAAATTCACCTTACATATCAATGGCACTTCCACAAACTTACTCAACCCCAAGCGCCTCTGAGGATTACAAGGCCAGCTTTAGTGATGGTAGATTTTCATGTTAAAATGTTCTGCCGAGCAAATCCTGAAGAAGGCCTGTTCCTTTTAATGCTCTTCACCTTTACAGAGACCATACTTTTGGTTTCCCTCCTCCCCCAAAAAAATAATTTCCATAGACCAATCTGGGAATATTCTGATAACTCATTTTAACTAATCATTTGCTTTCCTTCTAGAAATTCTAGATATGGCTTGGGTTTGGAGAAAATCTCTATTAAAAACATAGAGACAGTGAAAGATATGCGTGCACTTACAAATAGCTAAGGCACAGCATGATACCATGGGTATCCATGCTTAGACTGGCCGAACAAGAGGTAATCTCATTATTTTTTCTGTATGTGGTTGGGAAATTTTCTGAACTATGTGGGTGATTTGAGGCATCACTGTCACTGTGATAGCTGCTGTGGATTGTGCCTGACTTGAGAACAAGGAGTAATCACTGTTCTCATATACAGCACATAAACTGAGTAAAATGGAGTTAAGAGAACAGAGCTATTAGAAAATACATGCTTTATCAATAACAACAGCATCACAAAAATCCTGAGGTTTTTTTAAAATGATAGTAGGAAACAACCCTAGAAGAGAAACTTTTAAAAGATGTGGACAGCTATACTTTGTGTAAAAGTTTTTAAATGTTACTATCTGACAGAGTTTAGAAAACAGAAGATGTCGCAAAAAAAGCTCACTAAAGGTTTCTTTCACACGCACACTTTATTTATATTTTTAAATTGTAAAATCCAATCATAGAATCACAGACTGGTTTGGGTTAGAAGGGACCTTGAAGATCATCTAGTTCCAAGCCCCCTGCCATGGGCAGGGACAACCTCCACTAGCCCAGGTTGCCCAAAGCCCTATCCAACCAGGCCTTGAACACTGACAGGGAGGGGGCAGCCACAGCTTCTCTGGGCAGCCTGTGCCAGGGCCTCACCACCCTTACAGGGAAGAATTTTTTCTTAGATCTAATCTAAATCTGCCCTCTTTCAGTTTGAACCTATTACCCCTTTTTCTGTCACTACTTCCCTTTGTAAACAGGACACAAATTATGAAGAATCACTACTCCTCATCTGAAATGACATGTAGTCTCAATAGGATACCATGTAAACTAAAGACCCATAAAAGTAAAAAATAATCATAATATTCAAATGATAAAAACTTGCTTGAATGTAGCCGGTATAGTTTTCCTTTGCGTTTACATTTTTTTCCGTTAAATCCTAAATCAGACAGATTTCAATCCCCCAATTTATGTGCTTTATTAACAAAAAAGCTATTTAACACTGTGCTAACCAGAGATGATATCAAACTGAGAGCCACGGGCAAAAAAAAATCCCTTGATAAACGGCTAAATGGGAACAAGCTGACAGTGTTTTGATTTGTAGAAGGGCTACTTTTCTCTTTTCTACTGGGTTATTAAAATCCACATGCTGATGTATTGAAATAACCTTTTAAAGATGAAGGTGGCCTTGTGCCTGGCAAAGTTTGACCTTAGACTGTTTCAGCGCAAGTTTGACCTTAGACTGTTTCAGCAGCATGACACAAAATGTCCAGTGATACAGAGTGGGGACAGACAGAGCTTCAAATCCCTTGTCATTCTTTTCTCATTCCGCAATTGTGCTTGGTCTCCGTATCGAACACAGTCAGGGTCATTCAGCACACTGTCACACATGAAGTATGCAACTCGCCCAGCCAAAAAGTGAAGTTCCCAGTCTGAAGTGAGTAGGTACAGGGCAGATGCAGAAAAAGAAAAAAAAAAATAATCCCAGAGTACTCTAGAAAATGCAGTTGTCAGAGTAAGCAGAACAAGTGTTGAACAGCCATGCTCACTCCTGAGGTTTCCTCCTGTTGCTGATGAAAGTGAGAATTTCTCCAGTCCCTCTATGAATGTAGAATATAAAAAAATCTGATGTCTTGTTGATGGCAAGGGAGGATATTGCAATGAGCGATCAAGAGAAGGAGAAGGATAGGAATAATCTAAAAGAACCTCTATTCTAAATAAGAGATCACTAAATCTATAAAAGGTAGAGTTCAAAGGATGAGCAAAGAACTCTGATGGCTCTGTGAATTATTTTTCATAACAGTATATCATTGTTTTTACATTTTCTACATTAAGTAGAATCATGCCGATGGATTCTTTCTGAATTAGAACACAGTTAGACAAAAGGTTTTCTGATTCCTGCCCGTCTTGAAATCTAACAGATTAGTGCTGAGTAAGATGACATCATATGGTTTGAAAAGACCATCTGCTCACCAGAATATTTAAAAAAAAACATTTTCCATGTGCAGATTTATTTTTAGTATAATACAAAATACTTCATCCCTAAAGAAGTTTATCTTATTTTTTGGGATGAACTGCCTTCTGGAAGCAGCTAGTCTCAACTGACCAGTTCAGATTAGATTTCATCTAGTTTTAGGCAGTTATCCCATCCTCATTGCCCTTCTGAATGGTGCAGTTTAAAGTTATGATTAGGCAATTAATGCCCAAGAAAGATGTAATTGGAATCTTTCTCTAATTTGAAGAGAGAAAAAACAGAAGTCTTATATGACACTTGAATTGCATACAGACGAATGCTGTTCAAACACTTCTCATGGAATCCACACAAAACTTTATTTAAAATAAAAAAATTCCTATTTACAGGAAAAGTGTTAGCAACCTAAATGCACAGCAAGCTTCATGACATTCATATAGATTGATCAAAATCTGACTTACTTTAGTTTCTTCATCCACAAACTACCAAGGTTTTCAAGACTTGGGCTGAGTTGTCCCTGTTAGTCAATGGTTGATATCACCAGGCCACAACTGGGTGTAGCCTAACAGGCATTATTTTTCACTCCTTCCCACAGCTCCCTGAAGAACCACTGCTGTGTCTTTTATGTTTGCTAGTTTGGGGAAGGAAGGGTGAAGGAGCAACATCTCTACATTATATCAGGACATAGTATACGCCCAGGCTAGATTTAGCCACAGAATATGGTGGACACAAAATAATGTGCTTGAAGCACTACAACTTGAGTGTTTCACTTGCTTCATCCCATTAAACTAAATAAAATGCCACCTGAAAAAAATAAAATCAGAGAGTCGAGTTTATTAAAACAAGATTCGACAAAAAAACCCCACCAACCTCCCCCCCAAAAAAAACCCCACCAACCTCCCCCCCAAAAAAGACCCCAACAACCAAAACCAAACCAAAGAGCCCACAAAGAGAATCGTCATGTTTCCAAAATCTTGAAAATTTCTCTCCCATGGCCAAGCAGTTTAAGAGAGAATCTGTCTATATTTCTCTATTTGCAATGTTTAGTACTTTCCATAGTTCATGACAGATGAAAAGAAAAAGTGAGTGCAAACAGAACTGAAAACTGAGGAGTTTTTTTTATTGTCCACAGGAGGAGAGTATTTTTATTGCCTGAAGTGACAGAAATGCAAAGAAAGGAAAATACAATATTATTGGGGAACAGGTAGGGATTCTTTCTTTATCTTAACAACCTCAGGGACTTAAGATTCATAAAAAGAGTACAAATTAGAAATCCCATGCATATTTTAGGCAAATATATATCAATAATATATATATATTTTTTAAGTAATTCAGTTCTGTATCTGCGAAGAAGAATGGAAAGCATAGATTTATGTGTCACCAATCAGCTATGTGGCTGGCCAGATGAGCCTGTCAGGAGGAAATTGAGGTTTCTGCATACAGTTTTTTCTCTCAGCACAGCAAGGAAGTGGTCAGGGCCATCTCACATATGCTTATTAGTTAAGGATAAGGTTAACTTCCTGAAAATCATGCAACTGATGCTAAAAAGCATTTGATATAGAATAGTATTTTTACTTATTTGAATAGAAAATTGCTGTGAAAATCACAAATGGATACATCAGAAAGCATGATGTCTAGGTGGCCCTGCTTGAGCAGGGGGAGGGGGTTGGACTGGATGACTTCCAGAGGTCCCTTCTGACCTCATCAGTTCTGTGACCCTGTGACTGTGATTCTCTAACCCTGTGATTAAAGTAGATTTTTAACTCCACACATCCCCACCTAGTGCAATGAATTGTGATTGTTCTGTGCTTATAAACTAGTTCAGAATCCATAGACATCTGTGGGAAGAAAACACAGCAAAGACCTAAAGCTTCCATATTAAGACAGTGTAACCATGCTGTGTAACCATGCTGTGTCCTGTGGCCAATGTGTTCAGTTCAACAACTGGCTGGTTGATCCCAAGGTCTCTATTTTATCAATCCCCTGTCAGATCAGCCATTGTTTGGGTTGATGCACAGAATTGAAGGATAGCTGAAACAGAATTGAAGGATAGCTGAAACAGAATGGTGGCTTGAAGGAGGAATGTGGCTAAAGAAACTCTGACATCCCACCTGCTCAAGATGGAACACGGTGAGAAAAACATTGCCTAAAAGTTAGATGAAGAGGCAGATGTCAGACAGTCTTGGGGACAGGAGAGAGTCTTTTCTCAATGAACATATATGCACACACAATTTTTGTTCTGATTATTGTCCTCTGGTCTTTATTTTAAAAATAAATCTGCTTCTACTTTCTCTTCAGAAGAATGGAAGTGTGTATCTGCTAAGAACTATTGCTTCTGTTATCAGTTCTTACTCATGGTTCTTAGTTGAATGTGAGATACGGAAAATATATTGATAAGATAAAAATACCTTTTCTGCCACTAAGTACAGGAGGCAACAGACAGAAAGTGACATATGCCAGAAGTACAAGGATTGCACCTGGCAATATGATGCTTTGAGTGACTAGTACGACTTGGCCAGCTGCTTTTTTATATGTTGACTTTTGGCTTAAAGAAGATGAAATAACCTTCACTGTTATTTGACATCTGGGAAATCAGAAGCACTGACAGAACCACAAACAATACATTAGGAGTTTGTGAGTTCTCTTTCTAAAATTATCTCAGGCACACAGACTGCTGTGAAAAATACTCCAGAAAACAAGAAGAACACTGACACCACCACCCTCCCACCAAAACCAAAAAAAGAATCAAACCAAACCAACCAACCAACCAAAAACCCACAAAAAAAAGATTAAAATATAACTACACCCTAGAGCAAAACCTATGCAAGATATCCAATTATTTCATTAAAAGGAAGACAAGTAGGTGCTGTAGAGCAGTGTAAGCCTGTATTTAACATACACATAGACAGCGCCAATTCTCTGATGCACACCTCATCACAGAAAAGCACCATATTCAGAATGAGAAGGGAGGCTGTGCTTCCTCCATGGTAACAGGTGGCAATTACTATGGAGACTGATGGTCTGGTGCTCCCAAATTCACTTGCTATGCTGATTTCGATTTTGTAGGCAGAATGTTTCACCTGTGACAAGCATTGGGTCTACAGGGAAACTGCCATAGCTGGAAACATCCAGGCAGCAGTCTGAAGGAAATACCTGGTAGTATCAAAATGACCACAGTGTGACTGAGAAAACAGAGGAAGCAGGTGCAAAGAAGGCAGGTGAATGAAGAGAGAGAGATGTCAGCAATATCATGACATAGGAACCACAGAAAATTAGAAAGAGGAAGAATAAGTGGTGTTGTGTTCCTAATGAGAATGCAGTAATGGGATCGTGAGGGAGGGTATACATTCCCCAGGGACAGAGATGGGGACAAATTTCCACTAGACTTTTCAGGGCATTAATTTTCTTTTCAAATTTGTCTTGGGTTTTGTCTCCCAAAAGTCCTGTCGTTTTTACCTTGTCAACAGTTATCTGGGTTATACATCACCAGAGAATGTTCTTGGTAAAGAGAGTAAAAATGTATTATGCAGAATCCCCTTTGAACTTGAAGCAAAGACTTATGAATCTTGATATTCTCTGTTGTATTTGCTGTTAGGTATTTTTCTCAATTTCTCTTTCAATAGTATCATTATTGAAATTACGAAAAACTGAGTATTTTTTGTTGAAAATAACAGAATAAATTTTAAAGATTTTTCTTCCTTGATTCTCGCCTTTACTCTCTTGTTTGGTTAATGAGATGGAGGATAAAACAACTGATGAAAGCTGAATAGATGACTGAATTTGTTGAATAGATATAGGGAATCTAATTTCAATACAGACCATAAAAATAATAGTTGATGTAAGCTTTTGGTGTACATTATTCAAGCTAGCCAAAAAGATATAAAAAAAGCCATTTCCAGTTTTCAAATCCTCTTTTTAATACTTTGTGTCTTCATGGGGTGTATTTGATTTGCAAATGAGCTTAAATCTAGATACCAAGATTACAATTACTTTTGCAACTTAAAAAAGCCAAATTGCATTGCCCACCAATTTCTGATTCACTGGTATTATTTGTCAAATATTTCATTCATGTGCTAGCACTAAAAATAGCTTTCCTTGATTTTAGTTTGCTAATAAATGCTTTCTTAATAAAAATCAGATATTTAAGGGTTTTTCTTTCTCTGTGATATTTTTTTCAAATTATTTCATCTTCACTCTAATTTATTTACTTTAGTTCCTTGACTATAGAAAGTACCCCAGCACACCCAAGTCCCAGCCCTCTCTTACATTGCGTTACTCCATTCCAGATGCAGGAATCTGCATTTCCCTGTATTAAACCTCAGATAGGTTCCTGTCATCCCATTTTTTGAGCTTGTACAAGGTTCCTTTGTGTTGCAGTCTTGAATTCCAGTATACTATCTCCCTAAATTTGATATAATCTTTAAATTTGCTGAGGGGTCACATGTCTCATCAGCAAGATTATTAATAATGTTATTAAAACAGTATTGATTCCTGAGGGACACCCCTAAGTAATTTGCTATAGGTAGATTTTGTACCACAGACCCTTTGAATCAACAACACAAATAATTTTCCACACAATTTACAATCCATTTATCCAGTTAATACATAGAATCACAGACTGGTTTTCACTGGAACAGATCTTAAAGATCATCTAGATCAACTACTCCCTGCCATGGGCAGGGACACCCTCCACTAGACCAGGATGCCCAAAGCCCCATCCAACCTGGCCTTGAACACTGGCAGGGAGGGGGCAGCCACAGCTGCTCTGGGCAGCCTGTGCCAGGGCCTCACTGTCCTCACAGGGAAGAATTTTTTCTTAGATCTAATTTGAATCTCCCATCCATCCATTTAAACCCACTCCTGCTTGTTCTATCACTATACTCCCTGATAAACAGTCCCCCTCCCACTTTCCTGTAGCCCCCTTTAGGTACTAGATGGCTGCAATAGGGTGTTCTGGAGCCTTCTCTTCTCCAGGCTGAACAAGCCCAACTCTCTCACCCTGTCTTCACAGGGTCCCTGCTTCAGTTTAAACCTATTACTGCTTGTCCTATCATTACACTCCCTGTTAAAGAGTCCCTCTCTAGCTTTCCTGTAGGCCCCTGTAGGACTAGTCCTGTAGGACTTGCCTTTCATGAACCCATGCTGACTGGGCCTGATCCCCTGGTTGTCATGTACTTGCTCTGTGCTTGTCTTCTGGATGACTTGTTCCATAATCATCCTTGGCACTGAGGTCAGGCTAACAGGCCTGTAGTTCCCTGGATCTTCCTTATGAACTTTCTTATAGATGGGCATCACATTAGCAAGTCTCCAGTCATCTGCTACCTCTCTGGTTGACCATGACCACTGACAGATGATGGAGAGCGAGTTGGCAATCACATCCCTAGCTCCCCCAGCATTCTTGGGTGTATAAAGAGCAACAAAGGCACAATATACCCATTGCAATATAGAGTTGAATCACAACTGATATGTGATTCTCATTACTAGTCTCCAAGTGCTCCACCATGGAGCTAGACTTTCACAGTCTCCATGAAGAAATATGTTCATTAAAGCCAATTTAAGCCCTGCCTTTATTCTTTTTGAAGTATGTTTTTCTAGTTCAGTTTTTACACTTTATGTTGAGCTGAGTCACATATGCAGTTCTTTGGCCTCCATGCTCCCCTGGGCTCATTACAGTAAGTCTTCTTCCACACTCCAGTTTTATTGATCAGTCTACTACTAATTGTATTGCTCACTTTTCTCAGGATTTTAACTGTGACACCTCATGGTAGCTTCAGCTAAGGCTGTCTTTGACTCCTATATCCTCAGACAGTTCTTCTTTATTTGTGTGCAATAAGTACACTAGAAACTGGTGTCCTAGTCTGCATGCCAATCACCTCTAAGAAACTTTTATCGATGCATTCTAGAAATTTCTTGGATTGATAATATCTAATTATGTTGCCCTTACAACATACCACAGTGCATCAAGTCCGTGATGAGTGCCTTAGTGATCTGACAGCTTCTTCCAGATATGTAAAGAAGTTTTCATCATCTTGATCCACGATTTCATGCGTCTCAGTTTGTCTTCTGTTCTTTCGCTGGGGGTCAAGGGTCTCAAGGTACTTTTCATTTGTTCCTAGCAGAGTTACATGCATTTAAGCTATTCCTTTACATGAAGCGCAAACCCTCCTCCTCAACTTCCCACAACTATATCTGGAAAATGGGAAAGAGTGAATAAGCAAAGAATAGGACCCTTGCAAAGGGTCCTATTCAGCAATCCAGTTGTGCCATGTGGTTCCAGCACCCAAGAATTTACTCTGGTTTTCTCTCGTTTACTCATACAGATAGAGCCTCGATAGTTTAGGTGAACACAGGTGTTTTGTTCTCACAGCATACTGACTGTGGGACCTATTTATAAGTCATTCCACCTTAGCAGTTCACAAATGGTTTGACCCACAGTCAAACCCCCACATTTATTTCAGGCCACTATCAGCCTTTAAATACTTGATGCTGAGTTTAAAAATCTCATTCCTTAATGTACAGGCCAGTAGTTCATATAAAGTTATACACTGTTATGCTTAGAAATCACTTGGTACTCTATGTCATGTACACAGAGGTGAAATTGAGAGGATTCCTAGGCTGGGAAACATAGAAGAGAAACGGTAATTGGGCAAGATGTTTTTCTTTCAGCTAAAAATCAGATTCCCTCTCCTAATAACTAGAAAACTCAATACATTGAGGAAATAAAAATACCAAAGCCAGTAATTTAAGAAGTTCAATGCTTTTCCTTTACTATCTGGTAACTCCAACTGTATGGTATGTAAAAAAACCTTTGGTAGAGTTGCTATTTCACTGATAAACCTAAGTCCTAGAAATAAGAACATATATATTCCCAGATTACCATCTTAAAATTAGGTTTCCAGGCCTCACAGTTGCAGGAAGAAAACTGAAAGTAAGTCTCAGTGATTAAAGAAATCCTCCAGAATGTCCCCTCTCATCTGATAACCTAGGTACCTGGAACAATTTGTTTACAATTGGTGTCGACAGTTCACAGCAAACTCATCTGTCAATGCTTAGAGCACGAAGAGGAAAGACACCGTGTGTTTGGTGACAACCTTGCACTGATTCATGGACCAGCTAGTCTGGCATTTGAAGATCTTCAGCAGACCTTCTAGGCCATATGGCCAAGTACTAAACTTAAGATTCACCTGCATGTCATAATGGCATGTGAATTTTGTGTCTTGATGGCATCACAGCAGGTAAGTTTTGGGTTGGTTTGCAACATATCGTGATGGCTCTTCCACCCTAATAACCTGAAGGTATTTCTGGCACTAAACTACTAACATTAGAGGCACTTTTAGATGTATTACACTATTACAGTGTAACATGGATGTCCACATCAGCACATTAATCTCTTATAGACACAGCAAAGACATTAGAGGTTTATTTACTTTTGTACAAAAACTGAGCATATTATACCTGGGGTAAACTAAATGTATCTTAGCTTAATGCTCAAGTATTTTATTCATGAGTACATCTAAAAATAAAATCTAGGAAATCCAAGTTATCCTTACTAAAAAGAAATATGCAAGTAGTACCACTTAAGAAACATCAGCTTTCTCATATGCATTTCGTTAGATCTCTTCAATCTTTTTTTAGTAGATTTGTTGTACTTATAATTTATAAGATCACATGCCATTCACAATGGTATAAGAAAAAAAGAAGAGGCAACATTTAAGGAAGCAGAAAAAAATACCTCAGAAGTGACAACAAACTCTGGTTTATCTCCTATACGTCAGTTACCACCTGAAAAGTTTATCAGCTACATGAGGAAAGTTGCTCTAACTGCTCAATTTCTGGCTTTACAATAAGAACAAAACAAAGCAACCCAAAATATATTTAAATGGACTTTTAAGCTAAAAAATAAAGATAAGGAATTGTGAAAAACAACTTCTGTTGCTTCTCTTTTGATTGAGATAGATCAGCAATACTCTTTTCATATGTTACTATTCTGTAAATGTGATTGCAGTATATCTTATGCTCACTAATGGTGGTGTAGCCTAAGTTAAATCTTGCAGAAAAAGAGCATGAAAATACTGACACTTTAATGTAGTGCAGAAATGATATAGGCCTTAAAGAAGGCCTCTAGTTTCTTGAGGGCTTGTATAATTGAAAAAGTAGTAATTTATACACCTGAGTTGAGAGTAAGAAGAAATGAACTGCATTTCAAAGAACATTCAAAAAACTCCTTGAAAAGTATCTATAAACATGTGTCTCTAACAATAGTTAGACACTTTCTGTTACAGGTGGTAACAGAACAGGTGCTTTTCCTGTGGTTTCAAAACTGGTTTTAAACCTGTGATGAATCATGGTTTTATACTGAAAGTAAGATTAAAATGATGAAGCACATTTGAAATTGCAGTCAGTCATTCACAGCAGTATTTACATGGTGAGTTCTTTCCATAACTTCGATAGGGTTTGTTCTGACCATCACCCAGTTTTTCTGTCTGGACATTATTTCGGTCTCACATTCATTTATTACAATTTTTCAGAAATTCTACAGAAGTAAAATCTCCAGTGAGGAATTTCTGCTGTGCCCTGCCCTTCTTTATCAAAGGAATACTATGAGAATATTTTTACAGTATTTCAGCAGTTCTGCTCTGTGTTCTGATTAAAATGAAAGAAACCCCAACAACTCTCAAAAGTGTACAATAAGAAAATTACTGGAAAGATAAGTACTAAGGTTTTTCAGTGAACTGCAAAAGCTCACCAGTTTGTTTGAGTAAAGCACAAAAATTTCCCAATCATCTAATTATTTGAACTGATTAAACAGAATTTAGAAAAACACATTTGTGGAAACTTTATGAATTTTATGGTAGGCATAGCACTCTTTTCTGTCTTTTATGCTTGAGTCCTGAACAGTAATATAATTACACATTTTCTTTCTCTTTTTTTTAAAATCTTTGTCTACTTCCTGTAGTAGCTCTCTATGTTCTCTCTACTTTCTAATTCCAAGCTTCTATCACTGGGAGTTCACAGTTCTTGTGTTTTCTATTCCTCTGTAGGTTTTACCTTTGATCATTGATTTTTTTGGTTCTATCCTTTCAAACACAGATTAAACTACCCATTTTCCCACTCTGTTAATATCTGGATGACAAGAAGATTCTCCAGTCCTTTAATCTTCTTATTCTTGTTCCTGGGCTCCTTCTCTCAGCTCTTCAATTCTCCCTCCCTTGTTGTTATCCAGACTGTCCAGATGGATGTCACTTGAGACTTGTTGCTCCTATGCAGAGGCCACCCTGGCCTTCCAAGCAGGTGAGACTTTCTAGGTGTTGCCCTTACGGTTTCACAGGTGGAGCTCAGCCTTTCAACTCTTTTCTGTTCTTTGTCTAAAAAGGAAGAATCTGGAAGGAACATGTTAACTTGCCAGACCAGAGGAAGGGAATTCTGCCTCCAGTCAGTCCATACAGGAATACAAAGAAACATAGGGTAGATGGAGGAAGGAAATAACCTTTATAGTCTTGGGTGGAAGAGAACAGGATGAGGGAGAAAAAAAGGGAAAAGGGGAAGATAAGAAGACAGGAAAGAGGGTGGTAGTGGGTTGGGGGAGAGGAAAGAAGGAAAATCGTTAAAAAAAAATTAGAAAGTGGAGTGGGGAGGAAAAGGTTGTAGAAAAGTAGGGGTGACTCTGTATTGACTAAGTGGCAGAGAGGAGGAAAAACAGATCTCATGTGCCTGACCAGTGATAAGAACCAGAATTAGTGTTGGAGTTGAGCAGAGTGTAAGGAGCTTCTGAAGTCAGATTCAGAGTCCTTGCATATGTTGTGGTGTGAATGCTGATAGTCAATAGGTGGAAAAATTAGCTCTCACAGCAGTATGCCACGGACCTGAAAATCAATTCCTGGAATCTGCACAAAGAGCTCTAGGGAATGAAAAGGATAAATTCTATATCCTGCTTTACTTTAGAACATACTGACTGATTATATTAGTCTTTGGAAGAATCTCCAGGTCTTGATCAACAAAATTTTACTTTGTTTGCAAATAATATACTAGTGATTGCTTGTGGTAACCATTGTACAATGAAAATAGACAGAAAGAACAGTTTCTAATGGGAGATATACTCAGTCATTCAGAAAAATAAACTGCAAAAACAGAGCTACAACAATTTTCAGTTCTTCCCTTCAACCCCCGCTGTTTTGGAAGTTCCTTAAGGAAGCCAGAAATGAAAAATTATTTTCTTTAAAAGTTGTCAGTGAAAGATAGTTTTCATAAACACAGATTTTTCTCTCTGAAGAAGACCAAATTGCTTCATAAGGAAAATCGACTGTTTTAAGATAAATCTTGTTCTGAATGTGAAAAAGATGTTATAACAGTCAGTCTGGTTGAAAGGGACTTCAGGATGTCTCTGATACTGAATTCAGACCAGATGTCTCAGGGTTTTGTCCAGTTGTGCCCTGAAAACTGCCAGGGACAGAGACTTGACAATGTGCCTGGACAACCTACCCCAATGCTTGATTGCCCTTGGTCATTTTTCTTTTCCTTCTATCAAGCCAGAACCTCCCCTGCTTCAGGTAATGAGCACTGCCCCATTAGTCCACCATGCATCTCAGTATAGTACCTAAACATTAATGCCCATTAATGTGTTTTGCTTTGGTACATACAGCTATATAAGATACTAGTGGGAAGGCACCCTTTTAGGGGCTGTAACAAACCACAGCAAGGCTTATTCTGGAGTCAACAGACGCACCTCAGTTTTCCTGATGAAACTCCCATATAAGTCATGACTAGTCTCAGCTTCCTTAACTTTTGAAATCTGATAGCACCACAGATCAGGATTTTTGCCTGCCAATTCTGCTAAGTCTTGACATAAGAAATTCTGCTGTATTTTGCACATAAATCAATAGAAATGTACAGTACAAATCTCTCAAACAACTCTGAGGTTTGCAAGTTGCTGAGAACAGCCTTTTATCTTCCTCTCTCCAGTCTTGTGTTTGTTAGACAAGAAAAGCTTTGAAGATTTCAAGAATGGACTTTGGGGAAATGTGTTTGGGACAAAAAGAAAAAAAAAAGGAAATACCATGTTATGAAAGACTTGGATAGCTCAGTTTCCTTTTAATCATAAGAGACATTTATCCAAGAGTTTGTGGTTGCCTTCTCTGATTGCCAGAGGCAAGCAATGTTGTCTTATTGAAATGTTGATTTTCAGACAACTGCTGTGAACAAATACAATGTTCAGACCTCAAAGTTCCTGTTGGTTGAAAGTCATCACTTACAGACAAACTTATCCATGCTCATTTTGCCTAGTAGCTTCATTTGAAGTGAATCGATACCGGAAGAAAATACCTGTAAGGTATAAATATGCACTTCTTGCTACTTTTTCTTCATTTTAACTTGAAAAGAGCAACTGACCTTCCAGAATTTAATGGTTTAAGTTATTATCTTTTTTCTCCCTTTTAGATAAATGCATAAGAAGTACTGTAAATGCAAAATAGCTACTTTTTTTTCTTCCCCTTAGGTGCTATATATGTTCTTTTTGCTTCATCCTGCTTAATTCTATGCAGCTGCCTGCATATTGCTTGTTTGCCTTAGTAGCTGGGCACCTGACAGTAATGAAAAGATTGAAAGCTATCACATACGTGTTTTTTCATCCTTGCTCACTCTTCTAGGTGTGTTTGTGAGTGGGTGTGTGCAGAAAGGTGCATGCCAGTGGGAGAGAGAACGGATATTTTTTGGTAGGTTTGTTGTTGCTATACTCGTGTTACTTGTTTTTGCTGAGGACAAAACTGGAGCAGATGGTAAGATCAGCATGGACCTTTTCTAATATGTTCATCTACAAATCAAGGACTAACTTCATGTCATCCTTTCACACATATGATTTTCTTTTGTTCTAGTCAAGCAACAGATCCATGTAGAAATTTTGATGGCTTTAATACATCTTGGGTTATGGTATGAAATACCTTGAGCTCAGGGATCCAGACCATGAACTTTATTCATCTTTTCATTGCATAAGAGGGCCATGCCAAACATGGAATACCTCTGATGTGGCTTTCTAACAAGCCGCGCTGCTAAGAATGAAAATAGAAAGATATTGATAAAGGACCTAAATACTGTGAACTGCAATTCATTTGACTTACTGATAATCAGGTTTGTTTTAATGGGGCTCTTGTTTTTTCACTGGTGGTGGTTTTCTAGAGGGAAAAAGCACAGATGCCAAATCAGGTTGCCAGACTGATAAAGCATACTTCAACTGGGATGCTCCCTGAGCTGATGCGCTTAGGGCTGAACAAATAGAGAGGTGCAGCTAACCTTGCTCACCTGTGGTCACCAAAAGACATCAGTGCAGGTGGCAGCAAAAGCAATAGACAATGTGAAATAAGAAGTCTGGTTAAGGTCTGATTTGGCCAATTGCCCCAGAACATAATAGCATGTACCTTTCATTCAATCCACATGCCTCTTTATATTTTCATTCTTAAAACTGATGGAAAGGTTTTGTGGGAAAGTCAGCTATTCCTGAGATTTAACAGATTAGTGGTAACACTCCAGAAGTTGCATTATGAAAAAAAAAAAGGAAAAAAATCAATTTATAATATGCATAGCTAACCCAAACATTAAATCATCTCTGAATTTCCATTCCACAGAAAAAAAAAAATCTCTGTACTAAGGTATATAAAAGTGCAAGGTTTCTTAAAGAAGAATAAATTGAAAATCTACATCATATGGGATAATATAAAATGCTTATTTTAAAAATGATTTAAAATTAAATATGATGTCTCGATTTGTTTCTTCTTTCTCACATCTAAATCTTATCACTCATTTGAGGGATTATCTGACAGTGAGAGGCATAATCCCAGAGTATTCTGTTTTGACAAACATATGCTACCCAACTATGAAAAAAATGTTTAAAGTTTTATTTCTTGCATATAATTTCCTTGTTACACAAAGTTAATCATCTTTTAAGGACACACCTGCCCTTCATGAAAAGGGATCCATCCAGGCAGACCTCAGCAACATCCCTATAATGGAAGGAGAAACGCATGGCATTTCCCTGGACACACTCTAGCACTGGTCAGGAAGCACTGTTCAACACACCCTCCCTTCCTTCCTTCCACCCTTCCTTCCTTCCACCCTTCCTTCCTTCCACCCTTCCTTCCACCCTTCCTTCCACCCTTCCTTCCACCCTTCCTGCCCTTCCCCTAACCCTCCATGGGCACTAGGGACATGTTTCTGGTTTTCCATGAATTTTGCAGAAGCAGAATTATGTTTTTATGTTTCCAGGCTGCCTTGGTTTTCCTGTGTCAAAGGTAAATAAAGTTGACAAGACAAGGCTAATGAGTTGAGGACTCGATGTTTTCAGCCTGTTTTTTGAGTTTGTTACTAAAAAACCTTTGATGGCTTCTAGTAACCTCATTATCAATGGTCAGTCAAGCCTAGCAAAAGTAACAAGCATCGACTGGGCTTTAGCCAAGATGTGCCTGAGAGTCAATAGTCTGCTTTTATTAAACCTCAGTGGTGTACTGCAGGTTACCTGGATGACCTTGGCTTTTCTGTTCTCTGCTCGTTCTCCTCTCCTCTTTTTACTTGGTGTTTGTTCTGCTTCTGACACCTGCTCAGTACTTCTCGGTTCTCAACGTGCCAAATAGTTTCTTTACACTTGAAGGCAATTCAGCAGCAATTACTAATTTCTTGTAAGATACCAGTGAATTCATCTGTGCAGTTCTCTAAGTTGGGAGATGCATTAGTGTAACTTTCAGTATGGTCATCGAGGTGGCCATGGAAGACAACAAACCAATACATTCTTATGGGTTTGTGGGTTGCTGTTTTTTTTTTTTTAAAACTACTCATTGCAGCTAAAGTAATTAGAAAACTACATGCTCTTTGTTTCTTTACAAAATATTCCATATATTCTATTAGGGACCTAAAAATACTGGAACCTTCTGAGTTTAAGCAAGCTCATATCCTGCCTTTGGAAATACACAAACAAGGATAGAAGGCGGCAATGGCAGCAGCTTTTATGCTGCCTAGCAGTGGGTTTACCTTTGACTTTGACTTTCATTTTTTATGTTCTCTTTTGTGACGTACATGTCAGCTGCATCAAGGCAGGCTACAAGGAATAAACGCATGTATTTATATCAGCATTTGCAAAAATGTAGGTCTCCAAAAGAAAGGAACTCCAAGTAAACATATTATGTAACAACTGTGCAACTACAATGGAGCATGCACCTTGGAAGGTGCCTTAGGAATTTTCTTCAAGGATTAAGATAACCACCTGTCCTGTTTTTGGCTGATATAGATTTTCTTCCTAGTATAGTGCTGTGTTTTGGATTTAGGATGACAATAATGTTGATAATGCACTGACGTTTTGGTTGTTGCTAGGCAATGCCCTGACCAAGTCAAGGACTTTTCAGCTTCTCATATTGCACTGCCATCAAGGAGGCTGGTGGTGCACAAAAATCTGTGAGGGGACCTGGTCAGGACAGCTGACCCAAACTGGCCAAAGGAATATTCCATACCATATGACACTGTCGCAGTTTTGCATAGTTGGCTACAGAGAGAGGGCCAGGGGTTGCAGAAAATGGCTGCTGGAATCTTCTGAAAGCCTGCTTATAACGCCTCTGAGAATCATATTAAACATATTAAACTGTCTTAATCTCTTATCCACATGTTTTACTTCCTTTTTTTTCCCTGATTCTCTCTCTGATCCCATCTGGGGAAGGAATGGCTGTGTGGTGGTTTTAGCTGCCTGCTGGGTTAAATCATGACACCAGCAAAGATCAAAAGCTATTTATAACCCAAAGAGGAGTGAGCTATGGGCAGCACTGATAAGAGTTTGGGCACTGCTGACTATTGATCCACCTGATTGTTGCCTCTAAGTGCAACACCATGCATGACAGTCAGCCTGCTTTCTCACGTTGAAATAAAAGACCCATAAAGGGACACTTTTACTGACCAATCAGGAGCTGAATGCAATTAGCAAGTTTCCCAATGATACCAAGTTGGAGGTCCTGTTGAATTTCTTGAGGGACAAGAGGCCTTGCAGAGGGATCTAGACAGATTGGACCGTTGGGCAATCATCAGTGGGATGAAACTGAACAAGTGCAAGTGCTGGATTCTTCACCTAGGAGAGAGTAACACTGGGCACAAGTATAAATGGGGAGCGGAGTGGCTGGGGACCAGCACCGTGGAAAAGGTTCTGGGGGGTACTGGCCAACAGCAGGCTCAATAGGAGTCAGTAGTGTGCCCTGGGGCAGCCAAGAGGGCAAATCACATACTGGGGGCATCAAACATCAAATGCAACATAACCAGCCCCTCAGAAGAAGTGATTATGCCACTGTGCTCAGTGCTGGTGTGACCTCACCTGGAGTAGTCCTGTATGTGGCTCTGGGGCCCACCGTTTCAGAAGGATGTGCAGGTCCATGAGGAGGGCAATGAATATGGTGGAAGGGCTGGAAGGAATGTCCTGTGAGGAGCATGTGAGGACTTTGGGCTGGTCTAGCTTGGAGAGCAGGAGGCTGAGTCTGACTTCATGGCTCTCTACAACTTCCCAAGGAAAGGAAGTGGAGAGGGCGGTGCTGAACTCTTCTCCCTGGGATCCAGTGACAGGATGTGTGGGAATGGCTCAGAGCTGCACCAGGGGAGGTTCAGACTGGGCATTAGGAAGCATTTCTTCACCAAGAGGGTGGTCAAACACTGGAACAAGCTTCCTAGATAGGTAGCCTGTGCCCCGAGCCTGACAGTGTTTAAGAGGCATTTGGACAGTGCCCTTAATAACATTAACATACTGTAACTTTTAGTCAGCCCTGAAGTGTTCAGGCAGATGGACTACATGGTGATTTCAGGTCCCTTTCAACTGAAATATTCTATTTTATTCTAGCCTGTTCCATTCTATTCTGTGCTACAAGGAACACAGTGGATTTCACTACCTCTAAACTCTTCTTAGTAGGGAGACACCAAATCTCACCTTAACTATACCTAAGACAGCCATTTTCACACTCCCTTGACAACCTCTTCCAGTTCTACATAAATAAAGTGGGGCCAGAGCCAAACTGTACCTGCCAGCTCTGATGAAAACTGCCTCACCCTCCTGTGGATTCAGAAAAAGTAAAACTAGTTAATTAGATTTTGCTCTCTAAGGACAACTTTGGGGTATCAGCTCCAAAACCCCCAAAACATGAGTTGTCCTAATCTATCCTATTCTATCCTATCCTAGTCTTTATTTACAGAAAGTGTTGCTATGACTCCCTAACTGAGAGAAAGCAAAGATTTCTATTCCAGAGTGTCCCTACATTGTCCTGTGATGCAATTGTTAGAGTATCAAAACTAGTTATTCCACCTCTTGTTAAAAAATATGAAGCACAGGAGAGTGACTGTCTCCTGATGCTCTATATCACAAAGAACTTATCAGAAGCTACAAATGTAGGGCTGCCAGGAGTTTATAAGTCATGGATCAGGCTCTCCATAAAATTCAGATTCATTTGCAAATATCTAAATAAGTAATGAACAATAATATAAATATGTAGTGTATAACAGGTATTACATTTGAGGGAGAAAGTTAGTTTCTTCCTACCTGTGGCATGTTTGTATCACACTGACAAGTGTTTGTTAAAAAGAAAACCACAAAAAAAAAAAACCCTCGCATTGGCATATAACACGCTTAAAGGGATTTTTGGCTTCAAGTAAACACCAAAAATCATGAGATCTGTGATGAAATCGTGGGAAATAACAATGATTGTCACATGGCAGACACTCCAGGCCTTTTGCTGATATATTCAGATGTCAGACACACAACCAGCCACCTGTCTTGCTTCAGCATTTTCCCTTATTTTCTCCTGACACCATAAGCATAACTTAGTCAGCTACATATATTCTTGCCAAAAAAATAAACGGCTTGCAGGCAGATTTTGTCTATTCTGAAATAGTTTTTTGAAAATATTTATTTATTTATGTATTTGATGTTATAGAAAATTCAGAAAAATAAGACTGATTTCTTTGAAAACCTAGAATGCACTTGGGATTTTGGGGGCTTCCAGTCTCCTTGTAAAAATTGTAAGCCAGAGGTGGGGGTCCTACCCCTGAAATGTAATCATGTGTCCTAATCTTCAGATCCAGGAATAAGAACATTTTTTTTGGCTCTGCAGCTGATTGCCTAGAGAGTTGGCACCATGACACAGGCCTTCCACCCTCCTCAGGCAACAATGAAGCGTGAATGGAGGCACCATGGAAGACCACTGCAAGACTGCACTAGATGCCAGGTTCCTAGAATAGCCTACCATCAGTCCAGAGTGTCTCAGGAAGAGTTTACTGGACCCAAGATATCATGAGTTAAACATTTGAGTCTTCCTTAATTAGCACTTGCTGAAATTTTACTCTAGGGCATCATTTTTGCTGTAAGTAACAGCAGCTGCTGTCTCTCCAGAGGAGCCTTCAATCTTGTAGAGAAAAATCTCCAGAGTTGCTATAAAAGGAGAGAGACAGTTGGTCTACTACTAGGCAAAACCTTAGCTCTCTGTGAGAAATAGAAAAGGATAATACATGAATTAACGACTGCAATTAACTCTCCCTGGTCATCAGGGAAGCAATGAACAGCCCTCAACCTCAGGGAAGTTTTACTGCTTTTTCTATGTAACAGAGATCATTTGTGTATCAATGGCTATCAGATCTAATAGTAGATTAAGTATCACAATATGTTGTGTACATTTGGGACCATAATTGAACCATACAGCTGTAAATGTTTAGAAATTGCCTCTGATATACCACAAGTAATGAGACAGAAGACTAACAGAACAATGCCACACTGATACTTACCATATGTACTTCTTAGGCATGAATCCACCATAAGTTAGTTTTAGAAAGTGTAACTTTACAGTGAAGGTACTTATAATCATGGATTGATTCAACCAATTTCATATGTGTGTGTGTGTATATATATATAAATATATATAAATAGCACATCTTATTGGAATGCATGGGTTTACATGGCAAGGTTTTGGTAGCAGGGGTCTACACGGGTGGATTCTGTGAGAAACTGCTAGAAGCTTCCACCATGTCAAATAGAGCCAATGCCAGCAGGCTCCAAGATAGACCCACTGCTGGCCAAGTCTGAGCCCATCAGTGCCAGTGGTAGCACCTCTGTGATAATGTATTTAAGAAGGGGAAAAAAACCCAAGAGCAATTACAGTCATACAGAAGAGCAAGACGTGAGAAACTCTGCAGACAGCAAGGTCAGGTACAGACAGCAGGAGGTGCTCCAGGTGCCAGAGCAGAGAATACCCTGCAGCCCATGGAGAAGACCATGGTGAAATAGCCTGTCCCCTTTCAGTCCATTGTAGATGATGTGAAGTAGAGATTCCCCTGCAGCCCATGGAAGACCCCATGCCAGAGCAGGTGGAGGCACCTGAAGGAAGCTGTGACCCCATGGGAAGCCTGCACTTGAACAAGCTCCTGGCTAGACCTGTAGAGAGAGGGGGCCACCCCAGATCTGGTTTTCTGGCAGGACTTGTGTCCCTGCGGGTAACCCACACTGGAGCAGTTAATGGAGAACTGGAGCCCGTAGAGAAGGACTCATGTTGGAGAAGTTCATGAAGGACTGTCCCACATAGGAGGGACCCCGTGCCAGAGCAGGGGAAGAGCATGACACCTCCTCCCCTTGAGGAGGGAGGAGCAGCAGACACAGCATGTGATGAAGTGACCGCAGGCCCCATTCCCTGTCCCCCTGTGCCACTTGAGGGGAGGAGGGAGAGAATTTGGGAATAACATTGAGCTCAAGAACAAGGGAAGGATTAGGGAGGTGTTTTAGGATTTGGTTTTATTTCTAATTTCTTGATTCTGCTTTGCTTAGTAATAAATTAGGTGAATATTATCTAAGTTGAGTCTGTTTTGCTAATGACAGATATTCGTGAATGGTCTCTCCCTGTCCTTATCTCAACCCATGAGCCTTTCATTATATTTTCTCTCCCCTGTGCACATGAGGAGGGGAGTGACAGAGCAGCTTTGGGGGGCACCTGGCCTCCAGCCAGGGTCAAACCACCACATGGAGCAATTAGATAAAAATTAGCAGAACTTCCAATGCAAACTAGCTTGTAAAATTTTATGAGTCTTGGCTTGGCTATTAAATAGAATCATAAAAATCTAATAGACATGCAGTGTCTCTTACATATAAAGAAATATATGTAGTCACATTCAAAAACTGTGAATCAGCTAGTAGTGAGTAGTCAAGGATAACTGTTCGATTCTCTAAGAAACAATACATTATTTATGTTTAGGGAAACCTAATGAGATTTAACAACTGTTGAAAGGAAGAACTGAAATTACTCACATAAGATTATAACATATTTCAAATGCACCACATCCAGGTGTCAGTGTGGGCACCTCAGGTTAAAAATGCTTAGAAACATTAATGGTAAGTTAACAAAAGCAAAGAAGATCCCTAAGAATTGTGCATTCATATGTATTGGGAATAGTCAAATTGTCACCAGCCAAAGTATTTCAAGAATATGTATAATAAAGACAGTAAAGTCTGAAAGAGTGCAACGGAAATAAGATGTGGAAATGTCTCTGTATGGGACACAGTCGCAGATGAAGATGAGGAGGGATTTATCACAAGCATGCTTCACATATTGTATTCAGTAATTGTCATATATGACACAAGTCATATGCTAAATACAGGGCTTGAGAGGAAACTTCCAATGTGAAATTTTCCATAAATATAATGCCTCTTTATATGAATTATTCTCTGAAAAAGAGAGCCTTCTAAAGAGAAGGAGGGATGGATCCTCATACCTTAATTTCTGCCTTCCTAGAAGAGGAAAAAGCTGCAATATCTAAAATATGCTTGTCACAAAACCTGAATCAAGAATTGCATTGATGCCCCATGATCTGGTTGAGGCCATTACAGAGATCACAGATGGGAAATTCAGATATGGATTAAAGCTCTTCCTGCACATTGCAAAGCCTCCCCAGCATCTTTAAGGAAACTCCTCTTGAGATATGAAAATTAAGCTGTGTTCCTTCTGGCCTGTTCCTCATCAGGACTAAAATTCTTCCCTCAGACTTTATTAATGATTCTGATGATACATGAGTCGAAAGAAAGCACAGCTCATTCCACAAAACCCGCATTTTCCTTTCTAGCCTAGGAAGAATAATAAAGAAACGTAAAAAAATTGATGATGGCAGTTACTTCTGTTAGAAAATTAATTATATGGGACTCAAAGTACTGATTGCATATCCATAAGAATTTTTGTGTTCAAAGGGATAGCATTTGATTGAACTGAGTTTATATTTAGAAAGATGGGTTCTGTTTCTTTCAAGCATCATGTTAGATTTGGATGATTTTTTTTTAAAATACATTTCACATTTCTTAACATTTTTCTGCAATACTTTGCATGCTTTTGTAGACCACTTAGAAAAAAAACAAACCTTGAACTTTTAAGAGGCTAAAAGTACATGATTTATTACCTGTCTGAGCAAAGTGGACAATCAATAGCTGGAAATTTTGCTTTCCCTATTTTCAACTAAATCAAAAACACTTCAATTGTTCATGAACCCTTGTGTGTATATTTTAATAACTGCAGTAGGAATGGCATTCCTGGTATGCCCACCTTTTCCTGCCTTGCAGCAGTCCTCCAGTAATGGGCAACTTGGGACACTGTAGACATTCTGACTTAGGAAAAGATCAGTAATTGGTCACAAAATGTCATCAGTCCTATTGCCTAAATCTAAGGCACTTTTAAAATGAACAACAATTTCTGCAGTTTGATCAGAAGAGCACCTATAAAAAATAAAGTAATGAAAACTCATTAATCAGTTCAGACTTGTTATTTTTATTTGGCATGTTGTGCTGTAGCTCACTTGTACAGCAGCTGGTAGAGCCTGTAGCATGGGCTTACATGGTCTCAGACCTCAGGTATGTAGCTAGCAGAGAGTCCCACCATAAAGCTCCTCATACATGATTAATAAGTTAGTTGACCAGATGCTCTAAACAGTATACAACTGGCTTGGTATGACTGTCATATGCTGTCATTTGATGACTGTCATGAATTTCAGTTAATCTTGAGTACCTGTTTAAGGAGAGGAGGTGAATGCTTGTGCGGGAATGGAAAACGAACACCTTGAACCGTCAAGTGTTGCACAGGTGTGGGTGCAAAGATGGTCATGTTATTCCGCAGTGTGCCTAGTCCTCCCAAATTAAGGAAATTTGGAACATTCCACAGTCCCACCAGTGTCTGACAAAGGAGAACCAAAGCCAGATCAGTCTGCTGGAAACCAAACGTGTGAACACTAATGGAAAAGAGTTCCTTCAAGTAGCTTAGCCATACAGCCAATGGAGGTTGTCAGGAGCCAGGAGCTGCTAAAGAAATAGATGGTGCTGCTCTTTGTAATCAACTTTTCAGCTTTTCTTTTGCCTTGTATTTCATCCAAAATATTATCACTCCCTCAGAATTTAAAAAAAAAAAAAAAGTTAGTAATTCATACAGAGTGATCTCATTATGCTTAATAACTACCAGAGCTATTTATTTCCAGTGATTTGTCCAAACACTTTTGAATCCTTGTAAAATTTTAGCAGCCACAGTATCCAGTGGTAGGACTTTTGCAATTAACTGTCCCTAAGTTCTCATTTCCGCGTTTTTCTGCCTGCAGCTCATTTGTTTATTCTTGTGCTTATTCTTATCTTTCAGACAGATATCTCTTCTTCCTTACTGATGTTTATATGAACCCGAACTACCTCAATAAACTAGATTTTATGGCAGAATCCTGAAATTTAGTTCCACAATGCTCAATCAGTGCTGAATAGAGAAAACCAAGACAGTTTAATCAGCTACTTGAATACCAAAAGTAGCACAGCAGCCTCCCTTAGCTCAGGAGAATAAATTAACTCAAACGAATACCCACAATAACAAAATATTTTCATGCAGCACTACATAGTACTGTAAAGCCATATGAAGAAAATGTAATCATATAGTGCAAAATCTAGCAAAGATTGCTATGCCCAGATCAAGTCACAGCACTGATTCTTGCTTCCCATTCACATTCATATCATGCATTGGCATCAATGCCAGTGTTGTAGCATCTCTGTATTAAAGAATCCTGCTTGCCACATGAGGTTGATCAGACCAATCTGCTATGGGGATTGGGAAAGAGCTGTCAGAATGCATAGTAGTCCTGCCTCATGCCATTTGGCTCAACTTGTCATGTAGGCAGTGTGTTAAGCACGCTTCTATGTAAGGACTGCAACAACAGACACACACCTAACATGTGCCCTACTACGCCAGATGATTCATCTTCCTGTCACCTGAAGCACATGCAGTACCCACAGAGAGAGTAAAGAGCTCTGAAATTATTTCAATACATTCTAATTCCTGTAAAAGAGATTAGAGAGATCCAGGAATCATTCTTGAATAAGGTCTTCCACAGGAAGGGGCAGGTAGGTTTTATAACCACTGTTAGCACATAGAAGTTCTCTCTTGCTTATAAACCACTATTTTATCTTTATTCATCCTGACAACTAGACCAAGTAGAGCTCTGTATTCCAACTGAAGAAATATCAACTGTCCCTTGAGCAACAACAGGGTTAGAGTGCGAATTAGAGGAAAATACTCTAGAAATTATTTAAGATTAGTTTCACATTTCTGAAGTATCAAGGGAAATATATATATAAAGTACATTTCAAATATTAACCTTGTTCATGTGTGTGCAGAGATGCAGGGAATATTCTCTGAAACTTGTCCTTTTTTGTGCTTTCCCACAGTGGAAACTGTGAAGATCTGTCTGTGTGCAGGGGACAAGCAAGAGGGCTACAGAGGGAAGCAGAGCTGTGCTGTGAATTCTGCAACCAATTTTATTGTATTTTATTCGGAAGCATACATCTTGGAATCCGTATCCAGCTTGTCCCCTCAGAAACCTGTCACATAGCCGGCAGCAATAAATCATTCAGTCATTCGCTCAGTCATTCCCTCCATCAGTCCCACCGGGTGTCACGTATTCTGAGACTGCTACGAATCTCCATATACACTGAAAATACAGCCGAGATACGAAACGAACAAATCACGTGGGAGATGTCCTACTATTGGGATAATAGCAGCGCTAGAAGTGTTCAAAGGCAAGAGCACAATTCAGTATGAACCTAGAGAAATAAACTCCTGTTATCGACATGACCAGAAAGGTTGACAAAACTATAAAACGTTACTTTATTATTCCTCCACGAGTATTCTGTCCAGCAAGAAACTATAAAGAATGCACATAGAAACTGTGACACATTCAGTTTCAGCTTGATCCCATGTAATCTCCTTCTCCATCTATAGATGGTAGTACATGTATGATTGTAATTCAAGTTTGTTTTCCATGGCAGAAGGGTTCCGAGCTAACAGATGCTAAACTAGGAGGAACGTCTGCAACTCAAGTTGTACGTGAAACTTTGCCATGGAGCAGAGCCTTCTGAAGTTCACAGTGATATCCTCTTTCTTAAAATAAAAAACACTGAGCTTAACGTACTTGTGTTCAGCAACTGTCTAGCTATTAAGGGATGCAAGGTTTGAAGTGACTTCCCCATCTATTAGAGTTCACCGTCTTCGGATATTGCTAGCACAGGTGCTATCAAATTTATGTGACAGGTTTAATTAGTATCTCTGGACTGGGAGTTCATTTTTAAGATCACACACTCCTTTCCCGGTAGCGCAACATATCAGCAGTAGATTGCCACAAGGTAAGTGTAGCTGCACGCAGCAACTAAAGATAGCTGAGGTGCATACAGTTCAGTGGCAACTGTTCATTAGCAGGAGAATTCATTCAGGAGGTACCTGCCTCCTGTTCTGTTGAGTATCCACATATCCCACACATCTGAATTAAACACACGACTGTGTCTTTTTGCCCAAGCTCACTTACATACATTGATCATAAAACTTACTGGTTTTATACTATTTGTAATTGGAAATCATACCCTACTATCATAGCAGCATTATCTATTGCAAAGATGTTAGTGTTACTCTTTTATTGCTTTTTAAGAGATGTTGGAGAAAATGCTATTTTTTAATAGAAAGACAAACCAATAAATTTCTTATTCACTTTTGAAGAACACAGACCCTAAGATTTGGAGTTAATCAAAAGAAGAAATTGTAGTTGAGACCTTTTTAAAAATGTTTGTGAAACATTTGTGTTGTTTGGCTTTGGATAACAAAACTCTGCAGGTGTACCCATGAGCAGACAGCTCCTAAGGTTTTTCAAATGACAAGCAGGAAGATAACTTTTCTCACAGTAATGTTAGACATCAAGATTAACTCACCTGACTTTTGTTTACCATCCATTTCACCAAAGCTGGAGTGGGTTTGTTTTTTTCCTATTAAATAGGTTTTAAACGTATCAACAGCCCTACATACCATACAGCATTGGAACTACTGGACAACTAGTAGTTACAACATTTAGTTTTATCATGGAACAGAGAGGCATTACTTGCTATAAACTCAGATGCTCAGAGAGCTGACCTTTTTCTCAAGATGTGATCCTCCGAAAGAAAGCTGTGGTTTCTTTCTCATTTACATGTCACATGCTTTTATAGATTAACATAGCACAGACTGCTATGAATATCTGCCCCCGATGAAAGGGTGACTATAGCATCAACTAAAAAGACTGGTTCTGGAAAAAAAGTCCAAACTGAAGTAACTGTACAGAAAACTTCACGGCATGTAGTCCATCAACCAGGAGTGCTAGGGAGGAAAACAAAAATCCCCTGAATATTTAAACAAAACTAAATTTCCTGTACCTGTTGTGGAATGGTTGAACAACTTGACACAAATCTCCTGCCTCTGCATGCTAGTCATATACAACAACAAGGCATCAAAGCAGTACTTACAGCTAGAGAATATCAGAGGACATGAGTGTTCATCCATTGGGAAATTGTGCAGCTGAAGCTGGCATTCTGCATTGATGGTAAGCCTGTAGAGAAACAAAGCGTCTGTTACTAAACATCAGCACAATGGTCAGAGGAGGAGGTTGGGTAGCCATAAGGGATCATGCAAGAGCACTTTGACATCTGTAAGTAAGGTCTGAAAGTAAAGGACAGATTTTTCATTGGCTATCTAGGCCTGATCCAAAACAATAATAATTATCTCAACCCAGAAATAATTTCAGACGTATTACAGTGTCCAGATCCCAGGAAATCTGTGCATGTGTTTTTTTCTCTAGACAATTCACCATGGAAGGACATGGTATGGAAACAACTATTCTTTACAAAAATAACAGGAAATACGGCTGATGTGGTGGTATGTAATTCCACAAAATTAAAATGTCTTAAAGAGTCTTGTAAGGAACATTCCCTGCATATACTTATAGCGTGAACTTAAAACCCTTTCAATCTTTTTGGGCTGTCAATCAAAAACTTAATAAATCTCTGTATGCCATTCTCAGTTGTACAGATGAAACAAACAGATGAGCAGAAACATCTTCAGCCCCATTTGAAAGCTTGGTTTTGGTGATATCCCTAACAAAGGATACTGTGAATGGAGCTGGTTTTAAAATAGCTATTAAAAATGGATAATCTTCAGTGTGAGAGCTTACAAAGTAAATCTTTTTACCCCGGTAGATTGCATTAAGTGCTAGTCTCTTATCCAGTCTTTTTCAGCAAACAGACACCACATTAACTGCATGCCTAAATTTATGCAGTGTGTGGTATGAGGGTAATTTTTTTTTTGTTGGCTTCTTTTTTCTTTTCTTTTTTTTTCTTTTTTTTTTTCTTCTTTTTTCTTTTTTCTTTTTTCAATTCAAAAGCTAACAAACTGGATCGTGAAATGTTTGTTTCTCATAGTATGGAAGAAAGAAAACCTCTGTCTTGAAGACAGTCACCTATGAGGAACTTAACAGATTTTTTTGCACTGGCACAGAAAGAGGATTTGCAGTCTTACAGCAGGAGTGCATTCACACCCAAAAGTGGGGAAGAAAGAAGATGGAAAGGCATGGAGCATGACTGAACCTTGTACATTTTCTCCTCCAACACCCAGCAGTATCACAACATACAATGCTTCAATGCTATACCAATTCTGTGTGCTCGTTTAAGTCAGATAAATTGAGTTTGAATGATACCGTGTCACTAAAGAACAGTGAGCATTCTAACAGTTTCTCCTATGTAAAAGAAGGCTGAACTAAGTGGGCAAAAAGGATTCAAAATATCCTTCACAAACTAAAAATTCTCATTCAGTCTGTGCACTGGGTCAAGTATTACCACTTTTTTAGCTGCCTTAGAAAAATTTGCCAGTGGATTCAACAAAGAGTTTATTTAGTGATAGGCATGTAAAGTCTAACTCCTATTAGGTAGATACTTAACTTGCCCTCAGATGCTGAAGCAGCACTTAGTAGAAAACAAAAAACAAACAAACCAAAACAAAACAAAAACAACAACAGCAAAATCCCCAACAACCCAACCAGGAAGGTATTGGAGTTACATTCCTAATCACCAAAGTCTTTAGCTAAAAGCTACTGAAATAAGCAAGAGTCCTGTCACAGTGGAGCAAGCCTAAGAACGAAAGGGCACAAAACCTGCCAGTAGCATTTCCATCTGTTTAATTCCTGTCTTATTGTTTGCCAGAGACTTGTTACTGGAGGTCAACTGCAATTGCAAGAATGATCAGGTTGTGGGCAACACAAGCACTGAAGAAAACGTACTGTGAAAAGGATCTTTCTGGAAAAGTTTGTCGTGGAATATAGCTTATGGCAAAGCTACCTTCTGAGCAATTCATCTCTTCCACAAGTAAACACATATTGTGATTTCCACTGGCTTTTTAATGCAAATATATACAGTTTTTCTAATACCATACAGTTGATGGTATCGCAAAGATTAGAAAAACTAAAAGCCTTTCCTCCAGCAATTCACCCTTGTGATGAGATGTGACAGACTATCTTTCAGCATGACTTATTTGCAGAGTCAAGTATTGGCATTAGCATGAAATACTTATCCAGCCCTGCATCTAACTCTGATCAGAAAGGTTTCTGACAGGTTTTATGGGACTACATGTTCCTGATTTTATTACAAGCACTAAAATGCCCAACTTCCACAATTTAGACAGACCCATTTCCAATCATCAAGGTTTATTTTTTAGAAAGACAAGACTCTGTTTTTTAAACTCTGCAGTAGCTACCCCTAAATATTTCAGTATTTGTCAGGTACAGTCAGGTAAAACATCAGGAAGAAAACAGCAGAAGACAATAAAGGTACCAGTGAAAATTAGAATCATATTACTCCATTAGAATCATTATGACTACTGTGCCAGAGGGGGAAAAGGCTTTCAGCCATGCACTCTGCTGAGTGCTCACCTGAGGGTATACAAGATCTTGCCATCATTCCATATGCGGAGAAGCTGGTTGGGAGTGGTGATCCAGTGAGCCTCAGCTGTCTTCGAGTTACGAAATATCGTGTCCGGGATCCAAATTAAGCCAACCATGTTGCTGTTCAGAGTCAGTATCTTCATGGTGCTGTTGAAGCGAAGACGGCTATCTGTCCACGTCTGGGCAAAAAATATATCAATTTGATATTCCTGCAATGAAAGCATGATATGCCAATTGAAATCAGTTCCACACTTCCCACTACTATTTGGTCTTTGATAAGGTTTGTCTGGGTGTAGAGTGGCAGAGTATGTTCAGGCCAATGAAGAATGTTTCCTTATTTACTTCATGAGGAAATATATTTTCTTTTTTTTTTTCCCTCTAGCTACTTTAGAAAGCAGCTAATTTGTTCACCAGCCAGAACCTGGTGTCCAGCCCATCCTCAAACAGCTATCTCTCCTCCCCAGTCAAGTTCCCCCTTTATATACTCAGCATGATGTCATATGGCATAGAGTACCTCTACAGCTACTTCGTATTGGCTATCGCTACTGTGTCCCCTTTCAGCTTCTTGTGAAAATAAGCTCTGTCACAGCAGAAAATCTGGACATTATCCACCCCTTATTCTATACCATCTACATCATGCCCAGATCCTACACTTCCCAATTAATTACCACCACTCCTCCTGTCTCTGAGATACACACACACACACGCACACACAGATATCATTCCCTTAGTCTACGGGCCATTCCTCGAAAATGTCCATCAAGCTCATTTAATCCACAACTTTGGGCTTCATCTGTTTCAACAGTCTTTTAGAGATAGTGTGTGTTGTTGGATTGTGTGTGCTTGCAGCTGGTGTATCTGGCACAGTCCATGCCCATGGTCTGTGGGTTGAAGATGTGTTTACTTTTTACTAGTTGGTGGAGACCAGTTATGTTATCCTATCATAAGTTGGTGTCACACAGTCCAGCAAAATGAGAATCCTGACCACTCTCCCAGAGGTGATAAACAGCACTGCAGGGATTGAATACAGCGAGTATGGGTTTACATACCACCCCCATGTGAACAGACAAAACACCATTGTAACCAGTGACTGTTTACCTAAAATGATAAATGTGTGTAACAACTTTGTTGTAACATGCTCTGATCACATCTCTCACTATGTCAACATTTTGTGTCCGTCGTTGGATACCAAAAAGGTCTGTCATGGTTTAGCCCCAGCTGGCAGCTGAGCACCATGTGGGCACTCACTCACTCCTCCCCACACTCCCCCCACCTCCAGGAGAAGAATTGGAAGAAAAAAGTAAAACCCATGGGTTGGGATAAGGACAGTTTACTGGAACAGCTAATTTCCTTATGAAGAGGAAAATAGCAACAGTACTAATGAAAGAATATGCAAAGCATGGGATACACAATGCCATTTTCTCACTTCCTGATGCCCAGCCTGTTCAAGAGCAGCAACTCCTCCTCCCTGGCTAATTGCCCCCTCTATATGCTTCTCCATATGGTACAGAGAACTGCTTTGGCATGTTTGGGCCAGCTCTTCTGGTCCTGTCCCAGTTTCTTGTGAAAATTAACTCTATCCCAGTGCGAAACCAGGACACCGCGCCACAAGAATTTCTGCACTAGCACATTGTTTTCCATTGTCTCTGGACAGTCACAGCTGCAAGATCCAATTTGCAGACACTTCTTTTTCGTATGGCAGACTGATAGAAGAGGTGTGGAAGAAGAACTGGAGCAACGCAGCTAAAGTGGAGAATGGTAAATTCCCTTGATTATGCTAATGCCTTTTGAGGGGCGGTGTGTGTAATTCGATAAATTAGTTGTTCAGCCACTTGTTTTCAGGTCACATAACAGCAGAATTGAAAAACCATCTTTGTGCTTCTTTATAGACACCTTATGTACCCAAATGCTAAGAGCTGAGCAGTCACTAGCTTACTTCCTTGAAAAGGTTAATATCATAATTTGCATGAATCACATCCTTCCTTCAGTCCATGTTTACTGCTGTGTTTCTAAAGGAAAGGAGTCATAGTCAGTAATACTGCAGAAATTAAAAGACACATGGGCAAACAGAAAAAATTATATCAGTGAACACACAGACATGCTGATTTATACATTTAATACCCCATGGAAGAAACTGTGCAAACCCCAGGATTTGAAATCTGAATTTCAGCTACCAGAGAGTCTGGGAAAGGTCATGTTTCCATTTGCTTGTGTTCCTCTCCCTCTTTCCAGACTGCTCTACCTGTGGACCTCGTGGAAATAGCCATCTGACCATGCCATGAAAGAAAGTACCCTCCCAGTGTTGCGGGGCTGGCCGCATCCATGACAGGGATGGCATTTGCTGATGTGACACTAAGCGTATGCCCATAAAGCAGGCTAATACAGGCACTGGGGATAATCCAGAGGAAACTATCTCCTTTGGTCTCCCAGTAGATGCAGTGTTGGTATATCTGAACAAGGGAGAATTATGTCTGTGTCTAAAATCTGACATGTTCTTTGCCTTTGACCACTCTGAACTTGATTTTATTGCATTTTTGTTGGTCTATTTCCAAGTTTTTAAAGGGAAGGTGTGAAAAGGACTGTTATTATACCAACAACATTGTATATTATTTTTAGTTAGAGACAGCTAGAAGAGCTTGTATTCTGAACTGAAGACAGCACTTTTGTTAAGAGCCATCTGGTTCTCCTATGCTATTACATTTTTGGCAGGTCATCCTTCCAAAGCTGATGTTATAACACCAGGAAACCTAATTCACTGACACTGTAATCCTATCCCAAAACACACTCTGGGCCTCTTATCTCTGGATGGCAAATGATCAATAGGTGTGTAAACGGTCCTACCATGTATCCAAATATCAGGTAATAGAATAATAGAATCACAGAATCATAGGGGTTGGAAGGGACCCCGAGAGATCATCGGGTCCAACCCCCTGCCAGAGCAGGCTCCCTAGCTCATATTGCACAGAGAGGTGTCCAGACGGGTCTTGAATATCTCCAGAGAAGGAGACTCCACCACCTCCCTGGGCAGCCTGTCCCAGGGCTCTCTCACCCTCACTGTGGAAAAGTTCTTCCCCATGTTGGTGTGGAACTTCCTGTGCTCCAACTTGCAGCCATTGCCCCTTGTCCTGTCCCCACAGACCACTGAAAAGGGGCTGACCATTTCCCTCTGTGTCCCACACTGGAGATATTTATAAACATTAATTAGGTTCCCCCTTAGTCTTCTCAAGGCTGAACAGTCCCAGCTCACTCAGCCTTTCCTCATAGGGGAGATGCTCCAGGCCCTTAATCATCTTCATAGCCCTTCTTTGGACTCTCTCCAGGAGATCCCTGCCCTTTTTATAACAGGGAGCCCAGAACTGGACACAATACTGCAGGTGGGGCCTGACCAGGGCAGAGTAGAGGGGGAGGATCACCTCCTTTGACCTGCTGGCCACACTCCTCCGGATGCACCCCAGGATCCCATTGGCTCCCTTAGGCCAACCTGTCATCCACCAGGACCCCCAGGTCCTTCTCCACTGAGCTCTTCTCCAGCAGGTCATCCCCCAGCCTGTGCAGATACAAACGACTGTTTGTTCCTTCCCAGGTGCAAGACTCTACCCTTGCTTTTATTGAACCTCATCTGGTTTCTCCCTGCCCAGCTCTCCAGCCTGTCCAGGTCTCGCTGGATGGCAGCGCAGTGTTCCTGCGTGTCAGCCACTCCTCCCAGCTTTGTATCATCGGCGTACTTGCTGAGGGTGAATGCTATTCCCTCATCAAGGTCGTCAATGAAGATGTTAAACAGGACTGGACCCAACACCGAGCCCTGGGGAACACCACTAGTCACAGGCCTCCAGTCAGATTCTGCTTCACTGATTGAGACCCTCTGGGCTCGGTCCGACAGCCAATTCTCAACCCACCTCACTGTCCACTCATCAATCCCATGCTCTCTCATCTTTGCTATCAGGATGTCATGGGAGACAGTATCAAAAGCCTTGCTGAAGTCAAGGTAGATGACATCCACTGCTCTCCCTCCATCTACCCAGCTGGTGATGAGATCATAGAAGGCTATGAGATTGGTCGAGCACGATTTCCCCTTGGTGAATCCATGCTGACTACTCCTCATGACCTTATTCTCTTCCAATTGCTTGGAGATGACATCCAGAACAAGCTGTTCCATCACCTTTCCAGGGACAGAGGTGAGGCTGCCTGGCACCTTAGGAATTAAAGCCTAGCCACCAAAGGCATTTAAGGACAATTTTTCTATCTCACTACCATTTTTTATTGTATTATTAGCTTGATTTTCCTCAGTGAAGCTGATAGATTTGAATCTGAAAAGACTTTTACTTCATCTCAGTGAGCACAACGTTGCACGTTTTCACATACTTTGGGGATGCAATGATATGTACGTAGCATACTCTTGCTTCTATCTAGCTCTAAATATTAAAAATTACACCCTTAATTCACCAGGTTTAAGATGGTAGAGAACTGATCTGGATTCTTTACACTCAATCCTGCATCATTACAATCTTTGAAAGTCCAGTGACAAGAATTTGAAACATTCAGCTTCAGCAGAGAATATATGTCAGACAGTCTATAGGTTTCTCCAAATGCTGAGTGAGTAGAGTTGGTTTTTTTTAGCTCACATGTGAGAATCAGTATTTATAGAATCAAAGACCATTTGTATACAGCTGGCTAATGACAGTTCTATCTTTTTACAGGACAAATTTTTGCATGATATTCATATTTGAGAATATTTTGTATGAATGTTTTATTTTGACTAAACTGAGGAGCAGCCATAATTCCCTTCTAGTAGATCATATATATTTAATGATATTTAGAATTTCAGGATTTAGAATTTTTAGGATTTCTACCCCACCAAAGAAAAGAAAGCCCTCAAGCTCCATCATGCATAGTCCTGAGAAGACACAGCACCTAGATCTGAGCAAAGTGGGCACCAGAAATACCATAGAGGTGTCATTGTGGTTTCCATCCAGGCAAACTACCCTGGCTGAGAAACAGCCTACATTAGCCTAGAAGCAGGACCATGCTAACACCACTGTCCGACCCCCATTTTGCATGTCCTCTATTTATTACTGCAACTAGAAAATGCTAGCAGAGATAATTAATCAAAATATCTTTGCAGTGGGCCACTTCACCTTCAATTCCATTCACCTTAAAAAAAAAAATCAACTTAAACTTAACGGTTCACAGAAAATCTCAATTATTTAGTTCTTTAAAACTCTATTTTAACTTTGTAAACTTAGACCATAAAAATAAAAGCAACATTTTAAAAAGTTAGTTGTTTGAAATTAGTTGCATTGACTTTTTTCAACATTCTACCCCCCTTTTTTTTTAATTTAAATTATTTACAAAGTTCACTGAGAATGTAGAAACTACCAAACAAAAATTTCCCAGTAAAAATAGACATTTTCATTTACTATCTGAATTGCAATTCCATCTTTTTTATTGTCTCCATTAATCCTTTTTTAGAAGTGAATGTTAGATTAGTACATCCTTTACATTAATCTTTTAAATTATTTCAGTCTTCAACCAAGCAGATAATAGAGTATGATATTCATATATTCACTCTACTAGGAAAGCACAGAGGTCACTTTCGAAGCTGGCACTCAGTTCTCCACCTCTAGTGGAAGTAAGACTGTGCACACTTCAGGAAAGATACCTGTATCTTAACTTTGAGGAAAAGTGACTGGTTTTGGTTTACTATTTTTATTTTTTTTTAATTGAATAATGATTTAAGCAGATGGTATTTTTCTGGTTTGTGGTTATGTACACAGCAGCAAACTAAAGATGACTTTTCTTTCGTATTTTCTGTTGATTTGTGGACAGAAGGAAATAACCCAGAATTAACTACAGTATTAGCTGCAAATAACTGTACATAGTCAGGTCCAACTAACTGATTTTAGCATTTATTTTACATATTCAAATATTCCTAGAGTGGTTTCATTAGTGCTTTGAAAATAATCAAGGCAGAAGTGAATTATTTGCCCTTCAGCTGTGTAGGAATGATTAATGATTGGAAACACCTTGAGAGAGCCATGGTTTGAGCCATCTGTAGCTACAGAGAAAAATACATGCTTTTCAACCAGGTCTTTCATTGTTCTCTCAGTCAAAAGAGGAGGTAACATGTTGTTGGCAATACATGAAGCTTTTCTCCCACCATGATGTATCATTTTAGCTGTGGGTTAATCCTGGAAAATACTATTTAATTGTCTGTCACAGTCGGGTGATCTATTTGAATGACTATGGATAATAGCATGGTATGCCTTTGTTGCTTCTGCTGCAGCCTTCTCATTTCCTGCACTTTCACAATTCCTCACAACAACAGTAACAGCAACAACAACAACATCAAACAGCCTTGTCCTCGGAAAAGTGCAAGAATTTATTGCATGATACTTTCCAGGTTCTTACTGGTGCTTATGAGACAACACACCGTCACTTCAAGACTCTGCAGGCAGTCTATGGGCAAATATTTCTATCATCCTGATCAATTTAGAATTATTTCTCTAACTCTTCTATTTATTATTTTTTTTTATTCTACACCCTATATCTTGATTGTTGATGGAATGAAAGTGGTTTTGATTAATTATTAGTGGGATTTGTGTGAGACTGATACTCAATCAACTAAAAATACATAATTAATTAAAGCCATGTTTCGATTATGATCACTCAATGCCCTTCACACTCCTTCTACATCATGCCAACATACCACAAACACTGCTCCAATAAGCTTGAAACTAGTCTAATAAACTGTATATGAGGGATAAAATCTCCTTTGTTCATCAAAAGAAACGACTTCACCAAAGTGGGCAATCCTATTTCTAATTCTTAAACTGTTCCAGAAATAAGAAGTAAACTTGTCTTTTACATTTCAGTCCAAACCATTCAGAATGGAGTATGCTTTAAAAAATGAATAATGGTAGAATCCTTTACAAGCAAATGGTGCTGTGTCCCTGCCCACGGCACAGACCTTTGAGGTCCCTTCCAACCCAAAGCATTCTACAATTCCATGATTCTAAGATTATGGACATAGGACAGAGCTGTTCAGGGAAACAGCAGAGAAATGGGAGCAAAACCTCTGAAGGGTGCAAGTCCCCCTCTTTCTGCACTCAATCACAGACCACAGGTTAATGTGCCGAGAAATGTTCTTTCTTTATGGCCTTGCCACGCTCAAATTAAAAGTACAAAGAGAAGGCTTTGAGATACTGTTTTAATAGGAAACGTCCCAAACATTAAAGGAACACACTTGATGTCTGTTTATTTAGTCTGCAATTTGGTGCACTTGAAGAACATTAGGAGGGGGTAATCTTTTCAGAGTTTGAAGTTCATTTTCAATAAAAGAATTTTTTTTCTAGCCCAGCTCACTTCTGAAAAGAAAGTTTAATCAACAACTGAATTGCCAAAGATTACCCTACAAAGGGCTGTCTGATTGATTCAGCCACCCCTTTAGTTGTGTGACAAATGAGTGAAAGGAGAAATACTGCCTAAAATACGGGACAAGTGGTTCCCCCTTCCTGAACCAGAACATTCACACACCTCAAATCAAAACATGAAGAGCAATTCTGGGGAGCACAGCCCACCTTTATCTTACCCTGGATAAGACGGTTAGAAGAAGACAATTGTCCTTTGTTTAAATGAAACATCTTCTCATCAGGCTTTTTATCATCTGAAGAGGTACAAGCCATGCTCATAGCTGGGTTTGATCTTGATGGAAATAAATACTCCCACAGTAATGGCTGCATTATGTGTGCTGTTCTGTTTGTTCCGCAGATAGCATGGTGTAGAGATTATAAAAATACAGGAATTATGGCGACTCCAGGAAACCCTGGAAGGCTTAAAATGTTACATTAGCTTTACTCCTTGAAGATACTGCCTGTTTTTATACCGTGTGTGCAACTTGCATTCTAATTAAAAAAATTATTAAAACTCTCTGGGAGATAGTGTGATAGAGAGCAGCCCTGCAGAGAAGGACTTAGGAGAGCTGGTGGATGAAGAGCTTGACATGAGCCAACAATGCATGCTCACAGCCCAGAAGGCCAATCTTATCCTGGGCTGCATCAAAAGGAGCATGGCCAGCAGGTCGAGGGAGGTGATTCTGCCCCTCTACTCTTGTGAGACCCCACCTGGAATACTGTGTCCAGTTCTGGAGTCCCCAACATGGGAAGGACATGGAACTGTTGGAACGGGTCCAGAGGAGGGCCACAGAGATGATCAGAGGGCTGGAGCATCTCTCCTACAAAGACAGGCTGAGAGAGTTGAGCTTGTTCAGCCTGGAGAAGAAAAGGCTCACGGGAAGTCTTATAGCCACCTTCCAGTACCTGAAGGGGGCCTAAAAGAAAGCTGGGGAGGGACTTTTTGGAAGGGCATGTAGTGATAAAATGAGGGGAAATGGTTTTAAATTGGAAGGGGGTAGATTTAGATTGGACATTAGGAAAAAATTCTTCACTACAAGGGTGGTGAGGCCCTGGCACAGGTGGCCCAGGGAGGTGGTGGAGCCCCCTCCCAGAAGGTGTTCATGGCCAGGTTGGATGGGGCTTTGAGCAGCCTGGTTTAGGGAGAGGTATCCCTGCCCATGGCAGGGGGGTTGGAACTTGATGATCTTTGAGGTCCCTTCTGACCCAAACCATTCTATGATTCTATGAATGCTCTATCATCTTCCAGTGAAGCCCTTTTGAATCCTGCACCTTCGTTTTGTGGAAATACTGCAGAAACAAGCAAATGAAGTCTGCTGGAAGAAACCTGCTAAAATAACAGTGTATTTCATACGCAGTTTATATTCAAACCCTTGTGGTATCATCAAGACCAACACAAGCCTTCTGTGAGGACAATAATTTTCACACATGTATCCTGAAAGTTTACCTTGCTTTCAGTCTATCTTGGGTTGAGCAGAGAAGCACCATTAGGGCTGTCTGATACTTCCCCTGCAGTATCTCTGACAGCCTGGAGCTTCACATTTTCAGAGACTGCTCAGGAGGCAAATGGGAGGGATTTACCTAACCCTATGTACAACACTACATTTTGGGGCCTACAGGATGTCATATCATGGCTCACCTTCCCATTCTCTACCAGCCTCTTTTCCCAGTCTCCATGCTCCTGCTCCTCCTCCATCTCCTACCTTTACTCCTAATAGTCTCTGAAGGGTGGAAGAGCTCATAAAACACTCCCCTACTTCTGAGCTTTTTCCTTTTCTTAATCTGAGTTTATCTTTTGCAGAAGCATTGAGGTTGTACCTTCAAAAGAACCCCAAAATAAATATACAAACCAAACCATAGAATGCTAATATTTACAATGGTAGTAAAATATGTATCTTTGAAAACTTTGCAAACTGTTTTATGTCTAGAAATACTTTGAATAAGTTGTGCTTTTGTGAGGATTTGCTTTGATACTTTCATAAAGTTACAAGCATGGAGAAAATACAATTTAAAAAGCAAAGTCAACACTGAGATTGTCACTATGGATATAATGGCTATTCAGGTTAACTAACACTGGTTAAAATATTTCAGCATGCAGTCACAATTGTCTCCATAGCTGAACACTTTGAGTCAAAAAAAAAAGCAAAGCTCTTCTCATCACTGCCTCAGCAGGAGTCTTGGTGTAGGAGGATGGAAGCTTGCCTTCTTCACTATAGCATTGCCCTCTGGCTGCTTTAGGAGATTATTTCACTGATTTCTTGCTATTATAAGAGTGAAAGACAGCTAACCTCACAGTAGAAACAAAACATGCAATTATCATGTAGCATTTCCTTTCCCCAAGAAAACATTTATCTGTCTCACTGTGCCTATTTTGTCTCCTTGGAGGTTAGCTCCAGTCCTGCTGTATTCCAAATAACTTTTTACACTCAGTTAAAAGAAGGGTTGGAGATGTTTGTCTTGGTCCATCCGCAGAGACCCCTTTAAGCCTCCTCCTCACTTTGCACTGATGGATTATCTCTTCTGGTTCGATCAGCATTTCACAATCAGAAACACAGCATGAAATTAGAAAGAATGCAGCTCATTTTAGAAACCCAGCTGTAGATCTATTCTCTTCCCATCCCTTTTGGTGGAAGACTCTTCACTCTTGCTGAGTATCACCACCTCCCATTTCTTCAGGGACTCCTCTGTTGGCTTCTGTTTCACTTTGAATATTCCCAAAGACATCCCAGCAGTATGATCACACCACCACTGCCTTTTCACAGCTTGGGCCTGATGAGGAGCTCTGTCTTTGATCAGGCCTAAATGCATGCTCTTAAACTGGGCCACCTTAGAAAAAGGGATGTCCAAAGCATGCGAGGAAGTCACGGGGGAAGGAGAGGTGGGTGATACATTGCACTGGACAGACTTTTGGTCCCTGTTATCTGGTGGGCAATGTAACTCGAAATGCTAATCAGAATGCTCACTCCTAAGGAGATCGCTGCTGGAAGAAACAAGTTGTTGGGATTGACGGAGAAAGTACAGTGCCCACTCTGACCTGTAATTTAAGGCTTTACTAAGACACCAGACATATTGGGTTTTATTTGAGAGAGAGACAGACTGAGAGAGAGATTGCAAATGAAATATTAGATGTGGTAAGAAAACAAGCTGGTTAACTTGTGTATTTAGCAAGACAAACGCTCAAGGACAAGTATAACTCCTGTGGAAATAGTAAAGAAATAAAAATGAATAATTATGGAACAGAAGAAACAAAGAAAGAGAAAATTAAAAGTCTGTGAACATGTGTTAATTGCTGTATTTAATGCAATCAAGTACACTATTAAGGTCTCCTAAGAATATTTGATATCTGAAAAAAAAAAGCAAATTAGTAGTAGTAGTCACATATTACAACAAAAGATGTATCAGCTTCATATGCCTAGTTTTCAAGGTGTTAGCTTATTCAAAACAGAAGCTAAACTACCCTGTTGACAAAAAGAAATGCTCTCTTGGCTACTGCACACGATAAGGCTTTATGTGAATAATCTCTGTATTAAAGAGGGGTTTTAGTGATTGAGAGATAGCCTTTTGGCCAAAGGAGTGGAAGAACATTTTTAAACCTCCTTTTTGCAATTGGTAGGCTAGAAAAGAAGAGGTCATCATGATTTTTTCATGTGTAAATCATTCTTAAAACAGGAACAGCTGTAAAGGAATGGGAGAGTAGCAATGAAAAAAAAGACACCTATCTCAGGCTGAAGAATCAGGTACAGTGAAGGTCTCACACAGAATCCCGACTGAGAGGAAAGATGGTAAGAAACACATTGTAAAGAGGCAGGTGGCAAAATCAGATGGATAAAAGTCTTGTTCTAACTGTTCCACTCCAGTGTCATTTTAGGGTACCCCCCTGAGGCTGTGTTATATCTTAAGAATCCACACACCACTCTACTGCAGTAACCAAGCGTCCCAGAAACTTGCTCCGTTATCCTAAGGCTAAAACTCAGAAGTGTAGACATACACCAGTTGGTGCCACTGAGTCTTGGGGCTGAGTATTTGTCCCTGGACATATTTGATGTAGCAGAATAGATATATCAAGGTCAAAAAGTCTAAATTCATTGCAACAGAAATAGGATCAAACAAGAAAGCTGGAAAGTGCTGGATGAAAAAATCAAGTAAATAAATAAAGCAACAGTGAGTGAGGGACTTATATCCTGTATACATAGGATATATACTGTGTCCACAGGATGTGAATAGGTGCTAGTGCCATTAAAAAAAATGATGCATGAAAAAGCCAACTTTGCACAAAGTACTAGAAAAAGCTCATTTGGAAAATTCCTCATTTGCATTTGAGGGCAACGCAAATGTTTAACTACTCTAAAAATGAGAACAAGGCTATTTTGCCACACAGGCGTGGAGAGACACTGTGCACTGAGACTCTCAGCTGTGCTCAAGTACTTCAGGTTGGACATTAGGAAAAAGTTCTTCACCGAAAGGTTATCGGGCATTGGAACAGGCTGCCCAGGGAGGTGGTTGAGTCACCATCCCCGGATGTATTTAAAAGACAGGTAGACGAGGTGCTCAGGGATATGGTTTAATAGAGGACAGGTACAGAATCACAGAATCACAGAATGGTAGGGGTTGGAAGGGACCTCAAGAGAACATCAAAGGTCTTTTCCAACCTAGTGATTCTATGATTTTATGATTCTTGGTCTTGTCCTTTGTAAGAGCCAGGGCAGCCTACACCCCTCTGCACTGCTGGCTCAGGCAAAATCAGATCCCTCTCTACTTCTGAAATATTGGAAGCTTGTCTAGAAGGGAGGCTGAGGTTCCATACTCAAAATTTATAGCCCCTAAGACTATGTTGGCTGCCATGCTAAGGACAGACTGGTTCACAGATTAATTCTTCAGAGGAAAATGCAGCAGGTAAATGTCTTCAGGCCTCAGCTGGACTTCATAACCCAAGCATAGAGATATTCAAAAAGATAAGTAACATATCCTTGCCTCCATTTCTTCACCTTGTGGGTATTATTTTTACCTTTAATCAGTTTTTGTGGGTGCCTCCAAGGTGATTACTGGGCTCTGCTCATAGATCCTAACAAGCCTTCTCCTGTTAGGTGATTTGACATTCAGAATAGCTCCATCTCCCTTTAAGACCATACTTCTCAAAACAAACTCGATAAATTTCCAGTTGTCCCTAGATTTCAGTCCATTCTTTTTTGGTATGAGACTCATATTAAATCACCTATTGACGTTGGTAATTCTTCGTTGTCCCTAGTCTGAGGGAAAAATGACACTATATGTAATAGAAGATGGCTGATTGCCATTCACTGGGCCATTCAGTGATAGCAATTTCAGGAGTCTAGACTGTTCCTATCAGTTTTATATGATCACATTCCTCTTATATTCACAAACTTCATCACTCACAAGTTGAGGAAATTCAAAAGGACCCAATCAGAAATTTTCAATACCCAATATCATTAAGAAAAAAAGATAAAAAAGAAAGAAGCTAAACAAGAATTTGTAAGATCTATCTTCCAAAGCTCATTAGGAAAAATGAAATGTAGTAATATGATGTGCAAGATAAATTCACTCCCTAACGTAGTCTAAACTCACTTGAAAACTAAGCATCTTTCTGGCACAGCAGGATTAATAACTGATACTGGGGCATATTTTTTAAACTATAGTAGAAAGATTAAAAACTAATTCTGCTACTACTTGTGAACTGGTTATACTGCTGTCAATCAAAAGAGATTAGAATGGATGTAGCTTGTGTAGGAAAAATACTTCATCTCCAGCACAGTTTCACTTTCTAACTAGAAATTAAATAAGTAATATATGCATCTGATAACACAGGCACTTCTGGTACGTTTTGCCGAAATCCCCCAAGACCGGGCAGGTAATTAGAAGTGAGGACCGCTGCATCACTAACCCAGGTGAGGGAGGTGCTCCATCCGTTGCCATGGTAACATTCCCACCTCTGCTCCCCCACTGATGATCCCCTCCTCGTTGCTGTGGTAACTACTTGACCACAGGCCCCCTTCCCCAACCCCTGCATCTCCCCCCAACTTGGACACCCACCCAACGCCACTGCCAGCACCATGAGGTTGGAAATTTCCCACAGGGAGATGTAGGGAAGATTCTGGTTTCTCTCAGACAGAAGAGGGTGAGGAGGTGTTGTTTGTTTTGTTTGGATGTGTTTATACAGGGATGTGCTACAGGGGAAAGTCATGGGGTCAATATAATGCTTGGATGTTGCTTTCTGTGGTACAGAGACTCATGCTGTCCTTTGCCCAGCAGTGAATGTCACTGGCAAATAACTCTAGAGCAGCCTTTTTGCCAGTATTTTTTTCCCTTGTATTATTTAGTGCCAGAAGGGAAACAATAATATTGACCCAGCCAAATTTCTCTAACTCAGTGTATTTATTTCAGCTTATTCAGTCTGCATTTCCTTTGTTTCTGAATACTGTTCTTGAACTGATAGAGGTTTTATGTTTATTTCTATTTTGCTTTTCTTCTTCCCAATTTCAGTAAAAGGAAGATTAAAATAGGTGCTTTTTTCAGGATCTTACAGTATTTCTTTCTGAATCCTGCTAAAAGTTCTCCAGCCTTGAACATTTTCCATTGCAAAGAATATAAACTTTATAACCTTTCCAGCATCAGTTTTCACAACTTTGTCTAACCACTTTAAACCTCCACAGATTGTTAAATCTCCTTTCATCAGAGCAACATGAAAAATCTTTCATGGTCTATCCCACTGCTGAACTGTAAGTAAGAGACAACTGAATGTCCAGCAAGGAGACATGTGGAAGTCCAAGGGCTAACACTGGTTTTGTCTTTACCTGATACCAATACATGTTCACGCTGCTTTCTTCACTTGAGCATCTCCAGACTTGGTGCTCTTCTAGCAGGAGACAAAAACTCAGCTCTAATTTGGCAACAACTTATGCCAATGCAGGAAAAAAGAAATCTTTTCTATGGCAGTTTTCTATTGCACTGTTATTCTCTAAAACATATTTCAGAATGCCCAGCTGTGAAGTTTTCCTTTAAAAGTGTTTTATGAAACAATTCATAATATACATTTCAATTGCCTATCAAAGGGAAAAGTTATTATGGCAGTTTCAATACCAAAAACTACTCCATTGTGAACAACATGAAAGAAGTGGACATGCGTTTTGCTAATGCAACCCTGTGTGAATCCTTACTTTTTAATTTCCTAGCGTATCAGTAAGAATGAAAACAAAGGACTTAAAGTACAAATTGTTCTAAGTAGATTCTTCTCATTCTTAAAATGTGGAATGAAAGCCATGAGAAAGATGGTTGAAATTATTCTGGAAGCAATAATTACGAGAAAAAAACAAGCTAAGGAATATGAGAATTCTTGAAAGCAGCTATTGAACATCTGAATTTTTAATTATGCATTTTTTAAAAAGTAACCCTCTTTCCCAGTTAATAAATACATACACATAAGTCAGCTGCCATTAGAGTGAACAAAGTTTGAGGAGCAATCCTAATGCAGTTTATCTCTCTCTAAATCCATAAAGAAGACTACTCATCAGAGCTGCAAAATGGCCACCTGCTGCAACTTTGCTCATTTGAATTTACTGGCCTTCATAATTAGATGGCATTACCAGTCTGGGAGAGATGAGTTATCAAATATGAAACCAAAGAATTTTCTCATCTGAACCTTCATTGGAAGTTCTTTTCATCATGTTCTTATTAAAATACAGAGATTTAGGAGTGCTTCAGAGAGGAATGAGACTGAGCAATCACAATAGCAGACATGGGAACCATTCTACCTGATTTTATGTTTTTTGTTAATAAGCCAACATTAATTACTCTGCAAGTGGCAAGTTCTACAGTTAAAAAAAAAAAGGTTCCCAGGGGACAAACTCTGGACAGTTTCCAGCATTACACTGATGAATGCATCTAAAATTAAAGAAAAGTGATAATGATTGTGTTTTGAAGAATTAGGACTACATTTTTCAGTTGATGGCTTTTTCCAAAGCATGACAATCTTTGTCTAGATGCAGGCCAGAAAATGAAGGTGGACATTTCTCAACACATTTATTGATGCAAATAACTCTTTTAACAGCTCTAATAAGCTCAAGTTCAGGAGAACAGTTCAGGAAAGCTCTGACCGAATTTGCTGAGGTGCTTCACACATCCCGAATGCCTAAAGATATGCTATGGAGCAAAATCAGCAGAGTCCTTGATACCTGAGGTGACGGTTGAGCCACCTCAGAAAACAGCCTGAGGGGCTTGAGGTAATAGCTGAGGTAACAGAGGATAGCCAAAGGGGTTTGAACCCTGAGCTCCCAGGAAAGAGTATTTTTGGGTACAGTCTGAGGGAGAAGAAGGTTCTAGATGGAAGCAGATTTCTCCCCTTCTATTGAACGTGTGTCATTGTGTCACTAAAGAGGCAAGTTTCACAGAGCCAGGAGAACAATACAAAAAAGTCATTTTGACTGCAATCTACTGCTATTTGCAAAGTTAGCTGCAGAGTGGGTGATGAGCGAGAGTTTACACACTTCATGCTAGACAATTACTGCATAAAAAAGAAAAAAACCCAAATGTGCTAAAGGTTCAATCTTAGTTCTCCGACCCTAAGAAAACACTTTCTGGCCCTGACTTTGGGTTTCACAAAGCTATTTCTAGTTATGCAAAAGTCAGTGCTTCAAAGCAATGTCCTCTTCCATACATTGTGTGTTCTTTTGACTTATGCACCCCAGAATTCAGAATACTGCCCGTTATAAATACTGAAATGGGAATGAAATTTCCCAGTGTTTGGGTGGGATGGGTAGCAGTCAAGGGTGTAGATTATGTTCCCAGAGACAGATGATGAATTTTTAAGCCTGGGATGTAGGCCATAGCTCTTAAGACTTCTCATTTCAGTTTGACAGGGATTACAGTACATCAGGAAACATAGCAGAAGAAAGGGCCCGTTTGCACCAGAACTTGAAAGTTTCCATAATATTTTAGAAATCCATTATTTCTCATAAAAAACCTGGAGAAAACAAAAGCATTCAAGACAATTCAGTACAAGTTAATTTTCTGTGTAAAAAATATTAAGGAAATTAGAAATGAGGGCACAAAGTTTAGGTGACATTAAAATACATTTATGTGGGTGAGAATTCTGAGGTACATCAAAAGATAATGTAATCAAATGGCAAATAGCCTAAACTGATCAAGATGAATAGCAAGTAAATGGAAGTAAATGATCAAAGTGTAACACCTGCTGCCGCAGATGACATCTATGTTTGAAGTATATTAATAACCTGAAGCATCATCTCCATTCTTATCAGGGACCCAAATATTAAATCTATTAACCACAAGCAAGCCCCTACTCCTGCCAGAAATACTTTCATATGTGCACCCAAGTGACTTGTACTCCACACATGGATGGATAAGGAAGTCTCATAACAAACATTAGGAACCTCATGGATAACTTGGCTTGGTCTAATTTATACACCCAAACTTATATAATGCTAACAGCCGCAAAACCTGCAAGTTAAACAAGGTTCAGTTTAGATACATCTATTAGAAAACACAGTTCTAATGTGTTATTAAGAGTTCCTACATGAAAATTGGTTTAGTATATTACAGGTGAGACACTTAATGTCACCAGACATTAAGTACCACCTCTTGTCCCATAACGAAAATGTATTTTCAGTACATATAGAAAAAGTAGTATCAATGTCAAGCAAATGACTCGGAATTACTTCATAATTATTGTTTCTATTTCAATCAAAAAAGTACAGCTATTTCTGAGTATGAAGTTACAGGAGAGCCAGCATCTTATTTAATGCTATAAAAATGTTCTTGCAAACGTCTGAGAATTTCTTTGACTTGGATCAAGAAAACAAAAGTTGCAAGAAGGGTAGCTTTGTGTCAGAAAACATTCCTTTATCTATTCTAAAACTCTGCCCAAACTGCAACCAAAAGAAAAGAAAACAAACAACAAACTAAAATTACACTCTGTATGTTTTTGGTAGACTTTCTAGATCCTTGCATCTAAACAGACAATTTTGTCTGCTGCAATAAACAGGCCTTTCTTTGTAATCATTGATCTGAAATGCTGGGGCCTTAAAAAAAGCGTGAATATCCCGTCTTTTCTGACCTGCACCTTATTTTCATTCTAAGCGCTATGAGGAGAGGACAGTTCTTTCAGATTGCATCTTAGAAGAACCCAGCAAAACTTCATTGCAACACTCCTGACCAGGTGAAAGATAAAACGAGGAAAAAAGAAAATTACTTAAAGAATTTCCTTTAGCTTTTGAGTTAAAATATTTCACTGAGAAAATTTTATCACACCAGATATTTCAGAGGTTTTTAACTCTCTTACATTTACAATGGAATATGGCATGGAGAAACCACTATGACTATGCACACAGGTATTCCAAAATGTATGCATGCTAGCCATGTTTTTGAAGGTAAATAGTTACTGTTATAGCAATAACCTTATAAATCCAATAAATCATCATGAGTAAAGTACTGAACAATGTTTTTGACAAATGTTATAAGATGAAGTAAAGCTAGGATTTAAAGATGTTTTTGAGAAAAATCGTAGAAATTTTGGATTTAAAGAGACACAAATTTTATCAGAAAGTGTACAAGTAAATTCTTTGGGCTTTACCAAAACAGCAACAATAACTAAAGGCATTTATAAAGCATTCTCGCTTCTGCAAAATCTATGGAGACTTCATGTTTGCTAGAAGTTGAATTGATGCATAAATGCATAAAACTCCCATGTTCACTCAGATTTTCTTCCTTTTTTCTCCTACCATAAGCTAAGCATTATTTTTCTTTTCCTAACTGACATTCATAAAGCACAATGGACAGAATTTAAGATACCTATTTAGAATTTTCATGAAATCAAAATTCCACTCTGAGCCTCTTGTGCTTAGTTCCTATTTTTATCAGTGTATTTCTCCATTCTGTAAATTCTCTGGATATACCAACATTCTGTCTCTGGACTACTGCAGAAAGGCGCTGTATAATTTCTAATGCTATTTAAAATTTGTGATCCTCCGGTTCTCAAATTCTATTGCTATTCTTTTTTGGTTTTTATATACTGAGCTTTTTTTTTTCTTCTGTCTGCTTTTAAGCATTTTGTATATTGCTGTAACATAAATAGGGACCATCAAAATTGCAAAAAATTATATCAAGGCTGCACTCCAGGTTTGGTTATGACCAGAGATTTTTCCTTTTTAAGTTATCAGTTGACAACAAAACAGTATGTTGTTTTACACTAGCACAGAATCTGAATTCATACGTTTGACGGTTGAACATACTCATGCTCCAAAAGCCAGAGTGCTGTTTCAGAGCTCTGTCCATAAAGAAGGTCTGTGCACCTTCAAATCCCACTGAATTCTGTGGGGATACCATATTCTTTGATGCCCTCAAAGTCTGAAAAACCTCATCCCCTAAACTAATTATGAAAAGGTGCAGGTGTTCAATACCTGGTGTGGGGTGTGTAAAACAGCAGAGATAGCCAGGCCGCTGGCAGAAGCATGGGACCCATGAGTGCTGTAGGAGCTGGCAGATGCGACTTCAAGGCCACTCCAGATAATCCTTGATCAATCACAGTGTTTGGGAGCAGTGCCAGAAGACTGGAGGAAAGCAAATGTCACTCCTCTCTCTAAGTGGAGCAAGAAAGAGCAACCAGGGGATTACAGGCCAGCCAACCTCACTTTATAGGAAGTTGATGGATCAGCTAGTCCTGGAAACCACTTCTAGACATACGAGTGAATGGAAAATCATCAGCAAGGGGAAGTCATGCTTGACTAGCTTGATAAACTTCTGTGATGGCATGACTGGTATGATAGATGAGGGGAGAGCATCATCTACCTGGATTCCAGTGGAGCCTTTGACACTGGCTCCCATAAGATGTTTCCTCAAAGGAGACCTGTTGATGTTGAGCTGGATGGGTGGTTAAGGGGGTGGGCTGAGAACTGACTGACTGGTAGGGCCCAGAGAGTGGCAATCAGGGGCACAAAATTGCCTCTTAATAAGAAGCAAGAATTTACAACAACGTATCTATGCCTTCCTTTGCCTTTGTATCCTGTCTTTTGTGTCATTTCTTGATTGTCAGGTAAGATTTGTTTCTTTTTAAACTATTTGCAACAACAATTGATCTTTCACTGTTGAGCTCTTCTTTCATTTGTTACTGTCTTAGACCCCTGAAGGTTAAAGAGCATATTACAATGTTGTAGTTCTCAATGTCTGCAGGAAGCAAAGGTAGGATTGCATTTCATTGTGTTAAAACAGTGACCAGAATCCAAACAATGGTGCCGGTGCATCATGCAAGTTGATTCCCTCTCTCTCAGATGCTAGCATAGAAAAGAGATCAGTCAGTCTCAAACTAATTTCCTTAAGATCAGCTACCTAACCAGCAATATCTATTGGAAACAGCTTATTTGTAGTACAGCTCTGAAAAAACCCCAACCAACAAGACACCCAAGCAATACACCTCAGGTGTAAACACATCCTGCGTATTGTCAGTGTGACCCTTTGCTTTGGGACAGATACATGATACAACCATATCAAATAAGTGAGACGTTCCACATGAGAGAACATGGTTATTTATCCTATGTATGTTGCTTATAAAGGAGTTAAAATGTCTGTGCCACGGAGATGGCATGTTGGTACAAAATGAGACAGCCTGTCTTCATTTTCTAAGTGTACCACAGGTATTTGGGATGCAACAAATAAATTAATTTCAAAGTACTACATAATGATTTCTGACATTAAGGTCTTCATAACAAACAGTATGTTTGGGGGGAAGGAGGGGGGAGAATCAATATGGTAGGCATTAAATAGCTATTTAAAGTACAAAATATATAGCTCAGAATCAAACATGACTTTTTTTTCCATGAGCAAAGATTCAATTTCAAATTGAATCACCTTGTGAAAAATTTGCCACATTCTTAAAGCAGTGCCTACATCTGCACTTGCAAAGGCAGTGTTAACCTCTGAAGCAGTTAGCATCGGATACAGTTTCAAGGTGTCGTGTGTTAGGTTTACTCCAAGCATTCACCTCAGTGCTACAAATCAGAGCTGTTCTGTTGCAGAAGTGACAGCTCAGAAAAAAAAAAATTGTTATCAGATTGATCAATTAATTACATAAAAGGCCTGCTTGTCCTGCAGAATGCCCTTCCAAACTATCAGCTATGGGTCCTCTGGGGATTAAAAATAAGGGCAGAGGTTTCACAACACAACTCTCCTGCATAATTTGGGAAAATATTATAAAAAACTCACTTCAAACCATAATTCACAAAATGGGTATTAGGGACCCAGTGCAAATTAATTCTTCTTTTTCAATTAGGAGCCCTTGAAATATTCCCCTGCACGAGTTTAGAAGCATAGCACTTTTTCAGTGCTGGCACCCCCAAGACATGAGTTCTGCTTGTTCAGTTATGACACGTATGATGGATACTATCAGAGTACCATCAGTTAAAACTTTGCATGTGCACCAGCTACACAACTATATACTCAGGTTGCAACCAAGTTAAACAAAATAGCCTTTTATCCAAAATTCCAGCAAAAGATCTTATTTTCTTTTTTTTTTTTGGCTAAAAATAAATTAATATGAGATTTGCCTTAAAAAGGAGGCACTGCTTAGGTAAAAACTCTTAATGAATATCTCCTAACTAGAATGTTAAAATTCTCAGGGAAGATTTATACACAGCTCTGTCCATAAAGGTGGAAAAATTCTGCTGATGTGATAGGAATAGAAAAATTACTGAAACTTCTCATACCATTGAGCTAACTGATATTTTGTAATGGCTGGAAATAGCATGAAAGTTTCAGGAAGAGATGCTGAACTGCATACTATTACAGTGAATCTATAGGAGGGAATTGATAGGATGAGGGGCCATGGTTTTAAACTCAAGTAGGATAGGTTTAGATTAGACATGAGGGAAAAATTCTTCACTGTGAGGGTGGTGAGACACTGGAACAGGATGCCCAGAGAGGTAGTGGAGGCCCCATCCCTGGATACATTCAAGGTCAGGCTTGATGAAGCTCTGAGCAACCTGATCTAATTAAAGGTGTCCCTGCTTACTGCAGGGGGCTTGGACTAGATGACTTTTGAAGGTCCCTTCCAACCTAACGCATTCTGTGATTCTATGATTACTGACACACAGTTTGAATGCTACCATATCCTTACACAAGGGCTTAGACTGTATAACTCATACAGTATTGTCTAATACATGTATAGAATAAGACACTGTTTTTTGATGCAAGCATATTTTTCCTCATAAGCATCCTGGAAAATGTTTAAGGGTAAATCTGTGATCAGCATTTTCAGGCTTTGCTGCCTGCCTGTAGGTCCTACAGCTATAGTTCCTCAGCGTGTAATCTTGCCTTTCAGAGTTGTGAGGCATTGACACATCACATGAGAAGCAACTGCCAATAACTGACAGAAAAGTGGTATATAGTATGCACCTGACTGCATAAATATGATGTTGTGTCAAAATCTGGGCACCCAACTTTATGCTTTTTGTCTTTCAAACACTGAATTAGCATGTAGTTATATGCCTTTCTATACAAAGGATGTATTTCAGGGTGTTTATTCAGTATCTTTACTCCATTTGGAATACAGGCATGAACAGAAGTCTAGAAAGAAACCGAAGTTTTTACTATCTGGGTTATAGCTCTCAGCTGGACTAACAAATACCACAGAACTCTATACATTTGAGAGGTGGCAACTGTATTACTTGAAATAGGCCAGATAATAAAGCACTGAACATTGCTAGGGAGAACCCCGCTGAGGAAGATAAAACCAAACCATAAAGCAGCAGCTCCCATGGTCTCTGAGGAGCTGCAGCACTGTGGGGAAAGGGAGGGAATCACCAGAGTGTTGTAACAACCCAGAGGCAGAAGTCCTGCTCAATGGGGTAGGTGTCCATGACTGGGAACAGCTGAATTCACAGTAGAAACAGTTTCTGCAGGGTGAAGCTCATGCAAGCTTCCTTGTCGGCAGGACAAGAGCAGGAAAAAAAGTAATTGAAGATTACATGTGTTACTTGAACTGTCAGTCACAGAAGAACAGAACAGCCCTTATGAAGAAATCTGCATCTGAAAACCCATGACAAGTCTCTGCTGTAAGTCCTTCCAAACAAAAAAAGCATCACCTGGAGAGACCACTTGCATATTAGTGTCTAATCCAACAATCTTCCAGGCACACAGTGGTTCAGTTCCCAATCCAAAGGAGAAAGTATCTTACATTAAATCTTTCCATGGAGTGTAATACCAAGTCTCACTGTACTTCCTGGAGCTGCAGTGATAGGCAGCAAGACAGGTCTGAGTTGCTCAGGCTTTGTGCAATGCTCTGAAGACCACCCCTGCTCTCTTCAGAGCAGTTTCCTGGAAATACAAGTGCTCCCTCTAAAATTCCTTCATTACTTTTCTTTCTTCCTATTGATCATTGATTATCTTGGCCAAAAACTATCTTGTCCATATATTTCAAAGCTCTAAACTATTAAACACTGTATTAATAACAAATCAGAAAGAAAAAAATTCACAAAGCCAAATATTCCAAATTTTTTCAACCTTCTAGAAAAAGTTTTTCCACAGATAACCTGTCAAGAATATTGAAAACCTCAATAATATTTTGCCCAAACTCCTTTTAAATTATATTCCCTCATCATAAGGTCTTGATTTAGTTCAATCAACGTTTTCCAGTAGAAAACATTTTTATGAGACAATTTTCTCCTTAGCCTTGGGAAGCAAAGTCATTAACTTCCTTGTTCAGTAAATGGAAATTTACACGGTCACTTGTAGCAAAACTGGGAATGGAATAATATTGACATCTTCTGTGTAACAGAACAGAATGCCACCTGTTTATCCACGTGGCCTTCTGCAATCACTGTGCCAAGCCTCACAGTCTTGGAGGTGCAGTCAACACCAGTACTTGATAGCAGAAAACACCTTCACCCCATCCAGCTATAGTCTGAAGGAGGAAGCAGCCATTCCAAATTTTGCTATTTTAGGGTTGAATTACCAGTTTTTGTAATTCTATAGCAAAATGTGAGCTGTTACATTTTGTTTACTGGTACACAGTGGGGAAATGGTTTTCCTTTATTCTAACACCTCTAGCAGCAGAGGGGCATTTTGAGGCACTAACCACCTTCTATGTACCTTCCAGTAGAACACTGTAGAAGTGCAATGTGCTGTTTTCATCTGCCCCTGAAAAAAATTATTTCATTTATGTAATAAGATGACCAAACACATAACATGGGGGTTTTGAATATAGAAACACCATAGCATGCTGCAGAATGTAGATATTAGTAACCAATTAGTAATGAACAGTTAGTTATCATTTCTACTACATTAAACAATACTGTTAGCTTGAGAAATTCTACAAATCTGGACTTAGTCCCCTCTCCCACCTCACCTTCTCAGATCTGCTGCTTCTTATGCCAGCTCCAAAATTTGTGTAGCTGTAGAGCAAGCCAAATCAAGTTTTTAACAAGGCAGAATACTTTCCTCCAATACTGGCAGGTGAATAAAGGGGATCTAGTTAGTTCAGAGAAGCAGTTGCTGCTTCTGCAAAGTAATTTCCCTGAAAAAAAGGAGAAATGGAGATCTCAGTCACTCCAGGCCTATCATACATCAGTTGTCTCAGATGTGATGCATGAGTTGTGCTGGGACCGAACACAACAGCCAGTGGGAAGGCACGGCAGCAGTGCCAGATCCATCCCAGGTGGCTGAGCTTGACACCTCCTTATCTTCATTGTCGCACCTTCCCCAAAGAAGGTGCCCTAAAGTCAACTCTGGAAGGCCTGTACTCACATCTTCGCAACGTAGCAGTGAATATATACACATATAGTGGTGAATATATATAATCTCTGTGTGTATATATATGCATACACACATACTGCTCTTTCTCCATCATTAAAGAAACACACACTCTTTATTCACCCTATGGCCACACACTGTTGCTTCTCACAGCAGGCACCTGGAGTTCAAAGACAAATTGACCCTGAGTTCACTTTATGTGTATATCTAATTTTAACCATCATTTACTTACTGTGGCTTCTGCAAGGTGCTCAGTTATTAAAAATTCAAATCAAATGGTATCATTGGTACTTTAAAGAATATCATGCTGACATATCAGGTACACAAAGCAGTAATATACAGCTGCATTTATTACCTATAACCAGAAAAAGCCATCAAGACTGAAAAAAACTAACTATATTTAAAAATAATAAAAGCTACACATTTGCCTCTGCTCTCTGAATAAACTTGAATAGGCTGTGGCTTATGACCAATTTAGAATAATTTACCATCCAGATAGTCTACACTGGAACAATAAAAATCCCATTTGTTTAGATTTATTTTAACAGCAAGATAATCATAGACTAATCACATATGCATCTTTTTCCCTACTGCATAATATATGTTTTCATTTAGGCAAAATTATAAGAATTTTAAATTCACTGGCCTTAGAAGAATAGAAAGGTAAAACCAATTATTTTAATGAATAAAAAAGCCTTTGGGTCAGTGATAATTCAGATCTCTAAGAGAGGAAAGAGAATAACATTATACCGTGGATTACAATATTCAATACAAGAAAACAGTCTGGTTTATTTTTATCCTACTGACTTATCTCTGATTTGAAGATTCACCAGTATCATGCTAGGCACCAGTGTAGGCTTTGAAGTTCAGTGCTTAAACAAAAAACCCCAAACTGGCATACGGAAGTTGGCAAAGCTCAAAAGAAGGAACCTGAGCAGCCAAACTCAAATTGTCTTAGCTGTCTTCAGACTAAATCTTGGATTTGTAAGTGTTATATTAGAACATCTTTATCCAAGACTAGGTCTGAACACAAGTGGTTACATTTCACGCCAATTTTCAGGATTAAGAAGATTCATTTTATGGCTGTTTTCTTCAATATCAGAATTTCATAGGTTGCTTTCCATATCTCCAAGTGGGTCTCTCATTAAATGGTGTGACTGAAATGGCCACAAGTGCATTCAGGGCAGGTGAGAGAGCAGCAGGTTCTGCGAGCAGCTCCCAGCCGACACTGATGCAGGACAGCAGGCAGGAAGGGCCATCCCAGGGAGAGCCACCACAGGAACTGGTCCTTGGTGGGGCAGAGTGGTGGGAAGGCAGAGTAGGAGACAGTGTCTATCTTTGATAAAATGCAGGGAAGCCTTGTACTGCAGGGAAGCCTCAATGGAAATAAAACAGCTCTTTCAAAACAGCAGTGAGCAAGCAAGGTGCTTATTTGGAGTGACTGATACTTTCAAAGCTTTTGGTCAGGAATTATATTCCTCAGTAGAGTCCAGAGCCCAGCTGCAGCACCATGAGAGAGGAGGGAGGTATAGACTCAGTAAGGCCCTGGTTCTCCTCTGCACAGCTGCCATTAACTCCTCCGCAAGAGAGATTCTGGCAGACCAGGAGCAGGGTGTGAAGGCAGAGCAGGGGGGCACAGAGAGAAAGCATCACTCCCAGCCCCTTCACCAGGGCTGCAGAGTGCCCACAGGCTTCAGCTGCAGAGGACACGTGCACACGTGGACAAGCAGACCTGGTTACATCTCAAAGGTCGCTTTGCTCTGAACGCCATGCTGGTGGCATGTCGGAAATTGTGAGCAGAAGGCACATTTTACCTTGGAGGCTTTCACTGCTCAAACACTTCTCTCTCATTTTCCAGGAACAGAAAAACTCGGTGATCATTTCTCCCCCTCAGCTCTCATGGCCAGCCTACATTATTCATCATTATTTCTTGACTTGCATGTTTGCAAAACAAATAACAGAAACCATGAGAAGTAATGAAACCTGATATGCAAGAGGACATCAAAATAATACGCGTAACAGATACACATAAAATATAACGGTATCATCCTTTTTAATTAAACTTTGTGGGAAATGAGTGAACTGTTCCTCTAACAATATCTTGCAGCTCTGAATGTAAAATCTGTTAAGTAGCTAAATAAGCACGCTGCTGGAATGGCTGCATCATGACAGACGGACTCGCCCGGGAAAACAATCCTGGGAAGAAGCTGATTTCTTTTTTTTTTAATGTTACTATTTGTCAGTGACTGAAACATAATCAGCTGTGACTGGCTGAGAAACCTGCCTGCATGCAATTTAGGAATTCTGGTTAATTATGTAAAATTGCTCAATATTTAATACCTCAACATATAATGAATCAGCCGTGAACTAAGTCCTTTGTAAATCACTGCCCACTCTGTCTGGAAGATGAGCCCATAGATAATGAAAGATAGAAGTTAACTGAAATATTTAGGGTTTGGATGAACCCTACCATCAGAACAAAAAAAAAAAAAAAAAAGAGAAAAGACCGCTTTGGTCCTTATCTGGAGACAAGAGTGGGAGACACTTGAAAAATTCCCAAAGAGGAAAACAGCCAAGATTACAGAACAGGAGCTGACAAAAACAAAAGGAATTTGGGAGCAAGAGAGTGAAAAAAGGGACATGCTTTCATCACTGATCTGGCTATGAGAGTACCTGAGGAAAGACAAACCAACTGCAGAGAAGAGGAAGAAAGGGATAATAACCAGTTGCTGAAGGGGACAGTGCCAGGGAAGGAGATGATGGAGGGCTGTGGCTTCATACCTCCAGCCATGAAGGTGGGTTCCTACCATCAGAAGGGACCTGTGCCACTCACTCCATCTGCCCTGAAGCCAAGTTCAGCTCCCTAGTGTCTGCGCTGAGAAGAACCGCCACAGACCCTGAAGGAAACCAGAGAGCTCAGCTGTACCTAGACCAAGGGAAAATTACGGAATGGGCAGACCCTGAAGGCTCAAACACAAAAGTGTGGTGGGTACCAGGGACCTCAGCTGGAGTTACAAGGCCAGGGAGGATGACCTTTGCCATTTCTCACCTCATTAGCAGGAACTAATGTTCCGTTACTAAACTAGAAGAATTAATGTTCCATGCAATTAAAATTATTACTCAAGATCATTAACTGTTTTCTGCAGGGTAGAAAACTCTGATTAGGCTCTATTTCTACACTGTACTATCATGTTATTTTTGATTGCATAAAGATGGTTTGAGGATACTGTCACTATAGAAACTGATGCTAAAGGAGGTCTTTTTGCTCTGTTTTCCCACTAGAGAAAACAAAGAAAATGCTCTCTTTATTAGTTGGTGGAAATGGATGCGGTTATATTTAAATATTTTCCTCCTGCTCCTCTTTAACCACTTTTGTATTTGACAATATTGCCTTTGGAAAAGCTTCCATTATCTTCACTTAAGATCGGGGTTTTCCCTTTTGCTCCTGCAAGCTGTTCCGCTTGTATGAGTGCGTGTGACTGTGCTTGTGTGTCACAAGTAACAAACACCATAAACAAAAACCAGTACCAATTCCTTGTAGGTAGAAGCTGCTGTTCTCTAAACACATTGTTAAGCAACATGCACTTTTGGACACGGGAATTCCCCAGATAATGTTCTCGCCGCAAAGCTTAAGTTTGTCTTCATGCATAATACACAATTGCAGTCAAGATGAGTAATGATTTAGGACCAGAATAAAACTGAGGAAATCACATCTTAAATTATGATATTACTACGCATAGTATAGTAATATCTAGATGCTCCAAGCTCCTTCACCCCTGTTGTGACTCCAATTGCAATACAGTCTGTACCTATGCATTGTAAATATATTCCCAGCTTCTAACTTATTTATTTCATTAGATAAGGACTTTGAAACAGTCCTGCAATCTGGGTACATCATGCTACCTAAAATACAAACGTGGCCATCATTCCTCCTTGCTGCCTCTCTTGTGAGGAAAGCCTGCCTGCTTTGTGAAGAAGGTGCTTTGAACCCTTTCCATGCAAATCTGAGCATCTTGTTGGCTGCTCTTGACGCTGCAGCTCTCTCAGGAGAAGGCAGTCAGGAGGAAGGTGTGAGGGCAGGCAGGGGTGCCAGGGAAGCCTGCACTACAGCTAGCACACTGGTCAGCCCTGTGAGAAGGCTGACAGTCACAGCCAAGAGACAATGCGCTGCTGCTTCTTCAAGTGCCTCTAAGCTCTGCCTGACCAAGCAAGTGCTCCTGACTCACTCTCCAGCAAAGCCAAACAGACCCCAACCCACCTGATCTCTGTATGCAGCATCTGAGCACCACAAACTGCATGATCACAGCTCTACTGAGAGAGTCAAAGTACTTACCTCAACATTAGCTTCAGCCCAGGAACAACCAGCAGTCAAATCCCTGGGTCAAACACACCCAAAATGTAGCTCTTGCTCTACGCACAGACCCTTCCACAACCTGCTCTGTAACAGAGCATATAGATCCCATGTGGGCAATATTGATGGGCAAGGATTTTATTCCAAAAGCAATTGTCAAAGAAATGCTGCTTGAGAAAGCGTATTTGCTTTCTTTGGGAGACATCTGTGAATGAATGAATGAATGAAAACTGACTGGAAGTGAGCAAAATTTCAGTAACTCAGAGTTCCAAAGATCAACCTCCCCACTTTTCATACCAACAGTGTACACAAAAGACACTCAAAAAATGTAGAGCCACTCTAGCACTATGCAAACATCAACTGATGTCTCTGGCAATAAGGAGGAGATGATGAGCAGCAGAGAACTTGCTTCCTTCCAAAAGCTGGTCCTGGATGATGCTATCAAGATAGTTCAGATTTGATCCATTTAATGCCACGGACTGATATAATCTGTTTGAATTTGATTTCCAAAATGCTTAGGTCAATAAATGTCCCTCAATCTTCCTGCAGTCTTCCTGGGACCATGTGCAGCAGTTGCAACTTAATAAAGTTTTTTTCTTTCTTCGATTTTATGGTTTTCCTTTTCTATATGTAAAATTTTCATGGTCATAGAGGACTGAGACAACAGAAGGAAATAGCGTTGACCACTTGCTACCAAAGTATGAGTTACATCTGCACTAAGTGAAGGACTCAGAGCTGACCAGGAGAAAAGAAATAGATTAGGTTGTAGAATCCTGCAGTTATAACACTGTATGTAATACAGCAAGTTGTATTGAGCTGTTTGATATATACGAGTGTTTTAAGCATCTGCAGTGCTTTATGGTAGAGCTGAAACCATCTGTACAAGAAAGTAAATGGGCCACTGAGGTTAAATAGAAATCTGTGCTTTATTCACTACTAATATCCTGTCAATAACACATGTGGAATATGAAAATGCCAGTCTGAGAATTACAGAGCCTTATTAGCTCCAGGAGCAAATTAATGAGGAATCACACCAATTTGGTCCTAATGGATATTTTTTTTAACAACATTTTGGAATAATTTTTAATAATGTTTTGAAGCTGAAAGTAATGATGCCTCACTGAAAATTTTGTTAAGGGAAATTTAATCTGCAATGTCACAGACAATTCTCCAAGCTCCCTTTGTGACTTTCGCCTATACTGTTCCCACTGAAGCTAAATGAATGTCTTGATCTTTGTATGGAATTTACACAGGTGGAAAAGGAAGGCAAAGTGAAGCTAAGTTGATAAAATGATGCATAATTATTTGCCCTGTTATTAATGATTCCAGAAGGCACAAGACATTGAGATACTAGCCACTCAGTCTATGCAGTTTGCCAGAGTTGAAAGATTCACTGTTGTAACTCCAGAATGAAAATATTTCATCACTATAGGATGCTGAATATTGAGTATTTTACCACTCACAGACATCACTAGACTACTATAAGCTGAATGTGCATGGAATGAATAAAGTATTGTATGATGTAAAATAATAACAAATGTTCATAAATTAATGGGAACGGCACGCCTGAGGTTAATGGACTACTACCTGGGATTTGTTAATTGTATGCACCACAGCTCCTACAGATCATTTGTTCTTGCACAAATGGATATGTTAACAAGCATTATACAGCTACCCAAGCCAACAACATTTTACCATGATTAGCACTTGTACCAAATAAAAAAATCCCCACCAGCATAACACTAATGCTGTGGTTTTAAACAAAAGCTAAGGAAATCTGCAGGAAAACCATATTTGTTCCTAGGCAGCGCTATTTTCAATTACTTGTTTGTGCACACTGACATTTTATTTTTGAAAATTGTTTTAATAGAGCCCAAAGTAGCAATTTTAAACTGTAATGCACAAATCTAAATAGAGCTGAAAATACCCCAAGGCGTTCACCGAGGAGGAGGCTTTTCAAAATCAAATGATACGCCTTTGGCAATCAGAACATCAACAGGTTGAACTCAATGAAAGAGGACAATAGCAAATGACGGGCAGGGGGTGGCAGAGCTCCCTCCAACTGAAATTGAATTTGACTGAGGAGCGAGGAGGTGATGTAGCTGGAAACACACTTCCATCATAATCAAAGATCGTAACAGGCAATCACATCAAGCCGTGGTGCTGCGCGTGGAAGGCACAATTACAGGAATACCTGGAAGTGAAAGCAATGCGGTGTTCAGCGAAAGACTACACAGACAAAATGCAGATGCCGAGTTCAGAGCTGAAAAGTGGGGCTATTTTGCTGAACAGCAAGAGTCTAACACCGAATCTTCTTGGGTTAGAAACTCAAAACCTATGCTGGCTCTCAGATTGTGTCTTGTCAAATTCATTAGGAACTTGCACTTGGGAAAAGGCTCAGCATCAAAAGAATGGGGAATGATGATTGATTTAACTGTACTCATTCTTTTAAAATATATACAGCATCAAGAGAAAAAAACATATGAGAAAGAATTTCATGTTTTTACACTTCTACCCCTTCCAAAATTGAGTATTTTAAGAAATATTCTGAAATAGAAAATATCTATTCAGGGTACAAATGTTTACATCAAAAGGTCTTTCAGATATGGCTTTGTACTACCAGCTTACTACTCTTTAACAAAGTTCAGAAGCTTATTTTTTTTTCAGGATTTGAGTTAATTTCGTTCCTTCCTCAGACATAGCACACAAAAAACATCAGGAATAAAGCATGCCGAAAGGAAAATGGTCTCATAGAAAGCCAGCAGAAATCTTTCAATTTTTGTTTTTATTGACAGAAAGATTTTCTTTAGGCAAAGTGGTTTAATGTCTTCAACAAATGTCAGGGTTTGTCAAAAAACAGAGCCAGATTTTTCTCAGAGGAGTACAGTGGAAGGACAAGAAGAGACAGGTATACAAGTAGCCATAGGGAAGTTTCTGGTTAGATGTTGGGACAACCATTAGAGTGCCAAGCACTAAAATAGTCTACAGAGAGGTTATTTGAGGTATTAAAAATGTGAGTGGACAAATAGCTTGAGCAACCTGATGTAAGATGTCTCTGCTGTGAGTGGCGGTTTGGACCAGGTGACCTCCACAGGCACTCTCCAGTCCATGTAATAATTCTACAATATGAAGTTGTCAGATACCAGCTAGACACAGCTATAACTGAGGCTGGCTTCAGACAAAGGCATCAAACATTTTTTTCTTTAAAGCAAACTGCAGGAAAAAAGTTACATTTCTTCATAGCTTGGAACTTGTTTTCTAGTTTCCTTTGATACCAAATTCTGAATAAATTTACCATTTGTGATTGCAACAGAAACATGTAATTCCACAGAATGCTGTTCCACTGTTTGGATTGCTATTCCTTTGAAACAATAATTAATTTAATTTAAAAGCTATATTTTTTTAACCAGTTATTTGTGGTTCTAATGAGAGATACCCTAAGACGCTTTGATTTTCAATAAAGATTAAGAAAATCACCACCAGAAGATCAGCTTCATTTATAGTGCTTTTGTTTTGGATTCAGAAATCCTTTTCTTAAATAATTCTGGCTAAGCAGACTATGAAAAACATGATTATTATTCCTCTTACCTTGCAGTATTCTTTGCCTCTGCCATGAAATATGTTATTTGGAGTTCTAATTGGAGAAATATCTACTTTGGTAGTTCTTGTTAGGATCACTACAAGTCAGAAAGTTCAAGCAGCCAATATGAGATTTGACTTGCTTTCAGGCCCTAGGTGAGCATTTCCTCCAATCATATGTGAACATTCAGGATTCTGTAATGTGAATGAGTCATCATGGTTTTGGGATTCAGATCCCTTTGCTTCTATCTCCAGTAAAATCCCAAGAGCAATATATACATTTTGTTAGTAAGGAATTAAATGTCTCTTTTGCTGAAAGCTAGACATCTGCTTTCCACATCTCAAAAAAAAAAACCCCAACAACCAAGTTACACAAAATATACATTTATGTCACTTATGCACAAAGAAGCATCTGTATTACGTATCACAGGGACAATCACCTGCCCCAGAAGCAGACTCGTATGGTTTTGAATTAGGCTGTTCTCACCTCAGCCAAAACAGAATGTTCTCAGAGCAATCCCAGAAATCTCCAGAAAGCTACAAATTAAAAATGATTGCATAAAAATGAGAAGTTCTTTGTAACCTAACAAACTCCAGAGCTGGGAAGTCAAAAAGATCTGTCTCGCAGGAATTAAGTTAACCTGAAGCTAAAAGGCAAGTGGATGGTGTATCTGTAAACAAAATTAAAATGGTGCTTTGAGACTGTCATAGGAAAAAAAAACCCACAACCAAAAAACCTGTAGATGCTTATATACAATAGGTATGGAAGGGAGGTAAATGTTCAAAATTCAAATTCTGAATTCTCAAGTACACATTCACAACTTGCTATGTGAAACCTCTATGAGCTGCTTGTGAATTTTTATAACACCAGGTCTAAACAGAAGTGCTGTATCCTAAATCTTGCAACTAATAAAGAGACACAAGACAGTGTTATCAATTAGAGGGCTGATTTCACCTTGTGATTGCAGGCAAACTGGAAGCTGAAAACTGCAGCTATAAGAAGGGCTAAAAGATGATGGTCCTCAGTGGAGGGAAGATCCTGGAGATCAGGGAAGTGCATGGAAACAAATGCTGGGGACCCCCAGGGACCTGGCATCTGATGGCTGATGCAGGTCACTAACAGCTGAGGAGCTGCACAGCACAATCTGACACAACTTTCTGTTCCACCTTCCCCGAGCAGCAGCCATCTCCCTGCTGGGGAGGGAAGTTGAGCCTTGTTGAATGCAAAACTGAGGGGAGTGTAAGTCATTGTATGAGAGAATGAAATATAATCTTGCTGGTTTTTAAATAATCCCCAGTATCCAGATTCCCTATGGGGTGTTTTTTTTTATTTCATCTCACCCATGTTAGAGCTAGCAACACTGCCTGCCAAATGGAAACATCTCTTACACTCAGTCATCATGTACTTCACATCATGATACCCCTCAGGCTATGTACCTGTGCCACAATGTAGTGACACAAAATATTCTATAGTCCACATGACAGCACATTGTGTCCAAAAAAATTGCCCACGTTCCGTAGCTGATCTTCACCCAACAGTGAAGATATTTCCATTTATGAAAATCACAACCATAGGTAACTGGCTGTACACCTTTTTTGAGATACATCACTGGCATCAATTTAATAGTATTCTTACAAAAGGAGAGCAACAGTTCGCAGTGGTGCTGCTTTAAGACATGAAGAACAACAACAACGCAAAGAGTCAATAGAAAAAGTAAAGAAGAAAGAGGGGAAGAAAAATACAAGTCTTCAGAGGAAGAATGGAAGATGGCATGTAGAACATTTGTCCTTCCATTTCTATAAATGCAAGTTAGTCAAATACATTTGTCTAACTATTAGTTTATCTAAAGTAACCAATAAAAAGAGCACTTACAAAAGATGAAAAAGGGAAGGTGAAAGACAGCAACAAAACCCAATGAGACTAACATACGGCAAAGAGAGATCCTAAAAGGATTTAGAAGTAATTGAACTTCTTTTATTTATTTACTTATTTATTTAACAGTTGGACTTGATGATCTTAAAGGTCTTTTCCAACCTTGTGATTCTGTGATTCTGTGAACCTGGTCTCAGTATCAGGCCTTCACGTTTTTTTCAGGTTCTAAGTTCAAACAATTTTAATGTGCAGTGTAGAGAGAAGGGCACTATCACATGCAAACACCATCTACCTATGTTAATGGCTGTGACTTCGGCTCAGGTCAGCATTCTCTTTTCCTTCTTTTTGTTTTTTCAATTTGTGGTAGAATTTAGCTGGCATATAAATGAATCCACTGCGGAGACAAGCTGAATGCTCAAGTTGGCTTTTCTGATTGATTAGATCTGTGAGCCAAATAGATATGTTGCAACTTCACAATTTACTTGTTTCAAACACGGCCTCCACTCCTGAAGGTATAGTTCTGGAAGTTGCCACTAAGTGTCACTGTTCACATAGTCTCAGAAGCCATATTAGCACACAGGTCAAAGTTGGGCTTGGGGAAGACTCTATGGCTGGGTGGGTTTGGGTGAGGAAGCCTTCCATGTTGTCATGGTCAGCTACTGACAACACTCCAAGCTGGGGCTGCTTCCCATGCCAAGTCGCAGACAGATCTGCTGGGACGCAACGGTGAGAGGGATCATAGGTATTTCAGGAAAGTACAAACACCCGGCTACCAAGTGGTGAGCAAGAACACCAACAGGCAGTGCAAGAAACCTGAGGTGAGATACCTGAGGTTGGCTAAGGAGCAGCTCCTCGCACCACCTCTCTGCTTTCACCAACTGTGAGAACATTTCTAACCTGTTTCAGAGAAAAGTTCAGAGGTTAGCTGAAAACACCAGTCATCACCGTCCTGCTAAGTAGCGGGACCCAACTGTGCACTTACTTGGATAAAAAACCCAGCAGCTTGCTGAGGCAAATAGGCTAACCTTTTCTTGGGAACAGGGTTCATGTGTGTAAGCAGGTTCTGTTCCAGGAGTTCAATGAATTCCTAGAAAGCAGATATAACCTAGAAAAAACATTGATCTTTTTTGGCCCTCTAATTTCAGAACTGGTGTATGTGTGAACACATATCGTGTTTACAATGTACGAAACAGAGATACAGGCAGCTTCTCAAATACAGAGTCACTCTATCCATCCTTCCTCACGTAGAAGCATAGCACCAGTGTCCAAATGGCCACTAATGATGAGATGGTGGAGAGGATAATACTACCTTTGATACAGACAATGAATGGTACAGAGACTTTATTTAGACCACTTTTCAAGATATCTTGGACTAACAGAACATGCTGAGCTGTGCTGGCTACTTACAAAGACTTGACAGCCATGAGCAAGTGAAAAATAAAAAAGAAAAAAAATCACTCAGGCACAGCCACTGTTTTTATCATCTTTGTCTGACATCAGCATAATTTCTTCTAGAATTCCAGCTGCAACTTTCTTTAACATGGGCTGGGTTTTGATGGCATTAGGACTTTTCTGTTTAGCTAATTCCATTATGAGTTTCCTCAGATGAGTTATTTCTAATTAGTTTAGCCATAGCAGTTATTTGTAAAATACTTTATTCAATGTACAAAATACTTTATTCAATGTACATATAAATATATAAAAATCTATCTCACCCATTTTATTCACGTAGGATTGACATTGAATTTTTTCCTCTCTCAATACCTTCTGGTTTAACTCTGTATTCCTTAACTCCAAGAATATTGACCATTCTTTCCATTTGTTTATGGTTGATGCCAGGACAACATGCATTACTGACAACTGATACATGAAAAAAAAGATCTCACTGGAGTAACCAATAATACTGGAGCAGCTTCAGTCTGAGATATCTCAATGTGTTCTTTGCACGTTATTAATTTAATAAACCAGAAAGAAAATCTTGCCATTTCCACTGCCAGACAATCCATTTGCTCTGCAGAAGCTAGGTGTCAGTCAGCATCTCTATACCAATATGGAAATATCTATCTAGGAACAAGAACCCTTTCAATCTCTTTCTGCTCCTCATTTCTCACATTTTGACCTCCATCCTGGTATTTATGAGAACCTTACTTTTGGTTTCATAGCATGAAACGAAGTGCTTCTGGGTCATTTTGTGCATCTCTTGCCAGTGAAGTGTAACACTTACAACAATTCTCAAATATTACTTCAGCTGTTATGTAGCATGGCCCTTATGTCTGGAATACTCTCTAATTCCATAGTTCAATTGCTTTAGTTAGACACAGTTTGTGTGTCTAAATAAGCATGCCTTGGTAAGATTTCCCAGTATCTAACGCTCTGTTCAGACACTTTTCTTCTCCAGGCTTATTCTTCTACCTCCCCTACGAGGAGAGGCTGAGGGAGCTGGGCTTGTTCAGCCTGGAGAAGAGAAGGCTGCGGGGGAACCTCATTGCAGCCTGCCAGTACCTGAAGGGAGCATACAAACAGGAGGGGAATCAACTTTTTAAAGGGTAGAAAATGGCAGGACAAGGGAGAATGGATTAAAGATAAAGGAGGGGAGGTTTAGGTTAGACATCAGGGAAATTTTTTACAGAAAGAGTGGTACAGGCTGCCCAGAGAGGTGGTGGATGTCCCGTCCCTGGAGGTGTTCAAGGCCAGGTTGGATGGGGCCCTGGGCAACCTTGTGTAGATCCAGACCTGGGAGTTGGTGGCCCAGCCTGTGTCAGGGGGTTGGTGCTGAATGATCCTTGGGGTCCCTTCCAACCCAGACAATTCTATGATTCTTATTCTAGTTTAGGGCTCAGAGAATATCAGCACAGCTGATGAGCCACATTCACATAAAGGAAAAAATATGGGGAAAATTATAAAATGTGGTAAGTGAGTGGGATTTGAAGGAGTTTCTCTGGAGAAAGAAGATGACAAGGTACACTACAGACCTCCTGTATGTGGAAGTGAAGAAAGCCTCAACATCACTTGACTGCCACAAAGAGGGCTGCTTAGATCTTGTGGGACTTGCACCCAAAAGGTTAAAAACACAGGTGTCCACTTATGCACATATTGCTGATGGACATCTGCAATGTTGGTATGAGAAACAGCTGAAGGAGGGGGTCCGACATTAGCAGGATGGCCCTGATTTGTCTAGAGACTAGAATAAAGAGATGATTTCTACACATTTTGAAGGTTATGGTGCTCAGAGTGAGAGCTTTTTTTTCATTAACTGCAAAATGAATGTTAAAGCTGACACCCTTAAATATGCTAATGAGCAAAAAGCAGTACATGCTCAACATATATGACTGTAGTAAATGACTCTCCACACAAATCATGTTAAACATCACCTTGAGAGGGAACAGCTAAGATTGGGGTATAAAGGGTATTGGGGGTGGAAGAGAAGAAACTGAAGACTCTGAAGAGGCAGTCAATGGTCTGTGCTATTTCTCCTTCACCCAAGACAGGGACCTGGAAGGTAGTATGATTTCACCCTTTTGGAAAGAATGTCTGGGATAGTATTTTGCTAGCATTATAATTATAATATTAGTGCTACTGCAGTAAGTGAATTTATCAAAGGCAATCCTGAACTTTTATATTTCTCGCTTTAATAGCCTGTTAGTTTCAACTTTGTGAAAGTGTCTCAGTAAAAGTCCTTTGGGGGCTCTGACAGGAAAATGGTGACTCTGACATGTGGTTTTATATATAATTATTTAGACATAAACCTTTGGCCAAGTCTGGGACTAAGATTGGACTTAGCTGGACCTAGGCATCTCTCTGAGGAGTTTAGAAAGCAAGGGAGTCCTTTCTGAACTTTGTGACTCAAAGGGAGGGCCCCCCTCAGCCCCCCTCAGACTCTTACTCTTTATGTAACCGGTCTCTGGGTAGATTTTTCTGGCCATTAATTTCATTGAGCCCAGTTGCTAGATGTCTTTGGTCTATTTCCTCATGATCTCTTAGGTGCATTATTCCTCACATCTTATTGCAGTACACTAGCCTTTAATCAAATTTTTCAGGTATGTTCATTGCCTGGATGAACTGCATGAACGCAGCAATCTCCTCACCCAGGAGCCATATCTGAAACCATCTTTGCACAGCACTTTCAATTAGCCTCCCCGGTTTATCAACTCCTCCCATTTCTTGCTTTCTAGTCTCTTGATAGCATCATTACCAAAGAGTATTTACATAAAATCTATTATTTGTTTTTCCCTCCTCTATTAAAACACTTACAGAACTCATAACAAAATAATGAAAGTGGCTGAAGATATTTCCAGTTCACTCATTTAGTTAATATAAAAAAAGGAAGAAGAGATGACAAAAGAGGATTTTTAAGAAACCTCTTTTTCATGTGTTCTGGTAAGCTTGCTGAGATGATTGTGGATATCTTTCTAGTCAGCTGCTCTTTTGATGTTTCTCTCACCTTTAAATGAGAATAGCAAATACAATGTTTTTCTTTGTTGTGTCCTCCTGCTCCTTCACTTCTGGTGGGGAGCAGTTCTTTTCATCACTTGTCTCCTTTCTATAAGATGGCAAATTTCCTTTTCTGTGTATGTGTGTGCTAATGTGTTGCTCTCTTACAAGGTTCTCTGAGCAAACAAACAATCAGTCCCCTGCAACTTCTGCCCTGCACCTTTCGATCTTTCACATCAGCATGAATTTGACAGGCAGAAATCTGACAAAAACCATAACCTGTGAAAGGAACACCACAAAATACTTTGGCCTGTTGAACCTCTTGGTCTATTTCTTTACCACAGCCTTCATAATTATTATGGATCACAGAACACCAGAGGGCTTTCCGGAGGCCTCTAGGAAACACAGTAAGAGTATAATTGAGTTTATGAGATGCAAGGTTAAAGAGATAAGAGCTTAACCTCCTCAATAATGAACGGTAGAGAGGGGGAAGAGGGGATATTTATTTATTATAGTGAATACTATCCTAGCTCCTCCTCTCTCTCTCTCTGAGAGGAACAGGTGCACCCCAAATGCCTTCAGATGCCTTCAGGCAAGCATCTCCTTGCTTGCAACACACTTAATAATTCAGATATGAGCAGCAGTGCAAAGGCCAACTTAGCAGCAAGACATATTGTCATGGTTTGACGCTAGCCGGTAGCTGAGCATTGGGTAACCATTCGCTCACCCCTTCACTTCCCAAGGGGATGAGAAGGAGAATGGAAAAAAAGCCTTGCAGGATGAGATAGCTTAATAGGATAGCAAAGGAAAGTAATAGTAATAACAATAATAGTAACAAAAATCACCATTACAACAATAATAATAGCAGTAATACAAGTGATGCTCAAATTAAATTGCTTACGGCACACAAAAGGAAATTAAAACAATCCGAAGCCCAGTCTGTGCCCGAGCAGTGATCCCACCTCCCAGCAGCTTTCCCAGTTACATCTGAAACATTATATGTTAAGGAATATCCCTTTGGCCAGCCTGGGCCAGCTGTCCTGGCTGTGCTCTCCCAGCTCCTTGTGCACCTGGCAGGGCGTGAGAAGCTGACAAGTCCTTGAGTGAGTGTAGACACAGCAACTGCTCAGCTACAACTAAAACCATCAGTGTGTTACCAACATTATCCTCATATTCCATCCAAAACACAGGACTATACTGGTTACTATATAGAAAATCTCAGCCAAAACCAAGACACAGATGATCAGGATATGGACCTTGGGTTCAAGAGTCAGTCTGAGCCCTAAGCTAACACAAACTCAAAAAAAATCTTCAATAATCAAAACTGGTATTTGAATTCTGGTTATAAATTCCTTTGTCTGATGTTACTCCCAAATTAGGAACAAACTTGTTTTAGTTCAACAGAAACCAAGGAATAGAATAGTCTTATTTTCCTCTTTCTAAACCTGCAGACCCATGAACAATTTCCAAGTTAGTCTAAGACTATGAAAGGCACTACACATGAGGATACAGCCCTAGGTAAAATACCAAATTAGAACATGGGAAAAATAGATTCAAAACCATACTGACAAAGTACTCTTGTTATTAGGAAATTCATACATTGTGGTGTCTCTCCCTTCCCCTCTCTTGGAGATTCCTACTTTAAATTAAAGTAAATTAAATACTCACTTGAATGATCTAAACTCATATACAGTCCTATTGTAGTTTTCTCTCATTTTTTCAGTACATCTAGACAGTCTTTTGCAGGCTATGACAGCACTCTCTGTTTGAACTCAATGCCAAGATTAACAAAAACACAGCAAGATAAGCTACATGTCTGCAGGTTCTGATTCAAAACCCACTTGTAACTTGCTGGTATAGAGTACATACTGTCCTCTCTTGAATCCACCTGCAAAATTGCCTATAAACAAAATGAAAGTAGGACAATCTAAAACAAAAGATTTAGAGGCACTTCAGAATACATGGTTGCTGAGCTTCAGACACTTGCCTAAGACACCTACCTCTTCCTCTGAATGAACTCAACACTTTGCATGTGTGAACCTATGATGCATTTCTTGAACTTTAATTTTCAAATACCTTATGTTTCAATCTGAATCATATGACTGTATCATGCTTGGAAGTGCACTTACAAGACAGCTGATACATAATGTAAGCGATGGTATTTTTCCTTGGGAGTATGCAGAGACCTATGCTGAGCTCAGCTAGTCACTCACAAATCCATCAACAAAGCTCCTGGGAAATATTCTCATCCTTACTACTCTCCCTCCTGTGGGGAATATGAATATCAAAGGACACTGCCTGCCTCTAAAATCCAAGATGGGAAATTTTGTGAGCAGCAATGTCCCAAGATCCCACGTCATCTTTCACAGACTTCTATATGAGGGTAATGCTAACAAAGAGCAAACTGCTGTTAGCTTTCAAAGTTTTTATGGGTTCACTGATAGAAATAAGGTAGGAAAAAGATCATATTTGCCTTTTGAAAACCTACTTTGAGTAGCTGTACCTATGAAAAAGTATTCCATTATCATCTAATACTATTGGCAGGCAGGGCACAACTTCAACTTCCAGAGTTCATGAAAAACTTTGTAAGCAAAGATAGGAATTTAGATCACTTATAAGGATGGACAAGGTAGAGAGAACACAGTTGGTGGGATAGTTCAATTACAGAAATGTGGCTGACATTTATGATTATAAGACAGTCTGGCTTGAGTTTTGAGATCTGGCCACTCACTATGAGCATGTCAAAGAGCTTCAGGGAGCTAAAAAGATTATGTGAACCGAGCTTAAGTCTCCTCCTGTTCTAGGCCTGTGATGAAAGACTACATTGGTTATTATATCACTGACCTTGAGCAACCTCATGCTCTCTAAAATGAGGTCAAGAAGCTCACCACTGATTTAACTATGAATGCCTAATGGAAATATTTCATATCTGCCATTCCAACCCTAGGTGACCTCTGTGTAAAGGTCAGTTCTTGGTTCTTTTAACCCCTTTCCTTTGTATTTCTTCCCTAAGCAATTTAGGCAGCCTCTCCCACCACCACCCCTCAGCTTGAGCTACCTCTTCCCATGAATCGTATAAGGTGCCCAGACATACAGCTCAGAGTTTAGGATTACAGCAGGCAGCAAGGTGTGAGGGCTTTCATTGCCACATGAGACAGAAGCTTTGTCACTGGGGTATGGCTCCCAAGGACTGTGGTATAACACATGATAATTTGATGCTTTCTTTTTTACACTAATGATGAAAAAAATCATATTTTAAAAAAACAAACCACCACAAAACCCTTCTGCACCTTTGCTGCCCCTCCAATCATGTATGGTAAGAAAATAAAATCTTATTAAATGGAAAAGCAAACATTTGCCATTTGCTTAGCAAACAGATTTATTTTCATTAAATATAACAAAGAAGAAGATAAGCAAAAAGTCTATCCATATTCTAGACTGCTCTCTTCTTTTTGAGAGAGTTGCAGAGCATGTCTATACCCAGCTTTGTCTTCAAGGCAGATTACAGAACAATATCCTACCTGAAGTAGTGTGCGTGAAGACATTTTATCTTGTGCAAGTTAATTAAACACACACGCCCCTGGTTGTAGATTAAGCTGTGTGTAGTAGGCCAGAGTTGCAGTCTGCAATGCTATTACGTAGTCAGAAGAGACCCCTCTCAAGATGACTGAAAATGTCTCAGGTCAGTTCCCTATGCTCTGTCAGTTGACACCTCTGATATACAGACAAGTCAGACCTGCAAACTATTGCTACTGCTTAAAAAAAAAAAAAAAAAAAGAACTAGAGAAGAGGAAAACCTGTAGAAAATTATTTCAGTAGTTACTAATACAAGTGAAGGATAAAACAAGTCCAACTGCAAGTGTTATAATTAAGCACGAGGACAGATAATGGTGCAACAGGCTTCGTTTCTAAAGCCTGACTCCATTTGGTTTCCTCAGGCACAAACTGAAGAGCGGAAGTCATGGCTTTCCCCCAGCACACATGTCCATTGCCTCTGCTGTTTGTCCTGATAAATGGCACGGCTTGCTTCAGCATAGCATCAAGTAAGCATTTCTTTCTAATTATCATTGAGATTGACAGAAATATGGCCACTGCATACAGAAAGCATGCAAACAAATTTGCAAAACAAAGCTCGCCACAGCATATGGGACTTACTTGGGATTATTGCTATTTTTCAGGAAAAAACAGAGATCTGGATGTTTTCTGCTTATGAAGACTTGACACCCTTATTTCTTTTTCTCCCAGTTTCCAAACAGCCATACACAATTTATCATCTGGGGTTTGGATTACTTCAAATTTACCCACACCCACCCAGCAATTCTGTGGTACTGCTGACACAGCAGTAAATACAGCAGCAGAAGATACAGCAGAAGGCTACTGCAGCAATTTACACACATCTTATTAACGTTAACTAATACAGGCACATCAGACGTTTTAACGAGAGGTAGCCATACTGCTGAACAAGCAGGAACATGGCACACAGAAACCAGGGTGGACCCAGAGAAGGGTTCAGCAGTGATTATTATTAGCTCTGAAAAAAGCGAGATCTCATCTCTTCCAGACTCAGACACAGCCCTTCAGAATCACAGCCACATCTCCCTCACTAACTTTAGATACAGACAAGCATCAGGGTTTCAAGAATTTTAAATCCTCATTTCTCACTTATTCTGGTGGTTGGAGGCTTTCATCACAGCGTACACCAACTAACGAGCCCATCATTTTGATGAAAAGAGTGACTATCCATATCTCCAGATTACTATTCTGTCTAGTGTCTGTTGAGCTTTCTAGTTGCATGATTTTTAGGGGTTTTTTTCCCCCTAACTTTAAGTTTGTCTTTTTTCTCTCTCTCCTTTACCTGTGAGGCTTGTCCTTTTCCTTATCTTTGAATTTAAGCCTGACCTTTCCTATTCTGTCACAATGTTAGATGAGTTCTTTGTCTTTATTTTGTTAGATTTTCTTCCCAGGGCTTTTCACATTTTGCAGCTCAAGGTTTCTCTCAACAAATGAATGCCTTGTCTTTAATGGACCATTCCTTTATCTGCATCATTAAAATTGGTAACGGCAGCTTTATAGTTCTGGGTTGGTTTCTTTTAGTTTGAGTGAAGTCTAGCCGTGGGGAAAAGAAATTCACCTTTTCAGCATGCTCTTTATTCACCCCACAGGCACCTTGTCCCGTCTTAGTTTTAACAGATGTCAAAGTCCTAGTTGAGAGCCCAACAGCTATGGAAACACAAGATAAAAGATTGAATAAGACTTCCAAGGTAAGATACATGTGAATGTTGGAACATTTTATCTGAAAAGTTAAATGAAATAATGAATGCTATGACATGAGATGAAAAAAAAAAACCCCTACAGACTCAAAAAATGCTATGCATTATGTAAATATGACTTGTCAAATCCCAAAGCAAATAGTGTTATCCCGGCCACTACAAAATCAGCTGGGTTTACAGGCAGGCTGGCTAGTAGCTAAACTTGCTAAACCTAGATTGCCTCACTCAAAACAGTGATTCAGAGTCATGCTTTTCATTCCTTACTTATTTTTAGTAGTGTCAATACTAATACCTTGCACTGACTCACAGCAGCTTGCTGGAGCCACTGGATTGTCCAGGCTCTCTGCAAATGAGATCAGCTTCTTGTACTGTCTTGAGATATTGGCTCTCTATAAAGCCGCCACAGTTGTAAAATTCTCAGGCTCCTTCATTTTCTTCTCATGCACATGATCATATTCGTAGTGCTCTTTGTCAGGTCTTTTTTTTAATAGTGTGATCATCTGCTTTTGTCTAGTGATGAAATCAGTAGCGATGAAATGTAAAGAGCAGTGTTGCTGTTACCACAGAGAAGATGGTGAAGGGAAATAAAAAGGAATAGAGAGCCAAAGTTTTGCGTGCCATGAGAACTATGGAAACTGCTTCCCAAGCAGCTGAATTTCAGCATTTCACAGAAAATCTGGACAGTTGAAAAGCTTTTGGAGTATGGTATTATTTTGCCTGCTGTAGAGTACTGGTTAACATGTTATGACAAAGGAAATCAGTAACAACAGTATACTCTATGCTCTGTAGAAAGAGGAAATGAATTAAGTTTATTCTAAGGAAAATTATCTAAAACAACATTATTATTCCTAAATCAGTCAGTTTATTAGGAGAAAGAGCTTTTCATATTCTAATAAGTAAATCCTCATGGATCTTTTTTATGAATTCTTTATACAGAAAGCAACTGAAAAGACATTTTATGCACTTGTGCACATCTGTGAACACACACACACACAGTTTCTTCTACTTGCTTCCTATCACAAACTGTTGAGAAGTTGCAGAAACAAGATGGGAAAAACACAAGAGTCATTCCCAAAACAGTTCAGCCACAAGCATTAGCCTCAGGAACCTGCAGTTTGAAGGCTAACTTATCAAATATTCTGAAACAAACTTGCCCAAATGACCACACTTCAGGCCAGATCGTTGCTTCCATAGTGGTGAGTTATCGGCGCAGTGAACTGTTATCCCAGTCCCAATTTCTCTGGAAGTGCATTTTCCAGGTTATGTGGTTTTGCACCACAGCATTTTCCAAGATAAGCATCAGAAGGTGCTCACAACCAACAAAACCAGTATCTTCAGGAGTAACTGCTAGTGCTTTGAGTGAAGTTCTACTGAAACATCTTTTTATTCCACAGTGCTTGGTAGAGGTTTGAAAATGATGTTTCTTAACCAACAGAAATATGATGTACTGTATTCCTGGTTTCTGTGAGTGAGAGATCGTTTGGGGAGAGGTATGTAAGACCTTTTCAGAATGGAAGTCCAGCCCTAGCCCAGGACCAGACCGCAACATTTGATCACTGCAACTGATGGAAGGTAACCATAAAATGGAGGAGGAAAAGTATTAGTTACCTGCAGAGGTAACTTCAGTTACTCTAGTACATTTAAGCATCATGTCTAGGAACATAAAAGAAACGTTGGATGAGGGAAGCTAGGCAGTCTTGACTAACCATGAGAAGTAGCTGCATTTTAGCATGACAGCAGGACTAAGTCTGGAGTCCATGGATATCACCCATCTGCTGTTATCAGTATTTCATATGAGAGCTTCTCTAACCATCTGGGGAAATGGTTTTTAGTTGGCAATGGACACACCTCCTTTGCTGCTGGCAAAAAGTTAACAAGTTTGTTCTTGGCAGAGACATTACTGCAACATTCCTGACAAAGACATGAAAAGGTATATTCAGTAGGGGCTAAAAGCAGTTCTTGATCTGTCTGACCATTTATGGAGCCATATTCCAAATCCTAGTCTGGGATACCAAAAAGGGATTTTTTAGTTATTTTTTTTTTAATTGAGCTGGGGCTGATCATACAAATTAAGTCAGAGTGAAGTTCTACATATCAGACAAAATAATATCAGGGGTGAGTTAATTCCAGGACAAGAGTGAGTACTAATGGAACTAACATTCTGTAACCTTACAGAGCTTTTCTGTGGTGACAGATGAGGCCCTTTGTTAGCCCACTGAACAGCCTAAATATCATAGCAGAGCATGTATTCAGGAACGTGTACTGATTCTGTGTTCCACTCATGTCTGGAACTATAGGCTTCAGAGCAATTGCCATTATGTTATGACGGATGCTGGGCTAAACACAGCATGAAATCAAAGTAAGTAAGAAAACCTCACCACAGAAGATTGCCCTCCACCATCAGGGCTCTAACAGTTCACACTGGACATAATACAGTTGCACAAGAAGATGAGATCTGGTTACATACATTCATGGCTTCCAATTTTTTTTGAAGGAAACCCAGGTGTGTGCCAGAATGACAGCAATGGTAAGCTTCTGTAGGTCTCCCACTTGACTCGATGAGAGGAGAGGTCTGGTGCAGAGTATACCATCCCTACAACATAAGTATAGCTGCTGAGGATTCGAATCATAGAATCATAGAATCATAGAATGTGTAAGGTTGGAAGGGACCTTTAAAGGTCATCGAGTCCAGTCTCCCTGCAGTAAGCAGGGACACCTTTAACTAGATCAGGTTGCTCAGAGCTTCATCAAGCCTGACCTTGAATGTCTCCAGGGATGGGGCCTCCAATATCTCTCTGGGCTGCCTGATCTACCACCCTCATATTGAAGAACTTTTTCCTAATATCCAACCTCAATCTCCCCTTTTCCAGTTTAAAACCATTACCCCTCATCCTACTGCTACATGCCCTTGTGAACAGTTCTTCCCCAGCTTTCTTATAGACATCTTTCAGGTACTGTCAGGCCACTATAAGGTCCCCCCAGAGCCTTCTCTTCTCCAAGCTGAACAAGCCCAACTCTCTCAGTCTGTCTTCATAGGAGAGGTGCTCCAACCTTATGGCCCTCCTCTGGACATGCTCCAACAGGTCCATGTCCTTCTTGTGTTGAGGGCTCCAAAGCTGGACACAGTACTCCAGGTGAAGTCTCACGAGACCAGAGCAGAGCAGAGGGGCAGAATCACCTCTCTCAATCTGCTGGCCACACTTTTTTTGATGCAGCCCAGGATGCATTTGGCCTTCTGGGCTGCAGATGCACATTGGTGGCTCATGTCCAGCTTCTCATCCATGAATACTTGCAAGTTCTTTTCCTCAGGGCTGCTTTCCAGCACATCATCTCCTAACCTGTATGGATAACGGGAGTTGTCTGGACCCAGGTGCAGAACTCTGCACTTGGCTTTGTTCAGCCACATGAGGTTCACCTGGGCCCACTTCTCCAGCCTGTTCAGGTCCCTCTGGATGGCATCCTGTCCCTCCGCTCATTAACCTCACCACTCAGCTTGGTGGCATCAGAAAAATTGCTGAGGGTGCACTCAATCCCACTGTCAAGATCATTAATAAAGATATTAAGCAGCACCAGTCCCAGCATAAAACCCTGAGGAACACTGCTTGTCACCATCTTCCATCTGGACTTTGAGCCATTGATCACTATTAGGCAGAAGGTGTCTTCTGAATGTTATGACACAGCTAATGAGATATCCTCTTCTGACATAAAAGTCAGCAGGGGAGAGGAGGTGCAGCTAAGCAGCTGCTCTTTGGTAGTAGACTTTTTGGGAAGTGAAGCATGGGAACTTCTCAGATGCTGTATTGTACCAGAGGAGAAGGTCTGCTAAGATAAAGGTCATTTCTGTTGAGACTTTAATTCTTTCCAGAACTGGTAAATCTCCTCTATTGTCAACCTGTCTTCACTTATTTGACCTCAGGAAGACATATTTTCCAAATAATACAGCTTTTGCCTTTTGTTCCCCCTTAGATTTTCCAGGCATCAGGGAGTTGATCAAATTTCTGTCCTTGAGACTCAGGCAAAGAAGGGAAAAGTAACAAGTAATAGCTGGGATTTGCCTGTTTTTAGGGCAGAAAAAAAATATTTCAGATGAATTTTGAGTTGTCATAACTGTAAGTTTTCTCCCAGAACTGGTAATCTGCACAAATGGAATGGTCAGGTTTCCTTCTCCACAGAGGGCTGCTGCAGAGAGTGATGGCGTGCTACATCTTAAAGACACTACAAGAGTGGCTGAGTAAGGAAAGTAAGTGAATTGTACAGAGTGTTAGCGATAGGGTTTTGCTTTGCATCTCATGTTGTGATCTTCAGGAAAAACAAGGGCAGAGTTAGAAACAGTATGTCTGAGAGGAAAAACGTTAAGGACTGCACATGCATTTAATGGCTGCCTTTACTTGGGATGATGTGTCACTAAGCCCTGTGACCAAACGACCGAGGAGGTATCCACTTAGGAAACCAAAGGAAAGCTCAACAGGAGGTGAATTAGTATTATTCACCAGAATGGTTCCCCCACCCTGTGAGCAGCTGAAGGATTAAAGGACAAACTTAAACAAAATAACAAAGCAGCTTTGCCTAGTACCATTGATCCAAAAGAGAGCACTCACTCTATCTTAAAATCTATTTTGTGTCTCCTGCAGAAAGTCTGCTGTGAAAGAAATGGAGTCTTATAATAATTATTTGGAGCCTTAGGGGTTCAGAGCATCCTCTGGTTCACATTACTGCTGCCTTACTACCTGAATGCATTTTCATGTGTATCCTATTCAGTTTATTTACTATTTGAATGCTATTTTTGGCGACAGGAAGAAAAGTCTGGGTAGAACACTGTAAACCTCTCTCTTCATAAGGAATGATGAAAATCCTTCAAAATGTATTTCAGACTGTATTATAAACTGCATCTGATAATGTGAAAGCTCTATCTCCTAGCAGTGGATTGGAAAAATTAGTTTTAAGCTCTACTTGGTCATCACAGGATTTAATATGTTTTATTTTTTAAATCGGACATGTCAAAAGAGAAATGACAGGTAGTGCAAGGCTGCCTCTCAGATGTGAGGCACAAGAAAAGTTTTCTGCAGCAGGAAATTGAAAGAAACAACATCTGGAAGTGAGAGGAGGAAGCAGTACAGGAATCTTTCAAGAGTACCAGCAAGGCTGTAAAGCAGTGTCAGGCAGGAAGATTCCTCTTACGGAGCCATTTGATCATGGGCACAGTCAGTAAAACAGGCAGTAGGTAACGTTCAAACACTGTGGTAGCATTTAGGAGACACTTATGAAAACATTTGGTATGAGTTCTGTGTGATAAAACAATTTATGGTATCTAAAAGTATTTGATTTGGTGTAGATGTTTTATTTAAAGAGTGCTACTTGTCACTGATATCCTGGCTACTACTGGAGTCCTTAGTGGCTCTGCTAAGGACGTAGCACTGGCCTCAAATACATCCCTGTAGTGATGGTTAAGCTCAAAGGCTTCCTGACCCTTTTGCTTCAGAGCTCAGCAAACACGAGCAAGATCAGTTCCCCAGACTCAGGCAGGGGCACAGGGCACTCTACACTCCTGTAAGTGCAGTAATGCAACCCACAACAAGATGTTCTTAACCAGAACTGTGAAAGGACTCAATTGTAGTTATCTATCAGCCTTTAAAATGCGGTGCTGGAGGACATCTAGTCAATAGGAATCCAAAGAGCTTCAATGGACTTTCATACTCAAGGTGTGACAAGCAGTCCACAACAGCAGCTGGGTAATCTCAGATCTAGGAAGCTCTGCATTGACCTACAATTTTTTAGAGAAGATATCTGTTACCTCTGCTAATTTCAGCATTTAATATACCCTTAACCTCAGTCTTGTGTGCAAAGTTCATTTCCATATAAGAGTTCTCTGCAAATTTAATGTGGGATAACCATCCTTGTAACTTAACACAAAAGCAGTATCAAAACTTCTCATTAAGTCTGAATGGGGTGAAAATATCTCAGGAACTAGAGGATACTGCAGATATCCTCTAATTATATTGATTTTCTAATGGAATCACTGACAAGATGGAAAATGGCCTCCTAGAAAATCATAACTTTTTTCGGGAAACAATTAAAATGTGAATTTAGTGTAGAGTGAATTAAAGCAAACTTACTAGTCCGTTGTGGGTATGGAATTTCTTCTATTTTCCTTGAAATATGAATCATGCAAAATATTAAACATCCTGAATTTATGCACAGAATAGTTTAGAGGCATTGCAAGTACTTGCTGTTAGCTCTGTAGAGACAACCAGGCACTGGGTAAAGCACACAGCCCCTGAAAAGGATCGACTTTGGTCTATTTTCTCCATAGAGTTTACAACAAAGTAATTTTTAAGTAGAAATGCTTGCAGGAAGCATGTTGTCTACGGTAGTGGAAGTAATCTGCAATCTCTACATTACATTTCTTCTACTTCTGGTTGTCCTATGGGTACCTTCTGTATTCACTCAAACCTCATGTGTTATATGCCAGGGGAGGAGGCTGGGTGGAACATATGACATTCACCTCCTGTTTCTAATACACAGGGTCATGAAAAATAGCATAAATATAGACATGACAATGCATAAACTAGTTTCAGTGAGTAGACTGCTGGGCTTCACTTCTGCACAAGGAAGTGAAGTATTAGTGAGGAAAACATTGATGGTACCAGTAGACTGAAATTCAGTACAGTTTGGCTCCAACATACGTGCGCAGCTGAGTACAGAGGTTACATCTGCAGTCACTGGTGTTCATCATACAAAGCAGCTATGGATCTATGCATGTAAGTCAATATTAGTGGAAGAGCATAACTAAGCTTCAAGATCTTGAAAATGGTGTAACAGGACAGCTTAAAGATTTTGATGCAGAGGCTGCCTTGAATTTCTATAAGCCAAAGAGCTCAATATTAGTTCTTGAATGAGATTAGGGTTTGGCAGTAATCGAGCAATATTGTGGCCCCTGGATAAATAAATATAGCCTTAAAAAACAGAAGTTGTTCCCCCTGTAACAAGTCTGGCTAAACAGCTTTTCATCCATTCCCACCAGGTGATCCAGGTTGCAGCTTCTCTGAGGAGTAAAAAGGAGGCCTTGGCTTTCTTGCTTCATTTCCTGGTAGAGTGAAGATTGACACACGTAAGAGACACCTGGGTGTCCCGTGTGTTCAATCACAAAAGATTTAAAACAGCATTTTGTCTTGGGTAGGGACAACATCAGGAAAAAGCAATCAGACCAAACGGGTAAATGTCAAGAAATGTAAGTAATGGAATACAAAAACAGTCACACTTTTAGAGAGGTGAGAGTAACAGACACTGAAACAGCCAAATGTCCTGATTTGAAAAACATTAAAGTTAGGACATACAGCCCCAGTTATTTGGCAAATGGACTAAGCTCTAAGTGTGTTCGCTACATTTAATAACAAGAACTCAACCCACTATTTGGGATTATAATTATAATTCCACTATCAAGAAGGACAGTATATATACAAAAGCACTAATATATTCTTGAAGATGTTCCAGCAATTATGAGATCACTTTGGTAAATCACTGCACAGCTTTAGCCCTAGGCAGTTACATGATTTAACTATTGACCATAAACATCAACCTGGAATGTATGATTAATATTTCTTAATTGTTCATCAGGAATGAAAATGCATCTTTGTCCACAAACTTGACCACCAGAAAAGGTTCAATACCAAAATACGCTTAGAACTTACAGGAGAAGAAGTACTACTACTTTTAAGATCAAACTTTATAGGTTTATGAAATAGATTAAGCCACATGGCTGGATACCAGAAGATTCTTCGAAGTTAATCAAGATAACACATATGTCTATAATAAGTAAGGAAAAAAAAACCCAACTGGTGATCTTTAAATAAGCGAAGTTCACCTATACTGCTATCAATGGTAACTTCGTACCACAATATTTTTTCCATCAGAATCAGTCCTGATTGTAAAGATGCCAAGAAATCAACTGACTTACTTAAATTAATTTTGAGAAAAAGGTCTTGGAAAGACAATTGCCAGCTAGCTTGGTCAGTTCATCTTCTGAGTCAGCATAGAATGCAACTGAGTGTAAAAATTTAACTTCTTACGGGCAAATGTTCTGCAGCTGCACAGAATTATTTTTTTCATTTTTATTTACAGGATAGACTCACCCATATTTGTAAATTGATTCATATATTTCAAAGTAGATACATTTATATTTAAAATTGAGGCATTTCTATGGATCTTTTCTTTCATTTTCTACAGCTATAACTTAAGAATAAGCAAAAATAGCAACTAAGAGTACATAAAAAATATACATATTATTTTATACCATATTATAATTTACAAGATATCTTTTAAAGTAGACTATGCAAATATATGAGAGAAAATCCACACAATGCATATCAGCTATCAAACAGACTTGTCACAGATGGGATTTTTTGCTTTTCAAAGAATAAAAAAAATATAAATTAATCCTCTGTTTTAAATAGCTGAAGCTGTTTTGGAAAATTAATAAAATTATAAAGCATAATCATTAACTACACTGTATCCCAAGCCACACAGTATTAAGTTTGACAGGAGCCCTAGGGATCTGAAGGCTGAAAGAAAAGCAGGACTCCCCCTTAGAAGTAAAGCAATAATGCATTAACAAAAGGACCATTCTCAGCACTCTACAGGATGACCCAGAAGGGATTTAACAGGAATCCACATGGTTTTCCATCCACTCTGCCTGGTATGCCACATCTTCCAGGTCAGGTGACAAGCTAGCCACCGTACCACCAGGCATCACTTAAGTCACATCCTGACTGCATCCTACCCTTGTGAAAGCGTAGATTTGTTTCTTAGCCATTTGCAACCAGCAGTTTCCTGGGAGTGCTCACACACGCACAGAGCAGAGAAAGCATTAAGTGACTGTGAAGGCTTATACAAAACTTCGCATTAGTATCCAGGCAAAATTATTCATATTGCTAACTTCAAAGCTCTTGATGTGTTTAGGAGTCATTGAGTTACAAAACAAACTAAAACTATATGACTTAGCTGAGCAATCCCAGCATGAATAACATATCAAGAACAGTCACAGAAAAATAGCTTGTGAGTAATCTGTAGGGTGAAAAGGCTCGTATAATACTCTATATTGAAAAATTCTAAATAATCAACAACTCCATGAAAAAAAGCAATGCTTAACAGTAGACTATTCACAAAAAAGAAAACAACATTAGCTTCAATATTGTGTTTGCAATGCCTAGCTTGCCTTCTGCTAGTATGAGGTACAGCTTCAGCAGTGTCAATGCTGCTACTGCAACTGGAACACCAGCATGCTCTCTGGGGACAGGAGTAGCTTGATCAGTGCATCTGCCCAACTGTTTAATCTTAAAAGCTCTTAAAACGTTTAGAAATCACTTTTTGATATTCACAATCTGGAGAAAATATTTTTCTAGGAAGAACTTAATTCAGTGCAATTGAAAGAACTCACTGAAACAAACTTTTTGCTCAATGTACCAAAGAAATACATTCTTAAATTACTCTAAACACACAATGGTTACAAAGAACATGACACAGTATATGGGTATGCTTTGGAAAACCTGATAAAAATAATTGGAGTCAGTGACTGTATTTTCACGGACCAAAATCACTTGACAACAATGTACGGCATGAGAACATGGTCTCCACAATTTTTAATTTCCTGACACAATCTTGCAAATGTGAGATCAAATTATTTTCACAGAATAATAGAATGCTTTGGGTTGGAAGGGACCTCAAAGATGATCTAGTTCCAACACTCCTGCCATGGAAAAGGACACCCTCTACTAGACCAGGCTGACCAAAACCCCATCCAACCTGGCCTTGAACACTGCCAGGGAGCAGGCAGCCACAGCTTCTCTGGGCAACCTGGGCCAGGGCCTCACTGCCCTCACAGTAAAGAATTTCTTCCTAACATGTAATCTAAACCTACCCTTTTTCAGCTTGAAGCCATTACCTCTTCTCCTATCACTACGCTCCCTGGTGAACAGTCCCTCTCCCACTTTCTTGTAGGACTCCTTTAAGTATTGGTAGGCCATAATTAGGTCTCCTCAGAGCCTTGTCTTCTCCAGGCTGAACAAGCCTAACTATCACAGCTTGTCTTCATAGAAGAGGTGGTCCTGCCTGCCGATCATCTTCATGTCCCTTCTCTTGAGTCAATCTAATAGCTCTATGTCTGTCTTGTACTGAGGAGCCCAGAACTGGACCCAGTACTCCAGGTGGGGTCTCATGAGAGCAGAATAGAGGGACAGAATAAGATTGAGCTGTTGTTAACTCGAGTTTTGAATAGTCTTCTCTTTCTTCCCTATTTAAATTAGAAGTGCAATAGGGATTTTAACTGTGTCTAATTTAGTGTGGAATGTGCTGGGTTTTTTGGGTGTACATGCAATGAAGATATTCTTCCCTGTGTGGATGGTGAGGCCCTGGCACAGGCTGCCCAGAGAAGCTGTGGCTGCCCCCTCCCTCGCAGTGTTCAAGGCCAGGTTGGATGGGGCTTTGGGCAACCTGGTCTAGTAGAGAGTGTCCCTGCCCATGGCAGAGGGTTGGAACTAGATGATCTTTAAGGTCCTTTCCAACACAAAACAGCCTGTGATTCTGTAATCCTATTCTAATAGTTGAGATAGAAGTTAGACATTAAGGCCTCACCCCAAAACCCCCAGCTCATAATTTTTCCCACTGAACTGTAGTGCCTTCACATGAAAACATATAGCTGGTTAGCTAGATGCTAATAATGTGTGACAGTACAGCCAGCAGCAACAGGGATAGGGATGTATTCCTTCCTCTATACTCCGCTCATGTGGGGCCACATCTGGAGAAATGTGTCCCATTTGGGCATTCCCTGTGCAACTATGCTATCAGCACACTGAAGTAAATCCAGCAGAGGCCCCCGAGATAGTCAGAGTCTGAAGCACATAACATACAGGGGGAGGCTGAGACAGCTGGGTCTCTTCACCCTTAAGAAGAGAAGGCTCAGGGAGAGACCTCTACACTGTCTGTAACTAACCTGCTCAGAAGACAGAAACAAATACAACTTGGTGGTTCACAACAATAGGATAAGCAGCAAAGAACTGAAATTGGAAGATGGCAAGTTATCATCAGATACAAATAAAAGATTTTTGTCCTTGAGGGTGGTCAAATATTGGGAAAGGAGCCCAGAGTGGTTATGGAACTACCATCTGTGGAGGTGTTAAAAGACCTGACTGGAGAAGGTCCTGAGTGGCCTGATCTGATTTGCCTGCTTTGAGCATGGAGTTGGACTAGATGACTTCTGGAGTTCCCTTCCAAGATAAATTATTCTATGATTTTGTGTTTTAAAGTATACAGATGTACTGTACTGATATGTGAAACAAAAGCTAAACATGAGCATAGAGAAATTACTCAAAAGATCAAATAATGAATCTCATGTTTGGGAGCAGGGAGGAGGAAAAGAAGAGAGCAGACAGCACTTTACTATTTGAAGTTATTCACTGTACCATGAATACATTCAGGTGGCAATTAACATTTTCAGAGTTATTATAAAAATCATGAAAACAAGTAGAAATCAACAAGACCTTTAACAGGAAAAAGGTACAGGCTCTCTAAATATAGTCATTTTAATGGCTTATTGCTTTTGGACTTATGTTCTCCCACAGACTGTCAACAAGGGTTTTAATGGAATCTGAGAAATCTGCACTCTAAATGTGTGGTTCATCTCAGCTTGCCCCATGTAATGGACCTAAACAGAGGCATCCAAAGCCACCTAAAACCACGCTACTAAGTTTGAAGATAGCTAACATTTTCTTCTGACTTACACTAGCTAGCCAGAAATTTAGATGGGTCGCAAAGTAGTCTTTTTTCACAACATGAAAAAATAAGACCAAAACCTCTCAAGTTTGCAATATGTACTTGTTTTCGGTAATTTTAGTCTTAAAACTATCTGGATATGCCATGGAAGTGATTGCATTGATATACAATACCAGACAGCTAAAACTATCCTTTTGAGCATGAAGTTTAATACCAACTGTCATAGTGAAAATAAATCTTAACTCCCTGTTTCTCCATGCAGTAAAACACTATCTGCCTACATCTTTTGTAACGTGAAGGAAATGGAAATACTCAAATAACATAGTAAGGAAAGGAAATGACTAAATTATAGTTTTGTTATTAGTTACAATAAAGACACTACCCACTGTTCAGAAAAGTCAAAAATTACATTTAGTAAAGGTTATTCAAAATGTCATAGTATTAAAGTATAATTAAAATCGATATAAAAATATGCAGATAAACAATATAATCCTTTATTTCTTTCATTTTCTCTGCTAAAACACAAAATAAATTCCCCAAACAGCTGCTGTTGGACTGGAAATACTTTGGCAATTTTTACTATCGATGGATTAATATTTATAGGAAAGTATTTTGTACTTTGAGAGAGCAGTCTCCTGGGCTATCACTGCTTTTAACACTGCAGATGTCTCTGAATGTTTCCTTACAGCCAGTTGTTGTGAAAATAAGGATATACAGATGGATGTTCGGCAAGATGATGCAGAGTTATATTACCCCAGGCACTAATATTTTATGCACTTTTTAAGGTTACATTTAAAAATTTATAAGCATCTACTGTAGTAACCAAGACCATGTCTATTCCTAGGGGTTAACATGTGGTTTTATGTACAAGAAGCATTCCAGGTGAGTTGGCCTGAGAACCTAGCGATGAAGGGAAGAAGTCTGTTTTCAGAATCCCAAAGAGGGTTATATCATATAAGCTGGAAGTAATGTGTTCTACATTAATCCCTTAAATTACATACAGGAAGAAGCATTGTTTCTGTGGTCAGTATGATACCTCAGGTCTAAAGACCCTCCTCTCCTTGTAATCTATTAAGGTAAACATGACAATTTGATTGAGAGTGTCCAACCAAATCAACAGACACAACATGTATATATAAATTAGAAAACAAAAGCACCTCAGTGAGCCAAAAGACGCTTCCAAACATTAGTTAAAATAAGTGAAAATAGACTAAAGACAGACTAATAGCATTACATAAAAACTCACATAAGTATTCTCTCTTACCTAAGTCCAGTATTTGCCATTAAGCCTTTCCTTATTTATGGAGCCTTCCCAAAGTTTGGTTACTCAGCCATTTATGCAGAATTTGCAACGTACAGAATTACAGCAGCGGTTTGCTGGTATCTGAGAGATGGGAAAACAGGGCAGGGAGGTGGGCAGAAGAGTGGTGTAAAATTGTGCTAGGTTTGAGATATACCCCAGTTCCCTACCAGTACCCAATCACTGTCTCCATCTCCACAAAATACTTTCTAAGCCATTACGTGGTGTAGCTACAAATCACAGAGGTGATAACATGGGCAGAATGATTTTTGAACATGCATCTCCAAACCTTAATTTAACCTTCATTAGCAATTATGAATTGGTTGATAGCTGTAATTCAGTAAAGCTTCTGATGGAACATAGTTTCAAAACATTAGCAGTGGGTGATTTGCATTTAACATTTATTGTACAACTGAATCATTACTCTGATATTAAAGGTGTGGTAATTTATCACAACACAATTAGCTGAAAAGCCTGGCAATATAAATTAGTCCCACTTCAAGACACTAGGAAAACTCAAGCTCCTACTGAGATTTTATTTTATTTATTGATAGAAGTTATCTTAAAAGAAAAATTCACACATAATATCTACTGACTCCCTAACTCTTTTCAAGGAAGACAGTAAATAAAAGATATGTCCTTGAGGAGCCTAATCCAACTTTTCAGCCTCTTGTGTAATCTCACGTACAAACATGCAAAGATCACAAGTCAGACTAAATGAGAATAGCAGTTTGCAGTACTCATTTAAATACAATGCCTAGTACTTCTAAAAAATACAGTCATCATTTATAATGTTTTTCATTACACTGTATTCCATACAATACATTTTATGGTTCAAAAATAGTTGGGACCTGCAAGTCATACTTGTGTTTACTTGTACATTTGGCAACTATGATATTATATATTTCTATGGCAATATCTAAACATGTACAAGTGCTTAAAATATAAAATTATAAATACTTTAGAGCTATTTTGCCTTCACATTATATTTATCCATAGAATCTACAATATTTAGTTCGTCTATTCCAAGGAATATCAATTGAGTGTCCAAGTACTTCCAAAGCCAAATTAACAATGTGTCACCAATTAAACAAATGTCTTCATGATTCATTCAGATAAAAATCCATAGTTACCACTGGAAAGAACAATGAGGAACATATCATAAAACACAAATATATACACATTGGTTGTCCTGCTATAGTTTGTCAGTTGATGCTGAAGCTCTTGCTCTTGCTCTACCCAAGCACCAATTTTCATCTGCCAATGTCTTCATTTACACATTAAATTGCAATTTGAACATCTCAAATGTGAGTGGGGATGCTGTTCTAACTCAAGCTGAAAAGTAGATCCAGAGGTGATAGTGCTTAGAATCTTAGAAAAAAACACAAATTTTAAAACTATATCTAAAGTAATAGTAGTTGCTTAAAATTCACCATAGAAATGGCTGGTACCCTCATTCAGCCATATACATCAGGAAGGTGATGAGATAAATTTTGTTAATTTGCAGAAAAGTTCTACATACATAAATTGAACCCATTTCTACTCATAATGAGTACAAAACAGGAAGTGAAGCATATTTCCATCTAAGGACATGCAGTTCATATCTAGGTATTTGATAAAAGAAACAGAAAAAGTTTGGTGAAGTAAGCCTGGGGAAATGTTTACTGACAGAGCTGCTTCTACATCAAAGACAAAAGGGAAGTTTCTAATTGAAGAGTTAGCGCAGAGCTATGCTGAACAACAGCTTCTACCGTGCCTTGTACCAGTCATCTTGATTAGCTGAAGCCACTCAAATCATGGCTAGTCAATTTTTGAAAAGTATTTTTGAAAAAGACATCCCCTTACCTCCTAAAATGATTTATGAAACCAAGATGCAATTTATTGCACTGTAGCACAGAGTCAGTAATTTCATCATTTCCATGTAGCAATGACCAAATATGTAATCATTAGGACTGTTTGGTATAAATGTAAACATAACAACAGGACAGACCCTGATAAAAATTCTTTTCCAGTGCACGAATATATTTAGATAGAACTCAGGTGAACCTGTCAATCCATGACAAAGGTAAGTAGCTGGCTGATCTAGATTTGGAGTAGAATAGCTTGTACCCCTGGAAACCTTCAAGGGAGAAATGTGCCTTTTAAAGATAGTCTAGAAATTCTTCTAAGCAAATAATTTTATGCTGGGACAGTATATTTGATGCCTCACTGATAGCTGATAAGCTATTAACTGCCCACTGGGAAGCTCATTGAGCAGCACCCTCCTTTCACCTCTTAGTGACAAAGTCAGATATTTGTGATTGCAGCGTACTGCACATTCCTACTCAAAGTAGCAGTTAATCACAGACGACAGCAAAAAGCCATGATCAGTGTGCAGCCACACTGAGAAAGGTTTAAAATTCCCTCCAAATAACCCCCTGGCACAAGTGGGACAGAGTATTACCCAGACAAATTAATGTCTCATCGAGCACAACACACTGCCAAGCATTCATGTACATCCAGACATTTGAAAGATGTTTTGTGCATTAAAGCCTACTCGGAGATAACACCCCTTGGAGATACTCTACCAGAGTGCCTGACTTGGTCCCTGTTTTAGCAATATGCTTTCTTATACAGATAGGTAAACATCAAAACACCACGTAGTTTGTTGGTCAAGAGAATTCAAAAGGGAGTGTGCTGCATAAGTTTCTTCTTGATTTACCATGCCAGACCAACAACGCCATCCGACATCACCAACTAGCCTGCTGCTATTCTCCTGTGGTTGACAGTGTGCTAGGTGCCCAGGGAAACAGTTTAGCTGTGGGACCTTCCAACTAAGGGAGTAAAACATGCAGAAGAGGAGACTTCTGCTCCCAGAGAACAGCCAGCTAACTGGAGATAGCAGAGGAGGAGGTGAGAAGAAGGAAATAAAGGCAGATAACACTCACAAAAGAAAGAAGATAATGAAATACCATCAGGATACCCTGACTGGCACATTTAAAGTAGAAGACTAAGAAAGAATCCCCTCTGAAGGTAAATATCTCACGTACAATTCATCTTATTCAACATTAGTTGTTTACAAAGTCTCTGTCCCCATGTCAACTACTCACCCTAAGCTACCCTAGAGAAAAAAAATAGTTCTTTAAACCATTTACATTACAGAAGCATCTGTTTGGGTTTTTTCTCCCTTGAATATCCAGGGACCATAGATGCCATTTTCAGAATTTGACATCTACTCTTGTGACCTTTGGGGAGAAATCAGACTTATAACTGACTAAAATGCATATAGTGTTATTAATGACAAGAAAAATATAGGATTATAGAGGACCACGTTGTGCATAGATATAGTCAAATATTTTTCCTCTTAAGTTTATCAAGACAAGTTGCTTTTGTTTTTTCCTTTTTGTTGGGACTTCATTTTCCCTGTAAGTGTGTTCTGGGAGAGGTACAAACATGCTGCATAATTCTGAGACTCAAAAAAGTGTGTCAACATAAAAATATGTCTTAACAGCTCCAGATACTGTAGTGATGCAGGCATTCATATTGTTTGTTTAATAACCAATTACAACAACCTTTAAGCTGCGCTGCATCTGGCTTTCAGACTGTGGTAATTGGTTTGGTCATCTCCACGTTCCAAATAAGCCCTTTCCCTTTACTGTATTTTGAGCATTTTCAGCTATTTTATTATTTAATCCTTCAGGGAATAGGGTAGAAAACTTCAGAGTAGCATTTTCTGCTATATTCAAGGTAACCTACATACTTACTGTGGTAGCCAATTGATTATCAAGCACTTGATACACAGACATGTTTTTTTCAAGGTCATTCTAAACTTGAAGAGATTTAACCTTCTGCCAATTTAACTAAAGGAAAGCAAAAGAACTTTTGTCTAATAGGATGGTCTACTCTTGCAACATTTAACAGTGGTAAATATGACCCTTAGAGTGAGGTTGGAAATTTATTGCAGAAAAAGAAGTTTTGTCCTGAAGTGAATTGAAAAAGTAGGCCATCCCCCAGAGATCTTCCATGTGAAATGGACAGGTATCAGCTGAAAAACTGCAAGAGAATATGGATACCACAAGGCATCCTCTCCTCTTCCTCCAAAAAAATGGGGGGAGGAATGGACAAAGGAATCAGAAAGGAAATAAATTTGTATTAGTAAGGAAAAGAGAGGGAAAATATGCATCTATGTAGTAGTTTGATGGTACTGTTTCTGGACCAAAGCCAGCATTCAAGTTTTTGCATTATTGAAGGATCCAAAAATATGGCTGAAAGTGAGAATGAACCATCTCCATGGTTCACACAATGTTTCCATAAGATACAACCACTACATAGTAGTGTTTCTAGGCAATAGCTACTGAAATACATTTACCTGTTTTTTCCAGTCTCACAATTGTATCTAATAGTTCTTAATGTTATACATCTTCTACATTATGCAGATGCTCTGTTTTTAGCAAATAACTTTTGTTCTATAACTCACACACTGATATGCTCCATAAATTCACCTCTTCAAGTTGGACAGCAAGTGCCCATAGAGCTGAGACAGTTCTCAATTCAATTTTACTTCATAGAGCAGATCCACTTTACTTTCTTTACAGATAAGTTCTAATTGGTTTCGACTATTCATGGTCTTTAATTAATGACACATTGCTTCATACCCATTGCAGCATTTCTGAGAAAAGCTATGTATTTGCACTTCAAGTACTCTTACTATCAGTTCATGTGAGAAAAAGCACATATCTTTTCTGCTCCCTCCAAGCACTGTTAGCTTTTCTAACACATATTTCTTTCACTTTCCTTTAAAAAAAAAAGAAATATTTAAATGTTAAATGTTTAAAGAGCACTACACACTAACAATCGTACTTAGATTAAAACTATGTGCTAACTAGTTTTATGCACCTGACTATTACTAAAATATAAACTCAGGGAAAGAAAAGTTGTCTTCTATTCTTTCATATTTATTCCTACACTTCATGGTACTTTGTTCCCAGCTATTTTCAACCTAGATTTAACTAAGAGCACAGTCAGTAGGAACTTAATTCATATTCCAAACAGAAGCACTCCGGCAGAAGCAGAGAATAATAGCATAAAATTTACATTTCTAAGAGTGGTTAGGAAGAGTTTATACAAGGAATGCCAGAGGACTGAAGTTGAGTATGCTGTTTCATCCCCATCCAAATGGGAAAATAACCACAGAGGTGCACAATTCACCTATTTTTTACATGGAATTTGTGTAGAAGTGTGAAAGCTAAGGTAAGCAGCTTTCCTTTGCTTTCTGACTAACCCCTAATACAGAAACACACTTTGTTGCTGCTGCTTTACTTGAAATGATTTGAACAAATTGACCCTAAGAATCTGTGTGCAACTGACTTTTATTGGAGCAAAGCTTAAATGAAATGACTACTACAGGAAATACAATGAAAGCATATAAAACGAAAACCAGAGTGCGCTTTTATAATAATGAAGTATTTGGGTCAAATTCCCCTTTCTGGCACCTGTAATGTAATAAGAAGTGCTATAACACAGCACAGTTTAGGGGTGGTTTTTTTCGTGTTTTGTTCTTGATCAGAAGCTAAAACAACAGGAAAAAAGAGCGTTTTACTATCAAAGAAAGTTGTTCTGGCACAAAAAGATTGATTTGCTATAGGACTGCTGACCTATGTAGAAAACAAATTTTAGGCAGCACAAGCCAACATCTATACCATAAAGAAAGAGTAAGATTTGTAAACAGAGAGATCAGCATAATGCTGAGAAAGCCAGCAAGCCTTTGCCATGGATAATTAGATTGAGATGGGTTTCCACTTCCAACCAGTGTTTGAGGGCATCCTCGGAAGAAAGGTGAGTGTGTGCAGAGGTAAGCAAAAGAATAAACTCCATTAACCCCCAAGATTCCCATTTGACTACTAAAAATACAGAACCACTCATTTATGCAATAGGAACAGTTTCTACAGGAAAACACCTAAACTGATCAGTTAAATGACCAGAAATTTGGCCTCTTTAGCTTGGAGAAGAGGAGACTGAGGGGTGGCCTTATTAATGTTTATAAATTTGTAAAGGGTGAGAGTCAGGAGGATGGAGCCAGGATCTTCTCAGTGATGGCCAGCAAGAGGACAAGGGGCAATGGGTGCAAGCTGCAGCATAGGAAGTTCCATGTGAATATAAAGAGAAACTTTTTCACTGTGAGGGTGACAGAGCATTGGGACAGGCTGCCCAGAGAGGCTGTGGGGTCTCCTTCTCTGGAGACATTCAAACCCCTCCTGGATGCATTCCTGTGTGATCTAGTCTAGGTGATCCTGCTCTGGCAGGGGGTTGGACTAGATGAACTTTTGAGGTCGCTTCCAACTCCTAATGTTCTGTGATTCTGTAAATCTGTGATATGAGACAAAAGAGCATCCAGAAGGCAATAAAAATCAGTGCTATTTTGACTGGAAATTGCTATCAGATTGCAGAACCAAAAATATTCCTACAGTTAAGGAACATAAGGATAGCAGCCACTTGGCGGAAGGCTTGTAGACAGTAATCTATTCATACCAGGCAACCTACAAGGAAATGTGCAGAGCTATACAACCCCCAGATCAAAGCAGCTTAGAAAATAGTTGTTTTAAGTGTGTAAAAAAACCACCAAATTATCTCCTTTCTCCCAGTGTATGTATGTGAAGGAAGACAAACAAGGAAAAGGTGGAGTTACTCCTTCTGCAGCCTCAGCTTTGCCTTTTCCAAGCTGTACAGTACAGCAGATGTTGAAATCTCTGAACTTTCATAGCTTAAAAAAAGTAAAAGAAAACCCAACAGTCAGATAAAAGCTTATGACATGCCAAGGAAGTTGGAGTAGCTGACAAAAAACCCTAGAAGTTGGGAGGCATGCAATGCCTCTTCAGGCAATGGACAGAACTGGTGTTTTCAGAGGGGGAAGAAAAAGGAGACCACCCCCCACTTCACACTAGGGAATTTTTAAAAAGTAATTGACAAGGTCTCTAAGCACTTCAGCCTGAACAGGATTGTAAGGCTCAGACCAAGCTACATAAAAGCTCCACAGATCTGAATTATTTAAGATGCTTGAGTCCTAAAGAAACCAAGGCTGAACAGATCTCCTTGAGATACTTATAGCACTTTCATTTGTGTTGACTGCCAAAAATATGAAAGAAACAACTTTACAGTCTGGAAGTGAAAAAAAAGAGAAAAAAATAAACAACAGGGATAAAAAGATGCCTTGAGTATCTAAAATACTGCAGGACTTTAAGAAAAGTTTTGTTCTAGAGCAAACACAGAGGCAGCAGAGCTCTGCTCCGTCACAATGAAACCTTCAATTTTTGCTGCTACTCAGCAAACAAATGACACTAGAATTATCATAGGTATAACTGATCCGGTTATCATTGTTCTAAATACTAGATTAACTAGTTGAAACCTAAGTACTCATTTAACAAATACTACCAAAAAAGCCCCAAACTCAATCTCAAAAAAAAAGCGTATTTTTTGTAAATAATTCGACCACTTCTAGCTATAAAGGAAGCAGAAAATGTCTTTTTTCCTTTGTAATGAAGATACTAACATAGTTCAAGTTTACCTCTTTTTGTTATTAGTTTTTAAGAGATCCTAAAAATATTTATTACAGGTCATTGAAAGAAGCAATGTTTACTAGGACTATGAAGTATTTGGATTCTTTAAACAAAATCCAAACATAAGTCCCTCAGCAGCTGTAATGGACAAAAGAGCTAAATTATGGCAGAAATAGTATTTGCCATTGCTGTTTCCAAATCCTTTTTCAGATCTTGAAAGACCAAAACTATAAAGAGAGGAAAAAAAAAAAAAAAAAAAGAAAAAGAGAAGAAAAGGGGAAAGGGGGAAGGGGTACCTTTATAGATGCACATAAATGAGCATATGTACCTATATGGAGGTGGAATCTGACTGGAGGCCTGTGACTAGCGGTGTTCCCCAGGGCTTGGTGTTGGATCCAGTCCTGTTTAATATCTTCATTGACAACCTTGATGAGGGAATAGCATCCACCCTCAGCAAGTACCGATGATACAAAGCTGGGAGGAGTGGCTGACATGCAGGAACACTGCGCTGCCATCCAGCGAGACCTGGACAGGCTGGAGAGCTGGGCAGTAAGAAACCAGATGAGGTTTAACAAAAGCAAGTGTAAAGTCTTGCACCTGGGAAAGAACAACCGTTTCTATCAGTACAGGCTGGGGGATGACCTGCTGGAGAAGAGCTCAGTGGAGAAGGACCTGGGGGTCCTGGTGGATGACAGGTTGGCCATGAGCCAGCAGTGTGCCTCGGTGGCTAAGAGAGCCAATGGGATCCTGGGGTGCATCCGGAGGAGTGTGGCCAGCAGGTCAAAGGAGGTGATCCTCCCCCTCTACTCTGCCCTGGTCAGGCCCCACCTGGAGTATTGTGTCCAGTTCTGGGCTCCCTGGTATAAAAAGGACAGGGATCTCCTGGAGAGAGTCCAGAGGAGGGCTACAAAGATGATAAAGGGCCTGGAGCATCTCCCGTATGAGGAAAGGCTGAGAAGATTGGGACTGTTCAGCCTTGAGAAGAGAAGACTAAGGGGAGACCTAATTAATGTTTATAATTATCTTAAGCATGGGATGCAGGGGGAATCAGCCAGCCCCTTTTCAGTGGTCTGTGGAGACAGGACAAGGGGCAATGGCTGCAAGTTGGAGCACAGGAAGTTCCGCACCAACATGCGGAAGAACTTTTCCCAGTGAGGGTGACAGAGCCCTGGGACAGGCTGCCCAGGGAGGTGGTGGAGTCTCCTTCTCTGGAGATATTCAAGACCCGTCTGGACACCAACCTCTGCGACCTGTCCTAGGGAGCTGCTTTGGCAGGGGGTTGGACCCGATGATCTCTCGAGGTCCCTTCCAACCCCTACAATTCTATGATTCTATGATTCTATGATATATTTATGTATAACTTCTGTGACACCAAGTTAGCACATGAAAGTCACAGGAAGTACCTTCAGACCGCATCCACTCATTTGTTCATGAAGAACACTCATTTTTCTCACTGCACACAAGGAAAAAGGTCCCCAAAGATCTAAATCTTCATTAGTGGAAAAGTGCTTTGTGTCAACCATTCATCTAAAAACTAAAACTACTACTAGGAGCAGTAGCCACAGCATTTCTCCTTTATTCAAAAGCACACAGCATTTTCTTAGCTCCTAGAAGCTGCAATATGGATCACAGTGGATGAAGCTCTTCCCACACTGACATGCTAATGACAGCCTCTGCCTCTCAGATGAACTTCTCTTTGGTCTCTACAGAGTCAAAATATTTTATCAACAGCTTTTTCTTCTGGTAGTTCAGACTTTAGCCTGCTTTGACTAATACATACCCGTGGGTAACTTCACTGCCATGAGTAATTCAGTGGATTTATCTGGAGATACTCAAACATCCAACTTCAGGAGCATACAGACAGCATTTGTGGGATTAGGGTCTTCGTACTAACATAGATACCTTTGATTTTCTGCTAAAAAGAATTCTAAAGATCTGAATAACCATGAATGAAGTGCAGCTACTTGAGAACTGTCATGACACAGCATATCAACAGTCTCCTCATTTAAATGCCATATTACTATTTTTTTTTCTTCCTTTATCCAAATAGTCATAAATAAATATGCCCCCACAGGAATATAATACTATAGGAACATTGATTGCCATGAACTACTTCTAAATTTATCTCAGATCTGAAGTATTATACCGGAGAATACTTGAAAAATTGCTGCTTGTGATTTTCCCATCACCACTTACTTCTAACTTAAGGTTTCTTCACCATCAGCGTTACTCCCAGTACTTCAGCACACAGAACACTCTCAATACAAGGGAGAAATAAGGAGGGGGAAACTACTACAAAGTGTTTAAATGCTTTCCAAGATTTTAAAAGCTCTACTGATCCACACCAATTTGAGGGAAGGAGCAATATGATGACTTAAGATACACTACATGGACCCGGCCTCCACTTGTAACCTGCCACCATGTCCTCACTATATATCAGATAAGATGAAAAACATGACATCTCCAGCAAGTTTGTAAAAACAATTATTGCATCAGTGGGCTCATGTCTCTTCTTATAGATAACCTGGGGGTCAGGACTATTACCATCCACCTGTCCCATGGTGTGCTCCAAGCAACTGTGATCTGAAAGCTTGAAGCAACTGCAAGGAGAAGGAAAGGGAAATGAGGTAACCTCTTGCCTTGCTCTGTCTTTCACTGAAAAAATGACTTTTTCTGCCACTCTGCAGAAAAAAGTAACAACTGAAAGACAATAGAGGGCATTGCCTGAAGGTATTGACAATGGTATCTAAGTAAGATTGGTTTAGAATGTAGTATAGAAATAAAATAAGGATGCTGGATACTTCTCTCCTGTCAGGTAAGCAATAAAATGCATAAGGACACATAATATTATTCACCTTGAACAGTTTCCTCTCTCATAAAGGGAAAATGTAAAGGTCAGACATACATTAATTGGAGGAAAAAACACTGTTCTCCTTGAGAGGACTAACACAGTGTCACTGATAAATTTATTTTTGTAACTACAGTAAGCAACCTTTGTTAAATTTGGACTGATATAAACTACGCCTTTAAATCTATTGGTTCTGGAAAATTAAATCTATGAGCTTTGAAAACTGCTTATACTTGTACATTCTGTGGTATATCAGAGTGGGAAATGCTGTGGAGAGTCTATCAAGAGATTTTATTTCAACCGGGCATGATTTTTTTTTCCTAGGTAATTACTGGTTTTCAGAAACACTTTTTAAGCAAAAACCATTAGTGAGCAGAAAAGGAATCTGCCTATATTTTCAGAAATTCACATCATTGAAACTTTTTACACATCACTACATAAATTGCTGGGCAAACATGCATATAATTCAAATAGAGTAAATTGTGTATTCATGTATATGACTACATGCAGTCAGATTTCTAGGACTTACCCTAAGACCTTGCAAACACTTCCCACTGCTTTCCCATGGATTTGGGTGGCCTTGTGAGCTACTTGCCTGTAAAAGCGCCAGGGTCACCTGTTATCTAAACAGTGATGCATTACAGCAGGATAAAGGCAAAAAAAGAACTAAGGGTGGCACAGAGCGAAATGGTCCTCCACTGGCACAAAGAGAAATCTATGAATGAATACATGTATCAGGGAGCCATTCCCACCTTCTCAAATTAGAGACAACCTACCCAGCTGCTTATATTACTAGAAAAGTATAACCATAGAGAAAATTAAGATCTATTGTATTTTGATGAGCATGACCTTACAGTATCCCAGATAAACTGAAGAATATACATTTGCTGCAAAATCTTCATTAACACTTTTGACTAAGTAGTAGTTGTGATAAAGGTTCTGGTGAAGGGGGGGGGCTGCAGGGGTGGCTTCTGCAAGAAGCAACCAGAAGCTCTCTGCAGGCCCTACAGAGCAAACACCAGCTGGCTCAAGGCTGAAATTGTTGACCAAGTCTCAGTTTATCAGCAACGGTAACAGCGCCTTTGGGAACCACACTTAGGAGAAAAAAAGCAAGCAGCCACTTTTTGCCACCAGAGAAGGGAGTGAGAAGATGTAAGTAACTGTGCAGGCACCAAGGCCAGTGAAGAAGAAGGGGGAAAGGCGCTCCAGGTGCTGGAGAGAAAGATGCCCCTGCAGCCTGTGGAGAAACCCATGGTAGAACAGGTTTTCTCCCCTCAGCCCAGGGAAGATGATAGGGAGCAAAGACCACCATCTGCAGCCCATGGAGATGCCCCATGCTGGAGCAAGTGGAAACATGGAATATGCTGTGACCTACATTGGAGCAAGCTCCTGGCAGAGCCTGCAGCCCATGGGGAGAGAGAGGGAGACAGACCCACATCAGAGCAGGTTTGCTGGGGGTCTTGTGACTCTGTGGGGAACCAGGCTGGAGCAGTCTGGGCCTGAGAGACTGCACCCCATAGAAGTGACTCACGCTGGGGCAGCTGGTGAAGAGCTGAAGCCCCTTGGGGAAGGAGTCACGTTGGAGAAGTTTGTGGAAGACCGTCTCCCGTGGGTGGGAACCCACTCTGCAGCAGCGGAAGGGTGTGAGGAATGTGCCCGCCCCTCCCAACTAAGAAGGAGAACATGTTGTGAGGAACTGACCAAAACCCCCGTTCCCTGTACTGTTGCCCCTCCCCTTCCCCCCTCCCCCCAGCCCCATGCCACCCTGGGTGGGGAGAAGGGTGAGAAATCATGAATAAAGTTAAGTCCACTAAAAAGGGAGTGGGGAGAGAAGGTGTTTTAAGATCTGGAAGCACTTCTCGTTACCCGACTCTGGTGTCACTGGGTGTGCAGGGCAGTGTCATAAATCAGAGAGTTTTCTTTCTTTTATTCTGCATTGTTTTCCCATGACGCTGATTGTGGAATGATCTCTCCCTGTCCTTATCTTGACTCCTAAGCCTCTCAATATAGATTTTCTCCCCTGTCCAGATGAAAAGGGGAGTGATAGAGTGGCTTTGGTGAGCATCTGGCCTCCAGCCAGGGCCAAAACACCAAAGTAGTGATCACACAGTTACACATATAAAAACTGAAGTTTTGGGGATCTGCTATTTTATGTCCATTTACCTGAGTGTATACCATGAGCAAGACTACAAAAAGCTTTGAAATCATCACCAGGTCCAGCATTCCATATCTGATATCCAATACATTTTGTGAGGAATATGCCAGAACTCTGAATTCATACCCAGAGCTGCCACAATCCTTTTCAAAGACCAGAGAGAGGAACTCACACACGACTTGAAATTACCTATTAATTTATCAATGGAAAAAACAGGCAAAAGAATACAATAAAACACAAGGGAGATCAGAACAGGTGAAGGATGACAGAACTGATAATAATCTAACAAAACTAAATAAATAGAAATATTATTGCTTCTTCAGTGGCATTGCAAATAAGAAATAAGAATAGTCAGTAAACTGCAAGAACATAGGACTTTTCCAGTCTCTCCCTTCCCCAATCTGAAAATGACACTTCATTTTCAGACTCTGGAGTGTAGAAACATAGGAAACATTAATTCCGACATGTGTAATAAGTATAAACTGATGCTTTAATTGTGAAAATTGTTTACAGAAATAGTAGTAAGAGTTAGAGTGTATAAATAAAATCAAAACTGAAAAAGAAACAATTAAAAGAAAGCACTGGTTTTGTGTCTATTGTGGACCAGTTTAGAGGGAAAATGTCATCAATGCCAAAGAAACCTCCTCACACAGAGATGGCTGCCTCATTATGTGAAGGAAAAAAACCCTCATCCTTAACTTCAGCCCCAGGGGCCTAGTCTCCAGAAGCCTGCTAATTTCTAGTTTCTGCTAGTAGGTGTCCAACCTTGTCACTAAGCCCTGCTGAAGTCCATGATCCTTTGGATGCTGTGCTTGGTAGGACCAGGAATGGATAAGCAGCCAGAAACAAGTACCTGCATGCCTCTGAATCCCCTGCTGAAAGCAGACATCTGTACTAGAGCAAAACAAATGCCTTTCTGATTCTCAGAAAGTAGACCAGGTCTGGGGTGTGGAGTCTTACAGAGGCCTTATGCTGATTTTTTTTAAATTAAATATTTATTTTAAGGCTAGGACAGCTGGAGGGAAGAATAAGACACATGTTCAGCTGTTCTAATAATTCCAGTGATACCAAAGATGACAAGGGGTGATGGGGATGTCTACTGCCAACATGGCAAACTGTCACTTCTTAGTAAAACACCATGAGCTGCTAATGGGGAGTCTACATCCATCCTCCAGTGGATGGTGAAAAGAAGATTCTTTGCTTAGGTCCACCGAAATGCCAAGAACTTCTTTTTTCCTCTCCTGTGTTTACACAACTTCACTGCTCCTGCTATCTACAGTGTTGCAACTCCAGGTGGTTTGTGGAGTCTCCTTGTCTGGAGATATTCAAGACCCGTCTGGACCCCTACCTGTGCGATGTGTCCCCAGGAACCTGCTTTGGCAGGGTGGTTGGACCCAATGATCTCTGGAGGTCCCTTCCAACTCCTACAATTCTATGATTCTGTGAACATTCTGTGCGTGGTTACAAGTCTTTTCTGTCACACAAGAAAAATATTAAGACATCATTCCAAGTCCTAATGATTTTCATGCAAAAATTGAAAAGGGAGATATTCTGAAAACAAAAATTTTAAAGTATGCTGCATTGATTTTTCATTAAGCCAGAGGAAATCAGAGATACTGTGCTACAAGGTCTCCCTGCTTGAGATATAGGCAATTGTGTCTTGTTTTTCTTTATAGGTCTGATTAATACCTACAGTTGAAAAGATAATACCTACTTACAATTGAGATAGAATTTATAAAACACCTGTGAATTTGGTGATGCTATCTGCAAAATACCTTGAGCACAATTTTTCAGGCTCAGTAAATCACACTTTTTACTCTAAAACACTCAAATAAATATTTGAAGCCCTGTAATTTCTAATTTTTCCAACTACGACATTAAACTTGTTGTAGTGATTGACTGATACATGTATAAATTCTCTTCATAGATCTAATTATAATTTTTTTAAGGCCAAGTGACTTTTAAGATATTAGATGGATCAAATTACTTGTTTGAATTCTTGAATTAATGTAAAACTAGTCATCAACATTCAGATATCTTTTTAGTCTAATCAGAAATGTGCTCCTCATCTACCTGCAGTGTAGACTTTGAAGTTTGCTAATGACTTCATACTGTCAATTTTTCTATAATCTGCCAAGAATCATTTATGTTAAGGAGAAATAAGTATTTAATTTATTGATTCACTGGAATAAAGAAAAAAATCATGTTAGGAGATGCTAATTCAAACTAAATTGCATCCTGAGTATAATATCCATTATAACTTAAACATTTTGGTGTTCAAATCACAGAACTGGAAAGTATCTGTTTGCTTTAGATGTTCACCAACTGAAACATAGCTAATTGAATCACATTATCATTACTTTCAGAGAGCACGATTGTTCTACCTGTATCAGTTTTATTATTCCAGTACAACCCCATGCAGCTAATTATGCGCTACACAGAAGTGTATGTATATGTGCAGGCAGATATGAATCTGCCTCCACACAAACAAGAAAAAATATTACATTCAGAACATAATATTAATAAAAGGTCTAATTAAAAAAAACCCAACATGTTCCTAAGTCAAATTCTGAAACTTGATTAAGCGTTACATAGCTAGTACTCCCACTGCCTACTAATGTGTGCACTCCAAAGGAAAGTCAAGTATTTCTTTGTGGAGTACAATGAAAAATACTTACATGGTTCAAGAAGCAATATCAGTGAATGCTTTTCTGCAATTTTCATCATTAGGTGTTATTTCTAAAGAAATATATTCTAGGGATTTTTGTAGATCAACACACTGATAAAGTACAGTGGGAAATTTCACAGTGTCTTCTTGGAATAAGGCTACTTGAAAAGCTCTCAAATGAAATAGTTTGTCTAGTGTTTGGGGTACTACAACATTTGATCACCAACTTCTCATTTTTCTTATTAGTAAGGATTTGCAAGAATTCAATAACTAATAGCTACTTGTTAAATAATAATCTTGTGATTCAAAAAAATTAGCTTAGAAAAAGACTAAATTTTAGTTGATGTCTTCAAATCAATTCCTATGTGCATTTTATTTCCTACTGTCTCTGACTGATTAAGGCCTAAACTACAAAGGGGCCAAGTGTTGAATGAATGTGACCGGAGTGGATTGAATTGCTTCATGTTACACACTCACGTTTCCTATAATACGGGAAGAGTCTTATCAGCTGACTATGGAAAAGGTTAGACAGGCTGGTTTTTAAACCCCTCAAAAAAAGCAGCACTTCATATCATTATAATGACACCTGTATTTATTCAAGACACAGCTCCAAAATTCCTCCTGCAAGTAAACATTCAGAAAGCCTTTCTTTTAGAAAACAAACAAAAGGGCTATCAAGGCAGCTGTAAGTGTCACAGTCTTTCTTTCCAAATATGGTAGAAAAGGAAATGGAAATCACTCATAACATTTAGTAATTGATGCTAATTGAGCTATTATGTCTTCTATGTCCTGCATATATATATATATACATAGACACTCACACACTCTTCCAGGGAAAGACAGTAGTCTAGCTTAGCAGTGAAGGCAATCACTGGTGAAGGGGGACTGACTCTCAAACTTTTGAAAGCCATATAGTTTTGATAAAACAGATGGTTATTAGGAAAAAAGAAAAGCATGCACACACCCCCTTATCCTCCCATACCAGCACATATGTAGCAGCCAAATAATGGCTTGGGGGATCTACGTAGGTATCTAAGTCCCATATTAAATGCTCAATTTCTTCACTGCTTAAATAATATTAAATACTATCTTGCTGTCTCTGTGTTTTCCTCAGTTCAGGTCAGGAACACCTCCAGGAGAATGATTACAGCTGTACAAATGTAACATTTGGCAGAGAAGAAAATGAAGTTGTGGTTTGACAAGACAACAGACAAATTGTATACTGAGACAGAGGTTAGGCACACAAGCCACAGGAGTTCTTACAAGTGTGGAATAACAGTCCTGAAGGCTGGAGTTTCAATATCATGCCCAATTTTGCTGGGCAGTACAATCAATGTCAGCAGTGTTTACCCATCTGCCCTCAGGTCCCTCTTAAAAAGCCTCTGATAGTCCTTGACAGGTGGTGGTAGATGAGATGTGAAAGCAGCAAGATCTCTGGGTCTGAGTGAGCTGTCTGTAAAACAGGGTGCAGACACAGGTGCTTAAAGCTTGGGAACATTCTTAAACTCAAAAGGCTCCTGTGGATGGCTCTTAACGGCTACTCTGAGACCATTCAATGTCAATGCAGCCAATCATAGGGTTTCAGTAGCTCATCCCGTTGCCAGATGAAGAGGTCCAGGTCATCTTAACCCCAAGCTAAAGAGCAATTTGTCAAAGTCATTTTTATTTGGAAGTAACCGACACCACCTTTTCAAGTATACCCAGACCTTTACTTAGATCAGCAAAATTAATTAGCTCAGCAACTTTACAGAAGAGCCTTGAAACTTAGCCTACATATAACTTCCACATGAATCACATGCCAGGTGGGGAGAAGGAGGACACACAGAAAAGTGTGTTTCTGATCTCTTGCCCAGATATCCATCCTGGATTTCATAGCATGGGGCAAAGTGTGCTGCTGCTATGTTACTCTGTATGGGAAGCTGAGCCCCAGATCTCAGCAGGTACAAGATGCCAAACTTCACTGAAGTTGTAATAAGAGCATAAGGATTATTCATCCTCCAAGTTACACATTCTTTGGAAAAAGATTGGCGTGATAGACAGGACATCAACTAATTGCTGACAAAACCCCAGCATTTTCAAGCAATGAGTAAGTATATATTTTTTAAAAACTCGGTGACTGGGAGTGCTGAAAGAGAACAATACAGTTCTGTGGATTTAAGCTACCTCGTGGCTTGCAGAGCCAGTGGCTTTTGAAGACTGTTTGTTAATGACAGTTTGCAACACTGTGGTAAACCAAGGCCTATAATTTGTAGATTTTATTTTTAGAAATACTTATTGGAGCACTGTGGCATTGATGGCTGTGAAAGAAGAAATAAAAGAAAGGGGGGAGGGGGAGCGGCGGGGGGAGGAAAGAGCCTATACAGGATTAAAATCCTTTCAAGTTTCCTGAAAAGAGTTTTTCAGAACAAGAGGTGGGTTGTGTGGGGTTTTTCTTCTACTTCTTATGGGAAGGATGGGAGCCTAAATTCAGGGGCATAGCATATGCAAAGCACATTCAGTGTGAAATGCCTGACATTGTATCATCTTCATAAAAAGCTGCCGCTAGCAAAATAGATAGCCAAATTGAAACACACATCACATTTCTACAAAAAACAGGGAAGGAAATATTAGCTAGAAAAACTGATGTCAGGATACAAAGCAGGTTTTTTCTAGCTGTCCTCACTCAACACCGTAGTCAGAATCATACCACAAAACCAGGCAGTCCTGTCACAATTAACTCTACATAGGGTCATTAAAGGCAGAAGTTACTCCTTCAGAACTTAATTTAATTATCATTCCCAGCAACTGGAAAGCCTTTCAACATTTTTAGAATATAGACTTGTTTTCAACAGTTCCTCCTCCTTGCCAAAATGCTCCAGCAGTCATTTTTGGTTTCTCTCCAGAGCTGACAAGTCCTGCCACAGATGCTTTTGTCAACAGGCTCTGAAACCCTGTTTGGTTGTTGTAGTTGGGTTTTTAATCTGAACTAGGTGTATTTGTGCTCACTGGTTTACCTCAAATTGTCAGTTGTAGCACCACATCCTATAGTAAACATTATCGTGGCATTAGTAAATGCTCCCTCTCAGAGTGGCTGTTGAAAGCCACGCAGCTTGTTAATGTTACAGTACAACTGTCTCCCTTTTGCTTTTTACAATTTCCTAAAGACATTCATGTCTTCCTTGCAAATGTGCAGACATGAGCTGCACTAAACAGCCTTCGTAAAATAAAAAAATTACCAACTGAAAAGTCATGAAAAGTAAAACATTCTCCTTTCATATAGCCACGTGACAGGTCAAAGTTTACCAGGAAGGGGAGCTGTTTAATTCTGGGCTACTGGCCTAACCTCTTGGACCACCTATTTTCAGCAAAAGGAACTGAAAATTTCAGCCTGCTTCCTCAAACCAATATGACAATAATATGACATAATGCACAATTTCAAATAAAAGACAGCTCAGTCATTCGCAGCACTCTCGCTGCACTTCAAGGTTTAAGAACGTGCCTCAAATCTTTACAGACTCAGGCTGTAAGTCACTCACTCAGCGCCAGTCCCGTCAGCAGCTTTATGTGACATGAACTATGGGTTTCTGTGTGGTTCATAGCTTGTCAACAGTATTACTTCTGAAGGAGGATGGAGGAACAGCCTCAGAAGTCCTTACGACTGCCCAGAGACTTCAGGGGGCTCTGGAAGAGGCAATATTCAGCAGCCCGAGCATCAGAACATGTTGGCAGCTTTATTCTCTTTAAATTACAACCTGCCTCTAAAAACAATTTGAAAAGATCCAGCACAGGAGATCTCATTACGACTCTCATGGGTGGCTAGACTAAAAAATAAAAAGAAAAGCCTCTTTCAAGACTGAATCTTTTTATTTCTCACTACAACTACTACGAGACCACCTGCCTTTTATGTAGTGTTTGTAAAGCCACTGTCTTAACTGCCACGAAATAGTTTCCATTTCTGTGGCTAGGAATTTTCAGCATCACTGGGATTTCCTCTCATTCTGTATACGGAAGTTTGCGATGAAAGCAGTTCTACAGTCTCTCCTCCCCTGGGTCAAACCCTGCCAAGTTCTGCCCATGGCTCCCATATGTTTTCTGGCATTATGCAACTAGGCAGTATTTAATTGAGAAAAACAAGAAAACAAAACACACTTTGAAAAATTATGTTGCACAGTGTGGGGTGCAATTTGTCCTAGTTGTGTACACATCCTTTCCCTGATTCCTAAGCAACATGTGCATGAGTGCAAACATAATGAGGGTTTATATTTTTATTCCATGTCACCCTAAGTAGTTGATTTTTTTTTTTTTCCCTCTAGCTCTTTCAAAAGAAACAGTACTTGGGACAGTACTGTAAAATCCTTTCTTTTCAGATAACAGACTCCAAACTTGTAATGACCTCTGTGCAGAGCATCTCCTTAGTTTGTCTGAAATCCTTCCACTTGGAGCCTGCACTGCTGCAGGGATCAAAGCATGGAGACAGCCAAGTTCTTCAGTGCCAGATGGGTCATAAATTGGTACCTCGAGTTCACAGTAGAATTTAACCTGTTTGATTTGCCACAGGCCTTGTTCATTGTACCTCTTCCATGTTTTTCATTGTTTCATTCTGCTTAGTCTACATCTTGCGACATTGTTCAAAAATAATGGAATGCCTTAGTTGGGAGCTAAAATATCATTCAAAATGTGTAAAGAATAACAAATAAATTTGCCAGGACTGTACCTTCACTTGCTAAATAAACCAGCAAAAATCATTGCTTTTTCCATTGAGTTATCATTTCCTTCCTGTATCTCTGATCTATTTATAAAGACCTTTATGTCCAAATGGTATTCACCTGTCATTGTTATTTTTTTTATTCCGCTACAGTAGTTTTGAAGGATAAGTAGTTAACTTCACTTCTTTCTTCTTTAATATCTTTTAGACTTGGTAGAAACTGGTTTTAAAAGAATAGGTTTCTGTGACTGTGTAAGCTGTCTCTCTCAGTTCTGCCACCTTCCTCCACCTGCCATGGACAAGATGTAACTGAGTTATAAATAAAGGAAAAAAAAAAAGTAAACTAAATTAGTGGACTGGGTTTCCACTAACAGCAAAGCAACAAAGTAATGGTTTATCAATTATTTAAATCAATGTGAATTCTGCCATGATGTATTTTCCATTAAGTTTGAGGGTTTTTCGTTATAAATACCTACAATGCAAACATAACTCAGGTAGCACAGAAGCTATGCAGCGCTTCCAACTGAACAGTACTTTTAATTTGAATATATATTCTGTTCAAAAGAGCAGAACAACTTGCAAGCAGGCATGGAAGTAATGTAAGTAATATCACTGTGAATGTCCCTACAACAGCTAGTAACACTTTCTTCCATGGTACTCCCATTATTTCAGATGCAATAGACTGTTGAACTGGAGAATAGCAGGACCTAAATTAGTCTACCAGAGAGTCAAACCACCCACTGGGGGATGCTTCTGGCTTCTCAGTTGACCCTAAGCTCCCACAGAGTGACACAGATGGGCAGCACTTCCTGCCTTTCAGCTGGCCAGGAAATTACTTTACTGATACCATCAGTTGTAGAGATCTTTATCATCTTAACACTGACCAACATTAAGTCACCATATTCTTCCAAATCTGCTGCTGGCACAGAGCAGTGCTCACTTTCACACAGAAAAGAATCAAGTGAGTCTGGTCCCCTCCTCAAATATGACAGGCTAGATGATAAACAACCTTTTTTTAACATTGAAAGTAGACTACCAAATATCATAAAGCTAATCAACCCTTAGGCTGGAGGAAGGTGCGTCTGAGTAAAGTTGTCAGAGCCCCTATTCTCACTAAACGTCTTCTTAAGAGTATTTGGTCTTTCTGGACTATTGACAAAGGAGCATCCCTGAGGAGTGGGGGAGAGGAGAAGCCTGTCCTGACTTATAATTCTTCATTCTGCTGGACACCAGAGGCCAGGCAGGCAGCCCAACCTCAGGTAGAAGAATATCAGGGAGAAGAACAAGGTTAGCCCAGCAGAGACTGAAATTGCCATGGGACCTATGAAGATTGCTATTATTTGGTATCTGGGGCTATTTTAAAGTCATTGTGCTAAGTACTATGGGACAGTCCAGTTAAGAAGAACTTGTCTGTCAGAAGGGATGTAGAAAGAAGATTTCTTCAGGCTGTAAAGAGCCTATATTCTCCACAAGAAGAGAGAGGAAAAAAATTAACAGCTCTTCCAATAACTGTCCCCATCTTTCATTCCATGTAATGGAAATAGGGGAGAGTACTGTTGTTTCAAGAATCTGGTACTCTTGGCTTTTCTCTAATCTGCAAATGAATGTACCATTGAAGTGAAATATAGCATGGGCAGTTCACACCATCCTGGCAGCAAAGAAGTTGGTTTTGTTTCCTTATGCTTTCCATCTTAAAAAAAAAAAAAAGAAAATTGAGAAATGTTGAGGTACATTTCTTAAGCCCTTCCATATCGCAAAGGGCTTGGAGTGAGACAGATGAAAATAACTATATCTTCACCATTTATTAAGTTCTCTCATCACTTTCAGCACTTTTTCTTTGAAATGATGTCCCATTTCAATGATATATCATGATACGGGTCCAGCTGCATAAAAATCCTATGTACAGATTCATCATTGTTGGGCATGCTGTAGGAATTTATTACGATTTTCTAATGCTTCTAATAGAAGAATGAGATCTGTAGAGAGCTCTTATGATGATAACTTTCAGACAAAAATAATTTTTAAGCCTTTCCTTTCCAAACATGAGCTATCTAATTTTTGAAGGATAAATGCAGCTATTTTCTTGTGGCAACCAATACATTTTACACACAGTTTTCTATTATGCTATGCAACAATCAACTGAGAAGCAACTGAGAGATTCAACGGCAGAGGTTAATAACCTTAGACAACATTAAATCCAAGGCAGCCTATCTGTGCATGTCACAACAATGATAGATAAGTATTCTTAAGGGTGCAAAGATAAAGATTAGGCACTCTATAAATGTGTTTTTATGTGCATAGTATACACCTTAAAAACTTACCCTTTATACAGGTTCAAAAGAATCCTTTGAAAGAAAGAAAAAGCTGCTTTGAAGTGCTTCTTAATGCATCCAGCAAAAATAGAAGTAAGAAATTAAACAGATTAGGTATTGGCAGGAAAAGGACTAATTAACGTAACCAGATAGATGACAAGCTTCAAATATAAGTGCAGTAGCACACTGACATTAAAAGAAGTGATGAACTCATGTACCTAAAAAAAAACCCATAAAACTGTGGCTGAATCTCTGGATTGATAGAAAAACTGGTTATTACAAAATGCTTTATATTCTACACATACTTGATTTCCTCTTCTGCCCTGCAAACAGAGTGCTTCACATGCAAATGTCATGCAGTGTTGACTGCACCCAACTGAAATGCGAGATTCTGGTAAAACAGGGCCAAACTGTTTTGAGGGATGCCAATGCATCCCCAGCAAAACTAACAATGTTATGGTGACATTATGACACAGATAAAGGATCAAGCAGCCAGTAATCTCATGGAAATAAACCCACCACCTTGTCAAATGCCAAAGATATCCCCCTGCCCTCTGCCCCAGTTCAGTACACATCATGCTTGTCCTTAGCTAGCATGTCTATTAACGATATCAACAAGCATGGTGTTGTTCAGCGCTCAGGTCCCATGGTGCAGTAACATCCACTTAATGTGTTCTGGTGTTCCAAATGCATCTTCAGGCTCGTTGCTCAAGGATGACTGAAAGCTCAAGGTCACAAAGTAAAGTCGAAGCTGTCCACATTTTGCATTCAAAAGATCATCTTCATGACTCCACAAGGTAGATGCTTAAATATGATAATGTAGTCTTTGAACAGCATAAGGAACAGAACACAGTTGTGTCCAGTTCACAAATAAAAGTGCAAGAAGCCCATTAGCCCAGTGCCTGTGATTTTTATGCCCCATGCAAAGAGGGTTAGAGTCGCTGGAAAAGCTCCTGTTAAGTTTGGAGTAAGTACTTACCACAGCAAGGCATGTTCCTAGGGCAGGGAACATTACTGTGGTTCAGCAATCTCTCTCATCTTGTCTGTCATTTCTTTCCAGCAGCACAATAGCAATCAAAGTATTCAGGGTGAACAACAAAAGAAAATTCTGGGAGGGGGCTTTAGAGTTTCTCAAATCTTCTTTCCTCTCCCCAGATACTCATCTTTTAAATAAAAGTTCTTGAAAGCTGGACTATATACATCAAGAAACTACCAATTAAGTCTGTGATTCTCGTAAGATCAGAGTCTGGGCATGAACCTCTTTGGGTCACATGTTTTTTTACTATCTTGTTGATCAGGGCTCAGCTGAAACATCAGTATGGGATTCAGCATCACACTTACTGTCACTCACTGACCAGCTTTCTTCCTCCAAGGCAGGTCCTACTTACATTCATTTAAAAGGAAAATCTCCCTCTATTCCATACCTTCCAAACCACCATTGTCACTGTACAAAAAATGAATTGTCATTAAAAGAAACAGAAAAATCTCAATTTTATTTCATACTTTGTATCACCTTAAGGGTTTATGAGGAGATGACTACACTTATTGGAACAGCAGCCATTTTTTATTCCTGCCAGTCTGTGTTAAGAGGGATTTAATGCTTGTTTAATGAAGCCTGGAGAAACGGAGATGTTATTCTGCTTCTGTCCGCTTAGCTGCTTTGTTAGGAATTATAATATCTCTTACAGAATTTTACCCATTAGTTTTTAAGCAGCAATATTTTTCAGTTTCATGGGAATTACAGCATATACTAATCTTCTAAGGAAAAAAACAGTGCTTTGTCTTAGCATGCATTATAAACAGCCTTCCTGGGGGGTTTGTCTTTTAATCTCATTACAGTGATTTATTTGTTTTTATCTACTTTCTCTTTGAAATCAGGTACTTAGAAGTGGTGTTTAAAAATTTACTTATGCATCCATGTACTGAAATACATAAGTAATTTGTGAGATACACAAATGTTTCTTTTAAATATCAAAAACTGTTCAAAAATGCAACTTTAGAAAAAAAAACACACTGGGTTTATATAGTATTGCATAGAATATTTTGCTGAATTTTTTTTTAGGATTGCCTTTCCAACATTAAGATTTTATTTTTTTCCTCCTTCCCCTGTCATTTTTAGAATAGTTTAGAGTTTAGTTATATTAAGAGTTGTATTAATGTAAACCTTCTTTGAGTTGTCATACGAAGTTGTCTTTTTAATTCTCCTGACCAGAGCATTTATGCTATTATCAGTCATTTCACTGAATGTTACAATATTTGATACAGACAGGTATTTCTTAGCTTAAACATTCAATTGAACTGTCTCCCCTGAGGGAAAAGGTTTGTCCTTGTAAAGATGAGTTTACTCCAGGGATGGCTGAAGGCCATGGAGAGATCTTTCAAAGGACTAAAGGCAATAATAGTTTGAGCTTTCAAGTTGAAAGGACATTTCATTGACCCTGCTTCATGTAACAAACTTACAGTGAATTTATGCAGTATAAATTTAATAAAATAAAATGAACAAATATTTCACTGCACACGCTTCTTGCCTTGGGGTACAGGGAAAAGAATAAACATGCGACAGATGTTAGCCGTTGCTAAAGGCAGGGGGATAGCATGGCGAAGGGGACACTCTGAGAATCAATGCACACTGCAACTTCTATATGATAGCTGTGCAGCATACCTTTCCATTGCCATTCACGGCTCATTTTAAACGAGCTTCATTTCCAAAGCTGACTTCTTCTGAGATTTAGGTCCCATCTCTTGTGTTGAAGGTGGAAAGTGTCTTCAAAGACAAAACTAGCAGGGTGCCTTCTCTCTTAGCTTCCAATAGCAGATACTGCCCTTCCTCCCACCACCCTCTCTCACTGGTTTTGATAACTTTAGTGTGGAAAAAAAAACCCTGATGATGAATACTGGAAACATTTCTCTCTAGAATTGTCCTACTTGGATTCCAGAGCCTTGGTGAAGACAGGGTGAAGAGGTCTGTACTTATTGTTTTAGAGCTACTGCTTTAGATGGGGAACTCTCCTATTTTTTCCAGGTTTTGCTCATATGTATCATACTGGGAGTATCATGAAATAAATTTTAGCAGGGAGAATAAAAACAATACAAGCCCTTAAGTACTGTCACTACTGCAATCACAAAGAATTCTTCTAAAGTGTTATTTTGAAAAATAATTTTTCTCCTCTCAGACATATTTTGTTTCTCTCTGTTACTTCTGTTAAAAGTCCCCATAAGAGTAACTACGTCTTTCAAGACTAGGTAAAAACAATCAGCATTCAAAGCAAATCTGTATCTGTATCTGAATCTGTAAGATTAGAACTTTGCAGAGCTGTTAGAAATTCATGTTCTAGAAGAGGTAGCTTGTTATTCTTTATTGCATCATTTGGAAAATGAACTAGTTTTTAAATGTTACTGAAAAATACATTAGAAAAGTGTAATCCAGTTTTCTTTCTAAGTCAGGAGGCTTTTATATTACATAACAATTCAGAAGGAACTTTTACTCGCTTATAAAATGTCCACTCCAAAGCCCTGCATACCTTGTATGCAAAACTATCTTATTTGGGGTTTTATTTACTTGGGCTTTTTGATGGGGAAAAAACTCCCACAGAAAATATGATAATGAAAATCAGCATAAGGCATAATTTTGTGTGACTTCAGCTGTTATAAATCAGTATGAAGCTTTCCAGCTCCCAGAGCTGATGGTGCATTCCAGAAGGGTCAATATTTCCAAAACATTTTTTTACAATGGGAACTATTAGAACATGCAAATATCATGTTGGGTTTCTAGGCATAATTGGTTTCTCTAGAAAGGTCAGGTTTTCTTTGAACAAGAGCAAAATACAAAGCAATTTTCTAGAGGAGTAAACCTGACAAATTCCTGATTTGGTCCAGATGGTGTGGGGGTTTGGGTTTCTCTTTAAGTAAATCTATCTTCCATTCCATAATTTGAAAACCTAGGTAAACACTGTATAAATAAATAAACTGTTTGGGGACCTTATGTAAATGTCTTGTCCGAGGAGTTCTAGCAACAATTTGCAGGACCAATGACGGTGAACAGGAAAATTATAATAGAAAGCATTCAGGGGTAATAGTTCCAGAGCTGAAAGTCTCCAAATGACCATGCTATGTATTTCCTGTAGTCGTCTAAATAGGCCTAAATGGAGGTAATTAAGTTTGAAAAAGTGCTGTCTGAGGACACAACAAAGAACTAGAATCACTCTGACACTCTGAATTCATTCAGGTGTAGGATTGTCAGAGGTGGCCTTTCCCTTGACGCTGATGTTGAATAGATTTATGATGAAATTGTCTCTCATGCTCTCTTGTCCATCACCCAGCATCACACATGATATCCTACCACACACCTTTTCACGCACTCTTTCACTTGGTCACAAGGTGAAATCAAGATATCGTTGAAGTTTTCTTTCACCATTATCTTCACTGGCCCCAAAACTCATCCCCCAATGAGACACAGTAACTCAAACAGTCTTCTATCACTGCACGAGTTGAAAAATAAGATTCACTCAAACTGATATTTAGAAACTTGATAGTTGCCGTTAGCATCATAAAGTATTTTCAGGCAACTAAGTAAATGGATTCCTTTGAAAAACTTTGCATTCCTGGGAGATCACATCACCGAAAAATTATTTGATTCCTAGAACTTTTCAAAATAGTTCAGCAGGCTCACCCTTGATATACAGCAGGCACAGTCAGTATCCTAACAATTACAATTTTATCAGTGTTGCTCTTCGTTTCTCAGAGAAGACTCCATACCTGAACAGTGTTGAAAAGAGTCTTTTGTTATCCTCCTGCCAAGAAGAGTAGAATTCATTCGTATCCTATAGCATTTTAAGTTACTCTTATTTCAGTTCAGTTCTTGAAGAAATGAAAACCTGTCTAAAATACTTCCCGTGGAGTTTTTATTCTTATTTCCTAACACAACTTTTTCAGTTTCAGAGGGAAAAAAATCATTCAGGTTTGAGTAAAAAGGAAAAAAAATAAAAAAACCTTTGATTCACTTGACCTTTCCTAGAACAGAAGTAATCATTTCCATTTTTCAGAGCAATATTGTACTTAAAGAATATCTTTGTTCACTTTGTGATGGAGATTACTGTTGAAATTCCATCTGAACACAGGAAAATACATTTTTTACTGCAGTGGCTTTCAAACCCCAGAACAGGTTTCTCAGAAAGCTTGTGGGGTTTCCATCTGTGGATATATTAAAAGCCTCATTGGACATGGTCCTAGGTAATCTGCTCCAGCTGACCATGCCCTCTACAGGGTGTGGGACTAGATGATTTCAAGAACTGCCTTACAGCCTCACCCATCGTGTGATTCTATGATTATATGTGAATTAGAAGCATTAAGGTTCTTCATCCGTCATAACAGTATATAAAATCCTTGGAATATTTGTCTCAAAATAAACTCCAGAAATAAAAATAAACATTTACTTTAAAAAGGAAATAGACAAAAATTACTATTATGCTGGCATCTAATAAATTGCACAATTATTTGTTGAAGGGTCCATCAACACAACGAATAATAAAATTCCAAGCTTAAAATATCTAAGATGCAATCACAGGACTTTAAACAATGTCCCCTGTATCCCCCACTTTAATGTCCTGGTTTTATCTGTACAGCATTTTACAGCATGGAGTCATCGTTTAATCAATATTACCATATGTGGAGCTTCCCGTATTCTACATGAGACAGTATTTCTCTCTTTGCAGAAGGCACTTACAAGAAGTTGGTCAAGAAGAAATTTGCAGTGTATAGTGCCTCCTTCAAGCCAAGCCTATAGACAGTAAACATTTCACAATTGTGTAGAGGTTTTTCTTGTTTCTTTCATACGACACCGACATCAGAATCTCACAGTCTGATGAAAAGAAATCCACATTCCCACTCTTCCTTTTTTGAGAATACATCTGTACATTTAAGTATTTATGTTATGTTTTTTCCCCATTGCTATTATGTAATTATCACCTTTGAATCTTCCAGATAGCAAACTTGTAAATTAAAAATAATTGCAAGTTAAATGAGCGGTAATCTATATGGTACTGCAGTATGAGACTTCCTCCACAAAAGGAAACCCCATAATTTCACTTGCTAGGATATGATGTCTTTCAGAAAGAAGATTTTCTGACCTGCCTTCCCATTCCACAACCCAGATACAACTGTATGCAGAACCTTATCTTCCCTTTACTTTGCCCTGTCCTCTCTCCACAGGCCACTCCTAAGCTCTTCCTCCTCATCTGGAAGTTTGTACAGCACAGAATACATGCTTATAAGCTGTATCTAAATTCTCATTTACCAGGAGTAGATAGTCCTACCTGAACTCTACTAAGTACCACTTTCATTTCCCATCTATCTCTGGCAAGTAAATTTTGAGCTGTAGCACACGGTTTCCACCTTTCATCCAAAGCTGAATTTTACTACAGAAGGAAGAAATTTCTGATTAATCAGTAAATTAGGCTATAGAGCACTTTGGGATGCTTCTGGGTGACAGGTGTTACATAAAAAGAAATCATTCCCACAAAATCATTAGTGACAAAGTCATTATTAGCTGATGGCAGGCTGGAAGTCATAGTAAAATGAATTGCTATTCACTTCAGTAACACCTTTAATTTGTCATAACATAAACCAAAGAGCCTGTTCTGCTACATTATGTGAAAAATAAGTTGCATTAGCCATAACTATAACTTGGTGGCTCCTCATGACTCAGTGCAGGCATGAAGACTCCCTACAATACACCATTTGTCAAAGGGTACTTCCAAGTGCATAGCATCCTTCCTGTGCAGGGAGGTCCTCCACAGAGTCCTGCATGACCCAAGGGGCAGCACTTTTCAGTAGTGTGCAGGCTACCTAAGCCTACTTTGTGCAGACCTTCCCTAGGCCTTCTGCCCAGTGTTTTATCACCTAAACCAGTTCCAGACTTTAGTAAACCATATGCACAATCTCACTTAAATGCAGATATAACATTACAAGCTTTGTTTCTTGACTAATTCTAAACTCACCGACTCTTGTTCCCAGAGTTTCTGATGATTTTCATTAATCTGCCTGAAGTTCTGATCTACGTGGGTTAAAAATCATCCTCTTTCATGAGAGGGAAGTCAGCTTGTCTGTTTGTGTGTGTGTGCGTGTGCGCACACACATGCACGTGTGCATTTTGGGGAGTGGTAGTAAGTATATTTACCTAAATACAGAAACAACATTCCATCAGTTCTTTAAAAATCAATCGATTATCTTCATGTCTTCTAGCAGTATTGAGAGATCCAAACTAAGTTTTGCTTATCACCATGCTATATATGTAGCAATATCTGTTAATAAACTAGGCAAGTAAATGGATCTTGCATCTAACAAACAAAACCTGAATTCAAACACTGTTTTATAGCAATACAAAGATAAATTCCAAACTACACAGACAAGAAAAATATTGATTTTGTATTTCAAATGGTCAGTGCTATGCTTTAACTGTGTCCTTGTTTGGGAATTCTCCAAGTATATCAGTGAAAGAGGGAAAACCTTGTTCAAAAAGTTTATGATGGTGACATAACACTACATTTGCAAGAGTGGCAGTATGCAGTTAGGTCCTGCTCTTTGCCCAGACACAATTAAGTGAGAAATCTAATGAATCTTACTATATAAATCTGGTACATTAAATAATTTTTTGTAGTAAAGAGGCAAATTAGTTTTAAATTTAAAACAGAGTGTTGCTTAAAAGATTGAGCAGAAAATTTAATAGCCATCACTTTAGACATCAAGGATGAAAATACCCTGCCAATGAATGCTGTGTTATTTACTTTCAACAACTTTTACCATTAGAAAACACAAATGCATTATCTTTAGGGAGGCTGCATGTGATAGGTTTAATTGTTGTTACCCCATTGGAATGTCTGGAGAAAACTAAGTATGAAACTCACTGCTACTGAAAACACAAAATACAACCAATTAAGAGAGTGCACTATTTGCCATCTCATATTTATTACTGTAATCTAATAAAAACAATGAATCACATGAGTCGGCTTATGAAGAATTACAGAAGCAGCTACCTACAGTCTCGCATTAAGCCATGTGAATGACGGTAGTTAGTCAAACCACTATATTTATATTAGTCTATCCTTTATATTTAGAGATTATAGTTGAAACTGGTAAGCAAAGCTTGAAAGAACAGCACACCAAGAGCTATGATACTTCAAACATAAAGCACATGTCCATGCAGCCAGGTGCACAGCCCTACATTTACACGTGCATCGTAAAACAACCTGTGTCGAGGCTGTACTTTATCCCAGGAAACAGTGACGACAAAGAATATCGGTTGGGTCATAGAATCATAGAATCATAGAATTGTAGGGGTTGGAAGGGACCTCAAGAGATCATCGGGTCCAACCCCCTGCCAAAGCAGGCTCCATGGTGGATAAGCAATAGATAGACTCTCAGGATGCATAAAAAAGTTGGACACAACCATTGTTTATATGCACAAAGGAAAATGGGACGTTACTCATAACTTTGCAGAGGATTCTGGACCCCAGTGTTTTAAACAAGATGCTGTAGAGAGGGAGATAACCCAAAGACATGCACAAAATTTGAGGAGAAAGAGAATAGAGACTGTATGTACACATGTAGCAGTGTTCCTGTTTTCATTCCCATTGCTACAGAAAGGCTCACTTGTGAAAGCAGAAATTGCTGATGAAGTCAGTGACAACATTCAGTTAATTCTGAAAGAGAATAACTGTTCACATACACAGAAAACACTAATAATTTAAACTAAAATGAAATTATATCTTCCAATTGTGAATGTTGGCATTCAGATTAAGAGGTAAAGCTCTAGTTCATCCATACAAACACCCTTCCCCAAACACCTTTTCAAAGCATTTTAAAAAATACTCCATAAAAGAAAGGAGATGAATTAAAAATACAGGAAATTGTTTTAATGACAGAGAGACAGCTAGGACAGGAGTAAATGTGTAAAAAGAGAAAGCATCAGTCTGGACATGACATGCTAAATATTCTACACCAAAATTGTGATGGAACTGCAAATATATTTTAAATTCACCAGCTAAATCTTCCTGGAATAGAAAGAATTAGACCAGAAACAATCTTTGGAATATGCATTTCTCACACCAAGAAAATCCTCTATAATTTCAGCTGGCATGCTTTCCATGTCATGGATATATTTATGGCCTGTTTATCCAAACAGGCTGTTTGAACTTCACTCTGTTACAAACTATGACATATGCAATTTTCTGCCTTTGCTGCTTTCCACATCAATGGATTTTATGTTGTCTACAAGACGTTGAGGCATTTTCCTACTGCTCACTTTAGGAGATACAGACAAACACATGTCCTCTCTTCAAACTAATTTTCAAACACTTCTCATAATGCAGAATATTTCCATGACTTTTATTTGCATTTCCAGTCTCCCATAACAATTGAATAATCTTTTCTAGTTTTAATAGACTACATAAAAGCCCTAGTGAGCTCACCATTCGGAGGCCAAAAGTGTTTTAAAACACTTCCAACTATGTTTACAAGTTCTGAGGGACAAAACCCTCCAAAAAGAGCCTGAATTTTTACCTCAGACAGAGCAATGCATTACTATGTTGTACATGCAAAGTTTAGCTTTTTTCCAAATCTGAAATCTGCATGAGAAATGTGTGTACAATCAAGGGATTTTGAGGGCATTTTGGAAAATGTGGCACTGCTTGTTATAACTGAAGTTACCTACTCCCACAATTCCTTGCCTAGGAAATGTTCCAGCATTGTCATTCCAGTTTAGTTCAGTATCTTCATCTAGTTTTGTGCACACAGTTTCTTTCTGCTTCATTAGCACAGTATAAGACAGAGCACACTTATAGTTCACCAGAAATAAAGCAATGAAATACCTAATACATCTACAACACAAGAAGCACCAGCAGTTTTCATACATCCATTTTTGAAGGCAACTTGTTATATGAGTAGCTCAAGGTTTCAGCACTGTTGGTAACCCCAGAGCCTTTCTAATTAAGACTTCATTTAATATGAAATAATACTTTGAGAGCTTTCTTGATAACTGGTAGATGCACTCCAGACCTTTTCAGATCAAAAGTCAGGGCTGCAGCCCATATGAGAAAGATGTTATGGAATATCCTTGGGTATAACCTGTATTTTGGAAACTATAAAAGCTACCAAATTGGTGATCTTTGCCAGAACATTGGAAATACTTATGATCCCTTATAACTATCTACAGAAAAAAAAGCTAGTGTTCCTTGTAAAAATTCCCGGTCTATGGTGCCATGCATTAGGTAAATGTTCCATGGCTGGACTTTCTCATTGCACTTCAAGCCTTGGTGCAGAAAGAAGGGTAGCAGTTGATAGGAGTTTCACTAGAAACTACAGAAAAAAATGACTGTCTTACAGGCTTTTTCTTCATTTAGTCCTATCAACATCTCCATTGCCCCAAATAAAAAATCAGACACAAATGCAGAACAGAAATAGTACCACATTACCCACTGATAATTACTGATTCTCACATGTCTTCCATATTAGTGAACTTCTTAAAACAAGTCCAGACAGCTTCCACCACAACATTTTCAGAGGGATTTCTCCTTCTGGGTCCTTCTGATCAGTTTTACCTAAGAATGGAAAATTCTGCTCTGGAGCAGCAGAGAAGATTGAGTGATGAGAAAGCCCTTCCTTGTTTCCTTCCATTTCTCTTCTTCCATATCAATCCAAAGAAGCAAGAGGTTGGAGCCTCTCCAGTTACCCACCCCACTCCAAAACTCTGGAACAGCAGGAGCAGGATCAGACTCTGTCACTGATTTGGAGAACATGCTCCACCAGTGCTTGACAGTATAAACGTTCTTGTGTTTTACTGTTACATAATGTGTATGGCACTGAAACACACACAGGACAGGTGAGGAATGCGAAGTGCAGAGTCTTAGAAGAGAACCTCCACACACTAACCAGTTCCTCTTCCAGCACAGGCAGTTTGCACAGCACGAAAGCACTCCCACTTTAATGCAGATAGATTCTAGTCTATTCTTCAAAACCTCTGGTCATAAGCATCCCACCCCTTCCCAAGAGAGTTTCTTTCAGAAATTCATTACACTTTAAAATAAAAAATTCTGTATAATCGCCAGCTCTTCCTTTCTGGCAATGAAACTGGAGTTTCTAGACCACTTTGAAAACCAATACCTAAATGATATTTTTTAGTCTTCTGACTGAAGTGGAAGCTGTGATTTCTCAGATGAGTTTCATGATGACATAGTGCCATAATGTCATTATGAAGATTTTAAAACTGACAGGAATAGTTGAAGAGAGAATAAACCACATTTTATAACTTTCCCCTCTAATCTTAATCATTCATCTTTGATATTAACAAGACAGGAAAGATTGTTTTCCAAGCTGCTCCTTGGAAAAACCTAGTCAAATCCTTAGGCTAGAGAGTTCTCCTTATAGAATTCGGATAGGTCTTTTGTATGTCACCAAGCCTGCACCTCTGTACATGAATAAGTAGTAAAACCAAGAGTTTTGAGCCACCACTAGAGACTAACATTTAGAATTACTGATTAACATAACTGCAGAACAACCTGTACCTACTGTTTTACATGTGCTACTGTATTCTTGTATTTATTCAATTAGTTTAGCTTTTTTTTTTTTTGCTCAGAGAACAACTTTATTTTCATTGGTTTTATTATTTCATAGAATTTACAAATGTTTGCCAAATGCTCAGATTCCTGCATCCAGACTTCGTAAAACACTCACTTCAAGCCTGCCTCTGCACCAACAGAAGACACTGGGTGCTTTAATAAGAAGCATAATACTCTGGCTATCTGCAGGGTGTGATCATCTGTATCACATTGGGTTTGCTCCCTGATTATGTAAATTCACTTCTATGACAAGGGGGAGGTGGGAAAAATCAAAAGCTTTTTAGAAGAGGTAGTATAGGTACTCCCACCCTTAAAGTCTCCATGAACATTTTAAAGAATGAGAGACTTGCTTTTCAGAAACGTTCTTGGGGGCAAGAATGTTTGTATACAACTGATTTAAAGGGTGTTTAACAGTATTGAAAAACTTTCAGGGCTTTTATCCAAAGAAATATTTACCCTGTGAATCTCTTATTTCAAACAAAGAGTTCCAGCTGAAAGAGGGTAGGTTTTGATCAGATATGCAGGAGAAATTCTTTCCTGTGAGGGTGGTAAGGCCCTGGCACAGGTTGCCCAGAGAGGTTATGGAAGTCCTACCCTTGTCTAATGCCAGGTCAGATGGGGCTTTGGGCAACTTGGCCTAGTGAAGGTGCCCCTGCACATGGCAGTGGGGTTGGAACTAGAAAATCTTTGAGGTCCCTTCCAACACAAAGCATTCTATGATTCTATGATTCCTATGCTGCAGTAACTAATGAAGCTTGATTTTCTCTGTACATCAACACACACAGTGGTTTGCTTCGCAGGTCAGATTATAATCTTACAAAGTTTTTTTAATATTTTCATTAAGCACTTCATAGTATCTAATAATATATTTTAAATATTTTCTTAACAGGACATTTGTATATTTGCTTTCTCTATTTTATGGAATTTGTAAGACTGACTAAATTTTTGAGATTTTTACACCTTTGTATGAGTTCAGTATCAGTAAGTAGGTTTGAAAGTTTTTATGTGATAGAATGTATACTAGATAAGCAAAGATATCACTTCTTCAGGCAAGCTACATAAGAACTATAGCTTCCTCTGAGCACTGCAGCAGAATCATAGAATCTTTTGGGTTGGAAAAGATCTTTTAGATCATCAAGACCAACCACATACATTTTATAAAACACAGGTTTACTCTGAAGTATTTTTAACCCGAAATGAAATGTTTTTCTTAAAGAAGAAACAAAGATGTTGGCCAAGGTGCAATTTGCAGTTGTGTTAACTTCCTCCCCAGCCATTACATAACAAGGCATCCATGGCAATGGGCAATCGTTAGAAGTACTAGCATCTGCTTGGGACCCAAGTGTCTCAGATGAAATATTACATCAGACATATATTGTTTTCTTAACGTAAGATCCTCATTTCTTTGGGCCCAAACTCTCTTTTTTTATCTGCTACATTTCAGCCAAAAACATTGCATTTGCATACTCAAAGAAAAAACTTGTTTCCACCAGAGATCTCTTTCAAAATGGAGCATTTCAAAACACATTCTTGAGCTCTTTTAAGGAAAAGCCACAAATTATTTTGTCTGGAGGGGGAAGAGGAGGAGAAAGGAGAATAGAGGATACGCATATCCTTCTCAAATTAGTATCTCATCAAAACAAAAGTAAATCTTTTTTCTTCTGGTAAATTTCCATGTTAACATGAGTTCTCTAAATCCACAAAAAGGCTGGGTGGAGACTTGTGGGAAGTTGCTGGAAACAGAAAGATTGCTTCTTTCACTTGTTTGAAAATGGCAAACTATAGCTTCAACTTACAGGAAATCAAGGAGGGAGATCTATGACAACTAGAAGGTAAATATTGTAACTCGATTTCAGAAAATGCTGGAAGGCTAAGTCAGGAAAGTGCAGGGCAATCATCCTCACTCTGGTTCTTTGGAAAACCATGGGCCAATTCCTCTTGAAGCCCACTTCTGGGTACAAGATGGAGAAGGTGACTGGGAACGTTGAGCCCAAGTTTATCAAGGATAGATCATGCCTTGAAAAATCTGATGAAATTACTGACTTTGTGGGTGGGGGAACAGCAGTGGACATCCTTCACCTCAACTTTAGCAAGGATTTCAACATTGTCTCCCACAGTATTCTTCTATCCAGGTTAAAATGATATGACCTGAGCAAGCAGAGAATTAGATAAGTAAAAAAACCCCAAAACGATTGCATGATTGGGATCAGAGAGTAGCAGTCATGGGTCATATTCCACCTGGAGACCAGTATCAACTGGACTATCACAGGAATCAATCCTGGGACCTGTTTAACATCTTTTGCAAGGATCTGGAGGAGGTGACAAAGCTCATTTTTGTCAGATTTGCAGATGAAACCAAACTGAGAGGAGCATTTGATATGCTTAAGGGCAGGGCTGCAATCCAAAGGTACCTGGACAGGTTGGAACAATGGGCCGGCAGACATATAGTGAAATTCGTCAAGGACAAATGCAAAGTCATGTTCCTGGTAAGGCAGAGCTGATGATGATACAAGCGTGGGACAAGGTGGCTGAAGAGCAACTATGTGGAAAAGGACTTACAAGTCTTGGTAGACAGCAAGCTGAACATGACCCAGTGGTGTGCCCTGACAGTAAAAGTGACCAACAACATCCTGGGTTGTATTAACAGGAGCACAGACAGTAAATTGCTAAAAAACAATTGTCTTCCTTCCCTTGGCATTTTTGTTGGACTGCATATAGAATATGATGTTCAGCTTTGGGCACTCAAATACAAGAATGACCATGATCTACTACTTAAGAAAGTTCTGTCAAAGAACTTCAAGACTGTCAAATGGCTGAAGCATTTGCCCTCTGAGGAGACACTAAGAGAACAGAGCTTTTTCATCCAGGAGAAGAGACAGGTTCAGAGGGACCTCACAGAAGGCTAACAGGATCTATCAGTAAGTTATCAAGAAGACTGTGCCAGGCTCTTTTTAGCAGAGCGTAGTGGAAGGATGAGAGACAATAAGTTCCAACTGAATATAAGGAAAAGCTTTTTCTCAGTGAGGACAGTCATGCAGTGAAGCAAACTGCTCAGCCAGGTTTTCACCTCTGTTGCTGGAGGTTATCAAGAACCAAGTGGAAAACCCTGAGCAACACCATTTGCTCTGATAGCTGACCCTGTTTTGAGCAAAAAGTTGGACCAGAGACCTGCTGACATCACTTCTACCCTATAATATTCTATAGCTCTAAAAACATCATTTTTCCAAATTTAATGCTCTCTTCTCCAGAGCTTTTAAGTTTTATTATTAGAATTCAGTCATTATAGACACATTTTTGACTTTTGCATTTAAGTTGTTAAAATCCTAGCTTATACTTCAGCAGTTTTACGATGTAAGTAAGGTAAGAGAACATTACATTAAGTTAAATGCTTAAATAGATTAACAGACATCTCTATGGTGATTAGTTATTAAAAACAATTGCTGAAGATATAAAGACAAGTCAAAAAAAAAAGCATCTCTTAAATCCCACACATATCTTCTCCCCACTAGGACACACTAGGGAGAAATCACAGCCTAGATACTGATACAGAATCCTGTCCTCCCTTCATACCTTTCTTTATGGGTTAGAACTAACACAGCAATATTCTGAGTTCTTCAAGAAGTAAGGAGTTGTCAGCTGACACAAGGTGTCCGTGGATGTGCCAGAAACATGATTAGCTTGACTCAGAGCTAAGGTAAGTGAATCCTTAAGACAATTGTTCATACATAAGACAATGGGACCTGATGTGATGCACTCACAAGTGCTGAGTGAGCTGACTGATGCCATTGTCAGGCCACCTTTGATAAACTTTGAACAATCATGGCAACTGGGAGAGGTGCCTGAAAACTGATGGAAAGAAATTTTTGCTCCTACCTTCAAGAAGGGCAAGAAGGAAGAAACCAGGATCTACAAGTTGGTCAACCTCACCTTGATTCCTGGGAAAATCACAGAGCAGCTAATCCTGGAAACCATTTCCAGAAACATGAAGGTCAAGGTGACTGGGAGTTGTCAGAATGGATTCACATGGGGGAGGTCATGCTGACCATCCATGTAGACTTCTGTGACAAAAAGACTGGTCTGAGGGGAGAGAAGTGGCTATCATCTATTTGGGCTTCAGTAAAGCTTTTGTCACTGTCTCCCATAAGATCCTCACAGAGAAGCTGATGAATGAGCTGAATGAGCAGTGAATGTGGTAGGTTGAAAACCGGTGTTGATCAGTGGCATGAGATTTAGTTGGAGGCCAATAACTATCAGTGTACTCCATGGGTCAATACTGGGTCCAGCCCTGTTTTAGATCTTCAGTAATGATCTGGATGATGGGGTAAAGTGTACCCTCAGAAAATTTTCTGATGACACAAAGCTGGCAGGAGTGTCTGATACCCCAGAGGCTCATGTTGCCATCCAGAATGACATTGAGAAGCTGGAGAAACAGACTGACACTGAGCTCATAAAGTTACAAGGGAAGTGCAGAGTCCTGCACCTGGAGAAGATCAGGCCCTACAGGAATATATATTGGGGGCAATCTAGCTGGAAAACAATTTTGCAGAAGATGACCTGGGTGTCCTGGGTGTACCAAGTTGAATATGGACCATTAATGTGCCTTTATTTCAAGGAAGGCTAATGATACCCTGGGCTGCATCAGGAATGTTGCCAGTGAGCCAAGGGAGGTGATTGATCCTTCCCCTGTACTCAGTGCTGGTGAGGCCACACCTGGAGTGCTGAGTCCAATTCTGGGCTGCCCAGTACAACAGTGACATGGACATACCGGAGAGAGTCCAACGAGGAGCCACAAAGATCATTAAGAGGCTGGACCATCAATCATACAAGCAAAGGCTGAGATAGCTGGGACAGTTTAGCCTAGAGAAGGCTTGGGGAAGACCTTATCAATACATATAAATATCTGAAAAGAGGATGAAAAGAAGATGGAGTCAGGTTCTGCTCAGTGGTACCCATGAATAGAGTCAATGGGCATAAAACAAAACACAGGAGGTTCTGTTTGAACATCAGGAAACACTTTTTCACTGTGCAGGTGACTGAGTACTAGAACAGGTTGCCCAGGGAGGCTGTGGAGTCTTCATCCTCAGAGATATTCAAAGGCAATTTGGACATGGCCCTAGACAGCTGGCTCTAGGTGGCCCTGCCTGAGCAGGGGTAGTTGGACTGGATGACCTCCAGAGGTCCCTTCCAACCTCTGCAATTCTATGCAATCAAAGACTTTTTTTCCTTTTGTTCTTCCTGGTTTGAAATTATTCCTTTAAACAAGCTGGTAATGTTTTTCACAGCTAGACTGTTAAAATGCTCCCAGAAAAGAAGGAAAGCAAAATACAGCATCGTGAAGAAATACACATCTCATTTTGAAAAAGCCTTGGAAAGTTATGAGTTAGATTTAAAAATTTTAACATGATACATTTGTTCCTTTGAGATTATATGTATTTCAATACAGGTAAAAAATGAGAAAGTTAATGAAAGTTGAATATTAAGGACTAATATAGCTTTGCAATTGAAAATAATGGCTGTGGATTCTGACAGTACATATACATGCTTAAAATGAAGAATTTGAGGATCTTGTAGAAAAACATATCAGTACAAAAATCCAGGGCTGAAATGAGATTACTGCATATATAAAACTGTTATTCTGGATACTAAAACTGCACAAATCCTACCAGAAAGTCTGGGGACAAGTTAGAGTAAGACATTAATTTTTTCTTAAACACAGATTAAACAGAAACATTAATTTTTTCTTATACAGAGGGAAGAGACCCCGCTCCCAAAAGTTTGTATTACAAAGGTAAGGGAGGGGATGACAGGATAGCATCATTGCCCTAGGGTGAGTGTGACTGGCCAATCCTCATACAAGGAGTGCAACAGAACCTGGAGGAATGAAATGGTACTACAGAAATGCCAGGTCCCTTCAGATACTACTAAGGCTTCTACACAAAAGCTTTTTAAATGTTTGTTGAAAAAAAGATCTCTAGAGATAATAAATATTAGTAGCACAGTTGTCCACTCGGGAAAGGCCCTAAAAAATAAAGTGAAAGTTAACTTTACTTCAGTGGAAAACTGGGAAGAAGAGCAGTGTCCTTGTTTTGGCTAGGATAAGGTTAATTTTCACCAGAAGCTGGGATGGGACAAAGGTGGGACAGGTGACCCAAGCTAACCAAAGGGGGTATCCCATAGCACATGATGTCATGCTGGTGCAAAAGGGGGCTAGTCAGGAGTGGCGGCATGGTTCCAAGATGGGTTCATGATGGGTCTTGAGCATGCAGCCTGAGTTGTATAGTTTTTGGTTAGAAACTGAATTGTGCATCACGAGTTTTGTATATTCTGTTACAAGTCCTGTTGTTGTTATTTCCCCCTTTCTGTGCTGTCCCCAGCAAACTGCCTTTATCCCAACCCACGAGGTTTGCCTTTGTCTCCCCATACTCTTCCCCATCCGGCTGGGGGCGGGTGTGAGCGAGAGGCTACATAGGGTTAAGTCATGACAGGCAGCATCAGCATCTTTCCAGAGTATGGAAGTGGTCTTGGGGAATCAGAAATCAGAATTAGACGGGCATTTGAATGACAAAAGAAACAGAAAAACGTCATAAAAAACACTGCTATTGCACTGGATATATGTGGGAAGTTGGAGGTCACCCTGTCACAACAACTTCTCTCCCCAGTAAGAACATACTCAGTTTATGGACTTCAGTATCACCACTTGAATTTTAACCTGTCTTTTATGAGCAAGTGACATTGCCAGAATTATCTGACTGCTACTTAAAAGCTCCAGGATGTATTTGGCTCAGCGAAATTTACAGTCTGTATTAGAACAGAGTCCAGAAGCAGTGTCACAGATTTCTAATCAGCACATATTCTCCAGCAATGAGCATATTATGAAAATCTGCCGCTAGATAAAGTCATTCTAAAAATGGACTCCCTAAGATAAAGGTGTAGCTACTCCTACTGAGCTGAGTGAATGCATTTGAAAAGAAGGAGTCATTCTTTCACCGGGATGCAATTACTTGTATAGAACATTAACTTTAAGTTTCAATTCAGTACATGTTTAAGCACAGGCCCAATTTTAGTTCAATGTGGCTGCTCCTCTTGAAGTCACAGATTCACAGGAAATATCTCTGGAAAGGACTGGATGTTTCACTGTGCAAACACAGGCTGACACAGCTCTGACCGCTGTTCTTTAGCAGTACCCTGGGCTTTCACGTCTAACGTCTAGTGTACACTGAGAAGAAATTGCCTGGGGTAAATAACCCTAATAAAAGCATTCTTAGCAGTCCTGAAAGAAATTTAAATGACTGGTTGATCCACCAGTCACTCGAAAAAAAAAAAGCTGGCTCCAGCTCCTTGCAAACTGTAATACTATTCCTGCTAAAGCTTGCTTTTCACATTACTGCATCTCAGGGGGGTTAGGCATCACATACAAATATCACCAAAAAAAATACTGCCTAGGTTTTAATGTTTTCATTTTTTCCTATATAAACCTGGTCTGTGAGATGTTCTAACAGTATTGGAAAAAAAAAAATTAAAACCCCCCAAAACCTAAAAAAACTCTTTGCCAATAACCTCTGCTCTATGTTTTGCTGCAGATCTTGACCTACAGATCAACTAGACAAAAAAAATGTTCTCTCTGCTTTCTATCATACTAATTTCCTGATTGTGAAAAAAGAAAAAAAAAGAGATACACATGCAATCAACTAATTGCACATCCTAGTACTAGGCAGTAAAAACAGGTACTTTACAAAAGATTACACATGAATATTTCTACTGGGAGTGAAACAAAATTGAGTTTTTTCAAAGAACATTGAGGTTATATTTGGCATTTTTATGGTAAATTGCATCCAGTAATGATCCTTGAGGAGTAACTATGAATTCACTTTTAGCTAGCATCTGTGACAGCAGTGCCACTTTTGGTGAGGAACTGGCCCTGCAAGGGTGCCTCTGCTTCTCTTGACACTGGGAGGCAAATTGGAGAATCTTCTCTTGTTCTTCCTAACAGTTATATTCTGAGTCACTAACTGGTTAGAAAACCCTACAGGGGTTACAAATACCAAAAAAAGGAACAAACAAACAAAAATTTTGCATTTAAACCTAGGCCAAGATTATGGGAAGACAAATTAAAAACCCAATTAAATAAAGTCAATGATAAGACAGGTACGTGCAACTTATTTCAGCAAGACTAGAGAGATAAAGTCCCATTAGCAGCATTTATGTAGAAAGTACAAAAGAAACCAGTTCTGACCGTACGCTCTTCTCCCTTGTGTATGAACAGGTAATGCTCCTATGGGAACCTGTAGTGTTTGAAATGTAAAACACTGGGGATGGAGTTGGCCAAACACAGCAGTACAGGGCACGTGAAGAAGGTAGGCTTTGATTGTCTGCTCGATTCACGTGACAGTAACCTTTTACACCACTTGATAATTTCAGTGTGGAAGGTCTCATGTCTGCAAAAGAAGCAGCGTGCAAATGGGAAGAACTCATGTTGGGGCAATGCCAGGTTTACAAACTGAGTTGTGAATTGTCTTTGCCACAGAGTTACTTAGGTTTATTTTGCAGATAGAGCTCTGATAGGCAGCTGAGCCCAGACATGTCATAACTTCTCTCATCTTCTCTTCTAGGCATTGTGAATATTGTTCAAGCTACAACTAACACAGCAATTCAGTCTGGTAATCTTCATCAGTGTTTTTTTCATATTTATAGCTCTTTCTAAAACCTTAAGATTTGCTATTATGTAAAGGCAGGATGATTTTGATACTGCACACATGGAGTTAAGTGTGGTCACAAGAGGTCCCTAGATCTTGAAAAAGGGATGCAGATTCCCACTAATATATTCAGAAGCTATGTAGTTCCTGTCAATGAAACACTGGGAATTAGAAATCCACTGACATTTTAATTCACTTTGGTGCTTCTCCACTTTCTGAACTCATGGACATTTAAAATTTGGCCTCAAATCACAGGCTATTTACCGTGAAACAATGTGCATAAGACCTAAACCCACTTGCACTTCTCCACTGATTCATAGTCACAGTCTGGAAACACAGCACATTCGAATCTACAAGCCTAACTAAAATCTGTTATGTCAATTTAGTGTTTAATTTGCAGTAGCTTTTAGTTCCTTAGATATGGTAAAGTAGTGTTCATCTCCTGCCTGACCATTCACCAACAAAATTTGTCAGCTTTGTACTTATGTCATTACTTCCAACTTATTTGACTAGTTAATTCTAATTGCTCTCCCGGTAGAAGCCATTTATAATCCACTCCTCTGAAAAACTCCATCCAAAGCTGAAACAAAAACAGGGCATTTGAACTTCCCAGTGAGCCCCAGAGTCTGGACCTGCTTCAGCTGCCATTTCAATGCTTCTAATCTCTTAAGTGTAATTGCTTTTATTATATCAGTATGGACCCAACTGGCTGCCGCTCTTTTTAACCTATTTCTTTCAACAATCACATTTAACCTCCATCAGTAAGCATGGATTGTTAGTTGGAAGCAAGGGCAAAAGCACCACATTCTGATGAGAATGGTAATGGGAAAAGCAAGAATAATCATTTGCAGGCAGGGTTTTGAAAGTATCTTCCCTTCTTTGCCAGGGAATGCAGCAGCCACTCACAGCCATGCCCCGTTTCTGATGGGAAGGCTGACAGTGACTCCTGGATTTTAAGAAAGGAGCTTTGTATTTTTGATCTAAGTCAAGCTACTGGGAACTAATGAATAAATCATCATCAGTTCCATCATCTGTGTGAGGCAGACCTGCGCGAAGAGCGAGCACTCTTGCCTTACTGAGCAAGGAGAGAGGGACATGACTTGCCACAGATTGCTTGAGCACTGTCTACAGGCAAGACTGCAACAAGTGTGAACAAAGAACAGCAAGAGACAGGAACCTGCTATGTGCACATTTCACTGGTTCACACTCGTTGTGGAGGCTTTATTTCAGAAATGTTGTGCAAGTTACTCTCCAAGCCACCCTCAGTTTTCCTGCAGATACAAAATCCTTAGATATCTACAGATTCTGACCCCATTCACTAAACATGACTGTTTTCACAAATAGCAAGCCTCCTCCAGGCAGAATTCCCTTGTTACTAAAGTGGCATGGGAACAGCCTGCCTCGTCTTATGTTGTCTTCTCACTGTCACTAAGATGGGGAAAAATCTCCAGCAAAGAAGTCTCCCCAGCGTTGTAGAACATAGCAACCCCACAGGCAGTTCAAGTGAGCCATCTGGAAATGATGGCTAAGTGATAAAAAAGAACAGACCTGCTTCAGTTTCAGAAGCATTTACATTGATAAAATACAGGAGTAGGTTTAATCTGACTTTCACTCTCTCATAAAATTTCATAGCAGTCCTAAACCAAAATGCATTCATACAGGCAGTGATCCTGCTCTAACTAACACAGCTTGAAATAAACACACCCAAATTTGAATTGCGTGGGGCAATACATTTTGTGCAAGTCTCAGTAATGTTCCATCTATAGACCAAACCAGAAGATGACTGCCAATGTCCTTTACTAATCTGATTACCACAAAGCAAAAGAAAAAATAATAAAACATTCAATATTTCTTTCTAACAAGTGCAAGGTCAACACAGATGCCACAATTGTATTTCCTTTTGTAAAGACAAAGTTACAGTCTGGTAGGATGCTGGGGGCAGGAGGGTTTTGTAAAATCTCACCCTGTCCCATAAATCTGGACGCATCCACGATCGCAGTGCCCAGACCAGTGACTTATGCACAGGTTCAAATCTACTTTGCTTGAGGCACTCTATGAGGATTTTTAAAACAATAGATTCCGGCGATCTTGCAATTCAATCTGTTTCTTAGGAAAGGGGGAGATAAAAGAATGAGGCTGGGTAAAAATCTGTCACTGGAAGCATCAGGAAAAAGCATTTGTTACATCTGTGTTTGCCAGGTTTACCTTAATTGGTTTATCACATAGTGCTATTAGAACGCTGAATGTCTTTGGGAAACTGTTAGTGGAAAGAAAATCTCGAGTATTACTTCTCTCTATCAATGGAGAACAGCTAGAATTGGAAACTTTGCATAAAAATAAGTAGTTAAATGCTGAAGAAGTACGTTGACAGATCAGCTAAACAGATTGTATGGCTGCAGGAGACAGATGTATTACAAGTAAAAGAATCTGAGCATTGGAAATGTCTAGGGGCTAGCTTGGAAACATGTATTCTTGCTGAGAATCTTCTACAACACTGATTTTGGTTATTTGGCTTGGGAAGCACGCATGAAATTCAGATTAAGTAAAAAGGAAACTTATTTTGCTAAATGTGAATGTTCCATGTCCAACTGACCAAACCAAACACTGTATTTTTGCTAAATGAAGGTTCAACAATGCCCTGACACACTATACAGACAGTAACTGTGTTAGACTGCATTGGAAGTCTTTGTTGGGAACACAAAGTGCTGTTAATTCGCATACCAAACACTTTTTTCCATTAAAAAAAAAAAAATCTCACATGCAAGTTTCTTCTTGTGAAGAAAAAAAAAAGCAAGCAAGCAAAAAAAAAAAAAAAAGTCAGATGGTAGATCATATTGCTGTCACTTTCCTGGAAGCATCTCAGATTTTTTGGCAGCAGGAAATCTACAATGATAGGAATAGAGCTTAACCATACACAGTCTAGAGAATTATGCAACTGGCATGTTGTGCATTTACCCACAGAGAAAACTCTTATAGACATGTTTGTTCACAACAGTTAATGGGTTGAGTAGGCGTTGACATCTCTTTGCCCAAACTGTATCGTCTTCTCCACTTAAGTGGAGGTGTTAGCCACATGAAAATCCTCTCGTTTTGAAACGTTTTTGCTAGACAGCTCCCTTTCAGTAAGTCTCAAAACAAATGCATATTTATTTTTTAAAAATTCTGTACAAAATTATGATTAAAAAAATAAAATCTATGTTGAATAGAGAGAATAAATGGTTTCCCTTAGTTTACGTTTCCAGTCTCTTTTAAAAGATTGTACAAGTGTGCTTTGCTGCTAAGTATCCTCCATTAGCTATAGGAGGCTGGAGAAAAGAGAGATAAGGAGTTTTTAATTGAGAAGGAAATAGACTGGCTATCAGGGAATGTCATTCCCTCCTCTGTGAAACACATTCCCTCTACTAAGTTGGATTATGATGTATATGAACATGGTAACAAGAAGCTGTAATGGAAAACTACTTCATTTTATCTGCCTCTTAGTAGATTATGTAAAAAAACCTGGAAGTCTGAATCAGGCCCGTTTCCACTGGCGCCTAATCTCGATCTAGAATCATCTAATAATTTTATTAACTGTACAAAAGGTACACACACACAAATCAAATAAAAAACCCAAAACCAAACCCAAAACAGGTGACATCAAGCTAGGAGTGGCTTTAAGCAGCTAAAGGTCAGAATATGAGCATGCAGAATGAACTTGACAATTGCAGAATGTGATAGAGGAAGACTAGATTGTATTTGATAGAACATATGTAAATTTCCAGATGTAGGTCACTGTCATCAGCTATACAAACAAGCAGGGCACATAAAAAACCGTTCTGCTCTATGCAACAGTAGTAAGGTTCCACCTAGAAAATTCTCTTGAGACCTATTTTCAAGCATGAAACTAAGATAGACATGGATTGTCAGAATAGGATCACAGAAACTGAAGATCTAAAATTTACTATGACAGACAGAATGAACTGTAGAATGAGAGATGTTAATTTGAAGAAAAAGAGACTCAACAAAACCGTATAGTCTTCAAATATATCGAAGGCTGGTGCAATCCTTTCCCCATATTTACAATGCTCAAGGCAGCAAGAAATATTTGAGTTCCCAAGGGTATGGGATATAAAGCACTGGAATGTGGAGAGGCTGGAGAATCTCCATCCCTGCATGTTTAATAACTGATAAAACAAGTTGTTAAAGGAAGATGAAAAAGATCTCTGACTTCCAGCTCTGATTTCAAACATAAGGACCAAGGAAATCTATAGGAAAGTGAATGGTTCTCACAAAGAGCTTCCAACTCCACATAGCTTTCTGCATGCCCTTCTGCACTCGGAACCATTGAACAGCATCTCACAAAAGTTTCCTGGCCAGCATTCACTACTTCCACAACACACTTCGACTACAAATACACCATATTTTCTAAATTCATTTGATTTGTTGAAGCGAAAGGCAAGATCTACAACCAACGTGTCCTTGAGGCAAAATTGCCCCACATGGAGGAAACCCTTCCCACCTCTCTTTTCTGGACATTACAATTACTTTATTTCCCATTCTGCAATTCAAACACAGATTGCCAAATGTAGGTGGCAAGAGAGTACACTGAATACAATTTCTAGGACAGGCATGGCAGTATTTAGTTTCTTCATTCATCCTTGCTATGATGCTTCCAGGTAGCCATAACAGCTCCTTGCAGCACTGTGAGATGGACAAAGAAGCACTATCAGACTGAAGCAATTTCAACAAACTGTAAGAACAGAGAAAAGCACCTTGTCTTCAGGCAGGGAGACAGTTTCAGAGACAGGATTAACATGAAGCAACCTCACTTCAAAATTACTGACTATTATCTCCCATTAAAGCCAGTTTCTGTACTGAAATTTCCCATTTCTGTCTGCACTCAGGTCTGGTTGTGCTTGTATGATAATACAATAATAATTTAACCTTCATTACTTGCCATACTAGACCCACCACCTTTCTTGGTCTGAAATACCTGCATTCCTCCAATACTGTATAGAGGCAGAAACACAAAGGAGAAAAAAACTGTCTCACACTGGATGATGGTTGTTTTCTGGTTTTGCTTTTTATTGTTGCTGCTTTATCGATGATAATCCCAAGCATATTTTCAAGAGGAGTGACTGGGACTTTTATTTATAAAGGACTTCATAAAAAGTATCTGATGTGTCACTTGGGACTATGTTTGTCCTCTGCTAATCACCTTGCAAGTACAATTCAAGGATGGCACCTTAAAAAACAAAATAAGGTAATGACAGCAACAGTCTCCAAGAACCAATGAGCATGAATGGAAACAGCATTTTAAAAAAAGGGGGAAAAGTGATACAACATAAGTAAAAACACAGCATTCAAGAACTGACCTGCAACATAACAGTCATTTGTATTTAGCAGATCTTTAAAGTGATTCCACCGGAATCTTGGGCCCTCATGCTGACTATTTTTTCCTGACTAATTCGCTCCATGCTAGCAGAGACGTCATACTTTTGAGCTCAGCAAGTGGGATTGTATCAGGATCAATAGAGACATTTTACCTGCTTTTGTTCAGGTAACACATGACCTCTGTCTTGGTGCTTGGACAAAAAAAATATCAAAACTTTTTCTTAGTTCATTCCATATACATTCTTATAAAAGTACTACCTTCAAATCTTTCTTCGTTGTTTTAATTGTTAGCTAAAATAGGGAGACTTCTCTCTACAATGTATGCTTTATCTGCCAATCAGTACTGTTTTATCTACATACTCAGTACTGGAAAAGTCTTCAGACATTTTTTCCTCTCTGCTTTCCTGTTCTGATCTAAAAACAAGCAGTAAACCCACAAGCTAGCTGCCATTTGTAAATATTTAATAAATACTGTAGGAGAAGTTTCCAAGAATAATTACCTCAGATTATATTTTGCTACATCATAGAGATCTTCATTGGTTGCAGTGTTGAATGACAAACTGTTATAAAAGCAAGCCTAAAGCACTGAATATTTATGCTTGCATGTGATTTGCATGAAGAACAAACACATCTTACAAGTAATGCAAACAAACTTCTTAGCAGCGAGATAAGCTACAAACAGAACAATCCGAGGATCAGCTAGCAGCACAAATAACTTCGGGTTACAGCTTCCCAGACTCTTGCCAAACTTTACACTATACTCATTATTGCTCTTGCAATGTCTTTCTAAATTCTAAGAGTTTTTCTACTGATTTCAACTAGAGTGAAGTCAGTGCTTTAATTTTAAAAATATGTTTTGTTTGGAAAAAACCTATCAGGACTGAAAACTTTGAACATACAGCATCTTTTACTTAAGAATCCTATTGCATTCAGAGTCCTGGGGCCCTTTTCCTCTGGGCCGCTGGTGTATTCACCCTGACCTCACTTTCAGTAAACAACATAGAATTCTCATGGAAAATAAACTTTATAGATTCATGGACAAAACAAACAAACAAACAAAAAGATGAGGAGACCTGAAGCCCCATTTGTATGGGCCTTGTGAGCAACCTGATCTAGTGAAAGATGTTCTTGCCCATGGCAAGGGAGTTGGTCTAGATGATCTCTGAAGGTCACTTCCAACCCAAACCATTCTGTGATGCTATAAAAGAAAGAAAAGCCCCAGAAAGAAAATAACATCTCAGCCGAGATGAAGAGTGGTAGTCTGGAATATGCTGGAATCAAGCACATGACTGAAGATGAAAAGCATTCAAAACAAATTATTCCATAAAAAAATAACTGATCAAAGGGAACTTTTCCAGTATCTACTGTATTCTGGTAATAAAACTAGAGATACCAACTCATCTGTATGTAGAAGGGACAACTGCAAATATGAATCAATTTTGTTTTTGTAGAAGAGCTATAACTTGACTTTGTTTTATGCCCACTGCAAAATACTGTTCACAGTCCTTGTAGAGAGGTTCACAGGCCAGAGCTTTCCTGTATCTTTTGAGTTGCCTAAACTTCCCAGCTCCTCTCTTGCAAAAATACATCAGTCTCTGGAAGGGTCTTGCCACATGCCTTACCTCTAAATTCTTCTGTTACAAGACAAGGGAACAAGGAAGAGGCTTCCTGTGCTCCAACAGTACTGTACTCTTTTGTTTCCCATTAGTTTGCTCCTGCTTTGAGTTAATGTCTCAAAGTTTGGATTTCACTAAATTGAATTCAGGAGAACATAAAAACCTGAGGGTTTTGTTTTATTAAAAGAAAATGCATAGAATTTTTTTTTATCTGCGGCAATTTTTCCACTTCCCACAATTCAACCCATTTGGAAGCTAAACTTAGTCAATTATTCACGTTCCCAAAGGGCAAATGCAGCCTAGTTATCAATGTTTCTTAAAAAGCTGACAAACTAATTAATTAACACACAGTTCCCATTAAAATGGGTGGACTTGTCATTAAGTCATTAAATTCCTTGGCTACTCGGTGATTAAAATCCACATCCCCAAAGCGTAGCAGGATATTGCCTGTGTACATCAAGGTGCTATTGCATGAATGATGAGCAATAAAAATAATTTACAGAAGTCTGTCCATTCTGCCAGCTTCCCTTTCAAGTGATTGGAGGGACAACTTATCAATTTAAATTAAAATCCCATGTATCATTACAAGAACAACAGAAATTGATTGCAACATCTCTTGATTACAATCCCAGGAGGATTAGAAGCTCTTGAAGTTTCATAATTAAAGAATGGCATGTCTACACATTTGTCAATCTACCACAATATCAGAACTCCTACTAAGAACCTATGAAAGATTTTTCTTAACAGGGTAGTACACCTAGATCCAGAAAAAGAGTACTTAATGGCAGAAAAAAAATTAAAAACAATTTCTATAATTAAGTTTCAAAATAACTCCAACTTTAAAAAAAAAAGGGGAAAATTTCTATTAATGCTTTTCGATGAACAGTTTCTAAGTAGTAAGGTGCACTTTTATTTTCATAACATGATTAAAGCCCATTTTTAATTTTTTATAAAATCAATAATTCTCTCGTTTTAGTGCCATGTTTTATTATTTTCTTTGTATGCCCCTGTTATGGTAGAACTAATCACGTTGTCCTACGCAGAGGACTGTGATAAAAGTTAATGAATAAACACCTACTGTGCAGAGCTGATTACTAGTAGCACAGGCTCACAGTAAGGGCACTTTGAGGGAAGAACAAGCCTTTATTTGCCTCTCCTTGCTGAAAGCCAGTAGCACCACCCTGCAAGTCATCATATCCAGCTGCAGGCAAGCTAGTGTGGCAGGAGAGTCTGAAAGAACCCAACTTCCCTCCAAGATAAATTTCTTTGTGCACTAAAGTGCAGCTTGAGCATCTTTTTGATGATCACAGCACCTGATAGAGACGTTAATTTGCTACGAGCCTTTTGAGCCGATTTCACATTATAAGGGAAGAAAAGGGAAAACATCCCTGTAATGTTTCTAATGCATCAGAAATAGGATCTCCCCACAGACACACATGGGGCCCACAGGTCAAACATCATACGGGATTTCACAAAGCTCTTTCTTCGTGCATCGAAGGACCTACTGCTGGCTTGTGTCAGCTGCCCAGACAGTTTTCATCAGCAATAACAAGCACTGTTCCTGACCTGAAGAGCAAAACCATCCCTCATTCCCTCCTTTGTACCAGCAGAGCAAGGATCTGTGACTTCAGATCTAATGATGCCTTAGAAGTTGTGTGTTCGTCTCTCTTACGCACTGTTCAGCTGCTACATTCTCACACTTTTCCTGCTACTAAAGTGACAAAATTGAGGAAGATTCTGCTAAAATTCAGACAGGTTTTTTTTGATCTCCATAGTGTCCCAGGACCAGAAAACCTGAAACGATACATACAGAAATAAGCATATTCTTAGCATGGCATGACTGCATTGTAGCAAGTGCCCATGTATGTCGTTCTGTCAAGGACAAACTATATGAGGACTATAATGGAGAAGAGACATGTAGGTAAAGATTAGGAAAGGTGAATCTGGAACTTACACAGGTATGTTCCCCTGCCCATGACAGGGGGGTTGGAACTAGATGATCTCTACATCCCTTCTAACCCAAACCAGTCTGTGATTCTGTGATTCTGAGAGATTTCAATATTCCAGAAGATGGACAGAGGATTAAAAAAAACCAAAACCGACCTAATCAAACCAAAAAACAAAAGCAATGTAAATCCTGTTGGAATCAGTACACTCAGTATTTACTCTAAGTGATAAAAGAAAACATCCAAAAATTTTATTCTGGATAAGGTAGACACCAAAGGTCTGTTTAACGGCCAAAGTTGTACTCCTGGAACATTGCCTTCTTGCAAACATCCATTTAAGGGAGAGTAAAAACAAATAAACAAAGCACAGTCTCTGGAGCTCAAAAAATTTCAAGTCAGCCTAGGTTAGGAGCTTCACCTACCAAAGCTCCTAAGCCTATACTCATTTCTCCTTCAGTTTTCCCCTCAGTTTTAGTTATTATTGATGTCGCTGGATACATCGCCTACTTATATTAAATGAAAATGTTCCAAAGCCGCAATTGCATCCAACGAGAAGCTGAAGTTTGGAGGGAATCATTTTAACTAACAAGTGTGAAAAGTCAGCATTGATCAAAACACAAATGCATTAGGCAGGAACATTTCCAAACTAAAGCAGGACTTTCTTAGCTTTCTTGATAGCGGGCTGAACAGTTTTAAAAGCTTCTGTAGCTTTCAGTCCTAGATCTACATTTTAAGCTTCAAACCCAACCCTCTTTCAAATCCGATTTCTTTTTCCTTACTATAGGCTTCTGTCTGGCAATGCAATTATTCTTGCTCCTGACATTTGTCACAGATACTTAGTTTAGTTTCCTGGTGTAACCAAACAGGACCCCTTTCCACCACTGTTTCTTTTTATTTTATGTGGGCTTGTGGCAAGAAAAAGAAATCTAAAGAATTCTTCTTTTAGATGGACATATTGCTCAGGAAGAGGAGGAAACACAGAAACTGAAATGATAGGACAAAATCCTTGCTAAGAGTATTAATTAAATAACCATAAATGGGCTGAAGTAGGAGGGGTCAGTTTTGTTTTCTTTTCTTTTTTTTAATCAGATCAACAAAGTGGGCAACACTTTTTCCTTGTGGAAAAAAACTAGTTCTTATGTCAGAGATTAGATAAACCATTTGTAGACCTTAATGGATGTTTGTAATAAGTAATTTTCAATTCTTTCTGTGAGCTTCCTGTCAGCTATCTAGAATCTGAGGTTTAGAATAATTTGTAACTCATGCCCCTGGCACGGAAAAACTTCATTGCTACAAATACAAGCAATTACCTCGGGTTTTGTATTGCAGATTGTTGTCAGCTGGAAAGCCAAAAAGTAATTAATACCTCCATTTTAATGAAAAAGCCTTTGGATTATTTGGTTTAGCTTAGTTACTATATGTTACCATCTCAATTTCTGTTATCTACAGAAAGAAGAGCAAATACTTCCACACAGGAAAAGACAAACTCGATATTTACACAGAGAAAACAAAATATGAAAAGGTACCTTGACATATTTCTATTGACCACTCTTAGAAGTGTCACCACTGTGAAAACCTGCTCCAGTATTTAAGTAAGTGCATGTCTTCAAATCCTGTAAGTTCTGGAATTTCCCCTCGGTGACATGGAGTAGTTGGCAGTATCATTGTGCAAGGAAGGCTGGCAATCTCCAGCTTAGTGCCACACAAAGTTAACCTGCAAACCCCCTCAGACGTGCTTCTGAAAATAAACCTGATTACATTTCCCACTATGAACACGATTATACGGACAAATTTTACATCTCAGTTTCTGAAATTTTACTGCTGTGTTTGAATAAAAGCCTGTTACATGCTATTTTCTGTGCTCCTAAAGCACAGCAAATCTTACAATATGCCCTAGCAGAAATGGAACAGAAAATACCACTTAAACCTCAAGATTAAAAGTAGCATGTCCTTCACACAATAAAATTTGGAGCTAATATACTTATCCTAAACCAAATTTGCACCGAATATGGCCAACGCTTAGCAACAAGCCTTAAAAAAGCACCCATTTCTCTTCCATATTTCTCACGGAGACTTGTACTGATGAGCATACTGGGACATCATTGACATTTGAAGATGTTATTTTTCACCAAAGCACAAGAGTGTTTTGTGACTCTCTTGCCAAGGTAGGCTTCTAAACCTGTCAAAAACTTTAGGAAAAAGACTGAGACGGAAGGAGGCAGGGGGAAAGTGAGAGGTGTTTTATGGACCACACTGACTTTTCTGCAAAATGAACGTGATAATTTTGAGGTGCCAGCACAATTCCCTCCATAACTTTGCAGGCAAACACGATGAAATAAAGCCCATCACATGCTTGGTGCGTGCACCATTAAAAAACTTTGCCAGAATGTGAAAGTAATACTAAAGGCATCACAAGAATGGCTGCAGCTTAGGCAAAGGAACAGAACATGTGTATTGATCTTTTTCTCATTTTTTTCATGTTCTTTTGGAACATGTTAATATATATTTGACACTTTTTTGTCAATCAAGGTCCCGTTCTTTGGTCTCTTTCCTGCTACTGGCTTCTTTTCTGGAACAAGGAGTGTCTCTCATCTCTTCTTTATCCTCCACTTCAGTCAAACTGTCACTCAGTTTCACAGAATCACAGAATCACAGAACGTTAGGAGTTGGAAGGGACCTCAAAAGATGATCTAGTCCAACCCCCCTGCCAGAGGAGGATCACCTAGACTACATTTCCTTTAATAGTGATTAATTTCCACCTTACTTCCTTTAACAGTGATTGTTACCATAGTCAAAGTTTCCCCCCAAAAAAAAAAAAAGAAAATGAGCTGCACAACCTCTTCACTGCTCTGTTCTTTTTTGGCTTGGGTCTTGGTGGAGGGAAGCTATTGGTGGCCTGATAATAAATTCCAGCAGGATGTAAATTTGGGAGCTTAAGAACGTTTCCAAGCTTCTGGGTCTGGTCATATGTCCTACCTACAACCACAAGCTTTGTATTAAACCTGGTGTCTTTCAGAAAGAAACCCATCCACACAGGATGAATTAGAAGCCTTAACTCTCATTGACCAGGTCATTACAGCACATAGTCACAGCTTGACTGAGAAACCACCTCAGCTGAACAGATGGTGTCCCAGTTCAGACACCCTCATTGCCTTGAGAGAGTGAAGTCATTAAGAATTAGCTTCTCTGAGAAGTTCTCTATCTTCTTTCCAGGGTAGATGGTATGTGACAAACTCTGTTGGCTGGTGGCTGAATAACAGAACATTAAGAAAATTCAATAGCTTCACATCCTTAACTGCACTAAATAAATTGGGCAGAACATCCTTCCCCAAGTCACCACAGGGTTCAATGACCTCTTTTAACCACAATCTCCAGCTTCTACAAAGAAAATATGCTGTTAGCTGGCAAATTTTCTTCTCCCAACTCTGTACTCACATGTAGCTGTAAGCCATCCAGAAATAGCTGCCAGACCATGAACAGATGAGGATTAACCCTCTATAAAATGTTATTTATAGCAGGCAAACTATTAACTATGAATTACTAATTCTTCCAGTGGTTTCTCTGTGACATTCTACATTCAAACTTTCCTAAATTTCCCTGAATAAAGCTCCTTTTCTTTTTTCCACAATAATTTATTGTGCTCAGTTTATCTTTTTTTCCATTTCAATATTCACTGCTCTATTTTGACAAGATTATTTTGCCTGCTGATGAGGGCTAGGCTGATCAGACAGATTCTCTTGTTTCTTAGACCTTACTGGTATGTATCCTAATTGTTATAGAAAGTCATGAGCCATGGATCAATTTTTTAAGACACGGGCAAAACCCTACTTTACTACTCATTATAGAAAAAATATTAATAAATGTGGCCTATAAATCATATTACATAACTCATCAAATGGTTGGCTGGGAACTGTCCTACTTATTATTCCTACTTATTTAAACAGAATTTTTTAAAAAAAAAAGAAACCAACAACAACAAGCTCTTCTGAAATTTGCAGTTAAAGCAAGAACCTGTTCTGTGGATACCTAATGCAGTCATAGAATCACAGGATCTCCTGAGTGGTGAGGGACACATCAGGATCATTGAGTCCAACTCCTGGCTCCACACAGGACCAGACAAATCAGAGCACATGACTGAGCACATCACTAAGTATTTGTATTTGAAGAGTTGATCTGAAACCGCTGTACCACTCTAGCAAGTAAGAAAATGGTTTCATGCAGTGAAGGCAATATATTAAGAAAAAAAGTCTGGGTTTTTTTCTTCTGTAAAATGTTCAATCTTTTCCAATATATATATTTTTTTGTTATGTAGTATTTCTACATAACATTCCTATCAGATTTTATTTCCATTTGAAAAAAAGGAAAGAAAACAGCAAGTATTGGATAAAATTGGAAATTCCCCATGGGAATTATTATCCCCAAAACCATTGTTTCATCTAGCTGTAGCCCATTGGCTGAGAATTTAACCAGCCTTAGACATTTTAAAGTCTGAAATTGATCAATAAGCGGTGTCCTTCATGCATCAGCAAGAAACGTAATCCTACAGTAGTTTTACTTGTGTGCATTGTTATTCCTTATCCTTTTGCCCCTGAGAAAATATTGACTCACTGTTAATATTCCATCAGTAAATTGCTGTTGAGCCCTGTGGGACTAGAGTCAGAAAACTGAAGGCCTTGAGCCCTTCCAAACTTCAAAGAGTATATGATCAGATTCCTGTTCTCTCTGTTGTATGTGTCTAGTAGCTCAAATCAAGAGTTACACCCACCAGATGCAATGTGAAAGAGCACTATCTGAAAGAAAAGTTGATATTCCTCTAGGAATTAAAAATAAATATCCATCCAATCCTAATCCAATAAATGGATTTCCAGTAAATGTTATAAGCTAAAGAAAAAATAAGGATGCCTGGGAAAACAATACCTTGAAAACAGCTCTATATTACACATTTGCATTTCTGACATACTCATGATCTAATATACAGAATTTCATTCTGAAGGTCCAATCCTTTTCAATGTCTTGATTTCAAATTCAAGCAAGAAAAAAAAGTTTAAATAGTACATCAATATTTAATTAAAATCTTGTGTGCTTCCACATTTTCCTTCTTTTTTTCTTTTAAGGGAAAGAAACAACAGCTATTTGTCTCAGTCTTTTAAAGCACCACTGGCTTTAATCAATGAAATTTTCAGGCTTTTTGATGTCACAGCCATAAGCTAGAAATTTCAGAGCCTAATTATGACTATTGGTCATTTTTGCATTTTGTCCATTACATTCCAAAAATTACCAGTACTCAACACTCAAAATCAGATATGAGTAATTAATCTGCTTGTAGATTACTAGCCTACGTCATAGACTTCCATTTTCATAATATATCATTTACATGCTTTTACCTCTAACAGCAACAGGAAAGGAAAAAAAATTATTAAAAAAAGAAAAAAGGAATGTTTTTCTCCAGTCTTCTCAAGAACTGAATCTCTGAAGAATTTTTACTTTACTGGACACTGAGGACAGTTGCTAGCAATCCGACAAATAAGGTGAATATAAATCCTGCAAATAGCTAACAGGTGTTATTATTCAGCATAAGGAGCTTTCCAAAATGAGATTTGTGTCAATCATTTTCCTACCTTCAATTTCTCTAAGGTTTTTTGATTATCACAGGTGTCTCTGGGGAAAGTTACATGTAATGATAAGTGATTGACAACTGGCTGCGTGTATGGGTGTTTTCCAAGGGTTCTGTACTTGATAATTTAACTCCAAATGAATGCTTAATAGATGGAAATAAGCATGATAGAATGCCTTATTAGTCTATGACCTGCCTGCTAATGAGATGATTTCAAATTGAGGAAATTCAAACTGGAGAAAACAGAGTGCAAAGGCTAAAGATGAAAGACAAAAGTGAAGAACTGAGCTGACAAAACAAGAGTGAGATAATCCAGTTTTACCCTAGCAATCAATATAAAAGTCTACAGGCTATATTTTTATAGTCTTTTTCACAGGTGGTACTTCATCCAGAAAGCAGCGAAAGTACAGGGAGTCAAGGTATAATAGTCCCAGGTTTAACAAGATTTAGACTCTCTGAAAAGAAAAATAGGAAGCAATTTAGTAACAGTCAGTGTCCTCCAAGGCTAGAAGTCTTGGTAATCAAAGAACATAACAGAAAAACAGACTCTTGCTAACATGGAAATTAACAGCTCAATCAAACCTAAACTGTGTTTAACTAATATGTACTGTAAATGGCATTTCCTATTATAGTGCTTAGAGAAAGGAACATAGCACAGCCTTTACACACTACGTAAATAAAGTGTGTTGTAGACACACACAGAGCATTAAATACAGTCACATTCAAAGCCCGCTGGTGCTAATGGAAAATAGCCTTTATTTAATCCTCATTCTCTCTGTTGGAGATTTTTGACAGTGTGAAGATCTCTGGAAAAGGTACAAAAGTATGATCCTGGATTATGTTCTCTTTACTCTTCCTAATTACTTAGTACTAATTCTGCAGTAAAAGGTCTAGAAGTCACATTTAACTCTTTTCTTTTTTTCCCTTTATGTTACCAGTAAAACTTCTCTCTTGTATTGCATCAGGGTTGAGTGGACCCGGTTTACCTAGTAGACACACAGAGGCACCTGTCACCACAGGAGGAATTTCTGATAAGCACAGAACACTACAGAAAATAACAGGTGTCCACGTGTCTCCTGATATCCTCAGCACAGTTGTAGTAAGTTTCAGCAAGACCCTTATTTTTCAAGATATCCTCTCATCATCTTAATTCTCTGATGCTTTATCTTTCCAGAGAGAATAAAAAAAAAAAATGGAGAAAGCGGAGGGAGCATTTCTAGCCTTGTGGGCAAAAAAATGACAACATAAGAGATGGTGGGTGTCGTGGCAAAGAACCTGTGCTCTCATTCAAACACCTATCTACAGTACTTGCTTAGCAAGACCAAAAGAAGGTCTGAAGAGTTTTCAGTATGTTTCCTAAAGCAACTCTGAATTTTCATCAAACTTCAACAAGACAAGTCTTCCTTTGCACGCCAGTTTTCATGGCACTAAGAGCAATTAGCATCTGTTAACAGGCATTTTCCAGAGTGCAATAAAAACATACAGTGAGTATTGCTGGAGCACAGATTCTCCCTTCACGGTGATATTATATCCACAAGAGAGAGGGAGAGACAGAAGGATACTTCTCTCACTTGGTAGCCCCAGACAATGACTATCATAATAAGCAGAATGTAAGATGAAACAAGCCAAACCATTAGCATTTCTCAATTAATCTTCAGTCCCAACACCGCACTTGGAGTACTGTGTGTCTCATCACACAGTTGATTACCAAGCCCACAAAAAGAACCCTTATTTATTCTATTTAATCAAAACTCCAGTAGTGAAAAAAGTTACATTATCTAAATATTTGGTCTGCAAGACAGCAGTCGTGTCATAACATCCTGAAGTCTGCCCTCACCAGTCCATGCCTTCAATGGACAGCAGTATAGTCAAAGCAAACAGCAAAAGGTTTGGTTTGGCGCATCAAAAGTTACCAAGGTGAAAAAAACACATGGCTGGAACAGTGTTTTGCAATAGCCCTGGGAAAAAAAGGTGAGTATTTCTCTTTGTTGTAAAAGGAAAATATTGGTATACACAAATATCTTCATTACAGACAGCAACAGGAAAGAAAGTAGGAGCAGTGTATGTAACTCAAAGCTCAGGCGTTGACAGTTATGTAATGAAATGTTTCTGTAGTTGGTAGCACTGTACCAGAAACAGGACTGTCAGAGCTGAACCTAGTATCAAGAGTCTTTTAGGAGAGGTCAATGAAAAAGGAAAAAATTTAAAAGCACGTTTCTGTTTGTGGAAGAAACCATTCACCATTTGTACTGCAGAATTCTTAGGTAATCTTTTTAGAAAGACCCAGACACAGCTGTGTTTATGCTTTCAGATACATACTTACATTCATCTGAATATAACAGTAGTAGGTAATTTTACAAATTAATTAATTAAATGTGTTCTGTGGGAGTCTGCTGTCTCATGATACATTTTTATATCCTTGGTAGAAAGAAAACAATGCAGACATTAGTATAATACCTTGCTTATTATTCATAATACTTTCTTCTCTGGATTCCTAGGTAACGAGTGCAATAATACATCAGAAGCATCCTAGTGAAAAGAATTTCTGATGCATCCTGAGTCTAAACATTACCATCATTTTGAGAGATACTTCCAAATGTCAGAGAGCAAATTACATTTGATGTCAAGCCAAAGCATTTCAATGTAGAAGCATCACTTCAGGTTTCTATTAATAGAACAATCTACTCTAAGAAGGAAACACTACTCTGCTTTTAGATGGTCTCCCTTGGAGTTTCAGGTATTCAACATGAATTTCTCATCATATTTTCATTCTCTCACTCTTAGATTTATAATCTTCCAGTGACCCATATGCCCATAGAGTGTCCCCTTTATTTCAATTTGATAACTTCATTGTTTACTGATATTTCTATTCAGGGTCTCATATGGTAATGTTAAATGTTTAAAGTTAAGTAAATTCCAGTCTGTTGTCTTATAATTAAACATAAACTGAAACATGAAGATATTATTGTTCATCTCACACCATAGCATTATTGTTTCTGGCTTACATGAATAAGTCTGCAGGAGTTAAAATGCTCACTAGCCGAGATTTAAAGTTGTCAACATATTTAGTATCATGCTCATCCAAAGCATCTTTTAACCTTGAAAACCATCCAAAGCTTTTCATATTTTATGCCTTAAAACATTTGGGCCATCTTTTCAGAATGAAAGAAGCTCTTTTCAAAGAGATAACTGAGAATATTAAGTGATTCCTTGTAACTGTGAGTTCTACTTACAAAAATAACCTTCCCTTACTTCCTCAGCATTCTGCAGCAACACTGGTAGCCAAGAGCAGATTTCTTTCAGCTGCCTGAGAATTTTAGCACTTATAGGCCTCTTAGTCAATGAAAAAAGAGCATAAACTGTTAGCATAAACTGTTACTTGTAAATACTTAGGACAGGTGTCTCAAAAGGATACCTTGAGAGAAATCCATCTTCTCTCTCAACTGGCTCTACAAAGAATCTAGGTGATTAGCTTGAATCAAACATCTAGAGGGTTTATAAATGGCTTGGATGTGATGAGAGGTGTGCCACCCAAGTGGTTTCCTCTTCTATAATAACAGTAAAGCCTGCAGGTCTCCAAGGTAATTAAGCTGTGGAGAGATGCTAATGCAAATTAACACCACTAGCAGTTATCCAGAGCCCCTCAAACAATGACAAAAGTTAAAATTAAAATGTTATTAAAAAAGGAAAAGAGAAGACTGAGAGGGGATCTCATTAATGCTTATAAATATCTGAAGGGCAGATGTCTAGAGGATGTGGCCAACTCATTTCAGTAGTGCTCAGTGACAGGAAAAAGGGCAACAGGCACAAATTGGAACACAGGAAGTTCCATCTCAATATGAAGAAAAAAATATTCACTCTCAGGGTGACAGAGCCCTGGGACAGGCTGCCCAGAGAGGTTGTGGAGTCTCCTTTTCTGGAGACATTCAAAACCCACCTGGACATGATCCTGTGCAACCTGCACTAGATGAACTTGCTTTAGCTGGGGCGGGGGGAGGGTTGAGGGGGTGGACTCTACCAATCATGAGTCTGTGAGTCTTAGAGTACAGCAAGTAACATCCAGGACCTACAAGCATAATTATGGGCAGTTGTCCCTTTGGATGTAGGACACTATACTTCATGTGTACTACAAAGGCTGAATTTCTGATTCAGGATTTGCAAACTGTTGTATATTCACCTCAGATTTGCAGTGCTGGAATACCCATTCTCCCATGGCTTCTTCACTTCCCCAGTTAAATGGCCAGTTACAAAAGCAATGCCATATCTCTACTTTCACCATAACTCTGGACACACGGTGGCTATAAGGCAGAAGCCTCGACACCAGCAGAGGCCTATCATGGACTCATTTTTTCTAGGTCTGTCATGTTAAAATAGTGCAAGTCGTGCTATTCTTGTAGCTCCCATTTTTATTCTTTACCTCACTTAAATTATTTTGAAAGCTCGTTAATAGACTTTTTAAAAAGGTATTTAATAACCTGTTATACTTGTTTTAGGCACATGGATCCATTCTAGGAACACACAACATCCTTGTCTTTAAAGCAGAGAGACATGGATGCGATGGATGGATAAGGAATGGATGGATGGATGGATAACTCAGTGCATAAGGAATTGGCTGGACAGTGATACTCAAATAGTTGTGGTCAACGGCTCAAGGTCCAAGCAGAGATCAGTGATGAGTGGTGTTCCTCAGGGGTCAGTATTGGGACCGGCATTGTTTAACATCTTTGTCAGCACCATGGAGAGTGGGATTGAGTGCACCCTCAGCAAGTTTGCGGATGACACCAAGCTCTGTGTGCACAGTCAACATGCTGGAGGGAAGGGATGCCATCCAGAGAGACTCTGACAGGCTTGAAAGTTGGACCCATGCAAACTGCATGAAGTTCAACAAAGCCAGGTTCAAGATCCTGTGCATGAGTCAGGGAAATCCTAAGCACAACTACAGGCTGGGTGGAGAATGGACTGAGAGCAGCCCAGAGGAGAAGATCTTGGGGGTAGTTGTTTGATGAAAAATTCAACAAGAGCTGGCAATCTGTGCTTGCAGCCCAGAAAGCCAACCATCTCCTGGGCTGCATCAAAACCAGCATGACCATCAGGTCAAGGGAGGTGATTCTGCTCCTCTACTCCACTCTTACGAGACCCCACTTGGAATACTGCACCCAATTCTAGGGCCCCAATGTAAGAATGTTGCATTGTCCCTCTGGACCTGTTGAAGAGAGTCCAGAGGGCCACAAAGATGATCAGAGGACCGTGGTACCTCTCCTATGAAGGTAGGCTTGTTCAGTCTGGAGGAGAGAAGGCTCCAAAGACACCTTCTGCAAACTTCCAACGCCTGAAGGGGGCCTACAAGACAGCTAGGGAGGGACATATTATGAGGCACTGGAACAGGTTGCTCAGAGAAGCTGTGCCTACCCCCACCCTGGCAGTGTTCTAGGCCAGGTTGGATGGGGCTTTGGGCATGCTGGTCTAGAGGAGGGTTAGGAACTAGATGATCTTTAAGGTTCCTTCCAACTCAAACCAGCCTTTGATTTTATGTTTCCAGGATTCTATTTTTTTTATATTTGACCCATTTTTTCTTCAAGTATTTATGTACACACCTGCACTGAATAGCTACTCGGTTTTACATTGATGGATTTATTCTTCCATGATTCTCAACTTACAGAGGACACTCTAGAAGTTGATCTAAAGGATCTTAATATCGATGGTCTTTCTAAATGCACTGAATTCAAACTCTTAGGTGACATTTGGAAATCTCTATTTGTTCTATTTGTTTTAAGCATCCCTTTAAATAATCAAACACAATTACTGTCAACACGCAGAAAGTAGATTATATTTTTTCAAAGATTTTTCTTCCAAAAGGCTAGGATTAGATACCTATACCTTCTTTTCATAGATCCCTTGTCCTCAACTAGCAAGTTCTATTTCTTTGATAGAATTAGTGCAACCAGCAATTTCCCCAGTGGGAAGGGGTAGGAGGAGGAAAGAATCTGAGCTTCATTAGTCTGAAAAGAACCTAACAATCTATAAAATTAAGGACATTAAGGTATTAGATAGAAAAATAAGGCTTTGTTCATCTGAAGATCAGAGCTTGGAGTATGAAACACAGGAGTGTACAAAATGTCTTTTTCTATTGTTAAATAATGTTACCGTGTCTCTTGTGATGCAATAAGAATTAGATAACTATAGCACATGTGTAACGAATGCTTAATGCTCTGCAACCCTCTTTTTGGAAATTACCTGAATATGTATGTGTAATAAACCTTATAAGGCTGCTCTGTTAAAAAAAGTAGAATGTGTCACAACATTCTCAGTGACCCCAGTCATGTTTTCCAGACCTCACACCTTACTAGAGCACACTAAGGCAAGGAAAGAAAGGGAAGGGAAGGGACACACTCTGGGTTTTAACTTCAGTGTAGCATCGGGATCTGGCTAGGGCTGTGCCCAGACTTGGTAAGTTTACAAGCATTTCTATGTCTACTAGTTAACATGCCTCCAGAAGTGCCAGTTCACTACGTAAGTGAGATGCCCAATAAGAGAACCTGCAGAAGGAGTAGTGTTTCCTTAAATTGATGCAACCATGGTTAATGGTAGTCTAGTTATGATTTTAAGTTTTATCAGAGTTTTATTTGATCCATTATGTATTCTACTACAAGACAGGATTCCTTCCATGAGAAGAAAATGCAAAGACACCAATGTATGTATGATCCTCTACAGAGAACAATAGCATCCAGCACAATATGAGTTTTTCTGACTGTTTTCGATTGCCCATTATAATACCCTCTTGACAAAAAATGCTGTGAAGTTACCAGTGAGGGGATTCTGCCCACAGTGAGAGTGACAGATCTATAGGTGGAGGTCTAGCATGATCTACAGCTCCTCTGTCTACCCACTACATGAAGCCAGGTAAGTGACACCTCAGGAAACTTCAACTAGAAATCTGGCGGCTTTAATTGCAGTGCTGGAGTGATGTCAGTCTGTTAGTTCTGGGACTAGCAAGGTGGGCTTCAGATTACTCAAGAGGTGACAAGAGCAGACTAAAAGGTAAATGTGGCAAAGAAAAGAGTCAAGAGTAGAAAGCAGGAGAGGGGAGAAGAAATGAGAATAAATATTAGGAATACTGTGTTTTGGGGGAAGGGTGAGGAGCTCAAGTTTTGGGGGAAAGATACAATTGTGGTTTTACCCTGCTTATTTTTAGCAGAGAAACAGTTGCACAGCATCATCTCTATTTAAAACAAATGCAGTTATCATCCTGAATCCAGAAGCAATTAGTGCTGATTTGGAACTAGTTCAGATTTAACACCCTTTCTCTGCCATCTCAGGTTCCCATTTGCTTGTAGGCTGATAGCTATAGCTGCCATGTTGCTGGATTTTACTGCTTGCTGACTGCTATGAAGAACCCAAAAGGTCAATAAATCACCACAGCTTGGACTCCTCAAAATGTCATCCAATCTCTTTGAGATCATCAAAATTCTAAAAAGTGCTCTGCAAAGAAATGTACTCTTGTTACTGTTTAACTGATATGAATCAAATTGTTTGACCAAGATCTTAAAAAAGATTGATACACCAAGGATAAGGCAAATAGTCAATCCCCATTGGGCAATATCACCTCCTGACCTCAACGACATCCACAGATTGACGAACTCTGAGGGTTTAAAAATAAAGGATATTTTGAGTATCTTTATCCTCTGAAAGATAGAGTTTCCCCGGACACTTTGATTTGTATGCTACTTAAACAGAGCAAAACCTCTTTCACTTGTTTGCAGAAGTTTATTAAAGGTAATTTTGAGCCTCTGGTGCATTTATATAGCCTTCTTATGGTCTGACAACACCTTGAGAGCACAAGTGCAATGATAAGCATTTAAATAAAAAAATTATAAAAATCTAAGGTTGTTTCGCTTTAACATCTCTGTGTTTCATTTCTGATCCTGTCTTCATCTTAAGACTCAGCTAGATCCTGAATCATTGATTCATTTTTCACTTTGATGAGGCTCTCATCTGGCTCAGTAGGACTTGTTAAGTAATGGCCATGACCTCGGTGCACTCTCTATGGAGTATCAAGCTTGCTTGTGCAGAGTGAAGAACACACTGTAATCACTTTGGGAAACCATTTATTTCACACTGTGTTCACAAAATCTGCAACATTTCAAAGGGGTATTAGAAGGCTGAGAATTCTAAGTGAAAAAACCCATATTTGAACCAATACGTTTTTATCCAACTTAAGTTACATTAAGCATGTAATTTTGCTAAAATCTTACAGTGGGTCTGAGAAATAAAAACAATAATGAATATTTGGTCTTTACCTCTACCTCTATTAAGTCATGCAAGAGCATTTCATGTCTGCTACGAGATTCCTGAACCAGCCAGTTAACCATTCTAGTCACTGTGACTAAGTTGGTACAAGTAGGCCAAGCACTTCTGAACTCCCACATCCAGGTGCACTTCCAAGTCTTTCCTTCTGACTTCATATTGAGGGAGGACTAAAGTGTAAACCAATTCTCAGCCCCTTGGTGTTGGCTTCTGCAGGAAAGGACCAAGGTAATTGAACTGGAGAGGAGCCGCAAAATTATCTGAAGAAACACTCAATTTGAACAATCAAGGTACTTCTGCCACTCCTAGGTACAGCCAATATTCAGCTGTGGAGAGCACTAGGTCTTCAGATGAGAGTATAAAATAATCTGTTCTGAACAGCCACATGCCTGACAGATTTCTCCCTTACTAGAGACACATGCACTCAAACACACACACAAGCAGCCTTCAAACATGAACCTGACAACTGAAATGCATCTAGTCTTAAATTTCCTTTAGTTAGACCCAGCTAAGTTGACACAACAGTCTCTTTCACAGGCTTCTCATATATTTTCAGGGCACAAGCAATTTCTCTTGTCAGAACACACAACGAAAGTGAGCCAGTACAACTATAAGGTCTTTAGGCCATCAGGACAAGAGCGAGTTCCCCACCTTCCTCAGTATTCTCTCCATATTCCATATTGGTCAGTAGATTATTTATACTTTAACCCTTCCATCCTCACTCTAGCTTTACTGTTCACCCTTCTGTGATGTATAATTGCTGAAAGGAAATAGATTTACAAAACTAAAATACTGTGTCCCTTGAAAACCAGCAGAGAAAACGACACATTTGTAGGGTGCAGCTGGTTTTATCCTAAATTAGATGTCTATGTTTGATCAAATTATAACTAATCCCAAAAATACTTCTTTCTCTACTGTTTAATACTGCTACTAATTCAGAGTTAGCTGTCAGATATTAAATAAAACATAATCTAACTGAATTTTTCCATACACATTTCTCCCCGGTTGTATTACCGTGGCTAATAGGAAACTCCAGGCAAAGTGAAAACAACACATGTAATTTCCCAAATAACTCTTGAGCACAGGGTTTTCAGAGGTCCTCCAAGATGTCTGTTGTTCACATTATTTTCCTCTCCAGCAAGACATCTTGTTGTTTTCCCTATAAATTAGGCCATTTCTTGTTCAGTCAATTTCCTTCCTCCTTACCTATTCAGCCAGATAAGTCGGATATTTCTTTTACATTACGTGTTCCTCTCTCCTGTCCTAATCCCATGATCACCAGTTCCTTCATCATGTAATCACTTTTGCATATAGAACACCATCTTCTCTCATCTATTTCTGGGAAATTCCTTAATTGTCCACTTCAACCTTGTACAGAGAAGAATAACGCTAGTGGTCCTTCCCTCTTCTCCCTCCCCACGTCTCCACTCTGTTCTCATGTGAACAGGAGCTCCTTTTGTTAAAAGACTTCCATCGGGAACAGAGTTTCAATTTAAAGTAAGTGTTGAATATGCCTCTACTTTCAGATGAGTCCTGACTGATGCTGTAAAGTATGTCACAGAGATTAACTTCCATGTAATCCATGGACCACTGTGGAAAATAAATGGAAAATACGTTTTTTCTTCCCAGGCATTAACAGATAGTTTACATGAAGATTGCTGTCAAAGGCTGCAACTCTACCACCACCTTCCAGAACTCCTTATTCTTTAGAATTGTACCCAGACATGATCATGTTAGTAACAGAAAGTATTTTTAGACATACACATTTCATTGGTTTCTTCCCTGGAAAAGGATAATTTGACCGATACCTTTTCAGAAGCACAGACAGCATCAGACTAGTGATCAGTTGGAATTATCTTTACATGACCTGGAGACGATTTCTAAGCAAAAGAACTATGATCCTGACTACAACACTTCCACCCACAGAGCAGCATGTTCTGCTGCACAGGATCAAAGCAAGAGGTGAACCAGTGAAACAGCCTTTCTACATTCTGTCTCGCTCTTTCTAACTCTGCAGAGTCCCTGAGAAAAATGGATGTGGAGAAAACTGCTAGCCCAATTTTTATTTCAAGTTTCATTCAATACTGAATGCTACAGCAGAGATGTAATAAATCATCTGAAAGAAATTAAGTTCCTAGAGCCACCATGCTAAAGCATATTAAGTTAGATGTGATTATGACAAATGTTTGGCAGTGCATACCAACTTATTCTAACATTGGATTCTCTAACCTGCTACATTTCCTTAGGTCTGCTTTCTTGGAAGCAAATTGTGGGTGGGAATACAAGATTCTTTTCAGATAACCCTGAAACAACATCCTATATATCTGCAATTAAAAAACCAAAACAAACAACAACCCCCCCCCCCCCAAAAAAAAAAAATCCCTCAACAAACAGAAACAACCCCAAAAAACCCAAACCCACACACCAACCACCCACGCCCCCTCCCTAAAAAAAAAAGTCCCACAATCAACAAAACAAAAGACCAAACCACACAGCTCCCCCCAAGAAATCAACTAACAAACACCACACCACCACAAACCCCCAACATTAAATCCTGGGGGTTTCTGCAGCTGAACACCTACTGCAAAAAGAGAAATAAATTCTAGCATTAGGTTTGGTCCATTGTTGGAGGTGAAACCTAGCACCATGATGGTTCTCTAAAAAGAATCCTTCAGCTCTTACTACTAAGTTCAGACATAGTAATAAGGAAATGCACCTGTTTAATACCATTTTTAACCTACACCACTGGTGTCCTCAGGATGAAGGCCTTACATCCTGCTGTTCATTTTGCAGCTCCTCCCATGTCATACTATAGCCCAAAGTGGTTCATCCTTCACACATGACCAGGAAACACAATATAGACTACTGTACCCCAACAAACTGTATAGATTATTGAAATAAAATCTATCACTATGAAAAACAGACACTGAGAAATTAATCCAAATGTAAGCAAGCTCTAGAAAATACATCTAGTCAAGAAACACTAGTCCTTCAGCTAAATAACCAATCTTTGCATATTGTACTATAGAAAGTGATCAATGAACTATGGCCAAATGACAGTTTTGAGATATATTTTAGATTTAATTTGGTTCTCTTTATCACTGTTGATCTAACAGATGGAGAGGAAAAAAAGGAAGAAAGAATCATCAGGCTAACAGTAGAAGACTTAAAGATATAAAACACTCAAATATTTCCTCAGTGAAAATATATATACATTACCTACAAGCACTGTAACACTTGTTCCCCCACTATCAACAGATTATGATTACCTCCACCTTAACCTGACTTGGTTTGAATAGTCTCACCATAATCCTCCTACATCCACTTCATCAAACACGTTCTTACTTATTAGATAACACATAGTAACTATTGGACAGTGATGTAAGGAACTAAATCAGATAACTCTCCTAGCCTAAAAATATAATTTATAAGATGCTGTAAAGTATTTTATAATGAAAATCTTGGCACAGGCAAAACATCATAAAAATTCTTCCACATTGTAACAGGTAATCATTCACCTACATAAGAATGATAAATAGATATTACTGAAAAATACTGATGGCAGGTGCTCAAATTTCTTTCCAGGACAGATAATACAAAATGTTTTATAGAATGAGAGTAAAGAAGGATTTAAGAAGATAGTAAAGCATCTTACTAAGCTAATTGCAGAGCCTATTACAGACCTCCATTCTCCCATAGCCCTATCTGGTTTTTTCCAAGACGGTGTGGTAAGCAAGACGGACTCATGGCTCAACTCCAACAGTAAGATCAATCAAACTCAGTTCAGAAAGAATCTAAAGTATGACCCTAGCACATGCATTACAATTCTTTTAAATATATTTTCCTTGGGCTTGGGAAAAGCAAGGCAGAAAGGAAATCTATTCCTATCTCAAACAGTATTTTTCTTATTTATTAGCTGGATATAGTTTTCAACAGCCAGGCTAAATTTTACATTAGGTTGTCAATTCAGGAATACATTTTAAAAGAAGTATTAACTGTTCAGGCTATTTCTATTTATAAGTGAAAGAATGCTTTCAAATAGCTTTTGTCAAGAAGAAAAAAAAAGCCTGAAGTGATATTCTGTAAGCCCACAAGCTGTAGGCAGTTAGCTCTTAATATATGCTGTTCCTCTGGGAATTCAGGGGCTGGGGAGGAGAGGTAGAGAATCTGAAATAGTTTACGTCTTTTGCCTGAAGAGAGCTGCTGAGCGGGGAGGTCACTAACTTCTTTTCACTGAATGTTTAAGAAGACACATTAGTATTCTATTCTGTTGGTGGTATTATTATACACGATGGGATTTCCCATCTCAGCACACAGTATTATTACTATTTATATGGTCATTCTGTAACACTTAACTGAATAATACATATTCATATTCTGACAGAATTTGCTTGGAATTACAACAGTTTATGCATAGCCTGCAATTTTTGGCAATATGGAGAAGAACACATTCTGGCAAAAGAGTGCTCTCTTCCAGTTTCATTTTTATTAGCAAAGATCATAAAACATCCTGCTCATTAAAATCTGAATAACTTCCACTGGGAGTGCACTTTTCTGAAAGTGTTCCCCTACAGCTGGTGGCAAGACAGATCTGCTGGCTAACCAGAGCTCTAATAGGACATTATGAAACCCACAATGCAGCATGAAGACAGTTGCATAATTAGAGCACCGATTAGCATCTGTGCTAAAAAAAATGGTAAGGGCTTAAGCAAAACTGAGTAGCATGTAACAAACAACAGAAGCCATTGTTGTCAGCCTGAGGTCCTAAATGGAGCTTTTTTACATTGTATTACTGCTTCCATTGCAAGGAGGTTAAGAATAGATCCATGACAAAGAAAGCACCATATAAAATGAGGCCATAAATCACAGGTACTAGAAACAACATCAACTGTAGCACAAGACTCCACTGTGGGTTACTGTGCCTCAGTTCTCAGCATTACTCAGTCCCAGGCAGTCCAATGATAGATGTCTAGTCTAAGGGGTCTGTGGTACATCTGTGTCAACACAAATGCACTTACTTACACTGATCAGCCTCATCTAGGACTCCCACCCACTCCCAGGGGCCAGATTTCACTCCTTACCAGGGCCAAAATTTCCTGCCTCAGCAACTTGGTAGGATAACCAGTCTTCAGCTGTAATGCAGTGATACTTCTGCCTGGCCATGGACATCATTAATCCTGACCCTGACCTAGAGGCTGAGATCCTGACCTGGCCTGGGTGCGGCCCCATCCCTGCTGAAGTTTCAGGCGATAACCTAGATCCAAGTTTGTCTGTTGCCTTGGGACAGTCCAGCTACCTCACTCATGTGGATGATGAGGGAGTTAATGGCTGATGCTTACAGGCATGATAGACAGATCTCACTCAGGCAGCTCCTGCTGTGCCTAGTCTGAGCAACTTGGACAGTTACATATGTTGATTAACATCCCAGGTGGAGAATCTGGCCTTTTCCTCCACAGACTCTAAGGACTTTGTGCTGAGAGACAGATTAGGTTGTACATAGGTAAGACATTTCCAAATAGTCATTAGAAACTGTGTCTCATATGTAGTTAAGATGATCAATATCAATGAATTATGTATGTGCTGGGTGGTCACCGAGGGCAACAGCCAGCTGCATTATTAGAACCGAGCAGAGCAGTGGCTCCAGAGTCTCATCCAACCCAGCTGAAGCCACTGCTGCAAGGACCCTGCAGTGGAACCTTCCATCACCAGCCAGATGGTGACCAACTGTGCTGCTCAGTAGATTTGGCTCCCTATGAGAGCATAACTCCGTATCAAGAACCCAATAAATTAGTTTGCCTTTCTAAAATTCACCATCTGAGACTCTTTGAAACAACTGCATGAAGAACCAAAGAATTTTTTTGATCTGGAATTGTGTGTCGGAGCAATGCTGATTTGCATAAATGTAGCAGCACTTGCAGCCTTTCATATATTCACAACTGGAGGCCAGTATAGCAATTCCAGTTATTTCAGGCTAAATGTGTGAAAGCAGAACTTAAGAACACTTTCTGCCCTGTTACCAAGGTATAGAACACTCACATGCAGTGTGACACCCCCACTCCAGTTTACAGCAAAATCTCAGGCAGCTCTCTGGCATCTATCTCCAAACGCACACACACACACACACACACACACATATTTTCAAAAACCTTGTAAAATGTAACATTGGGGTGTCAACTCTCCACAGTTTCAACATAAAACAGCAACAGAAAATTCAAAGCTCTGCTTACAAAGAAACTGACAGTTAAACCCCATTGCTCACACTTACTGGTAAGATGTAGTGTGCATTTTTTTAAAGCCTTAGTTATTTGTGTCAAAGGACAACTACTGGCCTCAGATGTGTGAGAAACGAAATGGCATTGTTGTACTGCTCTGAAATCTGCTGCGTTAAAGAGTGGTTACAAATCAACATTAAATTGAAAACTTAATTCAGTATCTGTTATTGTGATTTAGATATGTCCGTGTTGCAAAGTCCCAAAAGAAGTACTAAGGGAAATCATGTTATCCAAAGCCTTACTGAAGGCATATGAACATTCTTCAGAATCTGTCACGTCTCTTATAAAATGTAGGTTTTCCTGGAAGCAGATTAAAGATTCTCTTCGAGGTACTACTAGGAGCAGATGACTGGAGACCTACTTTAAAAAACCAGATAGGCTGAGGGATTAAAAACACATGCCATATTTTTCAACTGGAAAAACCCTGAACTTAGAAGACCCTTTTAACATCATACTGAATGTTATTACACTGTAAATCTAGAAATAAATAACAGACTTGTATAAACAAGCACTAAGGAACAGAAAATTGATTGAATACATTATTGTAAGAAATTTGGTGATTTTGTGATTGGTCTTGTCACCTGGAATGATGGAACTGGGTAATCAAATTTAGTCCTATGTTGTGGCTTCTGACAACAACATATAATCCCTTCACAAGCTCCCTCCTGAAGCCCACTTACCTCTCCATAGAGAAGGTCATTTTGGTTTCACTGTTCTGACAGAAATGTGATTTTCAGCCCGCAATGAATTAGTGCATACCTATAACTGTATGTTTGTATTACCCTTTGAACTTCTTCATCCATAGTGTTTAGCCACTATATTGAGAATATATGATCAGCAATCAAACGTAATTTTACTGAACAAGTCAAAGCTTGCTTATATCATTCAGCTGTACAGTTCTGGTGGAGTTGTGCTAGGTTAAACCATCAGAATATAAACCTCCAGATCATCTTCCCTGCCTCTTCAAATGAGGTGACATAACCACATATCAGCTCATTTCTCAGCTCTCCCAGTTCTGTCAACGTTATACTAAAGCATTCTTCTGCTAGAAGGTTTTTGACAGGAACAGGCTGGGTAACACATAAGCATCATATGCCCAGATATGAACCCAGCTCAGTCACAGCCACAATGGCTGCATTAACAACAGGGTTTGTGGGTTGCTGGCTTTTTTTTCCCCACTAGAAAGGGAAATCTCCACCCTCCTTATGATTTTGGTAGCTCTTCCCTGCACCCTTTCTATCCTGAATTCACCTCTGGAGAGTTTTATGTGGAGTCTCATCCCACCCTGTACAGTGTCGATTCGATAGCCCTACCGGCTGGTGGTAAATTCACCATTTTGTGCACCATACGGAGTGGCTAATCCCTTGACCTGACTGCATGTTTGTGCTCCACCCTTCTTATCTCTATTTTTTTATTCCTATCAGCTATTCTTCCTTTCAATAATCTCCCCATTCAACTGATCTGGTATTCATTTAACAGTGGGATCATACCACATTTCCTGTGAACAACAGTCCCAGCTACCCACATTGTGTCTCTACTTGGCCGCTAATGTACTAAGAGTTTTACCTCTTGGAAAGTGTTCTACCTTTGAATTACTTTATCCTCAGACTCTTGAAAAATGAGCTGGCTTTTCATTGATTAATCCACTTTCCATTCTTAGCAGGCTCTTTGCTGACTCCTAATTCCGTTTTACCCAGTTGTGTAGCCCTTTCCTTCATTATCCCTTTCACCTTCATCCCACTCCTCCTTTGCTTGTGATGAAAGTCAGTATTAGAACTTTGAAGTAAGTAAAAGCCTTTTTAACATTACATTTCTTGAGCTGTGTAATCAACCTGACTTCATTAAATAATTCCCTAAAATTTCTCAAAATTGGATTTTTGAAGTAAATCAACTGGATGGAAAATCAAAACACATCTGCAGTGAAAGCAAAATTGAACTGATATGCGACCCCTTAATCTAGCAGGGTTTTGTTGGATTTTTTTTTTTTCAGTACTTACAAAACCAAATTCTACAGTAACTATTTAGCAAAAAAGTTAGATTGCTATCACATCCAGGAATAACTGAACTTTATGTTGACCTTCACACATTAGCTGAGAAAATTACAAGCCCAAAAGTGACCAGACTTTTTCAATAAAAAAGTAAAACTCTTTTAAGCTAACAGCTTAATTATGCAGCACCAACAGGAAGGGCAAAGAGACGTAAAAGGTATGGCATGCTACACCAATATGAAGGTGGTGCAAAAGATGGTTAACTAAAGACAGAATGAAAATAAATATCTAAAAAACCAAAGAAAATCTTTAAAAACAAAAGTAATAATTATGTCAAAGAACACTAACAGTGAAATTACTTGTGAAAGCACAAATCTTACCTTATGTATCTAAATTGGCTACTAAGTCTCAAGAAAGCAACCTTATACGATACCATCATCTTCTATTTACATAAAGTAAAAATAATATATTCAACAATAAATTTGACACCAAAGTTGTTTCTTTAAATATTTGCCTATATTATTTTATGCTAAATTCTATTTTTAAATCTACTGAAAAGCTCTACAAAAATTTTCCATTATAGTTATGGGAAACCTTAACTTCACAAGATGACATCATTCCTATAAAAAATTCTCACAGAATTATTCTGAAAAATCTCTATTCATAATAAAACCCAGCCCTAGGAATATATAGGGTATCGTATATATCCAATATAGGGAGGTCCCTTAAAAACAAAACAAAATTTAAAAAATCAAAACCGACTCTACACCAAAGTAAAAGGAAATTCAAACCAAGTCTGTTCCATCCCCAAGACAAATTCATAAAATCATTTAGGTCAGAAAAGACCCTTAAGACCAGTGAGTCCAACCATAAACCTAACACTGCCAAGTCCACAACTAAACCATGTCCCTAAGCACCACATTTACACATCTTTTAAATACCTTCAACCACTTCCCTGAGCAGCCTGTTCCAGTGACTGACAACCCTTTTGATGAAGAACTTTTTCCTAATACCCAATCTAAACCTCCCCTGGCACAACTTGAGGCCATTTCCTCTCTTCCTATTGCTTGTTACTTGAGGGAAGAGATCCACATTCACCTTACTGTAACCTCCTTTCAGGTAGCTGTAGAGAGCAATAAAGTCTCCCCTCAGCCTCTTCTTCTCCAGACTAAACAACCCCGGTTTCCTCAGCTGCTCCTCATAATACTTGTGTTCCAGACCCTTCACCAGATTTGTTGCTCTTCTTTGGATACACTCTAGTACCTCAATGTCTGTCTTGTAGTGAGGGGCCCTGTTCACTAGGGAGCTACCCCATAGCCAACAAACAAACATGATTTACCTTCCCTTAATGCAACACAACAACCAGAACTTGTATTCTAGAAAATTACTCTCTCTCACTGCCATAAAACATCTGTTTCCACAAACTCTGGAGCTGTTGGATGCTGTTATGAAGAGACTGACACCAGTCAGCATGGGTCCCACTGAAAGGCAGGGAAGTTTGTTGTGAAAGTCTTGGATTAACTAATGGAACCAGCATCTTTCAATCGTGCAGCCAATTACAAGCTTTAGTACTGAAAGGTTCCACATATCACTCAAGTCTCCATTTTAACAGTTTTTTCAGTAAACTGTCCCAGGTCTATGACAGTTCTGTTTTACAAAAGGAACAATTTCCCCACCCCATACATTTTCTTTTGCCTTTATTACTTGCTTCTGCTTCTGTTTTGACAGTTTCTCCTCCTCTGTTCCAAAGACATCCATCTCTTCTTCCATTTTCATTTTCTTCAGCTTTGTCATCACAGTTGTATATTTCCACACACTACACTCCCAGTCCAAATACTTGTCTCCTATGTTCTCGTCTTTTGAAGACAGCTGCAAATATTTGAGTGTTACCCAAAACTTTCACTCCATTTTTATCCTAGCCTATAAACCACAGAAACATTTTGGTTGCATATTAGGCCTCCACCTTCTCTTCCTTTTTGGGTGGGATTGTGGGGGGTGGCGGGTGGAAAGCTTTGTGGAAACCAAAAATCTTTCATCGGGTGCATATCCCACAATTTTGGCATCCAAAAATTTAAGACAGCCTTCTTTAAACAAAGAATCCAAAATAAATTCCTTCACCTGCTGACTTCTCTCATTTTGGCTTCTCAGTTCAAGCTATTTTTTTTCCTACTAACAAAAGTGTTTTAGTACCATAATATTCCAGGGAATCTTATACAGATTCCTGCTACAATGCTGAGGAACAAAATGCCTTGTTTATTTCAGATTAGGTTATACAAGATTCCATTAGGACTCTATTTATTAGGATTAGATACTGAAAATGCATACTGCTGATCAGATGAGTTTAGAAAGAATAAAGGTTTTGGCCCACAGATCAATTTCTTTAACTGCCAAAGTACATAATATCCTAATCTGTTACCATGCAGTGTACTGGAATACCCATAAATATTCTACTTTTCTACATAAAAGCATTCTGCAACACTTTCTCTGGATCTTTTGGACAGCGGTATCAAAAGCAGCAATTAGTATGTAGACTGTAATGTCCTTGGGACAGCCCCATTGCCTACACAGTACCAGGCACTAGTGCTTTAGGATTCCATGGGGTTTTAAAATGTGCTAGATTGGACTTTTTGGGTAAATAGACAGGAACACATGCAGCCACAACTGCACTCTTATGTCTCTACTTGCCTATAAGGAAAAGTAAGAAACAGTAAAGAGAAGAGCAATGAATTGATCAAAATTGTATAAAAAGCATAGAATACAAGCAAAAATTGTCCAGGTCCCTTCCCACTGCTCTCTTCCCAACTCCACATCATCCTCTGGTGTGATAAATTTCAAACTAAACTGAACATTCTCACACTTCCTCTGCACTCAGGTCAAGACTGTAGTGAAAAGCTTTCAGAAATTAAGACTTAGGTCTGAAAATCATCAGTCAAACTAAAAATACTACAGCTTTAGCCACTTCACGTTACTTATTTCATGACAGTATCATGTTTTTTAAAGCACCTGTAATTTTTTTGAATTTTGATGAACATGACCCAATGTTACTATATTAAATGATACCTAATTAAACTGCTAAAACCTTATGGCCATACTTGCAAGCTAACCTGCAAATTTTAGAATCTGTTTAGATGAGAGCCAAGTGTCAGAAATCCATTTAAACAAATAAAAATATTTCCATGTTTAGTATCTTCTAGCCTGCTATTTACCCAACTTGGTTTTATCCTGGTAATTTAATGAAATTTCTCTTGCATAGTTCATAGTAATATTTATTAGACTTTCAGATTTTTCTAAAGCCCCACAAGAAGAAAGACCAATTGTTCTGCATAACGATGGATAAGGCAACTGTAAAATAAATTGCTTTAAGAAAAGCAAAGTAATATTAACCAAGAGCAGACTCAAGCAACAGAAACTACAAAAACAAAATACAACTGAGGAAAATATGCATAAATTAGCTGAACATGCCTTTAAAATAATACCAGTAGATTTCCAGTGAATTTTAAAAGCCTTTCTTTCAGCTTGTTTAAAGAATTTTAGATACACTTAGGAAGGCATTGACAGACCTCTACTCTTGCACACTCAAAACTCTCCTTTTTTATGTCTTAGCATTAAATTTAAAATTAATTTTTTAAATTTCCCTCCTTCATTGCATCATAATCCGGGTCAGGGACATTACAAGAAGGCTATCAGGGCTGGTTAGACCCACTGACTATTATCCATTACTGATAGTTCAAGCAGGCAGGGATGCAATCACGAAGTGTAGCCTGCAAGCCACCAAAAGGGAATTCCGGGACCTGGGGCGCTTTGTTGAGGGCGGGGGAGCCCAAATAATATTCTCGTCTATCCCCACTTACGGGAGGAGGGGCTCAGAGCAGGACAGGCGAACCCACGAGTTGAATGTGTGGCTGAAAGGCTGGTGCCGGCGCAAGAACTTTGGGTTTTTTGACCATGGGATGGTGTACTCTGCTCCTGGCATGAGTACTGCTGATGGGGCTCACCTGTCCCATAAAGGAAAGAGGATCCTTGCCCAGGAGATGGCAGGGCTTATTGACCGAGCTTTAAACTAGTTAGGAAGGGGGAAGGGGATATTAAGAAGGCTGCTGGGGTTAGGCAAGTGCTTCGGGAGTCACAACGAGAGTTGATGGTGGATAAAGGTAAATTCCAACAGCACAGTGGTGGACTTGGAGATGGTTTTCCAGGTGTGAGTAGGGAAAATTCTGTGGATTGCCCTGAGTACTCCTCAGTGGAGCCACTTTTGCCAGTCCCCTGGCAGAAATCTCGCTGTGGGCTGTTGAAAATACCTACATCTGCTGCCCCACTTAAATGCCTTTATACAAATGCACGTAGCATGGGGAACAAACAAGAAGAATTAGAAATCTTTGTGCGGTCGCAGGGCCATGATCTCATAGCAATCACAGAGACGTGGTGGGATAACCTGGACGACTGGCACGCTGTCATGGATGGCTATGTGCTTTTTAGGAAAGACAGGCTAGGGAGGCGAGGTGGAGGAGTTGCTCTTTATGTGAGAGAGCACCTAGATTGTATTGAGCTCCACCTGGGGAAGGATGAAACATCTGTTGAGTGCTTGTGGGTTAAAATCAAGGGGCAAACCGGTATGGGGGACATTGTTGTGGGAGTGTGCTATAGGCCCCCTGATCAAGAGGAGCGGGTTGATAGTGCATTCTATAAGCAGTTAGAAGTAGCCTCAAGATCCCGGGCACTGATCCTTAGGGGGACTTCAACTATCCAGATATTTGCTGGGCAAGCAACACGGCCAGTCGTATGCAGTCCAGACAATTTCTGCAGTGTGTTGAAGACAATTTCCTGCTACAGATGGTGCAGGAGCCTACAAGGGGAGGGAGGGTGCTGGACCTTGTTTTAACTAACAAGGACGGTCTCGTTAGGGAAGTGAAGGTCGGGGGCAGCTTAGGTCTAAGTGACCATGAAATGGTTGAGTTCAAGATCCTGGGTGGAAGAAGCAAGCCAAAAAGTAGGATAGCTACCCTGAATTTTGGAAAAGCTAACTTTGATCTCCTCCGTGACTTAATAGGGGCTATCCCGTGGGCTACGCTGTTTGAAGGAATGGGAGCCTGTGAGAGCTGGCTAGCATTCAAACAGCACTTCTTCCAAGCACAGGAACGATGCATCCCTTTGTGCAGGAAATCGGGAAGGAGAGGCAGAAGACCTGCGTGGATGAACACGGAGCTGCTGAGTAAACTCAAAGAAAAGAGGAAGATCTATGAATTGTGGAAGAAGGGTCTGAGCACATGGGGAGAATACAGGAATGTAGTCAGGGCCTGTAGGGTCGCAACTAGGAAGGCTAAAGCCCTCTTGGAAACAAAGCTGGCAAGGGACATAAAGGATAATAAAAAGGGGTTTTTAGATACGTGAATAGCAAGAGGATGACCAGGGATAATGTAGGTCCCTTGATGAATGAGGAGGGTGTCCTGGTAACGGGGGATACTGAGAAGGTGGAGATACTGAATGCCTTCTTTGCTTCGGTCTTCACCTCAAAGGCCCCTCGGGACCCACAGGCACTGGATGTAAATAGGAGTGTTTGGGATATGAAGAATTTCCCTCTGGTTGAGGTAGGGGAGGTCCAGGAGCGGCTCAAAGGGATAAACGCACACAAATCCATGGGACCGGATGGGATACATCCACGTGTGCTAAGGGAGCTGGCGGAGGTGATTGCTGAGCCGCTCTCTATCATCTTCAACAGGTCCTGGAGAACAGGAGAAGTGCCTGAGGACTGGAGGATAGCCAATGTCACTCCAGTCTTTAAAAAGGGCAAGAAGGAGGATCCCAGCAACTATAGGCCAGTCAGCCTCACCTCTGTCCCCGGAAAGGTAATGGAACAGCTTGCTCTGGATGCCATCTCCAAGCAATTGGAAGAGAAGAAGGTCATGAGGAGTAGTCAGCATGGATTCACCAAGGGGAAATCGTGCTCGACCAATCTCATAGCCTTCTACGATCTCATCACCGGCTGGGTAGATGGAGGGAGAGCAGTAGATGTCATCTACCTTGACTTCAGCAAGGCTTTTGATACTGTCTCCCATGACATCCTGATAGCAAAGCTGAGAAAGCATGGGATTGATGAGTGGACAGTGAGGTGGGTTGAGAATTGGCTGTCGGACCGAGCCCAGAGGGTCGTGATTCGTGGAGTGGAATCTGACTGGAGGCCTGTGACTAGCGGTGTTCCCCAGGGCTCGGTGTTGGGTCCAGTCCTGTTTAACATCTTCATTGACGACCTTGATGAGGGAATAGCCTCGACCCTCAGCAAGTACGCCGATGACACAAAGCTGGGAGGAGTGGCTGACATGCAGGAACACTGCGCTGCCATCCAGAGAGACCTGGACAGGCTGGAGAGCTGGGCAGTAAGAAACCAGATGAGGTTCAACAAAAGCAAGTGTAAAGTCTTGCACCTGGGAAGGAACAACCGTTTCTATCAGTACAGGCTGGGGGATGACCTGCTGGAGAAGAGCTCAGTGGAGAAGGACCTGGGGGTCCTGGTGGATGACAGGTTGGCCATGAGCCAGCAGTGTGCCTCGGTGGCTAAGAGAGCCAATGGGATCCTGGGGTGCATCCGGAGGAGTGTAGCCAGCAGGTCAAGGGAGGTGATCCTCCCGCTCTACTCTGCCCTGGTCAGGCCCCACCTGGAGTATTGTGTCCAGTTCTGGGCTCCCTGGTATAAAAAGGACAGGGATCTCCTGGAGAGAGTCCAGAGAAGGGCTACGAAGATGATAAAGGGCCTGGAGCATCTCCCCTATGAGGAAAGGCTGAGAAGATTGGGACTGTTCAGCCTTGAGAAGAGAAGACTAAGGGGGACCTAATTAATGTTTACTATTATCTTAAGCAAGGGATGCAGGGGGAATCAGCCAGCCCCTTTTCAGTGGTCTGTGGAGACAGGACAAGGGGCAATGGCTGCAAGTTGGAGCATAGGAAGTTCCGCACCAACATGCGGAAGAACTTTTCACAGTGAGGGTGACAGAGCACTGGAATAGGCTGCCCAGGGGGTGGTGGAGTCTCCTTCTCTGGAGATATTCAAGACCCGTCTGGATGCCTATCTCAGTGAAATGTCCTAGGGAGCCTGCTTTGGCAGGGGGTTGGACCCGATGATCTCTCGAGGTCCCTTCCAACCCCTACAATTCTATGATTCTATGATTCTATGATAATGAGAGTCAGATCTCCATGAATTATCAAGGGTTACTTAACTCAGGATAGTCAGGTGTGGGGCAAGGAAATAGGGGACAAGTTTTGGGTTTTTTTTAATTTGAATAATACTCTATTTAACATTGCTTATTAACCAAAACTGGTACTAGGGTATGCCATTGGCTTGAATATCATAGCTGACATCATAAAAGCATATTAGTTTTTCTAGCTTGATACTAACATCTTTAGAAACCTATTAATATTTGGCAGTTAAACCTGAAGGACTCTCTCAGTTATGTCCCTCTTGAAACGACCTTTCCAAGACTGAGTAACCATAAAAAATAGCTGTGTTCAGCTGAAAACTCTGCTTGTAGAGGAACAGAAAACACAAGGATCATGAATGGCTTCTAACAAATAACGTACAGGCTATTATTTTTGATTACTTTTTTAAAAATATGACCTAAAACTAAACACATAGCACTGTGGAGAAACTGCTCCTAGAAACTTGAGGAAGTATGAGAACAGTAGTCTCACACGCTGCTGTTTTTCTCATGGATTCAACACAGGAGAAATGTAATTAAGGGGGCTTATTTCCTACTTTCTTGATTACACTGTCATTAATGGTGAAAAAAGTAAATGCCAGCTGGATGCAAGAATCACTTCCAAATCAGAATGCTTTCTCTTTGCACAAGTGCAAATAAACAATTATCCAAAAGAGAAAGCCAAATAAGAATCAACTCCAATAAATTGCTAGGTGAATAACAAGAATTCAGAACAGGTTGAGTAATCATCTATCTTGCGCTTCTACTTCCTCTAATTGTTTACTGAATTCATTTACCAGTCTTTCCACTAGAACAACTCAGTTTCCTCTAATGAGTCTTAAATGTTTCCAGAATTGGTTTGACTCCATAGAAATAAGTAGACCTCCTTCAACCCTTTGGAAGCCATCACCAGTGCAGTTTAGCAATGCCAAAAGGCAACAGAGGTTTTGTTGTGGTGCTTCATTTTGTTTTGTTTTGGTTTTCTACCATACAATTACTTTGCACTGTTCTGTTTAATTCAAAAGAAAAATTCCATATTCATTTCTGGAAAAACAAAGATACTTCATTAAATCTCTCATCATCTATCTCATGTCATATTGCTTACAACAAATAGTAATAGCTTTAACCTAAAGCAAGGTTTTATAAATAAGAACATTTGTAACAATGAGTAATGAGCTGTTTCCCTGAGGTAAGGTACAGTTTGATGATCAGTTTATTCAGCTCCTTAGCACAATGTAAGCAAATTACCAAGTTGAAGACCCCTTGATCTGGCAACACCCTTCCATCCCCACAGTGTGGCAAAGCTGCAGTCTTCCCCAGATCCCTTTCCCCCCCAAACCTTCTTCCCTTGTAGACCAAAGCACTATGGCATGATGCAGGCTGAGGTGTCCTCCCAGTCTGAAGCCATGACACAATCCAGGTGTGCAACTACAACTGGTAAGCACCTGAGGGAGTTTAAAAATATCTTAATGCACTTAGTATTTCTGAGCAGCTGGTAAGAGGAAGAAAATGAAAAATGGGAGAACACCGTATGTCTACTACTGGCAAGGTATGTAATAAGAATTGACAAAGAATGCTGGTTGTTTGTTGGTTTTTTTCCCTAGATCTCCCCAGTTTGGTTTGGGAAGGATCTTGTGGCTTTCTACTGTCATGAAAATCTTTTCCTGAGTCCTAGTGTACACTGTTCTAAACCATGAGGAATAAGGTTATAAGCTCATGGAGCTTAATTGGTGTAAAACTTAATTAGCATATGTACATATCTGCACCTTTTTTTTTTTTTTCTGAAAAGTGGAAAAAAAATTGAGAAATACATAGCGAAACTGTGTGAATCACTTCTAGACTGCCAAAGCATGTACTTTGCAATGCTTTTAATGAGTTTGCCAAGGCATTTGTGGTCTGTATCTTGATGCAGTTTGCTGGTATCAAACATGCCTTTAGGACGCTTTCCTGACACTCTCTTGATGATCACGAATCCATGGTGAACATCAGGAATAAAGCACTGAACTGCCTAATTAGACCAAATACATGCACGTACATTTGCACTTTGCTCAGCTATAACAGCGCTTTGTGAAAGCTGGAATAGCTCTGTGATTAATATGGTTGATCTATTAATAAAAGCTAAACCCCAGGAAATAAAAAACAACTTATTTTTTAAGGAAGTGAAAAATGATTGTCAAAGGAAAGAGCGGCTCTCTATGTTTAAACATCAACAGTGTTGTTAAACCCCCCAACATCTGTTGCCAGCTTTAAGCTCGTGGAGACAAATTGATGATATCTGCATTGCTGTATGTTTCTGGTGATAAACTGGCAGGCTCTGAGAGAGAGCCTACTGTAGTTGGACTCATACATACATGGAATAAGTTCTGCAGATATTAGGATTTCCTTGGCTTCAAATGGTTGCCTTGGACACAAAGAAAAACAGACTTAAAAATAGAGCAGTCTCTACATGTGGATTAGATAGTCAGCATTCTTTGAGCCAGCCAAATGAAGATAAATCAAAGCTCAGAAAGGCTGGGAAGAAGCTTCCTTGCTGTTCTGTCTGATTGCTAAATTAAATCAATTGGGCTTGTGAGAACATTGCAATTACGGGTAGCTACACCAGTATTTCCCCAATGGGAAAGTATTCTTTCATCTATAGATTAGTTCAACCACTAAAGGTATCACACAGTTAACATTTCACTCTTGCAACAGTCAACTTATCAAGCAAGGTGAGTTACTGCATTAGGTGGCCATTGAAAAGAAAATTCTGAATAATCTCTAGTGAGAGAGGTTTTGACAGGCTCTCGTGTAGCCCTTCCACACTCTTCCCAACCACAAATTAACTTTTAAAGGATATCAATTATAACATACATGACAACAATCAGACACTGTCATAACTATCCAGAAAGCAAGCAGTACCAATTCAACCTTTTTGCCCATTTACACAGAGTCAAAAAAATACAAGACATTAATGAGATCCCATATCCATTCTTCACACCTTGGTCAGTCTTACCCTGCAGTAACTAACCACACATTCCTATATTAAAGCTGTGCAACGGAATTCATCCCATATTTGTCTGACCCAAGCATAGTCAACTGTCATATTAAGAATACATCCTTGATCTAGGTGTGCACTTCCAAAAGAATGTCAGTCTTGCTTAGATTAAAGGAATAGTGATGAATAGCGAAGTGAATAACCTAAAAGGAAAAAACAGAAGTCTAAGAAGTACCATGAGATACAGATGGGTTTTTGCTAATGGGTTTCCTGCAATATGCTTATAGGCAAGTTGGTGAGATAGAGACTCGATAAATGGACTCTAAAGATGGAAAATTGGCTGGATGACTGGGCTCACGTGGGTGTCATTGATGGTACAAAGTTCAAATGGTTATCAGTTACTAGTGTCATCCCTCAGGCATTAATATATCAATCCATTGTTCTTTCATGACTTCAGTGATGGGACATATGGCATTCTCAGAAAGTGTGCATCGCACCGAGGGGAGTGATCAACATGCTAAAGGACTGGGTTGTATTCAGAAACACTGTGACCAACTGGAGAAGTGGACTGACAGAAAACTTATGAACTCTACATAGACAAATGTAAAGTTCTTTATCTGCGGTGAAGTAACTCCCCACAAAAGGACAGACTGGGTGCTGATGGGCTAGAAAACAGCTTTACAGGGAAGGACTTGAGGACTCTGCAAAACAAGTTGACTCTGATTCAGCACGTACGCTGCTGTGAACACAAAGGCAAATCATATACTGAGTTGCATTAAGAAAAGCATAGCTAGTGGCTTGAAGGACATTATTGTTTCCCTCTGTTTAGCACTTGGGAGACTGCCTCTGGAGTACTGTGCCAGTGCGGGGCTCGTGCCAGTATGTCAAAGTCTTATACAGCAGGGGACCATCAAGATCAGCAGGAGACTAGAAAATAGCAAATGAAGAAAGAATTGGATTTGTCCAGCCTAAAGTGAAGGTTAAGGGGAGCTCCTCTGGTACCTAATGGGATCATATACAAAGGAGACAGAGACATACTCTTCTCAGAAGCACACAAAGACAGAACAAGAGGCAATGGACATAAGATGGAATGCAGGAATTTTGAGTTAGATATGTTATGTTTTCTTAAACAGTGGCAGTGGAACAGGTTGCCCAGAGAGGCTTCCAATCTAAATTATTCCATGATTCTAAGCATAAATGCAGAATGACTTTTTCCTACTTTTTCAGTAGCTAATCTTTTTTTATTTTTTTATTTATTGATGGTGAATTAAAAAGCAAAACACCATAAAAAAATTATTTAATAACACATATTTAAACCTAACTACAGCTTTTTCTCATCCAGGCTAAATCCATTTTTAGCCAATTCACACATTCCTACTCAATTCAGGATTGAAAGCACAAATTGCATTCATGCTATAGACATGGATAAAAATGCATTCATAAATTGTTTGAATCAAATATCCAACGAGATGGACAGAGTGACAAATTATAATGAATAAAGTATTGATTCCGACCCTGCAACTGAAATAACCTGCATGCTAGACTGGAATGCCACACAGGTGACCACCTTTGCTGACTCCAGTGCAACTTCTCCTTCTGACCACAGAGAAACTGAGCACCAACATTCTCTCCATCAATTCACATTTAAAGGCACTGTTAGATATGCACTCTGCTATGACTATGACTTTTTAATGGTGCCAGTATTTGATCTATCACTTAAAAAGCCCAGGATTCAAAACTGAAAAAAATCACTTGCAGAAAGGACTGCTCCCTGTTCTCGCAATCTCAGTTTAAAAATCTTCATTTAAGAAGAAAGAAATTAAGCAGACAAATATGGGAAATCTGAATTTCATCACCATCTTTTTAACTAGTTCACTGCTTAAACAAAATTATCCCCCTTTGGCCCCTTTCACATGCCATTTTTGTAATTGCATGTATAATGAGTGTGAGGCCTCCACTGCTATCACTTCTTTTCATGACCACATAAGGATACCTAAACTGATGAGAATCTTTGATCATACTCCTAAAGCAATGCTTTACTGCCCAAATTCCTTGGAGTTTGAATTTTCATTTTGAATGCTTTGGTATTTTTTTATTTATTCCCGAATTCCACACCATTTGCGCATTGAAAAAAATCAGTAGTTTGTAAAAGCATCTCCACTTTGGATTGATTAACTTGTGTGATCGTTGGAAAACTTTAAGATTCTTTCACCAGTGATTATAATGTACTTCACACACAGGCAAACACCATTAAGCAGCATACATTGACATTTGCAATCTTAAAATGCTACAACTGTAAGAGCTGACATTTATGCAAGTATCCCTCATATTTTTAATTTCAGGGCAGACTGTATATTAGGCTAATAGCAGGCATTTAATATTAATCATATTTATTAGAGAGCAATTATATAAAGGGTAAAATCCACTACAGTTCTGCTGTACACAATTACAAATGTCCCATGCCCTGAAGAACTGGTAGGCATGAAAAAACAAGGGGAGATAGAAAGCATAAAATCTTCCAGAGAATGAGTAGCCAACTGTGCAACAGTTCTGCTGGAAGGAAGAAATCAACGCAATAAAGATGTGGAGTGACATAAATTAGGAAAATACAAGCTACCCAAAAAAAAAAAAAAAGCAGCAGAAAGAAGACTTTTCAAGGAAAACGAGAGTAAAAAAAATCAGAAACAACTGGAGTAAAGAGAAATTACAGCGATGGGGAATGAAACCAGAGGAACACAGAACAGAACACTTCCTTTGTGATATGCCACAAGTAATGCATTTCAGTAGCTCTTCCATTCACTTCCGTCCACATGGTATTCCGATGGCATGCTTCTCTTATGTTAAAGATAATCAGTTACGTTTAGGCGTGCAGTGTCAGCAGCTTACAGCAGTTGAGAGGCCAGACAGAGAGTCAGAGTACTTGGGCTTTATTTCTACCTCTACCAAAGACAGACAGTATGAATTAAAACTCAGAAAGTGACTCATTCTCCCTCCAGCTTCCCCACAACTTTTTTTTTTAATTTTGTACAGATCATCTCTTCCTCAGTTCACTTACCATATCCAGCACAGTATCTGACAGCCTAGATTTCATGCTCTCTTGTAGTACAAAAAAAAAAAAACAACCCAAACAAACACAAAAAAACACCCAAATCCATTCTATACTCTGTATAATGTGCATTTTCAATAACCAAGCAAAAGAACAGGGTAATCTCTGCATTCATCTAAGTGATCTAAATTGAAAACTCTGTTCAGCTGATCCACAGAACTAGAAAACAAGTGTTTAGCTGTAAGAAACCTAAAGAAGGATGCATGAATAGCCCAAGCTTACACGGCTTCCTACATCACCATGATTTAATCAGTTTAGTGACATAGGGGATTACTTTGGCTTTTATTGCCCTGCACAAATAAAAATTGTCTTCAAGCATGGCTTTAAGGATTTATGCAAAGTTTTCTGTTGTCTGGTATACAAACAAGCCCTCCCACAAAATTTTTAGACATACTAATTACTGAGAGATTCTCCTTCCCTTTAGAAGTTTATCGTTGGTTGCCGCTATTACAAATTTAATGGCTCCTCTCAGGCACCAAGTTATCTCTTGCCCATAATATAGCCTTTGTATTCTCTTCAAACCAAGAAATCTCAGGCAGGGATTGTATTCCCAGTGTAGCATGCAGTGCAAAAACCGCAGGTATTTTCCACTCAGTATTCACTAACAAAGACCTTTCCAGTCAATATACAGCTATTACAAACAAGCCTCAGATTCTGTGGTTTATAAAGCAAGTGTCATGGCAGCTACTGTGAATTATAAATTAAAGTAACTACAACTTTATAATCTTTATAAGACCATGATATAAAAGGTCCTTCCGGTCACAAAGCCAACCGAGACGATCAGAGGATTCAAAGTGCACAAATATCCCTTATCTTGAAGGCTCATCTAGCAATCCCACAATAATGGCAACATTCTCTTTTCTTTATAGCACATCTTTTATTCCCTCCATCATGAAGCATTATCGCTATTATGTCTAGGACAACAACCAATATTTTTTGCCACTCACAACTTTGCTGTCAGCTGTGATATCTCTGAATCATTTAAAAACATTGTACTGTGTCTTGTGTACCTGACATAAGCAAAAGGTCTGACAAAATTTTATGGCCAGAGCCTATAGAGGGAACAATTGGCAGCACTGAATTGCTTGTTGCAGCACAAGAGATGGAAGACTGTAGGTACAAAGTGATTCTGCCGTTTTCTTCCAACATCCACGGGTAAATCAACAAATCCTCTGAGCGGGGCACTTGGAGTCTGTTAGCTTCCCAGAATTACAGTATAATAGGAGTAGAGAAGACCATACTGACATGCACCTGATTTGTTAAAAAACTGTAATCGAGCCACTGGCCTGCACCGTTGAATCACATCAGAAAAAGTCAAAGACACTCAAGATTCAAAACCAACTGAGAACTCCAGAAAATAGTTCTATTTTCTATATTAAGACCAAAAGTGAGGGTATTCATGAGCAATCAGATACCTCTTCCTGCTTTTAGCAGTTAACCTGTTTAGCACGCTTAGCATGAAATGTAAAGATATGTGAACCTGATCGAGTGGCCTTTTTTTTCTTGAGAGCACGACAGTAATGGTCTCATCTTGGATGTTCATTCTCTGTTTCTTCCACACAGGAGAAAACAGACAATTGCTTACATGTAACAGCTTAAAATGTAATGACAAATGCTAGCCATGGAGATACTAGACATAAAGAAAACAGAACAGAAAGCAAATGAAGAGAGAGGTGAGGCAAGGCTAGGCGAGGTGAGGAGAGGCAAGGGAACAGCAAGCCAAGAAGGCAGCAGCTTTACCACACAATTGTCCTCTAGAGAGAACAAAAACCCCCAAACAACATCATCATATTTACTTCAGAGGATTTCTAAAAATGTACACAGTTTTTGAGAGGAAAAAATGGGTTGAGGAAAATTCAGATGAAGAGAAAAATAATACTGATCTACTGAAAAATCTGTTGAGAGAATAAGCAGAAAAGAAGCAGTATTTCAGATCCTGCCTTTAAGCTATGGATTAGATAGGTCTATCAGTTCTGGTTATCTGAAGGAAAACCCAGAAGACAGACGATCACATCTTGGATAGAAAAGTTTGTTTTTTGCACTCAAGCTTTTGCTTCCATATAAGCAAGAATTATTGGCAAGTATCATAATCAATAATTCATTGATTAAAATAAATTTATGCAAGTTGCCTAATGTCTAAACCAGAAGATTGCATCTGTAAACTGGCAGATTTTGACCATTCACAGGAATGGCATTAAAAATTACAGGGTGATTTCATAATGCGTTAGTTTTAAATCAAGGTTCATTTACTTGCCAAAAAACTGTAAAGCCTTACTTCCAACAACTGCATTCTCTTAACATTTTGTAGAACTTACCATATGTCATATGCCTTCAAGCAAATCACATGGAACCTCTACTCAAGCCTTTATCTTCTTTAGCAAAGGAGCGTTCCTTGCTTTAACTATATCAGAATAATTAGGGGCAAAGAGATATTTCTGTTAACATCTGCCCCTCTCCCCCCAGTACATCATTAGCATTTCATAAGTTACATAGAAATAGAGTATGAGGTACTAGTCGGAGTACCAGAGTGTCTCCCTTCAAAATATGAGCTCTGTTACTTTTCTCATCCAGTTTTCTAATCACTGTGGATTACTCATACTATGTCTTTTTAGTAAGTACAGGTTACGTTCCTTTGTCTCTGAATATCTGCAACAATCATTTAATAGGGGTGAGAAGTATTCATGGAAATGACTGCAGAGCAGGAGAATCAAAAAAAAACCCCTACAACTAATTACCAATGACAAATTACCCAGTTCTGGTAGCACTCAGGAATAAACTCCTGAGTTCAATCCCACCTCTTTTCCAGGCAGGACCAAAAAGCTGATCTGCATTTTCCTGCATTTTCCCTCATTCCAGTTGAAAGGCCTTTCATTATTTCTTCTCTTGCTGTATTTCTCCTTCAGGTTCAAGAAATCCCCCTAACTCCTGAGTAGAAAACTTCTCTTTTAAAGGTTTTTAGAAACTCATGGGCTTGAAGTGAGAAATGCCAGTTTCTGGTTCATTTTAAAAACAACAAAAGAAATCCACCCATTCTCATCAGCCAGCTTCCAGCACACAGCTGCTCTGCTGACCGCAAGCAGGCTGCCGTGCTTCTTGAAGGCTCATCCCCTGTTCACCATAGTAGTGTCTGTGTGCCTTTCAAGTTAACTTTGCTTTGTCCAGTTTATATGTTTGTTCTAAACTAGTTATGAAACAGGTGTACTCAAACAACACACAGGCAATCCATCCTCCAAAACCCTTTTGTCAGGTAATCTCTATGTGGATTCTCTGTTTTCAAAAAATGGAATTTCCACCAGAACATGAGATCCCTGGCCATTTCCAACACCTCCTCTACAGAGACACATAAAAGCTATGTGGTAAAACTAAGACGAATTCAGGCATTTCACCGAAGATGGAACCTCACCTCCCCCTGATACAGTACCGGTGAAGGATACCTTCTAACTATCAAAGCTACTTTCACTGGCCGTGCCAGAAATCCATGTCTGAGTTATTAAAGAAATCAAAACATTTTCTTTAAACAGCAACAGGATATTAAGCCTTACCTAAATCATGCCTCATTGCAGAACTTTTACTTCTCAGCTGCAGACATAAAATGAGGACGAGACAGAGGATTCCTCATGCAACACCAATTGGAAGACCCTATTTTCTGGTTCTCTTAGGAGAACCTGTCCTAGTTTCAGCATGGACAGAGTTAATTTTCTTTCTAGCAGCTGGTGTAGTGCTGTGGTTTGGATTCAGTATAAGGAGAATGTTGATAACACACTGATGTTTTAGTTGTTGCCAAGCAGTCAAGGATTTTTCAGCTTCTCATGCTGCCCCGCGAAAAAGAAGGTGGGGGATGCCCAAGAAGCTGGGAGGGGACACAGCCAGGACAAGTGACCCAAACTGGCCAGATGGATATTCCACACCATACAACATCATGTTCCATTTATAGCTGGGGATGGGCCGAGGGACATCTGGGGGCCTGGAGTGGCAGCTGGGGTTCCTACACAACATGTACCTCGGGGCAATGGCTGAACCCCTGCCTGCTGGTGGGAAATGGTGAATGAATTCCTCGTTCTGCTTTGCTTGCATGTGTGGACAGACAGGCTGGACAGTTTTGGGGTCTTGCATAGCACTGACTTCGAGTGGAGAGAAATTGTGCTGTTCAGCACTTGGTTTTGTGTCCTATTAAACTGGTTTTATCTCAACCCACAAGTTCTTTCACTTTCACTCTTCTGATTCTCTCCCTCATCCCACCAGTGGAGGAGTGAGTGAGCAGCTGCATGGTGCTTAATGGTTGGCTGGGAATAAACCACGACTCTTGTCCATGAAGTTTGTAGCTGATGCTAATTTGTGATACTAAATAGAAGGAAAGTCCAGAATTTCATTAAGGTCCTTTCCATCCATTTAGTCTTAATATCTGCCAAGAAATATATATCAAGTGTGCTCTGAATAGGAGTTTCAGGAAAGTATCATCAAATTCTTAATCTCAGAGACACAGATTAAATCAAAAGTTTACAGAATTTTTAAGTGGTCAAAACAAGTTTTTCTTTGATTTTTTTTTTGGAGAGTATTTTCCATTAGGTAATATATACTGCCATAGGATTTATATTCAATATTATTTAGCTCAGTATCTTATGGGCTTCTCTATATCAGACCACACACTGTCAAATTAGGTTCTTGAAGTGAGCAACCTCCAAATAACAGCACTTTGAGAAGCTTGCTACGAACATATTGCCCTTCATTCTGCCAATTTTTTTTTCGGCAGAAGCAGGATCTAGTTCTACTGGAACAGCATTTTGCTGCTTCAACCTCAAGACCTTTCTGTTGACTTTCTACAAACACTAATACTGCAGTAGCAATAAAAAAGAAACCTCATTAATGAACAGAGTCCCAGACCAGAGAAGCTCTGTGTGTGCTGGAGACGAAACTGGTTTTGTAAAAACATGATGGATTATCAAGGAATGTAGGACTGCATTACCACGCTTGAGTGCAAGTGAGCACAAAAGTCAACTGTAACTTTGACTTTTCATTATCAAAGTCTTTAAATATAATTTTTGTTAATATTTTCCTAGCGTTTTATGCACAAAGTCTATTATATACCACTATATTGTCATTTCTGTAGGGAAATAAACAAGGTTAAAAATCTTAGCTCCATCACAGAACGGTCTGTTTGGCTAAAGAATGATCTTAGTTCCCAGTAACTATTAACTGTTGCTTTCCATTCCCTTTGAGTATCAGAAGTGTCTGTCACTGCATTTTACAAAGGTTTAAGGTCAGCATAAGAATAGTAAGGAATTTGGGGCCACACCTGTACAGTTCTTTTCGATTAAGCATATCCAGGCCTAAGACTAGATCATGTAGTTGTCTTTCCACTTAGACACTAGCTCTGCACCCTCACTTCAGAGACACTCAGTTGGCTGCCCACTTAAGGCAAAATAGACAGACACTAGTTCATAGCTGATAGCCATCCCCACAGGAAATAGGAATGTAACAGTCAAGATGCTTGATCCAAGATCCCAACTTGCACACAGCTACAAAAGGGAATATGAGCATGACCTTGAGTTCCCTCTTAGACTTTAGAGGAGCGTGAAGGCTTTATATAATAGATTCCCTCATCCCTTCTCCCCAGCATGCTACTTTTCACTCTGCTCCTCTTTTTTTCCCCTCTCCAATCCTGATTTCTCCATACCCTAACTCTTCAGTCCACTCCTATCCATTACACTCAGAGAGTCCTCAGTCTTTTACCCCCCTCAAAACACCCATGTATCGCTCAGTTCTCACATTTATCCCATGCATTCCAGCACTGAATTCCATAGCCCCTTGTCCATTGCAATCAGGCAACTCCTTCCTCCACCCTCCTGCAGTGCAGCAAGATGACAAGAAGCACAGACACTGTTCTTCCACATCAGCTGTAGCAGCTGAAATGAAAGCTCTCTAGGAAATCTGGCCCACACTCACACTGAAACATATGCAACACAGGTGGAATCGAGGGATTTAAGCTGCTAAAATCATTTTTCTCTGGAGAGCATGTGCAAACAGACTTGCAGGCAGATTTTTCACAGTGACAACAGAACGCATCTCTGACATAAAGGAAATGCACCGTTCTTTCCTCCTCCTCCCCAAAGCCTTAAAGTTTAATCTTCTTTCTAACATGAGGTAGTTAACTTTGGTGAGAGGTGGAGAGTCACTCAATTTTGAATTAAAAAAAAAAAAGCTTCTTTCTAGTTTGTTTCAGAAATAGTCAAACTACTGTCTGAACTGGTTTTGGCAGTTTGTGATGGATATCTGCTGTGGAAAAGTTTACCCCCAGTCTTTACAATACTCAGCTTTATTTGTAAAGAAAAATATTATGTAGATATTGAATTAGATTATAAAATCAACCTCTATTACTTATCCCCTCATATCACAAATTTCCTTGTCATTTTATAATGAAGGATAGTTCCACAGGAAAAAATTACTAGATAAGGATAAAATTATCTACAGTTTTCTAAGTAAAGCTGACCCTGTTCTGTATCTCATTCAGGAAAATGCTCAATTAAAACAATTGGAGACTTAGTCCATGGAGGAGCTTCAGATTCTGAACAAAAATGATAGCCAAGCCTTCTGAAGTTCAATTAGAAATAAAAAAATAAATAAAAGCTTCCATGTGAAGCTTGGCATGGATCAGGCCACTTATTTAGGAGTTGACAGATTTTTGGCATGTCCCTTGTTATAAGGTTTTGACTGCTGATTTGCTTATAATTTTAATCAAAGACTTTTAAAAAGACTCTCGTTATTCTAGAAGTAGGGAGAGTTGAAAATTTGAGAGCTGCTAATCTGTTACCATGACCTACATATACAGGCTAAGATACACTAGAAACGGCAAAAAAAAAAAATCATTTCCAGGTGCATGAGACCCAGGAAACTCAGGAGCTTTTTTTGTGTCAGAAGTAAATTGATGTTTATATTTTTCCTCCTAAATCAGCTTACCCTCTCAATCTGTTGATACAGATTTACTTGCACAGCGTCAGCAAATGTAACTGCCAGCACAAGTACTTCTGTACCTGAGAGTGGTACCCAGTTGCTGATCCTCCATTCGCAGTCGGGCTTTTCACCCCATACTCTAGCTGATGGCTTTTCTGGTGAGGTAGTTTGAAAGAAGTCACAGTCCTAAACACTGCTACATCAGCAAAAGGTTTGTGCATAAATCTAGGGTAAACCAAAAGAACAAGAACAGGTTGACCACACAATGCATCACTATCATTCCTCCATTGTTCCCATTGGCTAGAACATTGGCATGATGCCAGTTTAGCCAGGTTTTTTTGAAAAATCCCAAAGAAACTCCTAAATAATTCATTTAATCAACCTCTTTGCAGTTGGTTCATCTAACTGTGCCACAAGCTGTCAAGAGCTTTCTCTGCTGGTCCAGTTGGGTTGCTCCTAATATATAGGCCCAATTTTTATTTTTATCAGGCGTTCTTCTAGGCTTCCTACATTTGTTTTCCCTTTCCTTTTCTTTATGCCATTCTTACAGAACCATCCAGATGGCAAACAAATGCTCAGCCGTATTTACATAAATACAGTTTCAAACACCAGAGAGTTAGAGAACACATTTCAGGGGAAATAATGAAGATAAACTTAGCAGCTTTCAGGTGAGTGCAATCAGAAACTCTTGCAGTCTTTTTTCCTATAAATACACTTTACAAAAGGATGATATAATAGTTTATGGTATTAGAAAATAAATAAATAAATGCATGCATACAAACATACATACAAGAGTCCAAAGAAGGGCTACGAAGATGATTAAGGGCCTGGAGCATCGCCCCTATGAGGAAAGGCTGAGTGAGCTGGGACTGTTCAGCCTTGAGAAGAGAAGACTAAGGGGGGACCTAATTAATGTCTATAATTATCTTAAGCAGGGGATGCAGGGGAAATTGGCCAGCCCCTTTTCAGTGGTCTGTGGAGACAGGACAAGGGGCAATGGCTGCAAGTTGGAGCACAGGAAGTTCCTCACCAACATGGGGAAGAACTTTTCCACAGTGAGGGTGACAGAGCCCTGGGACAGGCTGCCCAGGGAGGTGGTGGAGTCTCCTTCTCTGGAGATATTCAAGACCCGTCTGGACGCCTATCTGAGTGAAATGTCCTAGGGAGCTGCTTTGGCAGGGGGGTTGGACACGATGATCTCTCGAGGTCCCTTCCAACCCCTACAATTCTATGATTCTATGATTCTATACATACATAGAAACTCAGCCAAAAAAACCCCTCACCTCCTAATACCTAGCCTTTCATTCTGGAGACAATGAAAAGTACTTAGGAAAAAGGCAATAGGAAAGCAGCAACCTATCACAGCCACAGAATCACAGAACATTGGAAGGGACCTCAAAAGATCATCTAGTCCAACACCCCTGCCAGAGCAGGATCACCCAGACTAAATCACACAGGAACACATCCAGGATGGTTTTTGATGTCTCCAGAGAAGGAGACTCCACAACCTCTGTGGGCAGCCTGTCCCAGTGCTCCATCACCCGCACAGTGGAAATGTTCCTCCTCACATTCACATGGAACTTCCTACGCTGCAGCTTGCACCCATTGCCCCTTGTCCTATTGCTGGCCATCACTGAGAAGAGTCTGGCTCTGTCCTCCTGACTCTCACCCTTTACACATTTATAAACATTAATAAGGTCACGCCTCAGTCTCCTCTTCTCCAAGCTAAAGAGGCCCAGGTCCCTCAGCCTTTCCTCATAAGGAAGGTGTTCCATCATCTTGGTGGCCCCCTGCTGGACTCCTTCAAGGAGTTCTATGTCCTTCTTGAACTGAGGGGCCCAGAAGTACACACAATATTCCAGGTGTGGTCTCACCAGGGCAGAGTAGAGGAGAAGAAGCCCTCTACTTGACCTACTAGCCACATCCCTTCTAACAGCACAGATCAGCATGTTTCTATGTTGATGCAGTCAGCCATTTCTATCAGGTGGGAATCTGCCCCCCCACCATGTGACTCAGAGCACAATTCAGCCCCACCCAGCACAGAAGAAATTTCCCAGTTTATTGGTGTTTCTCTCTGCACTCTCCACAATAGTGCGAACGAAAAGGAAAGGCAGAAGGCAGTGAGGATCCAATATGTTCTCCAACAAAAACGAACTTTGGATTACTTTGGAGCTTATTATTAGACTCTCAGTGTGGAATATTTTAGGAGAATGTTGCTGAAATGTATGCCTGGCATAGTTCTGTTCACTTCCTGAGAGATTAATTTAGCTCTTCCATTGTTTATACTGTGTCACCCATTGAACGCAGGTATCAGCATAAGTCAGGAACAGAGACAAAATTGGTTTTGCCTGCATTTACCTAGATCCCTACGTATGCCCTAATTGAATCACAAGCCAAAATGATTGCATGAACTGAATTTATCCAAAATTGTTAGTCTGATTTCAAACCAGCATCAAGAGGAGAAGCAAGCCTACATTATTCTGACCAAACAATATAGCTTGATAGCTCATCTCAGTGTCTAATGAAGTAACGTTTGCATAATGCATGAAGTCCAATTTAGGAAAATTGAAACTGCTTTGCCTTAAAGATGGCCAGATGTTTAGTGAACATGTGATCAAGTGACAATTTCACCCAGAGAAACGAAGACCAAGACTGAGGCAGATAAGTAGTACAGGAGGAAATTTTTCATTTCCATTTGCAGTGGGGAAGACCAGCAAATTGCTTGGTGATCTCAATTCTTCAGTTACTAAAAACCAGTAGAATTAAGTAACTGACAATATTAGACAGAAATATGTTTTATTTCAAAATAATCTCTATAAATTGAAAGAATAAGAACATACTTTCCTATAGTTCACAAGTTTGACTTCCTTGTCATTCAAATTCAATCTATAGATCTTATAGATAGCAAAAGAATCGATATTAAGCACACTGCAGTAAATATACCTCAGGGAAATATCCACCTGAAAAGCCATTGGAAAGCCCAGAACTACCAGAGCCTGATAGAAGGAGTAAGCAGATGACAAGGTTGGGGTTTTTTCTGTTATCTGACACACTTTACCAAACACAAACTACCAGCCAAAGCGCAATATCCCTTAAGCCCACAAGCTACTGTTTCCAAGAATTATTTTGAGATGCAAGGTCTGAAAACAGAGGTAATTTATTCTTATTGGGTATACACTACACCTGGGGAAAATAAAAATCACAAAATCTTGGGCACACATCCCCTTTTTCAGGTCTGAGAGGCATTGTTAATTTCAAGCCTGTTCAGATTAATATGTTCTGGGTAAAAATAAGTTACATTAATCCATAGACAGCCAAGATAAAGGTCGATATCTACAACTGTATCAGGAAAAGATGCAGCAGACATCAAAGGTGACAAGTAGCTGCCACTTGCAGAGGTTACCAGGAGCAGGAGTTGAACGGAGCCATAAAACCAATGCCACTATTGAGACTGTGCTTTTCCATATTCAACATAATTATGAGATTTAGCTTCCAGGCTTCTTCTTTTGAAGGTTTTTGTAATCTTTCTCAAGGATAAGGACCAGGAGGTCTGAAATAGCATGGCTGTCTTATGAAATGTTCTCAAAACAGTAGCCAACTATTTTTGGCTTTCCTCTTCTGTTACAATTCACTGTGATGCATCTTATTTGTTCTGTTTCTCCCATATAGTCTTCACAGGAAAATTCTTCTTCATAGAAGAATATTAATACAGCAACATATTACATAACAGTGTAATCATTTCTATGTCTATGTCAAACATGATGAAGTGTCTGCATGAGCAAGGGTTTCTCCATTTTTCCAAATATACCTTTATAACAGCTGGCCTAGTCTCCTTCCTTCAAACTTTGCTTTTTAAAATCCTAAATCACAACAGGTAAAACAACCCCATTTTTACCTTTTTTTTTTCTTTTTTTTTTGAAGACCAGAAGTCCTGTGAAGGAATATTTGCAGTGTCAGTAAATGTCATAGAATCACAGAATGCTTTAGCTCAGAAGGAACCTTTAAAGGCCATCTAGTCCAACCTCCCTGCAGTAAGCAGGGATGCCTTTAACTAGGTGAAGTTCCTCAGAGCCCCATCAAGCCTGACCTTGAATGTCTCCAGGGAAAGGACCTCCACCACCTCTCTGGGCACCCTATCCCCATGTTTCACCACCCTCACAGCAAAGAACTTCCTCATGTCTAATATAAAACTGCCCTGCTCAAGTGTAAAACCACTGTGCCTTGTCCTGTTTCTAGATACCCTTACAAATTGTCCTTCCCCAGCTTTCCTGGCAGGCTGCTGAGCCTTCTCTTCTCCAAGCTGAACAAGCCTAACTCTCTCAGCCTGTCTTCATAGGAGAGGTGCTCCAGCCCTCTGATCATCCTCGTGGCCCTCCTCTGGACCCTCTCCAAGAGGTTCATGTCCTTCTTGTAGAGAGGGCTACAGAGCTAGACACAGTACTCCAGGTGGGGTCTCACCATAGCAGAGTAGAGGGGCAGAATCACCTCTCTCAATCTGCTAGCCACACTTCTTGTGATGCGACCCAGGATGTGATTGGCCTTCTGGGCTACATGTGCACATTGTTGGCTCATGTCCAGCTTCTCATCCATCAGTACCCCCAAGTCTTTTTCTGCCGGGCTGCTCTCTACCACATCATCCCCCAGCCTATATTCATAACGAGGATTGTCCCTACCCAAGTACAGGACCTTGTACTTGTCCTTGTTGCACTTCATGAGGTTTACACTGGCCCACCCCTCTAGCTGGTCCAGGTTCCTTCAGATGACATCCCATCCATCTGACATGTCAACAGCACTACTCAGCTTGGTGTCATCTGCAAACTTGCTGAGGATGCATTCAATCCCGCTGTTTATGTCATTGATGAAGATATTAAACAACACTGGTCCCAGTACAGATCCCTGAGGAACACCATTTGTCACCCCTCTCCATCTGGACATGGAGCCATTGACCACTACCCTCTGGATGCAACCATCCATCCAAATTCTTATCCACCATTTAATACCACCCATGATCAAGTTCCTTAAACACTAATGAAAATTCTGTTCTCCTTGCAAAATATGGTAAATACAAGCAAGAATTGGTTATCTCTGCTCCTGTGTTTCCCAAGGAATGCAGTTTCCTGTATAACAGTAAGATATGTAAGTAGCAGTTTCTTAGGTTTAAGAATCTCAACAACCTCAAGAATTTAATCTTAGAACCCTGATCAGCTTCTTTATCTTGACCTTTTACAACTTAAAAACCATATAGTAAAATTATTCTATGAACAATATGTTTGTTCCTATGTGTAATGGAACGACTCCACTGTAATACATAAGATGTTACACTAATACACATCTAAAACTCTATGGTCAAAATCATCTGCTTCTGTGTACTATGCAAAAAGCCAATAATCATTACAAAAACATTTTCTTCTCACCAGATTTCTTCAGCATTCAAGAGCTGCAAATGTCATCTGTAGAAGCAGGAAAAGGAGATAGAAGTTTCTGGAGGAGACAGAAGTTTTAAGGGCAGAAAACAGCTTGTCCAACACAGTATGTAACGGAGCCACCTGTATCCTATAAGTCTAATGAAAAGCAGATGCCCAAGAAGACAGCAGTAGAGAGAGCTTTGAGGAAGAAACCTACACAAACATATAAAGAACCTAGAATATCAGTATTTTTGACCACATAAAAGTCCCTTTTCCAGCAAAGTAGTAGATGAAGACTAAAGTGAATTAAAGGAAAAGTGTGTGATGTTAACAAAAGCATGGAGCTATTGGGATACAGACACATCCCTGCAGTCTGTGAGCTTTTTAATTGCAGAAAACAAGCAATTCTTTTTCATTTTTCAGTTCTGTGTAGTTGCTCAGGAGAAATACCTCATCTGTGCCATAAAAAGCATGTCTGAGTACTTAAGAATCAAAGGGCACCATGTTCACTAAAAAATCTTGAAGGGAAATGAAATACAATTCTCTAAAACTTAGTTTTCAGCAATGAGACAATAAAGGAAATTATATCCAATTAGACTGATGACAAGCTCTCATGTGGAAAAAAAAAATAACGTACGTGGGTTCTTCTGGTTTTTATTCATTTTAAGAATGGTGTGAAAAAAATGAAGCACATTGTTCTGGTATTTAAATGACACTGATGAATAGTATTCATATTTACCAAACAGAAAACCTTACAGAAACAAAAAGATTCTTCTGCGACCCAATTAGGGATACATGAGTTCACATTGTGTTCAGATGTTCCTTCCTAACTACAAGCACATTTATAATGCCACTGAAATCACACTAGGATACTGTGATAGCTGGGCCTCCATTCCTTATACAAGGAAATTTTACCAAAGAAAATGTCATTAGGACCGCTCTACTATTTATGAAAGGAGTCAGCAACATTCTTCTGCTTCTTGTGTAAATCCATCACTGAAAGAACTAAGGAAGACCCAACTCTTCAAACCATAGTTTAAATTATGTCAATATCATGCAGAAATCCAATAAACAGGTCGACACAAAAGTAATTACTCTTTCATGGAGCAGTCATGGAAAGCTCAAACTCCAAAACAAAGTTGATAAATGCTTGACCACTCAAAACCTAAAATGATTAGGCAAACAGACCCTCAATTTACCCTAATGTAATTCAATATCCTTTGCAGCAATTTAGCCATAGCTTTTCTAAATTAACTTTCCCAAGTATTGGCAATAAAGAAAGTAAAGCTACTTAGCACTGGATAGACAAGGAAGGCAACCATTACTTTCTAAAGGGACTGTAACAGTGTGTACACTTACTCTAAATCCTAGGATCTGCAGGCCCAAGAAAGAGGTTACTGAAGTGAGCAAAATCAAGCAGAAGAACTGCACAAGCTTCATTACAGAAAAACGAACAATATGCTATCCCATCCCATTGCACCTCCAACAATGGCAGCCTCAGGCCTTTATCCAAGTGTCTATCAACTAGGTCATATTTCAGTTACACAAAGTGGGGCTTCAGAGGAGACCAAGAGTAGAAGCTGCCAAGGTGATATGTGAAAAAATCAATCCATGGTCATTTTTTTCCCCTCCAGCTTCCTCCTTTCCATCACTTTTGAGATTATATTAGCCTCTCACAAGCTCAATGATGGAACACAAATCAGAGACTCAAATTTCAGCTTATTACTGCTTTCTCCCAGAAACATTTTCATAGTAAGGCACTGACTGCCAGAGCTTGAAGCAGTAAGAATGAGTCTGTGTGAGGTCATTTTGATTTATCAGTAAAAATCCATGCATTTTAAAAGTTTTCTATAATTCATACCTTTTTATAACGAGTGATGCAAACTTAATGACAGTGTATAAATATGCTCTAGAAATAAGGATAGTAACTTGATCATAATCTAGCAACAATGTTTAAGTGTATGATTGGAATCTTAGTCCTCATAAATGAACAAACCCACTCAAACCAAAAGGTAATCCAGGATTTGATTGTTCTCTTAGGTCACAGAGTAAAAAGCTTACAAAATTGGGTGGGGGTGTGTGAGGGAGACCATACCAAACAACCTGTGGCATTCCATTATTTTAGAGGTGATCTGAACTCACCAAATGGAAAACTCGCCCCTCAAAAGTAGCAGAAACCACCTTGTTACACAACTACTTTAGAAATAAATTATAGACTCATAGAATCCCTTCAGTTGGAAGAGACCTTTAAGATCACAGAGTCCAACCACAGCCTAACCCTGCCTAGTCCACCTCTAGACCATGTCCCCAAGCACATCTACACACCTTTTAAATACCTCCAGGGATGGTGACTCTACCATCTCTCTGGGCAGCCTGTTCCAGTACTTGACAACCCTTTCAGTAAAGAAATTCTTCCAGATATCTAACCTAAATCTCCTCTGGTGCAATTTGAAACCATTTCCTCTTGTTCTATCACTTGTTGCCTGAGAGAAGAGACTGACCCTCACCTCTCTACACCCTCCTTGCAGGTAGTTGTAGAGAGCAACAAGGTCTCCCCTCAGCCTCCTTTTCTTAAGACTAAAAAGCCCCACTTCCCTCAGCTGCTCTCATAAGACTTCTGTCCCTTAACCAGCTCTCTTGCCCTTCTCTGGACACACTCCAGCATCTCAACATCCTTCTTGCAGTGAGGGGCCCAAAACTGAATTCAGTACTGAAGGTGCGGCCTCAGCTCCACTGAGTACAACAGAACAATCACTTCCTTGATAGAGGCCAGGATGCTTTTGGCCTTCTTGGCCACCTGGACACACTGCAGGATTATGTTCAGCCACTGTCCAGGATCAGGAGACCAACTGGGCCTACTGCTAAAGACTGAATCAAAAAATGCATTAAGTACCTCCACCTTTTCTTCATCTTCCATCAAAAGTTCCCCCCACATCCAGTAAAGGTGTGAGATTCTCCCTGGCCCTCCTTTTGTTATTAATGTATTTATATAATTGTTTCTTGTTGTCTTTTAAAGCAGTCTTTTACCTCGCCTTGGCCCTGTAGTCCTCCTCGGTTGCCTGCCACTTCCTCCAGCAATCACAAACTCTCTTTGTCTTCCTGAGTTCTCTGTTCAGCCAGGCAGGTGGTTTTCCCCACTGACTCGACCTTCAGCACAGGGGAATGGCATGCTCCTGCACCTTCAGGACCTCGTTCTTGAGGAGAGTACAGCATTCCTGAGCTCCTTTGTCTTCCAGGACTTGTTCCCAGGGGACTCTATCCACTAGGCTCCTCAGCAGGCCAAAGCCTGCACTCCTGAAGTCCAGGTTGGCAGTTCTTCTAATCTTCCTCATTCCTTCTCCAAGAACTAAGAACTCTGTTCAACTCATGATTGCTGTGCCCAAGGCAGCCTCCAACCATCACCTCATCCACAAGGCTTTCTCTATTTGTGAACAACAGGTCCAGCAGTGTGCCTTCCCTATTTGGCTCACTTACCAGCTGTGTCAGAAGGTTATCTCCCACACACTCCAAGAACCTCCTAGATTGACCCCTCTCTGCTGTGCTGTCTATCCAGGAGATATCTGGTAGGTTGAAGTCACCCACAAGAACAAGGGCCAGTGATCATGATGCTGGTCTCAGCTGCCTTAAGATTTCATCTACCTCTTCATTCTAGTTGGGTGGTCTAGAATAGACTCCCACCAGGAAGTCTGCCTTGTTGGCCTCCCTGCTGATTCTAACCCATAAGCATTCAACCTTAGCATCATTGTCATTAAACTCCAGACAATAAAGACAATTTCTAAAATAGAGGGCTACCCCACCACCTTTCCTTCCTTGCCTGTCCCTTTTGTTGGATGGATGAGTTTATACACATCCATCACAGCACTCCAGTTGTGCGAGACATCCCATCAAATTTCTGTGATAGCAATTAAATCGTAGGCTTCCCACTGTACAACTGCTTCGAGCTCCTCCTGTTTCTTGTGCATGCTGTGTGCATCAGTGTAGATGCAAGTCAGTAGGGTGGTTAATCCCTCCACCTTTCCAAGAGAAGTTCTAGCTCCTGCAGTGTCTCTCCCAGGTGTTTCTACGGTGCCTGATAACTCACTGGCACATCGCCCCTCCAATCCCAGCATGCTATCCGTGGGATTTTGTCCATCGATCTGGGTTCTGTTGCCCTCCCACCTCAAACCTAGTTTAAAGCTCAGCTTACCAGAACACTACCCCACTGACAGGAACCCAGTATCAACCCCATCCCCTTTTTGAATCTAGCTTAAAATTCATTTTAGTTTAAATTCATGAAGACAATATGATACAGATAGAAAAAAACTCTCCAAGGTAACAGTAAATAGCAGGATAGCCAGCTTGCACTCAAAAAGCATCTTGCATTGTCTTTGGGAAGAAGCTTGTGAAGGAAATACTCAGGACTACACACTGGAGTGAAAAACAGATGAAATCTGGATTTAAATTAGCTTTGCCTTATTATGGGAAAAAAATCACCAGGTTATGTTTCTATAATTGCAGATGTTCCAATAATAGTTTTAACTATCAAGTAAATAGACATCTAGACTAAAAATATGCAAGAAATTCAGACTTAATTATAAGCTCTGAATAATATTCTAGGCAAGTCTCCACATCGAGACTATTCTTTTAAATACTTGTCATGTCTAGTGAATAAGCAAACAGAGCATGTGGGGACTTTGAAACTGAAGTTCAAAGAAGTCTATCCATACATTAGGGGGCAAAGAAGTAAAGATGGCTTTTTTTCTACAACACTTAGCTGAACAAAAAGAAGTACAGCATTCATAATGATACATCACATAGGCTAGAGAGTGGACACAAAAGAATAAAGTGATGAAACACACAAAAGGAATGCTCTATGAATTACTTTTTCAGATAACCTGAGAATAAAGAGACAAGCATATATATCCAGCAGATAACCAATTAATGAACCGGTAAGTACAGTTTGTAAGCTTGTTTCTCACATTGTCTCTTCAACATACTTTCTGTACAGCTGCATTAAAATGAGCTTCCAGTTGCTAAAACCATACAGGTGTCAAATTCTTCCTTCACCATCAATTTGTACAGCAGCCTCTGATTCCTGTAGCTACTCAGTTAAGACTACACGTGTGTACACAAAAGCACACAGACTTTGATGCTATTGAGATTTATTAGTCTGTGTAATCTCAGTGTGTTTACATTTCTGTCCCACAAAACTACTTCTTGGGGATTCTTTTTCCCAGCAGTTGCATCTGATTTCCACTTTATATGTGGAGATGTTCTTTTTCCTCTTTCTATTCCATTATATCCAAGCTGCTACTGCTAATCTGTAGAAAACCAGGCTTCAATAAGCCATATTAACATCTACGTTTTATAAAGCAACTTATAAACCTTTGCTGTTGTTGACAAGAACTGGGTTGCTTACAAAAATAGGAGCATGGATTTTAATGCAAAAGCATGTATTGCCTGGAAATTATTTTTAATAGAAAGTGGTAAAAAAACCCCACCCAACAACCAGACACAAATACATGAAAACTGAATGACCTGAAATTCAGACACCTGCTTTACAACATGAAGTGTGGGGGGAAAATATAAAAACAAGCTTACAGATTAACTTTCAAATTTTCAAAACTCCCTTAGAAAATCCCTAACATCTGTGGAAGCATGTCCATTATGATTGCAAATATTAAAAAGGTTTTAAATACTGAAAAATGTTGAAGTATGATCTTGCAATGGAATCAAATATTCAATCCTACAAGTCACGTTCTCTAATGACACTTTAATATGAAATGACAAGTTGCAGTTTTCTGCAGCGTACTTTATGAAGAAATGAAAACCAAGACAAAGGGACATAATATGCAGACAAGAAAATTTAATTTGGATCAGAACATCTATGTGCCATTTGTTTTTAAATCAACTATTTTATGTTTCTCTTAAATCAGTCCAAGCTCACATATATTATTTTTTTTAAAGGACAAGCATCAAGATATGTATACAATAGATGGCTTTTATTTGTTAAAAACCACACTAAAACTTTGGAATGGGCAAACATCTCAGAATTTTAAATTTCAAAATATTCTTATCTAGTATCAATCATTTCTGTCATTTCATAACATCATGCCATAGCTCAAAATGCTGAAATTACTTCAAAGCCAGTGCTACTGAAGACTACTTCCTAGTACCACTCAGTTCATTATTCAACCTGCTTTTACTTCTTTATTCTTACACAATTTCTATTTCTTGCTATTTAACATCAATTTTTTTTAGATTGTGACCAAAAGAAGTCTTCCATGTCACAGACAAAGGAAGAGTCACCACTGCCTATCCAGAAAACTAGTTTCTATTGTCATCATAAAGATGTTACAATGATTAGTCTCCATAAAAGAGCATCTGCATTACCTTCTCACAATCACTCCTGGATTTCCTGGAAATCTTGATATTCTAAATATACATTTTTGAAAACAGCTAGAAAATGAATCACTGGTAAGGCCTTCAGGGGAAGTGGCATAAACCCTCAGCAAACAGTCCAGAATGCAGGGTCAACCATATATTCCTGTGGATTATGCCACTGTTGTCACAGAGAATATTATCTTTCCCTTGACCACAAGCTTTTTTGAAAGGATCCCTTCCCTCTGTGGCACTTCCAGCCTCAGTCTGAGAATTTCTTTTTCCTCAGGACACAAGTATTCACATAAAATTCATCTGGAGTTATCTTTTGCTGTAGCTAGGTATCTGGTAGCAACTGTCATTTTCCTGACTTAAAGAAACAGTAAGATGTTAATATTCATACCCAAGTCTAATCATAATTATAACAAGTTATTGACATCTGAAAAGCTTTGTTCTACAAAACTGGCTTGAACATTCAACTGAACACCCATTGAAAAGATAACTTGAAGAAAATTATTTTACTTCCTAGGTTTCACCCACAAGATGAAAAGTACTGATGAAAACTGATAAGAAAATATACCTGCAGATTTTGATCTCTAGAGAAGCTCCACATGATATTCCCTCAGAAGTGTTGCAGATTAAGAAAAAAGGGATAGAGCTAAGGGCTAAACTCGGAATTACACAGCAGGGAAGTGCTCCTTGTACATGTTGATGATCTCACTCTTGAAATAGAAGAGATGGAAATCAAGGTAATCATCTTTTTTTTGTTTCTCAATCAACTACCATCTTGCCAAGTTGCCTTGTCGGAATAGCTCAACTTTTAATAATAATTTAGAGAAGAAAAGCTGAAATTTCCTTTCCTGCTGAGAAATGTAGCATATGTAGATTCTCACAAGAACATTCTTTCTCCCAGAGTACTGTTCTAAATTCTGTACATCATTACCACACGCATTCTTCTCCCTTCGAGAGTTCAGCTATAGGACAGGACTCGGACTGAAGATGGCCCCTTCCTTCTTCTTCCTCTGCCACAGGATATATCCAGCTACTCTTTCTGTTCAAATGTTTCTGTACCAATGCTCCAGATGTTCACAGGCTATATGAAAAACCACTTAGTCAAAAATAAATACATTGATTTTGTAATTATTATTTTGCATTCCAAAAAGTGGTTGGGGTTTTTTCTCCAGTAGAGAACCACAGAGCTACTGCATACTGTAGGCAAATAGTTGAAATAACACAAATGTGGGGAAAAGTAGCTCCTCAATCAGTTCTGCCACTGGAAATACAAGTTATCATACAGCACCATAGCTTATGGATAGGTGAGGAGGGTTTTTTCATTGTAAATTTGGGACTGCAAGCTCATTTCTGCTCTCTCATGTAGGTTTGGACAAAGTCCAAAGAAACATCAGAAATGGAGATTCTGGACAAAAATTTGCTACATCTGAGTGCCTAATGGTAATGTCCGATATTGATAATTAGGTCTCAACTGGAAGTGCTTAGCTAGTTCAGATTCTATATCAGTGGGATATGCTGTCCACAAGCATAACTGAATCATGGTCCATTTCTATTAAAAAGTTTAAATATAGCTTTAAGGAGATTTGAGCCCTTAAAACTTCATGTGCCTACATTTTATATTTCAGCATTGTTTTATTTATCATTCTGCCCTTACAATTTATACATAGGATTTTTTCATCTGTAAGTGAAAAATACCTCTTTGTCATACACTTGTTAACTATCCTAATAAGACCATCTGCTTTCAAAGAGATAAAGTATGCATTTTTAAAATTGGTAACTTGGTGCATATTTCCATCTTGGTCCCATAAGATACTCTAAACTCAAAATAAAGGGATAAGTAAACTAGTCGTGCTTTGAATGTGCCATAATAATGTGCCAAGAACCACTGGTTCCTTCTATTATTTTTTTCCCTCTTCCTACCTGAAGTGGCTCAGATAAAATGTTTTCTTAATCATTATTCCACACGCATTTCCAGAATAGCAAAATGCTATTTACAAGCTAAGGCAGAAGGGTAAAGAGAAAAAAACCCTTCAAAAATTAAGCATGCTCCCCACTGTCCCCATTGCTTTTGAACAGAGTGCCCATTCCTAGAGTATACATAAATGCAAGCCAGAGGACCATAAGCAGAATAGGTCTGATAAATCATTCCATGGACAAGTCGTTTTCGTAGGCAGTCGAGGAAGGGCAAGATAATTAGCTATTCATTAGTTCAAGAATGGAGCAGGTACTCCCATTCTTTGACATTCAGTGCTTCACATGAAATATGACCAATACATTTCACAGTCTTTGAATATGTGACCAAGTTGTTCCCAGCACATAATTTGTTCTGTCCTTATTTGCCAGCTTTCCCATTGCCAGGGGGCATAGGAGGCTCTAACTACCCCGTATTTGACACTCTGCAATAATTTACATGCTCATGCATATACAAGCAAAACCAAGCAATCAGGCTGTTACCACATTGCAGGCACTTTTCGTTCAAAAATACAAAACATACATGTAGTGTATTTATTGGATACTTATATGAGCATTGAACACGGCAGCCTTTGAGTGCTATTGTGAACCAGAGAGTCATTGCTTTGAAGAGGTTAGTATAAGAGTTTTAAGGAAATTAAACACATTAACGGTTCCTCTGTTCCCAAGTCATATTAAGAGAAAAAAGAAATCAAGCCACCCTTGTTTACAAAGAGAAATACTTGCGCTGGATTAAAACTTGAAGTTGCACAAGCAGCCACAGTAACCCACACCTCCATAGCTACATAAACATTCAGCTTGCTTTCTAAATCTGAATGTGTTGGTGCAGAACTAAGGCATGTCCTAAAGTTTAGATGACCACAACAATTGACCAACTGTTATGTTTTCCTAGGTTCACTATTGCCACACTATCATACAGACTTTTTCAGTTTCTCCTGCCTTTACACATGCAGTACAAATATGTATAAGTTCTACAAAGTTATACTTTAAGGCCAAAGAATGTTGATAACTCTGTAAAAGAAATGTAACCATTGAAGACATGATAAATTACAAATAAATATACTAATAAGTGATGACTGTCATTAACTCCGCCTTGTGAAGCTCTGTATATTCAATTGATTCATGAATCATTAATTCAAGAATTTTCTTGATAATAGCTTTGCTTCATACTTATTTTTTCATAAAATGGCTGTTTTACCATACAAGATCTATTAGCATTTTGTGCTAGAAAACACAGAGCATAATATTGCTTGTAGGTTTGTTCTTTGCTACAAGAGACGCAAAAGTTATCTGAAAATCAAAGCTATAGCTGAAAACAGAACTAAATCAGCACTTATAACAATTTATCCCAGTGGTGTTTACTGTCTTTTTTAAACACTAGTATTGATGCCAAGACCACCAGTCCAGAAAAAAATCTTTGATATCAAGTCACTTACCATATTTATTGAGGATACAGGACCAATGCTGTTGACGTAAATGTCAACATCAATAACTGTTGGTTTTACTGTGGAGAGAAAAAAAAAGTTTAATATTATTTTGGAGAAAATCTAAGTAATCACTTTAAATATTTTCTTCCCTGATAATTGTAAGATCTACTTTTCAGGTAGAACTACTGAGAAATACAGATTATGTATTTTTCAGGAAGACAAGTTTCTTTTCCTCCTACCCAAGAACAGCTGCCAAAAATTATAGCCTGTACCACTTTATCATCATGATCCTCATTTATCTCAGCAGCAATTTGTTAAAGAAGCTTTCATTGCTAAGCATAGTGGCACAAAGTCAAAACCTGATGACTGACATGAAACTAGAAATAATGCAGCATATGACTTTTTCCCATTGCCTCAACACATGGGTCCTTCAGCATGTTTGTTCCACACCAAAAAAAATCTCATCAGCCCTGAAATCATCCTAACTTAGAGTAAAATCACTGTGAAATCCATTTAGCTAAACCTAAGCAACTCTTCGCCTTTCAGTGTAGGCTCATTCCTTTCAGCCCACATTGCTTTTGTGCTCATTCATCTAAAGGTTTTTGAATTTAATTTGGTTTAGTCATTGGAAGTTTCTCACAAGATCTGTCATGTTTTCAGACATGGATTTTCCAGGATTTAATAGGCCAGAACAAGCTCTCTTCTTTCTTTAGCTGAGACCACTAGGTTTTTTCTTCCTTTCAGTGTCTTTGCTGTCAGTCTACCTTCTGAACATTATTCAAATAATTCTTACTGGAGATGTAGCCTAACTCTAAAATAACGCCACTCTTACAAGTCTTTTACTTATAAACTGCCCTCCTTCCAACCACACAGGGTACACATTACTGTCTCAATTGAGATACAGATTGGTGTTTTACTTTCTCCAGAGCTAGCTGATCTAAAACTAAGTAAGTATAAATCCTGTTCTAATTTGCATAGTCCACCAGCCTCTGTCAGACATCTTCCATTCCCACAGGACACTTTTTCCTCTCCATTGTCTTTAAAAAACTCCAGAGAACAATTCAAGCCACTGAAGTTTGGGAACTATCCTTAATTCATAACTTCTTTGTGCCAATCCCCAAGCCCACTAGAAGAAGGAAATGCAGCTACATCATCCACTTAGAGCTTTCCTTGAGGAAGCTACTGAACAGAGAAATGAAGAACTGTTAAAGACTGCGGTTCTGTGGGAAGCTTATCTCAAGTGGATAAAAGTTAATTTGTCTAAAGCTCCTGCACAAAGCTGAAGATAGGAATCTTCACATGTAAAGATGAAAAATTTTTGCCTGTATCCCCCAAATTTCAGGCTAAAAATGAGATGCCAAGGAGTTTTAATGTATCTGAAAATTGGGAGGTTCTCAAAAAAATAGGCAGGCTGACTTCTCATCTAAGACTTTGGCATGTACATACTATTAGGAAGACTAGATCTAATGTTGCAAAAGCAGACATTAAAGTGGGTACAAACAGTGGCTAAAGATGATAACCATTCTCTTTAATTCATTAAGTACCACACACTTCTTTGACTGCATATGGTCAGAACATCCAGGATTATTTAAAGTGATGGTTTTAAATTGTCTGAAGTAGTGGCTTATAAACTCAGATCTTCCCTTCAGCAAAAGAAAATCTGAACTCAGCTGAACAAGCACAACTGATTAATGCAACTCTAATTGTAGCCAGCTAATAACTAAATAGGAGTCTAGCAGCTTCTGGTAATGAGACTTGCCTCAAAATGAAGTAATAAATGTCATTACATAGGAATTGGTAATAGCGGGGAACTGCAGCTAGCTCTTTTATCAAGATAGCGTACATGGAATAAAGAGCTCTGATCTTTTTAGGGCATACCTAGCTGGAATTTCAACACTAAGGACTTCTGGTGAACATTAATGGGACTGCAGTTGAATCTTGGTGGTATCAGGGACAAAGTTCAGGACCAGAAGGCAGTGCTTAGAATCTATTTTTGTTTAATCATTACAGTTAAGTATATAAATAGATCATGAGATAATAATTTCTCCTGAATGTGCTGGTCCGAATTCTCTTCTGGTGAAAAAAAGTGAAGCACTGTTTGTTAAAGCTAAGAAGAATTTGGTCATACTTATAGTAAGGTCTATTCTTGAAACAGAAGAAAAACAAGCAGCAGCAAGTTCTTATGTGAAACTAAATTAGCATCTAGTGTCAGATATTCCCAATGAAATTCAAATGTTAAAAATACAGATAAATTATTATCATTAAAACAGAAAAAAAGACTGAAAGTTCCTTTGAATGTTATGTTGTTTTTCTAGGCAAAGGCAGAAAAAACATCTGTTATACAATTGTATAGTAAATATGTGTTCAGATTTGGAAAAAAAAGACAGAAGAGTACAGTTCTTATTGCACATGGTCTCACACGGATATAAACAGATATAAACTGGGAGAATTTTCACACATAAATTTTAGATTTTTATTGTAGTATTGTAATTAAAAATACCAACCAGAATGAGGCAAGCATTTTAAAATTACTTCATCCAAAATGCATTATGACAAAGGAAAAACTGAGCCTTAAACTTATTATGTCTTATTAGAAAGAACTCACCAACTCCAGTCTTCAAAATAAACTGAGTTTCATGGAAATACATAGTTACGTTACCAATTATTTCAAGGCCTGCTCATTTTGTCTGTACACTACATGCATTTGTGAACACTCAAGTTCATGGACTGATTTAAGCCATGCATGGAGTTGCTGAGCTGCAGATAGAGCCTTTTTTCTTGCACAAAGAAAGTCCTCACAGTCTTCTCGTTGATCGAACAATGAAAGCGTTAACACCTCGCTAAAAGTTGCCAATAAGATTACAAATGAACCATCAACTCGAGTACCATTTAGATACTGGCATCAGCACAACATACCTGTGAAGAGCTGTCAGAAACTTAAAAAACTTTCTGGCAGAACTATGTCTATCTCACATGCAGGACAGCAATTAAAGGTTGTCAACAAATGTATAACCTCCCTAAGGTCCTTTAAGATGTTCCTTAATATATGGTCATTAACTTCCCCTAAAAGACAACATAAGCACATCCAAGTAACTCAAGGTTACATTGCTGCACAGCACTATCTAAGGTTAGCTTACTGCTTATCACAGTCGTTTCATCTTCAAACATGTTGGTTTTAATTGAGGAGAGGATTTATCATGCCAATCAAAATGTCTGGGGGAAAAAAAAACAACCCTAAGATCACGTCAATATTCAGCTAAGAGTTCCCATCTGATCCAAATGCCATGGCTTTGAGACAGACTGAGTGTTTAAATCCCAGTCAGCCTTCTGACTATAACGTTGCAAAGACACATCCAAGTGAAATTTGTCTAAGAACTTCAGACAGTTCAAAAGACAGATAGCCACAGGAGTCATGAGTTCAATGCTGCCTGGGAAGCTCACTAAGGCGGCAGGTGAACACATAGACAGTTAGTGTAAAGCTAGGTCAGATATGTCTGGACAACCAGACATGCGAAGGTTGGAGGGATGATGGGCCAGACAGGGCCCTTAGCCTGTTGCGAGGAGACATGCTGGACACATTGCAGCACACTTCCAGTCTAGCAGAGATGAGTCAGGGGCTCCTGAGGTAAATAGGAAGCAAACACAGATGATGAGGGGCTATCACCCTCTGCATCAAGGACCAGCATGGAGCTCTGCCTGGGGATAGATGAGGAGCAAAATGAGAGCTTCCTGGTCAGGGTTAAGGGAGCACACAGACAACTAACATTATGGTAGGGATCTGCTAGAGGCCACATGAGCGGAAAGATCATGTGGTTGAGACTGTCTATAGACAGGTTGGAGTGGCATCATGTTCACAAGCCCTGGTCCTCATTGGAGACTTAAACTACCTTGATATATGCTGGAGGGACAACGCAGAGGGGCACAAGCACTACAGGAGGTTCCTGGAAGGCATCAATGCCAATTTCCTTCTCCAAATGACAGAGGAGCCAATAGGGAGAGCTGCCATGCTAGACCTGGTTCTCACCAACAAGGAGGAAGTGGTTGGGAATGTGAAGTTTAAGGGCAGCCTTGGCTGCACTGCCCATGAAAGGGTGGATCCTCAACGTCAGCGAAGAGAGCACACAGCAAGCTTGGTACCCTGGACTCCAGGACAGCAGAACGTGGTCTCTTCAGTGACCTGCTTGGTAGAGTATCACGGGACAAAGCTCAGGAGGGAAGAGGGGCCCAAGAAAGATGGTGAGTATCCTGGATCACCTCCTCTCAGCGCAGGAGTGATAGAACTCAATCTGCCCAGGGACCTCAAGGGCAACAAGAACAGCTTCTATAGGTATGTCAATGACAAAAGGAAGATGAGGAGAAAGGATAAAGGAAGATGATGCTCTAGCCACACTGCCCAGGTTACAGAAGGTTACAAGGCAGGGACTGGGAGAACAAAGAACTGCCCACCAAAGGGAAAAATCAGCATCAAGGATATCTATGAAACCTGAAGGGGCACAAGTCCATGGGACCCGATGAGGTGCATCTGCAGGTCCTGAGGGAACTGGCCAGTGAAGTCTTCAAGCACTATGCATCGTATTTGAAATGTGGAGCAGTCCAGTGAAGTTCCCACTGACTGGAAAAGGGGAAACATAACCCCCATCTTAAAAAGGGGAAAAGGAAAACTCATGGAACTATAGACTGATTGACAGTTTCACCTCTGTGCCCAGCAAGATCACGGTGCAGATCCTCCTGGAATCTATGATCAGCCTCATGAGAAATAAGGAAGCGACAGGTGACAGCCAGCATGGCTTCACTGAGGGCAAATAGTGCTTGGCAATTCTGTGGTCTTCTACAATGGGGACACAGTGGTGGTGGAGAAGGGCCGAGCAAGTGATGTCATCTATCTGGATTTAGGCAAAGCATTTGACACTGGCCTGCACAACATCTGTGCCCCTCTAATTTAGACATATGGATTGAATGGATGAACCACTCGGTGGAATTGGCTGGGCAGTCACACTGCAAGAGCTGTGGTCAGCAGCTCAATGACCAAGTGGAGATCAGTGACAAGTGGCCTTCCTCAGGGGTCAGTACTAGGACTGGCAGGCTTTAACATCTTTGTCAGAAACACAGACAGTGTGATTGAGTGCCTCCCTCCTAGATTTGCTGATGGAGGGCAGTGGTTTGAGAGCATCCCTGAGCAGATGGCCTTGGGGCTGTTCATTGTTTAAAAGCTCAGTATGATCTGGGAATACACGCTTGCAGCCCAGAAAGCCAACTCTGTCCTGGGCTGCATCAGAATCAGCCTGACCAGCAGGTCATGGGAGGTGATTCTGCCCCTCTGCTCTGCTCTGCTCTGCTCTGCTCTGGTGAGACCCCACCTGCAGCACTGCGTCCAGCTCTGGGGGTCCATGGAACTGTTGGAGAGAGTCCAGAGGAGGCCACAAAGATGATTGGAGGGCTGGAGCACCTCTCCTGTGATGACAGGCTGAGAGACTTGGACTTGTTCTGCCTGGAGAAGAGAAGGCTCTGTGGACAGCTTCTTGCAGCCTTCCAGTACCTAAAAGGGGGCTTACAGGAAAGCTGGAGAGTGTAGCAATTGGACAAGGGGTAACGGCCTTAAGTTAAAAGAGAGCAGATTTAGATTAGTTATAACGAAAAAAATTCTTTACTGTGAGGGTGGTGAGGCACTGAAACAGGTTGCCCAGTGACACTGTAGATGCCCCCTCCTTGGCAGAGCTAAAGGCCAGGTTGGATGAGGCTTATGGCAGCCTGGTCTTGTAGACGGTGCCCCTGCCCATGGCAGGCCAGTTGGAACTGCATGATCTTTAACATCCTTTTGAACCCAAACTATTCTACAATTCTACAAACAGCAGCACGCAGAAACAGCTAGAATAATGTCCTCATCACAAATACTTCACATGCAGACCAACTATGAGATTTTTGTAGTCCTGCTTTTTAGGTGCCTGCTGGTCAAATAAATAGTACCTGAGCTTGAATCCAATAAAAATGTATGAAAACATTATTCCTGGACATATTAGCTCATCACGTATGTAAAAAACTTTACAGAGAAATCAGGAGAATTTTAAGTCTTCTGACAAAATTAACAAAGATTTTGTCATAAAAGTTCACAAGTCACACAGAGAAAAACCTGTAATTAGTTCCTCACCTTTCATTATGTTTTGTTTGCACTTTAAATTATCCTGTCCTTTTAAAATCTCTTTCAATTTTTGATAGACTGTGCTTTTCCTAATTGATGCTTATTTCATGAATGAAACCACTTTGTTTGCTTCCTACAGAAAGCTTCCTCCACATTTGAAGTCTGTCCAAATAGCATTTATGTTCTTGCAGAAATCATAAATATTTAGAATTATTTTTTAAAGTTTAATGTTTAGAAAGATTTTTATTGGAAGCTCATTTAAACGTGAGTAAACTATCTGAGCTCTCATAAATTTTGAAATAATTTTGTTGTTTTTAACAGCTAACCTTCCCTACATTGTTCAAGACACTTCTATGTCTAAATTTTTCTGGTTTTACCCAAAATGGCAGTAGTAAAAATCTTTTGGATCAATATACACATATTTATAGAAGCAACGCAGCTAACAGATTTTTAGAAGACATGCGACCACATAACAAACACAATAAGAGCTCTGTTCCAGAAATATACTGTCACTTAAACTCTGCCTAAGTTCCACACAGTTTCTGAATGCAAAAGCTTAACAGAATTTTCTCTACCATAATGAGTTATTTTTGGAAATTATTCTGTAATTATATTCTACATTCTCTTATTTGGACATAAATTGCTATTTTTAAATTGGGATAAAGCTGTAATAAATCATTACAGTTATCAGTAGCCATGGTAGCAGTGATTATAGTGTTAATTTTTACTTTGTCTAAGCGATGATAACTTTATAGGCAACATCTATTCCCTGTTTGTTCCTGTAAAACAAACTCCTATGCTAACAAGTCGCTTCTTGGGATAACTGTGGCTAGCTAAAACTTCTGTTTTATGAGAAATTAACACATTTGAAGAAAGACATAGTAACAAGAAGTGTTGAGTCACAATTCTGTGATTCTGTGATCTCTGGAGGTATTTAAAAGACATATAGATGTGGCACTTATCACAGAATCACAGAACTGTAGGGGTTGGAAGGGACCTCCAGAGATCATCAGGTCCAACTCCCCTGCCAAAGCAGGCTCCCTAGGACAGGTTGCACAGAGAGGCGTCCAGATGGGTCTTGAATATCTCCAGAGAAGGAGACTCCACCACCTCCCTGGGCAGCCTGTCCCAGGGCTCTGTCACCCTCACTGTGGAAAAGTTCTTCCGCATGTTGGTGCGGAATTTCCTGTGCTCCAACTTGCAGCCATTGCCCCTTGTCCTGTCCCCACAGGCCACTGAAAAGGGGCTGGTCATTTCCCTCTGTGTCCCACACTGGAGATATTTATAAACATTGATCAGATCCTCTCTCAGTCTTCTCTTCTCAAGGCTGAACAGCCCCAGCTCACTCAGCCTTTCCTCACAGGGGAGATGCTCCAGGCCCTTTATCATCTTCGTAGCCCTTCTTTGGACTCTCTCCAGGAGATCCCTGTCCTTTTTATACCAGGGAGCCCAGAACTGGACACAATACTCCAGGTGGGGCCTGACCAGGGCAGAGTAGAGGAGGAGGATCACCTCCTTTGACCTGCTGGCCACACTCCTCCAGATGCACCCCAGGATCCCATTGGCTCTCTTAGCCCCCAGGGCACACTGCTGGCTTATGGCCAACCTGTCATCCACCAGGACCCCCAGGTCCTTCTCCACTGAGCTCTTCTCCAGCAGGTCATCCCCCAGCCTGTACTGATACAAACGGTTATTCCTTCCCAGGTGCAAGACTCTACCCTTGCTTTTGTTGAACCTCATCTGGTTTCTTACTGCCCAGCTATGGAGGTAGTTTAGCAGTACACTCGGCATTGTTAGGTTAATGGTTGGGATGGATGATCTTAAAGGTCTTTTTCAACCTAAACAATTCTGTGATTCTATTCTATTAGTCTACAAAGGTCTCAGTGAGGAAAATAAAGGAAGACTTATTTTTCCTGCTGTCATGGCTCAGCCCCAGCTGCAGCAGAATGCCCTGCGCCTCTCACTCCCCCTTCCTCCCTGGCAAGATGGGAGGAAAGATGGACAGAATCCCCCAGGGTGTGGGGTCAGGGCAGTTTGCTGTGTCAAGAGGGGAAGGGCAGCAACAGTGCTTGGGGCAGAACTCACAGGGTGATGACACAGAGCACTGCACTGACCCACCGACCAACCGGATGCTCCTCTGTCCTGGAGCGGACCAGCCCCTCCCCAACCAGCCCCTTTTATGGGGGCTTGACATCACATGGCATGGAAACACCCTTGGCCACTCCTTGTGAGTTAATTCTCACTCCTTGTGAGAATTAACCCTGTCCTAGCTGGAACCTAGCATAGAAGAGAATGGTCTTGAACAATAGCCAGAGGTCAAAGCCCTCCACTTGCTACAGCCAGAGAAACTCTGAGAGAACTGTCAGCCCTGTGTTGTAGGATCAAAATACCAAAACAGGACTGCTAAGGGCTAATCAAAAATTTGGTGCAGGCTTGAAAGAAAGTTTGGATGACAGCAGTACCAGGATGAGAACACTGTCTTCTGAACTTTATTCACATGCTGGGTGCTGTTGTCACTCTGCAAGAGAGTGAATGACAGTGCACATAAATGGACTACCTCAATTAACTACAAATTACTTTTATTCTTCATATTCCACCATCACTATCAATCAACCTCCAGCACTTTTATCCTTCATTTACCTTTCCCTAATGCACAAGATGTAATTTTTCCAGAATAATGTTGTTTGGCAATGAAAACTGTAAATCTTAATGGCTAGTCTGGTTTCACACTCAATCCCTAAACTTTCTTTTTTTATTTTACTTGCATATTCCTAGGAGAGGGGAGTTCTTATGTGATATCATAAGACTTGAACAATAATAGAATTTGTTCCTGCAAAGCCTAGCAAGCTAGATACAAAGGTCTGGATGAACAATAGCAGTCACAAGAAAACCATAAAATTGCCAAAAAGAGTAACAGTATTTTAAAATAATATGTGCAGGAAGTTTTCCTTGTTTGAAGATGACAGAATTTATTATTTTGCACCACAACCTCAAAATGGCAACCTTAGCACTGTACATCTGCCCAATTTAGAAATATTTGCTCAGAACTCTCTTTAATTAAAAAAATCCAAACTTCTAAATGCACTTCTAGATGTGGAAGAGCAAGCAAGTTTAAATAACAGCAGAAGGAATGAGAGAGAAGAAAGGTATTTTCTTATGAAAATACTTTCTGACTCTTACCTAACTTCCAGGACATGGCATCCAGAAACTTTATGCTATATTCCCAACATCATCTGGGATTTCTTAGGTGAAGTTTTGAAAAAGAAGAGAAAATAAGAACTAGCAGCTGCTACACATAGTTTTGGGTCTGACTGTTTAGATTCAGAGTTTGGCAAACACCAACTGTCATCCAAACTTTCCTACCTACAATTTCATTCAAGAAAACCATTCCATCTGAGTTTGCAACAAGCTATTTCAGCGAGTAACCCCTGTTAGAAAATAAAACTCTGAATGGAATTACTTATGTAAATGAATTACTTGCATTCACAAGGAGAAGGTTGTATTGCAAAGGACATTGCTGTTAAGCACTTGTGTAAAAGGCCTCTCTCTCCAACACGAAAGAAATACAACTTTGTCAACCTGTCCTGCTTCTGGACAGACCAGGATTATGTTTCCCAAGCAGCCAGCACAGGTGAGCTGAGCTGGCCCAGGCTGCTTCCACACACACCATGTGACATCACACCCCCATAAAAGGGGCTGGCTGGGGGGTGGGTCTGCTCAGCTCTGGGACAGTCCGAGTGCAGTCAGGTGTTGGGTCGGTCATTGTGTTGGTGCAGTGCCCTCTGTTATCCCCACGTGTGAGCTCTGGCCTGGGTGCTGTGGTTGCTCCCCTTTTGCATGTCATTAGCTGCCCTTATCCCAGCCCACCGGGCTCTGCTGTCTGTCTCTCTGGGGAAGGGGTGAGTGAGCAGCACAGGGTGCTCAGCCGCTGCCTGGGGCTGAGCTACAATACAGCCAAACAGACTACAGACAAGACATAACTATTGCAAAGTTACAAGCAGCTCCATAGAAATGAGACAAAAGAGCATTTTTTCCTCCAAAGAGCTATATTCCTTAAGTTGAATTATGAGATTATTTTCAGAAAACAGTTTGAATACTGGAATGTTTCTATATAGTGAGGTACTGTAAACTTCGAATTAAAGTGTTGCATTCCATTATCTGACAAATTAGGGGTTCTAAAAAAAAAAAAAAAAAAAGAAGGAAAGAAAGTAAAACCCAAGCATTGCATCTTTTAAAATAATCAAATCAATAATTAAAAAAATAAAACATTTTTTTAGACCATCTAGTTCCAACAAGAAATGTTACATTAGAGGGCTTTGGGATCACTGAATGGGAATAAAATTTCTCCACATATTCTTTTAGTACAACACATTAAGAGTTTTCCTTGAAAAAAAAAGATGAATAAAAAGTAGGGTGTTTCCCCAGATAGTTGAGAAACTGTGAACCAAACCAGGTCAGAAACCAAAGTCAGAAATTCTCCTATTCTCAGCTCCAGGGCTAAGCGATTAGAAAAGCAGAACATAGGCATGGAAAAACTCACTGTCAACAGCCTATGCTAGTCAGAACTGTTCCCACGCTGCATTTTTGAAATAACATATGTTTCATGCACTATACTGGCATCAGACAAGCATGAGGTGCAACGAACTTATTTATTTATGTCATGTTTTAAAACTCAAAGAAGGGTAACATTCTTCAAAATCTAAAACTGGGACTTTGGAGTGGCCCCGCTTATTAGCCTTGCTATTAATATTCTAGGAATGTTCATGGCAAAGTCTACAGAAGAAAGCATCAATTGCTGAAGATGCTAGATAATTAGAACTCCTGCAGACAATTGAGAAATTCCTTCTATCCTCCCACCTAGAACAGAGTTTGTTCATGTTTGCCTTGAATAGCAATCTACTCCTCAGGAATATTCTTCTCTTCACATAGGTGTGCTTATACATAGTGTGTGGGAGATGACTGGCACTAAAAGTCTTCATATTTACTGTCTTACTCATGGAAATGGACAGTTAATGGGTTTCCAGTTTGGTGGCTGAATCAGAACAGAACTTTTCTGAAATAAAGACAAACAACTTTCCTTCTACCACCACCACCCCTAAATAAAAAAAAAAAAGAGAGAAAATAAAAAGAAGTATCAATGTGAACAATTAAAACATTTCTGATTCTTTTCTTATGGTATTTTTCAGCTCCTGAGCTCTCACAATACTCAGCCCTATTTCTTAGCTGTATCTTAGCCGCAGCACTCCAAATCTTCACCAATGTGTTATTCAAGCTTCTTCTCCAATATAAACCTAAATTAGACTAATCTACACAATTTTCTTTATTGCCTGATACTGCAGAAGTTGCATCCAGGACTAGGGCTTTCCCCTCCTGCGTGCTGCCATAACACAAACAGAAGTTACCGCCTCTCCTCATTGTGTAGCAGCTTTACATACAGGTTATCTCTCTGGGTACAACAGTCTGTGATCAATCTCTGACTGACAAATGCCTCTCACCGCTTCCTGTAAAGATGCCTGTGATTGTCTTTCATAGGTTAGCACCAAAAAAAAAAAAAAAAAAAAAAAATACAGCAGAAAGTAGTAATTTGACCTTGCAGGACAGTTTACAGCTTCCTCTGCACTATGATCTGGGAAGCATTTTGATCTGGGAAGCAACACGCAACCTTCTGTCACCACACACGGGGAAACCTTGCTGAAGCTAATTTGAAGAGTATCAGGTGTGGCAATCAGCTGCAGGCAAAAGTAGCCTGACAGCCACAGTGGAAAGAGCCCGTGGTGCACTTCAGGGTCCGTTTCTCTGTGGTCTGCTAGGAAGGCAGGTCAGACAGAGAAAAGGTAGTGTTACAGCTCCACAACTCAAAGTTTTCATTAGGATTGTGAATGAAAATGCACATCTTTTAAAACCCACAGAGCAAAAGTTATGCCTGCTCACCCAATAGTTCTGCCTCTGGCATACACTGAGAAACTCCTTAAATTTGTTTAAGAAAAAAAAAATCTTTTTAACTGCTTAAGAAGTGAACAGCTGTTAAACCCTGCCAAGCCAGCACTGTAAGGCATGTCAAACAGAACTTACTCTTCTTTGTTTGCAAACGCTACGAGTCCCCATATTTCTACCAGCTACAATTGTAAAAACCTTACCAAAGTCCTGAGAGTTGCACAGCTGTTTGTGATACTGAGCTTATCTCCAGGAATTTTCCTAATGGTTATAAAAATACTGGGGGAGCATGGAAAAACAGTTGGACTCTTGAGCCTGTGTGACTTGGCAGAGTCCTAAGATATTTAGCCTTAATTAGGGAGTGTAGGTACATTAAAAAAATAAAATGGTTTGAGTTGGAAGGGACCTTAAAGATCATGCAATGCCCTCCACTAGAGGGGTCCCAAATCCTCATCCAACCTGGATCCAACCTGGCCTTCAGCTCTTCTAAGGAGGGGGCATCTACAGCGTCACTGGGCAACCTGTGCCAGTGCCTCACCACACTCACAGCAAACATTTTTTTCCTTCTATCTAATCTAAAACTGCAATCTTCTAGCTTAAAGACATTACCCCTTGTACAATGGCTACACTCCCTGATAAACAGTCCCTCTCCAGCTTTCCTGTAAGCCCCCTTTTAGGTACTGGAAGGCTGCAAGAAGCTGTCCACAGAGCCTTCTCTTCTCCAGGCAGAACAAGTCCAAGTCTCTCAGCCTGTCATCACAGGAGAGGTGCTCCAGCCCTCCAATCATCTTTGTGGCCTCCTCTGGACTCTCTCCAACAGTTCCATGGACCCCCAGAGCTGGACGCAGTGCTGCAGGTGGGGTCTCACCAGAGCAGAGCAGAGCAGAGCAGAGCAGAGGGGCAGAATCACCTCCCATGACCTGCTGGTCAGGCTGATTCTGATGCAGCCCAGGACAGAGTTGGCTTTCTGGGCTGCAAGCGTGTATTCCCAGATCATACTGAGCTTTTAAACAATGAACAGCCCCAAGGCCATCTGCTCAGGGATGCTCTCAAACCACTGCCCTCCATCAGCAAATCTAGGAGGGAGGCACTCAATCACACTGTCTGTGTTTCTGACAAAGATGTTAAAGCCTGCCAGTCCTAGTACTGACCCCTGAGGAAGGCCACTTGTCACTGATCTCCACTTGGTCATTGAGCTGCTGACCACAGCTCTTGCAGTGTGACTGCCCAGCCAATTCCACCGAGTGGTTCATCCATTCAATCCATATGTCTAAATTAGAGGGGCACAGATGTTGTGCAGGCCAGTGTCAAATGCTTTGCCTAAATCCAGATAGATGACATCACTTGCTCGGCCCTTCTCCACCACCACTGTGTCCCCATTGTAGAAGACCACAGAATTGCCAAGCACTATTTGCCCTCAGTGAAGCCATGCTGGCTGTCACCTGTCGCTTCCTTATTTCTCATGAGGCTGATCATAGATTCCAGGAGGATCTGCTCCGTGATCTTGCTGGGCACAGAGGTGAAACTGTCAATCAGTCTATAGTTCCATGAGTTTTCCTTTTCCCCTTTTTAAGATGGGGGTTATGTTTCCCCTTTTCCAGTCAGTGGGAACTTCACTGGACTGCTCCACATTTCAAATACGATGCATAGTGCTTGAAGACTTCACTGGCCAGTTCCCTCAGGACCTGCAGATGCACCTCATCGGGTCCCATGGACTTGTGCCCCTTCAGGTTTCATAGATATCCTTGATGCTGATTTTTCCCTTTGGTGGGCAGTTCTTTGTTCTCCCAGTCCCTGCCTTGTAACCTTCTGTAACCTGGGCAGTGTGGCTAGAGCATCATCTTCCTTTATCCTTTCTCCTCATCTTCCTTTTGTCATTGACATACCTATAGAAGCTGTTCTTGTTGCCCTTGAGGTCCCTGGGCAGATTGAGTTCTATCACTCCTGCGCTGAGAGGAGGTGATCCAGGATACTCACCATCTTTCTTGGGCCCCTCTTCCCTCCTGAGCTTTGTCCCGTGATACTCTACCAAGCAGGTCACTGAAGAGACCACGTTCTGCTGTCCTGGAGTCCAGGGTACCAAGCTTGCTGTGTGCTCTCTTCGCTGACGTTGAGGATCCACCCTTTCATGGGCAGTGCAGCCAAGGCTGCCCTTAAACTTCACATTCCCAACCACTTCCTCCTTGTTGGTGAGAACCAGGTCTAGCATGGCAGCTCTCCCTATTGGCTCCTCTGTCATTTGGAGAAGGAAATTGGCATTGATGCCTTCCAGGAACCTCCTGTAGTGCTTGTGCCCCTCCACGTTGTCCCTCCAGCAGATACAACAATGTTACCTGTCCCTTTGTTCCCTTTAACCCTGAACAAAATGCTTTCATTTGGCTCCTCATACATCCCCAGGCAGAGCCCCATGCTGCTCATTGATGCAGAAGGTAACACTGTGTCCTAGTTCCAGGATGGAGTTAACTTCCCCAAGCAGCCAGCACAGATGTGGCTGATCATTATAACACACATTGTTTGAAATACTTGCTGTCATCTAAGTAACTCTGAGGAAGTTCAGTCTTGTTCCTTTGTATTCTTGTTTTTTGTTTTTATGTTAACATAATTTCTAATACTTATGATCACACTGTACTTTCAGTTTCCCTAGACAGTTTAAGTTCACTATATTCTCATCTAGTTGGCACTTCTCTTACCAGCATTATTTTGCTCTAGCCTCTGAAATTAACTGGAAGTATTAAACTTTCTCTAAAGTTAAACTTTCCCTAAATTTTAACTACAAAGGCCAGTGGTGCAGCCTGAAATTCAGGGGAAATAACTTTTTTGGGTCTTTCCTATTTTTTTTTAGGTGCTTTTAAAAAAAATGTTAAAGCAGAAATTCATCGCCACTTGCTCACATTAGGAACTCCATGGGGAAAGGTCCTGGACAGCAGTTCTGTTTGTTTGTACCTAACTCCTTATTCTAGTCCTGCTGTGTCTGGGGACAGTATTTCAGGAGCTAGGGAAAATGGTAGGTAAACATAAGAAGGCTGGAGACCAGCTGGTCAGACTGCAAGGTACGTGTTTTAGAATATCCTTTGCACTTAAATTGGGAGTTCTGAGATAACTGACTGCTTGTTAGAGATGCTCAGGGAATGCTACTATTGTCTAAAAATTGCTGGTGAAATACAATGTTTTCTTTCATGTTAGGAGGTTGAGATCAAGAGGGAAGCTTGGAGTCTAGCTCAGCTTATCAACTAATCTTAATAATTCTATTGCCTTGTCATCACTGGAATTTTGGCCCACAATAGTTGTTTCTTAATGAACAAGGGACAAAAAAGATCTTTTTTTTGAGGCAATCAAACAAGCTACCGAAAGGCAACTCTTAAGATATAGTGATCTTCATGTTCTAAAGGAGTCCTGCAGCTCTGATCCTGGTCTGTAGTGAGGTGGTTTTTTTCCTCCTGTTACTAGTGTGACGTTTCAGAAACCTCACAAGTACTAACTTTTGTGTTGGGTAACTTGCACAATGAAAGAAAAAGATAGCATAGTGCCTTCCATGTGTAAAGCTCACTCGGGGAACCTGGTTGGCCAAACTTTCAGTTTGGAAGAATACCCTGTTACAAACTTTCTGTCTGTTTAAGGCAACCTACATGCCATATGTAAATAAGCATTAAACAACATAAGAGCACCTGCTGATGGAAGAGATTTTAAGCCCTTCATAGTTCAGAGCAGGTTTACTTGTTATCTGGGACTGGTGCCTTTTATACCACACAACAGACCCACTATTATCAGCTCGACACACATAGCTGGTAAAAAGTGGATGGAAATGATGCTTTGTCTCTGTAAAACACTTTTTGATCTAATCAGTACAGCAGTATAAGTTGGTTCAGTGTGAGGTGCTTTCCCTTCTTTTTTTTTTCCCTTTTTTCCAATTCCAAAAGGCAAGTGTGTTCTGTGGTACAATGGAAAACTGCCAGATGCCACCATTAAAATGAAAACCCTCACAAGCTGTGATATTTATGGAGGCAAGAACTCTGCCAAGTGTGTGACCACAGGGGATGCAGTCAGACATTTCCCTGCTGGTAGAACAGTGCTTTGTTTCCAAAGAGCAAAGGCTCCTTTTAGTTAGACAGGTCCTGTTAAGGTGTTAGATTGTTGATAGCCTCCACAGAATAACTATTGTGCCTAGTAAAATGACACTTAGGTTGCTCAATCCACTTTTTCAAAATCCTGTCTTGGAACCTCATAAAGGACCCCTATACTGTTGAGTGTAGATTGAGCATGTGATCTGACCAACAGTCCTTTACAAGAGAGCCTAGACCACTGAAGTCACACTCCTGACCTGAAGGTGGTACGATTTCTCAAGTACTCTATGCCCATGATATCACAAGTAGTCACTCAGAATATACCTGCACAGTGCAAAGTAGTTCCTGGACTTACCCAAGCTAGCCAAAACATCAGCTGCCCTGGGAAGGATGGAAGACCATAGGAAAGTCACTGCTTGGGCCAACATGCACTTCAATACTTTCTATGTCACAGTCTTCTCCTTCTCCCTATGCGCTTTGGCTTGCAAACGTGATCTGAAAAATCACAACCCTAACCTCTGAAAGTGCAAGGAAGTAATTTTTTGTAGGCTTTTCTGACTGCATTCAGAAAATAGACAATTTCTTCAGGAGCACTGCTGAAGCTATCCGCAGTTAGAAATACTAGCTTTGCAATAAAGGATCGGAAAACTAAGTGAAGAGAGATGTAGCATGAACTGGTGAGTGTCCCCTGTCCAGTGGGACGGCTGATTTGCTTATAGCCAGCACTGCACAAATGCAAAGGCCCTAATGAGTAGCTGACTGCATGTTAGTCTGGGATTTAACTCTCAATGCCTTTTACTCCAGCCTTCTGCTTGATTCTGAGAATTACTTCTCTCTTCCTCCACTGGTTCATTCCATACCTTCTATAAACTCCAAAATACTTGTTTTCTCATTGTGCGCTCTATGTTACCTGGTCCGCTACTCTTTTTTCCTAGTGCTTCAACCAATATGCATTATGCTTTAAGTGATTCATATGGATACTGGGACCTTCAGGGCAGGAACACAGTTCAGTTGCCAGGACAAGCCAGCCATCTAGTTTGGAGGATAACCTTCCCTCAGATGGAAAGGAGGATGTGCATGTGCGCGAGGCATCAGTGAGCAATTCAGGGAAGTTAAATGTAGTGCCTGACTCTCTAAAGTTGCCCTGGTGTTCCCTTGACAAATGCAGCAGCTCCTCAGCTTCAAAAGGGCAATGTTATTTATCAGCATCAAAGGTAGGAGAAGAGGGAAAAGGGACCAGGGAAGGAAGCAGAGGTGAACTAACATCTCTAGCATCTGAGCAACAGTCAGCTCAAGTTCTGAAACAGCCAGATTCCTACAAAAGAGAAAAATGGCCTAGGACTGAAATACTTCATATAAATAGACAGATGTAGTTAAGAACTGTAAAATCTCTGTTTGGTACGATATATGAGGAGCTGTGTAATTTAACTCCTTTCTCTAAAACAGGATTTATAAAAGTTTTTGGACAGACAAAAAGAAATTGTTTTGGCAACAATGATTTTCCAGTGCTCTAGGATATGTCTGACCTCTACTGATTTTATGGCAACTGACATGGGGATTTTGAATGATTATTCTGTCCCACATCAGCGTAACATCATTTACTGTGCCTGAAGTCAGTGATCTGAGGACGTGGTGTACAATGCAATATAGAAAAATCATCTGATAATGTCTTCCAGATGTTGATATGGGTGGGGAACTGCATTAAAGCACCTCTCCATCAGATATTAAAGATAAGCTAAATCTAGTATGACAAACTTAGTAGAGAGAGGGAGATAAATGTCACTCGGTGTTAAAAACAGACACAGCTATCAAATATGATCTTTGTAAATACTATGGAAAAGCAATAGCTATGGGGGGAGGAAAAAAATATACCCATAACAAAACCACCACAAAAAAACCCTTTCTTTCATACCACAGCAGAGGCTTTTCTGGAACTGGAAGTGTTGGATGGGGCTTTGGGCAACCTGGTCTGGCAGAGTGTGTCCCTGCCCATGGCAGGGAGTTGGAACTAGGTGATCTTTAAGGTCCCTTCCAATCCAAATCAGTTTTTGATTCTGTGATTCTATGAGGTGTTGTATTAATGTGTTGCAGTTCTGCATGAGCAGGTTGTGGTGGAGGAGGGGGCTGCAGGGGTGGCTTCTGCAAGAAGCAGCCAGAAGCTCTCTGCAGGCCCCACAGAGCAAACACCAGCCGGCTCAAGGCCGGAGTTGTTGCTGACCAAGGCCGAGCCCATCAGGGACGGTCACAGCGCCTCTGGGAATCACATTGAGGAGAAAAAAATGCTTTTTGCTACCAGAGAAGGGAGTGAGAAGATGTAAGAATTTGTGAAGGCACCAAGACCAGGGAAGGGGGAGAAGGTGCCCCAGGTGCTGGAGAGAAAGATTCCCCTGTAGCCCATGGAAAAGGTCATGGTGGAGCGGGTGTCCCCCCACAGCCCATGAAAAAGGATGAGACCCCACCTGCAGCCTGCGGAGAGGCCCCACGCTGGAGCAGGTGGAGACACACAGGAGACACTGTGACCAGTGTTGGAGCAAGCTTCTGCCAGCACTTGCAGCCCATGGAGAGAGAGACAGAGACACACAGATGAGTGAGAAAGAGAGATTCACATCTGAGCAGGTTTGCTGGGGCCAGAGTGGGGTTGTGACCCCATGGAGGACCAGGCTGGAGCAGTCTGGGCCTGAGAGACTGAGAGACATTCTATGATTTATGACTGCACCCCATAGCAGTGATCCACGCTGGGGCAGCTGGTGAAGAGCTGAAGCCCTGTGAGAAAGGACTCATGTTGGAGGTGTACATGGAGGACTGTCTCCTGTGGGTGGGACCCCACACTGCAGTAAGGGAAGGGTGTGATGGATGCCCCCTCTCCCAACCCCCAGCTAAGAAGGAAAACATCTCATGAGGAACTGACTGAAGCCCCAATTGCCACATTCCTTGCCCCTCCCCTTGGCATGTCACAGGGGAGAAGGGAGAGAAATCATGAATAAAGGTGTCTGATAAGAAGAGAAGGGTGGGCAAGGTGTTTTAAGATCTGATTGTACTCCTCACTATCAAACTGGTTTCATTCTGTGTGTAGTGCGGTGTCATAAATTAGAATAAAGGAAAGAAAACTGTGTTGAGTCTGTTTTGCCTGTGATGCTGATTGCAGAATGATCTCTCCCTGCCTTTATCTTGACTCCTAAGCCTCTCAATATATATATTTTCTCCCCTGTCCAGCTGAAAAGGGGAGTGACAGAGCAGCTTTGATGGGCATCTGGCCTCCACCCAGGGTCAAACCACCGCATAATATATAGGTATGAGACAGTAGGTTTTGAGTTTTTCCCAGTTAATTCTGAAGTATATGCAAGGTGGAATAAATGTAAATGACAAATTGTCTCTGATTTCAGTCAGACATGCTTACTGTGAACAGACAGAACAGCAGTTCTGATCTAGTGATCCGAACAAGGCGAAGAGGGCATAACCACAAAAAATAAAAAATGCCAGCTTAAAACACACAACCTCATTATACAAGGTAAAAAACAACAACAATAAACCCAACAGAAAATAGCTCCAAATGGTTATATGTGGGTATATGTCATCTCTTATCTAAATTTTTTACCTGTATGTAGCAATATTGCCCACAAGATGTATCCATTCGGTTAGATTTCTTTTGGAGGCAAGGTGACTACTGCTGGTGAAGAAACTATACACAAGGAAATCTTAGTGCCACCTTCTTAGCATTAAGGCACATAACTTCCATGATTGCATTTTTAAAGGAAATAGATGCACATTCTTCTCGTGCTGTGTCCTACTTTTTGTTTTCCATGTGCTGGGGGTTTGATTGCTGAAGAGCCTGAGTTTATCACATGCATGGATTGGGTAACGAAAGAGATAAGTATGTTCCTCACTCTGCCAAAGACCTGCTGAATACTTTAGAGCTAGTCCTTCTGTATCTCTACACAAATTCTGTAGAAATAAACCAGAGTTTAGCACCCTAAGTTACCACCCCGTCCTCCCAGGAAAATTAGAATTTTTTTAATATTGACTTGGAAATTAACTTCAGCCAAAAAAACATAAAAATCTCCACTTTCCCAGACATTTATGCACAGTAATCAAAATATAACTTAACATCTTTTCTGCACCCATAGATGCCTCTCCTCACTGGTGCAGAAGACAGTACTTACTTCCAATATCTGGCCGTAGCTTTTTGTCGTACTCTCTCAACAGCTTGTTTAGTATCAGAGTCACATCTGTGTCTTGTGTTTTCGGAGCTAAAACCCATTTTTGGTTAGTTGTTCCATCTTCATATTCATCCTCTTCAACCTTTCTAGAACTGCAATAACAAATCAAACAAATAGATGTTATTTTACATAACTAAAGTCTGAATTTACATGCTGAGTAGATCTCCACACTCAGCTGAGGAAGTTTTAGATACCACCCTTGGATTTGCATCTACCCAGGCTTAGGCTGTTTTGGCAACAGGATGTTCCCATTAACAGTTGTAGATGGGCCACGATTGAGAATTGTTTAGAAATTGTTCTCTGAAAGTCTCTCAGAAATTATAGTCTGGGTGTTAATACAGTTATCAGAGTAGTGTTTTATATCCTGTATTTTAACCAACCCATCCCAACTAGTTAGTTTACAACATACTCTTATGAAAAGTGAACACAGGCAGTATTATTTTATTAATACATCGAGACAACTGATTCATCTCTTGCACAAAAGCTAATAAGAGTATTAAAAATTCAGATCTTTTAATACTTCCTGATCATTTTATCCTATTAATAAATTATTATATTCTCAGTGCCTGAATTTCAGAGTGTAATGTATTACAAGGCTTAGAATTAAGAGCTTGCTCCTTGAATTTAAGATGGATTACCACAAGCACACAAATACATTGCATAAATTAATCTGAATTTCCCTGTAGTTCTAATGACTTTTAAAAAAAACACAACCCACAATCCTACACCAAGAGTTGCGACTTTCCTTCATAAGTGGATTATTTTTGTTTTAAGAATATGCTAATACAAATGCAGTGAAACTATAGTTCACCCAGAAATCGCAGCTAGAGCTATTTTCACACAAGACTAATTTCATTTGCGTGTCTTTTTGTGCATGAACAGTAAAATGTTGATTTGAAGAAGTATCTTTTGGTATCTTAGAAACCAAATCTGTTTGATGGCTCTCGCTGGAGAAAATATATGACAGTTAAACTGAGATGAAGTTATCAGGAGAAAAGATAACCTCAGTGGTGGAACATACAGCAGTAATCACGTGTTGCTTTGACCTGCAATTGTCCCAATGATCCAATATAATTTTGCAACCTTTTTACACAAATTTCAATAATTATGCAAGGTCCAAAGCAATGGAGAGCCAGAGTCACCAGCCCTGCTGATATGCTACACATATCAGAGCATCTGTCTTTCTTCTTCTCTCCATAATGACACTCGTCTCTTTTAAAATGTCTCAGATGTCCCAAAAACTGGATAGGCACTCCACAGTAATAGAAAAAAAAATGGATACAAGTATAAAAATTTAATCACAGAGCATCACCATCCCTCAACTTTGCTTGTAGACCACCATTCGAGCATTTAATGAAACTTTTAATTGAAACTGCTCTACAGCCAATACGCCCCTAAGGATTAGCCATGAATCACTTAACATGACCTCACAAATTGCAAGTGCTCTGGGTACAATTTCTATATAAAAATAATTTTGAAATCTAGCCCCTGAGGATTTTCTACAGGGAGAGAGCTCATATAACCAAGTTGCAAAAGTGGAGAAAACTTAGGGGAAATTTTAAATAGACAACCACTCCTTCTCTGTTGGCAAGCTATAGTTTTTAAAAAGCTTGATCTTTTTTGTATAATTCATCCAAGAGCTTTTTTTTTTCCCCTCCCTCATATTCATGACAAGCTCTATGTTTTAATACTGCAGTTACAGAACCATTCTCAAAGGAGCCACGGTCTCCAAACATACACGGTTGGTATTTCAGAGCTGAAACGCCGCATTGATGCTGAATTGCTGGTGGGAAAGGACCACAAGCCCTACGTCTCTTTTCTAATGCACCCACCACGGCTTTACCAGAAGCATTCAGACTGCATGTGGAAATGAGAACTGAGTTCAGGTAGGATCATAATTCCCATTTCAGGGAGCCACTTCTTTAACACGAGTCTAAGCACTGGTAAAACTTTTTAGTCCCCTCCCTCTGGCAGCTTGTTTCCTAGAAAGTACCCCAAACCACACAAATTCCTGCCTACCATCTAAGTTAAGACTAAGGGTGGGAGAGGTTTCACAGTGGATCTGACTAATATAGTAGACACATTTTTTTCAAGGTGTTCTGTTTTCTTCCTTAAGACTTTATTTCACTTCCCTTCCTTGTCTCTACAGTTAAGCTCCTTGAAGGCACTTGAGGCTGCATTTTCACCTGTAGCCTAACTGGTCACTGCCAACTCCAAGCACATTCCTGCTATTTCCACAGAAACAAGCACGGGGTGATGGCAGGTTGTTCTCAAATTGGGGAGAAGCAAAGGCTACACACCTTCCCCAAACTCCCCAGGGACCACAAGCTTTCATCGTATGAGAAGGCAGAGAGAAGGCAGTGCATAAATGGCAAAAGAGGAAGGCTGCAAAACCCGTTGAGGCTGTGGGGAAACAGTTTATTTCCTGCAACATGTGTGTGCAAGACTTGCTCTGGGGGCTGGCATGGAGCAGCCTCTAGTTCTTCTGTGGATTTGGGAGAGTGGTGACACTCAGATGTGGGGCAGGCTGCCGAGAAGGAGAGCAGGGTCAATATGAGGGAAGGGAAGGGAAGGGAAGGGAAGGGAAGGGAAGGGAAGGGAAGGGAAGGGAAGGGAAGGGAAGGGAAGGGAAGGGAAGGGAAGGGAAGGGAAGGGAAGGGAAGGGAAGGGAAGGGAAGGGAAGGGAAGGGAAGGGAAGGGAAGGGAAGGGAAGGGAAGGGAAGGGAAGGGAAGGGAAGGGAAGGGAAGGGAAGGGAAGGGAAGGGAAGGGAAGGGAAGGGGCTCTGATCACGCCTGCAGGGGAGGCTGAGGTGACTTCTTTGCCTGGGTTATGTGGGGCAGCCCTTCAGTACCCTGGACAGCCACCGGGACCGAAGGCGAGCCTGCAGCTCCCGGACGTCCTCCTCCGGCCCCTCACCGCCCGTCGTTACCGTAGCCCCGCCGAGGACACCCTCCCGCCCCTGAGGCGGAGGCAAGGGGTTCCCTGGCACGGCACGGCCCGGCCCGCAACACGCGTCCCTCCCGCCACCCCTCCACGCCCGCCGAGCCGAGGCTGAGGCGTAAAGGGGAGCTACCGCCGGCCTCCCAACGCACCAGCGCACCCCCGAGCTGGTCCCGGCCGCTGGTCTCACCCCTCCAGCCGTTGACCTCTCCCTTCTCACTCCGGGCCCGCTCGCAGGGCCCCCGGGGCTGAGGATCGGAGAGAAGCCGGGGCTGCCGGCCGCCCCGCGCCGCGAGGGGAGCCCCGGGCAGGTTAGCCGCCGTCCCGCGGGGTGCCGGACCCTGGTAGTTGCCGGAGCGGGAAAACTTTCAGCCGGGCCGGCTCGGGACGGAGCCACCGCGGGCGACCTCCGGCTTCACAGGGCGCCGGGAGGGACCGCGGCGTGGTCGCCGTGCCGGCAGCAGCGGCAGCGGGGCTACAGCCGTCCGGGTAGCTCGGCGGGTCCCGGGAAGAGAGAGCGGGGGAAGCCGCGTTTGGGAATAAAGCCCCGGCACGGCGCGGCGCGGCGCGGGGGAGGGAAGAGCCCACTGTCCTTCCCGGGCGCCGAGTATCTTGCAAACTCCGGCGAGCGGGACTCCAGCCCGCAAGCCTCGGTGAGGAGAGGAGAGGAGAGGAGAGGAGAGAGGGTGGGGGGAGGCGAAGGGACCGCGGACTTACCAGGCGTGGAACACTGAGAGGAGGAAGAAAACCGGCAGGAGCTTAGCGGACATGATCTGGGCAGCGCCGGCCAGGTGAGAGGTGCGGCAGGACGAAGGAAGCGTTGCAGGATGTTCACATGAAAGGCAGAACGAGGCAATGAGGTGAAGCTCTTAGGGTCTCTTCCTCCGTATTCTCAGCTTTCTACCTTGAAGAAAATACCCCGTTTCACACAGCTCCAAGAAAGGAGGAGGGAAGAGAACAGGAGGGGAAAAAAAGAAGGAAAAAAAAAAAGAAGAAGAAAAAAAAAAGAAGTGGGACGAGGGGAAATCCCCAGCGGAGAGGCTGCCAGGGCCAGGTATAAATCAGGCTCCGAGGTCTGACAGGTGTTAAGCGGGCACCGAGCTGCGGCGCTTCCCCCTTCCTGGCAATCAGTTGCCGGGAGCAGCGGCGCGGCCCCTCCCGCTCCCCCGGTTGGCGCTGGCCGTGCCCCCGGGCTGTGCACAGCGCGGCGGAGCCCGGGCCCCGCCGGGCCGCGAACGCCGCGGGGCGGGGTGGGCCGGGCCGAGCGGAGGGCGGGCTGGGGCTGGGGCTGGGGCTGGGGCTGGGGCTGGGGGGAAGGGGTGTACCTCGCCCCCCGCCTCCTCGGAGCCCCGCAGCGCGGCACCGGAGCGCTGCTGAGGGCTGCCCCGCATCGGGGAGCACCTCGTCCCGGCTCCCTGCCCAACAGGTACCCGCCTCGCCGGCAAGGGTGGGAGGGAGCCGTGAAGTGATCCCTGCCCCCGCCCCGGCGGGCGCACACACACACACACACACACACCGGGGAGAGGGGGAGAAGCAAACCCTCCAGCAGCAATCAGACGCCAGCCCGCAGCGGGGATTTCTCCCCGCCGTCACCTACCCGATGCCCCCGAGGGGGCTGCGGCGCCCGGCTGCAGCTTCCCCACGGCGTTTTGGGGAGTGCCTCCACCCCTAAATCCCACACTCACTTTTCAAATGGGGGCTCCAGGGTGCTGGAGGTGCTCTCTTCAGACGGAGGGAGACAGTTCGGCGCAGTTTCTGGTCTCGGGGTAGCCGGAACCACGGGCATCCCGATGTATGTACATATAGGCGCAGATCCATGTAATCAGTACGGCTACAGAAAGGGACGCTACTGTACAGTCTTCCACAGACAGACAGACATGCACCACGCAGCGTGCTTGCATATGCCTCTGTATCTAGCTATACGTATTTAGAAGTTTGCATGCTTTTGCGAATGCATGGATACACAGATATATGCATACGGTATGCCTGCAGAATGCACGCACGGAGAAGAGAGAGGGATGCAGTAGACCGAGCTACATGGATTTACGTGTATACTATTATTTAGAATAAATGAGGATTTTCTACTGTGAAAACTCGGAAATGTGACTGCAGCCAAGTGTAAAGGGCAAAAATAGTTTGGGTCCGGACATAACGTGTCTTTCGGGTCCACCAACAACGGCACAGATGAGATTTTTAGCGACTTCAATTCTCTCCAGGTGTGGGGGGTTTTGCACCGGGCAGCAGGGTAATAAGAATATTCCCCTTTGCTTTCAAAATCGGAAATGACACAATTTCAATTTACGTGAAGGTATTCTGGAAGTAAAAAGCTCTGCGAGAGGTGATGGTTGTAACTGTGATCAGAAATCTCGAAAGCATAAATCTTTGCTTCCTCCTGCCTTAGAATTTTCAGGTTCTGGGGGAGTCGTGTTTAATTATTAAAAAAAAAAAAAAAAAGTTCTGCTGGAAGATGCAATATTGCTTTTAGAAAAACTCCTACATGATGCCTAGAAGAGCTGGCTGGAGAGAGTTCTGTTACCGACATTATTTATTGAAGGAACGAGACAGCTTAGGGAAAATCCGCTGTGAGCCAGGCAATTAATTCCCAGTCGTGAACTTTGGGTTGGGTTTTGTGGGTTGGTTTTTTTTTTTTTCTCTTTTTCGCAATCTAAACATCCCTTTACCAGACTGTACAACAATTCTTTCGTGTTGACTTTGGTTAATTGCGGTGGCTGTGAGTCGCCAGTAATCACTTGCTACAAGACTCTTTCCCGTCGCCGGCAGAGAAATGCGGGTGGACTCCAGACCGACCACAGATAACGGCCTGAGTATCCAAGGGAAAGAAGGGAAGAGACGGAGGGAGCTCGGGGGTAGCCTGGATTTCACCAGGAAAAGAGGTGTGAGAAGTGCGCCTTCCTTGGGGTTGAGCCGCAGGCCGACCCGCTGATGGGAAGTTTGCGGAACCTCCGGCTCGGCGGGGCGTGCGGGAGGAGGGACGGGGCGAGCGGGGGAGCTGCAGGAGAAGCTCACGCCGGTACCGCCGGCACCGCTGCTCGCTGAGGCCAAGAGCGTTTCCCGGCACCCAGAGCTCTTCTGAAGGCTGGTGCTTATGGAAACCATCGCTTGGCGCTCCGAGGTGGCGGCACCCCGCGTCCCCGCCTCGCGGTGCCTGAGCTTTTGGACACCGAGGACGGGGAGCACTGCGAGGGGTTTCGACACCGCCGGCTCCCCCGCCCGGGCCGCATAGAGGAAAACGTGTGCATGAATAAATAAAAGCCCGGCCCGCCCTCGCCGCCCCTGCCGGGCAGCCCGGCAGAACAAGTCGCCAAGGGACACGCTGCAGCCGCGGTGGCTGCCGCGGCCCCGGGCGGAGCGGACTGCAGCTGCCCTAGCCGGGGGTGCTCTGCCTGCAGCGGTTTGGGGCGGGGGAGGCCGAGCCGCGGCAGGGGCTGCCTTTCTCTCTGCCACCTCCCGGGTGGGCGGTGTAACTAGGCCGGATGGTACCGTGGCAAAAAAAAAACCAAACCAAAACGGAGGAGACACACCGGCGGCGATTTGCAAAGAGAGATGCCGAGGACCGCTCCCGCTCCGCCTCCCCGGCCGCCGGAGAGCCGGGCGTCCATCAGCGCTGCGCCACGGGGACCCCCCCCGACCCCCTCCCTTCTCGGCCGGGGGTGGCTTCCCCGCACCGGCGGCTCCGCCCGGTGCCGCCCCTCCTCTTCCCCCACCCCGCCAGCCCCGTCCCGCCCTCGCCGCCTCCTGCCGCGGCGGCGGGATCCTCTGGCGGCGGCTGCAGGAAGCGCGGCGGGGCGGGACGGGACGGGGCTGTGCGCCCCCCTCCCCCGCCACCCCCAGCCAGCGGCAGAGCGCTCAGTTACCCGGTTCCGCGCCCGTGTGCCGCAGCCGGTGCTCGATGCGGTCATCAAGTGACCCAGCGCTCCGAGAAACCCCTCGCAGAGTTTGATGGAATGTGCCCCCCTCTTCCCTTGCAGCGTGACAGCAAGCCCCAAGGCTCGAGTAGAGCTTTACGGTTCATTAATTATTTCCTCCTCGTCCTCCTCCTCAGGCTGCAAGGGAAAAGAAAAGGCGGTGTTTTAAGACTTCCTTTCTGTCGTCCTCGGTGCCCTATGTGTTAGTGCTGAAGGAATGCCTTAGCACTACTCTTTTTACACCTCACAGGATGAGGTGCACTTCGGTCATTTCTATTTTTCCTCTTTTCTTCATACTTACAAGCCTTCCTCATACTTTTAAGCAAGCTCTTTGCCTTTGCTGAGCCTTTTCAGACTGTGTATTCAGGTAAGGATCACGGTTATGTGGCACACGTTTTAACAAAAGGACATCTTACACACCCTGTAATAATACCAACATGTTTGTATTCTCCAGCACAATTAAATGGATCCACATCTAAACTTACCTTTCACTGCATTTTCATTAAAGGCGTCTGTGATTCTGTGACTGTCTTTTCAAACTAAGTGATTCTAAAGGGATGTCTTGGTAGTATTTCTTGGGGGGGGGGGAAGGGGGAGGAGGGAGAGGGAGAGATAAGAGCCTCCAAAAGCAGCTGTGCAGACAACTAGTCACCATAAATAAGGAGGGAAATGCAGAGGGAAGGAATGGGTCTCATAGACCAGGCATCTCACTTGCTAGATCTGGTTGTACCCTTTCTAGCACTGAAGCTATTCCTGAAACTGGGCACCTGACCTTTCCCATGGTTAAAGGCTGAAGGACAGCCTCCACGGCTGGCTTTCCTGGCATGCCAGCGGCTGAGACTGCCAACTCCACCATAACCAGTGCAGGAGGGAGCTGGCCCTGCTCTGAGATAAACAGGGAAAGGGCTGAAACCTGCCTCCTACAGCTCCCAGAGTCCTCTAGCTGGAGGCTTCTCAGGAGTTTAGTAGAGAGCAGAACCAGTTTATTGTGGCTGAAGGTCTCTGTTGTGCCCACAACACTGTGCCAAGCACTCTGCTTGGCACAAATAATTAAATCTCCCTCGATGTAGGAAGTCGAACCTCAGAGGTCCAGACAGTTTCTGTGTACTCTCACCTCTGTCCTTCAGCACAGGGGTCACCCCTCACTTTGATACACAGGCAGGATTCGGAGAATCCCTCCTAACGCTGCTGTGCTGCAGCTCTTCAGCAGCTTTGCATGTCTCTGCAGGCAGGTCCGGACCTCTGGGGCTGTGCAAACCCCTGAGGCTGTTGTTCTGAGGTCATCAGTAACATCAGCTTGCGGTGAATGAGGAACTGACCTTAGATCCACTGAGGCCAAGACTGCTGTGGGTGGCTGGTTCCAGCATTTGGTTTTATATACGTGACAATTTACTCAATATTTTTTGGTCCTATCAATTTTTTCCACCTACAAATGCAACCTATCATTGTCGGTCTGGCGCGTTGCAATCTATCGGCATTGCTCAAAAGCTCTCCAAATTCATCTCGCTGAAGTGAGTCGGTATCTTCAATCAACACTCTTAATTTCCTTTCCACTTTGTTTTCAGCCAGGGCCAATTTAAACAGCAACATTTAAGACATGATGACTGTGAGAAGTTATAATTGCTTTTGAGGACGGCAATGAAAAGGCAAATAGTGCACTACGGAATAGGACACTTCCACTTGAGTTTAAATTAGTGGTAATCCTAGGAAGATCCTTCAGAAGTCCTTTGGGCTTCATAAAATCTACCTTCTGCTCTTTCTGTCTTTCTCAAAATTGAACAAATGCCCACAATAAAATAATGGAAGATGCAAAACCGGTAAGGTGAGGTTGTCACCTGAGAGTCTCACTATGCGATGGCCATATTAGCAGTGACGTAAAAACATACATAAAGGCAGAAAGAATTAAAGCAATTTGATCAAATAATTCTTTAGAATAATTTAGGTTCCCCTGAATGTTTCAGTGTCAAGTCCAACCTGAGGAGCAAGGGTGTTAGGGGAAATAGATCTTTATTACAAAGAACATTATATCCAGATTTAAAAAACAAATAGCTGCACAAGTGCTACATTCATCTTGTCCCCATAAACTGAATACCAAAGGAGTTTCAGTCAGTTTGCTTGAAAGTTTAATTTATATTTTCAGCAAGAATTTTGGAAAGACAAGATTATTTGATAAAATCATTTCTTTTTTGGTTTTTTACAGTTATGTTTAGTTGTTGCACACAGGGCATATTCCGTTCAGAAAAAAAGGCAGAATGCAATTCAAGATAACAGAAGAGGGCTGAGCTTTAGAAAATACACTGTTGCTTAAATTCATCCTCAGAGTGGGCTGGCTGGCACAGCTCAAATATCAGAAATAAAAACCTTTTCCGTTGTATTTGACTTGTTCTTTCATTCTTAATGGGTGCAAGTGAGGAAATTTGGCAGTGGAACTGCACACACTTACTCTCCAGTGCTGAATTGTTGTAATTCACTTCTCTTTTTTTCTTGAAAGCACACAGAAAGAAACCCCAATGACAAGCAATTTCTATTTATTACTCTCTCTCGCCGAGACCAAGCTGTGAAGTAGATTTGCCCCTCAGGGCCCCAGCTCACCTATACCAGGGACAGTGACACAGCTCACCCCACTCCTGAAGGGCAATGCTCCTTCCAGGGGAAACCAGAGGAGGTTGAATCACATCCAGATACCACCCCACTCTGGAGCAGGACAAGGCCAAGGTGTTTACTTTGAGCCAGGATCTGGGAAATGCTCCCATCTCCCACAGTTCAGATGCCATCTATGAGTAACGGTCTCCCACACAAACAGTTCCACTAACTGCAGAGAGATTTAAATTGTTAGGTGTTATGTGGTGTGAGGCAGTAGCATTTAAGTATTCCAGCCTGGAATCAATCAGTTTATTGAAGCATCTCCCAAACTATGGGACAACACCCACTGTTCAGGCAGGAGCACGTGCTGCAAGGTGGCTGCGGCTTCTTCTTCTATCACTGCAGTTCTCAGCAAGGATTAGGGGTGCGTGGAATTATCTGAGAAACATAGGACAATTTCTTCAGGAAACTTAGACCTGGTGTAGCGAATACATGATAACAGAACGAGCTCTAATCATTATTTTCTGCCCTTGCCTTCAAAGACAGAAAGTGACAGTCAATATAACTGGAAGTTATTTGTGTAAAAATGTCTGTGGTGGATGGTAATTATCAGGTCTTCTACTCATCAGGTAAACTCCAATAAACTGTTCACCAAAAAAACCCAAACAAACCACCACCAAAAAGCCCAAGAGGGCTTGATTCTGTGACCATGCAACTCTACTGTTTGCAGGTAGTTCTGTATTCAGCGAAGACAAGGAGACTCTCCATGTAAGCAAAATTGGTCATATTTAGAGGTCGTGGCACTGGACCCTGCAATAGAGACCAGAAAGTGGTGCTGAGCTATTCAGGGTAAGAGCCATGCTTGGGTGCAAGCAAGCAAACAAGTATGAAACCTTCCAAAGCAGGCAGAGTGGTTCTGGAGATGATGCAGATGGCTCTGAGTTTCTTGTTTGTGTACAAAAGAGACTCACACTGGAGGATTCTTGTGGAAGTTTGAAGAAAGTGCAAATCAGCTTCTTGGGATGCTTTTTCTTTTTTGTTTTGGGATTCATTTGTGTTCAGACAACCTTTTACCATGCATGGTGACCTCTGCTGGTTCACAGATTGTTCATAGTATTCAGCAGGGTAGTAAATACAGCCTCCGTATTGTCCCAGAAGCACTCTGGTGCCACTTTCACAACTACTCAGTAGCCCAGGGTCTGATGAAGTATTCCTGCACTTCAGCCTTCTCTTGCAGAAGAACATTTGCTGAGTAGTACTGTGGGGTCAGGACAAAAGACTGGAGAGCACAGTATCCTTCCTCTGGAAGTGGCCAGAAGCAGATGGTCTCTGGGGAGAGGAACAGGACATCTGTATATGATTTTACTCTTAAGCACTCCTCTGGCAATGAAGGTCTCAGGATCCTGATATCCTTTCAATCTATTTAGAGATTTGTGCCAAAATCCCACACTCCAGATTGAGCTTGAACTCATGGACCCTGGCTTCATTCAGTGACTGTCCCATTAGTTCTTTAGCCTTTGGAACACCATTTGTTCAATAGCTGTTCTTCCTCTAAAACCCTACAGCTACCTAATCTTCCTGAGGAAAACATCTAGAATGGTTGGTATCTGAGGGGAAGAAGTGTTAAGCAATATTCTTATTGAACAGAATCCAGTCTGTCTTTTCTAATTGCAAATGTTATCATAAAGAAAAATATGAGAGAATAAATTTTGAGCCAGTACTATCTGCAGGCCATGAGAACAGTTGGAAAGAGAGTTGAGCTTATGGGTACTGAAACATACCCACCAAAAGCATGGTAGCATGTGCCAACAGCATGGCAGCGTGATACCATGGAGTCAAAAAAAGGGTAAGACAACTGTGGACTATGCCCTGATGGGTCCTTGTCTGTCTACCTGCCATCCTCAGGCACCTGGCTGAGGAAGATACGTTTGATGTATTATGCTTGCAGGAGTTAGATCTCATCTGTTATTCTGGTGAGACTAGAAATAGCAAGCTGTTAGTAAATTCGTTCCTAGCAAGAAGCCTTGTCCAGATGTGTTACCCAGAACACATCCCTCTGTCATGAGTGTCAATGGCAGGCCCAATCATCATCAACCACAGGAGAAGACTTGAGGGCAGAGATTAAACGCTCATCTGTGGGATGCAGGCAGTCTCCCTCTGTGACTAACAGTGTCCCTCATTCTGTAGTTACCATGCCATGCCATGGGAGGAACATGCCCCCATACCATATGGTTACAAGAACCAGGTTCCCTAGGTGTGCGCATCCTGAGTAAGAGGAATCGTTCTGTTAGCCAGCATGTCGGGCTCACCTCCCTTTCTCTGGATGTTCACCCTCTGGGAGCCCTGCACCGCACTCACCGAACACCTCAAAGGCCACAGCAAGGGCCAGGAGAGGCTGCAACTGAGAAGGTCCATCTTGCATACGCAGAAAGATCTGCTCCCTCTGCCAGAGCCCAGGTGGTGTTAGCTGTTTCAGCAGCGCGCAGTCAGGTGTGCGGTACATGTGTGTGCGTGTGACACTGCGTCCCTGTTGGACTCGACAAAGCTATGTGCTCTTCCCCATGAAAACACAAGGTCTTGTGCAAGAAAAGAAACAGCCATGGGACTTTACAATAAAGCTTTGCCTCCCAATAGGGTCTGCAGTTTTCTGCTGGTTTTGATCCCCAAAGGGCTGGATTCATGGCATTCAGATACCGCTACCCCACTTCTAAAACCAAAGAAGTGATGTACAAGGAGCTGTGTGGCTCCTCAAACCTATGTGAGAACAGAGATCCAAATCCTCACCTTGGCTCAGGACAGCACTGGAGCTGATGGATGAGCATGACCCTCCCTTGCTCCTCTTTACCCCCTTCCAGTCACCCCCTCAGTCCCGTGGCTTCTCTGCAGCTGCTGAGAATTTGAAAATTTCTGATCCCAAAACATCGAAAGAAAAGCTGGAAGAAGGGATAGGTGAGTGAGATTTTATTCTTGGCAATGTTGAGGAATGAAAGGGGTGAAGGGAAGATATATAAGAAGCCCTGACAGCTCCCCTGTCCTGGACCAGACCCTCACCTCAAAGTGAAGCATGGAGTCTCCTCTCTGTCCCAGGCTGATGCTCCATAGCAAGGTAGCACTTAATTCTGAAACATTTTGATTCATGATCTTCACTCAATACCTACCTTTCTGGGAAACTGAGGCTGCATCATGCACACACACATGATGTATGTGCATGTGCTTTCCAATGAATTCTTCCAGCTCATGTGGTGATATTGTTTGGTCTCTCTCAAAGGATAACCAGTATACAAATGACATTTTGCAATCTAATGTTGAACGCATTTTTTATTTAAACATTAAGATTAAATTACAAAAGCTTCTGGAACAAAGAAAGGGTGACAAGGAGGAAAGAGCTGAAAACTCAAATTGCATTTTCTCATTCATTGTGAAAGCAAAACACATTGGCAGCAGCAAGGCGTTGTATAGAAAAGTTTCAGATGGACAGTACAAAGACCTTTCTGTCAATATTGTCACTGAAACACCTTGCTGTCATGAAGCACATTTTTTTTTTTTCTTTTTCTGATCACACTTCTTAGTGTTGGCTGATTGGTTTTTCACTGTGGGGAACTAGTAATAATTATTTCAGAATTTCTGTAATTCTTGACTGTTAATCTCTGCTAATATAACGCAATCTTCTTCTTGGGAAAATGTCCAAACACCATTTACTTTACCCTAATAAAAATGTCTACTGCTGCTGTTAAAAGTTTTATTTGCACAAGTATGTTCCTAATCTATGTGAATTTCATGCAATATATCTCTAATTTTTGGAATAAATACTGAGAATCATTCGAGAAAATTCCTTGGAATGCAAAACCCAAAGCTCAGGTTTTCTTTTTAAGGGCAAAATCCCACCACTTTTATTTACACAAGTAGCATTCTGCTCCCTATGTTGCTTCACTGCAAGCTAGAGGCTCGAGCAGTGAAAACTGGCGTATCCCCATTAGGATTTACTGCATTCTATTAACTTTTAATGAGAATTGGGCCGAGCAGTTTTATCTGTGGAGTAATGCACTACCTATAACCAGTAAAGGTGCTCAAACATAGCCCTACGCTTAGTAATTTGGCACATTTACAACTGGCGTTACTCAGTAACCTGTCAGATGACAATAGTGGAGCTCTTCTGTAAAATATAGGTGAAGCCTACATTTGTATGACTGTACATCTGAAGTATAAAAACCACGATATGTAGTACACTTGAACAGTTAAAAAATATAACTTATTTTATTTGTAAACTATCAATGCAAGATACTCAGCAGCAAAGAAGCCATGTTCAATGTCTTCTGATCTTTTATAAAGACCTTTTGCTGTAAGTAATATAATCGTCTCTGAAACATCTGAGGTTACATGTAGAAACAATCAAGGCAATATCATTTGTACATAGTATTAAACATGCAAAAAACTTCCTGAAGAATATTGCCCAAATGTAGAAAGTCGTCTGGATCTCAAATTTTCCTTGGTAGCATCTGCTTTGTAAGTATGGCTCACACGTGGCTTTAGAGTCCTTCAGTTTATTTTGGAGAATTGGCACCTTTAATAACAGGCTCCCTATTCAAATATGTGGCCCAGTAAACCAAGTTAAAAGTTCCAAACAGCACTGGAAAAATTATCCGGGACATTTTGTCAATCTTACTGATGCTGTTGTAAGTCTTTTTGTTTTCAGCGGGCTTTTCTTCTGCAGGCTTCACTGGAGCAGGTGCGGTGTTTGAGATGACAGATGGGGCCGAGTCCTTTGGCATGTTTGGCGCGGGGGTCATCTTCCCAGTGCTGTAAGTATTGGTTGATTTATTTCCCAGCAATTCGCGCTCTTTTTTCTGCAGGGTAAAGGAGGAAACATTAGACTGCGGGAACACAAAGTAGAAACATTCTTGAGATATCAACCCAAAAGTCTAAGTACCATAATCAATCATGCAAATGGGCAAAAAATGCCTGTAGGCTATTACAGCTTTGACTCCCAGGCAGCTGCTTCTGCTTCAATTTTATAGCCCTTACTCAGGTTAAACTTTCCCTGACACCAGAGAAAGCTAAGACCTGCCGGCCAGACCTGGATCCCACCTGGCATCTGCATTAGCGACTTCTTTTGTCAGGACAATACAGTCTTGCACCTGCAGAGATGGGCAGCTACCAAGATGTGAACCTCACCCTCCTGCCTGCAAGCAAGGAGAGTGGTGGAAGGGCTCGCTGCCCCTGCTAGCTTGCCCTCCTTGTATTGCTTTTTCGGGTTGACTGTGGGTAGCTCTCTCCATCAGATCATTTGCTAAGAGTCAGTCAGGGGGGATGGATTGAAGCTAAAGGAAGGAAGATTTAGATTAGATATTAGGGGGAAGTTCTTTACAGAGAGAGTGGTGAGATGCTGGAACAGGCTGCCCAGAGAGGTGGTGGATGCGCCATCCCTGGAGGTGTTCAAGGCCAGGTTGGATGGGGCCCTGGGAAACCTTGTCTAGATCATGCCTGGAGGTTGGTGGCCCTGCCTGTGGCAGGGGTGTTGGAACTGTATGATCCTTGGGGTCCCTTCCAACCCAGATCATTCTGTGATTCTATGAATCTCTGCAGACATTTATTTCATAATACATGTCCACTACTATCAGAAGTTCGGTCACTGAAATCCAATGACACATGTAGTCAAAGCTCTGTGTCCCTCTAAAAACGGCACACTCTATAGAGATGGTGGAGACTGATCGTCTGTCTCTGTGAAAAGAATGTGGCATATTTCCTTGCAAATATTCCTCTATAGAAAGGTGCAAGTATGAAATGAGGTAATCTTTTTCACCAAGAAGCTGAAAATTGTCCACTCAGTTATTCGAGCTATGCTGAGTAAATGCTTTATGTTCTAGATATTAAAAACTATGTAAGGTAAGCACCTTGATCTTAGCAGCTTCCAGGGCTTTTTTGCCATCCCATGCCCAACTCCTCTTGGTGAAATAGTTGACTGTTGCAAATTCAATCAATGCAGAAAATACAAAGGCATAGCAGACAGCTATAAACCAGTCCATTGCAGTAGCATAGGCCACTTTTGGCAAAGAGTTACGGGCACTGATACTTAAGGTGGTCATGGTGAGGACTGTTGTTACTCCTGCAAAAGAGGAAGAAGGGGGAAAAAAAAGCAGAGGCAGGAATCAGTTTGGTAACCCTTATGAGATCCCTAGTGAGTTATGAGCAGGCCACAATTCATCACGATATCTAAGGCGGCCATGTGAAGTCATCAGTGTTTGTATATTAGGGTCTGAAAGAGAAAGATACTTTACCAAGACAAAAAGCAAGCTTCTGCCCTCAGGTGTCCACTTCTGTGGTGTTCTGGTTATCTCTATTTATAGCATATCTAAGGAAGTATTTCAAAGGGTAACAGCTGTTATAGGAACCGAAACCTTACTGGCATTTTATCCCCACACACTGATGCATGGTATGTATGGTGTGTCCCTCGTTAGGTGGCACATTATAAAACCAGCAAACAACCTATTCGGCAGTAACTTGCGTAATAAAGCGGGATTATGGATTTATTCTCTCATATGGAGATTTTATGTACAAAATTGTTGGCTGTTATTGATTTCCTCCTCTCACATGGGTCAGTAAAGTGACAGAGCAGTCACTACTGTCATCAGTGGAAGGACGGCCCCAGTAGAACAAAATTCAGTTCTCAGTTACAGCTTTGTACACCTAGAACGGGTGCCACCAGTCAGCAAAGCACTGCTGGTACCTGTATTCCCCACACACAGCTTGCTGAACTAAGCTTTGCTCAGAGCTGCCGTCTGATTCCAGCAGGTTTGTACAGAAGACTGATTCTTTTAAGAACAGCTGAACCAAGTTTTACATAATAAACTGCTCCTGCTCCCCTTGTTTTTCATCTCATGAAGATTTTGTATTTCATCAACCTTCACTTAAGACTGTTTAATTTTCTGCAATCTTCTAGTGATAAATCGAGTCATTTAAGAGACCCCAAAGGATTTTTCTATGACAACTTCTGTGGTAAATACATGTTTCCTAAATGCAAAATCGTATTAATTTGTTTGATGGTAATAGAAATAATTGTCACTAATTAACCTCTACATGGTTTTCCCAGATAAACATCTTAAAACAGAGATAAACAAAATGTCTCGAAGTGAAAGCTAATTTAAAATACTTAGCTAGAGTATACACTAAATATGATAATATGTGTATTTTTTTTTGTTGTAAACAATTCAGTGTTTTACCTGGGTGAGAAAAAGCCCAGACACAAATCACACCAATCTGATTCTTTTGTCTTCAGCCCTTAATCATATAATTGATTACTGAGCGCTCTCTGTCATAACTTTACCAAAAAAAAAAAAAAAGAAAAAGAAAAAGAAAGTGTTTTCAAGTGGATTTTGAGTTTAAACTGGAAGAGAACAAGGGACTGTCTAGAACATCTCCTGCGGAAATAACCATTAGTGCACTGTGGGTTGTTTCTTTTTTTACAGCGAATCACTTCCACAAGCCAGCCCGATCTTTCCCACACGCTGGGAGAAAGTGGGGTACTCACCAAAGACAGTCCTAGCAGGGACAGATTCTCTGTTTAGCCAAAACGACACTTGCGACAGGATCACAGTCATAATGCAAGGAAGGTACGTCTGGATGACAAAATAACCAATTTTTCTTTTCAGATGAAAATGGGCTGTCATAATAGTATATTCACCTAGAAGGAAAAAAATGTGCATGTGGGTACAATAAGGGAGGCTTACTGATTCATAGAGTTAAGCAGGCCAGCTCCATCCCCCTGCTTTGAGGATACCATTCAGCCCTTCTCAACTGCGTGAAAAACAGTCTGGATGTCTGTGCTGCGGAAAAACAGGACTTGAGACAAAGGTGAAGCTATGTCCTGCTGGTCTTCAAAATAGCCCCCAAAAGCAGAAGATGGCTGATTCGTTCCACTGCAGCCGTGGTCCTTCCTATGCACCTGGGATGACTCGATGTTCAAATGCTTCAAAACATCAGACACCGCCTCAGTGCTGTCAGGTTTTGACTCAGCCCTACAAACTGCCTTACCAGAGTAACGATTAAGGCCAGCTACTCTTAGAACCTTGATTGAACAGCAGGACTTAACCTCATTAGGGCAACTGTTACTGCCAGGCCATCAGTCTTCAGGAATGAGAACCGGTCCAGATGCTCTTCCTGCACTGTGCTTGAGGGTCTGCCTGTCCCAGTAGTGCTGGTGCTGCAAAAATGACAGCTTTGTACCTGGATCCTGGGAGGTCTTGTTGATCTCAGCACCCAAACCCTTCAAAATGCTAATCCAGGAAAAAAAAAAAAGGGGGGGGGAAATAATTTTAAAAATCCCTCTGGTACATGAAGTTTTCCTGGAATTTGGTACACCTTAGCCCTTGGAAAGATAATCTGTTGCTGGGCAGACACTGTGCCATGCATATTGTACTTGTGTAATGAATATTGTACTGCCTGCATGGCAAATTCACTGAAAGCTGCCACAGTGCTCAATTCCATGCCTTTTATCTATGCCAAATTCATAGCACTGCCTTAATCTGGTTTTTGTCAGGTCCTCTGAATTTCAATAAATTCCTAAAAAAAAAAAAGCACTGCAAAATCAACAGGCCAGCTGTCACCTCCCCTAATGTTTCAGGTAAAAAAAAAAAAAAAACAAACAAAACTTAACTGGTTCTTTTGGGCTGTTCCTGTAAAATCGTGTGGTTGTTACTGAAGACTATTCATTGATGGTAACCGCTCCCCAGAGCCAAAATTCTGTTGGCTAAAAAAAACCAGGCTACTATTTGTTTAGGAAAAATAAGAGTAGAAGACAACATGTAAGAATAAAACAAAGAACCAACCCCTTCAAGCCCTAACAGATCTCCACTCACATAGACGTTAAATTAATTTAAAAGCATGCCTCATTCTGCTGGGTACTGATGAATCAGGCTAATCCCTGTTCTGAAAGATATATTGTCCTCCAAGATTAAAACAAATATAGCTATCATGTCTGTTGCAAGCCTTGACTTAAGTCTCCACAGACCAGCTACAAAAGGAAAACATATAACAGACTGATTCTGCCTTGAGTGATTCGCCTGAGCTGAGCGGCAGCCAGCACTGCTAAGCAGTTAGATTTGGCAGATCGTTTCTAAATGACAATATGGCTAATTAGCAGAGAACAGGTTTACAGTGAAAGGCTCTTTTGCAGGTATAGCTGCGCTGGTACGCTATGCTACAGGAATTCTGTTCTTTCTGGGCGAAGTTTGCAGACCTTGTTCGTGCCGAGGGATTCTGGCAGAAGGACTGGAATAGCACAGGAAAAGCTTTACCTAACAGCCTGCCTCGATCTTTACGGCTTTCCTTGGGAGTCTGATTTTCTGGTGAAACGGCTCCCCGAGGCGGGATGCAGAGATGGACAGGGAACGCTATGAAACTGGGGAGAAAATCCCTGTGAAGTAGCATCTAATTCCTTTCCATTTAGTATAATTTTGAACCAGGGTTGCTGAGCATGCTGTGGTCTCAGGAGGAACCCTGCTTGCTCTTTATTTAGGAGCATTCAGCTTGTGGATTACCCATAAAATATACCAGGAGCAGCAGGGTCTATGTACCTGTAATCTGTTTCTGAGTTGCTACTGCACTGGGATGTGTTTGAGTCACAGTTCCCCTGCTCACCAAGGAGTGACAATGTGCATTACTGACTTTGACAGTATGCTTTCAGAGCCAGAATAAAAAAAAAAAAAAATCTACACAGCTCCAGCTTCAGCAGAGCAATAGCCCCCCCACCTTTTTTTTTCCCTTTTAAAATACAGAAAATGAATGCCTGCCTTCTGATGGCCCTCCAAGGCTGATTTTTACCTTACCATTTTCTTTAACCTCTCAAAGCTCTTGTCTCTGCTGAAATAATGGTATCACCTTGATTCTGTACTTGCTTTTCTTCCAACTGATATCTTCTCCCAATTACCCATACTTTCCCTTTCAAGAATGCCTGCACTAGGAATGATTCCTCCAGAAGATTTAGGGCTTGAGAAAAACCCCACAGCTTGCATTTTAATGCCCTGGGACCACCATTTAAAGTAAAGCTAAAAGCTGCCCGAGCTGGCCTTTTGTTTATATACAACACAATCCTGGCTCTGTTTGAGTAGCAAAGCTCCCTTCTACTTCTGTCAGGCCACCGTTTATCCTCAGACCATAAGCTTTCCTGAGCAAGAGCTAATTCTTGTTACAAGTTTATGCAGCACCTAAAAGGGAACCCTGTTCCAGATGGGGTGCACTCATCACTGCACTTTAGTAACTTTAATAACAGGTTTAGCATTAATGAAAAGCAAAAGTGGCTGCATTTCTTCACAGAGCTATGCTGCTGTGCTGCTGCTTGCCTTAAGGGCTTGTTGGGTTATTGGGGTTTTTTTGCTTTAAAAGCTGCCATGGTATTTTATTTATTTATTTATTTTTAATCTAGATGATGGAGTTCTGGAGATAAAGCTTAAAAATATTCTAGGATCTTACATGCATTTCTTCCATCACCACTATGCTGGGATTCAATAGGGGAATTTAACAAAGCTGGACTGGTCCCCCAGGCTTGTTTGTTTACTGGATATACCCGGATTCAGGTGTAACAACAACCATCCTGGTAATATCCTGACATCAGGTCTGTGTCACCACAATCCCTGACCACACTGACACCCAGAGTATTTTGGCCAATGAGGGATGCCTGTGTTCCTTTTTATAGTGACATGGGGGAAAGATTAATCTCAAAGACAAATCAGAATAATTCAGTGCAAAAAGGATCGAATGCTTCTTTTATTATTTAGGCTTTGGATATTTCAGAACTTGGGCTCCAGCTGGCAGAAGATAAAAGAGTGGGTTTTTGTTTTGTTTTGTGGCACTGCAGATCCTAAGTTAGTGATGAGAGACTCTGGGTACGGGGAACAGAACTGGGCAACCATTTGCAGAAAGCAGTGAGATCCACTTGGACCCAAAGCCCATATATGATTGTTTTCAGCACTTGGACCACCAAGTCATTAACAGATGTTGGGTCCTTTGGAAGCAGTGTGAGGAGTCAAATATCTTCTCTTTTGGGGGAAGGACATTTGGGGATCTCAGCACAAAAAATAAACCCAAGCAGGTGGCACGTGTCCGAGCTATTTTCTGTGGCATGGCTAAAGCGTTCCCAATTTCAGGACTGGTTTGTGAATTAGGAGTGCCAGAGTATCTTTTCTGAGAAGGCACCTGAACTTAGTGGCTTGCCTACAAAATCAGTAGAATCCCAAGGGGCTGGTGCAGGTCCAGCATTTCCATTTAAAAAAGAAAAAAAGGAGAGCATAATTGCCCTATGACAAACACAGTTTGCCTGTGCAACTGCAAGGGCTGTGTAGTCTGACTTGTGCGCCAAAAAACCCCACAGAAGACCCAAGCACTTGGATTTGTGCAGTAGCTATTTGTTTTTTCTTTCTCACGTTGGACAATTCAATAGAAGGAAGAAATGCCTTAGACAGCCGCTCGTAAGTAACCCTGATTACTGGCCTCCTACAAGCTTGATGAAGTCCAGCAAATCCATCAGTGACTGATGCTTTCCCTGTGCAAAATCGGATTTTTGTATTTTGCTAATCCGCGGCTACAATCTGTGTCCTGCTCTTTGTGATCCACCCTGCAATCAGAATCCAGCCAGCCCAGATGTAACCCGGGACATTAATATAAAATCTTGACGTTGGAAAACAGTCATTTATTAGCCTAAATCTCAAGATACAGGAGGGAGGTGGTTACTGGGCAGAAACTTTGGGATTTGTCTGAAGAGTCCCCTGGTTCCTTGGGCTGAGGAGTACGAGGAGCTTTCACGGGCAAAGCTGCAAACTGGAAGTGGCCCGGAGCTGACACACTGGAGCACTGGGCTGGATGGTTTTCTTGCTCTGAGGAGCAGGACGAGCTTGTAGGAGATGTCCCAGTACATCCTCTGGATCTTTTTCTTGGCAACGATGAAGGCGAGAGGGGAGCTACCGTTCATTGCAGAAAACAACGCGGCTATGATGGTGAACTGGTAAGGAAAAAGGGGTTTTGCTCTTTAACGGGAGATAGCGTACTTGTCCTTCTTCTGCAGCGGTGGCTACTTTCACTCCGTCCGTATGCTTCCCTTCACATTAGGTATCTTTGCTTTAGCAACAAATCTGTGTGTCCGGAAATGGGCAAGGGAGGGGGTGAAGCTCTATAGGACGGAGACAGAGGTTGTGTTTTGAGGCCCCCCTCCCCATGCCGCTGAAGGCAAGCCTTCCCTGTCTTTGTCTCTTGTTTGGACAGTAAGCGACAAGGTCAGCTGCCCCCCTCTTTATTTGCTGTACTTGGACAGTGTGAGCAGAACTATCTTCACGTGTTGGTCCAGCTAACCTTGTGTGCAAGCGTCCATGTGCCTGTTTTCACATCTCCTAAATTTCCTGTGGACAGTAACAGGTTCCTGGCTTGATCCATACCTTGTCTTCCACAATCCCACCTTCAGCTCAGAGCCCGTCATTCTTCACCAGGCTCACAGCCCATGGCCATAAGACTCTGCTGTGCTTCGACAGCAGGAATTGCTCCCAGCCTGGGTGCTGCGGGCTGCCCCCTCTCCCCTCCCCAAGCCCCAGTGGAAATCCCCCTTCTCTCCACGGCAGGCTATTTCGCTTCCCGGCTGAGGAGCCCCCACGCTGGATGCCACTAATGCTCTCCAGCGGGGTGCATTGTGTAACCTGGTTAAGCCCCCATCCTGCTGAGCCCACGTGACCCCTGTCCCAGTCTTGACCCGCCCCCCTCCCCCCGGGAGTCCCCCTGCCAATGCGCGCCCAGGGCTGCCCTTGCGTGGGAGCCTTAAGAAGCAGGGGAGCACAGCTCACGTGGGGGCCCGGCCTGGGATTAAAGCTTCTTTGCCTCCCTAATGCTGCCACATCTGGCGCCTCCGCTTGCAGCCTGGGAGGAAACGGGAATCCTCGGGGTTTGCACCTCCTCTCCATCCACGTGGTCCCCTGGACATGCCGCAGAGCCGCGCCACAGCCCCCACCGGCCCTCAGCTCGCTCCCCCTCCCACCCCCCCGCCCCCCACGCACACTTTCATCAAGCGAATAATTTTAAAGCGATGATTGAAACGGATCAAGCGCGTGGGTGGCGGTTGCCTCCCGGGGTGGTTCCTCCCACGGGGAAGTAAGCCAGCAACAGCGCTGGCAGCCTCAGCAAGGGCGGCCGCCAAGAAGCTGCATGCAACTTCTCCAGCGCTCCCGTGAAATAGCAGGGGCTCGGACGCACCTTCAGCCACAGCCTTGCGGGGTGCCTAAGAGCCAGCACCTAACCTCCTCAGTGCTCCAGTGTCTCGGCCAAGTTGGGCAGGAACCCGCACGTGATACCCCCAGCACCCCATGTCCCTCTATAGCCTCCTTGAAAACTAACCAGAGCTGGTGGGTCTCCCCTCTTGCTCCGGCTATCAGAAACCACGTGGTGGAAAGATTCCCCCTACCTGTACTGGTGCTGATATTTTCAGTTCCTACAGTTTGCCCCATCAGGTGGTACTGGTTAAGTCGTGAACCATCTTCGGCCACCACCACAGATGTCGTGGTGCTATTAGTCCACACATAGATCACTTCAGAATTGGGGTAAGCATCTGTTGACAAAGTGGGGAGGTGGGGGGGAGGAAAAAGACAGTGATGAGTAAAAATACGGTGCAATATTTTAGTGGATCCTTAAATGATAAGCGGTAGGGAGAGGGAAGAATGGAGGAGTGAGAATGAATGGAGAAAAACAAATAAAGATGATATAATCATGTTCCCATATGCCCAGCTCAAAAATATTAGGTTGAAGCCTTCTAATATAACAGATGTGTGGGATGGTTTGTCGAAGGCTGGGACAGAGGAGGTATAAATATAATCCATCACAACCACTCGATTTGGGAAAGAGCAGCTCAGACCCGTGCTAACCTAGCTGGCAGCTCCTAAATCCCAGCAAGCTGCAAAAGGCATTTTGCTCACTGAAAAGGACTCAGACACCCCGGGTGCCTGAACAACGGGGTCCTTCTGTGTCTTGTCCCATCCTCAGGATAAAATACCAAATGACACCATGGACAACTATGGGGTCTGATGTGTGTACCCTGACTTTGGGATATGTACTTGTGAATGAGGGAGAAGGTCTTGCGCTGCACGTGACAGCTGTAGATAAAAGAAGGTGGGACATGAGTGCCTGTGCCTTTGGACTGCTGAGGAGCAGAGACGGGATTTGGGGTGAGACTTGGATGAAGGAGAGCAGGAGTCGAGGTGGTGGGGGTGTACCAGAGTGAATGGGTGGTGGTGTGGAAACACCTGCGCATCTGGAGATGCAAACATGGTAAGATTTCTCTCACAGTAATTTGGAAGTACTAGGAAATAAAGGTAGCAGCAGTACTGCCAACTCATTCCTTCCTCTATAATGTTGCTGCTATTTTTAATGCCCGAACACCTGGAGTAATTATGCTATTATGAGAGAAACTCAGGTTTCTTTTAGAAAGGCTGTCAGCTTTGAGTTTATTTTTTAAGCCTTCTCTGCAAATAAAGTCTCAAAAAATCTGGAAACTGGCTATACATTTTAAAATACTAAATTTAAGTAGATCTTACACTTTTCTGGGCACTCTGATCATTGAAAGCTTTTGGGTGTCATCACTGCAGGCATCTTACAGTAGGCTGGAGTCCACTTAGCACTGGTGGACTAAGCAGGCAAGGCTTCCTTTCCAAACAGGAGGCAAAATGCAGGCAGAGTTGGAAGCGGTGCGAAGTCGAATACTAATATCTCACTTTCTCCAATCTGTAAGTTTTAAGTTGGGTGTGTAGTATGTTTTCTTCTGCAAAAAACTCACATCCTAGTTCAGTGCAATTTGGACAGGAGGCAACACTTGTTGGCCTTCCAGATAAGGACTTGAAAGTCAAGGGCAAGAGGTTAGCTCAAAGGATCACGGCCTCTACCTCCAACAAACTCCAAGTTTTGCTTGCTGGAGCCCGTAAGCTGTCTTGGAAAGCTGCAATTCTGTGAGGACGTTCTTTTTCACAGACAGGGTGTCAACATGGGTTTCTGAAGCACTGCAGTGGCAAGAAATATGTTAAGGTGGTCCCTGGATTTCTACAATCAGGAACATCAAGCAGAAACCGGGAAGTGATCCCAGTTAAGGTTAGGAGTGTACATGTGTAGCACAATGAGCAGCAGATTCCTTGGGTGATGGAGCAGGTAGCAGAGAAGAGAGCAGAACCTTGTTTTCACTGCTGTTAACCTTCTAAGCGCTGCCAGAGTCAGGACACCATGCTAGATATACCTTTGGCCTGACCGTTTATGGCTATTTAAACACCATTGTCCACGCCTCAGAAAATATATGGAACTAATGAGGCAAGAGAGGGGGAGAGAGTTCAAAAGAAGGTCACAAGTCTCTCAAGGGACTGGAAAACAAGTCATGATTTGAAGTTTAAGGAGCTCAACTTAGCTCACTGACAAGAAGCTGAGACATGACTCAAGCACTGAGTATAGATACTTGCATACAGGAATCTAAAACCAGGATGAATTTCTTGCACTACCGACAAAAGGCAAAGAAAAATTCAGGCAGATTCAGATGAAGAACAGGACACAATTTCCTAATTGTTGGGGTGGGGTGTAACTAAACAGTGGATAACCATCTGGGAAAAAAAGTTATGGACTGCTGTCATTAGAAAGCTAACAATGGGACGAAATCTTTTTTTGTCACGTGTCTGACAGTTGCTGCTGTATTCAGGGCTGGAGCTGATCCAGGGTTTGGGAGCTGAGGATCTACAAACCCTCCATCCCTTGTTAGCCATGCAGCCGTGCAGGACTGCCCACACACCTTCCCTGTGCGTGTATTTGTAGCTGTGCAGTAAAATTACTGTAATTACATCTCACTTTGAAAGGCTAAGAAGGAATGCCTTCCCTCTTTCAAAATATTTGCATCACAAAAAGTGATGGAATTTCACCTTCCCTTTAGAGCTGAGATACCTTCTCATCTCAGAAATGACTACAGGTTCATAACATGTTGTAAATAATTCCAATGCCAGATCTGGAGAAGGCAAGTAGGAGGAGATAGGTCCATTTTAAAGAAGTGCTGCAGAAAGCCCTCTTTTTTTAAATGTTTAGCTGGTATATGTTGCTCATGTGCTGATATCCCCAGATTGTTGGTTTGTGTAGGCAGGTTTGTGACTGTCAAGAGAATTTGATTTTTACCTATGTTACTTCCTATGAAAAAACCCACAAAAAAACAAACATACATCGGGCTTCTTGCTGGGATGATCCAGATGTGTCCCTGTTACTGCAAGGATCCTGAGTACTGGGATAATTGGGTTTGTCCTGTTTTCTGCCAACAACACAGAGTAATTCAGCCTGACTAGACGCTTCCTGGTGAGAGCACAGTAGCTAAATTCCACTGAAACTGTGACCATGCAGGAACATAGGCCTGTGAGGCCTAGCAAGTATTCAGATGCTTTAGTTCTCTGCTCTGCCTAGCTTTGGGGTTCCTAAAATAAATCGGTGCTTCTGCTTTGAAATACAGCCATTACTGGGTATGTAAATACATGCATGCAATACAGTACAAGGCTGGAGGCTCCTACTCTGGAGAAGTCCAGCACCTCCTCCTGTAAAAAAAACCCAAAAACCTGTCACTCAGACAGAGGTCAGAAGGTGATAAAACTCCACCTGGATCTTGCAGGTATGGCCAAGCAATATACTTGGACTTGATGATCTCAAAGGTCTTTTCCAGTCTAGTGACCCTGTGATTCCTGAGGCTGTTTTCTTTCGAAACCATGGCAAGGAAGGGAAGCTGCCCATCCTGGGCCAGGTGGTGAGGAGAGAGAGCACTCAGGCAGGTAAGAGCAGAGCTTGAGGCCAGTCCCTGCCTGAGGAGGACTCCAGCCTGCAGGTCCTCTCTCACAGAAAAATGTCTATTGCAATGCTACCACTGCACTGTGCCACTGCCTGGCCAGGAACAGAATCTATGGGAGAAGGGAGAACAGCTCAGCCAGAAGAGGTCCTTGTGCAGGAGCAGGATGGTTACAGCCAGGGCTTTAAGGCACAGCAGGGTAACAGACGTGTTCTTGTGAAGCCCACCCCATATCAATGCAGCCTGCAATGATTTCCCCTCTTCCAAAGAAGTCTGTCCCACTAGGAATAATATGTATCTACCCCAGTCTAGGGATAAACTATTGTGTAGGATCAATGCATGATATGATTCTCATCTATTTCCCATGCAAACATAAGAAAGCACGGTCTGCATTTTAAAAAGCTGTAATATAAGATTTTTGGCTTGGTGCCTCCTTTCCTCACTACGTGCCAGGCTCTGAGTGTCTAAGCCTCCTTGGGAGAAAGAGAAGAGTTGAGAAAATGTCAAAACATGAATGTGAATGTAAAAAGATACAGCCACCCCCTCATCACATACACACTGCTGAGAGAAATTTACAGCTCTGATATGAAAAGGCCACCCCATGAGCCTTGGTGTGGCAGCTGAACCACCGACCATCCCTTTTCTGGTTGTTTAGGTAAACCTCCAGGCAGATAATACTAGTGTACTTGCAGCAGGTAGTTGCCTTCCTACTTTGAACCTTCTGCCACATCCTTCCAGAAACCTCCAACTCCAACTATCCTAAACTTGACTACCAAAAGCTCCAGCTCTGCTGCTGCTAGCCCATGCAGTTTAATTAGGCACAGTGATACTCAAGATGTGGGAGTAGTCTAGAATGTTATTTTGCTACCAGGACAGAGCAGGTGCTAATGGAGAGATGGCATTATTCACTGTCACACCAGAGCATGTAAAAATCTTCCTCCACTTAAGCTTCCAGTAGACTGCCTACCAGCCCTGCCTGCTGAAGGGCTGAAGAACTTCAGCTCACGCTTTCTAGAGTTACAAGAAACATTTACTGCTGAGAAGGGAATAAGGGGCTCCCATCCTCTACCTGGTACACACAGGAAGGACAAGGGGTCTCCCAAAGGGTAACAGAGAAATGTAGCCAAGGCTTGGGTTAGCAAGCTGGCAGAATGCAGCCCGTGTTGCGAACTCAAATCAAAGCCACTGAAAATCCAAGCGAGACCGCTTAGGGTTGATTCTACTTTAAGCAGGTGGGCTGTTTCTGTTCTAATGACTCCAATTAATTAATTTGCTGTTCTTCACAATCATCTTGCCTGCTCGCCAAAGAAAGGGGGAAACCTTGCTAAATTATTCTTTCTCTTTTAAGCTCACTCCTTCAAAAAGCAACAACAGCAAAAGGTAGCAGGTGAGATGAACAGCTAAAATTACAGAGGAATAATGTTATTAAAAATGAGAAAGTGACAACAGACAATTCTTTCTAGTGGACATTTGATAAATGACTGCAGGCTTATCACCTACCAGAATGATGAAATCAGTAATTTCTTCTCATATCTGTTTATTGATGAGCAGATCCACTTTACTAGATTCTAACATCCAACACACAATACAAAACCAGTAAAGATTTCCCTTGGTCTCCTCCCACCCTCCTCCTGTGTTTGGCTAGAAAAGCATGGTGTGGTGTTTCTTACACCAGAGGACCAGAGGGCAGGGGGGTGACCACAGCCGAAGGGAGGAAACACATTCAGACAAAACCCCACAAAGCAGAGCAGCCAGTTGGTAAGACCCAGAAGATCCTGGCCATCCGCCTGGGCACTGAGGGATGCCCTGCCTTCCCTGTCTTCACCTGTGAACCGATCAGCATGAGCAGCGCAGCGTCCTCCTGTCTGTTTGAAAAACTGCTCATAAGCAGGGAGCCTTCTCCTGCCACTTCCCCCACCACAGGGCAGGGGTGGCATCCTTGCCTCCAGACAGACTCCTCTCCTTTCTCACCTTTCTTTCTCCTCCACACTGGAATAAACTCCAAGGGGTAAAAAGAGCAAACCCAACACCAACCAACAAACAAGTGTTTCTTGGCTCCTTAAGTCAAATAAACCTAATTGTGGATGGCTGAGTCCAAACTTTGAGTCCTTGAGACACAGATGTATTTCTAGGACTGATTTTTTGAAGCCATAACCCTTGAAAAGAAAATCACTGCTGACATCTGCCAGTAAATTTTTGTATCTGAATACAGGGCATAAAATAATTTAGGAAAAAAGAATCCCTTTCCAAAACACACACCCACAGCCCCAAATCCTTTGACAGATCTCACAGGAGGCCATTGAAGCAGTGCCTGCATAACTGGGTGAAGGCAACCTGTGAAATGGATGATCTGGGTGTGTGGATGGCCACCCTGCATGCTCGAATTGCACAATTATGCAAACTGTTTATCCACAAACCCTGGCTGGAACGTTTATTTCAGAATTATGCTAGTTGGAAGCTGAATTAACTTAAAGAGATACTGTAGAAAGACGACTTCTGGCTTGTTTTGGATTTTATTCATTACTGTTGTGCAGTTGCAGTCTTAGCCTTTATCGCCATGATACATGATACATGACACAGGATCATCAGACTGCCTAATCTTGGGAGTAATACTAAACCCCATCAAAGCCTGTTGATTGTGAAAGATGCACAAAAACTGTCAGCTTTTTTAGAAGCCATAATTACAATCTGAATACTCATACAAGTATCTATCTTTCTATCATATCTATCCATTAATGTATTTGACTCACTTAGCGGCTGTTAGACAACTCAATAGGGATCCAGATTTACAGCCTTTCAAAGACTTCTGCAGGCAGTAAAGCAGCGCTGCTACTAAGCCATCATGTACCAGCTTGAATTCTCAGCGTCAAGCTGGGTTTCTTGTGGTTTGTGCACAAACTTTTAACCCATCACAAAGCATCTGTCAACAGTTGCGCCTACGCAACCGAGGTCAGAGTCGAGCTCTGTAATTGGAATTTGCCATTAAATTCACTTGATGAGAATGAATCGATGTACAAATGAGATCACTCTATAGGAAGGGATAGTGGAAACCAGATCTAGTCAAAATGTAATTTTAAATATAAAAATAGCAAGACATGGTACAAAATATGCAAGGATTTGGTCTAGGGGGAAATAGCTTTTCATTAAATGTTAGTTATTAAAGTAAAATGGCAATTTCAATACCAAGAGAGGTGTATCCACATATTCAGCGACTGAGAGCCTAAAATGGAAGACTTTGCCATAGTGTGATGAATTCTGCTGTTCTTGGGAAAATTTGAGGGTCACGGAAATTATTTTAGGGAGCTGAAATAATCTGAATTAAGACTGTTCACTTAAACTGGCATGAGTTTACAGCATGTGGACAAACAGCCTGTGTGTGACTTCAGGTAAGTGCCGCGGACAAGAAGTGTAGCGTGTGTCAGCACACGGGATTACAAATCCGCATGGCACAGAAGCACACAAAGACTGAGGCTGGCGAGCGCCTCTGGACATCAGCCAGTCCCTCCTCCTGCTGACTCAGGGACACTGAAAGCAGGTTTTCCAGCACCATATCTAGTCAGGTTTTGACTTTGGCAGGGGGTTGGACCTGATGATCTCTAGAGGTCCCTTCCAAGCCCTATGATTCTATGTCCACAGATGGAGACTTCACAACCTGCCTGGCCAACTTGTTCCAGGGCTCAGTCACCCTCACAGTAAAATTTTGTGTTTTCTTGTGTTCAGATGGCATTTGATGTGTTTTAACTTATGCTCACTGCCCCTTGTTCTGTCAGCAGGCACCACTGAGCAGAGCCTGGCTCCCTTTTCTTCATTCCCTCACATCAGATGTTTATACAGATGGGTTAGGTCTGCCCAGAGCCTTCTCTTCTCCAGGCTGAACAGCCCCAGCTCATAAGGTTTCTTGTCATAGGAGAGATGCTCTAGTCCTTGAATGATCTTAATGGACCTGCACCAGACTCGCTCCTGACTTCTGTGTTTTTCTTGCACTGGGGAGCTCAGAATAGGACACAGAGCTCTAGATTTGAGTAGAAATGCTCAAAATGAAACTGTTTTGGAATGATATAGTATCATATAGATGGCCCAACAAAGGATATCCAAGGAGACAATTATTCATGGACCTGGAAGAATTCTTGTGTGGAAACTGATGATACTGCTTTGAAACAGGCAGTACGAAGTTCAGTCTTACTAAAAACATTGTTTCTGTCCTTCCTGAATTTAAAATAAACAGATAATTTCATAACATAGGCAGTATTGTATACGTTTTTCTGACACACAGTTTTATTTTATCTTGTTGTCACGTTCTGCAGGGAATAGAATAAGATGTTCTGAAAAATGTGCCAGACAGGTCTTGAGAGACTTCATTACTAAGCAACACTAATATACTATACTGATCATTACTGAAAAAAAAAAAAAAGAAAAGAAAAAGCCCTAAGTTAGATCAAAATGACTCTGTTTCAGAATGTAATTTATAAGTCACCTCAGGAAAAGGTGGGAATAGGAATGTGGTAGAAGTGTCTATGGCTTGGAAATGAAATGGAAGCTGGAAGCACAGACAGTACCCACAAGGTGTTGAGACATACAGAATCGAAGATGCCTGTGAAATTCATTTTGAGACACATAGTTTTGTAAAAGCCATTTTCTTTGGCTTTTTGAAGCAAGGGACAGCTGGAAGGTCCTGCTTAATTTTGGAAGTTCCAGTTCCCATGGGGGGAAAACTCTAAATTTGACCTGACTTAAAGCTCAGAAATATAAAGCAAAAGAAAAAAAAAAAAAGCAAACCCTTATGAGTTAGCCTCAAAGCAACTTTGTTATTTTGGAGGTGTGATCGATGATTAGAATAGGTGAGGCTGCTGGCTGCTTTAATACAATAAATTGACTATTTGCAAGCTGGTACACTAAATCACAGTCATACCAATGATTAATGTAAGATGAATACTAATGAACTGTTGCCCTGATAATTCAGTCTGACACAGTACCTCCACAGTTCTCCTTTGCACCATTAGGAAGAGCCCTGAGACAGGAGCTGAGCAGAGTAATACAGGACATCTCTGAAGGATGATCGTGGAGACAGCACGGCAGTTTGATCGTTTCCCTTTAAAGCGCTGTGCATATTTGCCACCAGGCAGCCAGTACCACTGTGACAGTGTCAGCTCTTCCCTGCCCCATCTGTTTGCCCATGTGGCCACGGGGCAGCGATCAGAGCGGTGCATGTATTCCCGAGCACCAGGACCGTGACTGGGACTGACTCCTTGCTGTGAAATCTGCCAATATAGGCACCCAGGTCAAAAACCAGGCACGCCACACCACATCGAGTTGAGTGTTCTGGGATTGCACATCCTCATGCTCCACTCAGAAAAGGAGAAAACAAACAACAAAGAAAAAGTTTTCCCATGGGGAGGCCTGGAGCACCTCAAATGGCAGCTGACGTGTAGGTGCAGACAACTAACCCGTGCCACACATTGCTGTGGGACGCCTGTCACGAACTGACTGAAAGGGGTGACTAAATGGGGCCTGCTGTGGGGCCATTAGCCATGTGCTCAGAGGTACCAGGCATCATTATGTCCCAAAGTCTCTGCTCTCATCTGAGAGCTGACATTAGAAAGCAGCTGATGGCTTCCTTCTTTTGTTTCTTCCCATTTTTTTGTCTCATTGCAGTCAGTATTTATAACCCAACATCTTGCTTTATTTTCAGACTTAGTGGTAGCTGTCTTGACCTAAAACTAACCTGAGAATTGATTCTATACCACATTTAATGGAGGCTACACAACTGCTTTTCATTTGTAATGGGTCAAAATCTGATATTCCAGCCTCTGATGCTTTCTTTTTTCCTGTTACAGCTGGTATATATATCTGCAGCAGAAGGACTAGAGCAACAGAGCAGTAGGATGTGCTGGGGTGACATTTAAAAATTTGAAATATCCTGGGACCTTCATGACCCTATGTTGGTCTTTGTAGGCCAGGCATATGGTAATTTCAAATCAGTCGGCCAGTTTGAGCACTGTGCTAACATTTAATGAACTTTGAATTTGCAATCACAATATTAAGCTGCTATATTAACTGCTTCATTAGAAAAAACAGCATGGTCATGAGAAAGATGTTAGAGATTTAATTTACTTTCTGCAAGGCAAACAAAAGTATCCTCCAATGTGTGACTGACACCATTACTCACTTTGCATAGTACCTTAACTTTCTAAGCAATTTTGATTGCAGTGGTCCACTCATTTGGCAAGCTGCCACTTAATATCAGCGAAGCTGATGTGAGCAGCTCTCCAGGAGTATCACTGGAATTTCTTTGGAGAAATGCAGAGTCAATTTTAGAAAATATTCCATTTGATCTTGTTGTGAAGGGTGCTTTCACTAACACAGTATTTTTAGCCACATCTAACATCACAGAATGAAACTGTGAATTCATCGTCATCAACAGACATTCTTCCCATCCACCTGAGTGGCACCAGGAACTCATCCATCATATCTAGCCTATCTGCTGAGCTACCATTCAAAGTGTCCTCACTTATAAATCGGTGTGACCTGAAGCCAGCCAAGAGTAATTGTGACTACTTGCAGAACTAAACATAGACCTTTGTTTCTGAAACCTTAATGAACAAATTTACAAATCTCAGAAGTACTGCTACATTAATAACACTGTGTGAATGTGTAATCAATAGGTATGTAGAGGTAGCAGGCTGAAATACTATTATTCAAACACTTTAATACTGCTCTGAGATTGCAATTGCTAGAACTTATTCCCCAGGCCAGAGGTGCAGCCATCTGTAACTCCGAAGCTGGATTATAGAGTGCTGCCATGGGACACGGTGCAGCCCCGTATTTAAGATAAGGGGCCAAAACCTCTCGAGGCCGTCAGTGCAAACAGCCCAGCCTCAGTGATGGATACAAGGAGCCTCTCTGAGGTGAGTTGTTGCTTATCAGAGGCACTGCCATTTTGCCTGCTGTCTGCCGCAGCACTCCCCTCTTCGGGAAGCAGCCCCTTCCAGTCACGGAGGCTCAGGTACAAAGGTGCTCATAGTCTCATCTTCCCTCTGCACAAGTAAAGCATCTCCTTATCTACAGCCATCGGCTGACCTATTTTAGTCATCTGCTTTAGGAGCAGATTAACCTGAGCCTAAAAATATCCACTTCTCTCCCCTGGCTCTAAGAGGGTGAGAGCGATCAGCTCAGCTGTATATATTTACTCTGCAGAAATATAAATTTAGGAGGGAGGAATCCCAGCTTTGCTGACAGATTTACCCCTGGGATGGTTTCAGCAACACAGCTAGCTGCTAGCACAGGCTGGCCAGGAGGGGAGTTTCAGCTGGTACAATGGGAAGTGGGGCAAAACCAGAAAGCTTGTCAGGTTTTCCTTCTTCCCACTCCTCCTTCCCTTTTGTTTCTTCATGCCGGACAACACAAAACAACTATTTCATTTGAAGAAGCTTGCTAAGAGGCACTAGATCACAGCTTGGGCTAACTTGGCTTGCTGTGAAGGGGAGAAGGCTAATGTGGGATCTGCCAATGTAGAATAAGGGCCCCCTGGCTCACGAGAGACTGAGGTGTCATCAAGAAACTGTCAGACTGGAAACTGAAATCCCAGTTTCAGCAGTGTCTTGCAGCTTCCCCCACCAGAAAAAAAGCCCCACCATAGGCAAGTCATTTTGTCATTAATCTACTGCAGTAGCACTGGGAGGTTCTAATTGAACCTAGGGACCCATAACGACAGAAGCAATAAAAGTGGGTAATGAACCACTCTATCTTTGCTCAGAAGAGACTGTAATTGCTCTTTGCCTCCTTTATCCCCACCTGCAAAATGCAGACGGCAGAGACCTACCAACCTCACACCAGCACCATCAGAATGTTTTCGGAAACCTTTATGAAACGCTTACAAGCCACGGAAACACCCACCTTAGAAAATACCAGCCATTAAAAACCCATCTTGTAAAGCAGCAGAGCAGTGTTTTCTCATTTGTCCCCTTTACAAATAATACCCCCTTTACCAGTGGCATAAAGCCATGACCCATGGTTGGCAATCGAAAGGCCTCGCTGTGCCTCTTAGGGCATTATGGGCCCAGCAATATCTTTGCAGGTTTGTGCCCAAGGGTCATTTGAAAGCTTAAGCACAAAGTCTCTGCATGTTGTTTTCTACTGCTGACAACTCAAATTGAATCACTGTTTTCCTGTAATCAGGCAGTTGCACAGCATTGAAATTTAGGCTGAAATCTCCAGAGTGGGAAACGCATGCTGATGTTTGTACCATCAGCAAAGCACCTGCATCTCCACATCGCTTTGCCACAATTGTGTCTAGACCTCTTTCAGGAGAGATTAAAAAAAACCCCCACGCTACTGTGTATCTCCACACTGACTCCTTCTCCTGCCAGAACTTGAGCTCAAACACACCCCCAGTAAAGCTTTTCACCCTCAAAAGGCCTGATGTACACAGGCCACCTCCCTATGAGGAGGCTGCTCCCGGCAGTGTGCAGCCTTTCAGCAGCACCCACTCAAGGGGCTCTCTGCTGATGCTGCAAAAGCTTAAGCACTCTTAACGGAAAGAAAAAGGGTTTCCTTAGGGGTGATCCTCCCTGCCTGGCGGTGGCTCTGGGCTGGCAGGGAGACAAGCCCTCAGTTGCTGCACAGTGGCTGGCTGCAAGACAGATGGGGAAGACAACAGCCTTTTTGCATCATATGGCAAATGCCCTGTGTGAGCAATTGTTCTTTCTGGTCTCTCTTTTTTGCTCCAGTATGAACCTAAAGGAGGAAAACTCACTGGCTTCCAAACAGGGGGTAACAGAAGTCAGCAGTGACTGACAGAGCCAGTTGCTGCTTCACAGGAAAGCAATCACACACCCAGAGGACTGGATGGTGGCAAGGACCCTGTTTTTAAAACTACTGCAGTGCAAACAGAAATCATGTGACAGTGTCTCTGAAAGTTAATTAATGACGTTGACTGCAAATGCTTAAAGAGGATACTAACAGTTTCTCCATCCTTTTCTGGCAAGTCCTGAATGTGTGTCATTGTAAGGGGTGAAGAAAAACTGACTGAGTGGATAACTTTAGGGAGCTTTGAGAAAGGGCCCTTTTCCCTTTTGTCACACTAAAAGGTACCACTTCTATGGACAACCTACCAGAGGAGTGAGACCTTAGGGTCTTATTCATTTGCAAGTCCTAGGGTCCTGTAAAAGTAGATGCTGCAGAAACCGGACTGTATAGCCCAGGTCAAGAACCCTGCTTTTTAATTTCTAACTAGATTCCTCTTAAGAAAGCTCCTTAGATCTCTGAGATACTTGAACATTCAGTATTTATGTTTGCACACCATGCTTGCAGAATCTCCCAACCTTTGTGAGCTCCAGGCTTCATTGCTCCCCTCTGACTGGGAGACTCAGTGCAAGGAAAAACATGCTGGCAGGACTGACTGCCCAAAATGCTGAACTGAAGAGGTGTCTGTATACATGCATATGTGAAATGAGTACAGGATATATACTGTGAGAAAGCTCAAGTATCTACTGGTATAACCCACTTCACTCAATGCAGAAGGAACAGCACAGCTCATACAAGATGCTAACAGAAATACATAGTGTACAGTGAAGAGACCTACTGACTACTTTATTAGGATCCCCTGAAAAAAAGGGACTTCCAGCAGAAGTAGCTAAAATAGAACCTAGGAGAGATACAGAAGCTCACCACCAATATATGTAACACCTAACTAATCAACAGCAGTGGATGTTTCTTCTGAACAAAGTACAACTGATGTATGTATTTCTGAGCTAACGAGGTAGAGAAAAATGGACTTCTAAGATAGTCTGACCAGGGTACAATACACTTACCTACATCAGCTGAAAAAAAGGAACTTCTAAAATATGATTCATCCTTAGACAGGTATCAAAAATAGTTCTAATGAACTACAGAAGTGCTTATTTCCTTTCAGTGGCCATAAAGGTAGTCTGGACCACTGACTGTGACATCCTTGTCTACCTAAAATTGCCGCAGATCGATCCTAACCATTTCCAAGGTTTTGCTGTCACTGCAAGGCTTTTGATATGAGCCAAACCACCATGTTCATTCTGCAGCAGGGCATTTCCATATCCCAGAACAGGTAAAAGTCACAACAGATCTGAGGGAGTTCAGTGGAGCCTCATGGCTCTAGTGAATCCCTGTGATCTTCTGGGTGTGTTTCATCAGGAGGTGTGTATTAAGGACTTGTGAACTAAAAGATTTAATTTTTTTAAACAACACAGCCCCATGACTAGTCATGTGTCCACAACTTCAAGGAAACTAGAGGCTAATAACAGCAATCCCATTAGGTGGCCTCCAGGTCCTCTGGTCATTTTTTAAGGGTTTTACGGGAAATTAGTTCAGGCTAGCTGCCTGTCCTTTGCTAGTAATTTGAAATTTAAGTAAAATTACACCCCGCGTTCAAACTAGTTGTCTAGACTGCCTGTCTGATGCTGCCACAAGCATCTCTTTCAGCATGTCTGGAGACCCAGCTTCTAAAACCAGCTCAAAATTAAGGAAGAGAATTCCACCCTAAGTGGTGGTTGGTAACTGGTGGTAACATGGGGCAAGAGGAGGGAACAGAAAAATACATCAAGTGTCTTAGAAATATTGAATTTTAGTATTCACCTGGCTTCACCTTATTTTAGTCATTCAACATCCATTGCAATAGAGGTGTCTAAGGAAGCAGTGATAAACCTTAGGAAAGTGTAAGAGAAGATGTCATGTGAGTGACCAGCACACCTCCTTTGATTTCAAGTAAAGCTTCTACAGGCTGCGCATAGGCCAAACCTATAATTTCTCTATTAGCTGGCTTTTGCCTTAAATTGCAGAAGCACACCGTAGTCTTGAACTTGGCCACTCAGCACTCCACAGAGGAGCTCCCTGGCTCTCTCCATGTGTCCATTTGTAAAGAAGGCACTAGCACTTCCTAGCAGAGGCAACAAGCTGTGCTGCCTGTCTGCCTGCAGGAATGGACTCAGGAGGCTCTTCTGGCCAGCCAAGAGAAATGAGTGGCAAAAAAGCTTTGCCTCTACACCTGAGGCTGACTGCAGTTCCAGCTGTCCCTGGGAGCAACCTAGGAAAACCTACCACATTCTCCTTTTTCAACATCTCCTGTAATTAACATTTACCTTTATTTATCATTCATTTTCTTATATTCTTATACAAGACTTTTACCTGTAGGTTTTGAAAGGCTGAATACATTCTTCATCACATTTTAATAAACCAGAATTAGACTCTGTTTAGGACTCTGTTCTGAAGTTCTCCCTCCACACCTTCAGTTCTCCTGCAGCTTCACAGGTGCTAATGGGAGAAGCACAAAATCAAGCAACCCCCTGCAGATGCCTTCACCTCACTGCCTTCTCAGCATCGTAAGGAAACATCACGATCAGGGGAATTTTCTTCAAATAAGTTTTGGGAGAAATTTCTCAGTGGCTGCAGGTGCATGAATAGTTTGTGCACAGCAAGTGCCTTAAGTGTTGCAATAATATCCTGGGATACTGATGAAGTTGTTACTACTGTCTCCTTATTACTCTGACTTCACCAGCCTCCTTACAAGAAAATAATTTGAGCATGCCTCCTGCTACAGAAATAGCCTGTGCACTTTCCTTTGCCAAAGACCACAGCAGACACCATGACCCAGTTTGAGCTGTTAATAGGAAGTTGTACATAAAAGTAGTGTTAACTACTTCAGACACTAAACATTGTACCTAGTGCTGTTCTCTCACAAACAGTTGGCCAGCTCCCTTTTTGATCAATGGCGATGGACCCTCACCATCTTCATGGCCGACTCAAATTCATCAGGAATAAACGCCGGGCTTGTTTTTTCTCTGCTTATGAGCTAGGGGATCTCATTATTTTCAGTAGTGGTTTTTTGTGAGTGACTAGTGGGCAACACCTTCATGCGTTTATTCGTTCCACAGTACAAGATCTGGGAACTGCACATACTCGGACGCTGTGCCTTCAAGAGACAGTTGGGATAAATAGACTCCACCTTACCGTATCTGACATTGTCAAAGCACTGGTTAACGTTCACTAATAGCAATTAACTAATTCATCTTCAGGGCAACCCTGTGAGCTAGGTAAAACTGATATAATTAACGCATGAGTAAAATGAGATTTAGGAGTTAAGTCAGTTGCCTGGGCAGAGGCCTTCATGGTCTAGTGGATTAGACATCTGTCTCTACAACCAAAGAAGTTGAGTCTAATCCTTTTTCTGACATTGATTTGCTGTGTGACCTTACAGAAAGTCAATTAACTTCTCTGCCTCAGCTGCCCTAGAGATAATGATGCTTACCTACCCGGTGACACATGGGTGTTTGGAAACTGTACTAAACGATACTTGTAATGTACTCTTAAGGCCTATCAGTGGAAGAGGTGAAACATTAAAGCTTCCTAGCTTTAATGTCCTTGCTGTCTTATCTAATTCCTCCTCCCCACACCAGAAATAGCTTGGGGGTAAGGAGGAATTTCTTAGGCTAAGATGCTGTTAGTAAAACTGTGGCTGGCATCAGGAAATTTCACTGGTGCCTGTTTGGCCAGCAAATTTATTTACAGTACAGATCAGCAACAACTGCAATAGAAAGGTTATTTTAAACTTGGACATGGAAGAAAACAGCACCCTTCCCATACTACCATGTGGTGGAGACTGCTACAGCCTTCTTCACCAAGCACCCCTGCTTCAAAGGGAGCAGATCTTGTTTCCAGAAACCCAAGAACCTGAACTCATGCACCATCCCCAGTTCCCTCATGGTTCTGAATGAGATTTCTATGGGATGATTTCTACAGGTGGCCTTATCACTGCTAGGGGTGTAAGCCTGGAGGAAAATGATACACACTCACCTCCTGGAGCAGATCCACCCAATCCTTCCATCTCTGAGCACTGCGGTATTGCACTTAATAGGATGATAAATAAAACCTTCTCTGTTCTGTTCATTAGAAGCCATCCTTGAATTTCTGTCCTCTCACCAGCATTGCTTTTCATGACATGTCATAGGGCGTTAAGAACTATTACTTCTGTATCTGGCATTTGAACTGCCCAGCCAGTACCTAGGCCGATGGTGTGAACTTCCTATCCCTTCTCCCATATTTGATCTATTTTTTAATTATCTCTTCAGAATATTCTGTTGCTACACATAATTCTGCCTAGGCCCATAAAAGCTACCACAATTCTAATGCTGAAGGAACCAGCCAAACAGGACATAAGAATTCAACATTTACTTTTACTTCTGTGAGCAAGATTAACATTCCTTCTCTTTAATGCTGAAGGAAATGTCAGGGATTTTTCTCTTTAGCTTGCTGAATTACAGCAAGTGCAGTGAATGTCCATGCAGCCAGAAAAATAATAACCTACTCCCGCCTCTGATGTGGCACCGATCGCTTCCCGGCATCCTTTCTGCTGCTGATCCGCCCGTGCGCCGGCTGCTTTGTTTTGCTGCCCTGCTCTCTCCACCCTCCGACCAGTTAGTGCTCTACTCTTCTCCACCCTCCCAGCTCTACAGATAATGTGTTTAACATTTACTTTGATATTATTCCTTGAGGCTTTTGAAAATCCTTCCTGGAAAGAAGGCCATTAAGAAGAAACCCTTTGGGGAAAGACGAGGAGGAAAGCTAAAGCAGAAAGGGCACATGAGTGTGTATCACAACCCTCTAGAGGTTTTGCCTTGCTGCAAGCCTGAAGACGACTTCATGCAAACCTGCATTGCTGTAAACAGGGAATAAGTATTGTATTCTCCTAAAATTTATCCGGGCTAATTCAATAAACCCTGACTTATTGGCTGCTACTTGTGCAAAACCCTGCATATTAAATAACAGTAAATCACTAATGAGCTGTCAGATCAGTAATACAGATATTCCCAAGGCTGAGAGATTGTCTGTAGCTTGTGTCTATATATTTACTTACTGCAGGGACTACTAGTGTAGACTAGCACAGGCCAAATGACTCCGTATCTATACACTGTGAAAGAACTTAAAGGTGACTTGTAGTAGCTTACAAAATACACTCCAGGATTGTATACCAAGCAGGCAAGAAGGATGAACTAAAGCCATACTCATCCCTCACTCACCTAAAATACAGCTTTTCAGTGTTGGTTTCTCCTGGGGTTAAAATTACCCGTGCGTTAATAGGTGATTAATGTGTAACACATTTGGCACAAGCAGAACATGTAATTGCATTCAGTCAGATTGCTGTTGGGTTTGGTGGTTTGGTTTTTTTCCCAATGTGATTGAACACTGTACTCCTTCTAAGCTTTTGTAGCTTATCTAGTAATACTATCTCCTGGACCAGCATGTTCGAGGGGTTTATTTTTGGCCTTACTATATGCGGCGTTAGAATCTCACTGTACCTAATCTACTAATGCATCGAACTATCAATTTAACTTTAGAACTGAGCTTCAGATCTCTGCTGCATCAGGCTCTTTGTTTAGGTATTTTTGGTTTATACTGCATGTTTTGCAAGATTACATAAAACTACCCAGCATCCCACATCTATACTCTGCACTTCAACTTTATCTATCAGTACAGTAAAGAATGCATAATACTAGGAAGGACAAATAGTTTTTTCATCTTGTTTTCCTGTGTTTTTTGTTTAACCCTGTCTAGAAATAACAACATTTGCTTGTGAGATGTTTTCCCATTTTTATGCTTGGAATGAAATGGATGGGGTCCATATAAATTTTTAAGTTTGGTGTAAAGGAGTATGGACCTTTGGATTTATACTGGCTTTGCCATAAATTAACGTTGCTGAAGTAAATGGACACACTGGAACCTGCACTGACCTTGTGAAAAATCAATGGCTATTCAGATGCAACTGGCTCTATCAGGATTGGAAGAGGGATGGAAAATCAGTTCATCTTAAGTTTGGTAATTTGGTAATTGTTACTGTAAACAGTGTTTTTACATCTTAGCATGATCACTAGAAGACAATGCATAGCCAGTATTAAACCAGGGCAGATACAGACGATAAAGGCAAAGCTTAATCTTGCTAGGATTAGTGACTATAAATTGATAGGACTGAAAAAACATTGAAAAATGCTCAAGTTAGGTGGCTTCAGGGACAAGCAAAGTGCCTTCCCTGGTAATTTTCAAAAGTCCTTAGAGACACTGATTTCACCTGGAACCTCTAATTTGATTACCAAAATAAAAAATGTCTGCTGGAGTAGCCTCATCTGTACTTTAATTAAGAGCTTTGTATTTAAATATAGCCATCTGATCCCCTGAGGTTATTTTTAAAGTAAGCTCCTGGCAAGGCAGCAACGTGGTGGATTAGAGGCTTGGAACTGAATAAAAATCATCGTTCAACATAAAGTTTAGAATAATGTGTGCATATATACAAATACATGTGTATGCAACATCATGTAAAAAGATACAGGACTGGATTTATTAAAGCCAAATGGAAAGATATTTCCTCTTTTAATATTCTACATCTCTCTTAATATAAGTGATGTAGAGATATTACACTGCAGTCTGATTCACGTAAATACCACAATAGCACATCAATCTGATACTGTCCAATAAAAGCTCCATTTTTCTAGAAATGTAAAACCAAGTTATCAGCTTCGCTGTCTGCCTCTACGACGCCATCTAACCGTGGCTGTTATACTCAACGTGGATATACAAGACATATCACCCATCAGCTCCCCGTTTATCAGGGCACATGCAAGCATGAGCTGAAAAGCAGCAGTGCCAGATAAAGCACGCTCATGGAAAATTCCAAAAGAGCGGCAGGGGAGCAGCAGGGGTGACAGACCAGGGGGTTGCTAGTGATCAGTATTAAAAGGTGAGGGGTACGGAAAGGGGGGACGATACGTGCAAGGCACGGCGGAACCCGAAAAGCCAGATAACAATGGATTTTTTTTCAGTTCTTATTTCAGAGGAGAACTTACAGCTTCCAAATTTTAATGGGCAAGCATGTGCGTCCATGGGGAAATCCTCAAGCTGCATGGGACACTCGGCAGAGATGGTCAATCTGTGGGGGAATAAAAAGAGAACACATCACTTTTCTCTCAGTGCCTTCCCTTTAGGCCTCTGAGCGCAATACATGACTGCTGACACAAGCGAGCTTTTCCTGAGGGCTTCCTCACTCTGGCTGAAATCACAGCAACCCCGGGTTAAACTGAACGTGAGATAAGCCAGGTGGACCACTGTGGGTGCATGTTGTGGGCCTTATCTGGTAATGCAGAGATAGATGAACTGATTTTATTTACGTAAGCTGTTCCAGTACAATCATTCCTTCTTATTAGTTTGTGAAGGAACTCCGGTACTGGAGCTTCTGCTGCACACCTTATTCTTGTTTCCTGTAGATACTGCAACTAGAATGGAAATTTGACTCCTGAGTATCACGCAGACATAAAAAATCACTGACTTTATATATAGATGTAACTACTAAACTACATAAAAATAAATATTTATAAATAAATAAACGTTTATATCTATGTAAAGAGTCATATATAAAGTCAATGACATATACATATATACACAAATGAGTTTCTATAGTACTGCAGTGAGTTTTTGTGGAAAGGGCATGGTATCAGGGCAGTCCCATTGCGAATTATCTAGGCACCCTACCAGGAAAAAACATGTTGCCTGGGGAACAAATTCTATCCTGGAGCACCCTGCCACTATGTGGAAATTCTTGAGCTGGAGTGGACATATGGGTAGGGAAGCAAGAAGTTAGAAAAAAGATAGAGGTATCATAGGAATGTTCTGTATGACTGACATATCAAGCTGAACACAAAAAGAAAGCCGAGATAAATTTCTGAGCAGTGCAATATCAGTTATACTCCTATCAAATATATCAAGAGAGCCCAAGCTGGCTTTTTGGGGTGCAGGCAGAACACAGCACAATGAGAATCTGGTTTCAATTAGGCTACTTCGATATTTGCATAATGCAATAGATGTTTTCTCAGGATAGTGGGGATGCAAATCTCATTTTACATTACGAATGACCTTACAGCTTTCTCATTTTACGCTGCTCTTGTGCCTCAGAGGCGACAGACCAGAGGCACCCACAGCCTCACAGGCTGCCCAGTGCTAGGGTGACACAAGGCTCTGCTGGAGGGCACCCCAGTTCCTCACCAAACTGCTGCCTCGAGGGCAAAATTCTGCAAAGAAATTCACAACACCCTACTTCCAGAATGAAGAAAGTACCCTTTTCCTACCACAACAGCCACACGTAGCCACACTCCCCAGCTATAGATACTCACCGCTTCACATTAGCCCAGCAAAGTGAGTATTCTTGATACAAGAACTTCTATCCAAAGGGATCGTAAAGGGTAACAATCTGTCTGTGTACAGATGGCACAGCATCTAGCCAGTCCAATTCAATACAACACAATAATGCCTTACCGGGCACTCCAGATACATGGACAATAAACTGGGGGAAACAGCTCCACTCTGTGCCAATGCACAGAAATTCTGGAACTTTATCAATAGCTGGAAATGGCAAAACAAGCCCAGAGAAATGCAACAGTACCGTTGGCTAGAGAGCATATCATAAGGATGAGCTGGGAAACAGGGAGGGAGAAAGGCAAACTGCAAACAGTAATAGAAAATGTAACAATAATACACCATATAAGGGGAAAAAAAATAAAATCCAGTTCAGAACAGAGGCGGTGTATCATTCAGTAAGAACAGACAGGAAGTCTACAATATAGAAAAGAAATTACTGAGGCCTGAGATACCTGCCCTCGGGCAAAACTGTTCTTGGACTATTTTTGTAAAAGGAATTTTAAAATCACTAAAATACAGAGTTGTCTGTAGTGGAGCCTGCCCTTGGGCACCAAAGCCAGCCAAGCCACAATCACTGAGAGTGCTACATGGATGAATTTAACAGGCTGGTTTCTAGTAGCATCCTGCCAAGAACTTGCATCCTTTTCATAAAAATAACTCTAATGGGTACTTGAAAGCAAGGCTGCCATCCCTCAAATGCATCGCTGTATTTTCTGTACTAAGTATTGCAAATCTACTTTTCTTGAAAAATTCAGAAACCTCCCTCCAGGTGCCCTAAGAAAGCCAGTGTGCTTTGCTGCAGTTCCCTCCTGTCGCTTTGTCTACCAGCAGTTAAAGCATGCTGTTTCAAAGGCTGCAGCTTGACAACATTTTAATACACACGTTTGTCATCTGCAAACATCAAAGGAGGGGATCCCTGTGTCCATCTTACCAAGACAGCAGCTGTGGAATCAAGAAGAAAAGGAAGATTCAATGCAGAATTATGAATACAACCTTCTGTTTCATCTGATTGTTTTATCCTGCTGCCTGTATCTCTGGAAATAATCCTTGTGTGTAATGAGAAAGGCTGTAGGCATTCCTCAGCTGTAAATGTGAAGAAGTGAAGATGAGGTGCGCAGAGACTGTGACCTAGTGGAATTCAATTAAGTCCCTCCAGGAATTATTTTTACCTGCCTTAAATGAAAGGATGGAGGGCACCTGGCCACAATTACCTGTCTCAGAAGCCACAAAGACCCTCGGGGTGCCAGAGCTACTCCTGTGCCCCCTCTGCCAGCAAAAGGTAGCACATCCCTTAAAAGGATGGTGCCTGGTACAGTCTTCTGGGTATAGCCCAGGGGTGGGGAGAACCAAGTTTAGCAGCTGCAAATGTGCTTTGGTACAGCTTTTGCTTTCATTAACATGAATTCTTTGGAGGAAGAAGTTCCTTTTGCTTACAATACATGATACCTACGTGCTTCTTTCCTGTAACTCCATCCTAAGGCCACTGCTAGTCCAGCCAACTGAAACAAATGCAGCGGCTATACCAATTTGTTACATGCTATTCTTAAAATGGACTTAGCTGAGCCTCTGACGTACATGTAAAATGCTCAGTGAACACTCTCCCAGCTACCTTGTACAAAGCGCCTGTTACCCGAGGCTCAGGAAGGGCCTTGTAATGGACAACGCAACAGAACACTTGGCTGTGGGTTCTGACACAGCGCATAGAAGTCACCACCCCGAATTTCTGCAGGAGTGCTCTGTGCCCATCAGCAGCCGGTTTCATTACTGTGTGAGGAACTGAAAAACAGAGATGCTAAATTGACTCCTGGTTCAAAGAGACTGGATTTTGTACTGCGCGCAGAGAAAAGAAACAAGCAGCACAGCAGCCATCTCTTGCACTCTGGGGGCTGGCAGCAGAGGTCACTGCACACCAATTTCCTCCCAGGTGCAGGGTACAAACTATGTATTCACATCGTAGCTCCAGGAGTCATGAAGAAATTGTTCCCTGGGTCTGCTCCTTCAAATATCACCTGGGGTGGTATTTGCACACTTCTGGCTTTTAACATTGTGTTAACGCTTAGGTACCCTTCACATACCCTAGTTAACACAGGTGATTACAACAAAATTACTCCCAGTTTGCAGTTACTGAAGGAAGAGAAAGGAGGCCCTGGCAATCATCTATGAAACAGCCATTGCCTATTTGTTTAAATGTGGTCACTCCAGAGCGCTGTTGCTGTGCTCACTGCAGCACAGTCATCTGAGCTAGAGACAGTCTCCAAAGCTGGATTTTTCTGTCACAGCACAAGCACTGCTCAAACTGCAGTTCTTTCCAACAGAAGCATTTAAAAGCTTCCCTCCTCCACCATCATTCTGTCTTAATAAAAGCCCTATGGGATTAGTTTCACTCAAACAGAGTTTTTGACAAGATTATAAGTGGCTGTTAAAGATCCTTTACAATGGGAGGATGAAAGCCTGGCTTTATTGAAGTTAATGGTAAAATTCTCCCTGACTTCAGTGGGGCTAGTATTGACCCCAAAAAATGTAACAAGCCCTGGTTACAGCTACTGATCTATTAATAATGATAAAATTTCACTTTCATAATGCTTACTCTGCTATCCAAAAGTTTATCAACCAACAAAACACTACAAGATACCTTAACTATCTGGGGAAAAAAAAAAAGTTAAGTCTACAAATTATTTGACTTATCATCCATAACTGTACACAAAAGTTTCATCAAAGCTTCATTATGTACAGCCTTTACTTGAAGATCATAAAGTGATTACCGATGTTCTGTTTCAACAGAATAGAGACACATAAGTGAATACCAATTCAAGAGAAGCACAAGAATTTAAGCAGCACATCATCTTCACTTCAGGAAAGTCACCTTCAACCATTTCCACTGGAGAATTAAATAAGATGATGCTTTCAAGAAGGTTGTTGCTTTTTAACAGGCCAGGGGAGAAGGAGGTGTTAAATTCAAGGATGTGGCAAGGAAATAAATGCAGATGTTTGGGAGCCAGATATCCACAGCAAGTGTGCTTCAAGGAGAGTACAAGGCACTCTGTCCCTCAAGGACCTCTATTAGGGTGCTGCAGGGACCTCCCTGCTGTTCCCATGATTTCCCTGAATGCAAGGAGCATCTGCTCCTCCTGGTGGGAAAAGGCCCAGGAGACTGAGTGAAGCTATCATCTCTCTGCTGCCCTGGAAGTGCAGAAAACGCTCTATGGAATATTATCTGCAGCTACCAGGCAGGAGGTGAGAGCAGCCACCTGCCCGGGGAGCCAACAGCCAGCACAGAAACTTGCTTTTCCTTATCAGCTACTAGCTTCAGTATGCAAACAAATTAAACCAGAGAGCTTTAGAAGGAGAGGGGAGCAGAAAGACAGAGTCTCCAGTGGCTGTGGGGAGAAGTTAACTCAAGATAAGTGTTGAATAACAAGAGTTATTGATGAAGGGGACACAAGGAAAGTTTTGTTGGCTCTGAGATACTGGGACCAAAGAGATACAAAGCTCTTCTGCCTGTTTGCCCTAATCCCCAAATCAGCTCTGTCTTCTGAGTTGTTTATTTCTGCGCCCTGCCCTCGTCCCGGACAAAAGGAAAGCATTTTAATGCTGTGCTTTGGCTCTCCTTATGCTGGCAGCCAGTACCCACTGTGAGGCTCAGGCCAGAATGAGCACAGAAGAGCCAAAGTGCCCTTCCTGGCACGAGTCCAGCCATCACCATTTTCCCTTTAAAAAAACCAAAAAAAAAGGCCAAATATTTGCTTGAAACTCATCTCGGAGCCATCTCAACATCTCCCCAACATGCCAAAAGAGAGTTAGATGGATCCAAACTTACTCAAGTCATACTCCATCCCATGGTGCTCCCTGTAAAGGGAGACTTCAGGGTTAGGTCAGACCATTCTCAGGAGCCAACTCCAGCAAGAGCTTCCCTGGGTACCTTCTCCCACAGGACCTTGGTAGAACAATTTGAGCCCTTGCGGCATCTTCAGTACACACTCTCATGCACTCATGCAGATAAGAGAGTAATGGAGAGTTGCTGGGTTTTGTTATTTTGTTGCTGTTTTTTTTTTTCAAACTGTGAACAGTGTTAGGTTTGTGAAACTACTCTTTTAGCCTTGGCTCAGGACTCAACTATTCACTCATTCTCACCCTGCAATGTCTGGGGACACTTCTATAATCAAACTTCTATTCCTTTCATAGAATCATAGAATGGCATGGGTTAGAAGGGACCCCAAGGACCATACAGTTCCAACACCCCTGCCACAGGCAGGGCCACCAACCTCCAGGCATGATCTAGACAAGGTTTCCCAGGGCCCCATCCAACCTGGCCTTGAACACCTCCAGGGATGGGGCATCCACCACCTCTCTGGGCAGCCTGTTCCAGCACCTCACCACTCTCTCTGTAAAGAACTTTCCCCTAATATCTAATCTAAATCTTCCTTCCTTTAGTTTTAATCCATTCCCCCTTGTCCTGACATTGTCTACCCTTTTAAAGAGTTGATTCCCCTCCTGTTTGTATGCTCTCTTCAGGTACTGGAAGGCTGCAACGAGGTCCCCCCACAGCCTTCTCTTCTCCAGGCTGAACAAGCCCAGCTCCCCCAGCCTCTCTTTGTAGGGGAGGGGCTCCAGCCCTCTAATGCTCTTTGTGGCTCTCTAAACCATCTCCTCTTCCAATAGGTTTTAAAGCTAGACTTGTTTCAGGCCGCAGCAGTGTTTAGTTCTAGGATTTGATGGCTCATTGTGTTCCTTAAGTAAATGTAATGCACGCACACACACACACACACACACACACACACACAAGAGTTTTCTTGGTTCTGAAGAACTTTCCATACAGCCCAAATAAACCTCTTGTTGATGGTGAAGCCAGTGGGTTACCTCACACAGCACAGAGGAGTTAGGATGTGGATACATGGTTAGTCATGGTTTCAATAGCTGTAAAAGTTGACCCGAAACCTGCGTCTGGCTGGGTGACTGTCTGCAGCCTGGCTCAGCAGGGAGAGAAGTGATTATTCTCAGTAACTCAAACACTGCCTCGCTCACAAACCTCCATCAGTGTGTTGAATAAGAAGCCAAAATATGGACTCAGGGCCTTGTTCTGCACCTCTTTGTGGGATATGGAGTCAGTTCGTCACTTCTTCTTATCTATAGTGCTGATAAATACACTCATTTCCTTGGAATCCACCATACAAAGTGATCACAGAACAGAAATTGAAGCTAGGACCTGGAGTGAGGTGGTGTGAAGAAATTTTTATCTTAGCCCATTTTTCCTTCATAACCTCTCTGCCACTACTACCCTTCCTCAACTTTCCTATGATGCAGAGATGTGTTGTCTTTATATGACACCAAGATATGCTTTGAAGATGCCCCAGGGATGGGAGTGTGAAAGACTAAGAGCTCCAGTTACTGATGTTTTTGTGAGCTGTGAATACATAGTTGAGCTGCATTGACAGTAAAACTCTAATTTGAATCAAAAGGAATCCTTAGCATAGCTTATATAGGCAAGATTGATCTCAAAAGCTGTGCCACTACAGCAACGACCTCCTTGCATGTGGAGGACCTTGGGGTACACAGAGCACGCTCTTAGAAGGGAGTAGGGGGTGTTCAGCCTCTAGACATTGGAAGAAGAGAGAAAGGCACTGAAATAACCAAGAGGCCACTTACATTATTTGATCTTTGATTGGGATTTGAGGGGTTGTAGAAAGAGTCCTCGCATTTCCCGCTCCTGGTATAAGTTTGTAATAGAGGTAATACCTTTCATTCTACAGCATTTCTTGCCAAGCTGTCTAATGAAGTCCATGAGGAAGGTAAAATGTGCTGGAAGAAGCTTTGTTTTTTATCAGACTAACTGGTTCAATTAAAAAACCCTGAGATTTTTGGTAGTCAACTACTCTTTTAGGTTCTCTGCCTACAAACCTATTTTACTTTCCTAAAGGAACTTTTGACCACTATGGTTATGCAGCTATGAGTACTATAAAAGTTATCACACCTATTCAAAAGTTTCACTCTAAAATTTCTCCAAGATTTCTCTCCTTGCTGGTCCTTATACATGATGAACTCTCTTTGACACCTCATGAGGAAGGACTTGAAGTCTACCCTCTGCAGTAGCTTCTATATTTACAAAATTCTTGAACTAAGAACCAAAAATCTAACTAGCACTGGCAATGCTGAGAAGCAGATGCAGTTGTTGATGCTGCTAAAATGGGAAACAACATCTCAATCAGCCCACAGTTCGTTATGTCATGCCACACGTGCCCCCCAGTCTGCACATGCTACACATTTGCATTATGATCTTATCAGCACGACCCTTTGGTGGCACATTCAGCTATGTGCCAACCCACAGAAATACAATTGTTCTTGCAGTGCTGCATAATACTGAACTATGGACTTCTGTCTGGCTCACAGGAGAGGCCAGTACGAGCTACTGGAAGAACCAGGTGGTGAAGGGAATGCCCGGTACCACCCAAACGGACATGGGGTCATCTGACCCTTGCTTTCAGTGGGAGAAAACCCAAGTACACGAGGAACAAGGAAGCACAGAAAGCTCCTGCAGGCACCCTCGGTGATGGAGGCTGAAGACTAATGCACAAGGCACAGTGCACTCATCCTCTAATTTTGACGATTTGATCAGTTCAGGTTTTCTGGCTGCCCAAAGGGGCTTTCATTCCTCCATTTCTGTCTGTCAGCACGACACACATTGCCCCTTGTGTGAGGGTTATCTAGCTGCACAGCCATCCCATTTCTTCCTCCCAGTTCACACAACCTCTGTATTTGTATGGACAGGCACTGAACTGCATACAGAATTTTCTGTAGAGACAAATGAGCTGGATTTAGAAAGTAGTAAAGCAGGTGACACACCGGATGGGCAGTGCCACACTAACTGAGCTCTTTCACATCTAGACATGGAAGAGTAGCTAGGAGCAATTACAATCTGGCAACACTAAATACAGAGTTGATATCCTTGGGTTATTTTCCACAGTTCAGATTAACAACCTAGAACTCCAAAACATCTCACTAGTTTCCCTTCAGCCACTCACATTTAACTCCACCCTCTTCTTATTCACCACACATTTCTATGTCCACCTCCCAGCTGACGTGTCATCAACATGTCCTGCCTTTTGCATGACTTCAGTGCTCCTCCACACTTCTGTGTGAAAGAGGCATGCATCAAGCGATTTCATGATATGCTCTTTCACAGGGAGACGCAGGCACGTGCATATTTGCATGCACTCCTGTGGGTACATGGAAGAGGTTGTTTATCTGGTTCTTTTGCCTTGCATCTGAAATGCTACAGGCTCCCGATCAACACAGCCGTGAAACACCTGGTGGAGGGGCAGGCTGTGGGTGCTTGCTGCTCCAGGGAAGGAGCCCTCTGATCCCTCAGCTGTTTCACAGCATAAACAGTCATTAAACAGTCAATTTACCATCTGCTTTCTATTTATACCACCACCAGTGTTAGCATCTGCTACAGCTTAAACACCTGTTTCCTGCAGTGCAACCTGGAGAAGGAGGGGCCAAATGGATCTCCTTGTGACGCTTGATGGTCGCTGTGCTAAACCATGTCCAACCCAGATTTGTCCACGACAATGGTGCAGTTATACAGGTGGATAGGAAATCCCTGTTCCTATCAAGATCAGGGGAGCACAATTTCCCCCAGGGTATGCACTCCTGTGCCCTCTCACACAAACAGGGACGGACAAATCTGTGTTTATGACTCAGTGAGAGGCCAGCTCAGTGACACCTTCAGAAGAGACAGAAAAGCAAAAGCAGGTAGAACAGGTGAGACACGTATTCTACCATATATTACCACTGGACTGAGAAAACATAGAGATAGCATTTTGAGTTTAATTCATGCTGAAATAAATTTGTGTCACTGATGTTTTAAGATGCACAGTTAACAGCAAAAACACAGTAGGTGTTTATTATTTTGATGAAAGAGGTTTTGTTAATTTTGTCTTCTAGCTGAATCACCAAGTCAAAACATAGTATTTTTATTTTTACGTGGACAGGACACTTGACGGTATTAGCCACTGAAGAGATGACTCTGGAGTAACCAGACAACAGCATGAAGTCTGACTGAGCCATTAAAATAATCCAGGTTATTATCATCCCTTCTGGTCCCAAAATTTCCTGGCCCAAACTCCTGACAGCAGTATGCAAAGGGAAGGCCAGCCTGGCTTTCAGAAATTCTTCCTAGGCTTTTATACTGGATGTCATGCACATAGTAGACACAACCTCAGGTTTTTAGCTAGAGCCTAGTGAAAAAGATTTGTTTCATCATTTAGAACAGCCAGATAGAAATAACAGTTTGGAATTTTTTGAGTGATATAAACATGACTATTAGATACAAATTTGTTTATGTGGTTTCAGAAAATTTTAATTTAACAGTAGAAAATGGAATGTTTCAGTCAGGCTGAACATTGATATATGATAAGCTGACATCTATTGTAAAGAAACTTAAGTCTCCAAAGGTAACATCTTAAGGCTTCTACAGAACAGAGTAGAAAAAACACTAGAAACATGCAGTGCCAGTATACTACTCATCAAACCTGTGCAGCCTGCTCCAGGTGGTCCTGTTCTGGCAGGGTGTTTGACTAGATGGTCTCCAGAGGCATTCTGATTTCATAGAATCATAGAATGGTTAGCTTCTGAAAGGACCTTAACGATTATCAAGTTCTAACGCCCCTGCCATGGGCAGGGACACCTTTCACTAGACCAGGCTGCTCAAGGCCCCATTCAACCTGGCCTTAAACACTTCCAGAGAGGGGGCAGCCACCACCTCCCTGGGCAACCTGCTCCAGTGTCTCACCACCCTCATAGTGACTAATTTCTTCCTAATATCCAATCTAAATCTACCCTCTTCCACTTTAAAACCATTTCCCCCCATTTTATCACTACATGCCCTTCCAAAAAGTCCCTCCCCAGCTTCCTTGTAGGCCCCCTTCAGGTACTGGGAGGCTGCTCTAAGATCTCTCCTGAGACTTCTCCAGGCTGAGCAAGCCCAACTCTCTCAGCCTGTCTTCACAAGAGAGGTGCTCCAGCCCTCCAGTCATCTTTGTGGCCCTCCTCTGGACCCATTCCAACAGTTCCATGTCCTTCTTATGTTGAGGACTCCAGAACTGGACACAGTATTCCAGATGGGGTCTAATGAAAGCGGAGTAGAGGGGCAGAATCACCTCCCTTGACCTGCTGGCCATTCTCCTTTTGATGCAGCCCAGGATATGGTTGGCCTTCTGGGATGCAAGCGCACATTGTTGGCCCATGTGCCACCACCAGAGAAAAGCAACTTAGCAGTAATTTCCAACAGGGTAACTGTGGTATAACATCCAAGCCGATGCTTCTGAAATGTCTTACACCAGGCCCTTCCTGTCTTCTTTTCTGAAGTAGCTTGGAGCCACTCTCCAGATTCCCTAATCCCCTTTTTTCCTAACACACATGCTTTTACTTTCTGACTACTTCAGATACCTGTATCTCAGCCTGAAGTACCTTTTACTTATTCCCGAGTGACCATTGTCAGTACCAAGTATCCTCCTTGTCAAAACCCCTCTACGCCCATTTTTTGCAAAACATCTCACTGAAGCCCTGAAATCGATCTTCCTGAGCCTCCACTGCTGACTCACAGGTACCTGGCACACACCAGCAGCTAGCTGGCCTCTGACATCCCTTGCTAGGCGCCTCTTTCCTCAAGCAGCATTCTAGGGGTTCTTCCCTTCATCTAAACAAGCAAAGGCAAGATTGTAGATTATTGGGGTTTCTGGAACTCCTCTTAAGGTGTACTATATTCCCTTCTACCACCAGACAAAAGTGGAGGACCAAACCCAATTTAAGAGTGCTCACATGTGCTACACTTGCACAACCTTGGCCTTTATGTTTCATGGAGAGGAAGCTGTGCAAGTCTTCCACAACACAGCTATAGGACCAGCTGCTGGCCTATCCTGTAGTTTTAGGCAGGCAGCATGCTACCCATCTCCAGGCAACATAAGCATGGGATGGGAACCACCAATGAAAGTAAGTAGGATGGGATGCATGATTAAATAGGGACATTACAACAGCAGTTACCCTATGCTCCTTTTTCTGTCACTGTGAAGAAAACAGGACCCCCTAAATTGTGAGTGGAGAGAAACCAGCACCTTTCATGCTAAAGTAGACATCTGGAATAATGCAGACACCTAACTCCTTAAGAGCATCTCTCCTCTCAACTGGAAGCAATTGTGAGCCAAGAGACTTCGCCACAGACATCAATGTTACAGTAAAATTGGCTGAGGTGAATCCCACCCATCCTGCCCAGTGCATCCCACCACAGCGTATTTTAGATTGTTCATTGGCAGTCTGATGTTTCAGCACAAACAAATGTACTTTGTGGGATGGTGTTTCCAACCAGGTGATGAAGGTTTTCATTTCAGCTGAAGTGAAATGACTAGGGAGCTCACTGCAATGTTATATCCTTCTCTGGTAATAAAAAAAGAGAGTGTAGCCATAACAATTCTTCAGCATCAATAAGCTTTTTCTGAAGCCCCCAGCTGCAGAAGCTGGGACCCAGCTGCAGATTTGGGCAAAGACAGAGTCACCAACAACGCTGTGCTTTCTGGGGGCTGCTTGGGGGTACCTGTCAGGGCACGCCTTCCCTCTGGTTTCTGTTTGGTCACCCCTTCCCCACTGTGCACACCTGAGACATCAGGTCAGCCCGTCTGCAGCAGTGAACAATACTTCAACATGTTTGTGCATATAAAACGAGGGGAGCACAAAGGAATCTGGCAGAAATTGTACCAGCTAACCCCAACAGAAAGATGGCTCTGCCTCTGTGCTCAGCACAGACCTGGAACTTAAGTTGGACCTTCTGTTAACTCCTCAAAGTCCAGGCAAACCTGTCCCTCATCCAAGGACAGGCTGGTTCAGGTTTGGATTTTATCTTTTAATCAACTCTGCCCTTGCTGTGTGAGTTCCTCTCTCTGTGATGGAGATCTCTGCGGGGCTCTGCCCACTTTTATTACCAGCAGAATAGGCTATTGTCACACACTCTACATAGGGACTATATTTGGGCAGGTCATAATTGCCCATTTTGAATGTATTACACCAGTGTCCTCGGATGCCTCTTGCTCCCTGTGGGTAACTCCAGTCCTGGATTTCTCAAAACAACAAATCTGGGTTCCTTGAAGAACAACTTTTGAGAAATGGGGCAATGTGCAATCAAAGCAGAGAAATAGGAACCAGTAGGCTTGGTGTTAAAACAAGAATCCTGCTGCTAACCTCAGGGAAGGGCCCTTCACTTCATATCCCTATTTTCTCTTACTGTCAAAATCTGAATTGATGAAAAGCAGCTGAGAGTCCTTGCCTCCATCGCAGTTTTTCATCACTCTGCAAGATTCAGCCCAATGTGAAGAAATTATTTTTTTCCCTTCCAGTTTCTGGCAGTCTGAAGCTTGAATATGAAAGAAAAAGCAGAAAGTCTAACACGGGGAAAGGAAATGCGTATTTGTATGGCTTGATAGCTCCTAATTAGTTTTGTAATATTTATACAATGCCCAAAAGCATTGACAGATCCCTTTCTGTAAATATAAAGGGATGCATAAATGAAACCTTCCCTTTGAAATAAGAATAATGCATTCAAATAGAACAGAAATGTTCCCATCTAGAGAGCTGGCTGGTTGAAAACTGAGGGCTCATTTCAAGGCCTAGATTTGCTGGTCAGTCCTCGCTCAGGGCCACAAAAGCAAACCCACACCTGGGAAAGGCAGCCTTCCACCAAAGTCACTGCTTGGAGAACCCACGTATTAATAGAACAATTCTCCCTTTAAAACCCCAAGCAAACAAACCCTGCCTTTCCCGATGGGAGCCGTGAAAGCAGCGCCCCATCTTCCCATTAACCGAGTTTACAATCGGGTGGCTGTACAGCTCAAAATGGTTCACTGGCTCACGGAGCGCTTCATAGAGGAGCAGGCTTTCATGCTACCGTGCGTCCAGGGTGTGCGTACAGCTTCCACAGACAGCTTGTAACGCTCAGTGCTGAGGTATGAAGGGACGTTTTCAGCCTAGATTGCCACAGAAGAGCGAGCGGCGTGGCTGTGCTGCCATCAGGTGGATAGCGAGCCCTGCACACAGCCGAGTTTTTAATACCTTCCAGAAGTCCCTAGAGATACCCGTGCTTCAGGGCTGCACTGAAAATTTAGGAGTTTCTTGGCTCTGAAGTGCCTGCAGTCTTCAGCTGATGAGTGATGTATCTGCAAACCAACGGGACATATTTAATGCTGAACCACCTTCAGCTGCCAGAGTAACATGGGAAAAAAAAATCTGTGTACTCATCAGGTACACGACCACGTCATATTAAAATCTCCAAATTGTGTTGGATACCTGGTGGTTCTAATGGTAGGAAAAGGGGCTTGGGGTCCTTCCAAAATGACAGGGGGAATGGGGCTTTGAGGAGCCTAACCCTTAGATTTGTCAGTGTCTACAAGCTGATAGAAAATAACTAAAAAATGCCTATGAGCTGCTGACGAAAAGTTAATTTATGGTCCAAAAGTTTTACCCTATGGAGTGTTCTTTACTTCATACTATTTCTGGCTCCTTCACAGCTTTTTTTTCCCTGAAAATTTGTAGCAAAGTTTATCAAAGCTTCTGGGGTTACAGCCAATTCCCACCAAGTGAGAAAATGCAGCTGACACATGCCCGTTCTTGCCTTCACCTGAAAACGTTGCTTAAATCCCGGGCCCTGTTTTTCAGAGTAGTTTTGTGGAATTAACAAACTTTATGGTTTTTTGCAACATTTGTTTATCAGATAGGATAAACCTAATACCTTTTAAGTTTTTTAAGGGAAAGAATTATTTTTTCCCCCTCCATTCGCAAAGTTATTTTCTACAGAGATTAGCAAAATATGAGGCACACTTGCTAGCACTTTTTTTACCACAGTGCTTCTCCTTAAAAAAAAAATAAAAAATTTAAAAAATAATAAAGGCGGAGATGCGGACAACACCCCCCTCTAGGGGCAGAAACAGAATTTGCAGCATTCCATTCAGCAGCGTTATTGTTGGCAAAATAAAACAAATACGGCCTACCAACCCAAAGGCACCCAGAATTGTGAAGTCATTCCCTGCAGAGAACGCTGCTGCTGCCTGTGAAATCTGTCTAAAAGGCATTGTTGTATTTGTACGGTTGTGTGGAAGGGTTTTCATACTACATGGATACGGAAGCTCACCTACCAGATTTCCCTAGCAACATACATCGCACCAGCTTCTGACCCAGGCAACACATCATTGAACACAACATGCAGAGAATATGTTTTTCTTTAGAAGCAAACACGTGTATCATGAAAATGTATGTACTGACAAGTGTTAAAGCTGGAAGTTTGCTCAGCTGATCACACTCGGTATATTTGGAAGTCAAGTAAGATGGAAGGTCAGCATCATCTCAGCTGCTTCCCTCCTCTTCATTCAGGCAGCCAGATGCGAGGTTGGAAAAGCAATTCAAGCATCTCCGTCAATGACAGAGGGTCCAATCCTCCCTGCACGGATTCCTCCTACGTACAGTCTGGGAAGCTTGCAATTCCTCCTTGGAAACGAGGGGAATGCAAAGCTAACAGAGGGTTGCCTCCACATCCCCAAACCCTGAGAACCAAGTAAGTCTGGTGGGAGCTACAGGAGACAGGGCTTGCGCCCCACCTAAGTCCCAAAAACTTCAACCAGTACACCACCACTGGGACAAGCAGGTCTCCCCACAAAAAGCCTGACACCAGCTATCTTCCCAGGGAAAGCCATGCTAGGTAGCACTGCTGAGCTGTTATCTTTGTCAGGACATGCAAAGATAGCTGAAGGGTCTGGCTGCGTGTCACAGCCACCCCTGCGCAGGTCAGGACTGGGTCCCTCCAGCCACCTCACAGCAGAACCTTGCTCAAGCTGCTGAAACACCCATCACAAAGAAGCACTATCCCTAAAGTAGTGCAGCTCCGTACGCCTTACAAAAGCAGTCTCCTGACTTGTGTTTGAACAGAATTGCTTAGGCTCTCTTTTATTTTTAAAGTTATTACTTGCAATAGTGGAAGGCAAAGCTATTTAAACAGCTTTGCGCTCCATTTCTTATCACATACACCACGGTTAGTGGGAATTTATTTCCACACACATGCACACCCACACACAATACTCTACCAAAAAAAAAAGGGAAAAAAAGTTATGTTGCATGGTTTTTTAGGTTAGAAAAGCATTCTGTGTCTTTCTGTAGCCTACAAAAACATCAGTCTGAAAGAGCTTTCCCTGTGAAAACCGTGGGAAAAGGGACTGAGTGGGATGACGGAAAAGTCTGTGTCAAACCCAAATTTTTCTTCTGCTTCATATGGTGAGCCGGGCACTGCCTTTCCCTCAATATATCTATAGCCTGCAGCACCTTAACTTGACGATACTCTGCCATGGTCACAGGAGGGACACCCCCACTCCCTCACCCCCAGTAACTCAGATTCAGGAGCGTGCTCACCCAGGTGTCACTCCGCTACCTTGGGCCGCTCGGTTCATTGCCTCCCAAATCGATGCTTCGCAGCATTTCTTTAACACAGCAAAACCCAGTGCCTGCACAGAAATAGCATGCCAGCTGCGAATCCGCCACACAACGTAACATTTTGCTCCAGGCTGGCTTCTAGCCTGATCTGGACTTTAGTTACACGAGTAACTCGCACAGATAATTGGGAATTGCCTCTGCAGCAGGCTCTGGAGCTGTACTAGTACAGTCCTAGAGGCTGTGAGACTTGGTTCAAGGTCAGCATTACCAATGTTTTTATGAAATACAGATTTCTCTGATATTACACTGACTTTTATTCATTTAAGCATGTATGTGTATCCTCACATTGTTTCTGTTACTGAGGAGATCATTCTGGGCTAGTAAGAACAGTAATTCACATAGCAGGAGAGGATTTTTTTCCTCCTTTTTAAACACAACCTCTATCACATCTAGGTCTGTTTTAGCACTGGTGTAGTTACAACTGTGATGCTCTAAAGCTGTAAGGACTTATGTAAGGATACCTTACTTATTCTAAATCACTTTTCCATTCTAGGGGTTTAAGACTAGGGCCAAAATAAGTAAATACATAAAATGTGTTGGGAAAATCTGAAATAAAACCTGGGAAGCTCCAGGTGCCTGCATACGAAAGCATAATCTCCTTGAGCCCCAACAAGTCTTAACCACTGGGCCCCAGGAGTGAGCTCAGGGCTCACCCTCCCAATGTGCAGCACCGGGTGGCTGTCAGCTCCACCCCATGGCAGGACAGGGCACCAGTGGGAGCTCAGCTCTCCCCTCCCTTCATTTGGGGGCTGCCTGCTGAAAACCCGGGCATCTCAGCACCTAATCTCAAGCTCCTGAGAACTTCGGTGGGGCTTAGTCACCACTCCGGGCCTTTATGTGAAAAGCTCAGAATAACACTTGGTTGCTTGGTAGTTTTTTCGCTTCATTTCTTTTTTCAAGTGTTGCCCATATGACTACGCTCTTGAAGAAAACCCTGTTCAAGATAGACGGCAGTCTTAATTACTACAGGCTAATTACCTTTAATGAGCAAATCGCTGTATATTGATGTGGGATTTGGCCTGAGAAGAATTTCAGACCATCCTCTAACATTGCCGGTATTGTATCTTATATCTAGGTTATGCAGTGACAAAGCTTGACAGTATCCTCTAATCAGATGAGGAGCATGACCCTGAAGATCTGAGACACTGATTTCCTCCTCTGCCAGTGTAATATGCCAGCTTTGTTTTCAGGAAAGTACTTTCTAAAGCAGCTTCACAGTACTGCTAGCTTATTTCGTTTATCCCAGTGATTTGTCTTTTAGCACTATTAGTGAAATAATATTTTTTTTAAAATAGTAATAAAAGCTCCAAGGGTTCAAGATGGACTGCCTCAGAATAAGATCTCAGTTTCTGGCTTTGGAGACAGTTCTCCTGCAATCGGTATAGCAGCTGCAAATATAAACAGTAAGGGAGAACAGATCTTCATGCTGGACTGAATCATCTAATCTGTTGAGAATATGCCTTCCATTTAATCAAAGGAAATATTTAAGCACTAGCAGTATTCAGAAGCTACAAATTAATTGGTACTTGTAGGCAGCGATTATCTTTTCCATTTTTCTCGATATTCACATAAACAAGTGTGAAAGGTTGGTTGCCTGGCTATCCTAGGTGACAGGGAAGTGGCGCTTCCCAAAAGCATTTGCAGAGCTAGTTGGGAATCAGCATCAGAAGAAATCAATCTCGGGTATTACCTCATGGTATACAGCAGCGTGCCATCATCCTCCAGGCGCAGGAGTTTGTTTGGGGTTGTCATGTTGTGAGCAATGGACTTCTTGCCGTTATGGAAAAAAGTGTCTGGGGTCCAAATCTTACTGGCGAGCAGGTTGTTCAGGGGAGGCGTTGCATAGGCCCTTTGAACCGCAGCCTTTCATCTTTCCAGCTTTGTCGGAAAAAAACATCGATGGTGTATTCCTGGCACAAAGAAGCAGAGGGGGCATCTCGCAGGGGCTGGACAGAAGCCATGGTTCCAAAGCAAAGTAAACACAGTGGAGTTGGGAGCCACGCGCTCGAACTTACCATTTCTGTGTCTGACACGGGCCCGAAACTAGTCACATAGATGTCTGTTTTCACCTGAGTTATTCTCTCTGGAATAAATATAGATAGGCCCTGCATTAGTAATTGCTTTAAGATGCAGATACGTGCTTCTGATGCATTTTCCTATTAACAATTTCTGAGTCACTCAAAAATTCCCAAAAGCTTGAAATTAAGAAGTTGTTTGAGGAGGAATTTCATCCCTGATCAAATGCAGATGTCAAACTTTGGGAGCTCAGGGTTGCTGCTTATAATCAGTGGAAAGAAACAGCCCCTTTGAAGGTACGATTCCTCTGACTGACAGGTTTCAATGCCAACTATGGGATGAAATGAAGCATGGCTTGGAAGGACCTATTCTCCTCTGCTGGCTTGGGCGATCTGCCCAATTTCAGACATCTATACTATAGATGTCCGAAGTTAGGTGAAATTAATTCTACCCTCAAGACTCTAAGTCTTTCTGGCATCTTTTCAAATCCAGGACTAATTTAATTTAAGGGCAGAAATTTCAGAAGTTCGTTACATAAGATAGGAGCATCGAGCCCTATTTTCAAGCATCTCTGTGTAAAGTGAGAGGAGAAGGAGAGAAAGGGATGAAAGCAATGTGTTGGTCTCACAAGAAGGGGAGGGGGTAGCCAGATTAAAAAAGGGCCAGGAAGAAACATAACAGATGGCTTACACATGGGTAGAAGATGAGAAAAATCTGGGGGATAGAGAGCTGAAGGAGGGCTCAACAAGGTTAGGATGGCAAGCAACTATTCACATGTTACGGTTTTAAAATAGCTGCTATAGAGGTTATCAAAATGACATATCAATACAGATTTGCTCTAGCTGTTTAAAAATAGATGGTTCAGGGATCTGTTTTTAACAGAGATTTTTGTCACTGGCATAATTTTATACATGCTGACCAGTGAGGGAACCTTGCAGGAACCTGCTAGCACCCCATCTCACTCACCTGAGGGAGTACCAGAAAGAAAAAAAAATCCAAACCATATTCAATTACAGAAAAAATGCTTCACACATGCTCTCCTGATGCAACCTCGGATGACCTCAATGACCAGAAGATGACTTTCGGTGACTTTTGTATCGTGCCCTGTTTGCCAGGAGACAAATGCACTTTCTGGGCTTCGTTTAGCTAATGAAACACAACACCTCACTGAGGCCCATGCTGAGAGAGGGCACTCATTCGGGAGGGTATCATGTAGACGGTGGTCCCACATACCTGGGGACCGTCCACAGTGAATGAGTTATCCTACCTCCCAGCCCTGGGCGCAGTCGGTTGTCGTAGCCGTCCAGCAGACCGTCCAAGATCCTGGTGAATATAGTGATGTTATCATTGGTGTCCTCTTTTCCCGATGGTGTTGGCGTTTGTGAGAAGCTATTTCATGCAAACAAAAGGAAACACGTCAAAAGCAGTGCCAGCCCCAAGGGGATTCAGTCACAAGGGAACTTTGCCCCAGAACCTCTGAGCCTCAGCCCTCTCCTGCAGCTCCAGCTCCAGCTGAGTGACATGGGGAGCTGTTGCAATTACAGACCTCTCCCCGCAAGAGGAGGACCCAAGGAAGGACCTGTACCATGGATGTACAGCCCCAGGGTGCAAGACTGAGGGATGACTGAGCCCGCTGACCCTCTTGCACAGGGAGATCCCTGTGCCTTGCTCTGCCCTGTCCCACCTCCGCCCCACCACTTTCCTGGCACAGACATGTCTCTGTCCCTGGGTCAGCAAAAGCTGTTCTTGTTTTTATCCCAGGTTAGCTCTCTGGTCTTTGGGAACTGCATGAGCTGGCAGAGGAGCTGTGCAAGGCTGAGCTCTTGCGAGCCTACCGGAAGGCACTCTGTAGTCCTTACATGCCGAACAGCTGCCTATTTCTAGTGTTTCTGCAATCTGGTGCCAGAACAAAGGACGAACTCTAACCTCATCTGAGGACAACAAACCCCTGATGCATTCAAAAGTCCCACCTCAGATCACTGGGCTATCTGGAAAATCCTACTACTGCAGGACAGAACAGACAGTTCTTCCTCCCTCCTCTCTCTTCTGCATAAATTAGTCCTCCCTTGTAGTATGCAAATAACAACAACAAGTAGTGGGCCTGTTCCATACCTTTCAGGACAGGCTTGGTTTCATTCCAAACTCTTCTTTATTTTAGTGAGGTATGTATAGAAGTATTTCAGACATGGTCCTTTAAGCCCATAAAACGTCACTTGTGTTTTATTTTAAATTTGTCTGCTCAGATATCCATGGCCTACACCTGTGAAGTTGATTCTCCAGCTCACAGCACAACTATAACCAGCACTGCTAAGTCCATTTGATTTTCATTTAAAGATGCTCAGGAGAATCCCCTGCCTACTAGAATCTTTGCTTACCTAAAGAACAGGCACAGAAGTTTATCTGTAAGCGTGCTTCACCCGCAGCAAGAGAGAGGCACTGAAGACAGCATGTTTGCCCACACTCGGGGCTTATTCAAAGTTCAGTCTCTGCTGAAACCACCAAAAAACGCTCCAGCTGCAAGAGGGCACGTTGCCTCACTAGGAACCGTACCCTGCCGGCAGACAGGATTCACTTAAACTCCAACAAACTGAACTCAGTGTGAGCCAATCACACAGAGATTAAAAAAAAAAAAAAACCCAAAAAACAAACCCCACAACAAAAAAATCTATGTTTATTTACTACCAGTCCCTGGGGAAATAAATCAGTAAATAAATAGAGAACCACAAAGCATTCCTCTGAACAGCTTGCCTTGCAGAACGCTTGTCATATGTGTTCAGCTTACCTAACAGAAAAGAAAGAGGAGGGACCTCAACCTGGTTTTACTTGCACAGGGTTTAGTGATGCAAGACCTGGCTCAGGGCAAGCTGCTGGTTTCCACGTTAGCCCCTCGCAGACATGAGGACCCCCAGTTCCACCCCTGTTCCTCTTACAGCACGAGTGCTTCTGCTGGGAAAGGAAAGGGTGGCAAAGAGTCTCAGGAAAAGTGGAACGAGACCAGGTAGTGGGAGCAGGCAACCCATTCCCAGGAACGTTGAAGCACCTGTAAAACACCTGGCTGAGGAAGCTCCTCATGGCATGAGTGATGTCAGCGCTGCTGTGACCCTCAGCAAGCTCAGTACTGGGGAACCCAAGGCCACCAAGGCGCTCACCTTTGCTGCAGATGGGGACATAGCTGCAAATCTTGCCCATTTCTCAGGCCATCCCCTCTCCCCTCTGGTCAAAAGACAAAATTAGTTTTGTTTTCCATGATGTGACCACAACCTCCAGTGAACAACTGAGGCAGGCAGCATCACGGATGTGTTTGACTGTAGGGAAAGACAGTTGATCCAGCAGATGCAAGCCGATCACAGAAATTTTAGGACGTCCCTGCAGTGCAGACTGTTCAAGACAAAACTCTGTATGCTTTTTTGTGAATCCTAACCAAAGGGAATTCACCACATCAAGGTGAATATTTACAAGCAGCAGCCTAACAAATACAAACCAGAGCCCACAGTTACAGAGATTCTTACTATGCAGTGACCGTAACTACTGTTTCGGTAAAATTCTAGAATACTATTTTAATTTTTTCTTATTTCTTTTTGCTGCTTTTTTTTTTCTTCATAAGAGAGAGATATGCATCACGCTGTCTGCCTGCTTCCCCCTATCAATGTACGAACCCGTTTTCATTTTCCAATGCCTCTGACAAAGCAGCGGAGAGATCAAACTTCATTTCATTCCTACAAGTTTCCTGAGAAGCGGTGACTAGACAAGGGGAGAGAGACCTAAATTAGTGCCTCATTAAGTAAAAATGTGAGGTCAGCAGTCATCTATTCCCTCTGGCTCACTGACTGGGCCAGTCAGCAGGCATGTAGCTCAGATACAGCCTCAGCAAAACCAGCCCACCTCCTCTCTGCTAATTAAGAGATATGGAGGAGACTTGCAGGGTGATTAGGAAAGATCCTGGGAGAAAAGGAGTGCAGAGGTAGAGTGTAGGTGTTGCAATGGGAGATGGGAACAAGGGATGCCAAATGTGGAGCTCAGATTATTGCAAAGGTACGGTGCTGGGGGCACAGGATACAAAGCTTCACTAGTCTCTCTGCTCTCAAAAAAGCTTGTTATTTTTAGTGCTTACGGCTGAATTCAAAGCCAATTGAACTCAGAGGGAAGATTTCCATTGAACTATTTTTGTGGGGATGGGACAAAATATACTTGGTTCTTGTAACTGCTCCTCTGAATCGAACAAGGGTAATTGATACTGCTTCCTTCTATCTCAGCTATGCACACCTTTCACCAGAACGGTATACACACAGCTCAAATACTGAAATGCTTTTGTATCTCCGCAAGAAAAGCTAATTAATAGATAAAAAAGATGGAGAAACAACTAGGGGGAAGACTTGTAAAAAACTCTGCACTTCATCTGCAAAGCTGCAAACCAATTTAGATTTGGCAGATCGCTTCACCAGAACAAGAAGGCATCTGATGCTGAATTTCGGAGAAATGTCAGTATTTTGTGAAGTTGTGCCTGTAGATGGATTGCTGATTGCCATTAATGCATGCACTAGCTTTTATTTCACAGAAAAGTTACCATTTCATTTCTATTTTTTAGACAGTTGGTAAAATACATGTTTTGGAGTAAGCGCCGAGGTTGTCTTTTATGACACAAGACCTTTAAACTGTACTTGAAAGTTATGTGCATGTATCAGATGCTACAGCTCTATTAATAGAGAGAAAGCAGGTGATACCCCAGACTTACTATTTCCACGCAGCTAAATATCAGGTTTTATCAACATAATAGCAGGTAAGCGCATTATTGCCTCTCTGCAACCAAAAATGTTTTTATAGCAGACACTTTCAGTTATGGATAAAAATAAACCTAGCAAAGAACCTTGCAAAATGCTAAGAAAATTCAAAGATAATTACGTTTAAAGCTCATTATTGAACATAAACTAAACCAACCAGGAATACTCCTCATCACATTTATTTAATATTGCCATTTCAGGGTGACTGAAAAAATCAGAAGCCACAGAAGAGGCCCGTCAATGTAAAATGTAATAACTCTCTACAGATGCTCAACTACCTCTTCCAAGAAGTTCATCATTTACCATTTCAAACATCACTGTCTTTTTTTTGCCATCTAGTCAAAATCATGACAGATACTATTCACAGCTTAGTTCTAATAAGAGGAAAACATAAATGTATGGTAGATATTTAATGATTTTCCCCAAATTATTAAAAAAAAAAAAAAGGTAAATGACACTGGAAGAATAACTGAGGCATATTATGTGAATGAAAGTTGTATTTTTTTCCCTCTTTCTCTTAAGAGTAGAGTTTCCACTAACTTGCTTTAATAGGATTGGAATTATACCAGGACTTCAGACAAATTCGCAGTTTGTGGAAAAGACAGTGGAGGATGTACTTGCACACTTTTGGACTTTTGGGTACTGTCAGTTGTGCAAACATCAAGGGCAATATATTTACTTTTCTAAGTCAGCTTCTTCCCATCTCTTGGAGATTCCTGAGATCTAAAACCACTGATATTTTGTGAATCTGTGAAATGAAGATTCTATTTTTTCACATCGGATTAGGATAGAGGACTAAAAGCTTTAATGGTCTTTGCAAATCCTTAAAGAACAATTTCATTCTTTTATTTAGCAAGAGCAGTATGTCACTACTTTCTGGGACTGAGCAATCTGTTAGCAGTGTAATAAAACCAGTTTTTCATAGGGCAACATCTCATCGCCCTCACGCCCTTGCGCCTTAATGCCCCTTTCAATTTCTCCCAGTCATTAAAGACCTCCCAGCACTCTCAGCTCCCCAAATCACAGACCTGTGGGGTCACTAGGAGGCAACACATGTTAGGGCTGATCCCACACCAAGCATGTGCTGGACAGCCTGCAGGTACACGCCTGTCGTTTGGCCAGCCATCAGGCCACGTGAAAGAAAGATGCTGAAGCCGTAGCTTTCTGTTCTGCAGAGGGACAGAGTGAATCTGCCTCCTCCAAGCAGTTCTAGGTACCCACTTACGTTTCCAGCTATTAAAGTTGTCTAATGGGTTCCAAAATCCTATCTGGAGACAGGGAGAGGGAAAGAAAAACAGGCTAAAAAAAAAAAAAAAAAAAAGGAGAAGCCTGTGTGCCTAAGCGTACGATAATTCTTACAACATTAGTCTTGAAAATATGCAGAAGAACTCCTTAGCATCTGTAAGTATTTGGAAAGGGATAACCCAGCAGAACTAACTGCTCCGGGTTGCAGCAACTAACTTGAAATAACAGCCTGAAGGGGAGGTATGTGTAGGCTAAATAGCAGGATTATGGTCTTAGTGATAAGGGCTGCGAGCTAGTGGAAAAGCACATGAAACTACAGATGCCATAAAGTGAATTCTTATGGTGAGCAGATACGTCTTGCGTTTGCTGCATTTAAATGGGATCTTCTGCTTTGCATTGCTTCTACTATTATAAATATTATTAGTGGACAGCAATTAAACAGTGGTTACACCAACATCATCCATCCCCGTTGGTTTCAGCTCTCAGACAGATTTCTGACATTGCACATCGAAAATGCAGAAGCACAGTGACGGTGCCTCACCAGTGCGCCACTGGAGATGTCCCCGTGGACAGTCTGGGGCTCGCAAAAAAGACTCAGGGCTCAGTAAGGTTGACCTGCATGGGGGCCGACCACGTACTACCTAATCTCAGGGGGATCTTGGGGCAGGCAGTCACCCACCGTGCCACACCTCGCAGTGTTACAACTGTGTGGGCCCCTCGAGGGTCTGAAAGTGCACTGATGATGGGCAGGGCTGCGGCAGGACAGCACCCTGCGTTCACTGATGCCCTACCAGCGGGATGCTCGCAGTGTTCGCTCTTGTGGGCAACAGTTTGAAGGGAGCAGGATCCAAATTATTTTGGATTTCCCCTGACCCCCTGCCAGGAGAGCATCCCACCTTCTGCTTGGTCATGTCAGCCTGACCCCATGGGCCTTACGCTCATGAAACCGTGACTGAGTTCAGTGCAATCCTGCATGTAAAACAAATGGGAGGAATCAGGCTCGTCTCATCTGGAAACACTCTTCACAGTTATATCTGACTTCTAATTATTCTCCAGCTTGGTTTTTAATGCTTACTTTGAAGATAATTGTGAACTATCTTGAAATCTTCTAGTAAAACATCTTAACTCATTAGAGCATTATACAACACAAGGCAAGCTTGAAAAAGCCTTGACTTGTGCTGGCCCGTTTCTGGAGAAGCACTCATAAAACTGTTACACCAACAACAGTGAGGGACTTCGCATCCTCTTCTCATTTCATCTGCATCTTTGAATTTTAATCCAGTGATTTCTTCTCTAAATAACTTCTACCAGCTATGCCTACAGTCCTTCTCTGTACCACCTATTGGTGTGGGTTACTCTCAATAGTCATTCCGCATTTATATTAAACATTAATCACAGACTTTTGCTGAGATTTCTGAAGTAGCCTAGGAGACTGAGAGACATAATTCCTGTTTATTTTACCAGGCATTGTGCATCAAAATCCCCCAAGGTGGCTTTGTCTGTGTCAGCAAAAACTGTATTTATGATTTAATATAAATATGGAACAGCTATGGAGAAATCGTAGACAAATCTCTGCCTTCATCTATAAAGTCCTACTGTATTTTTAATTTGTGCTTGTTTGACCAATCACTTCTACCTAGCACATTGTAAAGCGTACTGCAACGTTAACAGTGCAATCCAAACACTGATGAAGCTACTAAAGGAGAACCTGGTAACGACAGCAAGGATGATCAGTATTAGATTCTCACAGTTAATATACCAGCCCACATGTAAATCGTATCGTTCTGTCCTGGAGAATCAGTCCCAAAGCACTTAGCAAATTACACTCTGAAACTGCTTCTGCCTCTGAAACGCAGTGTGGGAGCTTCCACTGTCTTTTGAGCAGGGTCAAAATTCAGCCCTAAGGCAGGGCGTGAATGGTGCGGCGAATTGGAGCTGCTTATCTCTGCAGGCCCAGACTAAAATTACTAGATCAGAAATGGGGGGTGTGGAGGGGAGGTTACGTGATGATCTCGTTTTAGTACGCAGCAGCTTTGTGAGTAACTCGCAGAAAACAAGTGTCCTAGTTTCTCCTAACTGTCCTGTTCCGTTTATCTGCCAGGTTACAGGTCACACCAGTTCTTACACAGGATTTAGACTTGGTATTTGCTCTGGAGTCAAAAGGGAGAGCTAAACCCTCTTCCCCCTCCGCCTCCGTCCCACTTCCTCCAGATTAGTCTTCTGTTAGAGGAGAGGCACAGCTAAAAGACCCCACAGCAAACAGGTCATACTCAACTACTGCAACGTGCTGCCTTCTGCCAGGGATGATGGACAATCAGGAAGGCCTCACGGTTATAGTCCTCAGGATTTTCTCAACGTGGTAATAACTTTGTCAAATTACACCCATGCCATGGCAGGTTTTAAAAACAGTCCCTCTCCATGTCTATCACAAAACCCAGGGAGTTTTGCCTCAGACCACAGTGAAAGCAGGATCAAGCTTTTCCAAGGTGAACAAACCAGTGTGCAGATCTTTGCATCCTTCGTAGCATGCAGTCATGTAAGCCACCTGCGTATGTACGGGACATGCTGGGGACAGGGCTAAGTTTTGCCTACAGCACAATCATCACTGAAAGTTTGGTCTTTCACCTAGTTCCAATCTGGGGGGGTGGGGGAGAAAAATCACTTTGCTTGAAATCAGAAAGTGATTTGCATCTCCATTTTGTATCTTCTTATAGCAAGGAATTGATGGGTGTGCTTGTGAATCAGCACGTTGGGAGGATTCATTTCTTTCTGGTGAAATCATAAATAATTGTTCTCCTCCACAAAGAAGAATCAACCTACGTTTCCAGAGCATTTGCAAAACGCTTTTTCTAGACTCTGTTGCATAGCCTGATTTTGGAAAGTTCTTAAGATCTCCGGGTTTCTGGGGGATGGGGGGAAACAATCCATATAAATAGGGGCTTTCTGTTTGTTTGGGTTTTTTCCTAAGAGCTACAGTAGGAGCATTTCTTCAGCGTTCAGAACATCACTGTCAGGAAAAGCATCCAAAGCAAAACTAAGGAAACAGCATTCCTTGTTACATGCTTCAGGGAAACGCGATTTCTATTTATTCTAGCAAGTTTCCAACTCAGCCATCCTTCCGAGCAGTCACGATCTCCGCTTACTCACTAGGAAAGCCCGCACCAGAGAGCAGCACGCACCCAGTCCTGCTGTTGCTGCCTTGCCTATAGCCTGCGCCCACCGGGTGAGATGGAAGATGCAAGCCCCCCTCGTCGAGGTGGGGGCAGGGAGCACCGCAGCCCCCACCACCCCCTCTCCACCCCGGGTTGTGCTACACCCAGGGCAGGACTCTCAGCAGCTGTAGGCCTGGCCTGAGCACCCCATGCCCCCAGCCCCCCTTGCCCAGGTCAGCATTTACGGGCATAAAGAACTGATATGAGGCAGTCAATTTGACCAGGAAAGCAATCCGCTCCCTTCCCCTGGACACCAGCAAGTTAAAATGAAATGCAAATCCTGCTTGTTTTGTTCAGCTGCTCCGCATCACGCGGAGCCAAGGTTTCTCCTTTCCTTAAAAAAGCCCACAGCAAAAAAAAAAATTCAAACACATTTGGCAACTCACCCGAAGTGGCTGGCTAAACTCATGGAAATGCAGAAGAGGAAGAAGTTTTTGATCATGATAAAGCCAGAGGCCATCCCATTGTCCATTCCAGAGGAGAGGAGGAACGCAGGTGGTTGCTTGGGTAAAGGTGCAGCTGCTCACTTGGTTCTTACGCTGCAATACCAAAAAAAAAAAAAAAAAAAAAAGGAAAAAAAAAAAAGGATAAATTATTGCCCGGACAAACAGCGGGATAGCCAAGTTCAGCTAACACCGCATCTTCTGCTATCTCTGTTTTTCACAAACTTATCTAGGCTTATGTAAACATCAGCTGTTTATGTAAAATTGTATATCTTCAAGGACATGTTTTACCTTCTGCTGACAGCAAACTGCAAAACAGGAGAAATTCTTAGTGGCCCAGTTCTTCCCTATATTCGTCTGTGCTACAATAACTAAAGAATCAGTCACCATTTTCCAAATGCCAATTCCGACCCTTTACCTATTTCCACAACTTCCACATGCCTGCAAACCCCGGGCAGTGTGCAGCCTCTGCATCCCTTCCTTCCATCACAATTTTTTTCCCATTAAATACCCGGCTTCCTTTTCCAAAATCCCAGTTGAAATGCCAAGAAACACCTACTGCTTCTTGGAATTCACGCTGCTGATGCACGGCTTAGCAAAAAGAGGGTGGGATGGGGGGAGGGGGGGATGTGAGGGGGGAGGATGATGGTGGTGTAAAAAGTGACCTTCCTCGCAAAGGCACATAAACCTCACGCTAGCACGAAGAATGACAGTAATGTAGCTGCTCCAGCGCTTGCCGCTTTTCGGATACCTGCCTCAGCGACCAGATCCCCAAGCTCAGCATTGTGCACTAACGTTTTCCTCTGTGCCCTATTAAAAAAAAGACAACAACAAAACCAAACCAAAACCAAAAAACAAACCCAAAACAAACCAAACCAACAAACAAACAAAAAAAAGCCGAACCCAAACCCACATTCCCCCCTAAAAAAACCCACAGCAATCAAACCAAACCCAACAAACACCACCACCCCCCCCCCGGCAAAACAAGCCCCCAAAACACACCCAGAAGGGAGCTGCCTGGATTGTCCACCTGAACCCCGTGCCCCCTCACTACACCGCTCAGCAACTTACTCTGCCCACCCCGCCGGCGCAGCACGGCGGAGGAGAGCCCTAACCACAAGCCGCCCCCGCCCCCAGCCCCGGCCCGCTCTGCCCCGCGGCGGGTCCCGCTCGCTCCGCGCCGCTCCGCGCCGGGCACTGCGGGGCCGCCGCTCCCTGCCGCACACACGCAACCCCGGCCCGCCCGCACCTGCCCGGCGACCGCCGCCCGCTCCCCTCCGCCACCGCCGCCCGACTACTGCGCCCCGGGGAGCCGCGCACCGCTCCGCACCGCGGAGGGTGGCACCTGCCCGCTCCGCCGCCCCTTCTTCCCTTCTCATCCCCGCGGCGCCCCCGGGCTTGCCCCCACACCCCACCCGCCCGCCAAAGTTTTCCGCGGCCATGTGCGCGGCGCTGGGCGCAGCGGCGGCCGCCCCGGGGGCTGCGGGAAGGGCTCCCGCTGCCCTCCGCCGGCCCGGCCGGGCGCGGGAGCCCGGGGCTTACCGGCAGCCGGCGGGGGGACGAGGGCGAGGGGGCGGTGTTCGGCCGAAAGTTGCGGAGCGGCAGCGAGAGCGGAGCGGGAGCGGCGGCGCTACCTCCCCGCCGCTCGCAGGCGCGGCCCCGCCGCAGCACCGCCCCCGCGCCGAGCCCGCGGCCGGGAGCGCGGGGCGATGCACGGGGCGCGCCCGCCTCTTGGAGACCCTAGCGGGGACCCCTCACTCCTCCCCCCCATGTCCCCCTTTCACGGGCAGGTCCCGCGGCTCTCCGGGCTCGCGGGAGCAGCCCACGTCCGGGTAGCAGCGTCCTGGGCGAGCCCGGCCGGCACTGACCCTCCGCGGGAGAGCCCCTGCCACAGCCGGGCCCTGCAGGTGTCGTGTAACGGTGAGGGATGGCCGCCCCCAACAACGGGTGAGGCTTGACGGCGTGCCGACTCCTTACAGGCACATGTATAAGCATCCGTGCATCCAGACACCTATGCGTACACGGATCTGTATCTATGTATTCCCCTTCTGCAGCCTCTGGGCCTGAGCTAAACCGCTGTATACTGAGGTGGGGATTCCACACCTGGCGCATGAACTGTCTCCACATAACCTCATCATTTAGCATCCGCCCGCGGTTGGCATGGGTGTTAAAAATTTCAGGAGACCTGCAGTAACTTCGAGGTTCCCTCATGACTGTGCGCAGCAGCGTCTGTCCAGAAAGATGGACGCGCTGCTCCACAGCCTCTCTACAGGGAGCCCTGCACTGGCTACGCCTCCAAGTCATGGATATTATGTACCCCTTGCAGGTGTGGAAGGATTGGTGCATGTTGAGCTCTCCCAAAAGATGAAACGGGTGTCACTTAGTCCCAGTTCCTGCGGATGCCTGGGGATGCACACAGCATTCGGTAGCACGCAGATGCTACATGCGATAAATGCACACTGCTCTGGCCATACTTCGAAATAAAGCTCCAAACTCGGTTACTAAATTATCAGATCAAACGAGGTGATGTCTGTCTTTCAGGCTACCTTATGGATCAGCGAAGCATTTGTCTTTTTCCTGTCCCTGTAAAAAAGCTCTCTGAAGTTAATCACCCCCTGCCCCCAGTGAAACCAACACTGATCCGGTAGCTCATGTCTTAGAGGGTGCTGCTATGGGTGTGCCCAGTTCACGGTCTGCACGGTTTGAGTTGGAAACGGGTCCTCAGGAATTCCAGTTTGCATTTTTCAGGTTAGACGTGGTGCTCGGCTGCCTTCGGGTGTTCCACCAGTGACTTATGGTCTCCAGTGCGGAGCCAATGACATACGTTGCTCCTCGCTGTGCCTTAGTGACTTCGATAAATACGAAGTTGTGAATGAATGTCGCTATCAGAACAGCTTTCCCGGTGCTTAAAAATATCTAAGTAGTACGAAGCGCCGGTAGTTTCTCATGGTAATGTTCTTGCCTAGGAGTGTTTAAATCAGATTTTTTACAGCGCTTTGATTTCTAGCGTGAGCTATTTATAGCTCCGTATAGGTGATGTTGCAAAAATACCCCACCTTTAAATAATTTTACGGAAAGCGAGCCGTGGGAATGCCGGCCTAGCCTTTCGGTGTGAGCGGGTAAGAGCTGCGCGCCATGCCCGCTCGCTCCAGCAGAACCGAGCCTCAGTTCTTCCCCCCACCCCTTGCCCCATACGCCTCGCAGCGCCTGCGGCTCCCCTCCACGGGAGCAGCGAACACGCCGGGAGGAGGAACAGCGAGCAAACGTTAAAGAAAAGCCTAAAGCGGGGGCGGAATAACCGCGAGAGCCCTTCAGCGAAGCGGCGGGCCGGGCGGCCGGTGCCGGGAAGCCGCGCTGGCCCTCAGCGAGCGCCGCTCCGCGCCGAGCCCCGCCCGCTCCGGGCGCAGGGACGCGCGCCGCCCCGCCGCCGCCGCCAGAGGGCGGCACCGCACCGCGCAACCCCGGCGCGGGGCCGCTCTCCGCGGGGCGGGCGGTGGCGCCCGCGGGCCGCGGTAACCCCCGGGGCCGCGGGGGAAAGGGGGTGGGAGCAGTGGTTGTTGAGGAGGAGGGGGCGGTGGGTGGGTGCCGGGTGGGATTCGCGGTGGGTGATTCGCCGAAGAGGGTGGCCGGTAAGGCCGCCGGGAGGCTGCCGCTTGCTGCGTATAAGGCAGCGGGGGGCTGGTGGGGAACGGACGGGGAGGGGGGGACCTCGGGCGTCGCTGGTGGCGGCTGCACCCGCGAGGAAGAGCATCGTGTGGCCCCAAACAGCAGCGTCGGGGCTGGTTTTGGGGCTGTCTCTTCCCCGTAGCCTTGCCCGTGCGGCAGCAGCAGCGCAGCAGAGGGGCTGCTTCAGCTCGGCAGCTAATTATAGCGAGTGACGCACTGAGCCTGAAACACGGTGTTTGCCATGCGAGGTATTCACTCCTGGGCAAAGGTGCTTTCTCGAGAGCTTGTCAGACATTAATTGCGTGGGTTTGGGGGCTGGATCCCTGCAGGATGGTGGCTTTGACCCGTGGTAGCGGAGTTATTACAGGCAGTGGAGAGGTCTTTGCTTGGAAGGCGGGAGTGTTGTACGTGCCCTCGCCCTGTGGTTTTTTTTCAGGCACTCCCTTGTGATTCACACTGATCCTGTTTGGATCCTTAGCCTCCTTGTTCGGTTTTAAAGGACATGTTGCACTTCATATGTGAAAGAATTGCTTTTCGCTGCGGTCAAGGGAATGTTTTGATCTGTTGGTTTGGTTTTCTGCACTGGTGTTTAGCAAAAGCCAACAGAAAGCATCTCATATTGTAATCTTCCAATATCTGGGAGAAGATTTGTGTGGTCCCTCTGACATTTCTCCTCCCTGCATCATTAAGTGGCATTGCTAGTTTGCAAAGATAAACATGTTTGAGCTAGATCATCCCCTGCACGGGACTGAAACAACAGAACAGGCAAACAGTGCTATGGTTATCACTGTGGCACGCGTGAGTACTTACACAATCAGGACCTCACTGGGAAACACAGTTCAGGTCCTAGCAGCATGACACTTAGTGTTGAAGGAAGTCCTGTCTCTCTAGCAGCTGAAGGCATCTCTGTCATCAGCCAAGCTGCTCCTTCTCCCAGGAGAGCTACAGAAAGCTCACAAAGTTGGTTGGAGGTGTGGCATGCTGTGGGTATTGACCCAAGCAGTAGCCTCCTCAGAGGCATTCTCTTCTAGATCCATCTAGGTGGAGAGGATTGCCTGTTTTCTTGAAATCTTCTGTCTTTGGCATCCTGGCTAAAATTCCACAAAGTGCAACACTTGGGAGAGTGATTTTGGTGATACATATCCTTTTCCAACAGAAAGCTATCTTAATTCATCAGTAGTTGCGTGAGTCCCTTATTATCAACTAACACCAACTTGGCCACTCACAACGCAGAGCCTGGATCTGAACAACAGGTGAAAGTCTCATTTCCACTTCCTTTGTTCTCAGTATTTGTGGAGTTGACAGTCAAGAGGCTTCTTCTTAGCCCCAGTGAGACACATCCAAAGTGCTAGGACCAGCTCTGGGCTCCTCAGTATGAGAGAGACACAGACATGATGGAGAAAGTCCAGCAAAGGGCCGAGAAGATAATTCAATGATTGGAGCATCTCTCCTGTGAGGGAAGACTGAGACACTGTTCAACACAGAAGGAAGAAGGTTCTGTTCTGTGAAGGAGGCTCTGGGGGCCCTAACCTATCAATGTGTATAAATACCTGATGGGAGGGAATGAAGAAGAGGGAGCCAGGCTCTGCTCAGCAATGCCTGCTGACAGAACCCCAGTGAGCATAAGTTAAAACACATCAAATGCCATCAGAACGCAGAAAAACATGTTTTTACTTGTGAGGGTGACTGAGCCCTGAAACAAATTTGCCAGAGAGGTTATAAAGTCTCCATCTGTGGAGACACTCAAAACCCGAAAGGGAATGATCCTGGGAAACGTGCTGCAGCTGATCCTGCATAAGCAGGAGGAGGGACTGGCTAATCTCCAGAGGTGCCCTCCAGCCTTAGGCACCCTGTGATCCTCTAAGCTTTGAAAACACTATCATCCCATGAAACTCTATTATACTTTCTCCAAGCTATTCCACAACTGTATCTGGTAGTGATGCGATGCAGATAACCTTGCTGATATGAGAGGTATTGGCATCTGATAGATTTTGAAGTATTGGGTATATTACTGAACTGTAAGGAGGGGTACTAAAAGCCTTTTCCTTCCCTCCTGTATAACCCCTCTATAATACATGGACATCCACACAACATGACCTGAATTTCACTGGTCCGAGGGGCCACGCTACAGACAGAGCTGCAGTTAGGAGCCTGGTGTTTCGGGGGTTTGTTTCATGCATCCTCATGGCAACAGAGAGCGACTTAAAGGAGCTCTCTGAAAAACATCTGGGGGTGGAGTAATTTTGGGAAGGATCGCTCAGAGGTAGAGTCGGTCCCTTTTTATGTGACACAGAACAGATCAGTGGTGCCACTGGCAGAGAGAGACAAGTGACTGCCCTCCCCATCCCAGCAAAATTCCAGCTCGTCATAAAACAGGATGTCTTTAGCAATGACACCCATGCTTCTGTGTGCTATTTGTTGTGATTCCCAAATCTGCAGGTGCAAAGGTCCAAAAGCTTCCTCCAAAGCTGACCCTGAGCAGGTTGCTTTCTGCACACCTTTGGTTTAGAGATGAGCGAGGGGCTACATTTTCTGTTTGGTGGTTCAGCCTACCCGTTACGGGCAACATGTGCTTCAGTCCCTTTCCACTTACTCAAGTAAGCGCTGAGCGAGCACTGAGAGTATTCCTGAACACCACTAGCATGGATTTATAGCATGCCCTAAGCTTCATGGTGTTCCTGGAAACCCCTCTAGGCACCTTACACAAGTCCCTACTCCAAGATGAGAGCTTCGGGTGCTGGCACCCCTATTTTTCAAAAGTGGCTGGCAGGAAATTTAAATGAGTTTATACCTGTACTCAACACTGATCTGCCCCATTAGACCAGGGAAACAATATCTGGAGATACCTTTACTCACATCCTTGACAGGTCCAGATGTGAATCTTCTCTCTTCTCCAAGTTTTCGCAGTCTGCCCTTGAGATACAAACCGTGAAAGCCAAAGGGATGTGAAACACACCCTGAAACTGCTAGTTCATGCCCTTAAATTCAGGGGGTGGAAGGGGCCACCTAGCAGCAGTTCCTCCTTCATCACACAGCCCGCAAATTTCCATAGCAGCATAAGCTATGACTCTCTAGATTGCTTTCCTCTTGCTTTGTGAAAACACAGGCTGGGTTTTTTTTCTGGGTATCTATGAACCGTGCAGCAAGTCACCTCTCCCTTAAGTGTTATATCCCACGGACAAGTGCCCGTTGTTGCTCAACCTTGAGTCTACTTCTGGTTTCTTCCCATGCTGGCACAGCATTTTTGACAGTGATGCAACTGAGGACTAGTGAGATTGGCATTGCAAGTAGAAGGAGATTTGAAATAATGATGTCACCCAATCAAAGTTTATAACCCAAAGTCCTCTTAGATTTGATGTCCTGGGCCAAATTAATAAATCAATTTAACGTGCCTGTATGGACATAGTGGATACAGATGGGAAGTTCACATTTGCCCATCTCTGGACTGGACCAGTTAAAGCTTCCCTACCTTGCAACCACAGACATGGAGGTATCAGTATGGGAATGACAGTGCAAATAGATGTACTTAAGCTTCATACCAGGCCTGGTGAGAAGCAGGTGTATTCAAAAGCCAAAGACAGATGTATATGGAGCAAAACAAAGCACATTTTGTCTTCACTGCCTGTGTGCTTACTCAGCGGGGGAAGTCATTGTATCCCAGTGTTCCCAGCCTGTGGATCTTCCAGTTCTCCAGAATTTGACTTTTACATATGAAATACATAAACCATAGTGTTGCACAGAAAGAATAAGGTGAAGGATGAATGTGTTCTCTAAACATATGAGATACTTGGAACGAATGTGTTCAGGATGACAATTCTATGTTAAACACTGGTGATACAGGCATACATTGAAAATGGTGCTGTATTCTGTGTGAACTTGGTGGGGTTTTATTGCACAAAAATGAGCATCAACTCAGAAAACCCCTGAACTGAAATGTTTTGATCCTGTCATATATAAAATACCTCTAGTTAATTTCTTCAAAATGGCTAAATTTACTGCTTAGCATTTTAGCTAGCTGGAGCAACAGCTGTACCTCTGAAAAGTAACAGGTCATTAGGGTAGCACTATACATGATTTTTAGGGCCTCTGTCCTCCCAACTGGTGATTCAGGCACATCTTTTCTGTAATTAAGCATGATGCTACATGACACACTCCTCGTGAGGATGGGGAGCACCTTTGTTGACAAAGTTGAGCCAAAACCCCAAGCATCTAAATAAGAAAGCAGAATAATCACAGTGATTTGGATTCACACATATGATTCATAAAGAAAGATTCATCATGCTTAAACCAGAGCATATGTGTTCTGCATCAATATTCAAGGGTTCATGCATATGCTATTGTCCATGTAATTCCTTAGTAACAGGAAGGAGGAAACAAATCTTAGAAGGACAACATGGAAATTCATTGAACTGAGATGGAGTGCTACAGGCTTGGGGAAGAGTGGCTAGACAGCTACCTGGCGGAGAAGGACCTGGGTGTGTTGGTTGAGTGCTGACTGAATATGAGCCAGCACTGTGCCCAGGTGGCCAGGAAAGCCAATGGCATTCTGGCTTGTATCAAAAATAGTGTGGCCCGTAGGCCCAGAGAAGTGATTGTGCCCCTGTACTTGACATTGGTGAGGCTGCATCTCAAGTGCTGTGTCCAGTTCTGGGCTCCTCACCATAAGAAGGACATTGAGGTCTTCAATCAAGTCCAGAGAAGGGCAACCAGGCTGGTGAAGGGGCTGGAGGGCAAATTATATGAGGAGCAGCTGAGGGAGCTGGGGATGTTTAATCTGGGGAAGAGGAGGTTGGGGGAGACCTTATCACTGCCTACAACTACCTGAAGGGAGGTTGTAGAGAGGTGGGCGATGGTCTCTTCAGCCAGGTGACAGGAGACAGGACAAGGGGAAATGGCACAAAGCTGTGCCAGGGCAGGGTCAGATTGGATGTTAGGAAAAAATTCTTCACTGCAAGAGTTGTCAGGGTCTGGAACAGGCTGCCCAGGGAGGGGGTTGAGTCACCATCCCTGGATGTGTTTAAAAAAAGGGTAGATCAGGTACTTAGGGATATAGTTCAGCGTAGGACAGGAAAGGTTGGACTCGATGATCTTAAAGGTCTTTTCCAACCCAGTCATTCTGTGATTCTGTGATTTGGAAGAATTGATGCTGATACATTCTTCATTAAGTATATATTAAAATTTACATAATGGATGGAAGGTGAGTATATTCATAGACAATGTAGGACTATAGCAACAAAATGTACTTAGTGACGTTAAGGACAGAGTATTCTGATGTTTAGAAACTTGCCACAGACAAGAGGTACCAAAATCTATTTGACAGTAAATCTCCCAGTTTTATTATGCATACATACATATATATGTGTCTCCCTCATTCTTAGGTCATAAGCTATCAATATTTATGCCTATTGATACATGTATATCAATGCCAAGTCTACCTGTCAGCTGGGTGCTGGCTATGTAAATGCTAAGATAAGATTGTATTCGCATGTTTTCAGTCAGGATGAAATCAGGCCTTTCTGGCTGCTATAGTTTCTATATTTACTGCATTTCTATGTGTTGTTTCCATGTGTGGTGGGCATATTGACAGAACTCATTATTTCTGTTTCCAGTCAACACAGGTAACTGTCAAAGATACAAACAAATATTAGTTTCCACTTCTGTAAAATTTACAAATGCTTTCAAGTCACCCTGTAATGATTCATTCTAATAATTAACTGCTGCTACAAAAAAAACTACATTAATGTACCCATTTGGAAAGCTGTAGACACAACTTACATCTATTTTAGGATTTGCAATATACTGATTTTCAAGCTGAATTTATTGGCAAGGGTGAGGTGGGAATAAATGTTCTCAGCGGTTCCAAATCCCATTAAATGTGACTTCTGTTTTATAGATTCAAGTGCTATTAATTAATAAAATTTCAAGAAAAATGAGTTTTTAAATTGTTCAATCTAGAATTAACATCTCCAGGAATTGGGCAGAGTTGCTTAAAGGAAAAGAAAATTAAAAAAGAAAATAACCTGAAATTGCCCTGTTTTGAAAGAAGAGGTATTGATGGAGATTTCACAATGATCTATATATAGCACCACAGGATGTTAAATATTAATGGTTGATCTACAGCGAGCGTTATAATATACCACACCAATGCTGGTGACGTCAGTCCTGCAGCTTTGTGTAAAAATATTTTGTCGGTCCTGGAGCAGTAGAACTCTAGGAAGATAAAAATGATAACTTATATTATGCACCTCAGTTAATAAGTCAGATCTTCATGTAGTATAAAGTGGCGTAAGTGAAGGGCGGTGGGACAGTGTCCATACATCGGCTGAGGTTATGCCTCGAGCGTGACCCAGTAATTACAATTCAGTCAATGAGAGTTTGTTTGAATCTGAAGAATGAGATTTGGCACGAATACTAAGTAGAGGATTCTTTTTTTTTCTTTTTTCTTTTGGCAAATAATTTATTCAGTGAACAATGTAGGTGGCTTCCCTGCAAAACAACTGCGGAGCAGGCTAAAATTTGGCAATTTGTATGAAAAAATTTCCATGGAAAATTTGTCAGTGGAAAAAAACCCCGACTTGTGTAAAACACTAGATATATGGAGCATTTTGGTTTTAATATTTCTAAAAAGTCAGTGGGATGGAAGGGGGGACATAGCTGCAGAAAGAGTGAAGAAAATCTGTGAGGAATCATCTTACAACCCATGCTTTGGATATTCCCTTTGGCTGTGAGAGACCCAGGTGAACTCTTTGCTGTGGGCAGGCATTATCTTTTTCAACACAGGGAAGTCTGTAAGGATTTCCTTTGGTCTCTCCTAGTAAGATGTTCCACTTTACAGAAGTGATGGGGTGTTCAGTGGGTCAGCGAACCAGTGGAGACAGATAGCTGTATACCAACCCTTTCCAAGGAAAGCTGTGCCAGGAGGGAAGGAAAGCACCCTTGGATTGAGCAGATTCAAGCTCAGTCCTAGGGGCAGAGTGTTTTCCTTGATTACCTGTGCCATAGTTTTTTAAAGGAAGCAAAGAGGCATGCTCTGTTCAGGACCTCAGACTGCATACTCGTTGTCATTCTTTAAAGTCCACAGCAACCCCATTGACTGCACATGTTGGAGAAACGCGGCTACTTGCATAAAATGAACTGGATTAATCACCATACCTTTCACCTTCAGCAACTAGTGGATTAGTTTCAAATTTGGGGCTTTACACTTGGATCAAAGACTGATATGATATGATGGTCAGCGGTGTAGAAGAAATCAGCTGTGGATACAGGGAGCTAATACCTATCTTAATTTCAGCAGCCAAAGAGCGGGAACGGTCAATGAACATGGCATTGCAGGTGTATGGAAGAGGATCAAAAGAACACCTTCAAAGAGAAAAAAAATTACTTAAATAAAATATGACTGCTGGAATGGTTGCAGTTTGATCTTCTGGTGTTTTCCCAGCTTACTGAAAAGAACAAAACAAGAGCCATCAAATGTTAATCAGATGCTTTTTGTGTGGAAAGCGCAGGGGCAGAATCTTGGGTATGCTCAAAACAGCAGGAGGGAATGAGTTTCAGGTGAATAATCCAAGAGACCTTAAGCCTGTCAGTTTTCCACCATAAATGTGTTTCATCATGAAGTGTTATTTTGTTGAAATCAGGTTATGGTGCTTTTATCACAGCTTTTTGAGTTTCAGCATCTCCACCACAGAAAAGTAAATTACCCCCCTGGAACCACCAGCACCACGGTAGCTCAGGCATTCACCCAGGCATGGGTGAACCAGGTTTGAGACCCTTCTGTAAACACCAGACTCGAGTATTAGTCTCTTAACATGATGATAAACCCAATATTCTAGCAGCTGACTATTATCTGTGTGTCTTATTTTATGGATGACCAACTTGGGCTGCCCAAGGCTTATAGAGCACTTGCAGTGGTAGACAAAGTCAATGAGAGCTGCGGTTTCTCAGCACCTCTGACTGCAAGGCAGCGCGGTCTCCAGAAATGTGCACAGGGTTTGCAAGCCATGAATTTTAATCCTTGCTCTGCCACTAATTCACTGTGTAGCTCCAGGCAAGTCCCTATCTCTTGAGCTGTAAAATGGGAATAATAATAACGCTCTCCTATCTTTCGGCAGCGATAAATTCATCTGTGTTCTTGAGGCATGCAAATACTACAGTGATGAGTGGCCCAGAAAAGACCATGAAAAAATGAATAATTCTGTATTTACTGCAGGCTCTGGGTGTGCAGTAAATAAGGCGCTGCTAACTGGCTGGTGAAGATTACTTTTCTAAGTAGCTGCTTATTCAGTAGGTACTGTGTAATCAGTACCTACTTATTCTGTGTAATGAATGATAAAGGGTTCTTTGGGGGAGGGGGAGGAAAGGGAGGCAACGGCACATTTCAAGAAAAATCTTAATACCGATTTACAGGAAAGCATAATTAGGATTTCTTTGTCCATTTAGGCTTTAGTGTTCTCCACCTTTAAAGGACTTGATTTTGGCAAACATCATAATCTTCTTCTAAGGCAACTGTCTTCTGTGCAGGCACATGATTAGGCCTGTAACTTGCATCCTGCCTTAAGAGCTTTACTTAAAAATAGCATTTTGACTGTGCACGTGTATCCGTTCTTCCAACGTTATCTGTCCAAAACCCAGGAAAAAACGATCTGCCCTCTTTTTCTAATATGTCTGTCCTGATCATACCATCACATTCCCATTCCTCTATTGCATTTTTCTGGGTTCTCAGATTAGTTGCTGGCTAGGCAACCTGTTCGATTTGTTCATCCAACGGATCTCTCTTTGTATAGAAACAAAATCCTTACCGCCCTGCCGCCAAAGGCTCCCTTTCTCAGCAAACAGATTTTTGCCTTTGAAAATAGCAAGGGAAACAACAAAGACCACTGTGCAGGGTTGTATGGGAACGTTTCAATTCAAACTTTATCAGAATAGTCTGAGCATGTTTATCCTGCAATTTAACTGCTTATTAGACCATTGCTATCACATCTGCGAAAAGCATGTGCAATCCACACAACAAGCTGCCAAATGTCCCTTTACAATTACGTTGTGTGGAGATCTGTACTGTCATTCCCTATTCTGTATCTGTGTACACGATGTGTCAGCGCGGCAGTCCCCCGACGAGGCTCATTTGACTATGTTTGGAATCATGCTTATTTTTCTATCCGTAAGGAGATCCAAGCTTCGCCAAGACAGAATACGCACAGATCTGTTGGTCTTATCTCCATCCCATTCGGTGATGTTAGATGTTAGGACGTATCAAATTAGAAGTGTGATACCTGAAACAGTCTTGACATAAAAGGAAATCATCCATTGTGTAATACTTGCAGCTTTCCAACATGTCTAATACAGCTCTTCAGCATGTCTAATAAAGGAGCGTGTTGTGTCATAGTCTAACTCTACGCATCTCTAGACATTTACTCAATATTATCTGTGATATCTGAGATCTATTCAAGACACAAAGTACACACTTCGTAAAACAAAGCATAATAAGACCTCAAAGAATATTTTAAAATTGTATCTTAAAAGCATTTTTTCTTGCTATTTATGTTGAGAACCTGCTTGAGCAAACATTTAGGGGAAAATTACTGCCATTAAGCGTCTCGTTATGGGCCCTGGTCTTAGGAGCTGCCACATGCAATTCATTCTGGGCATGAGAATTCATTGTAACTGAACCTGCGTGCAAAGTTGCTACAGTGATTAACTCAGCAGAAAAAATGTTTGCAACACTCTGTCCTTCAGGTTTTTACTTTTCGCTTGAGAACGGTGCTACCAGCTAGGAGCAGGGTACAAACAATGGGCACAGCATTGTTGTCGGGGACTGGCTGTTACCTCTAGTCGCTTATGAATTAAACATCTGCTGTCTCGCATCGAAAACGTTTTTAAAATAGTTTGCATATGAAAAGGATAACTGTAAAAAGAGATTTCAGTGAAGAAATCTCTAGCTTGTTGTGAACACGGCAGCAGTGCTGCTTGGTAAAAGTTTGCCAGAAGTATGTCACCCTTTGCATTGTTTTCTGACAGGACCTGACGGCCTAAATTTCCTTTAATATCTGTTCTTTAGCACTTCCTATTGGCTAGGTCTACGTCTTCGAGACACCTAGCTATAAGAAAACACAGGCGAGTAAGTAGAACGTGGATTATCTGAAAGCGAGCTTTCACGTAGACTCCCCCATGAGAGAGAGAGGCCAGCTGAAAGATGCCCATTTTCTTTCACCATTGGTGATGCTCCCCGAGAAAAGTCTCCTGCCACGATCTCACATGAAAACCGTGGCCATGGAAATAATGCTACTATTGAAAGGTAGGAGATTAGCATAATTGCAACAAGCAGAATTTCAGCAGGGGACAGTGCTAAGGGCAAAGAATTCAGTGTGAGAAGTATTGGAACGATTGTAACCTGGCTGTACTCAGAGTTAAACGCAAAAATCTCGTTTTCCTGGAATAGCACCCTGATGCTTGTAATCAAAACCAATTTGAAACACTGATGTGTGTTTCTTGGTGTCAAGGAAAGAGATTAAGGGGAAGGAGAGATCACTGTCATCTTTCATATCACAGAATGTACTTTGAAAAGGTCACAGTTAGACCAGGGAAGAACCTGAATGGAGGGAGAACATCCCATCCACCGCCACTCCGGGACCAGTTGTAATGTAGAGCTGTGCACCAGCACTGCAAGCAAAGCTGTAATAAGGATGATGCCTGAATTCAACAAAGAGCTGTACAAGCAGCGGCGATGCAATTCCAGCTTATTTAACCCAGTCATAACTGCACACAGGTTTACGTTTTAAAGATAAGAATTGGCTGTGGAAAGGAGCCAGTGCTCCAATTTTTGCTGTGTAAGGGCTTTTGTTGAGATGTGTGGAGACAGTCAGGCTTGGTTGGGAAGGCCAGACTCAGGTGATAGCATGGAAACTTGAGCAATGCTCCATATTATGTAAAGATCTTGAATCATTCAGAAGATTTTCTACCTTTAAAAAGAAAACAAATCACAGATACGACTATACGGCTCTTAGGCCCTCAGATGCCTTCATAAATAATGAAAACCTTGCCTGCCATTCTTTCTCTCACATGTAGACACTCCACGATATTGGCAACTTTGCTAGTGTGGGTAATTTCACTTCAGTTTTTTTTTTTCTTTTCTTTTCTTTTTAATAATTATTTTCCTCCCAATCTTTCCTTTATCTCCCCAGTGTCTAAAAGATTAACGATTAGCCTCCCATTAGGGAGGAACAAGAAGATGGCTTCAGCATTATATATTTATTATTCTTTTTCTTAGTTGGAAATTGTATTATCCACTCCCTCCTTAAGACCCTTCTAATGAAAATGTCAGTTATCATGAACTAAATGTTCTTTAACAGCACAAGCACATAGCTAGCTAGCAGAATAGTATTAGAGGGTGGGGGAAGCAACCTGAGGTGTAGAACTGTGCACCTTTGCACATGGAAATAGAGCAGCACCTCAGAAGAACAAATGGATTCATCCTCAGCACACACTGTGATGTACCCAAGTCTTTCTCAGTGACAGGAGATAGACAGTAACAAGGACAGCTGTGTGGTTTGATAGGGCACAAACATTCAAGCTGCCTGTCCTCAGTGTTGGATAAATGTTCTTCTTGGTAGAATCCTCTGAATTCTGCTAATGAATATATGAAATAAGAATTCTAGAATATCCCACGCTGTTCACATTACGGAGTTCTCCTGTTAACTAATTCTATGGAAAATGAGGCAGCTTTTGTATCAGGTGGTACATCAGGATCTTCAAAGATCACTGGGGTTCTTCACAGCTCAGGATAACCTACTGACAGTAGTATAGTAGTAGCTGGTAGATGCTGCTGCCCGGTACCATAGTCTGGTGGGGTTCTTTCCAAAGGATAAATGAAGTAACTTCCTTAATCCATTGAATTCACTAGCAAAATGGCTCTTGTACCCATGCAGAGCCATCACTGTGCTCTTTCTGCTGGCTTTTCTTAAGTCTGAACTTAGGCAGATATTTTGCCTCTATTCTTTCTCTGAGCTGCACAGGTGAGGCAGTTACCCCAGATTTTCCTTCATTTGGGATATCATGAGCTCTCTGCTGTTTCTCTCTCATCCCAGTTCCCTACACAGGAATGGCCAGAGCAACCAAGCTGTTCCCTTCCTCCTGGCTGAGTTTTCTGTCTTTTCATACCTAAACACCTCTGAAGCATCAGGCAGCAGTTCAGGGCTTGGCGACAGCTCAGGGGCTGGATGCAGCAGAAAAGTCATGCCCTGGCATTTAATTTGTTTTAGAGAACAGGAGGAGAAGACCTAAGGCCTGGCATGCCCCCAGATTTGACAGTGCACCCCATGGCATTACATAGGCTCACAGCTCTCTGGTTTAGGGAGGCACTATTAAGGACACTTTTAAGTTTAATCTGGGGTGTTCTTTGACTATCAACAGATAAAGTCACATCAAATATAAAAACGATGCCACCCTCCTGTTGATAAAGCCCTGAATACCCTGGTTTTCTCACCGTTTAAAGCCAATGGGAATCTTGAGCACTCTCATCCACGTGTAAGCACCTGTCAGAGACACTTCCTAAGGGAAAGGCTGACCTAGTGCTAAGCAGCCCTTGACACAACAAGCAGGGTGACTACAACACGACCTGTGTGCATGTGGTGGCACACACAGAATTGTGTCTATGCTCCCATGCTCTTCCAAGGCAGCTGCACCTTTTACTGAGGGCTGCATCTGCATTGCATTCCTGTCCCTGGTCTATCAGCCATCCTCCAAGATGGGAAAATAAACCCCAGCCAAACCACAAGAGGAGGACACATCGTGGGCCTCATCAAGGTGCAGCATCTGGCACATGTTTGCTGTGCCTGATGGAGCTCCAGTGCTCCCAATGGGATGTGCAGCTTGCCATAAGCTCCAGGGTAGGCGTGTTTGTGTGAGGCACAATCTGGCCTATAGTTTCATATAATCCCCTTAATTTAGAACAAAACAAAGAGTAAATCGTTACTCGGAACAATGTTTTCTTTTCCTAAGGGTTATTGCTCTTTAATTATTGTTCCAAAAGTGGATTGTGTGTGCCTCTGTGTCAATGAAAGCAGATTAGAAAGAAAAATTACTTTAAAAAAAAATAAATTATGTCACAAGAGCTAGGTTAATCTTTACAGGAGGAAAACTGGAAAAGATGCCAGAACATACCACATTGAAACGCAGAAGCTGTCAGCTCCACTGGTTCCTCTTTCAGCCTAGCATCAATTACAGTGGACTTGTAGCAATTTCATGTAATATTGAAGGGATCGTACTACGGAAGAAATGAAGATTGACAAAGAATGTGTTTGGTTCAATTTGCCCCTGGTTTAAAGAATGAGGTTTTAAACTTTCTGAAAGTTATTAGATTTTATGCATTGAATGAAAAGCAAGAAAATTTGTAAAGCACAATGTGACGTTGATTTCTAACGTGAAAGGGAAATTGGATGTGAAGTTCAGCCAACTATAGCTTATTTTCATTACAGACATTTGTCCTGAGAGATTCTGGTAGGATTTAGAACTGCTGCTAAATGTACAGACACCGAATGAGATGGCAAAGCTCCACAGCTAAAAGGGCATAAGAGTGGGAAATGCTGAATGAGACTGAAATACACTGAAAGTTACAGAAAGTGGGTAAGAAGAGGGCAAATACTCACAGAGATGCTAAAAGAGAGGGCAGTTCCTTTGTGTTTAGCAGCGATGAAGCGCTGGGAAGGCTGTGAGAGGGTCCAGCCTCTCAGTCCTTCCCACTGCCGCCCCAGCCTGCTCTGGGTCTCTATCAGATTCCCCACTCTGCCTGTGGTCAACATGCCAAGATTTCAATGGGCTGGGGAGGGTGAAAGAAAAAAAAAATAAAATATATATATATATAAGCAGGTAGCCTGGGAGTAATGAGAAACTTTCTAGTGGTGGAGGAATTAGTATCTCATTTGCTCAAGGGCCAAAATTGCACTCCCTGGCACCCAGCGTTCAGTGGGCAGTCAGATCCTCTGTAACTCTTAAGTTCCAGCAAGCCACAGTTGAGAGTTAAAAGTTAATCTATATTTAATCATGTATTATAAATCTCTAAATAAGTTATGCATGCCAAAAAGAGGTGTATTAGGATGTCTGAAATACTGTAAAATGGATGTCTAATTGATGCGTTTTCCTAAAGCACCGCTGAATGTGGAGCTGCTTTGGACAGGGAAAATACCACTCATGTTTCCTAGAAGTTACAGCAGAAGTGTTGGGTGTAGGGAGACGAACGCTCTCTTCCCTCTCTGCCAGGAAAACCTTATAACCAGAGCTCACAGCGTGACATTGATAAATGATTTAATTCCATGGTGTTTGGCCCATATTCCTCAACTGGGATATTTAAATGGAGATGAATAACTGCTCTCTTCTCTCAGGTTACTGGTGCCCCAATTTTGCATTGTCTGATATATGTATACTTGACATTTAAGAACTTTGAAAGAAAACCACAAAAGATAGTTAAAATCTATCTGAGAGCCTTTTAGCCGGTTTTCATGCATAACACAATTTATAAAGATGATGATGAACAAAGCCAGGCAATTTGGACATTCTAGTGGAGGAATAAACACTGAATAAATGTGAACAAATGAAGGGGTATTAATAGATATTTTTTTTGTTGTTTACTGGCGACAGAAAAGCATTTCAGGCTTATCCAAGTGTGTTCATAAAATTCTGGACAAGCTGAGGTGCTGAAAAGTGTGCTTTGATTTCAGCAGCCTTTTTTTCCTCAGACTTAAGCACTTCACAGTGTTCTAAAATAAAGATGGAGGGAATTTTGAAACATCACTTGAATAAAAACACCTCAACCATTTAATTCTTAACAAGTCAATGTTTTCTTTTCTTTAGGAAAGTTAAGAGGAGAGCTTAGAGTATCCCACTGTCACTGGATGTTCATTTTGAATTTAAAGGAAAAAAAGTTTTAGTTGCTAAAGTTCCACTGAGTCCTATTAAAAGCACTGGATTAGAATAAAGCATTAGTGCAACAGGTGCTGGGATGTCCCCGTATATGCAGGACAGTTTAAGTGTACATATTCACATCCCCAAAACCTGTAAAATAAAAAGGGTATTAGTTCCTCTGCTTAATTTTTGAAGCAAAGAACATTTCCATGTTTTCCATTTCACAGAACAGTTCCAATTTTCCATAGACTGCCACGACTATTTAGCTGCACTTTGCAGTCCTCTCACACTCAATGCTGAGTAGGGGAAAAGGCAGAGATGCGTACGCTCTGTTACCAGCTTGTTTCTCTTTTAAACCCAAACTTCTGGCGTTTAAGGAAGAGTTATAGATAAAAAGAAGTACAGCTTGAGGCTATGATACAATGCACTTAAAAGTCCCAGAGGTGATATTCTTAACATCTGTGACCAACTCTGAAACATAACCTGGGAATGTAAATGTTAGGGCTGGGCTCTTAAATTCAAGTTTTCCCACACAGTGTGGGCTGACAGCCTTTGAATTTATAAAGACTTCCTATCTGAACAGCCAAATGACTTAAAGGTCACCGACAACAATTATTTTGATCCATACCTACAAAGCAGTTGCACCCTATGAGAAAATATTGCCATATACATCTCCAGCTGATTATCTCATTTGATCATACATGTTTTTATCATCTTAAAACTGTTCTTCTATGCACGATTTGGAAATCAGTTTTGCCTGTAGAAGGAAATAGTCGGGGGGTGGGAGGAGTCATGGGGATTCCTAACCCTATTATATGTAATTGTGTGTAGTGTAACGATATATACACTCCTATTGAGGTTTAGAATACATCAAGAAACTATTCTTCCTTGTGATTTTTTTCCAAACTCAAATAATTGAGAATTTAATGGAAAAGCCTCCTCTCTATTTCTTTTAGAACATTCTTTTTAAAACAAAACAGAAGAAAGTTGAGGGGTTTTTTTTGTTTTCTTTGGCATCTGCAAGACCTAAGAAATGATGCATAGAAAGCCTAACTTCTTTGGAGACCAAGGGCACCTTAAATTTTTGCAGTAAAAGTACCTGAGGAGTACCTGACAGGCCCTGTCAAATACATGTTCCTGTTGGCACAGCTATTACACCATGGCAAAGAGTTCAGCACAGAGCATGTTAGCGACACCTACTCTCGTTGAAATCTGTCATAATGTTGGGTCAAGGTGACCTCAGCGTTTTGCAAACAGGTCACTGAAAAAGGATGCCAGGGTGAGGATTCAAGGCTCCCTTCCACCTCCTGGGTAAGTTTGCACGGAAAACCTAGGTCCCTCTGTGGAGAGCTGGCCTTTTGCAGTCATGAGCCTCTAAGATGTGGCATCAACTAGTCTTCATCAATTACTTTTATTTCATCCAGACTATTAAGTTTCATTCTGACAATGAAATAAATAAATCAGTTAAAAGAATAGAAAGAGAGGAGGCTGAGAGAGTAAGCTTCCTTCTAAGTCATAATTTCTCCTCCTGCTGAAGTTGAGATGCCTTCCAATATACATCAAAGGCATGCACTGCTTGTATCAAGAGTCTGATATTTTTCATAATATGGATATACTTGTCGAACATATATTGTAGTCTGTGAAAATGTTAAGAGGTTTTTTTTTTCCTGGGGAATTTATGAGCACTAACAGCGTATGAAATTTTTTTTTTCTTTCTGAAAAAATACACGTTTTACAGCAGCCCCCTGATAGCTCAGGAGGGCTAGAAGGGACGCTGGCAAACTTTTTATCACTCTGGCATGTGTGCAAGTGCTTCAGGGGATCGAAGAATGGAAATTAAAAATGTGCAACTGAATGATTTTCTGAAGAGAAGCAAAACCCAAGGTTTATTTGAGGAGAGTGTAGCAATGAAAATAACAGCACAGTTTAAGATGTGATAATTGTTTTACTGCTGGGTCACAGTGAACCAGGAGCCCGTATTTCTGATCACACTGAACATGAACATTCCCGTACAGAATCAAGCCAAGATTGCATCTGTTTATCTGTCCTGCCTCTGACAAGGGGCAGTGACATGTGCTTTGGGAGGAGCATAAGAAACAGGACAGACAGAAAGCAGCTCTTCCCCAGGTATAACCTTTCGGTTTCAAGTAGTCAGAGGTTTATGGACTTCCTCAGCCAGAGGGTGCATCCACAACATTGATTTTAATAGCCATTGATGGAGCTCTTTTCATGCATTTGTCTAATGGATTTCTGAGCCCATTTATAACTTTGGCCTCCACAGCTTCCTCTGGCAATGAGCTCCACAATTTAATTATGCATTGTGTGAAAAAGGACTTCATCCTGCTTGCTTCAAACCATCTGCCTGATCAGCTGAGTGCTCCTTTGGTTTTTACAGCATGAACAGTAACAAATGATCATTTAGGCAGCCTATGACTTCATATACATCTATGCTATCTTTCCTCATTCCCTCGTCTTCTTTCCAGACAAATGTCCCAGCCTCAGCCCCTATCTTCCTACCAATGTCATTTCATACTTCTAATCATCCCTGTAGCTCTCTCCCATACTTCTATCTAGCTCGCAAGCTCTTTGAGATGGAAGAGACCTGCACAAAGTTTACAGGATGTGGATAGACCGTAGATTTCTTCAACACTGCACCCATCTTGTTTTGTTCTGTTAATTCCCTGATTGTCTTTAGCACTTGTTCACCTTTCTGACCTCTGCTGAGCATCCACAGTGACTCTGAGATCTTCACTGTAAGGATAATGGCAAATTTAGGCACCACTATTGTGCGTATTTTGAGAGCTCTCCCCATGGCTATTTTTTTATATTCAGAAAGAGAATGCATTAAAAAGAAAAAGAAAACAAACCCTTTGCACTAAATTAATGGTACAGAACCTATTTGTTCTGATCTAGAACTGACACCATGGAGAATATCAGGGATTTAAAATGTGAGCAAGCAGGTGCCTACGTTTTGACATAGTCTCACTGTGTCTTTCCTACCTCAAATGCCAACTGGTGGGTTTGTAGACGTGCTAATTCATTGGCATGTTTCTGGGCAATGCTAAACTTCCCAGCTCTGGCTGATGTCAGAAGGAGTCAAGAGCAGTTAGCCCTCATAGAATTGAACCTGAAAAGTATTGTTCTGGTAACTGTTTATACTATGTGACATTGTCACTTCCATACTCTTTGTGGAGCTTGATGTTGGGAAAAATGAATTTCTGGAGAGGTTATGAAAGATCAAGGATGCTATAATGTCATCATAATTACATGTAACTTGGGCATCAGCATTACATAAAAGCATATTGAATGCTTACTTAACATAACATTTGAATAAATCATGTTTAAAATCATGTTCACTGAAAAATTTATTACAGCTCGAGCCACATAGTTTAAGCTTCTCATACATAAACATTTTTGGCATTATTTATGAAAACTTGGCTTGCATCCACTTAATTTATTCTTTAAAAAATAAGAGATAGCTATGTGAATCTTACATTTATAGCAGAAACCTCCATCGTCTGCTGCTTACTGAGGTTTCAGCAGATCTACCGTGGTAATTCAATAACTGTGTCTATAATATCCTGGGAGTTTTAAACACCGTTTCCCATTTTTGCATTTGGCATTTCAGTCTGTACTTTCTTACCTTTCTTGATAGGCGCCTAGATACTAAAAATAAATCATTACTGCCTATCACGTTGTGTGACAATGGTGCCCTTGAATACCTAACCTAGTTAGCACGGGGTGAACCTCCTAGCAAAAGGGAAAACGTGAATGTGATTGACTCGTTTGTGTGGATGCCTCATTGCTTCTGAAGTTTCTGGGGGGAAGGTTTGCAAGGTGGGTTAAGCAGTCTTGAGGTAGAATCTCGGAGGCAGCTCTTCCAGGCAGGAAGATTTACAGTGAGGTTTTGCATCTAGCTGTTACAGCCAATAGTTAATGCACCAAAGCCACGTATTATGGTCTTGATTTGGTCTCCATTGTGTATGCTGGGTCAAGCAACGAAAACAGTTTCTTCACTTCAAAATGAAAAAGCCTCAAATATAATGAGGTGTGCATTTTCCAAGCCTGTGGAGAAGTTTAGCATCATATTTGTTTTCCTTTCTGTTAGTAAATGGCTCATGTGAGGTGTTCAGAGTTCCAGAGTAGAAAAATCAAGTATTTTTTCTCAATAGTGGCATGCTTTCAGAATCTAAAGCTGATCTATCTTACTTTCTTCTTGTTAGCATTATCTTCCAAGCTATAAATATTAGCCTTTGTATCTATATTTTCGTGCTGAATCATTTTGTTAGATACATAACATCAAGAGTACTTGTTAAGCATTCTGTGATTCACTAGCATGGCTTTGTGTTCTGGCCTTAATCCAGAAAGGGCTATTACATTTCGCTCTCCTAAAGATTATTTTCAAATGAATACGATATTTAACTTCATTTCTGCTTTTATGTGATCTTGTAGGATTTAAATGTGTGACACAAAGTTATGATCAATGTTTAAAATTTATCTTACATTTAGTTAAGAGACTGGCAACTCCAGAAACATTGTACAAACTTAACAGCTTTCCTGCTTCTTTGCTGTCCACTCTCCATTGGCAGAGATACTCTTTGGGTAACCCCAACTCAAAGACATACCAGACATTGTGGTCTGATAAAATTTTGGAGGGCAATATGCCCAATGTACTGAAAGAGTCTAGCCTTCCTTCCCATTAAATGACGAGGGATGGCATTTATTTTATGCAATGTCACATACCCAAAAGTCAAACACCTAGCTAGGAGAAGGCTATGTTCACAGTTACTAGGTGCTTCTGGAGAGAGATTCTTCTACACTGTTTTAGGCTTTTTTACCTTTGGAGCTTCTTTCAGTATTTGGACTCACTCCCCACCACTGCCCTGCCCTGATTATTAAAGTAGCCTACAGTAACTGGCTCAAACGTACACGTTTGATTTCTGATGCTTACATCAGCAAGGAGGAATCCCAGCTGGAGACATTCTGAGTCATGGTATCCTCCAGAAATTATGCTGGCTTTTAAAAAAAGCACACAAAGTTCTTATTTTGCAGTTCAGGAAAGTCCTATTGTACCAGTATGAGTTTTTCATGGTATATTTTCACATGTTACATTGAGTGAGCCTTGAAGAGAGCTGGGGCGGGTTGGGGGGGGGAGCAGGGTAGGGGAAAAGAGAAGTTACTATTTTTGTTACTTTAATATCCTAAATGCAAAACATTAGCTCTTTCTAGCAACAAAAACTCCACCAGCAGCAATACCGAAACCATATGCCCTCCATTTGATTTACCATCACTGACTGCCTGGCTGCACACAGAGCCTCTCTGCTTAATAGTGGCTCTAGGCAAGTGCATGTAGAATATTCAAAGCAGTTTTGTTCTTTTATTAAAGTTGTGATAAGGATGCAAAGCATTTTAATGGGAATAATCAATTATATAATGATATTCATATACAACAAAGTGCTTTTAATAGAAGTACTTTTAATGCGGTGCTTTTGTGACGGGGGAATTACTTCTGTAATACTTTCAGAAGCGTGTCTTCTGTTGGTGCCTGGCAGACAGCAGCAGTAGGAGACTTCTGGAAGTGATGAACTCCATTTACTCTTCCCTCGCAAGGCGGCATTTTTCAGTGCAGGGACCACGGGGTTTTACCACTCCGCTGAATGGGAGAAGTTCAACATCAAGATGTGCCTGCACTTTTTGTAAGAGAAGGGGAAAATGGTGTGCATCATTAGCCTGATATAAAGCCCGTTGAGAAACTTCAATGTTTAAAAGACGAATTTTGACTCCCTGTTACATTTACCTGTTTTCCTGATCTCCCTTTGCTGGTATCACCTCCCTTCCAAAACAAGAAGTTAATTCTAACCCGCCATTGGCATTTTTTTGCTGATGGATGTCAAAAGTTATAAACACAAGGTGGCCATACAAGATGTTTTGCACTCTTGTGTAGGTTTTAATGAATATATTAACATAAACTGTTAGTGTATGCAAATTTATTTTTATCTTATGGGCATGCATGTATTTGGGTAAGGGGATGGAGAAGTTATGTATCTGTATTGAAAGCAGACATGTGGCTATGATCAGGGGGTATATTTGGGTCAGTGTTGAGGCTTCAGATGCCTCTTCTCTGCTTTTCTTCCCTTCCTCAAGAAATTAGCCCATGCTTATACCAAGTTGCAGTGGACCAGACAACTAAGAAGTGTGGAGAATAGGTAATCCTGCACTGGAGACTATCGATCAAACCACAAAATAGCATGCTCTGTTGTGGTCACAGGCATGCAGTACTACATGATGTTTAAATCCAGGGCCATGTGGTTTGTGAATCCTGATGCCCAGAACTATCAAAAAGAACATAAGATATTGTGAAATTTGGGGCAGAATTCATCTGAAGATTAGATGTTGGTGTCTACGTGAGGACTGGGTGATCCCATTATGTCAACAGAGATCTAGTCAACTCGGTTAATGGACCCTATGGATAGAAAGCTGGGGATCCTTCTCTTGGGTGGAATCTGACCCGTGAGGCTCAGCCCAGTTCCCCTATACAAGCATCCTGAGCCATTGGGATGCTCCAAGGTTACCTCTCCAGTAGAGCATGGGTATTGCATAGGTCCTGCGTTGTAACTGACAGGTCTGTGCAGGGTCTCAATAACTCAGGTCATATTTAATGGACTAGATGGTGACATCTGACCTGAGCCCTTCCCGGCACTACCAGTTCTGTGTTAGATGGCTGGCTGTTTCCAGAGGATGCAAGACATGAGAGAGGCCCCACATGTCCCTAACCAGTGCACAAGGGAGTTGGGCATTCACAGTACTCAGCTGTTAACATCCTTTAGCCAGTGCATATTTAATGTAAAATGCATAACCACTCCAGGAGCAGGGACCAAACTCAGGGTCTACCTTTCCCATCTAAGTGGAGCTTAATGCATTCAAACTCAGGATCATCTACCCTATGCTTTTAGTTGCTTCTCTTTAACTTCTCTAAGCAGACAGGTAAAGTAATGTGGAGAGACATAAATCAGATTGTAAGATACAAATCAATACTTATTATGGAGTGCCCCTTACATTCATCACGCCTTCTCAGAAACTACTTAGCTAAAACTTACATTTTATTGCTGATTCCAGAAAAGCCAACACATTTCAGACAATATCTCCTCTTCTTCTCTCTTAAATCAGTGGTACTTCTTCAGAAGAGTCCTTTGCTCCCACATAGAATCATTGAGGTAGGAAAACATCTGTAAGATCATCAAGTCTAACCGTCAACCTGTCAACATGTTTGAAATAATAGTCCAACAAAAATTTCAGGATAAAATATCTTTTTTTTCTAGTTAAAGACAGCAAAGTATATTCTGCAAATTCATGTGAATTTCAATTTTAAAAGCTCAAAAATACAGACTTAAGTTTCAAATTTTCAGTGTTTTCAATATTTAGTTTTTTTCAAGAACCTCAATGTTTAAACACATAAAAGTATTAAACCCATCAGAGATAAAAGTATTTAATTTTGCATTTAATGCATTGCATTAGTCTTCAGTGCATTGTTTTCATTTGGCTTATAAAAAATAATGAAATAACTGAATTGGATAATGTTAATCTGGATCAATTAGAAATCTTTTCTGAAAATTATTCACATAGCTCTATTGAAACCATATTGTGGCATTGTGTTTTTCACAAAAGCAGTGACTATTTTTTTCCTTTTTCATTTCTTGGCAACAGAGTCATGGATCTATAATTAAAAATCCACTTAGACAATCTCCAAAAGATTATTACAGTCTTGTCATGTCAGGGGTTGAACAGTCAATTTATAGATTTTTTTCCCCCTCCTAGATTCTACAATGATGGTCTGAAAAACCTTCAAGTCCCTAAACTATGTTTTGTTTTGGCAATGGACACCGAGCATGCAAATGATATTCTCTCTTTCTCTCTTTTTAGGAATGCAGTTGAAGAAAACAAAAAACTGTATGCAATTTATGACACAAGGTAAGTACAAAAAGCACTTTAAAAATGCGGTTCTTCTCTGTAAATGGAATGTTAACCCTTGGAAATGTTGAAAATTATTGTTAACGTTTATTTAAAAGTATCTTTTTTCTGTGCCACAAAGTAATCTTAAAATTAAGGCAGAATGGCAAGCAGTTCAGTTCATCATAGCCAAAATTCTGCATCCACCTAATAATGACTTCCCTTTACCTACAGTGATTTCCCTTTGTACACAGTGCATATGATGAAGAAATGCAGTTACACAGCCAGCTTAATGTACATGTTATTCCACAGACAGAATATGACCCTCCATCCTGATCTGTCTATTAGGGGCTTACCCTTGGCTGCTTCCAACGCCAGTGTTTGGGGAATGAGGGTGAAGGGCTGGCTGGCACAGCCTTGGGAAAAGTGGATGCATTTAAAAAGACTGGGAGGCACTTCCACCAGCAGAGCGCTGTGTTGGCATAGCAGGGCTATGGATACACAGCCTCTATGTAAACAGACCTCCATGCTCCTCGCTCTTAAGATTGTCCTTTCCCCTCATCCTTCATGGACTACTTCCTGTTAAGGGTACTCCTTAGCATAAGTAAAAAAAAAACAACCCACTAAATTGTACAAAGGATAACAGCAAGATATACATCACTCTTAGTTTATTCTTCCCCTAGCTGCTTCTTTGCTACTCCAGATTATCACTTCCAGAATTCTTCCTAATATTAGCAAATCAGGATTCATGTCAAATCATTTCACTGCACTTCCTTCCCATTGCTTATCCTGCCTTACGTGGGAGTGTTTGCACGTAAAAAATGGTTTTCTTTCCACCTCCCCCCAGTGTTTATTCTCTGTCTTTCTACTTTTCCACTGTTAAAAAAGGGACGTTTGGGTGGAAATGTCAGGATCCAACATCTCTTGATGTTTTAGCTAGCCCTCACACAGATGCTTCAGTTAGGATCCCGACTTGATCTTCCTTTAAATATACATAATACTAAATATCAGCAATTCAAACAACTCTTGCTTGTCTTCCACACTCTGTATAAATCTCTTGCACAATGAGGCTTTGGTCTTGACTTGGACTTCTAGCTGCTAGAGTAAAAAAACTGCATAAATAATCATTAGCACAAGTGAGACTCATAAAGAGGTGGATAAATATGAAAACTCAAAGAAATGGGCTTTGTCCTTCTGTTTTTATCTAACCTTAAAAAAAAGTGACTTCTGCGTACTGTTTTGTTAACAATAATGCGCTCCTGACAAAAGCATTTAGATGAAAACACTCAAACACAAACTCTTAACAAAGAAGTCCTATGTAAAATAGCTCTTCATCAACTGCAGTTACAGTAAGAAAAATAAATAACTCTGTTACTTGCCTGGTTTTCTAAATAAACTCTGTTTTCATCAGGACAGAGACTTAAAGAATAGTACTTCTAAAGCACCACAGGCTTCTCTAATGTATTTGTGTTATTTCAGTGCATAATCATTAATCTTTATGATGTGAGTTATAAAGAGCCTTGATTATTTCTTCCTCTGCCAAAGTGTCAATGGATTTTTATTTTGATGTGTCTGACTCATTATGTGCATAATCCAGAGGTTTTGCTGCATAAGGAATGGAATATTGCCAGAATTCTCTTTAAAATTCATTCAGATAATGCAAATTTTTGTTCTATATTCTTGAATATGAAGAAAAATAACCATCTGAAAATTAAACAACAGTTCAAAACAATGTGGGTCAAGCCTCTTATTAAAGGCAAATTTGTCCCCATTACTCATATTGATTAACACCTTATTTTTATGTGGCTCACTGAAATACTAAGATCTCCACCACATCAGAACTGTTGAGATAACAACATTAATATTTCTATACAACTAAACAAAAACTAGCAAATAAGGCAACCAAAGCAAATGGATTCATGCAACACTCTTTGAATCTGCCTGTCAGAAATGAGGACAATGAGTATAAACTCACTGCCAGGTATAAGCTCAGCATCAACTGTTGGGTATTATTCAACACCAGCAAGTATTACACACATTTGCTGACAAATATACATAGTAGATAATTATAGTATTGTTTTCCTCACATACTATGTCCAAGAATCTCTGCTTGTCATCTGAACAGGCAAAACACAGCCTAGGAAACTGTCAAAAGTGCAGAGTATTCCCTGAGTGCCGCATATCCCCTCCCTGGTATCCCCTTGTAACTCTCAAACTCTGCTGCTGCTGAGATACTGTAGGGCAGGAGGTAAGAAAGCTGAGCTTTCTGAAGGAAATGTTAAGTTTCTGTTTAATATTTTGGAAAAAATCGTACTCAACTTTTGATTTCATAACGGGAAATAGAAGTCAGCTTGGGGGAGGGAGGATCAGGAAGAGTTGAAAATTTTTTTGTGGGTTTTGTCCCAGCCAATTTTATTAATTACACCTTCTCAGCAGGTTAAACCAGCAGGCTATTAAAACTGCTGCAAGGCAGAATAGGTAAGCAGCAGCATGGGTATCAGCCTAGTAAGATTAATGCCCTGTGTTCCTCAGAAGACACCACTTCAGCTGCAGCAGCAGTTCTTCCCACTTTTTTTTTTAGTTTCTGTCTCTCTTTTGTATCCCTGAACCCTCCGTGATTGCAGTTTGCTTCAGGACAAGACTGGATCCTTGTCAAAATCATTTAGCTGACAGACAAGCCAGAGAGGAAAATGAAAAAGAAAACGTTCTGATAAGTGATTCTGACCTCAGTGTGTAAGTTTGGTTGTGTTCATTTTGTCAGGTAAACCCTCAGCACCACTTTCCAGTGCAAGAGCTCAGTGATGCATTGCACAGTGTGATCAAATACTTCTTCCCTGATTCTCAAGGCAGTCTTTCTCCTACAGTCTGGTGACTGATAGTGGTAGCACTGCAAATGCATCAGCTGTGAGCAGACCTCTTCTCCAGCCTCCCTGTCATTCCCTCCTCTTCGGTATCTCCACTAGTACTGACAATGATGAAGAAAACTGGAATTTGTTCCAAAATTTTGAGTGGCTCCTCATTCCACTCCCACTGCCTTCAACAATTCCTGTTCTTTAACAAAGGCTGAGTGTGGCCTGTTCCAGCTCCTTCTGAAAGGAGGTGAGGGGCGCATCTACATAGCATTTTAGCACAGACCAGGACTGTGCGTGTGAAGTGAACCATTTGATCATCCCCACTTACTGTGCTTTGGTTCACATCTCAGAGCAGTCTCACAGCACATGAATTCATTTCCTTTCATACAAAACTGAGGTGGAAAGCACACCCCAGCAGCACACTGAATGTGGTCCAACCGCTAACGAGCATCTCATCTATGGGACAAGATTAGAACATCTCCTAAGGGAAAAAAAAACCAAAACAACCCACTCCAACCACAGTGTGTATGGTGTGGATGTCAGGTCCTCAGCAACAGCAGTTTTGCTCTAGAAACCAGCCTTGGTGCCTGCTAAGCCAGACATAACCAATGGAGACATTTTAACCCCACTCACCACAAGGACTTCTTTCACATGTAGGCTTGGCAGGGGTGTTCTTCCACATCTATCTGCCTTGGCCCAAGGACAGTCCTTTTGCTCCTTCACGTGTAATGCTTGCCTTTGCAGTTTAGACTTTTCCATTTCTGAACCGGCCTTTACCAATATTGGCAATGCTAAGGAAGAAAAGAGTATCGCTGTGCTTACCTTATTGAACAGAATTTAATTGGGAGCATAGATCTTAAACTGTCTGGTGGCCCAGAGGCTGGAACATTCCCCAAAGTAGTAGAAACAGTGATGAATACTAGTCCCTGAACTACAACATTAGAAGTCTCATCTTTTACAGGGATAATTTTACTGGGATGGAAAGACTGTATGTTTTGCTGGAAAAAAAGAGCAAGAGTGAGAATGAGTGATGATGAAAGCAGCTAAGGGGAGCAGAGAATCGGGTTCCGTTCCTTACACCACTGAATGTTGATTTATTTTATCCAGTAATTAATTCATGAATTACTGGATTATTTATGAAATAACAGTACTTCATAAATACGAGCCCAATCACTACACCAGAGAGTCACATTAACTCTTTCCCTCTCTGCCCTACTTAACTGTGTGCTGAGAAGTGGCACATTTCAAGCAGCAGAGATGAGAACCTCACCCCAAGGTCCTGCAGTCTGGGCTGACCTCAGGAGATAGGTTCTTGGGATCTTCTTGGATGGAGAACATGCAGGCTCTGACAGTGGGTTCTGCTTTGGTGAATACCAGTGCTCAGACTCCTTCCTGCCACATCTTGGAATAACCTGTTTGCTCTTTGAAAGGAGATGTTTAGGAGCCTAAATCCAGGAGAAAAGTCAGGGTGATGAATTTTCTTGGCAGGACAAGGAGTCTATGTCCCTGACCATTCTATTCATATTGAAAACACTGAATGGGTCCCCAAAAGTCTTTGCTTCCATTATTTCCTTAGATACTCCTCACTACGCAGGGTCTTACCTTCAGACCATTGCCACAGCAGCTTTGTTCTGAGTCCTTCCTGCAGGCAAAAGCCAAAGCGCTGTTTTCACCGTAAATGCCCCATCACTGAGAAGTCAAGATACCTTTCATGAAAATCATTGATTATTAATAATTTTTGGCATCTTTCAGTTACTGATAAGGCTAATGCAATCCAAAGCCCCAAGGAACAAATGCTCCATATTCCCTTATCTACTTCCTTGTCCCATCAGCCCCAACCTGGATTATCTTTAAACTACCCACAGGTAAAAGGAAACAGTTGCTCTGAAAGATCAAGAAGAAAAGTACTTAAATGAAGTGATAAAATATGGCAGACTAAAGCACTGTTGATTCATTCCTACCTCAGATATCTTTCCAAAGTACCAGGATAGCACGTTAATCAGAATTAGCTTCCTTTAAAATATTTTATTTCTGTTATAAACCCGACAATCTATTTAAGAAATGTTATTAGCACTTAAAAGCACTTTTAAACCATGTTAAATTCTGCATAAGAAATATTTTCTTCAGTCGATACTTTCTTTCAGCACTTATAGGGAAAGAACTGAGTTGATACCCTTTCCTAAATTCACTTTCACTTGAGCCTTTGAAAGAACTAGTTTTCGATACTGCCCACCCATATCATTAAAGAACAATCAGCACCCATGGCCCTCAAATCACGTATATTTATTATCTAAATATAACACATATAAGTATTATTTTTCTCCTTTTTGAGCCCTTGAGTCATGTATGCTTCGTATCACAATTCTCAAGCTTTCATCGTAAGCCTTATTAATTTTTAACTGAAAGCTAAGATTTTCACTTACTTTATAATCATACTAATCATGGCACTATTTAAGAATCCAAATATTGCAAGACTGAAAGTGAAATCACAAGATTTGGCAGCACTCAGTTAGTTTCTCTATATTTTTCCTTATTGCCTATAGGGGTTTACGCTCTTTTTAAAACTCAGCCTGCTCCTCCTTTCGTTGGAGTTTTATTATTAACTACAACAGCAACAAGGTCAGGACATAGGCCATGGATGGCACTTGTCTTTCTTTTTAAGAATTTGTTGAGCAAAGATGAAAAGCCATCTGTGCTTTCTGACCTGTACACACCACCACAGCATTCCTCAAGTATCCATCATTTTGCTGGCAGTTTGTCTCAGGAAAGAGCGCATGTAGAAGGAAAAGGTAAAGGAAAAAGTGCAAAAAAGAGACAATGCTTTTCTCCCTTGACTAGTGAAATGTTGGGCTCTGTCACGGACCAGCAGACATCGACTGCAATTTAACCAGGAGCGGGAGCTGGCTAAGGGCATGTTTACACCATGGTGAAGAGGTCTGGCACGGAGAAGGAGCTGGCTCTGGAATCAAAAGCAATATAGCCAAGTCAGCGTGCTTCTGTTTCCATGCCAATTAGTCCTGCTGAAAGGACTAATTAACCTGGAAGGAGGTTAACAATAATAACAACTGTGCTGTCTCCACCCCAAGCAATGATTTATACAAAGTTAAGAGCACCCAGAAGCTCACAGGCACCACAACAGAGAGCCCACAGCTCTCACCCTGCGTCCCTTTGATACCAGAGCAGTATCCCTTCATCACTGCCCCACACACAACGTTTGTCTGGCAAAACACATGATCTAGGTCCGTGTCGATGGCATCCACCCAGGCTTGTCGGAAGGGCCCAGTGCCTCTCCTTACACACCGCACCCCTGGCCATGGCTGGGACACCCCGCCACCCCATGCCTGCCCGGGATGTGGTCCCGGCCCAGCCCCCTCTCCTGCCCCAGTGGCCTCCCACCCGGCACGGCTCCCAGGACACGTTAAGGGGCAGGTGGGCGCAGCCACACCGCCTGGGGCAAGCCGAGGAGCAGGGTAGGGCGGCCTGTCTGTCCCACCGCTGAGGCCAGGCCCCCAGGCTCTCAGTCCGGCCCGGCGTCGGGCGGGCAGCCCCCCTTCTCACCCGGTTCCAGGTAGGTCCCGGAGGGTTGCCCTGGTCCCTCTCCCATCGCGGGGATCTCCTCGCCCTCCCGAAGAGAAGGAGCCGCCTGCGGAGAGCCCCCTGCGGGGGCGGCAAGGGGACACCCCTGCCTCAGGGCGGGTGCCGCGGGAGCCACCACCCCCTGATACCAGCCCCGGCGAACCCCGCTCCCCACGGCACCCCTCCCCGGGCTCTCCGCCGGGGAGGGGGAACGGCGGCGCCCTCCCCTCCCCTCCCGGCTGGCGGGAAGGCGGCGGGGCGTGCGGCGGCGTGCGGGGACGGCGGGCGCAGGGGAGGGAGGGGAGGGAGGGTAGGCAGGCGGCCGGGCTCCGGCGGAGGGAGGCTTCCTCCGGGGCTCGGCGGCGTCCGGCCGCGGGGTGGGCGCTGCCGGGTGCGCGGGAGGCTCCCGCGGGCCGGGCAGCGGTGCCGGGGCAGCGGGTGGGGGATTGTTGTTTTATTTTTTTTGGGGGAAGGGGGTGGGAGGGGGACGAGGACTGTCGCCTCCGCCTCTTCCTCAGCGGCAGCTGGGGCAGCCGAATCGCGGCGGCGGCGGCGGCTGCTGCTGCGCGGAGAGAGCACGGAGCGGAGGGATGTGGGGCTTTGGAGGAGGCAGGATCTTCGGGATCTTCTCCGCTCCCGTCCTGGTGGCCGTGGTCTGCTGCGCCCAGAGGTAGGAGCCAGCGTACCCCGGCGGCGGGGCGGGATGCGTTTCGCCAGGGGAACAAGCTGATGCGCTCCTTCCCTCCCCCGTCCCTCCGCTCCTCTCCCTCCGTCGCCCCCGTCCCCCTGCACCCCGTCCTCTGCCTCCCCTGCCTGATTCCCACCCCCCTCTCCGTCTCTCCCCCCACAGTGTGAACGATCCCGGCAACATGTCCTTCGTGAAAGAAACTGTGGATAAATTGTTGAAAGGCTACGACATCCGCCTCCGGCCGGATTTCGGAGGTGAGTCCCCGCTGCCCGGGTTCGCCGCCCGGAGCTCCCCCTTCCCCCGCGCCGCCCCGGGGCTGCAGCCGCTCCCGCACGGCGGAGCCAGCTCCCGCAACCCCGCTGCCGCTGTCCCTCTCGCCGCCAGGTCCCCGGTAACGGTCTCCTCTGCCCGCAGGTCCGCCCGTTTGCGTGGGGATGAACATCGACATCGCCAGCATCGACATGGTTTCCGAAGTCAATATGGTGAGTAGCGGGGTGGGGGGAGGGCGCCCAGCCGGCGCCGGGGCTGCTGCCCGGCGGGTCACAGCCGCCCGTTCCCCGTCGCTCCCTTCGCGGCGGCCGGGCTGAGCGGGTCGCCGAGCGCTGCCGTCTCCACCTGCAAACTTTATTTCCCCTTTCTCCCTTTCCCCTCTCGCTGCCGTCGGCCGCCTCCTCCGCTGGTATGCGTTGTCCCGGCCGAGTCCGGGGGTGCCGGGCCGCTTGAGCACCCCCGCCCTGACCTCCCCGTTCCTTCACCGGCTCCGCCGGACCTCCGGAGCCAGCCGCGGCCCCGCAGCCCGCGGGGTGCGGAGCAGAGCGGTCTGGTGACAGACGTCGACGGTGTTACCGGGGCCGGTGGCGGAGGGCCGCGGCCGTCGGCATCTCCCGGCTTCTTGCGCGGTTCGGGCACCCCGGGAACGCAGCGTGACGGTGGCGATAAACTCTCGACATGTGCGAGCGTGTCAGTGACTGTCGTGCATCCCGAGCCGGCGCGATTGCCTGTGGGCTTCGGGGGGAACTGTAATTTTGCTGTGGCAGAGGGATGGTGTTCGGGGCTGCCAGGTTCGCTGGGAAAGAGGCAGGTGTTCGGTGCGGTTCTGCCGTTTGGTCCCCGGGTCTGCGCAGTTTGGGGTTGGAAGGTAGAATGGCTGTTTCTTGTCCTAATCCTACGTCTGAGGTGGGTTTTTTTTCTTTCATGCTGCTGGGCAAATGACTTACTCTGCCTGTATCTCGGGTTGTTCCTTTCGCAAACCTGCGGTGAAAAGGCCGGTCTGCTCTGCAATTCTGTAGTTATATTTACGGCATTAAAAAGAAGAATCTGGATGTTTGGAAGCTGAGCTCCTTCCAGTAAATAGGAGACTAACACCAGCACCCACCTTTCCTTCACTGCACTGTTGCGGTGTTACTAGCTAGCACAGCATGGCTTTACACGCGGTCTGTGTGTTTTCCTTAATCCTCCCCCTTCTTTCACCCACTTCACTCAAAATTCTCGGATAGAAACTTTTTGCTCTACTTCCAGTCTTTTAAAAAAAAAAAAAGGCTTTAACGGAGACGTGGTTGCCTGTCTGCAGTTGAAAGTGCTCCCGCTGTCTTTCTACTCATTCAGGAAGGACGAATAAGACGGCTCTCACTTTTAAGAGTTTAGTTCAGGCTTCCTGCAAATTCAGGCAGCAGCTGGGAGACACCTCATATATTCCACAGACTTTTTCTTTTTGTACCTGTAGGATTCCTTCTACAAAAAAAAAAAAAAAAAAAAAGAGCTGAGTCTTTGATGAACAATTGAAAACCTGACTTACTATCCCCAGTGCCACCTTCCCCACCTTTGGCTGTGCTCCACACTTAGGGAAGCGCTAGATTGCGCATTAAATTAGTATATAACACTTTGTGTATGTGAAGTGTCACATAGGCAATAAATATCATTGAAAGGCAGACTAAGATTGGAGAGAACACGATGGTGCTTTTCATGCCCCCCAGCCCCCAGCTGTGGGAAAGCCAGTTAGGTTTAAATAACAGCTTGTCCAATCCACTATAGCAGGGATGTAAGGAAAAGTAAGTAATTACACTGCTTGTTGTTCTGCTAGACTGGGTAATTAGATCTTGAATAAGAGAAGAGCTCCTCAAGAGGATGGGTGCCATCCCCTTCTTTCCCTTTAGTTTCTAGCTGGCCCACAAGTCAATGCCCGTGGTTTCCCAGTAGTTGCCAGAGCTGTAAAGAAGAGGGGTTTGTTCCCATGCCCTCTCATGGGGCAATTCAGAGTTTGAAAAGTATCAATATAGATCTTGCAACAGAAACAAATACATGTTTCTGAAGGGAGTTGCTAAAGTACTATTGTTACAAAAACTGTGTTAATCTACTTAAGGAAGAATGATCAAAAAGGGCTTCTGGTTGGTGAACACCTTACTACAACTGGACTTTGAGCTGAGCTTGTCTCCTCTCCCTGTGCAAGAAGGAATCTTTGACTAACCACAGCTATATTCAAGTATTGAGGTGGTTGCTTCCACTTGTTTTGGGTAACTTTATACTGATCTGCAAAGATTTTTGAGTCAATATCAAGAAACAATGAATAAGGTTGAACCGAATGATCTTTCCAAGATTACTGAAGTATACACTCCAAGATAGTGATTTGGAAAGGGGAAAAAAAGAAATCACAGTTTGTTTGAAGACCTGAGGCATCGCTCTTGAACTTCATGCTGGTTACCAACTAAACTTTTAATCTTTGACATGTTCTTTCATTTAATTCTAAGCAGATATTGTGAGTATTGACCTTTAGCCTCATCAGCTATTGAAATGTCTTACAAGAATTTCTCTCTATGAACTGTGGTATGTGGACATTAATTCCTTTAATTTAAATCTAGACATTGGTGTAACCTTTTATAAATTAACTTGTTAAAATTCATCTCTATATTAAAAATAAAATAACTAGAGAATTAAAATTCTTCCATTTTATGAATATAAATAAAAAGTTATTACAGAAAGCTTTATTATACTGCTTTATAGGCAGCCTGTAATGTAGCTTTCAGTGATATGACAATTCTTTGTAAGAAGAATTACAGCCTGTATCATGCTCTCTTCTATTCTTAATCAAACTGTAGGCTTATATATAATATATTCCTCTATGGATCTTCAGTTACTAGTTATTAATTTGGCTTTCCAGCATTAAAAAATATATATATATTTGTGTATTTTTAGTCTTTCTGTTGCAAGTTATTAAAAATCCTTTGCCCTCCGAGCATCCAAGCTACCTGTAGCTATTTTTTTAGAACAGACTTATTGAATAGTAATGTCCATCTTTGTCAGATTACATGGAACAGTTCAAATTTTTCTTTACTTTTGATGCTGAAATGCTAAACTGGATCAGGAGGGCTGATGCAAGTATCATGACTGCGCAGCATCAAATTGTTTTACTGAAAAGTTTTAAATAAGCAGTTTCTATCTGATCTCATATAATCTTGAAAATACTGAGTAACATTATTGAAATTGTTCCTCTGCTATACTGTTTGTATCAGACTCAAAGCATTAAACATTTCTGAAGCAAAAATAACATGCTTTGATATTTATACCTTGAGTTACAAGTATGGTAGCAAGAATGATTTAAAGAAGTGGTATGGAAGAAATGCATTGTTCAAGGAAGGGCTGCAGCCTGTTAATGACCTACATATAAACATATACACATATATAAATATACAAGTAGATCTCCATATGTGCTTTATTTCCCTGCTTTACCCGGTCATGCTTTCTCATTATTATTTGGCCATTTCACAAATTATACCCATAATTGGGTACTTAACCACCTACCTGTTTTTGTGCATACCTCCAATAATTGCATTTAAAACTGCTGCAAACGCTTGTAAAATCTATGGTAATGTACATCTCCAAACAAAACACCAATCAATAATAACAGAAATAATACTGAGAAAAATGCTGTAAGTCGTTTTGCAAATAAAGGGTATGGAAGATTACTGTTGTCAGATTTCAGTAATTTAGCTTTGTAATTGATCATTTGACATGATTTGGGTTAATTGTGTTCTGTACTTGCTGTGTTTTAGAGGTATCTTTTGCTTACATGATGTACATTGAACAAGAAATAGTTCCCATGCTTTTTACTACTCTGCCAGCCCATTTCCAGTCTGACAGTATCCACAGTTTGTAATGTTTTTACAGGCTGATTCTTGTTCAATATTTGGTCTGTGAATCAAATGCGCTAATTCCAGGCGTATAATTTTCAAGCACCCAAATACTCCTGCAGCTTTTTATCCTTAGGAAGTTAAATAATCAATATGCTGAGTCTCCAAATAACCCCCTCTTTATACTCGTCATTATAGCTGTAAGACTAAGGTGCCGTGCTTTCATTTTCCCATCATTTTAGGATGTAGTTTGTAGTTTATGGGAGGCAAACCTATGAAGTGGATAGAGGAAACGAGGGGATCAGTGCAAAAATGGACCTTTCTCCTTAGAGATAATGTTTTGCAGAGGATAGTACGATCTCCTGTAAGAAAGGAAACTTGTGCTACAGCTCTCTAAAGTGCTGTTTGCTTTCTCTTTGTGTATGGAGGGGACTTCAGAATTGTTCAAAGGCTCTAATTTTGATAAAATTAAACTCAAACCTGCAAAACCCAGGAGGCATCATTGGCTAGACAGTCATCCTGCTGTTTTGAGAATACTGTACTTGGAAAATTAGTTTGACATAAAGTCAGACCATAAAATTAGGAGTTGTTGTTTTCTGAAAAAGATGTAACCTGTTCTATGCTAACATTGTCATTTTTCATTTTTACATGTTCCATTATACAACTGCAAGTATGCATATGGACTTCATTGGGTGCCTGCTGAATTTTACAGCAATTTTGACATCTTTCTGACAAACTGTGTTTTAGATGCTGCTCTAAGGTCAACTAAAGTTCTTACTCACTGGAGGCAAATACTGTCTGTCTACTTTCCTCAGACAGCAATGCATAAATAATTATTTTTAAGTGAAATAATTCTTACTTCACCTGAAGTACTGAAGGTGTAAGACCTCTGTACTTCTGTTGATGAGATTTGGCACGTCTTACTTTAGATGTCTATGGAATGGGATTCAGTTCATGTAAAGTGGGATGTATACAATTTGGTGTCTGAATAAGTGCTGGGTTGCTAAGTTTTACAGCTGTAGTTAATGGGGATCTATAACAGATTGCTTAGGCAAAGGTGTCGACTGTCATTTTGGCTTCATGGCATCGTACTTGCAATTTCCACTCCAGGTTGGTGCAAGTCCCTGGCCATGTCTGTGTGCTCTGTGCACATGTGTTAGACTGACACCAGCTCCTGAAGCTGAAATAACTGAATCTTATTCTTGTCGATACGGGTGATGGAGTCCAGAGAGCTATTTATCTTAAAATAAAGACAACACTGTAATAGCACTTCTTAGATACTTAAAGCACTTCCAGCTGTCCTGTTTGGACTCCAGATGCCTCTCCAGAAGGGCAGGGGACTCCTATAGATCACGTGCTGTACCTGCCAGCTCTGTGCAGAGGTCTTGCATACTCCAGAACATCCAAAATGGCACCATGGAACCCTTGCTTAGGTAATAATTGTTCCCTAGGTGTCCAACCAAAAAATTCAGCCTTCAAGCTCCCTCTGGAACCAGGAGGATATAGACACTATGTTAGAAGATAGCTTAAACATCTGTGTGGGTTTTTGTTTGGTTTCTTTGTTTGTTTTTTTTAAAGATTGTAGGATTTGTCCTTCTGAGAGGTGTCCATCTTTCCTGAATGGCTGTGAAGTCAAGGCAACTTGGTTGGTCTTTGGCTGCAGCTAGACGGTGTAACTTAACCTATGTTTCCTGTTGAAAACGTAGCTTTTTATTTCCTGCCATAAACAGCTACTTTCCAAGTACTTTACAAACAGAATCTCAAAGTTACCTCATGCAGGAAACCATAACGAGTTGTGACATACTTTGCTTTGAAGATTCAGATGGAGAAATTAAATGAGTTGTACTAATAGAGTGATTACATAATCATTTTTATTGCAAACACAAGTTTTCTAGCTAGAGGATTCATGTGTGCAGTGCTTATAACTTGAGCACAAATCACAACAGTATAAAATAGAATATATACTGATTTTTGCTTTTATATATTTTATAATTTAATGTACACAGTGAGGCGACTAGATCATAATAAATAGATACATCAGACAAAGCATCTAAATCATTTTGTGTGTGTGTGTGTGTATATATATATGTATGCATTTGATAGATGAGAAAAAGAAAACAAAAAGAAGAAGAAATAAATATTGCTCAAGAAGGGAAGCATCTCCAGAGGCCAGTGTAGCCCTGCAGTGCTATCACTGTGCGGGTGATAAGCCAGCAGCCGTCCACAAAGAGATGGCAACAGTGGGCACTGCTCCTGGAGGACAATCTATCTGAGTAGCTTACCTGCCTTCAAGTTGCCAGCTGGCAACAAGAGCATCCTTCCTTCTAATCCTCTCTTTCGTCCCCTTCTGTTTTTCTTCCTCAGGACAATACCCATGAAATCCCCCAGCCTGCCTGCCTTTGTCTCTCCTCTCCTGTCATGTTTCATAGTTCCTGTTGACAGAGCTCGTAGCAGACGGTGTGATAGGGGAATGATTCCTGTTTGACCAAGGGAAATGATGACAGGCTTCTGCTTATCCGCAGAGGAAAGCGGCTCCTGTGAAGGGGAGGAAATACCTGTCTGTGCAGAGACAAGGAGGTAGTTAATGTTACTGCAAGGTGGCAGTAAAAGCCAGCTCCAGCTGCCAAGGTTGAATCATCCCGACTTGGATGATGAAATATATGCAATCTGTGATGACATCAATTTGGAATAAATGCAAGCATTTCATGGGACAAAAAGGGAATTAGAAATTATGTTTACAAATTAGGAAAATGGCCCTAAATAAAGAAGGGGCAAGCACAAAGTACTGCATTTTGTAGGGAAGGAAGAATCCAGTATTTAAAATGAGAAAGAATTGGCTAAACAGCAATGCAGAAAAACAAAAGATTGTGGAGGTTTTACTGGACCAGCATAAAGCAAGTGAAAAAGTTAATGCCAGTCACAAGTGCAATACAATTGAAAAAGGACATATCCTACTCTTTAGTAGGTAAATAGACGTGTCATTCATGAGACACAGGGATTTCTCTGTCCACCATTAGTGAAGCCTGAGCAAGTGTTTTTGCACTGGCTTACCTGGAGATGGAAATGAGCAGGAGGTATAAGTAAGGAAAACAAATGTGTCTAATTAAAATAATTAGAAAACAGGGCATATGCAGCGATGTTGAAGTAAATGGGTTGGTTTGGCACTGAAAAATAGAGTAGAGAGAGGACATAAATTTCCCAGTATTTAGGAAGCTATGGCGAGAGTAGGATGCTCTTTAAAACCAATTGAAGTAAGATCTGAAGAAATTAATTAATTGAATTCAGATTAGTTTTCAGCTAGCTACATGTGTTGTAGCATCTCCTTTGTTGCAGGTTTTCAAGAAGAGTCTAGAAAAATACCTCTTCCAGTGGTGTGGCTCTTGCCTCTGGAGAGTTTGGGCTGGCTGGTGCTTTGAGATCTTTTCCAGCTCTGCATTTCTGTGAATCCATGCTCTGATTTAATTATTATTTTCTGTCAGTGCTCCCCTGAGTTGTTCGCACACACGTGTCTTGGTGTGGCTACAGTTTTCCCTGCTGGTTTTGTGCTGATGCTGAGGAAGATCAGGAGGCTTTCATAGGTCGTTTGTAATATATGCCATTGCCATAAAGATATGCCATGCCCTCAGAGATGTCATTAGTTGCCAGCGTTGTGTCTGTATCTTTGTTGTGTTCTTGGTGTCATTGTACTGATTGCAACAGGCATCACATGTGTGTCCCTTTCATAAAAAAAAGGGGAAAAAAAAAGAAAAAAAAAAGAAGAGTTGTAAAGTACAAGGTCAGGACTTCTGTCCATGTAACCATAAGTAAATTTTTACCTGTTGACAGCCTTTCATCCTGCTCAAGTAATGAAGAAGTACACCAATTCAAGTTATCCAACTGGAGTGGAAAATTCATAGGAACCGTATGGATTTATACCTACTCTCTGCCTAGCAATTTTTCCAATTCCTTTGAAGGCAGAAGAAAAGAGAGAAAGCAGAGTGATATTTATATGAAAATTTTTATTCAGGCACTGAGTGCTTATTCAGATAATGTCTGTAGTCATACAGAAAGCTTAGCAATTGGAAAAGGCATGGCAGAAAATCTCATGATTGGCAGAAGACAGCGTACAAGTGCAGGAACATCCATGACACATCTGATTAAAGGTGCATTCAGCCAAGTGCCCTGACTGATTCTGACCGGTGGTGGATGCTTAAGGAAGAATAAAATAAATGTGTACTGATTCTTCTCCAGTGTACTCTTGCAATCTCCAGTGATTAGTGACTTGGGACTCTCCAAGTCTCAAGACTCTCGGAGAAAGTGCTTCTTGTTTAGGTGTCATGAGAGCATTAGGATCATTTACTGATGATACACTTTTCCACACACTTTTCATTTTAACAAAGATATGATTATAGAAAGAATTTAAACTCAGGTAATATAAATTGCAATCCATCAGTACTGAAGGATAATAAAAAATTTCTGTGGAAGAGGTTGAGTAATATTTAGTTGCCATTAGGGGTTTTAGCTTATCCAGGACAAACTTTCTTTTTTCTCCCCTATGACACAGTCATAAAAACTAGCTGGAAGAAGAATCATTTCAAAAGGAGAGCTCATTTACTATTTGTAATTGAATTTCACAGTTCTTTATAACTACAGCGATTGGGAGGAAAAAATCCCCAAGTCTAAGCATGTCTAATTCATTATTCACTATTACGAATTTGAACCAATAATTTTGGCAAAATAATTTGTTCTCTCAGCAGTTAGGAACCGGTTACAGGTTGCTGTGATAATGTAACCTGCAATATGAATGTAATATTGCATACAGCAGAGAGGGAAGGTGAAACAGCTGTGCTGGGAGGTCTGCAGTTACAGAGGATAATTGGCAGTTCAATAGCACTTAATGACTTTTTTCTTTATACTAATATGAATGTTGAATTTTCATTAGTTCATGGGTATGTCTCCGTGGCACAATACAGCACTCTGCAGAGATGCCAGAAGTACCTCTGGTGCAGCTAGTACTGTTTCTGGAAGCTGTGAAGTTATGTCAATATGGAGCGCTCTGCGGGATGGTTGTGTCAGTGGGAGCTGGGTCCTTGAATACCACTTGTTTCACGAGCTTTAAATGGGTTATCCAGCCTGTGACCAGCATCCCGCTGGAGCTGGTTGGCAGGCCTCCCTCTAACAAAGAGAAGCATTTCTATGAGACAATACTTTTTATTCTAAAACAGGTATTTAAGATAATAGGATGACTGGCCCTCCAGCAGTGTCTGTCTAGAAGTGCTAGCAAGGTAATGGGACGGAGAAGACAGTGAGAAGAGTTGACTGTCCTAGGATAGGTGCTCAGTCCTTAGTTAACATTGGGATGAATTCCACCTGTTGTTCCTCTTTGTCCTGCCTTTTCAAAGGTGAGTAGAAGACTCTGCTGAACTGGTACACAGTTGATATTTAGCAGCACTGGCAGGTTAATGCCTGTGAAATTCTGTGTACAGTTTGAACTATGGAGGATTTTTCAGGTAGATTTTGTCTGAGTCCTGTACTCAAATATATGTAGGACAAGGAAGACAACCTTTAAAAGCAAGCTCAAATCCAGTGATCAGTAATAGCTCATCCCTTACTCTTCTAATTGACATGTTTGATAGCCCCACTATCATGCTCTGCTGTTCGGCTAACCCCCAAGTTACCTGAAGTGATTTGTTCCCTGGAGTCACACGTGGCTATTTCCTGATCACATTGGGGATATTTTTAACATCTCCCATTCAGGTGGTTACTTATTCATTATAGGCTTAGGATGTGAGGTCATTGCTTAGTTATAATGTTAAATGTTGTGGTGTAATCCAATTCACATACCATATGAGCTTGGTTGGTCAGGGGCCTTCGCTCTTCAGGACTGGGCTGGTGCAGCACCAATATGTTGAGGTTTTCCCCTCCCAGGAGCTGAATTTTGTTAGGTGAGGAAGCTGAGTCCCTCTCACATTTTTCAGTAGGGAAATAAGTCTGGAAGAGTAAGAAATTACATCTGTCAGACTCGGAGCGCTAAAAGGGAAACTAGTGGAAGCTGTTTTTCTGCTTAATCAAAAGTTGTTTTGTAAGCAGAAAGCTATTTTTCTTGGTGGTTTCCAACACCACCGTGCCTTTTTAAATGCACTGAAATGTTGAAGTTGAAAATAATAGACAAGATGAAAATGCATTTAAATTCTGAATTTTAGAATACACCAACTCAACATGTGAGTACTGAGTAATGCAGTAAGTCTTGTTGTTCATTAAAGATACAGGAGGTGAACTCGAGCCTTTTTTTTGGTAATACAGCACAGTGATATGTCTGTGTTTCTCTGCACCAGCAGTGATTTGCTTTACCTTCTGACCTCCTGAGCTATTCAGATAATGACACTTGGCTTTCTAAGCGTTTTCCAATCATGTAAAATAGACTTTCTATTTAGATAACAAAAGCAGCTCCCAAACCAACTGGAATTTTGCATAGCAAAACATTAACAGAACTTGCAGAATAGATATGACCCTTGATCTTTTTTTTCAGAAGGACCCCAAAAGCTAGGGATCTGCTAGATTCAAGACTTGTGATGCTTCTGATAATCTGAAGACTGTCAAGATATCTGTGCTCGAGCGTGGTGCTGGAGCTCAGGCGTGCACCCACTGCATGCTAAGTGTGAGCATGGATTTGGCCCAGCATTTTCCCAAATTATGCTTGAGTACTCTGAGGTGGTTAACACGTGGGGTCCATTCTCTGCAGGCAACTTGGATGCACCTGCTTGTGCTGTGAAGTAAGTAAGTTTGTCTAGATAGTAACAAACTGTACCATGCCACTTGTTCTTTGGGCGTGAAAACTCCCTGGCCCACGTTATTCACTAGGCAAGATATATCCAAAAAGTGCAATTCATTGCATGCACGTGAAGTTACATAGTCCACCTTATCTAGTGAGAGAGCTGTGACTCTCCTGAGGGTGATACATCCTTTCTGTCTGGTGGTACCTATATTAGAACATAACTCACTGCAGTGAGCTGGCTTCTTTCCATTCTTCATACTGGGGCCACAGCCTGGGCCAAATGTCTGTCTGTTAGGCTTCTGGACACAGGTGAGATGAATGCCACCTGCACGTCCTCTTGACTCAGCCCTGCTGTCAGACCTCTTCCAGAATATGTTTTCTAGGGGTAATACATGGAGGAAAATTCTCTGCACACTGGGTAACTGCTGTTGCAAACTTGTTTCTCAGGGATGACCTCTGTCTCTTGGTTTTGTTTGGCTTCATACCTGTTGGTACTGACTTGTCACACGGTTAGAAAGCTGCATGTTAAGCTTCATGACAGAACAGAAAGCTCTGGTAGATAAGCGGTAGATCACAGAGAGGAGAAGGAGCTTGAGGCAGCATCCAAAACAGCTGCGCCAGGTATGTAACACACACTTAAATCCAGATGGAGACGTCTACCTCAGTTTAGGCAGCTGATCGTCTATCTATAGAGTATCAGAGTCCCTTACGCGTCCTTCCCTAGGCAACTAGAATGTAGGTGCAAGTTTATTGTCTAAATGAGCTGGACTGGACTTGCCCTTTACCTCATGTGACAGAGAAAACAGGTTGTCCTTGGGCAGTAAGGTATTGTGAAATGTGAAGAGAAGTAGTTAGCAGTATCTGTGTGTTAGGGTGATGAACGAGAGGTGATTAAGAAAAATCAATTTTAAGGAGGAAATATTTAATTTCCTTTTATTCAAAAAATGGTGTCTCCTTTGGCATTTCTTCCATTTTTTCTTTCTTCAGAAAAATGGTTGTGGTAGGGAATAGATTAGTTTTTTAAAAAATTCTGATTATCTGCCTACAATTTTTTTTATAACTGTGCCCCTTAAATGGACAGGAGAAAAAAAAAAAGAGAAGGAAAAGGATGGACAGTGAATTAGAAAATGCATTTAAGGTAGTTGATCAGCTTATCTTTCCAGTAGAACCACTTTAGTCACAGGTTCATATATTATTAACCCGATTGTAAAGTACTGCATCAAGGTTGATACTGTACATCTTTCCTGGCACACCCATTTATGTAGTCTTGGGTGCCTTTTGAATTGGATCCTGCTGCTGCTGTAATTTGGAAAGGGAAGTCAGAAGTTTATCCTGTTATCCATTAGTGAAGTATTTCTTTATCTTTACATTATAAAAAATATAATCTCAACCTCTGAAGAAGATCCTTTTTCTTAGCCTTCCTAAGGAAATAATCTAGCCCTAACACTCTCGATGTTATCCCTTTCCTTCATTAATCACATCTAAAATTATTTCGTTTATAATCTTGCCTTATATTCTCCTAATTTACCCACAGAGACATATGTATAACGTTGGTTAGTAACCTGCTGGCACAAAGGTTTCTATGTGTGCGAAGTGGTTTCACTGAGAAAAGAATTACTCCACTCAGATATAAGTATACCTATTAATTCAACTGCTGGTGCTCACTGAAAAGCTGTCTTTAAGACAGAAGTCATCGTCATTTGTTACTACTTCTCCCACAAAGTCCCTGAAAGATTTTTTTTTTTTTTAATAGCTGAAGAAAGTGACCAAATCTCACGAGACTCCTGCATGGATCCTTCACAACTTTTTCTCTCTTCCCTCTTGACTCTATTCTCATCTGTTGTGCTCTAAAGCAGGAGGCTGCATTCTTCTCGTTGTTATTTTTCTAGTCCTTTTCCTAAGGTGTGTAGTCTACCAAAAAAAAAAAAAAAAAGAAGAAGAAGAAAACCCCCGCTGTGGGAAAAGTAGATCCCTCCCTCTCCATGAAAACACTGCTAAATTAAGCTAAATACAGATGTAGCTTTCTGTTTCCTGGTACACAATTAGCTAGTCTTTCTGAGCCTGACTGTAGCTGGTGCTTGCTACTGCATAGAGTGGTAATAAATGAGTTCTAAAATTCATTGTAACACTGTATGCTGTTTTATAATATTTATAGAGCAGTGCTGAATGTCCTCAACACATTAATATGTGTGGTGGCATGGTGGAATCCCCTATGTCTCTTTATGCATTGATATGTTTTTGTGACCTCCTTTGTGATAATAAAATCAAAGCAAACCTGAAATAGAATGTTTTGATGAATCTATGCTTAATGGCAGATCACTTCTGAGGAATTCGATTAAAACACAGCAATAATGCAGTAACAATGCTGAAGATTCAGAAGATGGATTTAGTTAATTCCTTCTGGAGGACACAAAATGAAATACTGCCTTTCAAAGATGAGTGATAAATCTTCAGATATATGGAAATAATGTGTGTGAAGAATTGACTAGATGTAATGTTGATGAAGGCAATCAAAGGATGAAAGTGTCAGGGTTACTTTTCAATCTGTCATTGAACTGTGGTCATCTATCACTGCAGCGAGATTTTGTCCTGGCTTCTACTGAGACTACCAGTATATTTTCATCTTTTTCTCCCTGTTGTCCCTTGCCCAATCTACATGTCTATTACTCTCAGGTCATCTTTTTGTCAGACGTGTGATATTTTTTCATCAGTTCTTGCAGCACAACCACCCCACTGCCACTTAGGCTTTTTCATACTCTTCAAGATGCCCTTGCCTACAGCTGGCTGCCCTGCCTCATTGCTCAATGCTTGGCTTCAAATCCTTTTCTGTGTCTCCTTTTCTGCTACTATGGCATGGCTGTCAGTATAGGAATGTTAATTTATTTGAAAACATGAAGGGCTTATTTTTAATGATACTGTTATGCTCTTTTCTTTGTTTATTTTGACTTGAGTAACACAAATTTGTGCCATATAAATAAATATATCAAATCATTAGAAGACTTGAGGGGCCAGATTTTCTGCAAAGAAACCTTCTAGTTATTTCAACCTGAGCTTTTGCTGTAGTGATCTTTACTATAAATTGACTGTCTCCATTGGAGCTAGAGAACACAGGAAAGGAAGGCAGTGATGGGGGCTTGTTAAATTTTGACATTACTATAAGATCATAGTTGAGTGAAAATTCAGTTTTATTTGGTTCTCATTTCTCATCAGGGACAGGGTGTGTTTATTGTTTTTCACAAGAACCATTGGTTCAGTAGGAGTTATTCAGAAGGAGTTGTAGTCTCCACGTGTTCAAAAACATGTATTCAATATTTCTCCAAGACATTTTATTGATTGACTGAAAAAAACTCCAGAGGAGACTATTTTAGCATATTATGTCATATCAGATTTCTGAGGAATGCATTTTCCTTTCCTTTCCAGGGAAAACGTGTCAAATTTGGCTATTATATACAGTGGTGCAATTTCAGCAGTGTCAAAGAGAAGAGGTTTTGCCCCATCTTCTGTCGGCTGTCACGCAGACTGGCAGAAACAAAGCAATCTCCTGCTGATGCTGATATCCTGACCATCAGCTTATCCCATTGTGTCTTGATAGGATGGCATGAAAGCTACAGACACGCAGATCTTCACACCAAGACTAGAATTTTTAAGCAGTTAGGTTTCAGAGGCTGAATTTTTAGGTGCTTCAAAGGGAGAAAAGGGACCACATCCCCCATCCTATGTGTATTCCTCAAAAAAACTAGGACTACATCATTGTAAGTAATAGGGAGTGTGTTAAAAACAGCAGAATTATATATAATTGCAAGACCAAATTCTGAAAATACTTTGAATCTCCATTTTGAAAAAAAACCCCCTATTTTCAGATTACCTCTGTCTATAATCCCATAATCTGAATGAATTTTAGGTCTTGTCCTGCCCTCTCCGTGTTTCTGAAAGCAGCAAAACACGTAGCAGAGCCGTGGCTGGTACTCAGTGGAACAACTTCATACAGATGCAAACAGTACTACTTGTTGCAAGAATATTGGCTGAAGTTCTGAAATGCTGATGTGCTTCTAAAATTTGCCCTTCTGTCAGGATGAGCAGAAGTTTTGTGCAACAGGGTCTGTTTGATGCTTTGATGACTCGATGGCATTGTATTTCTGGAGTCCATGCTCTGCTGCAGTCCATGGTCTGCTGCAGTTCATGCTGAAAGCTGGCTCAGTCTGGCCACTTTGGGATCAGAGGAACAAGAAGGGGATTTAAGACAACTTCTCACATTTTACCCTTCAGCTGTTCTGACTGTAAACTCCACCTGATTGAGAGCTGATCAGTTCATTTTCAAAACATTGTTTTCTTAATACTTTTAAAGCAAAACTCCTGGTGAAAAATACAGAAGGAAGGTGAATAAAGAGTTTTGTTTGACTCCATGTCTGTTACCTACCAGCAGGTCCAACATAATTTTTTTCTTTGTTTCCCTTCATGGGAATAAACATACTAAAACATTAAACACTGGTAAAGGGGAGGGTTTTTTTGAAATTTTTATTCAATGATCTCCAGAGGCTCGGTGTCATTTGGAGGTAGTGTACATCCCAAAGAAAATATTAAAAGACTTTGCAGTTACACAGTTACTGCCAGACCATGAAGAAACAATCCCAGGAACTGCATTTCCTTGACATGCGTTCCTGCAAGTCACAGGAAAGGCAGGAGGGACACACTTGCAGACCCTGATGCCAGTAGTCTACTCCATGTTAGTAAACTAAGGATTTTTGGAAAACCATTTCTGGGTACTGGAAGTCCAAGCAACCCTACTGATAAATCCTTGGAGCACTTCTGGGGTGGTTTTGGCCACAGCTGGCTTGTGCTTCTTCACAGGCTTCCCAAGCACTGCTCAGGAGTCTGCGCGGGCCAAAACCACTTCTGATCCCCATCTCATCTAGCCCACAGCCGACCCTTTTGGGAGGGTGAGAAAGTCTAATAATAAGGACTCAAGATGTTCTTGCCAGATGGCCTCAGTGCCAGAGTATATGTTTAATATTCTAGTCATGTTTAACTCACTAGTAGAGACATAGCCGTGGAGTCTCTTTGAGAAATTTATATACTGACCTGTAGGCCTAATAAATTCTTTTTTTTTTTTTTTTTAATGTACCAGATGTACTGACTGTACTGCACTGAGCCTTAGTAGGCATCTTCACTAAGCTATACCTGTTGTACTTCTAAGCAGGGGTTAATTCTCAAGAGTAATTCAGAGCTGGTGAAAATTCCCCGGAGCTTTCTGTGACAAAAGGCTCCAATGATGTTTGCAGTTCAGCTTTTTCCAAAGAATTTCTTTCCAAAGGAAATCCATGAGTCAAACCTAGAGCTGATGCTGCACTGGCAGGTTGCCTCTATTGGATGAGATAGCCAACCGTGTGGATGCCATCACCCTGTGTCACCGTTGGCACCATTAAGAGCCTTTCTGTGGTGTGAACTTTCTTCCCGCTTCCCTTTTAGCTCTCCAAAGAAATACTTGCTATTCAGTGTGTGTGAGATGAGGGAGAAAATGTCAATAAAGTTACCACAGATAAAAATTTGTTTGATGTGTACTGATCAAACCAGGTATGTTTCCTTTTTTTGAATGCTGTGTAGAATTATGTTGCAGGCTTTATGTTAACAAAAGTGGGAAACTGTCTATTTTGGAAAAACGTCAGTGGAGAATGAAGCAGAGTGACATCTCCATTTATAGCTCCAATGAGTAAGATTTCCATTAAAGATTGCCTTCTGCACACTGAGCAGATCAGACTTACCTGTGTGCTCTTCAGGCCAACCTTTGGGGTCCACAGGGTCTGATTATGTCCAAATCAGTCTTTGTACTGGTGAAGACCCTGAGAGGTGAGATGTGGATAATCAGGGGCTGGAGCACCTCTCTTGAGAAGACAGGCTGAGGAAGTTGAGTTTGTTCAGCCTGGAGAAGAGAAGAGAAGGCTCAGGGGAGACCTTATAGCAGCCTTCCAGTATCTGAAGGGGCCTACAGGAAAGCTGGGAAGGGACTGTTTGTAAGGGCATGTAGCAACAGAATGAGGGGCATTGGTTTTAAAATCAAGCAGGGTAGGTTTAGATCAGACATGAGGAAGAAGTTCTTCACTGTGAGGGTGGTGAGGCACTGGAACAGGTTGCCCAGAGAGGTGGTGGAGGCCTCATCCCTGGAGACAATCAAGGTCAGACTTATGAAGCTCTGAGCAACCTGATCTAGTTAAAGGTGTCCCTGCTTACTGCAGGGGGGTTGGAATAGATGACCTTTAAAGGACCCTTCCAACCTAACACATTCCATGATTCTGTGATTCTATGAATAGTTTACAAACCCAAGGTACAGTACTGCATGTCCATAAGGGAATTGATTGCCAGAATGTCATGTTAACTATGCATTTGAAAAAATTGTGGAAACTGCTTCTCATTGTTAGGTCTCAAAGTTCCATCTAAAGGAGTTAAAGAATCTTAATGGTGTGGGGTCACAGATGAGAGGAACCATGTCCTACATCCTTCAGTAGATCAGTGGCAGACCCTGCTTTCCTGAGATATGGTCCAGTTTTTGGTGACAGGCAGGTTCTGTGCAGATCTGCAGAATGCAGTGGGGTAGCTAATGTCCACATGAAATGCTTCTGCTGGGAGTTTGTTTTGTAGTGGTAGTTCTGGTTTGGTTCAGTGGGCTGCATAATGAGTTATAGTCAGAGCTTTAGGTGCGCTTCTGGAGAGGACCTCTGGTTTGCATGCATCCAAAAGCAATGAAGCTGACCTGCTCTCAAACAGCTTTGCAGCGTAAACCAAGGTATTGTAAGGGAGAGCTGTTGGCAGATTCACTGCAAAACCACGTTCCTGGTTTGAACTGCAGTGCTAATACAGATAACTCAAAGCCATACTGACTCACATTTTTAGAATGAATTGTCATTTCATTTTGGGACACTGAAGCACATCCCCATCTGATGTGTTACTTGTTCATCACTTAATTAGCAACTAGTTGTGAAGTGGTGTCTTCGTTTTTATTCTCATTTCTCTGCTGTTTAAAAGAAGCAATGGTAAACAGGTGTAAGATTTGCTGTACCAGCTCAGACCAAATGTCTCTTAGCCCAGGATAATATCTCTGACTATGACTAATGTCAGGTGTTTAATGAATACCATTAAAAAGTGATACTTCCCTGGAAAAAATCTTCCAGCCTTGCTGATATTCAGTTCAGGAGTATTTGTGGTTGCAGTTGGCTTCTTAATGATTAAGGATATTAAAATAAATGATTGCACTTAGTTAGCTAATGTGCTCCTAGGTAAAGGATATTTCTACATATAGTTATTGGCGACATTTTCCCCTGTAGATCATATATTTACAACCCATTGTTATAACACGAGTCATCGTCGTTTTTAGTTGCGCTCGTTAAATCCCCAAAGCTGACCAGTGTTAATCACTGACATTGCAGTGAAACCTACCTCCATGCACTCATGCAGATTTCTGGAAGTCACTTGCTTTTACGAACTGTTTCCTCTGAGTGCCAGGAAACTTCAATGCACAAACAGTATATAGCACTGTGTGTACGTCTGTGACTGTAAAAGAGAAATGCTGTAAACTCTCCCCTAAATTTCTGGACTTTTCCAGTCTGGAAATCTCAAACCATCAGTTCATTTGCTATAAATTCTGCTAGTCCTCAAGAATCCTTCTGAAGTAATGTTTGAATTATGTTACTGTGAATGCAGGAAGGGAAAATCTGAATGTCTTTGGATGGATATTTAGTCATGAATTAATTTATGTCTGAGACTACTTTTCCTCAAGCTCCTTTTGCCTACAATACTGAGTTCTAGAGTATAAGGTATAGGAGTGTGTAATCCCCAAGATGAGAGTTTCTGATGACTTCAATGAACTTTAAAAAAAGAAACTGTAAAGTATTTTCAAAGCTGTTAAAATCTGTATTTTTTAATGCAGAGCAGGAATCGAGAGCAGATGCCTTATTCTTTCAAGAACTCATGACTCCTCCCTTTCAAAAAAGATAAAACTTCAGAACTTAAGTCATTATGAAATCTAGGACAGAAAATTGATTAGACATCAGGGTTAGGTATTGTATCTCATTAAATTCTTATTCCATAATAAAAGGTGGAAAACAGGATATTTTTCCTGTGGTCATGACATTCTTGAGGTATGGTTCTTAGAGATATGCACCTTTGTTAAAGAGTTGGCAGTGAGTTCCTGGGTGTCTCAGATGACACATAATCTTCTACTCCCACTACACACACAGATCTTTCACTGATATGCGGTCTTCTGAGTATGTACCTTCTCATGTTCTTCACATCATCTTCTTCACTTTTGTCTACCCTGGAATTGGTACAGAGTTTTCCAGATAAGTCAATCACCATAGCCTTAGTTATGAGGAAGAACAAGAGGAGAACAGAGGACTGGGAGACAAACAAAAGCTAATTGTCACAGCTGTTTGTGATACTGTAAAATGCTCAAATTCTTCTCCAGTGAGTTATTTCAAGGTCTTCTGAGACTATTTAGGCTAAAGTTGCTGACCAGATGGTGCAAGGGACCTTACAAGTGGCTGTGTGTTCTCCCCCTCTCCTTAACCATAGCCGCGAGCTCCAACATGGATTTCTGATACAGTCAGGAAAGATGACAACAGAGGCAAGGTGCATTTTGAGGAATGAGAGCTCTTACTCTTGTAGAGTATGAAGAACCACTGCAGAAACCTTTCAAAAGAAGTCTGGAGTGTAGAGGAGGAGGACCCCAAGTATCAGACTTACTGTGATGTGAAGTCTTCTCTTGATGTCACTTCCAGATGCAAACCATTAATTAAAGGAGCTGTGCGGGAACCAGACCATCCACTTTATATCAGTTTTATTATTTACACATTTCTTTTTGCCTAGAATAAACAAAAAAATGCTAAAATATTTCCAATAAAACATATTTTTAAAAGTATATCTTGGTACAGTCAAAATTATTTTTACCGTAACTCTGATTTTTTGTCAATTTAATATGAAACTGTACTGAAATATTTACTGAAATAATTTACTGCAACAAAACATTGATTGTCTTCAAACAGTGTTTTTTCTAAATGACATTTTGTCAAAATCAATATATTCTGGCAGGCAATATATAATTTTGATGCCATAGTACTTTTTAGCAATGTGGAAGCGACTGCAGTGCTGTTAGAATCTATTTGTGGCGCTTCTAGCAAAGTGAAAGTGTGCCTGCAACAAAAGTGGCTCACATGTGCCTGGTGAATCTCTTTAGTACAAATGGTAACATGAAGACTTAAAATAGCCTGTATTTACTTACTACCATGTAGTAACAATGGACGAGCTAATTCCAAGAGTGCCAAAACATATTGAAACAAAGTTTTTGTTTTTATTGTTATTTTAGACAGCACAGGTAACACCAGCATTTTAGCAGGTGATGTTCACACCTTTGCTTTGTAACCATATTCCATGTCACCCTCTAGCAAATCTCTGCCTTAAATCAACTTACTAGATAGAGCAGGGATTTGGACTCGATGACCCTTATGGGTCCCTTCGATCTCAGAATATTGTATGATTCTATATAGTTGTTTTAATTTTTTTTTCCATCTTCTTTTCTTAAAAGGCTTCCAGTGGAACAGTTTAGTCTTTCATAGTGGGACCCAGTTGCATCAGAGTCTTTCAGAGAAGCCAACATTATGTACCTGTTAAATATTTCTCTGAGGATTTATAGTTAAAGTCAATCCTGACAAACTGTTCTCACAGGACAAGTTATGAATATACCCTACCAGGCAGATCTTTATGATCCTTTGTAAAGTTGCATCCACTTAACAAACGTCTTGATTTTAGACTATTATTTGCTCTGTTAAGTTAGCTGAATGAGTATATGAAGAATCACAGAATCAAAGAATAACTACATTGGAAAAGACCTCTGCCATCAAGTTCATACCTGTTCTCTGCTAAACCATATCCCAGTGTGTGTCAAGTATTTGGTCCTTCTCACTTTGGATGGGGCAGGTGCAGAGAGATGTTAGTATCTTTTGCCTGAGGAAGCACAGGGCGAGAAGTGCATTGTTAGGACTGGTCACACCATCAGTGCTGTCTGCACAGATACAACAGCATATCCTTAAGCACACTAAGCTGATGGAACTGAAGTGGAGCCTAAGTAAGTGTGTTTTCCTACACTGGCATCGTAGAAGTCATTAACTAGTGCATGCTTATATTGGGCTATTAATGCCTACATGAGACCACGAGTATCACAAAAATACTGGACTCTCAGGAGAGACCTACACTGGGGCCATAGCGGGATAATTTCATAGTCCTCAGATCCTGTTGTCATGCTTATGGTCCAAGCTCCGGAAAGCGGCTCCAGGTGTGTGCAGTGGTTGTGACATTTGTAAAGGTCATGGCATTGCATTAGACTGATTGCTGCTGGAGCAGCACGTCAGCTTCAGAAGTTAAAATAGAGACCAAATCTCCTCTTTGATGTGTTACTTGCCCATTTATTTTTGCCATAGTTTTATTTAATAGGTCTTTTTTTCACTTTAAGCATCACAGAAAGTATGTATTTTATATCCTTAGTAACATATGTAGCTATATATAATAGTGAATTATACTGAGAAAGAAAATACATACTCAAATCAAATCTGTAAGCTTTTCTTGAAGTTACAGCATTTTCAGAGCTGTCTTCCAGTGAGACCACTTGTAACAAGCAATGAGCTGCCTTCTTGCCAGAACCTCCTGAATTGCTGCCAGAGTTTCTTTCCCCCTCTTTTTGTGCTAAAACATGACACGCGTCTCAGGCTCCGGCCTGCTTCCTCTGTCATGCACCTGATGTAGCTGACAAGCTCCCTCCTTTGCTGAAATCCTCCCCTGGCCCCACATGTGTGCCTCTGTCTACAGTCTCTCACTACAGAAGGCAGACATACCATGACAATTTGTATCAATTGCAAATTGGTTGTTGGGGTTTTTGTAAGATTCTGCACATCTTGTGTTAGAATAAGATGGTATTCTACATTTCATTAGTTCAGCTGCGATTCAGTACAGTAGAACAAAGTTATGGATCTAATTAATCACCCTTCTGTAGAGTGCTACTGTTTAATTCAGATTATTCTTTTTGGCAAGTGTTACATTATATTCCTTTGCCTGTGAAATAACTCAGTGTCAGGGTGGCATCACTTAACCTTTACTAGTTACATGTGGAGAAAAATCTTCTGTTTAAATTGACTGGAATGCCTATAGCAAAATTCATCTTAGGATCAGTATTTTAGAAACAGTTTGATTTTGCAATAGTTTAATAGAAGGATACAGCAAAATAGGCAGGCAAAAACACCAACTTCAAAAATGTCTCTGTAGTGGCTACTCCCAAATGCATTAACGTGTAAAATAATTTCTAATAATTTTTACTGTATCTTAACCAATGCATTAGACTGCCAGTACTATGTGCATGTTAGGATAATACCAAAGGTACAAGTTATTTGTTTAGTAGTGCATAGACAAGCTTATAATTATAACTTGTCGATTACTTAATAGAACATTAATCATCCGAGTTTTAATTTTATATTCCTTTTAGATACCTCATAACTTAAAAAATAAACAAAGACAGACTCTGAAAATTTTACACAGATGTGTCCTGGCCTGTTACTGAATTTTTCAAAATGATATCTTGCTTTTTGTTCAGATCACGTTTCTGCTTGAACAGCTCATATGCATTTCTGTAGTGTCTGAACCACTTCTCCTCATAAGGTCGGCATTTGCCTCCAAGGTACAGTCCTGTGTTTCACTCAGTCTTCTGCAAATCCAGTTAACATTTTAGAAAGGTAAAATCATGGATAACTCTGCGTTCTCAAAGAGGAGTAAGTAAAACGAGCCAGCACTGGATGTGTTGTTTCACTCAGCAGTGGTATTCCTGTGCATTTTAAAGATTGTTTTACAGAGTATCCCACTTTCAGACCTGTAGCACCAGGACAACAAACTCCTGTTTCCATTCCCACTGTGAGCATTTTTGTTTTTTCCAAGTACTTACTTGGATAAGACAATAAGCTTTAAAAAGTGTTTATTTTGGTATTTATTTCCATTTACCCAAGTTGCTGGCTACTTTTTAATAATAAATCGGTGGGCTGCAAGTAAAATGTAAAGAAGTGGCATTGGAGGAAAATTACTTCTTCCTTCATTTCTTGTGATTTCCCTATTACATTTAAGGTTTGCAAAACCAGTGGTAGACATGTGCTTACTAGCATGTTGCAGTTAAAACTCCAAGGTATACTTTTTCACTGTTTTTACGGCAGATTCTGATAAAAGTAATAGCAACTCTAACCTTCCCCCTTCTGCCAGTTATTTTAAATGGTCTTTTATACTTTAAGAGCTTATCATAAATTTCTAATGCTAGTGTCAGTGAAGGTTGGTACAAGTTCCTTTACTGCAGTGACAGGTAGTGTATGTTGTAACGCAGTGGAGCAGCTGCTGGAGCTCAAAATAAACTGTGGGTGATTTCCAAACTCCCAGAGCAACCCAAAGAGTCTCTGGAGACCCTGTGTAGGTTTTCTGCTCTGTTAATTAAAGATGATTTCTTTAATGTGGAGAACCTACCTTATATGATAATCATTAATTCCCAATCTTTTTGTTGTCGTCTGTTGGAAGTGCAAACGTTTTCTGACTAGTATTCTTCACTTTGTCTTTTAAATGTTTTTGTCATCTTCTTGAGTGGAAGCGTTAGCAAATGCAGATTCACCTTTTGGGAATAGAAGCTATTTTAAAAGATAAAGTTATCTAGCTATTTTTATTATTTTCTGTATCATCAAGAAGCAGAGAAATGAAGAGTTGGGGGAAAAAAATTATATTCCTCCTTCAATCCTAAATGTACTGCTTCTACCAGAAATTAGATAGAGCTTGAAATACTTACTGTCCCCTAGAGCCACCAGATTGAATCAAATTGAGATTACTGAAGTTTCCCAGTTACTGCATTTGAGAAATGGCAGAAGGATCTGGTCACTCGGGTGGGAGTGAGGCACGAGTGCAGAGATGAAGGACTGCTCCCTCCTGGGAGCCTTCCCCAAGGATTTGCCATCAGGGGACCGGTGCCAGGTACCCCAGGATTTGAGATGTTTCAGCAGCTTTTGTTGTTTTACCCCTTGTCCCTCTTGCTGACAGCACTGCCCCTTGTAGCTGCTTCAAAGAGAGATTGCCATCTACAAAGGGAAGGCAGAAATGAAAGAAACACCCTGTACACTCTAGGACAGTGCTGTTGGTATTCCCTACTCTGTGGAGCCTCTGAAGGAGCACAGCCTGAAGGCTCACAGTTTGCAATCTGGCTGCAGGAATTTCCTTTAGGTTTATCTATTGAAAGCTGCCTCAGGAATGACATCATCCTGGCTGCTGCAGTCACACTTTTGCGTAGTCCTTTCTGCTTGGCTTCTAGTGGCATTATGGCAGAGCCATGCAGAAAGGGTGGAGAGTGAGGAGAGAGTCTTGCCAGGGTTGTTCAAAACAGGCAATGGTGTTGAAAGGCCAAGGTTTGGCATCACTGTGAGGCACAGCAGATCTAACAGCACTCCTTTCCAAATGAAAGTGGATGAACGTGCTTTTCTGACTTGGTACTGTAATTGGGGAAGAAATGCTTTTTGAAGGACTTGTTTGTGAAAAAAAATTAATAGAAACAGTTTCCAGATTCCTAGTCCATTTAAAAATACAATTTGATAAATGACCATATACTTTAAGATCAAGTGTAAAATACTTTTTGAGTAAAGTTTTATTTTTCCCTTACATTGCTCTCATACTTGGCTACCTCAAGTGTAACATGATTCTTATATACAGTGTTAACTGGCATTTAGTTTTATGCCATTTAATCTTTTTTTACATATTAAATTTTAAAACCAGAATGAGCATTCTGTAGGAAGATCGCAAACAGAAAGTAAAAATAATTCCTAATTGTTAAGTTGGAACTGCTTCCTTCTCAATGAAGGAATGGCAAATTGACTTTAGGTTTAGGTGACATCAGGTCAAGCACATGAATAATTTCTCTGACCACCCAATGCTCTCTGAAGCAACACCCTAATCCTAAGACAATCTCCCCTTGTAGATACAGGTATTGAAAAGATAAAAAAGCAGTTCATAGTCATTAGAGGAGACTTAATATACACATACCATACACATAATCTATATTATGACAGGATTTGGGGGATCAGTCAGTGTCTTTTGCCATCTCCTAGATAACGTATATAAACAAGAAAACAAATATTACTTCCTTCAGCAACACTTTTAGTATTTGTTTTGGTTTTTTCAGCCCTTACAAGATAGCTTGCTGTCTCCTCTCTCCCTGTATATTTTCCTTCAGTTTTGACCGATTCCTGAGTGTGGGTTACAGCTGAAGGGGAGTGGGGTCTGTACTTCAGGCTGACTTTGGCTCCAAGGTCAAGGCATCAGTAAATTTCACCCATTTATTAAAATTGGGACTGAAATCAAATGAACAGCAGCAGACACCTTAAAGAAAAACTTCAGGAGGGATCTGAAGCTTGAGGGCTGCATCTGAATGTCAAGACTGGAGAGCCCAGATCAGCAGGATCTCTGGGGGAAATGATTTGCACAGTGGTTTTGCAGATACTTGTCAGTACTAGTGTACAGGGAAACGGGGTAGCATTCAGATCTTCTAGTTTTCTAAACTTACTATTTAAGTTTTAATAATATCATTTTGGGTGTACATACCTATTCTGAGTTAAATGTATTTCTTCAGCACTGTTGTGGTCCTTAGCACTGTTAAATGCCTGAGGTTGGAGAAGCATTAAGACTTCTAACATTTGCCTTTGAGGAACTGATACAATCCAACACTTGCTGTCTTCAATACATTTTCGAGTAAGTGCTCGAAATCATACAGGTGACATGACCTTAACCTCCAACTGTGTAGCATGGACTTGGGGCAAGTCTGTTAAAGGGCTGCTGAAGGACAGAGACAGTGCTGGAGCAGGCAGCTGGGCTGAGAGCATCTGGTAGAAAGCACAGGGCAGAGCTGGGGGGAGGCAGTGTTCTCTTTAAAGACCAGATTCCAGATGCGAAGTATAATGATGGCTGTCCCATGTTGAAACTCATTACAAAGCTGTATTGTACTAGTGCTTGTCAGATATAAAAACAATTTGTAAGGCATTTTGCTGTTTTATGGATTCTGAGCAGTTAGAGTTCATTTTATTAAGGTTTTTGTTCTGCAACTCTAAGGGGTAGATTTATATAACTCCAAAACAAGTTTTGTTTCTTGTACCTTTTGTTTTCATGCTGAGCATCTGTGTAAAGGTGTGTATGAACAGAACTTCTTGTAGTCCTGAAGACTATGTGCCCAGAAGCATATAGGTGGGGAAAGAAATCAGAGGTGAGTAGTCAGGACTGAGAAATGTAATTGCAGGGATGAACTCGGAACAATTTCTTCATACATAAAAAAAGGAAAAAAAGTGGGTTTTTTTTTTTAAATCACAGGAGTTTGATAAGATTTACCTGATTTTTTTATTGAAGGAGTTTTATTGAAGGAATTAATTCTCATTCTTTTCTTATGGTGTTTGTTCTTTATAAAAGTTTTTATGCAGATCCTACAGAGTCCTTCTTGACATGAATTTGCAATAACGTAAGTCATAACTGAAAGAAGTCATTATACAGGCTCTGTATAAGTAAGTAAGTTTCTTCAGTCTACGATCAGGACTTCGTATATAAAAGAAAGCTCATTATTCTTTTCTGGAAGAGGGTGAAAGGATTTTATTATATAAGTGAATAGTCCTTAATTTTGTAGCTGTTTTTTCTCATCAGCTATCTACCCAGAGGTCTCAGAGATCTTTCTAGCTGTGTATTTACAACAAGCATTTCTGAAAATGTTGAAGAAGTCCAAGTTACCTGAAAGATTCCATGATTCTTTATTCTTCCTCCTTGGCCCGAGAGCCCTAAAGCTTGATCATTTTGTTTTTAATTTTTAGACACTTCATAGAGAATGGCAACAAGACAAGTTGCACTGAAAAACCTTGAGCCATATATCATTGAGAAAACACAACAAATAATTGTCCCACTGTTTAATGGTTTTATAGGGAGTTGTGAGGTCTATGTGGTCTTTATCAAGAGCATAGACAGTGTAGCTTAGTCTTGTTATTACCTGAAACCTGGCTACAATATGGTATACTGTGATTTGATGAAGGCATCTTTTGTTAAAATTGAGAATTTTATTTGTGCAATAGGCTCCCTTTTTTCAGTCAATGAAACAAGATTAAGAACCAATAGATGCTGATGTCATGTGTATTTAGAGTCAGTGTTTCCCCTTCAGTGAACTGCTAGTCATTTAAGTAACTAAATGTGTATTTATTGAACAGATTTGTAATTATACAATGCACAATGAAACTGGGTTGGAAGTCACAATCCTGCTGTATTTTTTAATCACAAAAATTACTCATTTTAAAGTATTTGGAAAATGGCTAAAGCACAGTTCAATTGAAACAGGGTTGCGAGGCATGCTTAGGAAAAACTTTGCGGTATAATGGAAAGCATAAGGGAAGGGAGAACAAATGTGACCTGGGTTATCTGCCACTTTGAGCTTGAGTATAATTTTACCAGGATGACTTAAAACCACGTATTTGATGTCTCTTTCCATTTCTTTAAAAAATAAGGGATGAAATGATAGCTACTGGGAAGTTGGAAAAGATTGTGCTTGGTGGTTGCGGAGGACTCAGTCCATATGGAAAACTGCTGCCAAGTCACTTCACAGCCTGATAGATTCTGGCATATTTAATCAAGATAATTGATTGTATTTGGGATGAATTCTTTGATTTGGATACTACAGAAATAAAGTATATAAAATTTGTGAGTTTCGACATATTAAGCTGATCCAAACTATGAAAAATTATCTCAGCGCTCAGGGTACATGACGACGGCTGCTTCTGCAGTTTTGGGAAGAGAACTTGAACATAGGCATCAATTACTACTGATGCTCCGATTTTAAAGTAAATTGGACCTTCTCTACTTGTACTGATCCTATCAGTGCTACTGCACACTCTCAAGGGACACATCACAAATCCCACTTCAGATTTTCACAAGCCAAGGTAAACAGACCGACTTTAGTGAACATCAACCTGAATTACTCATGCTCAGAATTATGAAACATTGATGTTCTGTAGCACCAATAACTTGAGGAGAAGCTGCTGATAAACAAATACATACAGGTGAAAATTTGGCATAGAAATATTATGGAAATACAAAGTAAATTGTTTACTTTGGTGACTGAATATTTTAGTTACAGGAACAAAAAGATTATTACTACATGCAGAGTTGAAGAACAGTTAATTCTGTCTAATTTCCCTAATGATAATACCTGTCAAAACTTATGTTTTAATAATTTTGTAGTTGGATTAAATGTGGCAAATGCTGCACCTGGATCTTAACTACAGAACTTGTTCTTCTGCCTTTCATTATCCCAAGGATATGTATAGTAGGTTTTTATTAAATGACTACTTGGAAATAATGCTTTGAATTACCAGGCTAGAATTTTTATGCTTTTTTTTTTTTTACTTTTACTTATGCCAGGCTGGAATTTAAATTAGTTAAGATGAAAACGTCCTCTTTGCCTATTTTGCCTTTGTAAAAAGTGTATGTAAAATAAAGATTGAGTGCTTTGAGTGGTACAGATGATTTGATAATATTTGCACTCATTTTTGTAATGTTGGGATATGGTGCAATCATTTGTATCCTGATAAAGCCTGATCAAGTATTGAGTGTTTGCCTTTGAAAATGTTCAGCCTGAGATGCCTTTCTTCACGAAGTATGATAGTAGCCCTTGGAGTGGAGCTTACTCAGCTCTCCTGCTGCATCTCATCCCACAGTATTTTCTTCTCAAAATGTTTGGTAATGTTTATTTGTTCAGTTAACAGGTTTTATTTGCTTCGTTGCATACTGCAGGTGAGAGGCATCAAAACACTACATGTGTTCTTAAAAATATATTTAAGCACCTAGCTCCATCTTCTTTAGGGAGATGTTGGCTGAAGTGAAGTGCTTTCTGAAATGGAGCGAATGATGAAAAAACCGTGGTAAAACTTGGAAGCCCTTGACTGTCAGTACTATATGCAAGCCACTGTCTTACAGCACAAGACATCTCAAAACCCTTTTTAAACTTTATGTAATTATAAAAAGGTCCAGCAATTTCCTCCACTGCTGAAATACAACTACATAGTGCCATAGGATATAGTTTCTTGTTCTGCATTTGTAATAGGTTTTGGCTTAGAGGACACTCTAAATGAACGGTGTAGTAGTACTTTAGATATGGAACATAAGTTTCAAGAGAAATCTCCTCTATTTCTGCTGCAGTGAACAAAAACTGGGTTAAAAAATGAATCCAGGGCATCTTGCCTATTTTCTTCATCTTTGTCTTCATTTTCTTTGCCTCTGCTGCCTTCTCATATCATCCCCTTTCACCAGAATACTTCTCTGACATTTCTGGAGAGCACTTTTTCATTTCCTCCCTATTGGTAAAATGCCAGACTGTTTTTCTACTAAAAGTTTTCAGACTTTAGCATTCTGAACAAGACAATGTAGGACAGCATTAATGTCCCTTTCCTCAAAATACTCCGCATTTATAAACAAAACTAGGAGGCTAATACCTTGTGCTACATTTGCAGACATCCACTTCAATACAATGAACTTCCTCAAGTCATCCAAAGCAAAACTGGTTGGACAGGCTGCATTTCTCCACAAAAGTTTAATCTCAGTTGGGACCAAGGCTTCCGAGGGTGTATCAAAAGATGCAGTGGCTGAGCTTGTTGGAGTGATGGTGTTGCTGTCCGGGTACAGCTGTCATGTTTTCAGGTCTCGGCTAGTACTGCTGTGCCATGTTGCGGTCCTGCTACTGCACAGTGGGCACAGGAGCTGTCTGTGGGACCTTTTAAACTTGCTGTTCTCATCTGTACAGTGGATTTGCTGGATTTACTGCATCTTCCTGTGTGTCACCCGCCACACAAAAAAACCTGTCCTTTCTAAAGATTCTTTTTCTCCTGCAGTCCATCAGACTACTTTTGGAGGCAGACCTACTCAAAGGATAGTCTGAATACTTTGAACTGCAGTACTTTGTGGATAGGCACTAAAATTACCTCATCAAGGAAATCTCCATATGCCAAATTTTTTCTATCAGCTTTAACTGACTATCCACTTGCATTGTTAAAGAGTCACCCTTGGCACACAACCAGGAGGTGAATGTGGGATCATTTTAGTCCTGAAGCTGGTCAGAAAGTGCCTACCCAAAATAAGTTGAACAGTTTGCATTGAACATGAGACCTTCAGTTCTGGAAATGACAGTGGGTTGTTGTCTATTGGCATGTTCGTATCAGATGCACTTTAACTGGCTTCTAAAATGACTCTCAAAGACTGATGCTTCTAACCTGTGGTAAAAAAATCAGAAGTGAGGTTCCTGAGATTTTGGAGAAGGCACCATTTACTGCATGGCACTGTTTACCCGCAGGTATTGCTTACGTTTACAGTGCTGCTGTGTCTGCCTTCTACAAGCACTGAAGCCATTAAGTTTTGTCTGTAGAAATGCTCTGGGCACAAGAATATCAGGGTTGCAAACTGGAAGTCGTGCCTTTTACATAATGATTAGTTGTACAGTAGGAAAAACACTGTCTCCACCAGTCTTCCCTGACAAACCTTAATTTCAGAGGTTGCTTCTGCCCTTCTAATGCCACTGGTTAGTAATTTACTCCTAGTGACTCCCATCTAATCCTGCCATTGCAAGGGATGGTATTCAATAATTTTTGTGGTACTTCCCCATTCTCTGTTCCTACACTCATACATCTGTCATGGTTTTATTTGAATGCAGCCAGTATTTCACCCACTTACAGACTAAAGGATTCCACTATGCCCTGTATGCAACATGATTAAAGTTAGGAGGATGTGGTCAGAAAGGAGTTAGATAATAATTTTAACTTTCAGGACTAGGACTGCACAAAACAGCTGTCAGGCTGAAATTATTTGAATATTTGCTAATCTTGCTTAATTGCTGTGTCTTGTGAAAAGTGTTCCCTTCCCCACGAGTCACAACTCCAAAATGCTGAAAATACCTTCACAGCATGATGTCAACAGGCAAAATTATCCTGGGCAGCCAATACTATAACTGCAGCTGTAGACTTGAAGTAATCTTCAAATAACCATGCTAGGGTTTCGTTAGAGACTGTGCATTGTTTATCCTCACACATTATATTCTGACACACAGGGAATCCCAAGGTTTTTCAAGCATTCTGCCAATTCAGGTCATGTTTTTTCATTCCAGAAACAATTCTCCTAAGCTTCTTTGGCTTATCTGTACAACTTGGGAAACAAACATTCAGTAGCAAGTGCTTCCATTAGTTGTTCTCACCCAGTCCACAAATGGAAAAACACTGGGTGAACTGTAAGATGACTGTTCACTGTTAAAGAGTGCCTGTTCATCTTGCAGTGAGTCAAGCTGGTGCGACACAGAGACACTTTTACAGGTAAATGTGTAATAAATGGTTTTTGCAGAACATTTCATGGTGGATGAGAAAATGTGTGCTGCGGCTTCCTTCACCTTGCACACCATTCCTGCTCAAGAGCATGCTTGTAGCCAGGTGTATGTCTCTGGTTACCCAGCAAAGAGGTAAAATCATTACATCATAATCTTCTACGATTCGGGCATCCCATTCCATCTGGAGTGGTGAGGTCAACACCAGCTCAGCAGTTGCACAACTGAAGACAGATCTTCAAATTAGAAACATGAGTTTTGACAAGGCTGTGTTCCTTCATGGGTGTTGGAATTTGTGTCAGGTATTTTGCTTATCAGTACACATGGTGCTGATGGATTGCTCTAACCCATCTTGCTGTTTCTGTTACCTCAGCGTTACCACTTGGTGATTTGCATATTTGTGGTTGCTCAGGTTCTGTAGGACCTTCAGATTGAAAACCTGGCTTGTCTCAAACCTTGCTATGCTGTGGAAATCCCAGTTCTCTGTGTTGTCCAATGCATGTTTTAAGTAGTCAGGAGTGTGAGTAGACATGGCCATTGCTGTCACCTCTCGTCACCAAATGGAGTCTCTGTGACAACTCTCCTGTCTTTTCTTACTTCCCTTACCCTGATCCTGCCCACCATGATGCCTATCTAGATGGTCTAACTTCTCTTCTGATATCAACTATCTGCTGTAGCTTTCTTCACAACCAAACACCAACTTTGTTAGGGATCTCTATTACTTCACTAGAACATTCCACAAAACTTACACAAAAATAATTTACCCAGAAGAAAAAAAAATGGAAGAGAATTGTTAGCTAACACCCAAATAATTGCAAATATCTCAGGGACATATTTTTCATAACAAAATTTTTTTCTTAGATTTTCTTCCAAATTTTTTTAAGTCAAGTCCGTGTTTTAGTGCAAAGCAGTGTGAGGTTTCACTTTGGAAAGTGAGTAGGATTTGATTCCGATATTCCTACCCTTACTCATCAGTCCTTTCACCCTTGGGATTCTGGAGGATTGTGATAGGCTTAATATGGCAAAACGAGGATATTCAAGTCTAGCTTTCCCTGCAATTTTCTTACATAACTTTAGCAAGTTGGTGCGATACATCATAATCCTTATGTGATACATTTTGCCTTAAAAGATCCTGCTTGGTAGTTCCAACTCACATGCATATCTTTTGGTTGCTTTCTTGTTCAGCAGAAAAGTGTTCTGATGTCACCCTCTCTGAAAAGTTTTTCCAAATCACATGAGGAAACTTCTGTTTTGTAAAAAAAAAATTATAAAAAAAAAAAAAATCGAGATAATTTTTGCCCAGATAGTGTCAGTCCTGTTGAGGAAGAGTTCTTTATTTTTTTGCATGTTTACTTAAAACCTGGTTTTGATGGTAAACACTAATGTGAAGTTTTCTTTACATTCAGCTCCCAATAATCCAAACGGTATCAATGGCTGAAAAAGTTACCAAACTTCTTAGTAGATGTAATTTACCAGACCTATTTTGTCCAGAGGACAGTAGACATAGATTGCTCTTAAAAATACAAGACCTGTGAGTGAATTTTTCCAGCAGTTAATCAATACCATGAAAAGTAGAAAACTTGGGACCCATTAATGAGTTTAACTATTTTTCTCTTGGTTCTGGTAGATAGAAGTTCCTCTGTATCTGTGTTGGAAGCAACAGAGTTTCTCGTATGTTGCTACAAAATTTTCTGGGCCTGTCAGGTCTTGGATAATCAGATTTTTCTTTTTTGACTTGGACTCTGCTGGTTTGGAGCCGGAAGGTCCCCAAATGCGTTTGATGCTGTTTAATGCTATAAATGCATAGTGCTGAATTTTACTTTTCTGTTTAAGCATCCTTGTTTAAGCCATAGAATATCAAATACTATACGGCTTAAGAAACATTTGGTGACGTTCGTGGAATTTGCTTCTGCTGGTTGTAACAATTGTTCTCTGTTTTCCTAAAACATGTATGTGTGTCTATTCGACTAGTTCTTTTGGTCTTTTAGCTATGAAGGGTAGTTGGGACTGGCTACCAGTGTGCATGAGGGAATTAAGTGGATTTTAAGAGCAACCTTCTAGACTTGGCTATGCTACCTGCCCATCTTGCTGCTGATTTGTAGGTTGTAGAGCAATCCAATTGGTTTCTAGTTAAATTGTGCCAGGATGGAAAGTGCTGCTTACAGATTACTCTCACCCTTAAAAGTGGGAAGCAAGGAGGTAACTTTGACCCTAGAAGGTTTGTTGAAGGCAAAATGCTGTCATGATTATTGTGAATCAGGTGCCTGCCGTATCATTTCTCAGCATTCAATAGAAAGGTGCAATCCACCGAGGTAGCTGTAAGAAGACTAGTTCCCTCTGAGGCTGAAATAGGGAACCAAAACCAGCAGGACAGCAACAAGTGAGGGTTTTACAGGTTGATAGCATGTTAGAACATCAAAGTCTTCAAAACCAGGGAGGGAAACCAAACCAAATCAAAACCGTACTGTCTGCTTTTAGTTTACTAAGAGCAGAATATCAGAAAAATCTGCATGATGATCCCTCTATGACAGCTCAGTAAGATTGACCTGGAGCTTCAAGGAGCACCTGAGGTGATTCCAATTTCTGCTGCTGTGTACAGATCCTTCACATATTTTGTGCTGCTTCAGCACTTTTCGAAATAAAGTTGTTGTTACTTAAGTGAACATATGTAATACAACAGATTTAGCTGATGAATTGTTCTGAAGTCTTCCTTGTGTATATTCACTGGAATTCTGCCATAGATTAAATTGTCTCTTTTTTTTCTTTTTTTCTCCCCTCTGTAGCACAGAATTATATTCTGAGTTATTATTTTGCATCAAAAGGCAAATGCTAATAATAGCAATCAGCTTGCTTAGCCCAACATGCTAAGCGTGTTAGTGCCATCGTGATTTCAGCTTTTGAGCTTTATCAGCAATATGCTTGGGGACCGTGCCAGCTGAAGAGTATATAGTATAAAGTAACATCACTGACACACTAACATTAAGAATTTTTAGTAATTCTTGAATGTGCAATGTTTTAAGAACCATTAAACATAAGAATGGTCTCATTCAGCCCGTCTTGCTTTATTAACACTAACCATAAGATTTGCTTAAAGACATTGCCAGTAGAAAAGATTTGCTTTCTCACTGCTGCATTAATCTAAGATTCTATACACTGATTAAATTATACATGATGGAAAAGGGAGAAGAGAAATTTAATTAAATTAAATGACCAAGTTGTCTCAGTCCAGACAGAGTTGGTCAAAAACTGTGCCAGCATTTGTAGTAGGAGAGTTAAGGCTGACCCCAACTAAAAGGTACTCTTGGAACTTTTAAAAAAGAGAGAAATAAACAAAACAGAAACCACTTAAATACCTGATGCATAATATTAGCAATCAAAAGAGAATTTACAGCTACTAATACAGGTTTTGTTTGTGTATATTGTAAGGACATACACTTCTTGATGGAGTGTCTTGCTGTGAATTCTGCAAAAGACTTGCAGGAAAAGGTCCACAAAGATGCACCATTTTTTTCCAGGGTCCCAGGTGACCAGCACAGAACCCATCCACTTGTTCCCTCCTACACATTCAAGACTATTAGGGCACTAAAAATTTTTGCCTGAATGCCCCATTATTCACAAAACTGTATTTCCCCATACCTGCACCAAATGGTTATTCAGTTTTCTGGCTCTTGCTGTCTCAGGTGACAATCAAAGTCCTCTGTATTGCAGATGAGTAAAATAAGGCAGTGCAGGCAGTACTTTTCAGATGAGATAATGTGTGTATTCTTACATATTTCACCTGTATCTTACATATTTTTCTAAATACTATTTTATAAAATGAAAAAAACCCCAACACTCCTCCCCCATCAACCAAAGCCTTAGTCTTCATATTTTTCTTGCCTGCTGCTTCTTGAATAGTGTTTTATTTTTGTTCACTATTTGATTCTTACCTTTTCTTATTTTTGATTCTTTATATTTCTTCAAAGTTTATCAATCCTGGATATTTTAATATGTTTCTGTGACAAGTGTTGTGATGCTTTGGTGCATCAATGATGCTTGCTTTGGTGGGAATTTTTATTATGAAGCATACATGAAACAACATATAGGAAGATAAAAAAAATATTCCATAGTGTGTTTGATATCAAAACAATTGAATATAGTAATTTTTATCAGCCAAAGCCTGACTATCTGAACATCTCTGAATATGTATGAACTAATTCCATGCTTTTCCTAGCCTGCAGAACTGATCAGCGTAGAACATAAACCTGAACAATCACGGTGGCCAATGCTAGTTCTTGGTGAGATACAAGTGTACACCAGCAAACTGGGGGTGATTGTGCCCTTAGCTGAAATAGGCAAAGATTCTTCCTGAGGACACAGAGCAGCTCTAAAGGAGAAGCTGGATGGTACCTTAGTGTCAAGTGACCATACTCACAATCCTCTATTCCTCTTTGTGAAGTAAACTTCCTTGGTTAAAGCCACTTGCCTGGTATTCTAGGTGGTCTTAATTCACTGGTGGGTTGAGCTGAGGATAATCACTGTGGAGTTACAACTTCAAGTCTTTAATCTTTGAGTCATAATTCTTTTATCACCTGTGATCACCTGTCCATCCACTAGCTGTCTGCATAAGCCAATTCCTTTTAGTATGTTACTCTTTTCTACGCTGTGTTCTCTCACTGTGTTCCTTCTCCTTTGCCATCTCTGCCTTCCCACATCTTTTTTCATCCTGCCTTACGTATCTATGTGTAGAAAGCGTGGCACTCTGTGATGCTAATATGACTTCTGTTACTGTTGCACTCTTCTCTCTGCTTGTTATTTTTCTTTTAACTTTTGTCTGTGTGGGAAGTACTTTGGTTTAGGACCTGACTCAGAGACTTTCTGGTGTGAGGTCCTGTTTGAAATTAATCCTGTAGCACAGTCAGTGACCATAATTGTGGTGAACATTGCACACAAGTGCCATGCATCCAGCATAGCAAAAGAATTTTTAAATGGGCAAAGAGAGATCCATAAAAGAAAAACTGGGGAAAAAATAATCCTTATTCTACTGTTCTCCGGTACAGTTGTGAGAATTGGTTTATAAGGAAATTACACCACTGTCTTTAAAAATCACATTTAATATCACAGAAACGTCACTGACTTCTATTCACAGCACATAACATTGCAATTGTCGTCAAAGAAAACCTTGTATTTATTAATGTTAATAAGCAGAACCTACTGAAATAAAATATTCTACTATTAAGGACAAATCTGTATTTTAATAGAACTTAACATTTAAGAAATGCATCAGGTAAAACATCAAATCTGTGTGTAACATAAATAAATGACAGACATTATGACTGTTTGAAGAGAAGTAATTTTTTAGTATAGTGAAAGTGTTGCTTTCATCTGAAGAAGTCATTTTTCTTGAAAACTAAAAATAGCTTCTTACTGAGATTATCTAGCTATGTTGCATGGAAACCATTTTTCTCTATTACTGTACTTATGTAAGCGTACTTTCCCTCAGACACTGACTTCAGGCTGAAAAACACAGTTGTATTTTTGTTAAATTAACAGCTTAAGGTCAGGTTCTTTCTCCTGCTGATGCTTTATAGATATGTACAGGTCTTATTTCATGTAACCCCGGCCCTTTTGTGTAACATACTGAGCTTCCATGGCAGAGTGGAAGCGTTCTCAGCCAAATGCTATGGAAAGGCGATTTCCATCTCTGCCCTTACTCAGGGTGTAAGTTCCAGCTTCTGTTGTGAGCATTCTGTGGGTCCTAGAAGATGGTAATAGTATAAAAAAATTAAAAACTGAACTTAAGTAATTCTATTTTTCTGTATCACTGATGAAAATGAAGACATTTTGTTCTGGTGAAAAAGGATATCTCGGAGTTACTGGGCTGGGTTTAATTTTATTGTTTTTTTGTGGTGGTGTACTACATGAACAGCCTTCAGACAGACCTAGAGCTGTGTGGATAACACACTTCTCGTGATTATTACACTGGATAACAAACCTTTTCATGATTATTACTCTGCAAGTTAAATACTTTTGTATTGCCTTCAGTTACTGAAATATGTTCTGAACTATGATTTTTAGCTTGATAAAGACTTTTTCCTCTAGGAATTACTTTTCTATGTATTTTCTCTGCAAGACACTGGGACAAAGCATTAGAAGAGGAGTTTTCATGGTTCCATGGGTTCTCTATAACACTTCAAGATTTTCTCTTTCCCCTGCCTCTCCCCCAGCCTTTGGAGAGCCGCGTATTTCCATCTCAGCAGTTTCTCGGTGTTCCTGCCGTCTGCATGTATTGATTTCTGCTTTCCCTCCTTGCAGACCTTCCAAGGTACAAAGCTGTAACAAATAGGCTGTGGTCCTTGGTGTTTATTAACACAGCATCCGTATCTGTCACTGCTGTGATATGCCTTTATTGTAGATGAAGAGATACTTCAGTCTCAGGGTTTGACTGGGTAGGAATATATATGCCCACTGACAAAAAGGAAAATGAAATCTTTGTGATAGGGATCTGGAAGCAATGTCGTATGAAATGGGGCATCTCTCCATGAAGCTCACCATGGCTGGAGTGTAGGAACAGGGTGGTTGTACACAGAAAACACTGCACAGAGACTCCTGATGTCCTACGAGAGAGACTAGGCTTGTTCAGACATCAAAAATTGGGTTTACCTCTTTGAGAAAGAACTCTAATGCACGAATCTCAAGACTATATATTTCTCTTAGCTGCTGTTTGAAATATCTTCCCCCATCTTTTGAATTACCTGGTTCCAGCATCCCTTTAAACATACATTAGAAAGCCGTCTACTGATCATGGTTTCCCATAAAGGAAAAACCAGCAGGGGTACCCCAAGCTTAGTTAGTTAGTGCCAGTTATCCCATTTTTTCCCATGTGTAGCTGACTCTCATAGCAGCCCGTGAACAGAAGTACTGTAATATCTCATCCTTGGTGAAAAAAGACCCTAAAATGTGCCTTGAATGCTGGTCCCCAGCACCCTATTCTGGGGCCTGACTCGTAAGTGCTGTGATTCTTTTCTGGCCTTCGTAGCAGCACCTGGAAGAGCTCTTGAGTTTGTCTCCCTTTAGACGTATGCAATGGGCCAGATGTGCTTTACTCCATGCATTATAAGGGTGCAATCCTCAACATATTGAATCTCTTCCCATTCAGTGAGATTCTGTTTTTCCCCTACAAAACAGAAAGAAGCTTCTTTGTTTCAAGTGCTGGTGTCATCCTGAAAAATATCATCTTAGAACGAGAGAACCACAGACTGCTTTGGGTTGGAAGGTACTTCAAAGTTCCAACCCCCTACCATGGGCAGGCACACCTTCCATTTTGCAGCACCACTGGCTGTAAAACTTCCCTTCAGGTTGTCTTGAAAAACGTTTGTCTCTCAACTGGGTGGAAGAGATCTCAGTTGCACCTTCCTAACAATCCTGTTACTCCTTTGTTTCTTCCAAAGCTGAATTCACCTGTAGGTAAGCACAAGGATAAGGATTAGGATTCCCAATTTTACTTAGTCATTTCACATCCTTTAAAAATCTTTCAAAGCTCGTAAGCTTCCTCTTACTTTCCTAATTACCAACCAATAACAACCCAGAATGCTTTCCTGCTTCTTCTAATGGCCCTTTTCAGCTACATCTCACTTCAGATGAGGTTTGTTTGAAGTTTCCAGAACAGACAATTTTTGGACATGCAACATGGCAAAAAGTGCTAAGTGACTCTTCAAAACGTAATTAACACCTATTTATCCTGAGTGTCCTATCTTACTAGTGGCTTTACCAAGCATTCTCAAATTTGGGACAAAGAAAGGTCTTCTAAAGAGAAATGTCTGCAACATCTGAAAGAGAAAGGAGCATTTTGTTGTGTTAAGGGTTTATTTTATTGGGTTTTGGGGGTTATTTGCTGGTTTTTGGGGTTTGTGTGTTGGGGGTTTTTTGTGGTCTTGTTTTTATTTGAGGATCTAAAGACTAGAGTTGGAGTTGAGAACCTTGAAAGGAAAACAAAGACCCAAATAGTGAATGATTGCATCTTCCTCTCATTCCTCTCATTCCTCTTTACTATAGCAGAACATTCTCAAAGAAATTGAAACTCACTGTATTTCTAATTCTTTGAAAGAGTAGGGTATAGGATGGAAGGAACATATCTCACCGAAATGTTTTCCCTGTTAGTAGAAGAAAATCTCAAATGCATAGCTTCTTTCCCCTAGAAAAGAGACTCTAAATAACTTATCAGAGAAGCATCTCAGTCGTGCCATTTCCTTCAGCTGCAGAGCTTTTAGTCCCCCTGCATTTCCATTCACCTATAGAGAGGCAGCCTGACAGCACTGCTGTGCACAGCTATTAGGTTTAATTGCCATGGGTTTACTTTGCTTTTCTTTAACCAGAACATGTTTGTTTCTAAAAATAGAGCTATTCTTTTCTGATGTAGATATAACATCTCTGGGAGCTTAATGGGTTACATACTGTTGGCCAGCAGAATAGTGATTTATAAAATGCTTACAAGGGAGCAACTCTATTTGTCGGGAACCTAAGAGTTCTCAGCTGGGGGATTGTTTTAGATGGTCAAGCTGTATTTGTGTATTTTTTCTCTTAATTTTTGTTCTGTAGTCCTACTTGTCATCAGCCCTCATTTCCTGGCTGGGTTTTTTTTAATATTTAAGTGGGTTTTTTAGTTGGGTTTTTTTGGGTTTGGTTTTGTTTTTGAGTGGTTTTGGTTTGGTTTGGTGTTTGGTTTTTTTTTTGCAAATGATCTATTTTGATGTGCAGGAAGGAACAATGTGGACCTCATTAAACATAAATGCTCAGATAAAATTAGATGATTACTATTTAGCATTTTATATGCCCTGTGTAAAGAATAGAGGACAACCCACAAAGTAGAAGCAAAGACAAATACAAGTGGTGAAGCCCTGTACCATGCCCCCAAATGGAAGACAAGCCTTGCCAGCTCACCGCTTGGAAAGTGAGTACTCTAGGCCGGCTACCTATAGCCAGCTGCATCTGTGGCAGTTGACACTTGTTTCTCCACTAATTTTGGCAAAGTGAACTCAAGGTTACTACACAGTGAACATGCTCGTACTGAAAGTAAACTAAAATTTGCTAGCAGCAGCACTAAGTCCATTGCCACCTGTCAAATATTGGTTGATTGTTATTTTTTTCCTATTTGTTATGGTAAATTAATTACCATTCAAATAGCCAGACTTCTTTTTTTCCCCTCTGAATTCTTGTTGACACAATGAGCTTGATCTCCTCTTGCAGGCTGCAGTATGCCAGAAAAAGAATGACTTTTGTTTTCTAATACAATATAAACCCAGTAAAACAATATGGAAAAAATAGTGTAAAGCTCCTTGGGGTAGCTCTGTACCATGGTTCTCAAAGGTAGTAAAAATACTAATATTGTCATCTTAGATGTCAAAGCTGTGGGCCGACCTATGGGCTACATCAGTGGCATAGAAAGTAGACTTTTCTTTTGACATACATAGGTATATATCTATATAGTTTTAAAATACAATTTGCATTGCTTGTAAAGGAAACAGAACCAGACTTGTAGCCCTGAGGATTGCAGTCTCCTGTTGATGCACAGGACAGGTACCAGCAGTCCATCTTGTGCCAAGAAGAGGCCGGATTCCTAGGCATAGCGAGATCCCCCTCATAGAAAGCAAGCCCATCACCCTCATGGTGGGGAAGGGTATGACCTACTGATGCCAGTTTGGCCCAAGTGGCAAGACAGAGATTCTGCATCACCCATTTGCTGGTGGACCCTGCTCTCCTGGAATCAGCCACCTCTCAGCTGGGCATCAGGCTGAAGTAAGAGACTTCTCTGAGAAAACGTTCTGGTTTATTCTTTTGCAAATGATGATGTGTTAGAACACTGTTAGCTGAAAAGATAAAAAGATATTATGGCTGAAGCCAGTTTATTTTAAAAATACTCCCATCTCAATGTACAGTTCAATCATTTCTGCTTGAGAACTTTATCCTTAACTCTTAGATGCTTGACTGAATGGCATGTATTTTCCAACGGTTTTAGTAGCAGAGGTTGTCCCACTCTCCTGCGAGAGTTTCTATCTTCCTACATTACTCCAATTCCTGCAAACAACTCTTCAAGTCCTGAATAAAATTGCCATTCAGCATTTTATCTGTGGATTTTCAAGCTATAATTTGATTAAACCCCATAACGTTAGCATCCCGAAAAGCACCGCAACTACACAGGAGGTGGAGGACCAGGCTAAGGTCTGCTCAGGAGCTCATTTCAGAAGCCCAGGACTCCTGGAGTGCCAGCGAGAGTATTGGAAGGGGTTGCCATATTATCGCTCTCCCTAGGTTGGACAGAAAATCGCACCTATCCTGTCACCAATGAAAAAAATCTCCCCAGCCCCTGCTGATATAATTCTGTTTGTGTCTGGAGGAAGGCATGCCTGAGGGCAAAGTGGTAATTTATTCTCTATGACTTTGGCCTCCCAGCTGAGCTTCCTCACAAGAGTGTAATTTAGGTCTTACTCAGCAGCTCACTTAGGTGTGTCTTCAACTTGGAGCATGTATGTTGTCCCCTTTGCTTCTGTGTGACCTCTGCCTAGGCATAAAGTTAGGAATGCGTTGAAATGTTTTGGGCAGTGTGAATTAGTTTAGCCAGGCTCATAAAGAAAGAAAATTTTAAAAATTCTTAATCACCTTTCAGCATTTGTGGCTTAACCATGTTTGTGATGTGCTCCTTAAGACTTCATTTAGTAGAACAAATAATTCATGGAAGCTATGAGGCACAGTGGGTATGGGACTTGACTATCTGGCTCTTGTAACCTGCACTAGGTGTAGAGAAATCACCAGCAGTGCAAAGGATCTTGGCTGTCCTGTTTTCTCAAGCTCTTTCTAAAGCTAAGCACATTTAGAAGTCTTTAGAAGGGAACTCTTCAGTCAGTTAACACATTTTATCAATAGGAATGATAATTGTTACGGGTTACTCCATGTTTTCTAGAGTGTTTCTACAGATTTTCATTTTGCAGCTATTACAATTACACTAATTATGCACATAAATACACCCTGCACTTGTAGACAGATTTCTTTTTGTTTGAAGAATGTACATACTAATGGGATCTTTTCAATACAAATTAAGCCAGCTTGAACTATTGAAGTTAATTTATATAATAGAACTTGCCTGTGAAGCTTGCCATTTTGGTCTTGATTATAAACAAGGATATCTGAGAGTACACTCATTACTCCTGTTAAGCCTCCCTACTGTGAAGAGGGAGTGAAGTTTTGTTTGCTTAAATGTTTTTAAAGTTTACAGTTAGATTTACGCCAATACAAAATATCTCGACATGTTTGTGTAGAAATGCTGTTCAGATTCCCCCTTTTCCCACTCCAAGACCCAGTGAACAACAAACATTGCTAAAGTTTGTCACACTGGTACTCTTGCCTACAAACAGATAAGGAGAACAGCCACAAGATACTGGTCCAAATGGCTCCATCCCTCTCTTCCTTCCAAAACAGGGGAGGATACTTGAAGTTGCAAGTAGAAAAGTGATGTTAGAGGCCAGAAAACTGTCTGCTGAGCTTAGCATGGGGACAAGGAGTGACTTGAGAGTGGTCTCCTCTTGCTTCCCTTCATGCCTGGCTTTCATGATGTCAACCTCTTTGCCAAGAACAGCAAAAGTGTGTGCGAAGATCATGGTGAGGGAATAGATCAAGGCTGCAAAGAAGCAGGATGGCCAAATGATTAGCAATGGGATGTGAATTCCAGTTGTTGGTCATTTGAAACAGACTGGCATTTCTCTCCAAGACAGCCCTGAATAACTGAATAATTACTAATTATGTCAAAGACAGAGCAGTTAAGAAAAATAAACCACAATCAAAATGAAACCATCCTCTGGTCAAGTTCTAAGTGTGCTGAATGTGACCGGAAAGATTTCTTCAGCTCTGGTTCTTCGTAGGGCAAGCTGCCATGCTTGAATTTCTTCCATAATTCTTACCAAAGCATTCCCTGTGTACATATATGATAGTTAAATCTTCTCAGTAGTTCTCTCATCTAAGTCTGAGCCAGCGTTAACTATTGACAATATTTTTTAATTTAATTTTTGGTGTCATTTGGATCCAAAGGTTTTGGTTTCCTTGATCAAGACTGAGTAATGCTTAGATAAGTACATAGCCCCAGGCTTGTCTTTCCATTCATATTCCATGTTTCTTTAAGTTTACAACTAATTTTATTTATTATCTTTCTGGTCATAGTTGCTAATGCATCTCTACAGTAAGTTTCTAAAACCTGTCCTTGTGTGATCAAGCTCACTTCAGTGTCCTTTAGTGACATTGCCTTTCCTTTTCAGTTTTTTCTCAAGTACATGCACTCCAGCAGGTTTTTTTCTGCCAGTAAGATTGAATTAAGAACTCTCACATTGGGAATCCCACCATTGCTCCTTATTCCTGTTCCATCAAATATACTTTATGCATTTTATCTTCTGGAAACAGATGTACCTTATGGGACTGATTCTTTTTTGTATTTTATCAGATTGCTCTCTACCTATACACAAAGGGAGCTACCTTCATCTTCCTCACCCTTCTGCTGCTCCAACAAACATCTCTACATCTTTTTTGATGCTGTTCTCTATTATGGGTAGTTTTCAGGCTGCTCATGACCCATTTCTACTGGAATGCCAATGAGAGACCTCTAAGTTTTAGTGCTTTCAAGTGCATCGAGAGCATGATGGCATAAGAATAATTTACTACTGTTTTAATAAGCAAAGAGAGTATGCAGAGTGTAACAGGAGAATTGATTGTGTTTGCATTTCTTCCCAAACATCCTTTTACATCTCAGTATGACTTTTAGAGCATAAGCTGTACAGAATGTATTTGTACGTATTCTGTACAGCAGCTGCCAAATACAGCCAAATCTAAACCTAAATCTAAATACATTCAGGTGCTGCTTTAACATTGCTTTTTAATGATAATAAAAGGAGACTTTTTGTAGCAGCAAATACTATTTCAATTCACCATTACCTCTTGCTGCTGTTTTACCTCCCTGCTTGTTTTTTTTTTTTGAATTGCCATTCAAAACAAGGAACACACAGACTGTGAGGATGGATGTTAACATGCAAATTCAAAGGGAAAGTCACTTGCTCTGTTTAACATTATGAACTGATGCTTTAAAAAATTATCTGCTTCAGTGCTAATTTTACCTTGTGATGGAAGTTAGGCTTTAAATATGTAAAACACAATGAGAGGGCAACAGCCGTTATCAGTAGCCTGGAGAAGTCCTCTTACTTGCCTCAGAATAACTGTGACCTGCCTCTGAAAGGCGGGTCCGGTTAATTACCAAACTACCTAGAAACACCCAAGAGTGCTGCAGAAAGGAGCCAGTGGTTTAGCTGAGGAGGAGCTGCTGGAACTCCTAAAGCTTGGAGGGAGCTTGAAAGAAAGGTAGTGTCCTTTGACTTCATGAGCATTTTTAGGGCTGTAGAAACCTAGGAGCCCAGAAACAACTGTTCTAAGCTTCTGCTGAAAGAAGATGTCTGAATCAAAAGACTCAGAAAACAGAGTTGCTATCATGTGAATAACATGTGGCATAATAGGGACCAGTCCGTGGAAGGCTTCACAAGGTATGTGCCAACAGTAGTAACATCTTTCATGCCCTCCCACATGTATTAATCAATGCATGTTCTGTATTGATAAGTAGGAGAAAGGCAACTCCTAAATTCTGCAGAGGAATGGCAGCAGAGTAATTTGCTTGAAGAAAACCAAACAGCTCTCTCCTCCTCCACCTCCAGTAGTATTTATGCATAATGGATTTATTTAAACAGTCCAAATTTCATGGTTCAGAGCATGAAGCCTCCGTGGACTGTGCCACTACTACAGAAAAGAGTCAGTTCAGTATCTCTTCAGATAAAGCTGTGGACTTTAGCAAAAAGGCCCTTATTTAAGTCAAAAATAGCAATTGTAGCCCATGCTAATTACATTATGCACACTCCAACAACTGATAGCCATTGACCTGTATGGAACATTTCCAGTTACAAACTGATTAAACCCGCTTCAGGCGATCGCTCTGTTTTACAGGGAAGCGCTGATGCCTGATGTAATGACCTGACCAAAGCTAAGCGAATGCAGAGCCCTCTAAGCAGAGCGGTACAAATATAGACAGCCAAAAGGCCATGCACTCTATGCTTATCAGCTGTGAATGCTGAGAGCAGGTTTCACAGCCATGAATAATCCTCAGCTGGCTAGTCATCCTCGCCACGTTCCCACGTAGCTGAATGTACAGCGGCTAATTTATTTCTGGGCTGAACTGGATGTGTTTTCAAAACTATCTTCGCTTCCCGGGTAGTGCAAGAAGTTACATTTATGTCTTACTTGGTAAGTGGGTGAAAAGCATCAGTGGAAAGTCATTGCTGTGCTCATGGCAGCTGTAGCACTTCATCTCTTCCTCCAGCCCTTTGCTACTCCTGGGCTAGAAAGAGTTGAAAGATTGGGGACCCTGCTTTCTGATGCACAGTTGTGTATACTAAAGGTGTGTTCCCTTTCCTGCCAGTAGTCCTTAAGGAGTTTTATGTAAAGTGTAGGTATTTACATAATTAGGATACACGTTTAAGGGCCACTAAACATGAAAATGTAACTACGTTTGACATACTGGAGAGCCCTGAAGGCCTTAGAAACTTAGATTTGCTGTATCTGAATAATGCAGTTGTCATAAATTGATGTTACCCTTCCTGTATCTACATTGGACAGTACAAACCAAAGGTTGCCATATGCTGCATGCCATGCACCAAACATGAACATTTATCCATGTTGCTTTGCTTCCTTCTAAGCCATATTTCTGTACAGCAAGGTAATGTGCAACTTTTCCCTGCACCAGTGCTGCCATGAATGGTTAGGATGAATGCGATTCTGAATTATGTTTTTAATTCTCTGTTATTTTCAAGAATATATTAAAATTCAGATTTTTGAGGCTTCTTTTTTCCCCATGCATCACTAAATAAATTCCTTTTTCTGTTTTCTTACCATGTGAAAAAAAAAAAGGGTTAGGATAACAAACATAGACCATTTAGATATTAAAAATATGTCTATAATGAGGAATTCTCCCAGATCAGTGGGAGTGATATTAAGTGATAAAAAGAGAAATGTGTGCTTGGAATTTCCAGACACTAATTATGTTTCTTGGGACAGAGAAAATTGTTCCAAATGGTCAGGTTCTGGTGAGTGTTTCAAAATCCAGCAAAGTTAAGTCAGAAGGAAGCAGACCAGCATAGCAGTAAACAGTGATGAAGAGCCTGACATTCTTGTTTGCAGTTCAATAGTTTCCATGCTTCCAAGGTCAATATAAGTCAGATCAACTCCCTTACCTCGCTAATCCCTTCAAACCACTTACATTACAGGCTGCCACTGTTGTTGGTCAGAAAAGCAAGGAAGCAAGATGAAGTCATGAATAGCAGGAGAGAAAAAGTTAAAGAAGTTCAGAGCTGTTGGGAAACAGTCAGGAAAATGTTAATATCCCTGTCTGTTTTCTGCAATGTCCCCATCTGTTTTCCTCTACTTGACTGGACCAGATAGGATTTTATTTCAGTTAAAGGAGGATGTACAGATTTGATTGTGGAGTCTAATGGAGTGGAGTCTAATTAGTCCCAAGCTAAATAAACGGAGCTATCAGAATGGGATAGTGCCTGTTCCCTATCCCTGTTCAATCAAAACAGATTCACAGTGACCCACATCATGCCAAGTCTTTCTGGTTTTGGGATTTTTTTTTCCTCTTTTTTTCCGCCAAGAGGCTTCTGGCCTGTTGCTATAACAACTTCATAGCATCACTAGAGTGCCACACAAACAGCTAACCCAGAACATGGAGCCTCAGCTCACCTCCTTTCACTGTGCCCAGTGTATCCTTCCAACACCAGTTTTACATAACGTGCACCAAGGATTCACGTGGGGCTCCGCGCAAATTAAAGTTTCAACCAGGCAGCAGTCAGCAGAATTGTACATCCTGCGCAGCTTTTCCGAGCTGCTAATTGACAGTTATTAGGGAGGAGGTTAGTGTTTGGCATATGATTTTAAACAAATGAAACAAACAGCACACATTTGCACTGTGAAATTTAATTACTTCTTTATTGTGTAAATCGAATGATTATTTTTATTTTCTCCTGTATCTTAAGCTATCTGGGCAATAGCTTATCCAGCTACAATTAAATCAACAAACAAGAGAGAATGAGCTGCAGGATTATGCAAGAGTTGTGCTTGGGGTTTACTATGACCGTGTCACTGGAAAACAGCTAGTGAAGTAGCATTTCCATGGCTGGCATGAAACCAGTACATCTTTTTCCTTGGAGAATATTTCAAATTCCAGAAGTAGTATATTTTACTGCAGCAACTCAAAGATGGAGAGGACTTAGCTTTTTGGAATTACAGATGTTGTTGCAGCTTCCCAGTAAGAGAGTTGCCCTGTTGCTTTCCTTTCTGCAGGGGGTCTCAGTTTGACTGGGAAGAAATTGTCTTCCCTTCCACTACAGGAGAAAAAGATACAGACCATGAATTAGAACTCACTCATGTGTGGAAATACATACGTGAACTCAGAGGACCTTCCAGTTAAAGAGAAGGTGCCACAGTGAGCCTTTTTCAGCCATTTTCCGTTCTTCAGAGTCATTGTTTTCCAATAGATGTGGAACACTGCTCTTTATGGGATTTGAAAGGAAGGCCATTGAAGATCATGGTCTTTCCCAGTATGTCCTTTGACTTGTAAACCAGTTGGAATAGTTTTCTTTTTGGTTTTCTGTTTGGTCTCTATAATGATAGCTTCTTTTGGAGAGGTGACTTTTTTTCCTTCTGTAAGTATATTGAAATTGGAATTGTCTTTTTGTGTGTATGTGTGTAAGAACTGAGATTGACTCAGAAGGCACTTGGTTTCCAAAGCAAAAAAAGACCATTTAAGCCAGAATAATTGAATAAAAGAGTATTCATTTTCCTTGTAGGCCTTCAGTGGCACTCTTATGAGCGAGGATCAATCCTTTCTTTGTCGAAGTGGGATTTGACTCATTTACCATTTAGAAGACATAATAACAAGCATAATTTACTCGCATGTGTGGTCCTGCGCGTCTCTCCCATTTGTTGTATTTGGTGTGTAACGCTTGGGTATTTGCTGGAGCAGGAGGAGGAGCTCACTGTACAGGTGAATGTCCTCACTGTCTGGTGATGGAATTAACTTCACATTTGCTTCCTAATGGGTATTTTAAACATTGTGGAAACAAGAAGCCTTAAAGACAGAAGTGGGTCAAAGACATTGTAAAATACCCTTCAGAATACCTCTGGCAGGGACACATCTATCTGGGAGGCCTGAATTCAAATCTCTACAACTAAAGCCAACTACCATCCTTGTTAGATAGCCTACTGGACAAAGAAAAGAAAAGTAACGACTCCCTTTTGGCTTTCCTGCTTTCTTGTGCTGGGTGGAGTTCAAAGTCTAGCTTTCTGCTTCTGTTACTTTTATTATAATTACAATGTTTGAAATGGCTGGTGATATTAACTATTGCCTCATTAGCATTTTTTAATGGTCAGTTTATAGTTAATTTGAAGTCTGGTTGGAGGTTCAAGAGATGTAATTTGGCATAGATGCTAACATGGGCAGTTTCCCACACCTTTTGATGCTGGGACAGAGAAAGAGGCAGAGGAAGACTTTTGTGGCTCTCGCTCTCCCACCCATTTGGGTGGGGAAGAGGGTGCAGATCACAGTTAAATTCCAGCCTTCTCAGGATCACAGAGCACAGGAGGAGAGCACTTTCTGTTGAGTCTCACTGTTCTCCTCACTTGCAGGTGATACAGAGGGATGTTTCCTGAGCCTGAAATACAGGTAGACCATAGATAAAGGCAGGATAGAGTTCTGAAGTACCCTCTTTGCATTCCCTAAACATTGGTATTTCTGAGTTCTCTTGCTGAATTGTTAATAAAAATGGTCAATTCTGTTGTTGTCTTGTTTTGCACAAGTCACCTTTGTTTTCTCCTGCTTTTTTCTGAGTTAAGAGGTACTGTGTTAAATTTTCAGTTTTGAAGAAAGAGGAAGTGGGGAGTGCGGACAAAACTCACCCATTTAGCCTGGATAATTCAAGTCAAAAAATGGTCACTTAGAATTTTACAAATGGATTTCTGGTCATGCCTGTGTGAACAAATGTATGTTTTTACTTAAAAGCAGATTGTTTCTGATAATATATTTTGCACACATCTATCAAAACTGTTTTAAGTCCCGCTTAGCTGCATTAGTTTTACCTTCTGTCCCTGCTGGGGCAGCAGGCTACAGAGAAATTACTGCAATACACTTCACAATTACTATGTAAAACATAGGAAGTCCTGCCTCCAGGTTTGTTTACATCTCCTTATGTGGTTGGTTTGGTTTTCCCTGGTACTGTTTATGAGTGGGTAATGAACACTACTATGGATTTGTCTCTGATTTGCCTGAAGCCTTCAGTTTGATCTACAGATGCTTGAAAAAGCCCATCTGGCATCAGTACAGCAAGCCTTCTGATGTTAACCTGTTTTCCCAGGGAGGTAAAATTGCATCCTTGCTCCTAATGTCACCCACGGGTATTTAGGCTCGTATTGTTTTCCCTTGTGTGTTTGAAAACAAAAGTGGACTTCAGATGCAGTCTTTCTAGTAGGTGCTCTGATGCAACCCTACATGTTTTACAGTCATGTTCCAGGTTTGCAGCTGTCTGCAAGCCCTCTCTGCCTGGGAACCCTGTGCAAGGGAGCAGAACCACAGGAGTGGACAGAGGGATGAAGGAGTTACCCTTGGGGGCTCCTTTGACCTATAGATCTTGTGCATAGTCATTCATAGGTAGGATTTTTTTAGATGGAACAACTTGGTTTAAGCCTTTCTTCACTCTAGAGCACTAATGAAAGGCCCTCATATCTGTGTCAGACATAGGTGGAGGTGTAGAGCAGCAGCTGTCAGGTGGCTGTAGTGTGAGACGGCACCCAAACCAGGCAACATTATTTTCAGCTTGTTGCCTGAAACAGCCTACATCCACAGGAGCTGGATCGTGTGCAGTCTCTTAAGCTCTCCCACTGGAATACTCTTACATGGAGCTTCTCATTTCCTTGTCTGCAATGGCATGAATCTTACTGAAGTTCCTGCCTTCCTTTCCTCTTTCCCTCTCTCAGTCTCTCGGCAGCCACCAGCAGAAGTCAGCTCAGTGCTGAACTCTTTTACAAGCCAGAAGAAAATTTTGCAAGTTCTGTATTGCCGCTTTGTGTATAGAGGGCCCCTTTGCTGCTCGTCTTGTGCAAGAAAAATGTGTTCTTCCAGTACCTTTATGCTGAGCCATTTTCCTCAGAAAACATACTCAGGAATGGCTGGAATATCTTCTACCAGTTTCTAAAGGTCACTCCCACAGGATGGGATTTTTATTTCTTCTCACTAGATTTCTTCATGAGGATGCAGACAGTTATTACAATATTGGTTCTACTTTGTCCCAGAACTAAATCTTACTGCCTGTTTCAAATCCCAAAAGTTCGTTTAATAGCTCTTCCATAATTATTGTCAAAAATTAATAATATCTAAAATTGTCTTAGTTGGACAACAATTTGCATAGGGTATGATTTTGCCCTTCCATATATAAGCTTGTATCATACAGCTCTTTTGCCATACATGCAGTATTTCTTACATCAAGTTTTAATGACTCTTTAAAATGAGTGATGTCTGACAGACACATTTCTGCTATTAATTTCCTTAATGAATTCGATGTAGAATTAATGAGAATGACTGAATCTTTTCCTGCTGTACTCGTTGGCTCTGCTTTGTGAATTTTCAAAGATTACTTCTGTACACAAGAGATGAATAGGTTATAAATACCTTCGTTCTTCAGATATACATATGCTTGAATACTTGCACCTTTTATCTGTGTTAGTTCATAAAATAGCAACTGTAATATCAGTATAATTAAGTTATATTTGGATTCCTCTTTGCACTTGGAAAAAGCTGGAGTGCTTGAACTGAGGGACCACATTGCACAAGCAATGCCAGGCATGTAGTTCATGCTGGCAAGATTAATTCTTCTTGAAGATAATGTTTGTAGCTGGTCATTTGCTGTCCATATAGAGATATTTGAAACTGATATGTCTACTTCTTCAAGTTAAAATCCTGCCCTATTTGAAGACTTTGTCAATGAACCATTCAGGAAACAGAGTGTTTACCCTATTAGGGCATATATTGTCAAGCAGTGTTTGTCTAGAGGCATTACAGCTTTGGGAACTGAAATTTCCATTCTGGTAACTTATTCTGAGGATGCCTGTGTGGAAAAGTTGGAAATGAACATCACAGATAAGGGCTGAAAAAGAGTTGAATCGGTTAAGTACTTCTGATCTTCTATCTCATTTCTCTTTTGACTTATTTATAAAGAGAAAATGAAACCCTGATAGAGAAACAGCAGGGGCTTCTTCTATGACTAAGTTAGCAAAATAGAACAGAAAGTGGGAGATGTTACACAGGAGGCATGAAATTTGGCATCAGAATTTGTGGCCTGTGCTTTTGCCTGCTATTTGTGGCTTGGTTGGCTGTTTCATTCTAAAGTCTATACAACTTGTGCTCATGTCTCTTCTTTCTCTTTTTCAAAAAAAAGGCCCTTTATTAATTTTCTAGTAGAGATGGAGGGATCCTTTGCTCAGTTACAGGTATCTAGTGTTCCTCCATGTGTTGCAGTTATTCTGTCTGGCCTCCAGGCACAGTCCCAGGAAGGGAGAGGGCTGTCAAATAGTTGTGTGTCCTATCCACAGTCTTCTGCAGAAATCTCACCCATGGAAGAGGAGTAAACTTGTGTGTCTTGGTAACTGTGTCCTGCCCACAAATACCAAAGGGACATGTCAGTTAGCTTCCAGGCCAGCCGAAGGCATTACTAGGAGGTGTTGTGAAGCAAAAGGCTGGATAACACCAAGATCTGCTGGAGCCATCTGAGTGCAGAAATGCACTAGGCTCCAGGCAGAGTGAACTTCAGCTTCAGAGATCCATCCACTTCTGTATATTTACACCTGTTGTAATGAATTGCTTGGCAGGCAGTTTTAGGCTGGGTTTTGGTTTTGGTGTTTTTTCCATTATACCTCTAATATGGAAACACTTGCTTGGTTTTATGATTATTAAGTCCTCTGGACTGAGAGTTAATTTCTCTCTGGAAAAGAAAGAAAGGGCTTAGGGTCTGGTTTTAAGTCAAAATTTGTTTTATAATGTTAATTATTTTATCACTGTTCACTTACCCTCTTTTTCCTTGCAGTACATAAAAAGGGTTTATAATAAATATGGAATCACAGCTTTAGATTGTCTAACAAAATTGAGCTAATGATTGTGTGCACAAAGAAATTATTTACCAGGTTGGGATGAAAATGAGTATTTGTAAGGTGACAGCAACGCACCAGTGCTTATCCAGTAGTCTGTCAGTCTATCTCGCAAGCATAGCTGCCAGAACCAATTCTAGCTGAAGTTGATGGGTTATTTCTTGCCTTATTTCTACAAGCAAGTGCATTTTTATTGAGGCATATGGTGTAATAGAAAGGGTTAGTTATCTGTTTACTAACTTAAGTGCTAAGTAGACAATGGATGATCCTTCCTATTTACAGAACAGTTGGAGGCAGCAGGAAAATGAAATGTAAAGCTTCTTGCAGACCTATTATAAACAAATACCAACTCTTCAGCTCCAGAAATGTAATTAGGGGCTGAAATAGACAAAATTTGCTTGCAATTATATGGTGAAAATTGGAATAGTGAGACTAAAACTGCATTTGCAATTTGATGCAGGTTCTGTGGTATTTAGTTCAGAGCTGGCTTTATTTCAACCCCAAATAGTCCAAGTTGAGTAACTTTCCTGTGAAAACTGAATTGGGGTTCATATGAGGTGCCTAAGTGCATTTGTCATAGGTTGCATACGCTGTCAATGGGAAGCGAAGTGCACCTCCAGCGGCTTCTGCTTGCCTAAGATCTAAATGGCCCTGGAGAGCAGCTCGGCTTGCTACACTGGCTGGGGGCAATAATGCATCTCACTCCTCTTAAGTGCTTAAAATTCTGCAGGACTGGCCTAGGCCTAAGGACTTACGCTCTCTGAAGAATAATAGAGGTTTTCTTTTTCTTTTTCCTATCATTTATGGAAAAGAAAATGTGGTCGTCAGATGTCCTGTATCTAGAATCTCTGTCTGTCCAACAAAATGCAAGATTGGCTTCATTTCAGATGTTTATTATAGCATGTATTATTTCTTTCCTTGGAAGCTTTTGCCTCTTTAATGTCCAGCAATATTTGGCATTACTGGCTGTGAAGGAGTTTTTCAATGATCATAAGTGTTCAGAATATTCAGGCTGTAACTGAAATATGCAGCCACATCTTTCTGCTGAGAAATGATTGCACATGCTTGGAAAAGGTCCAGGGCTAGGGAATTAAGAATGTGATACACTAGAAATAAAATACAGCAAGAGTATTCTGGGTGAGCTTCTCATGGGGTACCATTCCTGTTGTCCAACGTCCACTTGAATTTCTTTTCACTGCTTTCAGTGCATGCTGGCTCAAATGATGAACTTTATTGCTTTTAGTAAAAGAAGAAAAAAGAGGGAAGAAGGTGGAGTAAGGGGAGGTGGGGGAAAGGCGGGATAGGGAACAGAAAAGGAAAGAGAGGAGAGAAAAAGGACAAGTGTAAAGGCAAAAGAAACAGTGGTTTAGAAAGGGAAGATTTAAATTATTATTAAGAGCCAGCAAAGAACTAGAAGATTCAGAAAATGGTGTTTTCGTCTGGTTGACTAAAGTTGCCAAGCATTCAGTTCATGAGTCATCTTGTGTCAAGTATCCAGTAGAGTGAAAAATGTTCTTTTTCTTGAAAGATGTGAGATGGGTTACTGTATTGCAAGGACATGAGCTAGTGTTTGGGTGCCAGATTTGAGACCTCTGAAAAAACAAAACCTTTAGCACTAAATGAGCTGTAAGTAACACACCCAAATACACTCTGTTGTGGAGTAGAATTATTTGTAAAGAGTCACTGAAAAAAAAAAAAAATCTTAAGAAATCAATCCTTGTAAAATAAGTAGTGGTTTGGGTTTTGTGTGTGTGTGTGTGCAAAAGAAAAGCCCAACTTACACAATTTGTAAGTTAATTTATCTCATAATCAATATTTACATTCCAAAGCTTTCTCGTATTACATAATCAATATTTACATTACCAAGGCTTTCTCATATTTGTAATATTTGTGTTGTGGAACAAATGTGCTTCCATGACTACTCTATAGATTTCGGGGGAAAACGTATGTGGCTTTTAGGTATATGTTCTTTCAAGTGATGTGCACATACAAACATCAGAACAACAATACAACCGTTATAGACCCAGCTGAAATTATGTAAAATTTGTACAGACTATAGACAAACATTGTCTCTTGGATTGAATTTTCTCTTCGTTTGTAATTTCCTGTGCTGTCCCTTCATTAAGAGTGAAAATGGAAAGAAAATCTCCTACTAAATTTTGCCACTGATTTTCCATCCTGTTTATATGGCATCATTATTAGGTGACTGACATAGTTTACCAGTAGTCTCACTATTCATATCTGTTGTCAGATCAGCACTATATACCAGGGAAGCCTATCCTGGTTTCGCCATGGCATTTACTGGTGGCCTCAGTTTACCAACATTGTTTGACATTTGGGTAGGTACTCGTTTTGTCCTTGTTCTCTTTTTGATGAACTCTTGGGCTTTATATACTGCCAATGAGAGCAACATCAGCAAACAGCTGCTGAGGACAGTGTGAACACAAAAATGTTTTCTAAGACAATAAAAATGTTCTGAAATAGGTTTTGTGGAGCTAAAATAGTTTATTTTCTCAAACTTTGTGAGTGTTTTCTAAGGCCCAGCAGTCCACAGGCTCTCAAAGATGGATGCAAATATGTGTGGGAGTACAGAAGGGAAAATATGAAGCGTTTTTGTCATAGGGAAAACTACTTGGCAGGAGCAGACTCTTTGAATTAGTGCCAGCCAGATTATATTGGTAGACAGAGATCACATAATAGTTCAAAGCTACCAAAAGAGGACAGATGCAAGAAAGGAATGTGTTTATCTCATGTTTATGGGTATGCAAATGATGTGCACTTTTGTACGTCAGATATCCTCAGAAGCATCAGAGTTGATGCCCGTGGAGTTTTGGGTTACTTCTTCACTGAAACTGACATCGTGGAGATTTGGAGAACACTCTGATTTGATTAATGCTTCTTTTTCTTTTTTATCACAAGAAGATTACTTTTTAATCAAGTTTGCTTTAATGTTTTCTTTGAGCTGATTTAATCGAACAAGCAGACGAGCAGACTCCAAAGTCATTACATCCTGTTGCATTCCTTTATTCTGCTAATACTGCAGATGTGTTTCGGTGAAATAGTAAAAGTGCTGATAGGAAGGTGAACACTAACAAATGCAAAAGTATTGTATCTGTTGTGCACAATATAAACTGCATTACAGTGTGGGTTGGGTTTTTTTTTTATGAGAAATACAATAAAATCTGCATAGCCGGCTGACAGCTCTACTGCCTTCAGCTATCACATACATCTCCCTAGCTTTAGCCAAGTTGTATCATTGCTTTTATACAGATATTCATTGTGTCAGCTGACATTTTACTGCTTTCTATTTTTTGCAGCCTGAAATGGCAGTCACTGATTCCGAAAGAAAGAGGTGTTTTCACCTGCTACCCCCAGCAAATGCGTTAAGCCAAAGAGGCTTGCTATTTTGAAGCAGACAACTTCTTTTATAAATTAAATTCCTTTCTAAAGATAATGATAATAAAATCTCGGATGAGCAAGAAATGAGCAAATCTTGGATTTTAACCACACTCTGTAGTTAGTTATGGGCTGATGTCTTCCTGAATTGGAAACGCTGGAAGAGTAGCACAGCTCTAGGAAAGAGCTGATTCAGCCCTTGAGTTCAATACACAGGCAATTGGGAACCCATTTGTTTACCCTTTTTTTTTTTTCCTAATTGTAAATTTGAAATAACACTGTATTTCCTTGTTCTGCATCCACAGGTTTTCAATTACTTCTGCTTCAACAGTGGCTTAAACATCAAAAATTGAAGTGAAAAATAAAGGATTTACTAAAAAAATTTCCAGGCATAATCCATTAGTATATAAACAGCTTTTTAGTGTGTTTCTTTCATCTTTTCCATTCATCTGGTGCTTCAAAATTCCAGGCAGAATCAGTTTTGTAAATACTAAATAATGAAATTGTTTTTTGTGAAAATTAATTAATCATTAAAACTGTAACAGCACATGTGGCTATTCCTGTGCTGAGATTCACACAGTTCCATAACATAGCAGGGTCTTGTTACCTTCTTGGTGAGAAGGGGCAACAATTGAGTTAGGTGTTATTTGATCCAGTCGCGATGCTTATTTACAAAGGAAACAAGCAAAGGCAAGACTATGTGCAGTCCCAGCCACACTGTGCGTAAGCCAGAGGAATCTCCCTCCTACTCAGAAAGAAGTTGGTCATGGCCACAAGTGCTCCACCCAAAGAAAGCCCCGTGGGCCTTGGCTTTCTCCCAGGGAAGCACACACAGCCTTTTCCTCTTGGATGGTACATCCTTACTCTGTTCCTTTCTTCCTTGCACATGTATCTTTATAATGAAATGAATTCTCCAGCATCTGCATTTCCAAACTGCGCTCGGGCACAGGTGTGATATATGGGTTTTCTTGCTGAGCTGAACCACGTGTAAGGTTCTGTCCTCCTAGAATTTCGGCTGTTTCTGTTCTTTGATTGGAAGTCTAGGTTCTCTGGTAGAGCCATACCTAGAAATACTGTAGCTCCCTTGGACTGAAGCACTTCCAGGCTACTTAAGGGTAGTACAGTAGGGTTTGGGCGTTCCTTTCTTCTGGCTTCAGTACAGGCATATGACGGATAAATATTTTTAGTGTCAGTCTCTGTTGCCTACAGGTGTCAGCCTGTGTTCCTTTTATTTGTACTGGTTTAAAGTGTATCAGCTAATGACACTGTATCATGTGAAGATAATAGATAATCAAAATATTTGTGTCTTTAATCACCAAAGGAGGGAGAGCACAACCCCTCAAGCCACTCTGTCTGCATTGCAGCAAACCATTCCCAAATCGTTTCCACATCTGCTGTATGGATTATTTCTGTGCTGTACCTAAATCATACTTGTGCAGAAGAGTAGAACTGAATTGGTGTGTTTTGGGGGGAGCTGTTTCTTCTTGTGGGGTGATAGCCACACAAAATGAAGGGGGTTTCATCTTTGTGGTTAGAGGTCCAAGTGACAACTGCGCTGCATGTTTGAACAAATGTTAGGGCTGAAGTTGCATGGTTTTATGATTGTTCCAATTTGCTTCTAAGACAGAAAACAGCAAAGAACTGTGGAAGTTACTTAGTAGTTTAAAAAATCTGAAAGAATATGAACGATATTGCTGGACTGAGATTGCTGAGAATTTTCTGATTAAAATTACAACTTCACAGGTAAAGTGATCAGTGAAGGGAAACTGTGCACACTCCAGTATATTTCTTTAAATATTGTGTTAAAACAGTATTTTTGAGCAAATTATATCAACTTTTTTTTTCTGTATATCGAGTAAAAGAATAAAATGTTCCCAGTAAAGATGCGGTATTCAGAACAGAAATTTCCAAAAATTGTTTTCAGAAGGGAGTTTTAAAAATTGTTTAGAAATAGTTTGGCTAACCCATCTGAAAGAAGTTTAAGCATTCTGGGGAAGTTGTGATGTGTATTTTTTATGAGGGAAACAAATAAGGAAATACAATGTCTGCACTGGTTTAGTTTGGTTGCAGACTGCTGTGATTCATGCCTTGCTAATGAATATTTTAATTACTCTCAACAGGTACTTTTGAGGAACTGATTTGAAATCTACATAATGGAAAGAAAAGTCTCCAAATGACTAAATGCCATTTCATTAATGCTGTATATATAATGATCCAGGTAGTTAGACCTGCATGAACTGTCCCTCCTGCGAATACCTTTTATTTGGTTGGACTCAGTGATCTCAAAGGTCTTTTCCAACATAGTGATTCCATGATTCTGTGGTTCTGTTCTGGAATGCCACAGTAAAACAACTGCAGTATTAGCCCATGGAAGCTCCCAGAAAAATAGGGATCAGTAGCCAAAGTTACTCTTTTTTTAAACCTGCATTTAAATCTTATAATCCAATGCAGAATGCTTCTGGCTGAACTCTGGAAATCTTTCAGCTTTCCTCTTCCTTCAGTCTATTGAATTAGTAGGCCTGGTAAATTTGAGCCTGGGTGGCTCAGATCATATGTAAAAACCTGAGCACATTGACAAAATTGTTATGTTTTAGTCAGCTTCAATTATCTGTATTTTTTCTGAGGCAGGGAGTTATATTACTACCTGTGAGGTTTGGAGAGTTTTAGATTCATAAGACATAAAGCAGTTGCATCTAGCAGTGACTAAACACAGCTGATGCACATGTATGGCAAGGGCCAACACACAGCAACCAGCAAAATTCCCGAGACCAGAATTGCATGACTGTTCGTTTCTCACAGTACTTTTATAAGGAAAAGAAGTGCTTATTAAAACACATTCACATAAATACAAGTGATGGTTTGTGGAAGAAGATTGATTCAAACACCTTAAAATGTTCCGCGCCAGTTTCTGCACTGTTAGGTCTGTGTGAATTCAGACTAAGTCCACAGCAGAGAAATAAGGAGGAAATCTATTGTTCTGGTCTGATAATATTGTAACAAGTGTAATCTAAAAAGCGCATAGTGACAGAAACAAGTATGGGGGAATATATTTGGAGGAAGAAATATAATTTCCATGGAAGGAGGAATGCATTTGAAAGCACAAACCAAATCAGATATACTCAGAAACAGAAATATGGCAGAGAGGATAAAGCTCCAGTAGCATAGACCATAGAATGAATGACTGTAGGAGGAATACTAAAAAAAAATCAATAAATGAAGAATTTGCCTGAGCATAAACTCAATTTATAGCAGGAGAAAGAAATATCTAGCAGGCAGAAACCAACAGGAAAAAAAATGTAGCATTTGTCCCTAAGAGGAAGAAAGCATACATGTTTAATTCTGGGTTGTATTTAGTCTTCCATCATAGTGTTCTACACAACTCATTATTTTATTGTTTACTGGGGGAAACATCCACCTCCTTTCTAGAAGTACAGCTCCACCAGAACCTGTAGAATTCTGACAGCATCACATTAGCTGAATCTGGCCTGTTACTTGTGAATTCTCTGAGTTCTGTCCAGAATCCAAATCCGACAGCAGTAGTATTTTAAAATGTGTGACTCTTCTACTATGACTCTGTCCTAGAGAATGCTTATCTGAGTGTGGATGTATGTGCTGTAGGTCTGGTGCGTTAAAGCTATGAATATGCTCTTGTTCTGCCTCAGTACCACAGTAACTGGGGTTGCATGTAAACAGCACATGAACACTGTTGCAGTTTTTCACCAACATCTTCTCCTTTTAATGCTTCCTTTCAGTCAAAATTGAGCATAGTCCTTGAATGCAAGAATAAGCATATTTTAAATAAAACTGTGATAATGCTGGTATGATGATGTTGAAAAGGTCAGAAAGCAGCAACAGCTTATGCCTGAGCTGTAACTTATACCCTGGTTTTAAGCCCAGGTGTAAGAGTCAGGGTGCCAAAGCAGAGCTTTACCTCTAGTGTCTTCTTTGTTCATCAGCCTGTCTTGTGAGCTCTTCCCTGTTCATCACCCTTAGATCTTGATACTGAAGTATCAGTCGGCTCCTGGGAAACTCCAAGGCCCAGATCACAAAACCACAAAGGTCTTTAACTCCCGTTTACAGACCCATCATGCTACCCAAAATATGACAGGTTCTTGCCTCCCTCTCCTGGGCCTTTGCATCACTTTTTGGTGAGGCAGTGCATCAACAGATGGCATCAGACATCTCCGGGCACTGTAGAGATGCAGCGTGGCACCATCATCCCTCCAATATCATTAGACCCTTTGCACATGGTTTCACACGCTCTTCAGGTCCATGTTCCCGTTTCCAAACGTACACTGACGTGTGTGTGTGCAGTGTGACTCATGCACTTGAATAGGATTGAGACATGTAAAGAACTTTGTAGGTTTAGCCCTAAGTGTGCTTGAATAAGTCCCACAGCTTCAGCTTCAGTTCAGATTTTCCGTTTAAATGCTATAAATCATCTAAAACAAACAGTTTGAATCTTTCATTAGTGACAATCAATGACAGCGGCCAATGAGTCAGATCAACATTAAGTAGACAACTGATGGTTCTAAATATAATTAATACTTTTTTTTTCCTAACAAATGAGAAGAAATGTGATCAATTTATTCTGATTAATTCCCATTAAAAAACGAACAATTTATTTGATGAGACCTTTGGTAAGAAATTTAAGATTGAAAGTAACTTAGGAGCCTGTATCCCTACTGCACCTAGGCATCTTTGGAAAAAGAAAAGAAAAAAGAAGATGTGTTGCCATATTTTTTATCAAAGTTGGAGTTTATTTTAGGACTTTCTGTGAAAGGTTAATGCTATTAGATGAAGAAGTGTGGGTGGGTGGTTCTTGAGGCAATCAATTGTAAGCTGTCTTAGTTTACATGTGAACAGGGAGCATTCCCTTCCCTAGGATCAAGGTAAACAATGCAGATTCCTCCTGACTGTGTTTTGCTGAGATGTAGGTGCACATTTTCCCTGCATCTTCTACTACTCAGTTTGAATGAAATCAGTGTATGCGATTCAGGGAGAGAGTCATAATGCACTCCATTTTTGATGCTGCTCTGCTAGAGAAGCCAGCGTTTTATTCAGGAGGCAGGTTCTCTCTTCCCTTGGCCACTGACTGGACCTCTGCTGCATCTTTTCCAGTTTAAGTTTTTGAGGAAAGGTTCTGAGAACTTTACAGTGTATTTTAGGTGAGATTTTAACTGATGCCTTGTGCAGTGGCACAGCTACTTCCATCGCCTGCTGCACGCGTGGGCTACAACGGAATCTTTCATATATGCATTTCAGTGGTAGCTCCTAAATACCCAGCTGCATCTTGACGCTTCCTGCCAGCTGAGTAGCTAATGTCATTCTTAGTCCCTAGGGCACGACTTTCCTCTTCTGTGTTCCCCAGTTTCAAACAAGTTCATCCTCTTTGACTTAACTGCATAGGAATAATTGGAGTGTGTTCTGGACATATGACAAGTGAAGAAATTCTAACCTTACGAGAGGCAGGGGTCAATTTCCTGCATTTGCTGATGCAATTTGTATTTGCTGTTGCTGGAAACAGACAAATGACATTACATTTTGTAGTCATTTGAAGACTATTCCCACAAAGGAAGGTCAACCAATTCTAAAAATGCAGGGTATGTAAAACTCAAAAAAAATCAGTATTACTTACTGACATTTTTCAAATCCATTTTATTTAAATCATTTTTTCTAGAAGTCAGAGCTTCATATAATGGTTTTGAAACAACAGCTCCAAGCAGTGAATCTTCATATATTTCAGGTGGCTTGTGAATGATCAGCGAATTACTTCTTTTGAAAATGTTAACCATAAGCAAGTCAATTTTTAAAGGCTGGGCAGGGGAGCTGTGTTACTGAAAATACGAGTTTTTGTGACACCAAGACATTGGATGTTTCTCTCAAGTACACTAGCATGGAACCAGGATTTAAAGCCTGCATGCCTGCACATACAAATGCATGTATAATCTGCTAGGGAAGATAAATCATTTATATTTGTATTTAGCTCTTATGTTATCAGGGACCCACTTTATGAATCCATTTGGAATATTTCTACCATGTCATGTTAGTCTAATAATAACACATCAATAGTTCTAGCAAAGACCTTTTCTGTGCATAAAATAAATCACTCCACTGGGGAACAGGGTCTGAATTCAAAGTAACTAAACTCTTTTATTAGTGTAAATGCATTTGTTACAGTTAGTTGTAAAAGATAACCAACCGACCATGTTTTTCAAATGCATCCATTTCCACCATTATGACCAGGTTTCTCAGAGCTTTTTCCTCCAGTATAGCATCAGAGTTTTCAATGTGCTGGGCTTCCGCTCTGAGGGCGAGCTGCTAGATGTCGGATCATGTGGAAAAGCTGGCCATATAGGAGTGAATTTTGTATGAGGTGAACCCACCCAAATGTGGACAAGATAATGTAGAACTGTGTTGTATACAGAAGTACAAATTGCACTTATGTTAAGGTTCTTGAGTTTGAGATAAGGTCTACTTTTTGTTGGTTTTATATATAATCAGTGATGAGGTGATTCTGTTTCTGCTAGTAGCTGATAATTGTAGTTCAAATTAGAAGATGCAAACATACTATAGTTGTTGCAGAAACTAGCTAACGGTGCAGAAAAATGGGAACAGAATCAAAATTCACTATAGCGCACTAAGGAGGATGAATAAGTGTTTTTAGCTTGTCCACTGATCTCTATTGTCAAGCTATATGATTTTACATACTCCTTTCTCATCTGGTAGAATTTGAACTATTTACGGGTTTTGTACCATGTAGGAAATTTGGAGAGCCATTTTGTCTACATACTGTGAACTAAATCAGATCGTCTAATAGTGAAACAAGTATTCTTAAAATTTAAACTGTGGTTTGAATAGATAATTTAAAGTCCAATGGCAAAAGAGTCCAGGAAGGCTGGGCACTCTTCCACAAAAAAATCTTAAAGGTGCAGGAGCAGGCTGTCCCTGCGTACAGAAAGACAAGTTGTTGGGGAAGAAGACCAGCCTGGCTGAACAGAGCTTTGGCTAGAGCTCAGGGAAAAAAGGAGAGTTTATGACCTTTGGAAGAAGGGGCAGGCCAGTCAGGAGGACTACAAGGATGTCTTGAAGTTATCCAGGAAGAAAATTAGAAGGACCAAAGCCCAGCTAGAACTCAATCTGGCTACTACCATGAACAAAAATAAAGAATGTTTCCATAAATGCATCAGCAACAGAAGGAAGGCTATGGAGGATCTTTATTGATGCAGGGGAAGCATAGTGACAAAGGGTGAGGAAAAGGCTGATGTACTTAATGCCTTCTTAGCCTCAGCCTTTAATATTAAGACCAGTTGTTCTCTGGGTACACAGAACCTGAGCTGGAAGACAGGGACAGGGAGCAGAATGATGCCCCCATAATCCAAGGGAAAATAGTTAACTATCTTCTATATCACTTAAACACACACAGGTCTATGGAGCCAGATGGAATCCACCCAAGTGTATTGAGGAAGCTGGAGGAAGTGCTTCCCAAGCCACTTTCCATCATATATCAGCAGTCCTGGATAACTGTGGAGACCCTAGTTGACTGGAGGGTAGCCAGTATGACACTCATCTACAAGAAGGGCCAGAAGGAGGATCCAGGGAACTACAGGCCTGCCTGCCTGATCTCAGTGCCAGGGAAGATTAGGGAGCAGACGATCTTCAGTGCTACCACACGGCACATACAGGACAACAAGGTGATTAGACCCAGTCAGCATAGGTTTATGAAAGGAGGTCCTGCTTGATTAACATGATCCCCTACTATGACAAGGTGATCTGCTTAGTGGATGAGAGAAACGCTGTGTATATTGTCTACCCAGACATTAATGAAGCCTCTGACACTGTTTCCCACCAGGAGAAACTGGCTGCTCATGGCTTAGATGCATATACACTTCAGTTGCTAAAAAACTGTCCAGATGGCCAGGATGAAAGAGTTGTGGTGGATGGAGTTAAATGCAGTTGGTGGCTGGTCACAAGTGATGTTCCCCAGGGCTCAGTGATCAGTGATCTGGATGAGGGGATCAAGTGCACCCACAGTAAGTCTGGAGATGACACCAAGTTGGGGGAGGAATTTTGATCTGCTGGAAGGCAGGAAGGCTCTGCAGAGGGACCTGAACAGGTTGGATCAATGACCTGAAACCAAATGAAGTTCAGCAGTGCTCAGTGCCGGGTCCTGCACCTGGGTCCCAACAACCGCATGCAGCACTACAGGCCTTGAGAAGTGGCTTGCAGAAAAGGACCTGGGGGAGCTGGTTGACAGCCAGTTGAATATGAGCCATTAGTGTGCCCAGGTGGCGAAGGCAGCCACCAGTGGCATCCTGGCTTGTATCAGAAATAGTGTGACCAGTAGGACTAGGGAAGTAATCGTGCCACTGTACCCAGCACAAGTGAGGCTGCACTCAAGTACTGTGTTCAGTTTTGGGCCTCTTACTACAAGAATGAGATTGAGGTGCTGGAGCATGCCCAGAGAAGGGCAGCAAAGCTGGGGAAGGGTCTTATTAGGAGCAGATGAGGAAACTGGGTTTGTTTCATCTGGAGAAAAGGAGGCTGAAGGGAGACCTTATTGCTCTCTACAGCTACCTCAATGGATGTTGTACCCAGCTGGCTATCAGTCTGTTTTCTCAAGTAGCAAGTGACAGGACAAGAGGAAATGGCCTCAAGTTGCACCAGGGGAGGTTTAGATTGGATGTTAGGAAAACTTTCTTCACCAAAAGGGTTGTCAATCATTGGACCAGGCTGCACAGGGAAGCAGTTAAGTCACCATCCCTGGAGGTATTTAAGGTGCTTGGGGAAATGGTTCAGTGGTTGGACTTGGCAGTGCTATGTTAACGGTTGAAATTTATGATCTTAAAGGTCTTTTCAAATCAAAATGGTTCTATAATTCTGTGATTTTTTTTGCTGGTATGATCTGTGCTCTGTGTATGAGAGGTGATAACCGAATCAACTTTGCATTTGGTGTGAATAGTGTGACTTCTTGATTTGAGATTACGTTGCTCTTTCAACAGTTTTCAGATTCCAGTTTTTCTAATCAAATCACCCCAGAATCCTTTTGTGCCCTCTTCCTTCAATACATTTTATAACCCCAAAAAGTCCAGAGATTCTCCAGCATGCTGCCGTGCAGAGCAGCAGCCTTGTCAGGGACAGAGCAGAGTAGCAGATATAGGGACAGAAAGCTGGCAGCTACTCCATTGCACAGCAGCAAAACCCTGCATGTCAGGTGAAAGGCGCTGGGTGCCCGCAGGCTTGCATGGCGGTAGCCAGCTGGGTGGCAGCAATTTGACCCTGGGCACAACAGCAAGTCCAAAAGCTGCATTGTCAACAACTAACCCAAAATCCAGGGCTACAGTCATGTGTGACAATGGTGGAGAGGTGGAATGAGAGGCTGCATGAGGCTATGGGACTGGAGGTCTCAGTTTGAGGATACAGACATAGTTGAGTGGAGAATTGTGCCGCAGGGGATTTATAATTAAACTTCTGTTTTCTGACGTAAACCAGAAATCTATGCAATTGTGGTTTTGTTTTTTCTTTTTTTAAAGGGTAAATGCACCACTTTAATTGGGGTTTTAACCAACTTAAAAATCTTTTAACATGTAAGAAATACTGAAATAAAGTGTGAATGGTGTTGCAGTTTGAAAATAAGGTCAAGAATACTACCCCTATCAATCAACATAAATTGGAGAGAACACAGTTCTGAGTATGAGCTCCAAACTAATTTAAATTTCACATAGACTAAATATATCTCTCATCTTCAAACAATATTTTCACTTGGAATAATGTATTGCTCGTGTTTATTTGCTAACTTCCCAACTATAAAATAGATAGTTTAGCTATCTGATTCATTTCTGTGTTGTTTGCTTCAAAGGTTTTTTAGCTCTACTTCACAAAAATCTAATTTTTTTCATATCCTTATTCATGCTATGCATATAGAAGTATTGAAAGGTAATAATTAGACACATCTGCTTACATTTGCCAGAAGCAGATGTTAGACAAATTAAAGTGAACATAACTATCACTCAACATCATTAAAGAAGCAACTCTATAATAATTTCTGAACTTTGACAGGCAGTTAAGTATTCTACATTGGCATATTTATGCTATTTCCAGAACTCTCATGTACAGAATTATCTTCATATGCAGTTGAATCAAAATGAATTGTTTAAGTGTTCCAGATCACAACTTCTACTTCCTTTCCCCCAGAACGTTAAGTTGTCAGCCCCAACAGCAGTGCTCATTAACACCACAGGGCAAGTACATCGGTTCATGAACAACGAGTCCTAAATTGCTTCATCGCACATTCCAAGAAGATAAGGAAATGAGAATGGCATTATGAAGTTAGTCCGTCTTTCTCAGTATCATATTTCCAACCATGGACAGTGGTAAAGGCTCAAGAAGAGCATAAAAGTAAGAACAGACTAAATCGAGGTATTCCTATTGTGTTCTCCCAACATCAAACTATGAAACTGTTCAGGGGCTTCCTTGGACCTCTACATAGTTTTGATGTCAAGCAGTGGCTAAAAACTGCCCAGTTTAAACATGCATGTCCATACATGTATGCATGAAAACAGAGGTTTTTTGGGTTTTTATTTTGAGCCTGACATCTGGTAATTTCTTCTGCTGCTCTGTTTTTAAACGTGGTCTCCTTCGCAAATTATTACAGGTACCTGCACTGTATCATTTAGTTGCTTCTTTTCTAAGCAGAAAAGCCCTTACATGTTTAGTCTGTCTTTACATGGAGATGTTCTTGTGTCTTCCATTCCCATTCCTACAGTTCCTGGTACTTTATTATGTTCAGTTGGGGACAGGGACCAGAATGGCACACAGTATTTAATATGCAAGTAAACTAAAATGGTGCAGCTCAATGACTTCTCCTTTTTGTCTGTTTCTTTTCCCAATAGTCTTAATGTTGTTTTTGCTTATTTTGAGTTTACAGAATATTGAATTGATTCATAAAACTTCATAAACCTGCTGATTAATATCACTACTCTTTTTTTCTTTTTTTTTTTTTTTTAACTGAGTGGCCATGGCTAACTCAGACCCTATCACTTAGTCCACAGTTAGGACTTTTTTTTCCCTTTAATGCATTATTTTGCATCGGCATTGAATTATATCACTCAGCAGTTTGGACTGCTGCTGTCTTTCTGCAACTCCTCACATTCACATCTTTCATTTTTGCTATTCAGAGAAATGTTGTAGCAAATACAAGCAACTTAATATGCATCCCCTGTTTAGGAGGATGATAACCAGAATGGAGTCCTGCACCAATGCCTGTTCAGGTCTCCTAGTGACCTCCTGCTGTTGTGAAAATTAACTGCTAGGCTCAGCTGTTTATTTCTGGTCTTCTACCTGGTCATTAGTACATGCATGAACAACTTTCCTCTTCTACAAGGAATTCTTTAAGACCATTTTATGATTTATAATAATAAGCCTTTAGCATAATTATTGCTTATGTGGTTTTGGCTTGATTTTCTATATTTATCTTCTTAGCTATTTTTTCTGCTTTGGATGTGACTTCTTATTTTGGAAGTACATCTTTTTAGTTCCAAGAAAAATATTTACCCCAAATTTTAAACATTCTGGGTTTTGTTTGTCAGTTACTCAACAGTTACTTTTGATATACAGAAGTTCATATTTTGATGACTATAAAAAAAATCTTTTCTCCAACTTGGAAATGAGCAGTCTCATTTTTTATAAAGTTTACTTTTTTAAATTAAAGACTGTTTTTATGTCATTCTAGACTTATTTTAGCTCTAAAAGGTAACTTCCTGATTCCATCATGGGTCTGTCACAGCATTTTGACCCATGTCTTGCACATTGCTCAGAACCAAGTCAAGAGTGTCTTGCCTTGTTTCAGCTTTCACCAAAAGCTCTTCCATGAATCAGTCATTTGTGGTATCATTAAGTCTCTGCATCACACCCCAACCTGACATTTACCCAGTCTATGTGGGGGTGATTGAAGTTTCTGATTACTAATTTGTTTTTTTGCTGTCTCTTAAATCTCTCTTGGCACCTCGCTGACACCATTGTCATCCTGATTAGGCAGTGACAACTTATTTCTAATACTTATGTAGGCTTGGCATCCTAATTCATAGTGATAATGTGTAACATTCATTAGTTAACTATGGGATGCAAAATTATCTTCAACATACACTATATCCTTCCTTTTTCTTGCCTGTGTAGTTTGGTTTATGTTACAGGTTTCCACTGACTGTGTCCCTTTCATCAAGTCCCTGATGCTTCTCTTAGGTCACTATTCTCACTTAAAACTTTGTCTTATTTAATAACTTTTATCATTTTAATAGTAGCATTTATGCATTTGATATGGTTGCCTATTTATCTATTCTATCTTTAAATGGTATTTTTGGGTGCAAATTGAACTTAACTTGTGTCTGCAATGAGTTTTACCATCTTCTGTCTTTTTTTTTCTCAAGGATATCAAGCTTTTTTAATTTCAGCCCTCTGTTATTCATCCCCCAAGCCAGATTCTTCTGCACCTTTTGGCTTTCCTGTAGTCTTTAATTCAATCCCCTTCTCTGGCAAACATCCTGGTTGTTAGTTCCTGCAGATTGACCTGAATCCTAATTTTGCTGTACAGACTTTGTACGAAGTTTGTGCAGTTCCTGATGAATCTAAACCCTATGCCATCGGCTGAAGGACTGATTCTCCAGCCAGCATGAAAAAGCTCTATCAGAGCAAGAGCACAGGTAGATGATCAAAGATAAAATTTTTGTATTTGAGGAGGCCATCTGATTATCTTAACTAAAGATTGTCTGCAGAATACTAATCTCTGGCTGGAAGCAATGGTATATAATGTAGCTTGCTCATGCACCTTTTCTCAGTCACCCAAAGGCCTCATGGGGAGAATAATTTCTTGACTTTTAAATGCGCTTTGCTAGTCCTGAGGCGTTTGACAACAGTAGATTAATTAGGTAGCCCATACCTGTGGTAGGGAAGACTCCAGTTATTTAAATAACTAGTCTGTGTCTTTACTTCTGAATTTGAGAAGCACATTTTATATCAGTGTGTCCACCTAGCATAGATTTATATGAGTAGTTTTGCTTCAGGAGAAGTATTAACATACATCAGAGTAACTGTCTAGTGAGGGAAAAGCACTTTTTATGAATGAAGTACATAAACCAAGTTTTAAGTTCTCATGTTTTTTACCAAATGTTCAAGAAAAAAATATTTGCTTTCTATCCTTCCAGTTGGTACCACACTAGGAGGAATGCCACAATACACGTGGCCCCTTCTGCATTCAATTTGTTTCAAGGATATCAAGCTAACACATGGCAAACTACATTCGATTTTCATCTTTGCAGGTTCTTGTGTGGTACATACATGATGATGCCAGAAAATAGCCTACAGTAGCTTTGAGGAAAGTGTTGCTACTGAACATAGATCTCAGAACTGGAGAATCACAGACTGATTTGGGTTGGAAGGGACCTGAAAGACCATCTAGTTCCACAGGCAGGGAGATCCTCCACTAGACCAGGTTGCCCAAAACTCCATCCAACCTGGCCTTCAACAATGCCAGGGAGGAGGCAGCCAGAGCTTCTCTGGCAACCTGTGCCAGGGCCTCACCACACTCACAGGTGGTGAGAATGTCTCACCTAACCTAAATCTACCCTCTTTGACTTTAAAACTGTTAACCCTCATCCTATCCCTACATGCCCTTGTAAAAAGTCCTTCTCCAGCTTCTTTCATAGGCCCCTTTCAGGTACTGAAAAGCTGCTGTAAGGTCTCCCGGGAGCATTGTCTTCGCCAGAGCCCAACAAGCCCAACTCTCTCAGCCTGTCTTCATAAGAGAGGTGCTCCAGCCCTGTGATCATCTTCATGGCCCTCCTCTGGACTCACTCCAACAGATCCACATCTGTTTTGTACTAGGGATTGGATGCAGTACTCCAGGTAGGGTCTCACCAGAGCAGAGTAGAGGGGCAGAGTCACCTCCCTTGACCTGCTGGTCATGCTGGTTTTGATGCAGCCCAGAATCTGGTTGACTTTCTGGGCTGCATGCTAAAATTGCCTGGTCATCTCCAGTTTTTCATCCACCAGTACACCCAAGCCCTTCTCCTCAGGGCTGCTCTCAATCCATTCATCAATCAGCCTGTACCTCTTTGGGATTTCCTTGACCCGTATGCAGGACCTTGCACTTGGCCTTGTTGAACATCATGTGGTTTGCCAAACTGGTCAACACTTTATACTCTATGGGATCGATTTTACTCTAAGTATCTTTAGTAGATGCAGACACCTCAGAGTTCCTGCTGTCATCAGATAACTCCACTTTAAAAAATCTAGCTCCTAAAACAGGAAGCTTGGAAGATTTGTGACTAACTATGTGGTTTGTGTTGATTGTTTAGACTACCCTGTTTGCAACTTCAGGAGTTGGGGCAGTGTTTGAAACACTCCTTATCCCTCTTTATCCAGTGACACATTTTGATTCCCTGATTCCAAATCCTATTAGCAGATCTTCGCAGGGTGTTCAGATCATGTGCAGGAGTGGAGATGCTGCCTCAGCAAGGCATTTCCTTTAAAAATCAGTCACAGCTTAATATTTTAAATGGCTCTGGCAGGGGGCATGCTCTTCTCCACTTATTTCACAAGTCTCTATATAGCAAGAGGATTGTGTGGGGGCTGAATTTCACATATGCTTGTAATATTTCCTCTTGGGTGCCATGTTTGGCTTTTTTTAGCCATTTATTTATTTTGTGCTTTATCAAGTTTTTTGAGCGTAGCTGTGACATGTGATGAGTTTATCGTTCCTGCAGTAATACATTCTTAGCAAATGCATTTTTCCTTTTCTTTTGACTTAGCACTCTTCCTAATTTTGCTATTGCAAGATGTAAAGTTAGATTTAGCCTTACTGATAGAGTGAAAGGGTGAAGTCAGAGGATCTGGCAGTGAAGGAATGTCTCTGGAGGGAAGGGATTAGGCTGGGTCCAGGGCAGTTCACTGATCACCTTTCCAACTCTGTCATTGCAGAGAAATCTCTTCTAGTTTATTTCCCTATTCAAAAATGAACCCAGTGAACTGCCTGTTTACACAAAAATTTGCTGTGGAGACCCTGTCATGGTGTCCATAGTGGTGGAGACTCCCCATCCAGGGCAGCAGGACAGGGCCTGACAGACAGGGCCCGTCCCAGCCTTGGCCAGGCACAGCACAGCCAGGGTGTGAGGGGCACCAGAGCAGCCCTAGGGCTGAGTATTGGGTACCTCCACAGAGACAGAGAGATGCTGAAGCTGAGCTGGCACATGGGCCTATGGGTGGCCTCAGCTCAGTAGGGCCCATGTCTAGGCAGGTCAGGGCTGCGGGGATCTGGAGACTGGCCATGCTGCAGCATTGCTGGGGCAGAGGTTGACAGCCCAGGGAGGCTGACATGGGGTCCTGGGCTCTGGGCAGGGTGTGGAAGCCCAGGAGGCCGGCAGAACCAGTGAGGTTTGTGGGTGCCTTCCAGGCCTGGCACACCCAAGTGGCACACACTGGGATATTGAAAACTACGTGTTTCAAGTTATGTGTTTTGAAAGCATTTGATCACAAATGTGTTCTCAACTTTCTTTCTCAAAGGGCGTTTTGTTCATGGTGTCAGCCTCGAATGGGATTTCCTGTAAGAATAACCCTTGGTTCAGATAATCAGGCAGCAAGTAGAAATTTGGGTGTCAGCCTGGCTGTTCTACTGCCAGAGAGGTTGGCTGGCTCCCAGAGTCAGCAAATGAATAGGTTTGGAGGTGAGAAAATCTAAAAAGTTGTCCCCACAATGGAGTAAATATTCCTTTTTTAACTAGAAAGTGTGGATGTGAACAGATATGTATTTCAGTTTTCATTCAGGGGCATGTTTTCCTTAGCTTTCAGTTCCTAAATATAGCTTTGTTTTATTTGTTAACTCTGGAGTGATTAAAAAAATTTGACACAATTTCTGGAATGCCTTTAGAAAGGTCTGATTACAATTCTGTGGTGACAAAAAGACTGCAGACTTTTCAATCTGATATACGGGTTTACTGAAAATGGTTTTGGATGGTTTTCATGTTTAATCATAGGAAATAAGAGGGTCACATAGCTGTTTATTTATGGTCACAGTATTTAAAGCACACCTGTGTATGCCCAGCTATGGAGGCTCTTAACTGCCTCCATCCCTCTTACCCTGGAGGCACCTTGCAGACACTAGAAGTGGTATGCATGCAATACTCTAAGAAGCAGGAAGACCTGAACAAAATGAAAAATAATATCAATTTACAGGGCTTTCTTTGAGTTTTGTTTTTCCTTCTGTATTTTTGTTGACAATTCAAGTAATGCCAAAGAGAGATACGAATCGATGTATTTATGGAAACAACGAAGTACAAGTGTGAGAAGTCCTTAATTATCTGAAATGGGTACCTGGTAGATCCTGAATTTTTAGCCTTTGTTCATGTCTCGTAACTGAAAAAAAATAACTCATAGCTTTAATATTTTAGGGCTCTAGCTTGTTTCTCCAACTCACTCATGGCACATCCTGCTATTGTGTAGGAGGCACATTCCATTAGTTGTCAGTTCCCATCTCTCTAAGGTCAGCTGCCTCAATCGTGGGAACCAGCTGACAGCTGATAAAGGTTGATTTTTTTTCTTCCCTGTGGGTTGTTAGCAGGATTTCAATTAGTGCGATTAAATGTACCTGTTTTCTTAAGGTCCTGTGAGCTCTGAACTAAATAAATACGTGATGTATGAAGGAAGTTCATTGTGTCACTGAGTTTAGGATTATTTTTCTTCCTTAAAAGTTTTTTGGTTTTTGCATTTTTTAAGGATATTTGATGGTTTTTCCTGCCTTGATGTCTTTTTGTGTTTTCAAGCATAGCATCCAGACATCTCACATTTCTATTTCTTTTTCAATTTATCTTTTTTAGGAGGGTTCCATGAGATGTTGAATTTTCTCTTGTATTTGTCCATCATCAGGTGGATTTTGTTTGCAATTTGCCACATAATCACTGGACAGATCTTCAGGGGTGTAGTGAAGACAATACATCTAGCTAGCTTTCTGCCACCAGATCAGAGAGCATGATACCCTTGATGTGTAAAGGTGTATGCTAGTTTTTTCTTTGATTGGTCCTTTGGAAATAAAAACTTCTCATTATTGAGAAGCCCATTTTGTTGTAATACCTGTGGTACTCTGAATCAGAGAAGGAATATTTAAGTGTTGCCCCCCTGCCCCCATCTGTCAGAGATTAAATAGCTCAGACTGGCTTCCTATTGTCCTAACTTACGTCACAAAACTGAAATATTTGCAGTAACTTTCTTCTGTCTCTCTGTATTCGCCTACCAAGCTCAGCATTGTTTCTTTGTCAGCTGGTGTCCTCTGATGTTCAGATGACAGAACACCCCACAAGCAGGAAGGCATCCCTGCCAGTTTGTCATGGGCAGAGGAACACATACAGAGAAAAGCCAATACCCAGCTTTTGAAGAGTAAGCTCCCGTGGCCACAGCAGGATGGTGCCATGGAGCAGTGACCACGAAGGGTGCCTGACTACTGTCTTCATTGCTGTAGAGAAGCTTCTCTTCTGTCACAGTGACCACCACCTGTCCCTGAGAAGCTGGGGAGAAGCTGCTTTGGCTGGTTGCTATGTCAACCATGCTCCCTTTGCCTGCAGAAAGCCAAGGCTGGTTGGTATGGCAACCCTCCTCAGAGCACCCAAAGATGCTCCTTGGAGAAGGCACTGTGGTGGTTGCGGTGGAGACAGAAACTCTTGTGTCAAAGGGTATGAGCAGGCAGGAAAGACTCATGCAATTTATTTGGAAAACATTATTTTGTAGCATGAAATGGTTTCTTGGAGGCTCAATTTTTCCTTATATCTGTTTATAACACCATTGTTGTATGTTTCAGTAGAAGAGGAAAAAAATCATGGCAATTTGGTACAAAGAATGCCCAGACAACATGGATATATTGAGGATCACAGTGAAATCAGTGTAATTTTGCTGCTTTAGCATTGCATTTTCTTAACAGAAGGCTATTGTAACCACATGCTTGAGAAAGTATGTGCCGTGTTTTCAACTAGTTATTATTATAGGGGTTTTGAGTGGTGTCAGAGAGAAGTTGGGATCAGGATCTTACAGGTGAGATGACTCTTAAGTATAGCAGCAGGTAGACCAAGAAACATTAGAGGAAAGTGATTTGGTGGGGTATGGTGGATGTGTGTGTGTTTCTGTGCATGCACAGAACTCCTTCCCTCAAGGCTACTCATGAACTACATCTAACACCAGAGGGGTTCTGATCAGGCAGTTGTCCTGTAAAAGAGTTTGTAAAAGAATAGACTTTGGTTATTTTCTCAATTCACTGGCAATTAAATTATTAATACATATTTTAGCCTTTGGGCAAATCAAAATGTCAACAGGTAAAACGTAATCTATTTTTTTTCTTTAATTGAACTTTAATAAAACTTTTAATATGAAAGGTGCTAAAGCTTTTAGAAAGTTTTCAATTACCATCTCATACAACTGACAAGTATTGCTGGCAAGTTCTGATTTCCTAAGGTAAGCCTTTCTAATGATTATGTCTTTATTATTATCATATTTAACTGTATGAATTAATGTGTGTATGAATCTATTTATCAGGTCTCTTCTGTGTATAGTACAGGGACAGATTTACAGGTATGTCTTGCCAAAGCACAGGATTCATGAGTTTGGCTTTGCAGCTTACTTTGGGCTTATTGGGAAGAATGCTACTCAATCATCAGAGCTTCAGAAATAGCTCCTTATGCTACAGCAGCCATAGCTAATTTTTGCAATTATTGTAAGGTGAACAGAAGGGACCTTGAACTTATGTGGAGACTAAGGCGTGGATTGTCAGCACATCTGTTTATCCAATGAATATTTACTTTATTAACTTGTCAAATATATATAATCCAAAAGCTGATGCTAATAATCACGTTTGTCGGTTGGTCAAGAAAACCAGGATGTGAATTTACATCCAAATGCAAAGTTAAAACAGGAGTTTGCATTTCAAGTAGATACAAAGCTGTCGTCCCAAGCAGTGGAATATTTTTTTTTTAATTGCATAGCTTTTCCCAGTATTTCCAGTAATTTTCAATATATTTATTTATTTTCCATGAAGAATTTTCTTTTATAAACTGCCATATTAACAGTATTCCATCATAATTTTTAATTTTAGTGTTCTATCTAGCAATCATTTTTAAGAAACACATAATTTTTACAGCTAATGGAAAACTTCAACATCCTTGATACATAGTAAACCAACACTGTAAACAGTCAGTTTTAGAGCATTATTGCTGCTTTTTTTCTTTTTAATGAACATATTTTAGAACTTTTCTTTCCTTTTTTATTGAGTGCAGGAGAAAAAAGCTAAAAATATCAAGCCCTGTAATAGTTTTATTGTTTCCCTGTTAGGATTGCATCATATTAGTATTTATTTTTCATTAGTCCTATAGTCAGCGCATCACATACTGTACCATACTATACATTTTGCCTCTATGAAATGGCTTTGTATTTAAATCATAGTGGTGCCTTTTACAAAGTAAGACACAAATATCATGTAGAAAACTCTTAAAAATTTATTTCTTCGTGGTTAACACCATATCATATTTGTGAGTCTCTATAATTTTTGTTTAAGGTGTTTTGAAATCACAGATAATACACCCAAAAATACAGATATGTTATGGTATATTTAAGTTGCTATATAGACCTCCTTACCATTGTATCTAAATTTCTTCCCGAGTATTATCTACTGTTAGAGTTTTTTCTTATATTTTTTTGTCTCTGGGGAAAAAAATGTTGAAAAAGCACAAACATATCTTTCTGTGTGCCTTTCCTAACATCAGTGGCATTGTTGCCATGCCAGAAAGTCAAGGATGCTGGTCACCATTCTTTATGCTTGTAGGATGTTCCACGGTCTTTGAATACACAAAAGAAAGGTCATGTTTGCTGGTGTAGTCCAGCTTTTTCTGTTTTGAGGACATTTCTCCTGTACTTCAGAAGTTTCTCTTCCTGACAGGGATTTGAGTGATTTTGTTACCATTCTCAACCTGAAGTGTCTATTACTGTGAGGAACAGGAGAGGGGAAAGGGGAACCTTGGATGAGGCAAGGTATTGTATGGGGAAAAAATATGATTTATGGAGGTCGTTGCTGCTGAGGAGATTGTCTGCTGCTCTGTGCAGTAGTTAGAATTTCCTAAAGCTGGCAACTCTGTGTCATCTTTGACATATAATAGCACCCTAATACAGTAGCGGTAGTGGGATTAATCTCTTCTAGTTTTAGACATCTGCCCTCTTGACCTCTATATCAGAGCTAGTCCTCATAAGCTCTCACGGAGGAAGGTAGCCCTTAATAAACTTTGTAGGCTACTTACCCAGGGGTAAAAGTCCATTTTCTCATTTTACCTGACACATACATAGTGCTTTTGTTCCAGTCCACACTCAAACCACTTCTTCATTTTCCTCTGGAGTATAGAAAAGAGGAAAGTTTCCTATATGTGTAGAAAGAATGTCAAATTAGCTAATCAAAGAATGAAAGCAGACATCCTCATAGGTTTTAATAAGCTTAGTTTCTAATAGTGGTGATTTTGGTCCTGCTCATTTTATCGCTCCTTGCACAACCAAGTGTTTTCAGTGGAGTCCTGATAGGAGTTTGCAGCTGCTTTTTGCTTTGAGGTGGCTGGAAAAAGTATGATGGTGAACATACTTCATCGTTGTTCTTCCTAACCCGTCATCTACAGAGCAGGTCAGGCTTGACAGAGCACGAACGTGCAGTGATCCTTCAAGGTGTGTGGTAGAGCCCATGCTTTCTTGGGAACGCTACATCTGCCATGTCTGTTGTTCAAAGTGCGAAGAGTAGGGTTGGGCAGATGTGCAAAAGGATCTGGACAGTTTATGACCATTGCAGATGGTGCATTCTCCTTAGATACCGAACAAAGAACTGGGAATGAGCTCATATTTTGCATGCCATGATGTAATTTTTTTTTTCAATAAACTTTAGAGGTTTCATTGCTTTCAATACATGCAAATACAGTCATATACATTAGCAGGTGCATAGATAGATGGTTTTTATTTCAAGCTAAAGTGAAATAAGAAGCAAAGGTAAATTGAGAGAGCACTAATGAAATTTGTACCTTAGAGGATCTATTTTGGAAGTTTGTCTTTCAGTCAGGACACTTGAAGTTCTTGATTTTTGCTGGGTGCTGTTATTTCTGTGGGCGATTTTAAACTTTATTCTCTGTAGTTCTTTGCTGTAGTGAAATAAACAAAAGGACAGACTATTACTGCTGGCGTTGTTACATGTGTTTTGCTTAGGTAAAAGGAGTGCTTAATTATTCCATTAGTTAGATGTTAACGTGTATTTTATGTCACACCAAATGAAAAAAAGAGGCTGGCCTAAAGTACTCTTCTACTCAAATGTACCACTTCCCTTATGTTTTAGGACTAGCTGGTTGACTTCTTTCAATGCTGTGCAGCACCACCCCATCTCTTTATTCCTGTTTTGCATTATTTTGTGCATATATCGTGCATTTTTATATAGAGAGCTTTTGGGGTACTGCCTACGTGTCCACAGCTTTTGTAATCCCTGATTTCTTGACATTGATATGTAAAAAGCTCTATAGAAGCCGAGCGCATAGCAAAATCTGTACCTTAATTGAAACAAGCTTTAATTAAGGCAAGACAAAGCTGGTAGAGGGTATTCATTCTAATGCATTAGCGTCAGAAAGTTGTTTGCAGATAACACGAGGGAAGATGTGGTCATCCTGACTTTTACTGGGAGCAAGGCAGCTACACCCAGTGTGGCGTATACCTCGTTCAGCAATGAGCGGAGATGATTAAACCCAATGAAGATAGCTTCTAACCAAAAGGTCGGATCATGTTTTCCTGAGCAGTCGTGTTGGATTTGAGTTTTGAAGAATGAGCTTCCTTCCAGGCAGTTCCACACAGGTTCCTCTCTCCCATAGAATCACAGAATGACATGGGTTGGAAGGGACCCCAAGGATCATAGAGTTCCAACACCCCTGCCACAGGCAGGGCCAACAACCTCCAGGCCTGGATCTACACACAGTTGCCCAGGGCCCCATCCAACCTGGCCTTGAACACCTCCAGGGATTGGGCACCTACCACCTCTCTGGGCAGCCTGTTCCAGCACCTCACCACTCTCTCTGTAAAGAACTTCCCCCTAATATCTAATCTAAACCTTCCCTCCTTTAGCTTTAATCCATTCCCCCTTGTCCTGCCATTATCTACCCTTTTAAAAAGTTGATTCCCCTCCTGTTTGTATGCTCTCTTCAGGTACTGGCAGGCTGCAATGAGGTCCCACCACAGCCTTCTCTTCTCCAGGCTGAACAAGCCAAGCTCCCTCAGCCTTTCCTCATAGGGGAGGTGCTCCAGCCCTCTAATCATCTTTGTGGCCCTCCTCTGAACCCTCTCCAACAGTTCCACATCTTTCTTGTATTGGGGCCCCCAGCTCTGGACACAGTACTCCAGATGGGGCCTCATGAGGGCAGAGTAGAGAGGGACAACCACCTCCCTGTCCCTGCTGGCCACCCCTCTCCTGATGGAGCCCAGGATACCATTGGCCTTCAGAGCTGCAAGAGCACGCTGCTGGCTCATGTTAAGTTTCTCATCATGACTGGGCCCTTTGGTTTTCAGAGGTCTCCTATTGGCTAGAAAGGGACTGGCTTGTCCTTGATATCTATAATGATTTATTTTTCTAAGCAATTAGAATTGTTTTCTTAAAGCTGTAGCTCCCTCTGTAAAGGTAATGACTCTGAATAAAAAATGGAAGGGGTTTGAGTGTGAAAGGCATGCTCAAGTTTCACTTGATTTCAAGGAAAGGCTGTAGGGCTTAATGGAAGCCGGGCAGCATCAGTGCCTGAAATTGGGTTCTCTCCACACGAAACCCATTAGAAGAATGCGCTGGTCCAAACAGCCGTACTTAGAAAGCCTGAGCATCCTTTTCTCGAACAAGCAGCAAGCCTGAAGGGTTTTGCATCACCAGCTTGTAGAACCAGATGCAAATGCAGGTACCCCGTGGCTTGCACACCTGCTGCTGAATATTTAAATGTGTTTGGAGATCACATAAATTTCTCAGTGTTTTGTGAAGAGTTTCATGAAGAGTTTTATCGTTTAGAGCACTTCTGTAATTTGAAAATCAGAGTTTTAATGGCCTGCATTTATCGTCTCATTTTTTTTATTGTTAAATATGGCAATATTATCAGACTAAAACCCAGTGTTTCTTTAATTGTAAACATTAATTTCCTTAGATAAGCAAGTATTATTTTCAAATGTTCACTTTTTTATTTCCTGCATACAAACAGGCCTTCTAAAAGTGAAAACATCCTTCCACTCATTGAAATTTTTGAGGGAAAGAAAAGATGAGGTTTTTCTTTCCTACAAGGAAATTGTCCTGTTTTGTGTGATATTTTTTCCAAATGCAACTTTAAAATGTTCCCAAAATTTTATATTTTTAATAATATCATGAAGCTAAGGATTGAGGCCTATTGTCTAAGACTTTCAAAGCGTTCGAATATAGCATTATTATGACATGGCCAAGTCAAATGAGCAAATTCTGCAACAAAATCATTTTAAAAAGGATATTTTCGACTTCTGTGTTGATTTTTGTGCTCTTATGTTAGTGATCATAGCTCTTATCCTACACTGTGAACCTTAACTGAAACTTAAGCTGACTAGCAACAGGTAGTAGGACAGGGACAAGACTCTGGATGTGTTTAAAAGATGGGTAGACAAGGTGCTCAGGGATATGGTTTAGTAGAGGACAGGTATGGTTGGACTCAATGATCTTAAAGGTCTTTTCCAACCTAGTGATTCTATGATTATGAAAGCCAAACATTGACATTAGCAGGATTTTACCATAATTTACTGTTCTTCTGATTACCTATGTAGCCTGTTGATGAGAAAAAATTTATGTCACTGCAACATCCAGTATCACACAAAGGCATCATCTTTGCAGTTTATTTTTAAGATACAATCTTGCATACTACTTCAAAATACAGTGAATGTTTTTCCATTCATCTAATAGTTTAAAAATGTGGAAGATGCAAATATTCACCTATTGCCTTATTTATCATAATAACATTTATCATATAACATCATACTTTTCGGTAACCGTGAGGGGGACTAATTGAAAGAAATAGAGGAGCCGGACAGAGCATGCCAACCATAGCTGAATTTCTTAAGATTTCAAATTCCCTCTTAGACAAGAGTGGCACATGAACTGTTAGAATTGTTTAATAAGTGATAGGAATATTCATTTTTTCCCCAAAAATATTTAAAATTAAGTCAAACCAAATTCAAAATAAACCAGTGACAGGGAAGAACAAAATAATTTTCCAGTTACCCCAAGTATGATTGACTTTTGTGCTTCTTTTTCTTTTTTTCCTCACCAGGATTATACTTTGACTATGTATTTTCAACAGTACTGGAGAGATAAGAGGCTGGCTTATGCTGGCATACCTCTCAACCTCACTCTTGATAACCGAGTGGCAGATCAACTCTGGGTGCCTGACACTTACTTCTTAAATGACAAGAAATCATTTGTGCATGGCGTTACTGTGAAGAATCGAATGATTCGCCTTCACCCGGACGGAACGGTGCTTTATGGCCTCAGGTCTGTACTTCCATGATGAAGATTTAATCACTGTCGTTACGTATTGTTGATATTTGCTTCCCGGTGCAAGGTTATTACAAACATTGGGCAGCGTATTATGTAACCTTCCCTGTAACTCTGAAAGATGCCCGTAGAAAACAAATGACACACTCGATGTTTCTTAATTTTGCCAGGAGCGCCTTCAGTCACATTTTATCTGTTTCTGTAGAGTCACCATATCTGGAAAGCCCACTGGCTATAGGAAGCAGAAAGGCATGCAATAATAGTAAACCTGAATTTTTTTTCCAAACTACAGGCAATAAGATTGAGTGTGGGTGCTTTTGTTCTCTCTTGATGTGTCTGTAGTGTATATAAAAAAAAACAAACCACAAGCATTCCTGGTTGAATGGAGACAGGCATTGTCAAGACCATGGATATGCATACCTTCAGTGATCACTTCAAACAGGGATCAGCACTGCAGTGTGCTATATTTCAAATCAGAGGTACAAAGTGACCTTAAATGAACCTGCTTTCTATGTTATTTGAGGCTTGACCTGTGTTTTCTTTGTTTTTTGTCATAGCTTTTAAGGTTAGGAATGCTAAAAAATTCTTTCCTTAATAAACATAATTATGTTAGTGAAAATCTTAATGGAAGACTCGGTAGTATCAAAAAGTGGCTTTCTTTGGACAGGATACTCTACTTACTCCACTGATTTAAACTATACCAACAAAACAAGTTTTTGCCAGTGAAAGCTCCATTACCGTCATTGGGAATTTCTTGTCTTTTTAAGCACAGATAATACTCAAGGTTGCTGCACATACATGGTGCAGGATAAATAGTCCATAGTATAAAAATGAATGACATCTGAAAAGTGGTGACTGCTTTTTCAGGTTTTTATCAACAGTTGAATTTTTTACCTGACCTGGCTCTTGGCCTCTCACATCTTTAACTCCTGGTACATATTATGTATGGACTATAATTGGATGAATCTTCCTAGGCAAAATAAAACCAAAATCAGCCTATTATAAAACTTGAAAGAAATTTAGGATGTTGTTGTATAATTAACTTTTTTTAGCAATAGGAGGCTTTTATCTCACATGGTTTTGACCAAATCTGGAATACTGTGGGTTTAGGATTCCTTACACAAGTAGCTATATATCAAAAAATGATGCAAGATTTTTTTTTTTCTTTAATGTATCTGAAGAACCATCCCCACAAGCAATAAAATAAAAAAGGTGATGGATATTAGAAATCTTGCAATAGTAGTAATGTATAGAGGTCTTTCTGTCACACTAAGAACATTTGGAGCCATTCAGATGAGGATTATCTGTCATGAAATAGTGAATTTCAATAAGCTCTTCTGCAAAATGTAAATGGCCATGGATTGTATTTCACTTCATAGTATTTGCTTGGCACTGATTTCACCAGTGGCTCATGCGTGGCAAACTTCTTCCCATTGCCTTCCCTCTGAAAGCACACAATAAATGGTCAGATATCCATGGTGTAAATCAGCTGAGTTGTTTAATGAAGGATAACTGTCTGAAATTAAATCCTGGCAAAATATAGGGCATTGTGATCAGAAGGAAGAGAATATCTGAGCCTTAGCTCTGTTGGTATAAAGACTTGAACTTTGTGTTGCTCTACCACGAGACTAACTTCTAGTGTTGTGGCTTCACAGCAATCCTGATGGTGTTGGCCTAAGCCTCAGTCTGGATGCAGTGATTCATCCTGTGGGCTGAGACCAGAACCCAGAGTTTTATGTGCCTCCAGACTAAGGGTCACTGAGAGTAATAGGGGAAATTTTGGAGGACTGCAGCCAATTATAGAGTGGAGCAAAGCAGTGCCTCAAAAATTTATAATGAAAGTGATCCCGAGGCCACAATGGCTCTGTGTTCTTTTCTGAATAATGTAGAATTTATCATAGTTTTGAAAGACTTGACCTTGAGTAATCTGAGGTTTCTCTATACTTCAGAGAAGGCAGTTTGCAACCACAGCAAAAGTCTGTGAGGGTGGGGGAAATGGGGCAATAGCTTTTTGAAGTTCAACCTGTTTCTGGGGAATTTTTTTTTTATTTGGGAACAACACTGACTTTGTTCCACCTTGTTCAGAACAATATACAAGGCACATGATGATAAGACAGCTTTTGTTCATAATAGGCCAAAAAAAGAAATAATGACATTATAGATGGGATCAAAAATAGTCTTTCTGACTCCTTGTGTTTTTGCAACCATGCTTATTTCTGTTCTTTTTTGGATGAGTGTATTTCTGTATCAAGATGAAAAGAGGATCAAGTTAGTGATCAGGACTGTGAGCTAGTCACGGAAGAAGTGTTTATGTTGCTCAGACTGATCTATATTGTAAATTTCTTGGGGACAGAAAATATCCTGCTGTTAGTTGCTTATGCAGCACCTCCCAGCACATCACAGGTGGGGTTGCTATCCAATATATCAAAATAACCAAAGGCAATCAGCCCTGCAATAATGTAGCAGAGATAAGCTATTCCTTACTGGACTAGAGAATTTCTTTTAACAATTAAAAATATTTCCTTTGTATATTGTTTTCACCCAAGATGTGTGTGCACCTGTGTACTGCTTTTATCTTTGTCTGGCTTGTAATTGTTTCTCTGTCACTGCTGTGATGATGAGTCCTTGAAACCTTGTTGTCCTGCTGTGTCAGGCAGCATCTCATCCCATAAGAAATAAACCTGCTCTTCTTGGGAGCGTGCACAAGCCTGAGCAATTAACATTTGCTTTTGGTGAGTATTTATGCAAGTTAAATTTGGTTGCTTGAACATTCATTTAGGAGGGACCTCTGAGCACTCAACTTACTTCCAGTAAATGGGGTAAATCTGTTTCTACCTACCTAGCTATATCTTCTTTTCTAGTGGGTTTTGGTTTGGTTATTTTTTTCTGAAATTAAAAGCATCCATTTCACTGCGGTGTACAAAGTTTCTTGAGCAAGAATGTGCAGTTTCTGGTACTGGAACTTGTGACTCAGAACCAGCGTGGTATGTGAACAGGTCAAAATAAAAATACATTCCTTAAAAAGCCATAAGGAAATTAGTTAAGTCGAATGCAAATGTTCAGGCTGCATATTTTTTAATAATTCTGCCAAATTAACCATTTGTAAGTGCATGTTTCCTGTATGGCCGGTGTTTAAACCTAGTTATACAACATAATAGTTGAGATGCTGATACCACACTCCCTCTTGTATCAACTTGTCTCATGTGGGTTCAGCTGCATGGCCTTCGATGAGCCCCAGGCCAGTGTAGAGGAATGTACTCAAGCATGGGATAGAAACCTTGTAGCAGCAACGCCCCAGTATTCCTGCTTGTTTTCCTCAGAGCGTGGTTATGAATGGAGTCTGGAGCAAGATCATTATGGCTTTGTAAAGCAAATCTCTGCTAAGACCTTGTTCATCAATGACCACATGTTGAAGACTAAGTTTTCTCCTCCGAGACTCTAGACTAGTCCTGATTTTATATGTTTAGCTAGAGCTGTCTTGTGGTTTAACCCCAGCCAGCAACTAAACACCACAGAGTCGCTCGCTCAGTCCCTGCCGACAGGATGGGGGAGAGAATTGGAAGAGTAAAAGTGAGAAAACTCATGGGTTGAGATAAAGACAGTTTAATGGGTAAAGCAAAAGCCTTTCACAAGCAAAGCCAAACAAGGAATTTGTGTACTGAATATTGAGGAGACATTCAACGCCATAAGTAATATCCCTGCGTCTAGCACCATGAAGGGCACTTGTAAATGTTCAGTGCAAAGAAAATGTCCCCCTTAAAGTGCAGAGCAGAGGAGGAATTTCTGTTTGCAAACTATTCCTGCCCACTGGGACATGTGCTAACAGAGGAACAAGAGCATCTCCCAGCAGGCAGCTGTAGGAGGGCTGAACTGAAGTGTGCCCCTGTGATACAGTACTTGATACCTGAAAGCTTGTGGGACTAACATAAGGGTATTCAGAGGACACCCAGAGAGGACAACAGTGGCAAAGACACAATCATGCCACAGATGCAGCTGGGAAGGACAAAGATCTGGTGTGTGCCTTTCTTACTGGCTGCTGGTAGGAGCACAGGTGGAAATGCATGCTGAGTAGCAGATCCTTGAGTTTTTTCCTCTCCTGGCCCATCCATTGCCCTTGTGTTCATGCAGCTGTAGCTCCCTTTTCAAAGAAATTATGCTATTTTCTTGGAAAAGCGCCTTCTCAGTAAGAGAGAGGTGGTTTCTGTTGTCCTATCAGATAGTTAGAATGGGCTTAATCCCTTTGTTTGGATTTTATGTGTAGTTATCCACCTGAAATAACCTATCTGCTAAGGATAAGCATTTTTTCTGGGAGAATTGGATAAAGTATTCATAATAACATGAGGTCTTTTTCTTTAGAAAGGCACCCAAGTACTTTTTTCCTCTTTAGATGATACTCTGGAATTTGGAACTAGTTTACCAAATTAGAAAATGTTCATCCTTGAAGGTTAAGAGATCAGAGGGAAAGCTTCAAAACTGAGAAAACACATGTACAAAACCATAACACTGAGGGTCTCAGCTTTTAGAGGTACATTTAAGGTATTTCCCTTCTTGCGTTACAAGCATCAATTATCACCAGGCTGTTATTTGTCCATGTATTGTTTATATCAGAAGAGGATGATTAAGAAACAGAGCAGGCAGGCCCAGAAGACAATATAAATGTGAAATTTGTGTGAATCCACTATAAAGAAATGTTGTGTAATAATGTACATACTCTCAGTGAAGGCTGTGATTCAGCAAAAGACTGAGATACGCTGAAGAGTAATTGTGAGCATATGGTTATATCTGTCTAAAAGTTAGTACAAATATATACGTCCATTAATTTAAAAATAAAGTGCCAAGGCTGTGTGAAGCTGTTAATGCAATTGATTTGGGTGTACATGTGTACTGTTGACACTCCTGATTTACAAGAGCTGCGCAAAAAATGCAGACTCATGAGCAGTCAAGTGGTTTGCAAATTCATCATTAATGTGCTCAGTTGCCTGCATTAGAAATAAAAAAGCAAAAATGCATTGTTATTTGGGGACAAAATTTAAAATTCAGTACCATGCTTCATTACAAAATGCTCTTTAACTTAAATTTGAAAACTAGAGAAGTATACTCACCTTTCAAGCAACGTGTTTTGCTGGACTTCAGACATTTTTTCCACATTTCAGGTTTTTTCTAGAGCTGCCACAGAACCAAGAAATGAATTACACAGATTTCTGACCATTTTGACATTTATAGCAGACTTTTTGCTTCATGTTTCCTTACATAAAGTCATATTATTTAATCTTGGCAAAAGTTTATGCAGTATTTGCATACACAGATAGGTCCATTGAACCCCAAAGGGACCAGCTGTGTAAGGGTAAGTCCCAGTGAGTTGTTTTGTTGCAGTCAATGTAACCACTGTTGTATTAAGCTGCTGCTCCATGTAAAACAATGGACTAGATTTTTCCGTTGTCTCTCTTCAAAGAGACCTCACTTCGAAATATAAACAACAATAACCAACCCGGATTACTGGATGTACAGTAATGCTGTCTGATGTTTGCATTTCAGAATCACAACCACGGCAGCTTGTATGATGGACTTGAGAAGATACCCATTAGATGAACAGAACTGTACTCTGGAAATAGAAAGCTGTATGTACACAAGGAAATGCATGTGAAACTTAGTTCAGCTGTGGGGTGTTTTCCCTTTTACAGAACAGTGTAATTATTTACACTGGTGTCTATAAACACTTTGTGAATTATGAAATTATAACTATTTGGATTTTTTTTGTTTGTTTCTTTGTTTAGATATCTGACTTTGAAAAAAAATTTAAGGGATCATCCATTTCTAGATGGATGGATACATCCTAGGAAAATGGTCTTAGGAGAGAATGAAGCCATTTATTGCTCTAGCCTGACTTGGCAGAGGCAGTGACTGCATGTTTATCTTCAACACAAGAGAATGAATGTTCATATTTTAATCAGATTCAAGAGAGCAAACACTGTGATATCATTTTCTTTCAGTGTGCTTTATTATGCATGGATGGTCTTGCTGCAGGACCCGCCCCTCCCCGGGCTTTCAGACCGGCCCCATTTATAATTTGCAATTCTGTTCCACACAGAGGCAGATTATCTCTTCCATCTAATTCTGTCCTGGGACTGCAATATTCAGACGTATATTTGTGCTTCAAGAGTTCCTGCTCCATTGCTGCTAGCTGGCGATTCTGAGCTACACACAGAAAATACCAGTGCCTAGTACATATACATAGACCAGTAGGTGGAATATACGTATTCTATGTTCAATTGAAGTCCTCAGCTGCAGAAACAAATGGAAATGGTGTGGACTCACGCTATTTAGTGCGAATGGAAAAGATCTGCCTCAGCTATGTTTCTCTGTATTCATTGAATAATTCACCTTTTCCCTGATGATTATCAGCATAAATACACGTTGGTTTCAGTGGTAATTGCCTATGATGCCTTAAATCATGCTCATCTGCAGTTTTGCAGATTATTGAGTATTTTCTGTCTTGTTGCAGCCATTAATCTTTAAGTGAATTTTATGAAAGTGATCTATAAAAAAAAAAAAAAAAAGAAGAAAGCAGAGCATTTTGCCTCAAATGCCTGTGCAGACTGTGATGGCACAGCTTTTCAGGAGACCTTCCCACAGGCAGAACAAAATGCCATGCACCACTCCAGCTGTTCCCATTCTTTTAACTGTCTCAAATGGCAGACCACGTGTACTCTGTTTGAAGCTGCTTTTGAGTCTGCTGTTAGTCCTGACTTGCTCTCCTGCTTTGCCTGCAGATGGCTACACAACCGACGACATAGAGTTCTACTGGAGAGGTGGAGATAACGCGGTCACTGGCGTGGAGAGGATTGAGCTGCCCCAGTTCTCCATTGTGGAATATAGACTGGTGTCAAAGAATGTTGTCTTTGCCACAGGCGAGTATTGTCATTTGCCTATTTAGTGTTTAGTTTCCTTGTGTATGACAATTATTGCTTTATTGATCATAGTTAATCATTACTAATCATTATTATATGTAGTCTGTGTTGTGTGTTTGGCTGAATAAATTACACACTTGATAAAGCCTGGAGGCAGGACTCCATGAAATAGCATTTCTTGTTTATTTTTCTTCTTCTTGTGTGTGTGTGATTCTTAACCGGACACCTAAATATCTATGATCTAAATAAATATGAAGTAATTCACCTCTGAATCATCAGTTTAAACGTAGCCTACAGGGTTACTGATCATACATAAGTATGTTTTGGCATACAGGGTCAGAAAGCCACCATTTTTATGAGCACCTCCCTGCAACTTTCTAGTGCATGCTTGTTTTGTTGTTGTAGAGTGAATACAATGCTTTTTATATCTTGATTTGCACTCATGGGTGTATAATACGGTTTATATAGCCAGTGCTTTTGTTACCATTGTTAAGATGCTAAAAATAAATCTGTGTGTTCTCTCCTTGTTTCCTTCAAGATGTTATAAAAGTTTTTGGTAACCCATAGCATTGGATGTCTTCAGGTGACAAAGCACGACATTGATTTACATGTTTAATGTTAGATACCAGCATAGGAAAATGCTGCTATGTGTGACAAGACTAAAGCAACACAGAAAGTCATTAGCAAGTGTGGGGCCACAATTTAGAGAGATATTTTCAATGTTCTTCAGACCCCAGAAGTGTACTGTTCTGTCTGTCCCAGTGCACTAGAACAAATGAAGCACAGCTCTATTATGTTTGTAAGCATCACTTCACCCACTCTTTGGACACAGCATCTGTTTCAAAGTACACAGAAACACGAGTTGTATTTCAGAACAGAATGTAAATATTGCTGGGATTGAAATTAATATGAGGAGGTTTGCCAACTGTTGCTGTTCTTACTTATCGATGTGAATGGAAGGGCTTTTTTATATAAGAGAAATGGATACTCTAATCCTATATCCTTCCACTCTACAGTTAGCATCACCTTTGGCAGCCAGGGCTCACCTGCCCCTCCACAGTAATATATATGTCCATATAGGGTGGCTCTTCAGGACAACAACAAGAAGACAGAGAATTTATTTGGGAAGTTTTAATCATAGTCCAAGGCCCCCTTTTAGTTCAGTAAGAAATATTTCAGTAAAGTAATTTTTAATTAGCTCAAATTACTTTAAAAAATAAGTTTCAATGTAGTAATTGAGGGATGAGAGAGATTTGTTAAATTAAGCATACATAAATCCAAAGATCTGTGAGACAAATATGAGAGATAATAAAAACTAGGAGCCGGCATTTATAAGACTGACCAGATTTTTAGAATCATATCATTTCTTTCTAAAAAAAAATTGTGGAAGAAGTAAAACAGTCTTATGTTTCAGTATTTAAAACAGCTTGACATTAGGGATTAGGCCGGGAGTCACAGAGAACAGATTACTCCATGTTTCTTGTACGATTTTCTGAAGCATATAATTTTTGTCAATGATGAAGAAATACTGAATTCACTATTATTTTGGTACAGAACATGCTTAATTGATTATGAAATTTTTGACAAGTATTTCCACGCAGGGGAAACATCACATTTGTTTCTCAAAACCACATATTTAATTCTAAATGTAGAGGATGCTAATGAATTTGATGGATGAAGTCAGCACACTCCTTTCAAAATTCTTCTAAAGATCCTACATTTGTATGGTCCTAGAAATTAGAACCAGTTTCTACATTTTTGTGGAAAATAATTCAGGCATGCTTTTTTTTTTGGGGGGGGGGGAAGGGTGACTTTGAGGTTATTGAAGTCTCAAGGGAAGCTACTAGTTCTTTGAGCACAGTATCTCAGTGAACATTTCAGAGATTTCAGTACTAGTGTTCTTTGATTGTAGAAAACTAAAAGAGGGCTTCAGAGTCATGCCACAAACAGCTTTTGGAGTAGTTATTTCTCCTATCCTCCATGAGGAACAGTGCTGTACAACCTTGTGTAACTTATGCAAATTGCAAGATCTGTTCCCATAGTTACTACTGAGAAGCAACAGTGAGCATGAGAAAAAACCCATAGATAATGACAGAACGCTGTGCAGGGGTGCAAGAGTACTGGAGAAACTACATACATGTTGAAGCACAGCACTGGATTTTAAAATGATCATGCCAAATTAGCAAAATGGGTCTGAAAAGAAGTATAAAAGGGGGTATGGACAAGTGCATAGTACAGCATCTGTACAACTAATTATTCCTGTCTGAATTCAGGATAGGGAATATCAGGTTAGGCCAGGGTTCTGTATGTAGAAATCTAGGGGTTCCTGTTGACCTCATACTGAACGTGAGCCAGTAACAACTTTTTAGGGAAAAAAAATCAAAACACATTCTTATAAGTACTGTGACTTCTATTGCTAAGGCCAGAGCTTAGGATTTGTGGTCATGGATAACACTTTTCAAGACAGTTGTGAAGCAATAGGAGAGGGTCTATTGAAAATGAGTAAATATGAGTGGAAGTCTAGAAAATCGTGTAGCTGAGACTATCGGTCAAATGGGTATGATCATGTAGTTTAAAAAAAGAGAACATTTGGTGGGAATTAAAAAGTCTTCAAGTGTCTAGAAGGTATCTGCAAAGTCATGGGCAATAGCCTGTTCTCTATATTCATGATGGAAAGAAGAAAAGTAGTATTTAAATTGCCGTGAAGAAGAAAAATCTGGTTTGACTGTCATCTTAACATCAGCTGAAGGCCTTACAGGCTACTTACTATAAGATGTCCAGAATGGCACTAGATGCCTATGTGTCAGTAGTCGAATCAAGCCTATAGTCAAATGATACCAAATCAGTGCTGTCAGCTCTTGAACACCTCTATTCTGTCAAGTGAATAGCTCTTAGGACTCTATTCTGCTGCCCAAACATAGGTATCTGGTGCCTCTTGAGATGCTGTAGAGCATCCTGCTTAACTGTTAGCCTACTGTTCCAGTCCTACAGTCATGTCATATGTGCCAATTTAGTGCTTCAGTATTAATTGCTAACTAGTAATAATTAAGTTATACTCTTCGCTAACCTAAGGCATTAGGTATAGGCAATTAAATCCCACCCTTAGAATCAGTTGACTGTACTTCTAGGTCTCCATGGTTTACACTGAGAACTTAAGCATCATCCATGTGTAAGTACCTGCATACAGACACCTGAAATTTAGTGCCTAGACATGTGAGCTGAATCTGCATCCTAAATTTTTGTTATCCAGGTATGCTAAGAAACTCAACAGGAATGGGGATATGTAAAACAGCATCTAAAAGCTTCAAGATGCACATCAGTTAAAGCCAGGTTAGCAGTCTGTTGGTAAGAGGAGAGTAGTCTTAAAAGATTTGAAAATTAATTATTTGCTCTATTCTGAAAGATCAGTCTGTAAAGTACATTTCCAATTAGCTGAAGAACCTTCCCAGAAGAACAGATTAAAATAAGAATTCTGTTACTGACCAACTCTGTTATCTTGGTTCATACTTGGATAAAACAGCAAGAGACTAATTTAGCCTTGGAGCTAGATATTTCAGCTTGCTAGCTTTTAATGAAATTGAAAGGGAAACAAGTAATTACTTTTCACCAAGTGTTCAAATATATGAGAGAGGAATATTTTGGTTCAGTTATTGATTAAGTATTTATTTTCATGTCTGCAGTCTCGATACTGTGGTTATATTTAAATACTTCAAGCCAAATCCTGTTATTTAGCCTGTATACATCAATTTGTTATATGAGATGGGAGGAATGGTAACAAATCTGGTCCCTGAACAGCAACACTGTTCTTTAAGCAAACACAAATTTTGATGGAATGTTAACAACTAGATTTTTTTGTAATTAATCTCTTAAATGTACTGAGCCTTAATTGACAAACCGTTATCCAAGCATAATCACCAAGTAGCACTGTAATTGTTGAGCTCACCAAGAAATCTATTTTTATTAAATATATAAATTACACAAGAAGGTTCTTTCTTAGATAAATAAAGATCTGGGCTTTCAATCTCTGTCTCATGTAAGTTAGGACCCTTCCTTTTCACTGAGTTTTAGCCATTCAGACAAAGAGCAGGACATAAATAAGGGAAATCAGGATTTTTCCTACTTTTTTCCCACAGATTCCTATGGTCTGATTACTAGAGGATAGTATAGTTGAGATGGCAGGCTGGCAGCAGGGCCAATAGATCATCAGTGAAGGCATAAAAGCAATGTAGGTGAAAATAATACCAACTGAGGGAGAGCTACACAGAGGAGAACTCTGACTGCATAGTCTGAAAAAAACAAGGTTACCAGTTCATGTTTTAATTTCAACCTGAACTATACAAAGATCAGATTATTCTGAAATTTCCCAAGATCCAGATCTCCCAATAAAATTTGAGCTTGGAAAATCAACACAAAACAGAACAACATTCTCTATACCTCTGTGAAACTGAGTGAAGTGTCAATTCCAGTTAGCAGCCATGATACCAGCGAGACTTTTGGTTAGATTCTCTTAGAGCTACAGACCCTCAAAACCTTCCCTCAGACTTACAGAGTTGAGACTCATCTTGCTGTGATTTAATGTGAATATAATTTCATTGTCCACATATAAACTAGGTGTCTTAGCTGATGGGAATCTAGTCAATACAGTCTGTGGATTCTGGAGACAAATACAATACACCAACAGGAGTCTATTATAGGAGGAGATGGATTATTCTCTAGGTTTCCTTTACTTGATTGACGAGAGGAACTGACTGTCCTGTAAATGTAAAGCTTTGACATCTAGTTCATGTGCATGCAGTTCAAAGGAGTCACTTAATCAACTGTTGTTTGGGATGCCATAAGGCAGCCTTCTTAGTCTGCATATCAAAAAAAATGTAAGGTCTATGTCATATCCACCAGTAGCATGCTGGCCTCTGAGATGTCATAAGGCATCTCCAAAGGAATAGTGCACCTTCAGATTCTCAACTGAGTCTCTCTGTTACAGTCCAGCACCATCTCTAGGGGAGGAAGACATCCAGTAGTGACAGTCTTGCCCCTAGGTATGGTTCTTGAGGTTCTATCTTCCAGATCCAGGGCAAATAACCTGGTACTTTATGTTGATGTCTCTGGCCTAGACATAATCTGTCTGGAGTATCCAGCTTTAAGGCCTGGTCCCGCTAGTTTCAGTAACTAACAGAGATGGTGATGTGATGGTCACAGATGAAGCATTCAAAATAAATGTCTAAAGTTTACTTGGTTACACAATTTCTCAGTTCAGGACTGAAGATTGCTGACACAGGTGGCACATTACATCTCTCCACTGTAGACACACACCTCCTCCATTCATTCCGTTTTTCCTGCTTTATCAACAGCAAAGCACTGATTTTGTTTCTTCTCTGATGTTCCCCCATGCTTCCAGGGTCAGCCCTGGTGCAGCCCAAGAAAAGCTTTGATTCAGTGATTCAGTTCCACTGAACCTTCTTGAAGGAATCCTTCAGATTATTTATCAAAGAGTCAGTATTTTATGGAAGATTTTCCAGCCATCACCTCTGTCAATAGTATTATTTCACAAACACACAGACTGAACAGGACTTGTGGAAAGGAAGAGATTTATTGAGAATCCATTACATGGGCGGTGTATTATATGAAATAATTTTTCTCAACAGAACTTTGTAAAGATTTCTGCCTAAGGCACTAATCTTACTGCAGAAAGGTGATCAGTTCTGCTACGTTTTAAATGTGTTTAATGATGGTAGGGTATGTTCCTGTTGTATTTACATAGTGTACAGACAGAAGGCCATGAAAAACATTTCATAAGAAGCAAAATGGAAAAGTTGAGCAAGAAAAAAGCAGGCATGATTTCAAAAAGAGAATTTGTCTTTTGAAATTAAACATTGGTCAGTGGAAAATGAAGATGCTAAGCAAATTAAAGTCTTAATGATTCTTCGCTGAAAATTATATTGACTGATTTAGAATGCAAAAAACCTCAGTCAGATTGTCATGATGAAATAAATTCTTCTGACTCTACCAATATTCTTCTATTGGTAAAATTAGAAGGCATTTCATGCTGGAAAAAGAAGTCACAGCAACCAAATACAACTCCTATATATTTCTTTTTCTGGTGTGTGGTGGTTGAGCCCTGGCCAAAGGCCAGATGCCCACCAAAATCAGTCTATTACTCCCCTTATTAGTTGGACAGGGGAGAAATAATATAATTGGGCGGCTCAAGAGACAAACTCGTTAATGACGCGGGCAAAACAGACTCAACATAGAGTGCTGAAGAGAAAAGTTATCTAATTTATTACACTACGCTTAAGAGAAAACAGTGAAAAGGAACCAGAGTCAGGAGTGCAACCAACAATCTTGAAACAAATGCAAACCAGGCAAACACTTTTCCCCCCACTCCCTCCTTAGCAGGCTTTAGTTAGAAGTTTGCTCCCTTCTTCCCTCCCGGTCGCAGTCCAGGAGGGGCAGGGACTGGGGAAAATGGGGGTCTTGGTAACACCTTCCCCCCACCCCTCCATTCTAAAGCAGACTTCCCTTTCAGCCATGATTTTGCTCCCTTCTTCCCCTCTCCTGCTTGCAGCACAGGACAGGGGGACAGGGACTAGGAGATGGGGGCTTTAGTCAGTCCCTTGCAAGATGGTTTCCTTCTCAGCCAGGGTGAGAGCATTCATTCCACACAGCCTCCCCCTGCTGCACCGTAGGATCTCACCCATAAGAGCCAGTCCTCCACGAACTTTCTCCAAGGCAAATCTCTTCCCACCGGGCTTCATCTCTGCTATGGCAGGCAGCAATCAATCACAGTGTCTCTCAGTCCCAGTCCTCCACGGGGCTATGATGCCTCCTCCAGCAAACCTGTTTGGCTCATCTCTGTAGGTCGCTTGTGCTGGCAGGGGCTCATCCCAACGTAAGTCACGGCATCTTCTCTATGTCTCCACCGGCTCCGTCCAGCGTGGAGCCGAGCCTCTCCACCGGGCAGGTCGGGTCTCTGCCTCCTCCATGGGTCCTTTCCTCTGGCTACTCCACGTGCTTCTGCTCGGGCTGCAGGGGCATCTCTCACCCAGGTACCTTAGTGCCTCCTCCCCCAGCCTTCCTGGCCTTTTGTGTCTGTCAGCTGCTTACATTCACATGCAAATAGACATCCCAATGCCCTTAACGGGCCAAAATTGCATCCTTCCTGGCACTCTGTGTTCTGGTGGAGTCTTTGTCTCCTATATGTGATTCTCAGAGGCGTTATAAGCAGGCTTGCAGAAAATTCCAGCAGCCATTTTCTGCAGCCCCTGGCCTCTCTCTCTCTCTCTCAGTAGCCAACTATGCAAAACTGCGACATGGTGATAGTTCTGAGATTGATAAAATAGTTAAGGATAATTGCATAAAGTTTGATACTGTTGGATGTTTCCGCTGCCTGGAAATTGTGTAGCATTTTTTCTGTCACATGACTCAAAAATAACTATCAGGGATGCGATGAAGAGAAATCTACAGGTTTCTATTCCTTTTTTCACTTTCTTTCCTAGGAAATCCATTATTCCTGTGCATATGGGCAAATGCGATTTCTTATGCTCAGATGCAAACATGCAAATAGTATTTAAAGGGAAGTTAGCAAGTTTTTTCTTTGTTTCTAGATGTAATCTCATCTTTCATATCTTGCACATTATTTGCATTAGGATGAGGGGCAAGAAATTTCTTCTCAGAAAGAGTGGTTGGGTATTGGAACAGGCTGCCCAGGGAGGTGGTAGAGTCATCATCCCTCGGGGTGTCTAAGGAAAGGTTGGATTAGGTACTTACTTAAGGACATGGTTTAGTTAATAATATAAGTGGTAGGGGGATGTTTGGACTCAATGGTCTTTTCCAACCCCTATGATTCTATGATTCTATGACTAGTAATGCAAAAAATGAAGTGTACATGGAGATATGTGAATGACTACCTATTTCTTGTTCTGCTGCTGTACTCAGATTTAATCCTCTTCGCTTTTGGTGAAAGAAGCCACTTTTTTTTAACTGTTTGAGATTTCTAAATATACAAAATGTATTCAGCAAGATTAAGACCAATTTTGAAATACAACAGATTGAACGAGAGTAATAAAATTCTTCACTTGAAACATTGGCACTGATGTTATTAATCTTTTTTCATTATTTATTTGCTCCAATTGTAAAAATATGTGAATCCTGTGTGTATCTAGTGTATATATGTATATACACACACATATAAAAGCATCAATTTTTTCCTTAAAATATTTTTTGAATAAAAATTCTGTCCAGCTCTAATTGATGTTAGAGGTCTTTGGATTTAGCCTGGAGCCTTTTCCTCACTGGGATTCATTGCAATTTATTTTTGACACCACAGGTAGCATGTTTCTTGTAGCTGAGATGTAATTATGAAGTGCTATCTCATGAAAAACTCTCCTGTGTAAATAAAAAACTATGCCCATTACTAATTCTCTCAATATAAGTACTTTACATAAAACTGTATTTGGATAAGCATTTTACATGGAGACCTTAGCATCTGTTTTTAAAAACTGGCTGGTGCTGACCCATCTGTTCAATAATCTAGGATAAATTACTTTTTTCTTCCCAAATACAAATTGCTTGGATATCACTACATTCACTGAAAGGTTTCTATCAGTACCAACCAGTAATACAGTGAAGGCGTTTTCCCTACTGTTCTGCAGATGTCATGCTACCCCATAAAATGTGCATGCTTTTGTTTCTACAGAAACTGAAGACAAGTATCTGCAAGTGTCTTTTCTTCAGCTTAAATAATGCTGTTTTCCCCTCCCTTTCCTCAGGTGCCTACCCGAGACTCTCACTGAGCTTCAGGTTGAAGAGAAATATTGGATACTTTATTCTTCAAACCTACATGCCCTCCATACTGATTACCATTTTATCCTGGGTGTCATTCTGGATCAATTATGATGCATCAGCAGCAAGAGTTGCCCTTGGTATGTGCTAAGAGTGAGTGGGACATTAAAATGTCAGACTGAATGTTGCCTTTTGGAGGTTGTTAAAGACTGCAACGTGATGTTGGTGTTTTGATATTCCAAAATAATTTACGTCAAAATCATGTCATTCAGTATTGCCTCAATAGTCATGAGTTTTCCCCTGCATGCAGGAATGTAGCTACCACTAAATCTCTGACATGAGCTGCTCATACAGGTCCCAGCCTTGTTCTCATCAAAGTTAACGTTGTTGTCAGTAGCTTCAGTGAGGGCACCATCTCCAGAATCCTTCTCCAAGGGCTTGAGCGTCAACTATCAGTCCAGCTCAGTGTGGGAAGACAAGCATGGCTCCAAGCCTCAACCTGAGGTCCTGGGTGCTTTAACTGACAGTGGCAGGAACAGACCTCAAGAACCATGTTCTAGTTCAGAGCACAGGGGCATGGCAGCTACAGACCATGACATCCCACCTCACCCACAGATTGCACAGTACATCAAGTGTCTTTTTATAACAGCTTAAACTGTCATTTATCTCATGGCAGACAAACATGGATTTGGCACAGGTTGGTGATCCCAGTCCAAGACCTTTTCAGATCAAAGTATCCTTTAGATAAGGGAAGACAGCTTCAAAATATCTCACAGGAAATATTTCATCCATTACAAAGCATACTCGGGGATAGCTACAGACAAAGAAGATTAAATGCATCCATAAATCCCTACTACTGCTGCCTCTCATCTCATCCCAAATCCCATCTTCAACCCTGTGCTTCCCAGTAGCACATGCCTTCCAAACCTTGACACTAATCCAATACTGGATAACTTCCTGGTATGCCATGTTCTCAAAACAGGAGCATACTCCCTAGTTTCCTTATAGCTCTGAACATAGCACAGCAAACTGGGTCTCCAACCCACGGCCATGTGTGAGGTTCCCCATTTCTGTACCCTGTACCTCCCAAGGTCCTACATACCCCAAAGCATGATGGGCAGCTACACCTATACTTTTGAGCAATATTCCATCCTACCATCTCAATGTGATTAATTGAATATAGTGCAGAATAACTGCAGTTACTGTACGGTCATTCTACAGATACTGTGGATTAGCTGGTGCACACGGGCATGACACAATCTGGCATTACAGCTCAGCAGCCAGTGCATGTTCAGCAGGTTACAGCTAAGTAGTAGCTTAATGTGACGTAGGACATAGAGTCCAAATAGCTCTGATGTATTTATAGATGAACTACTAGATACCAAAAATCCACCCTGGATACTTTATGACTGAGTGAGGGGAACACTCCATACACATCACTCAGCATCTAGATTTTACATACCAGAGAGCACTGAAGAGAACAGATGCTTAGAAGTTACTGGTGACATTCCATGCCCTTCTATAATGCCTTCATCCATTTTTTTTCTTGTTTAAGGAATAGAATTGTCTCGTGTGGCCTATTTCTGTGTGGCAGAAGTTCATCAAGTACGTACTGTGATAACACAAATATTAGAACAAAAGTCAGAGAGTACATTCAAAGCAGGCTCAGGAGCCCAGATGTTCTATTTCCAATTGATAGAAAGTCCTTTTGAGAGGATGAAAATCCATCTAGTAGGTTCTTCTGAGAAAACAATTACTGCCTTAGTAATTACGTCTGTGCTGTTTGCATAATAAAGTTCAGTACCATAGGTCTATCCTATCTTCCTTTGTATAGTCCCTCTTATGAGTCTGGAGCTGATACAAAATGGTGTCAAAGTTTAAAGGCAATATAACACCTTTGGACATATGGAGCTGGCTCTGAAATGGGCAGTAAAGAGGAGGGTAAGGCCTGTGGGCCCAGGTATTTGTTAGAGGAAGAGCTCCCTGTGCCATTCTTAGTGACATGGAGACAAGCTGTTACTCAGCCCCTGTGGGAAGCATGAGTTCTCCACAAGGGCCTGATTCTAGTACATTTGCTTCCATGTTTCTGCTTCAGTCCCGGGTCCCTCGCAGTGTGCCGTCAGTGCTCCAGCCTGCGCCGAACCGAGTAGTTGCCTCAAAAGAGAAGCATGGAGCAAAGGGCAGTTCATTCCAAAGACTACATTCTATGGACACTGCAGGTAGATGCTGCTGATGCAGAGCTGATCACAAGACAAATACAATTCTGCTTAAAATGGAGTTTTTACTAGTTAGCCCTAGAAGTTCCTTAATTCAGTCCTTTGAGAGATGAGAAACATAATCTCTAGAGTTCTCACTTTTGGGAAGGACTGTAATCACAGGATTATCCTATTTTTTCATCTTCTCCTCCTCTGGCTGTGCTTTAAAATAAATTATTCAACTTCAGAAGGGCATTTCCCTGCAGGGTGTCAGGATCTCCCATGGGACGTTTTTCCTTCTGATTAGTGATAGCCACCTTTCTGTTCAGTGTGCTTAATTTTCTGGATCACCAAGAAAGCCACCAAACTCTGCCCATGTGGTGTTTAAAGACTTATCTCAAGAATTGAGATTGCATCCTGGTAACAGGCACCAAAATTGTGGGCACTGTAACCCCCACTGGGCAGGCTTCTGAGTCCCTTGCTAACCTAGGCTTTGGTAAGCATCTGTGGAATGATGGGATTTCTGATAGAAAAATCAGTTTGATCTTGGGTATTTTGGAATCCCTTATGGGAAGCAGCAGCAGGTAATCCTATGAAGAAAGAAGCTAATTCAAGCTAGAGAAATCCCTTGGGCTGCAAGCGTGTGATAGTGCTGCAGTCCTCCAGCTTTCTCACCCCTGTTCCTTGTGCTGCCATGAAGGTTTTCTAGAGACTTTGTCAAGGTTTCTTTAGGTAAAAAATAATGTGTCAGCGATACTCGTTTCACTGCAGAGCTGGGTGAATTATATCAAATACAATTTTAAAATAAGCTTGTGCTGTGTACGCCCGCTGTATTTCAAGCCGGGTAACATCCAACATAACACACACTGGTTTCTCAGTTTAGAGGAAAAGAACTGCAAAACCACATGATGCTAACCTACTAAATATACAAAATATCTGTTACAGCACCTCACAGGCTACTACTGTTGCAGTTCCCTGGAGCGACACTGTTTACACCAACAACTTGATTTGGAGTTATATTGTCTTTATTTCTGTCCCTTCAGGTAGAAGTACAATATGGCAGCGATTTTCTTCCATTCTTTATTTTTGTTCTGCATGCATTTTAGTGACTACTTGCAAACTGATGGTATAATTATAGAATCAGAGAAAATAGTAATGGAGGGTACCTATTAGAATAGCTTGCCTCTTTTACCAATGTAGGCTTATTCCACAAATCAGTGTTTTCAGCCACCTGTGATTTGCAATTCCCATAACATTTCCAGCAGAGATACAGACCCTGCACTTTATTGTGAATTCAAGCAGACTGACAATAAATTTGCTTTTCTTACTGGCTTTTCAAAAGTGTGCTCTGTAATATATTTTCAGGTGCTGTGTCCATTCTCGGGTAAATAAATGAGGGTTTGACATACCTTATAGATTTTTCTAGGTACTTTATTAGTGTCCAGTCAATCACTATAAAAATACTGCTCTCCTTCCTTGTCTTTTTCTTTCCCCAAATGCACGTACCTTGCTGCCTCTCACTGCTCATCTCCTTTTTTTTTTGGTATAAACTAAACTACTGCTCTAAACTAGCGATCCTAAATCCCTCTTCTGTGTTGTCCTTTCCTGAAACTGGTGCCCTAACCAGGTGAGATGCACTGCTCTAGAAAGGTGCCTGTCTCTCACCACCTACTGCAGACGGGCTCTTACAGGACTAAATACAGCCAACTGCTTAATTTAGAACTGCTCGAGAGGAATCTTTCACTGTCTGTACGAACACCCCACCTTAGTACGTGCACATGGTTTTACCTATCTGGACCTCTAATTAGTTCTGTTACTTTTAAAAAGTTTCTCTGCATCACGCCAAGCAGCACAGTGCTGTAAGAGCACACCTTGTGGGACAACTGTCTGCCTTCCTCTCGCAGACCGGCCTGGTCTTCACAGCTCCAGGGGTTTCCATAAAGTTATGGTAACTCACCCCCTTCTTAGCTGATCCCCTGATCACATGAAGGAAATACAGTAACAGAATCGTCATGCACCAAGCTTTATTTTTATTTCCATTTGCAATTATAACATCTGCAAAATACCTTTCATACGTTTTTAAGCTTCTTCACACAGATAGGGCAGGTTGGCCAAAAAAGGGAAATAAAATTGAAGCATCATTTGCTTAGATTTATACATGCTTTTTTTTTTTCTCCTTTGTGTAGGAATTACAACCGTGCTGACTATGACAACAATCAACACTCACCTGCGAGAGACTTTGCCTAAAATTCCGTATGTTAAAGCCATTGACATGTATCTTATGGGCTGCTTTGTATTTGTCTTCTTGGCCTTACTTGAATACGCCTTTGTCAACTACATTTTCTTTGGAAAAGGCCCTCAAAGGCAGAAGAAACTGGCGGAAAAAACAGCAAAAGCAAACAACGATCGCTCAAAGTTTGAAGGCAACCGGGTAGGATTCTTTAATCTATATATAGTCATTCTTTTATTACAAAAGCTAACTGTCTGAAATAAACAGAGAAAAAAGAATAGTGCTTAAAAACATCATCAAGCACATTGCATTTTTGTGGGCAAACTTTGGCATTTCTATGTTAAAGAACCTACATAGAAGAATATATTTAGGCATGTGGAAATCGAAATGAACATGACCTGGGGAACAACAAACTGTAAGGAAAAAACAGCAGGAGGGCAGCTAGGTTTAAAATTAAAGCCCCAGAACTACAAAGGCTTTTTTTTAAAGTCAAATATAATTTAATTGTGATTTTGTTTAAGTACCTATGTAAGGGAATCCAGGATCTGAGGATACTTGTTCTCCCTTCATTTAGAGCAGACACATTTAAAATGGGAGACAACAGATAAGGGATTAGTTCTGCCATGCTAATTAATTGGCTAGCATAGCTGAACAACTGTGTGTGGCACTGTTATCTGCTGCTGTTTAAAAGCAGCAGGAATTTATGATTCCTAGAGAAACTTCAGATTGTTTTCTGAAGCACAGGATTGGCATGGTCTTTGCTGATTACAGTCCAGCCTGTTTCCTTGCCTGAAGTATTACTTCAGTGAATATCGGGGTTTTTTTCCCTTGGAAGGCAAATTCAAGGTATTCCACGCTAGATGATGGTAACAAGCCATGTCAATTTGAATAGAACTTTTTTTTTTTTTTTTTTTTTGCTACAATGCTCCCAGTAAGGCATTTTCATTCAGTTCTGTTGAGTGAGACTGTTTTTTTCTGTTGGCTATAAATTAGAAGAGTTCACAGGACAAAACTACTACAAATTTAATAAAGACCAGCATCATAAAAGTAATTTCAAGATGTATTTTTTGATCCTAATGGATCTCTCTGCTATAATAAATGTAATGCAGAACTACACCTAATTATCGACACTCATATCTGTGAAGCAATTTTTGAACCAATAAACTTAGTTTTTTCCACTATATTATGAAACCAAATTCTCATCACAGTTGGCCATGCTGCTTAGGACTAAGCTAGTAGGAAGAATGAATTCCCTTTCCAGGAAAATTAAGTAGTTATAAAAAAGTAGATGGGGGAAAAAGAGCATCAGAATTGAAAGCAATGGAGAAGATTTTAGTTGCAAGCAGGTAATGCAGATTTATGCACTAAAGTTTGGTTGTCCCAGTGGAAACCATCTGGTGAATCTCATTCATTTAAATGATTTACATAATTCAATACAAGTCCATGTTAATGGGCCAAATAGCACCCCACATCTGACTGTTCTATCTTGAAATCACTTGGTCTGTATTGTCAAAAGAAGCATATAAACCTTAGCTAATGAACATGAGGGGGTTTTATACACAGATTAGGTGATATTTTTATTCCAGGTCTGATCATACCATATATCAATCAGCCCTTTCTTTTCTTACTTTTGACCTACAACCTTTTCTTTCTTGGGCATCTTAAGCAAATGACATGGACTTTTCTGACTTTTCTTCTATTTTAGTATCAACCATGCACAAATGAAATTAGGATTCAAATTCAGCAACACACCAGGGCTGAAAGAAGAGTGTGTTGGTTTGTCCTCTGTAACCCCAGCTGTGAAAGGGAACTCTGTATGCTTTGTAGAAACAGATAGGCTCATGCTGTCTGTGAATGTTTTGTGTTCAAATGATCTAGGACAAATAGTGAGGTATGGCCCCATCCTCTGTGGAAAACATTTCATCTCCAGGCTCAGGTGGTGAAGCCAATGGAGCTTCATTGCAATTGCTGGATTCAGTGCTTTCAGGGAAGCAGTGCCAGCATACAACAGGAAAAGACAGTGACATTGGGTAGACCTGATCAGAAATCTTCCTTTGAAACCAAACATAGACAGAAAATGGATGCAGGATGCCAAATCTGAGTTTCTGGTTTGAAAAACACTGGCAAATGTAAAGTAGAAGGGATTGCTCAGAGAAGGTAGGAGGTCCCATTGCTTTCAGGATGTGCATCTCAGAGAAAATACATCTAGCAGATATACTTTGGACAAAGTTTATCAGGGTGCTGAAGAAGGAAGATGTTTTCCATGGTTCTTGGTTGTGTTTCCATGTCTCATGCTGTAGCAGCATCCATGCTGTAGCAGAACAGGTGATCATGCCAGACTTTTTAAATGTACTTGTCATGGAAGACAGTACTTGAGAGCTCTGCAACCTTGGCTTTGACCTCTTCAGGCTTTAACTTCCAAACTGTTTGTCGGTGGCTCTCAAAGATCATTTAATCTGATGGAAATAGCAGCTGCTTGGTATTTGCTTCTTCTGGAGTTGGGGCTCAGGGGCTGGATGTCCTGAGAGAGGATCACAAGTTGGAGGCCATACTGCATGGTAAAAGGAGGCTCAGAGGACTACCTTGCACAAGTTCAATGAAGTTAGTGGGGATTTTTTCATTTAGGTGAGGCTTTGGGCTTCTACGGGGGGTATTTCTCTTCAGAAAGGGAAGGTTTCTAATCCTGGGAAATATTTCAAATCTCATGTAATTTGGGGCTGAGAAACATTTTTAAAGAACGGGAGCATGCCTAAAAACAAGCAGCCTCCTTTGCATCTATCACCACTATTTGATGACTGGCAAATTGTACGCTGTGCTGGAAAGAAGATTGAAAAGTGTTCAGGTATAAAACTGGAAGAAGGCATTATTTTTAGTTTGTCTCTAAGACTACCGTTTTGAGTTGATTTGTGTTGCTGTTTTGCTTTAGTAATTGAATTTGCTTGTATATGACCCGTGTGCATGAGCTCCCTGTCATTGATTTAGAGGGCTAGCTCAGGGCGCTAGAGGAAAAAAAACCCTCCACTGAAAACCAAAACAAATAAATAAATAAACATTAGCCCATTAATTGTCCACATCAGATGCTGTAACTTGTGGGCGTAGTGACAGAACACCTCAGTGCTGCAGCAGGTCCAGCCTGAGTCAGTGCTCAGGCAGGAGGGGCTGCAGCGCTGTGGAAGTCACTGGTTTGTGTTGGGAGGCAGCACTGGCAGATGCAGCAGCAGCACAACATGTTGCCTGGCATTCAGGCCTGGAGCTGGAGCGTTGCTCCTGTGGTAGCTGAAACTGGGAGTGCTGCTGAGCTGCAGTCTGTCTCTCAGGCAAAAGGAACAAGATAAGGATGAGGAAAACCACTCGTGTCCTGGGGTCCATTAAGAAAAGCGTGGCCAGCAGGTTATCTTCCCCCTCTGCCCTGCCCTGGTGAGGCCACATCTGGAGCACTGTGTCCAGTTCTGGGCTCCCCAGTTCAAGGACAGGGAACTACTGGAGTGAGTCCAGCGGAAAGCTATGAGGATGATGAATGAGCTAGACCATCCCTGATATGCAGAAAAGCTGACAGAGCTGGGTCTGTTTAGCCTGGAGAATAATAAATGCTTATTCTATTATCTACAGGGCGGATATCTAGAGAATGGAGCCAGGCTCTTTTCAGTGGTGTCCTGGTGACAGGACAAGGGGCAGTGGTCACAAACTGCAACTCAGGAAGTTATACATGAAGATGAGAAAAAAATTCTTTGAGGGTGACAGAGCATTGAGACAGGCTGCCCAGAGAGTTTGTGGAGTCTCCTGTGGAGATCTTCAAAACCTGGCTGGATGCTGTCCCATGCAACATGCTCTAGGTGATCTTGCTTTTAGCCCCACTCTCCAGAGGTCCTTTCCAACCCTTACCAACCTGCGATTCTGTGAAAATGCCATGTTATTTTCACTGAGGAGCATTTTAGACCATGGAAACCAGTAGAACCAGCATGAAGGCTGGTATTGTAGTTAATTTTTTTATATTTCAGAGAATAAAGTCTGGTGTGCAAGCTAGCAGGCTTGGTTATAAACATTCCTCTTATGGTAGCAGCAACAGTGCTTTTCATGCTTTCCTAGTCTTATTTGATTGTAGAGCAGAAGAGTTATAACAACAAAAATGTTCTAGACCACAAAATCTGCAGATGCGGGTATGTTCATGTTTTATTTGGTAATCGCTTTGCAAAACAGCCGCTGTTCATGCTCAGTAACTCCTGCTTTCTAATGCATGTCTTTGCATTACCCTGCCTCAGAGGTTATGGGTTGGAAAAGCCAAAAGTGACCCAGCCATCTCCCCGTCAACGCTGCGGCTCTGGATGTAACTCTCTAACGCCAAGCTTTTAGGCACTTCCCTCTGAGTTGTTCCTGATATGCTGCCACTGAGGCTTGATGTGTTGAGGAAGGCTCCACCTGCTGCTGCCGCCGAGCTGCCCGTTGGCTTCACTGCTCCCATTCCGGCTTTCTGTCCAGCTCTACCCATGTGTTAAAGCCAATGAGCCCGGTAGCTCCAGGCATTAGGGAAAGAAGCATGCAAACAGCACAGCCGGTGTCCTTGCTTGGCAGAGGTGACAGAGAAAAGCAGTGGGGAGAGGAGAGCTCTGCCCCGCCTCCTCCCGGGTAGCACTGCTGAGGATGGCACTGTAGCTGAGGCACATCTGACTAAACCGAATCTCTGGAAACAGTCTCAGAAGATTCAGAGCTCAGAGCTGGTGATGGGATGAAACCTGAGAGAGCTTTCACGAGTGACTCATCTGTGGATCAGCAGCTGTCTACAAAGAAGATTTCACACGTAGCTGTCTCTTCTTTTGACTGCTTTTTGCATCATGTTTTACTTCAGATAATGCACTGTAAATAGCATTCCTCGCTGAACTTATCCAGCCTTTTCCCAGTAAAACACAGTTACCAGAGATGAACATGCAATGCTCCTTCTTTTTTCTTGTAAACCAATTTTTGTGCAGGTACCAGTTTCAGATTGAAAACTCTCTCTTTCAAAGACCTTGATATGCTGGTTCGTATAAAAAGACAAACTCTAGGATAATGGAAGAACTGAATCGTGATTCTTCCCACAAAATCTTTATCCCACTTATAGTATCAGTACCTACATTAAAGTCCTCTGTTTGTGGAAGAACCTTCAGAAAAGAATAGGTGGCCTGTGAAAATGTTTTCCCTTGAAAATTGATCACCATTGTTACGGATCGATTCTGTTTCTCCTGTTTGCATTGGCAGATTCAAGCTTCATTTGTAGCTCTCCATGCACTTCCAGCTTTGCTCCATAAATTGTTTCTTTTAAATAAGGCTCAGATACAGCCTAATTTACAACTAAATCAGCATGAGAGAGCTCTAAGGCAATCCCGTTCTCACTTGTTCGCTCTTGTGATAGAGGCTACTGGCATAATCAGCTGGTGAGCATGTGTTCTGGACATCGCTCCTTCTGGGCCAATCCACAGAGGTTATGATTTGTTACAGTCCCCTGCTAAAAATATTGCTTCTTAGTTCAAGCTGTGGCAATTTACATTTGCGGTTTGGTGGGACCAAAAGTTCAGCCTCAGGGTATCAATCAGGAGGGGAACTATGACACAAGCTTATTCAAGCTTCAACACCCCGTGGCTGTCAGACATGTGGGAAGAGTTCCCTTTGAACAAAAAATAATGCATAACCCTTTATGAAAAGGCCCTCCTCGTCAGGCAGTTCCTGCCTATTTTTTTAGCTCTGGAGATTCCTGGCCCAAACCCCCCGCTGTCGGCCAAGGCAGCAGCTTCCCACCAGGCGCTGCTGAGAATAGAGGCTCAGGCCACTTACATCTACTTAGCGCTTTTAAAGAATTGTTAATTGTAGCAGCCGTTCTCGCTGGTGGGATTTTATTCTGAGAATGAATAAACTTGACTGCTGTGGCAGAACTATCACTCAGTTTAAATTGGGAAACATGAGAATAACGAAGCTGCCAGTATTCTCTGGTGCATCTTCATCTTTCCTGGATACTTTTTTTGGTGAGGCTTTGAACAGTAGAGTACTTCTGAAACGAGTGATGAGTAGGTGCCAAGCTTTGGAATATATCTGTCAGGAGCGATGAGCACAGTCCTCGGGGAAGAGCTCTTGTCCCGTAGCGCTTACAATGGGGATAATCCAGTGTGCAGCGACACGTGTACTGATGCACGCTTTGCACAAGTGTGAATGGTGCAAATTCAGAGATGGTAATAAGGATTGTACAGGCAATCCAAAATGCAGCCCAGAGAATGGAAGAATCCACCGACAATGTAAAATACAGAGGATGGAATGACCCTACATTCATTTGCTTTTCTTCATCAGTTCAAATATGACAAGGTGAATTGTGAAACTGTTCTTACTTGGTGAACAGTGATAGTAAGATGGAACTTCCTCATATTGGTTGGGTTTTTTTTTCCTTTCCATCTCCCCAGTTTCATGGCTACCCTGGGTTCACCTACTAAGCTGACATAGCATAACTGTCTTTCCTAAACATATTACGAAGGAAGTGAGAGAATTATCATCTTTTGGACTCAGGGAGAACACTCAACACTATCAATTCTGTTGTGCTTGCAGTTTTAAATTATTTTTAAAATACTCAAGGCATAACATGGCCAGTGGATTTTAGTTTAAGCACAGATAACCCTTAGGACCTGATCATGTACTGTTTTACATGTCAGAAAGCCATTTATACATGAGTAAAGAAGATGAAAACTGCTACCAGGTAGTTTGCCCCTTGCATAAGCATAGAAGCTTGCACCAGGGCAGATCAGGTGAGAATCAGAGAGCTGGAGTCTAGATTATTATTTCCAAAAAAAAAAAAAATTCCATTTTATTGCACTTTTAAGGGGAGATCTATTTTGTGGGATAATGTACTCGAGTAGTAATTTTGATGTAAAATAATGCAAGACTAACTAGAGACATCTTTCCGTGCTGTTATTTAAACCTGCTATTTGCATTTATATTGCTTCATATGATGGAAAGTGTTTACACGGTATTTAAAAATTTGGTATTGATGAACTCCTAAACATACCTATGGGGTTTGAGCAAAATGCTGCTTCTCTTTCTTTTTGTGTAGCAGAGTGGAAGTCTTCTAAGGAAAAAGAGATTTAATTGTAAAGTACTCCTTAAAATTAATGGAATATTAAACAGAGAACCAAATGAACCTGAAATAATTTAGATACCACCTAACAATAAATCAAACCTTATGGTAGTTTTTTGACCCTTAAGTGTTTCCAAACTGGCATTAAAGCTGAATTTTTCCAAGAATCTTGATTGGAAGAAAGGCACTCAATAACAGCTCTTGGCTTTCATTTCTTTAAAAATATAATACTTAACATCTAAAAAACCCCAGCATCTAGCCTAGAATTAAGAAGCAGATTCAGGACTTTCCAGGTCTGAAAAGGGCACTGAAGTTTCCTATCTACAACGTACATTCCAAGCTGAATCTACAGGAAACATGATGTCCTTCCAAGAGCAAGGACCAGAAGTTCTTTGTGAGCCTTATCTTAATTCTCCTCTTTTTTTATTTGTGTGTCATTTTTGTGTGAAGACATTAGGCTGCTAGAGTATTTGGCTATTTCCTTTGTCCTGTAATATGTGTAGTTTAGAAATGATGAACCTTCAAAAGGGAATCTGTTTTTCCGTGTATAAAACGTCTCGTGCTTCTCGGCCTCCAAATGGAGTTATGTGAGATTCAGTCATTTCACCCTTGTGCAGGAGCTGTAGTTCTTCAGAGGTGGGAGGGATGGGGTTTGATTAAAATTGATTCTGAAATAAGAGCATCAGTTTTGCATATTTGGATCCGCGCTGATCCAGCAGGGACTTAATTAATGATTCGGCACTCAGCTGTTTCCATCTGCTTTGATGAGCTCACTGGGAAGCACTCCATGGAAACAGCCAGCCCAGGCGCTTCTCAGGGAGGAGATGGGAGCACAGCAGTGGAGACCACAGCGGGGAAGCAGGAAGGAATGGCTTCAGGTGAAGCCATGGTTAGGCAGAAGGCAGACTACAAGAAGCACAGAGCCCCAGGGTGACAGGGGAAATCTTCAGCTTTAAGCAGAGTAGTAAGGAGTGAGGGGAAACTGGTGGAATACACGATGTCATCTCTCTGATTTGTGACAAGGTTCAAAGGCAAAGCCTGGCGTTAACATTTTGGGGAGAATTTCCAGTGTACGGACAGTGACATTTCTGAGCCAGGTGATAAAAATATGTTCTAAAGCACATAAGGAATAAAATGAAAGTTTTATCAGAGATATTGGCCTTGTTCATCGTGTGTAGCTTTGACTGTAATCAGTTCAGCTGCTTTTCTTTATCTCTATCTGTAGCTGGAGGAACCGTTTCTCTGCAGCCACTGATCTGCCCTCACAGAGTGGTAGAATATCTCAAGTTGGAAGAGACCCATAAGGATCATCGAGTCCAAATCCCCACAACTCACGTTCACTCACGGAGGGGTTTGCCTCACCTTAATGTTCAGGCACACGTGGCACCAACTTGCACAGGATACACTGCCATTACTTGTTTGCTTCTTTATTCACTGTGTACATTTGTCAAAGCCATTTAAATCATTGTTTATGTCATTCAGAAATCATGCTTACATGCAAATATCTTTTAACGTGTTACACACATTAAGTATTCATACTTCACAACATCGCCTTAAGATTGCCACGGAGCGTTAGCGTGTATTGCTCTAACATTGTCGAGAGCTTAGGTGGCTTATCCGAAACCTCTGAAGGAACCAATACAAATTGCAAAATAGGTCTCAAGAATATCTGCAGACCAGAAGCCTGATTTCAGTTTCTGCAGACCTCTTCTATCCATCTGCTCCTTGTATTTGGCATGCAAGTCTGTTGCTCTATTAACAGAGAGATGCATTTCAAACGTATGTTTCCAAATTTGTCTCATTTGGTAGCTTGAGAAAATGTACGCTGTCATACAACCCCACGGGACATAATGGCATGTTCAGACAAAGCACTCACACAAATGTTGACCACCTTTCTGGTTTAATTTATAGATGCAGTGACGAGCAGTGAGAAGTGGCAGCATCACTGGCAGGTCAGAGGCAGAAGCTATGTTAGGGTGGCATGTCAGGTTGGCAGATAAGGTGACTCAGGCTGTGAGGTGTGATGAAATAAGTGGAATCAAATTAATAATTTCCTTGGACAGGAGAAGCCTGAACAGTAGATGTACCCTTCAGAATGCAAGCTTTCACTTAGAAAAATCCAGGGCTCGGTGTAGAAGGACAAAGTATGGTGGACAGGTCAACATCTGCATGTCTGTAGGTGGCAGTCAGGAGAGATCAGGAAGACCTGAGGGAAAGAGCAGGTGACATCTGTGGTGGTGGATGGAGAGGGAGTAGGGACCTGCAAGAGAAAGGCAGCGCTGTCAGGATGGAGCCCAGCATAATGGTCTCTGATGGGCCACTTTTAGTAAGCCGAAGGGTATTTCTCAAACCTGGGAGGAGATGGAAAGGAGATGGCATGTGATACCCTGGGAGCATGGATGAGATATTTAGTTGTAAGACTCATAAAGAAAATGCAGATTATAGGGTATTTTACACAGTGCTGTTACAAATCCTCATCAAAATTTGTACTCTTTGGTAAAAAACCATAGAGAAAACAGAATCAGGTTGGTTTTTTTTCAGAGACCACTGTAAGCAGTGAAGATATCCATGGCTGTATTTTACAGTCATGTGTATTCCCTGTTTACAGATACTGCTCAACACCATGAACTCCTTTCTACAAACCTCAAGTTCATATTTTTGTACCCCACGGGTTTCTGCCATGGGGAAAATAAATTCTTCTTAATCACCACTGAGGCTTCTCTGCCCCATTATTTTGGCTCATGCCTTTTATTTTTATTTATAGGCACTCATCAGCATAATGTACTGTTGCCTACAACAGCAGGATTTGTTGGGTACCTTAGGACTATTTTTTCTCCTTGCCTATATGTCATTCATAGAATTTTATATTCTTTTTCCATTTGCAGGAAGCTTGGCAAAGCATTACTGATACACTATCGTAATTGTTTTCACTGAGAAAAGATAGCTGTAGCATCAATAATTGATGAAAGAAATATCCATTTTACAGAATTGCAACAAGATTGAAAAGAGCTAAATGCATATGGGCAGACGCACAGTGGCGCATACCTTTAATGCATCACACAAAGCTTGCAAAGGACGTGGTATCAGATGACTCCACAGACTTCAAAAGGCCATGACAATAGTGTGTGTTCTCAACCACTTTTAAACAGGTGCTTCTAGGATGAGATGTTCAGCTGCTGCACGGTTAATGCAGCTAGATCATGTAGCAGGTTAGAAACAGGTATTAATTGTGGGATGAATTGTGGGTGAATAAATCATATACGTGAAACTGGAAATTATCCTGTATGCCATGATTCACTATCTATTTCTGACATGGAGTACTGAGTTCACTTGAACAGAGTCACAGATGAGTTAACTGCCTGAAAATACCCAGTACAGAGAGTTTGATTTCACATTCAGATGTTATTTTCCTTTCCCCAAAGCGGGCAGGAAAATTGGAGCTGATCCCTGCATCAGCCATCCTCTGCCTGTCCTCCAGCATGCAGGGCATGAGGTACGGGGGGGATGTGTGGTCCCACCACTGAAGCCACCACAAACTGACCACAACAACATCCTTTGGGCTGCCTGTTAGTGACACTTGTGGAACTGGAAGCTTTTCTGGACTGAAAGATCCATACCCAATTCTGTGCGTCTGTACCTCCTCTATTGGTACTCAGGGGCACTAGAGAGTCTGGCACAGAACGTAAGGAGTGTGAATAGATGATGATGACATTCCGCACCCTGAAAATGGCGTCGTGTTGCTCGCCAGTGCTCAACGCTCTCTCACTGCATATGGAGGTGGACAGGAAGTGTCACCTGTTTCCTCAGTTCAGCAGCTTTTTTCCTTGTCTAAGTCCACTGCTTTTAAAGGTCACTTACCCAAGTGGAAGGGTCCCACGGTTAAGCATCACTGTGATCGCAAAACTGTGCAAATGACTTTGGGAGGAAAAGTTTAAGCTAGAAGCTCTAAATAAACTCTGTGATTCCCAGGTGCAAATAGCTCAGCAGGTCAGAGCTACTCTTGTGATTTTAATAAACTTCACATGTAGGTAGCAGACAGAGAATCAATCCATCTCTTACCCTGTCCCCCCACCTCCAGCATCATGGAGATTTCTCTGAACTACACCATCCTTTAAAGCATGGCTGGTTTAGAGAGAGAGGAAAGTGATGGACTTTGCCAAATACTTTTTCTTTTGGTATTGAATGTTGGTAGTATAATAACCCTGCTTGTAAAAGAATTTAAGCACTTGCCTAATTTTAGGCAACTGAGTATTGCCATTTTTTTCTGCAGGTTATCACATGCTTAAAACGAATACATGCTTTCTTGAAATATGTATGGGTTTGGAGATTTAAATACACCCACATTCTGCTGATGAACGTGAAGTCTTTCGAAACCATTTATGATGCTATTTTTGCCCCCACAGGTTGACACCCATGGAAACATTCTGCTAACATCGCTTGAAATTCACAATGAGGTAGCAAGCAACGAGGTCACCACCAGCGTTACGGATGCCAGGAATTCAACGATATCCTTTGACAACTCAGGAATCCAGTACAGGAAACAAAGCTCACATCGTGAAAGCCTTGGAAGGCGCTCGTCAGAAAGAACAGGCTCCCACAGCAGGAGGGGCCATTTACGAAGAAGGTCTTCGCAACTGAAAATAAAAATCCCCGATCTAACAGATGTGAATGCCATCGACAGATGGTCAAGAATGGTGTTTCCATTCACATTTTCTCTTTTCAACTTAATTTACTGGCTATACTATGTTAACTGAGTGACTGAACTTTTTTAAAAAGGACTTCAATTATAACAAGTGAAGTACTACTTGCCTGCAGAGTTTATATATATATTTATATGTAAAAATATATATATATATGAACTTTTACTATGTAGACCATACTCATGTATGTGTGAATACATATAGCAAAGAACTGTGTGCCTACAGAAGCACACAGTGCAGAGCAGAAGTGTATGTATGCACACACACATGGACCCGCTCACTCTGAGGTTATGGACACTTTAATGTAGGATGCACTTGGGAGGAACTTTTTAAATCGGAAGACAGGTGTCGTCAAAACAACAAGCCTTGAGGAAGTTAGTGTTGTATATTATCACTACGAAACTTTGATTGTCATAGAAATTTTCAGACAGCTGTAATCGTGTATAAAGTCGGTATTTAGTAACTTTGTTTGTAAATGCTGCCATACACTCTAATCATGAAGTGGTAGAGTTACGCTGGTAAGTGTAAAACAAGTCCTTCATATTGCAGATCCGTCAACTGCGATTTCATCGAGCCAAATTTCTTTTTCTTTGCTAAAGTTTCTTGGATTTATATATGTCATAATACGTTGGGGTTTTTTCCCAGTCCTGAATGGGCATCTCTTGCTTTCTCTTCTGCAGTAAGCAAGCTGATCATGGGAATGTTGCTTTAGGTCTTTGGAGACATACACGTGTTCACTATATTCCAAAAAAGCATTTTAAGTGTCCATCAACAGTGAAACGAATCTTTTTTGTAAGTACTGTAAATGCACAGCACATTTTCCTTCCCTTGGACTGGTTCCAGCTGCCATGTCATTTTGAAAGAGAACAGCACATTTTTAGTATAATTTAGCTGAGAATTCAACTACTATCAATGTGTTCTACATCTGCTGTAGATTTAAAGATTGTTATTCCAGTGAAAGCATAGAAGATGTCTCAGGTTCTTTGCTACTTTGACATGAAACCACCTAGCTGTAGCTTTTTCTAAAACCTGCATTCACATTATTTAACATTCTTATAACATTGTATGTTAATGTAAAATATATTTGCATAATATGCATATAAGTATATTTTCTCAATATTTTTCTTCCCTGTGCTTGCTATTGTGACCGCATGCTCTGTCATATTTTTGTTTCTGTGATGTTACAACTTTTTATTCTCTAGAATTGAGCAAATAGAGCACTCCTGATACTTTGGTTCAGTAATGGAGCATTTTCATATTTTATTTCTATGACGAAAGTGTATATACACGTACACTTACCAAGCTAGTGTGCTGCAGTCACAGATCACAAGAGATAGCGAACAGTATGCTTTGTTTCAGCATCACCTGTGTTCAAACATATCCTTCATGCAAATGTGACCACTTTGGTTTTCATCCCAACTCATTCCCTCACCGGGGATTCCAACTTTTTTCAGTCTAGTAGATTGTAGTTAGTCGTCAAGGTATGCCAATTTCAGATCTGTAAACTTAATTTGTTATTTATCACAACTAAACCTTTCTAAAGAAAATAAGATATATTTTTGGTAAAGAGTGTTTCTATCATGTACATTCACAAGTAACAATGGATACAGTAGCATAATAGATCTAAAAAAAAAAAATAAATCCAGGTGTGACCCTGCCAGGTCTCTGCATGTAGGATTCCTCTGGACATCAATGGGAATTTTTGGCAGGTAGAGAGCTTTGGATGCAAGTTAGAGATGTCTCTGGGATTAAAAATGCGTGGATATGCGTCTATCAAAAAACACTACTGAGGGATGAAACTGGAAAGGCTGCCTTGGATCTATAATGACCCATGCTCTCTCTAGTCCTCTATTTGTCTCCGAGTAGAGCAATGATACTTGTGTTGCTGCCACGTGCGGTCTGTTACTCTTCCCATCCCTGACTCTTTGCAGCTGAACTGAGAAACTTTGCTCTGGGCTGAAATTCAGCATAGAGGAACCTAGGTTGCAAGGTCTGTCTTGTAACCCCATCCCCGGGGCCCCTCCTTGGGCGGGAACAGGCTCTGCTGGAGCTGCAATGCGACCCCCGCCTGGTAGTGGTTCACTGTAACCCGGCTGCCAAGGCACGCAGGATCAGCACCGCAGCACTGCTGCATCCTTGGCAGTGGTGCAAAGCGGCTGTAGCTGCAGTGTATAAGCACCGTGTCTGCAGACAGCTATACTGGATGAAGAGCCCATATATGTGGAGCAGAAAAACATGGTTTTTGAAAGCTCCTCAGTCTTATCTCCCTTTGGAAAACTGTGATGTTACGTGCTCTCTCGTGCCTCTTTAAAGTGTGAAGGGATTATAGAGAGCATTGTCATCTTTATAATTGAAGCAACTAAACAATTAGCCACCCTCCCAAGTTTTTCTTCTCGATTTCAAAATATAATTTAAAAAAAATATATATTCCAGTTTTAACAAAACTTTAAAATGCTAGGCTTTTATTTAGTGCAATTACCCTAATGAAACGATCTTAGAGCAAGTCCTTCAGTAAGTGCCCTGAAGAGCTACCCTCAAAAATGGGATTCAAGAAGAGAGTGGTCCCACCCTGATGATTTAATCACAGTTTGTTCTTTTCTCAAGCCCAGCTCCTAGGACACGTGTGGTCAGGCAGAGAGCTTCCTCACCTGGAAGAGGAGACATCTTAGCCGTGATTAAAATTTGCATTCCAGATCCCACTGAAATCAGTTCTCCAGTGGCTTCAGCCAGGATTTTCAAGCAGATGGAAAATTGCTGTCTGACCGGAGCAAATGTGCATTTTTGGGACCCAGCATGGGTAAGGGAACGGGAGTCTCCGAGGACTCTCCTTCTCTTACCCTTTGCACAGCCAGAAGGCACTGTGCTACTGCAGCCCCCTCATGAAACTGTGTTTCCCATCATACCTCTCATTGCAAACAGCAGGCAGGTGCATGTTTCAGCTTGCTCAGGAGGAGATGGTGTATTCATCAGTCTAGTTGAGTTCCATGGGGCACCAGCAGCTTGAACCTTGACGAAATCCAAGGCTTGGTCTGACTTGAAAAAAGCCAGGAAATTCTCACTTAAGGTTAACACTTCATCTTTAACACACATTTTTGTGCCTTTTTTTGCCAATTCCCTTCCTCCAGACCCAGCACCACTTCTTACACACAGACACACACACACAACCATGTGTTAAGAACAGTGTTTGCCTTGATCTCCCGTTTTCTGGCTCGTGTCCCTTTACGCTAGCTGCAGTGTGTGGTTTTATCCATAGATGGCTTTAAGACTAAAAGCAGTAATTTCAACCAAATTGCACCAGGGTAATGTATTTCATAGCTAATTAACTCCTTTCTAACTCAACACAACTATAAATAACATTTACACATCATTTGTTTGTGAAAGGCATTAAAAAAAAAAACCAACCCAAAACTGGAACTATCTTGTGCTATAGCCCAGAGGGTCAATAAAGAGTAGAAATATTATGGTGGTTTAACTCTAAGTTGATTTCATCCCATTGTAAAGATAAACTAAAACCCAGTCTTTTTTGCTTAAGGCACATCTATGTATTTTTGGTATTCTTCAGCAGTGGGAAAAAAAAAGGAATAGCAAAATGGAATGATGAAGAGATGCTTTATGAAAATCTTGATGAATGAATATTCATTTATTAAAAAGGATTTAAAGATTAATTGCTTTTCTTTTTTTTCTGGGGAGGGAGGGAGTCTGATGTCTGTGTGTAGCTAAATTTTAATGTTTAATTACATGTTAAATATTATGTAATAGTTAGTCTTCAACAATTTTAAACAGAAAAATCATGAAAGCATTTTCTTATTGGCACACAGATAGCAAAAGGGATCCTTAAGAATTAAACTGCTGGACCTCTGAGTGTTCTCTGTGGTAGATTAAGGAAAAGGGAAACACGGCATCCACTGACTTAGCACGATTGTTAATGGCAAACCAGCCTCTCTTCGAGCTGGGCTGTTGCCTCTTAGGTACAGAAAATTTGTCCTCTGCTTTATATGAAAGCTCTACCTGTCCAGGAGGCAAAAAAGCTTTTGATAGCAAAATAAGACAGAGGGGTCCTGTTTATTTCTATAATCAAATAATAAATATTTCTAAACCAAACCAGAAAACCTTTCTCCAGCTATGCTGATTGTATCAGGAATGCTAATTGTGTTCGTTAGACTTTTTATTTCTAAGTATTAGTAAATTATTTTAGAGGAGTCAGGATATGGACAGATTCCAAGAGGGGTCTTTAAAGCCACCTTGACAGTAGTTCACCAGCCACTTCCCCCAAAACAAAAACATACTCTGAAGATTTGGAAAGCAGACCAACCTTAAACCTGACTCCCATGCTTTGCACGGGAATGAGTGGTCACGCTCGTGCTCTAGTCTCATAGTGGCTAATGATACATGTCACAACTTGTAGGAGTAGATAAAATATTCAGCACCATAGATGTGATTGCCACGACTTACGAAGTCAACCGCAAAGCTCCCTCAATAAGGTCTTTCATCTATTTATTCCAATCCATCATGTATTGTAGAGAAAACTAATGATGCACCACGTTTAGTTCGTGGATGGGAATATCTGGTGAGAGACATATTCCTTTGTGTACTTTGGAGCTGATGTATGGATAAACATTATCAACTCACTGCTTAAGTTCGATGCCAAATATTAAAGGAATTCAGGTTCTGTCAGGGATGACTGTCTGTCTCCTATTAGGATCAAGACTATTTCCATAGGTGTCGGTTTTGTAGTCACGACTGTCACCACAGCAAATGCTACCTGCTAACGCAAGTGCAGTACGCAGCTGAAACCCAAACTACAAGCAGTGGGAATCCCAAGGCTTCTCTGAACTTTTGTTCTTTTGGAACAAAGATGGAATTTCTCATAAGTGCCTTCAAACTGCCCCAAATACAGGGTCTGAGTTCTTCTAAAATAATTTCAGGTATTGGGTGTTTAATTTATGTGGTTCTTACAGATTTGTGAAGGCCTGACCTGTGAACACTGGACGTACACCTTCTGGAAAACAAACTCTTTGGCAGCTTACTCAATGTACAGCATCACTTGCCATGCCTGGAAATGAAAGCCATGCCAGTGGGGTATGCAACAGTACAAAAAGAACAAGCACTGCCCCTAAATTCAGCTAGACTTTACATTATTGCCCAATTAAACTGAACATTAGGTAGTCCTCAAGGAAAAACAGTATTTATTAGGACAACATCCCTTACTTCAGCAATGTGCTATGTGGTGTGCCTTTCTCCCAGCATAGCAGCCTGATTTATGTTAGCAGGGTTTGTGCTCTCCTGGAAGCAAGGGAAAACCCAGAAAATGCGGCTGCTGAGGCCAAGCTTGCCCCCACACTGGCAGACCTCCAGCAAGGTACAGAGAGAGCAGCACCTCCCTGGAGTTTGCCCTAGACAGAGCTCCCCAAAGCCACTGTGGTCCCTGCTCTGAAGCCCTCTTTGGAGGCACCAATCTCTCTCCTTTGACTCCAGAGGGAGCCTTAGGCTAAACTCTGAATTATCCCCCAGTTTGCCGCCACATTTGGCTTCTTTCAGATGTTGATGCTCCTGCTGCAAAAACCTGGAGATAAAGTAGCTACTATCCTAGCTGGCAGGAGGCACGCCAGCAAACAGCATGTGTACTCAAGGCTAGGATACATCACTATAATCTTTAGGTTATTCGTTCTAACATTGTATTTAAATATATTTCGGTCTATGCTGTAGCCTTCACAAGTTAGAGCACTTGTCTCCAGGTGCTGATGCTTTTTCTATGCATAGCCTATATAGGCATTCCTAAAGACTCTAAGTCCATTCAGCAGTACTTACCGGGGCATTTCCTCCCTCCTTCAGCCTTATCGAAGGTCGGGTTTACATTACCCCTGCACTACCCGTCTATAGGTTATCAGGAGCTGAAGCCTGCAGATGTGTGCTGCCAAATTAGTTGACAGCTGGCTGAACATAAGCCAGCAGTGTGCCCAGGTGGCCAGGAATGCCAATGGCATCCTGGCCTGTATTAGGAATTGTGTGACCAGCAAGAGTAGGGAAGTGATCGTTCTGTTGTACTCTGCTCTGGTGAGGTCACACATTGAGTTCTGTGTCCAGTCTTGGGCCCCTCACCGCAGGAAGGATGTTGGGATGCTGGACCACATCCAGAGGAGGGCAACGAAGCTGGTGAAGGGTTTGGAGCACAGGTCCTGTGAGGAACAGCCAAGGGAGATGGGGCTTTTTAGTCTTGAGAAAAGGAGGCAGAGGGGAGACCTTATTGCTCTCTACAACTACCTGCAAGGCAGTAGCAGAGATGTTGGTGTTGGTCTCTTCTCTGGGGTGACAAGTGATAGGACAGAGGAAACTCCTTAAAATTGCACCACAGATGATTTAGGTTGGATATCAGGAAGAAATTCGTTACTGAAAGGGTTGTCAAGCAATGGAACAGGTTGTCCAGGGAAGCCAGGATTCACCATCCCTGGAGGCATGTAAAAGCCGTGTAGATGCTGTGCTTGGGGACATGGTCTAGAGGTGGACTAGGCAGAGTTAGGCTGTGGTTGGACTCAATGATCTAAGGGAGTCTTCCAACCCAGGTGATTATATAATTGTATGTTGCTATGAAATGATGACTTGCTCAGCCCACACCATTAGATATCCCACTTGTTACAAAGTGTCTTGCAGATCAGACACTATATTAGTCTAACAACTAGCTGCTGCTTCACACTTCCTCCATGTAAAATGCCAGAGCTGCCACTAGAGACCCCATTTTCCCATCCTTTGAAAATTACTAGAAAAAGGGGAATTTGCAGGCTGTCAGGCAATTAAGAACCTCTCTCACTACACCCAGGCTCAAATTTTGCTGCAGGTTATACATTTAATCCACAGGGACAGAAGTAATTTGGTACAAAATTCTTCCTGCCCAGGGCTACTCTTAAGAGTCTGCAGTCCAAAACACCAGTAATGTAGGTAGATGCCAATATATTTAAAATCACTAGCAGTGAAGTTTTCCGTGGTTTAGGGTTTTTTCTCTTCTGGGGATATTTAATGTGAAAGTCACAAACAATTGCTGGAGCGGGAACCAGCACGAAGCAAATCTCCCAGTGCAGGCAGCCCGAGAGCTTGGCTGGAGTCAGGCGCTTGTGCTCCTCTTGCTTTTAAAGGTCTTTCTTCTTGGCTGAACAGCTGGAGAGTTTTGATGGAAATTCCCAGCTCAGCCAAGGAAAGTCCCAGGACATGACCCAGATCCCCCTCTGGGGAAGTGCTCTAGGCATCTGCCTCTGATGTAAATTGCTGACAAGAGCACTACATCCAACTGCATCCTGGAGGGAGGGAATCCTCCTGTCATGAAAAGGCTTTGGGTGCAAGCAGATGTCTGTGAGTGCCTTCAAGGCACAGATTCTCCCTAAGCTCTGCGTTTCCCACTGCTGCTCCTGGAAGACTGCTTCACCCTTCTGAACTGTCCAATTCCCCTGCTGCTGCAGAGGACACAGGGGCAGAACTCATTCCGTCTCACATGGCACAAGCATCTGAGGCGCTCAGTCCCTCAGTCAATGCAGACCCTATCTACAACCAAGGGAAATGTGTACTGTTGCCCCAAGGGCTGTTTGGAGCCCATATCTGGAGATCCAAGCCAACCTTTTAAGTTTCAATTCTTTGAACAGCTGCATAACCAGCCCCCAGAGAAACCTCTGAGCCACAACAGTGGGGAGCTGCCATGGTTGAAGTTTGCACATAGCAGGGAGTATGAGAGGGAAATAAGGCCAGAGAGGTGGCAGTAGTTCCTACAATTGCCCAGACTTATAATGTTTTGGACTAAACTATTTTAGGGGTAGATGACAGAAGACCCCCTGTGATGAGAGTGGTCCCATGCCATGGTCAGCACTTTGTTCTACTCGCCTCTCCCGTGGTATGGGTGAGAGCAAAGTGCAGGCTCACATCTTTGGTGAGAAACTCAGCCCCACCACGTTGGCTGTTGGGAATTAACTTCTGCTTGCTTATTGGGATTGGAAAACTGTGGCATGACTTCATACACAAATGGGAAGAATTAAAAACCACATTTTCCCAAGAACTTTTAAACACTTGAATTTGCCTTATTTTAAGCTGGAAGCTAATGCATAATTTTCCAATTGCATTTAATTTTTCACCATTTAATGCGAAACATTGTGGGGTTTTGTTGGTTTCACTAAAAATGCAACACCCATTTGCAGCAGGAAAGTAATTAATCTGTGTAATAAATGTGTGTACAGCTGCACATAGTGAACACTGTCAATAGTGAAACAATCTAGAGGATGCCCACAACCTGCTGTTACTGCTTGGGCACTATCTAAAATACCGTCAACAATTACATTTGCAAAGTGTTCTTAGTTTATCACGGCACTGAATAGGTATTCCATAGGGGCAGTTCATATAGCATACTTCCATGTACCTCATTTGCTTTGACAAGGCAGTTTTCAGTGAAGCCAATGCTGGAACAATTTCCTAATGACCTCACTGATGTTAAATTTCTCTTGATCATCATTTCTTGCAGACCTGTAACATTCTGAATGTAGATGACAGTTTTGACATTCACAAAGATGTAGGTTTAATTATCAACTTGATTACTTGAGCTGGAAAACCAGAAGCCTAAATATCATGAAAGGTCGAGTAGAAGAAATCCTGATAGTTGGTATCTTTCAGTGTTAGAAACCTTGTTTGGATTGGAAGGTGACTTAAAGAGTGACAACAAATAATTGGAAAATAAAGGGCTTTTTTCTTTGCACAACCTTCTTCCTGCACGAAGAGAAGGTCTTTAAACAAGAATCTGGTCTTTAAAGATGTGGGAATTTGAGCTAGAATACCACATGTAAATTATCTCAAATAAAAAAGAGAACAGAAAGGAGAGGCATACAAGATACCAAGACATATAAACACAGTGTCCCATGTTAGGTAACGCTGTATTGTTGAGAGACTCATATAAAGCACAGCAAGTCTCTTCTTTTATAGCAGAAAATTTGTCAATATCCTTTACTTTTATGTGCATGATTTATAAATCTATTTTCTAAAGCAATTTGAGGGTTGTAAAATCATACCATTATTTAGTACACGGCTCCTCACGGATCCTGGTTTATCAACTGTTAGGTAAAGAGTGGAAAAAAACCACCTGCTAATCACTCATTAAGCCAGAATAGATTCAAACAAATGACTGCTATTAAGAATCCTGATCCAAAGCCCATTATAGTCAACAGAAAAGCTCTCAGAGGTTTCAACAATCTCTGCATACTACCTGAAGTTAATATTAGCCAGGCTGATGGAAAATTTACATCTTAATTGATTACATGAAATTCAAGGCATAAAAACAATGCTAAAAACTTAAGGCATATATGGGAAAGATCAAAACACAGTCAGGGACTGAAACCTAACATCACAATAGCCACAAGGGATGGAAATTTGTGGGATTCTAGTTTATTCAAGTACCTCACTACTGCTAGGTGACAAACAGCTGGGCTCTGTTTGAGTTCCTCCACAGACATCCATGAAACCCAGGATTGCCAAATCAAATAAAAACCCTCCAAACTGCACCCCCCCCCCCCAAAATGAAAGCGGAGCAACTCTGGAAGGTCAGAGAGGTCTCCCCACCTCCAGAGGCAGACTGACATCCTTCATTTTGTTATACAAACATGGATATCATAATATCAGTTGTGTTGTTTAATAATGAAATAGATATTACATGCTTTGTTGAAAAGGAAACCTTATCTAAGAGCTGACAGTGTTCAACCAGGTTGCACTATCCCATGCCATGAGACAGATCTGATTTAGGAGGTGAAGAACTTTTGGCCAGAAACTGCTTTCTGATGTACAAAAGTAAAACTGAGGCCTGATTCTCACGCTGCTTCCAGCCCACTGACACAAGTGGGGGAGTTACTGCAGCTTTAAATGAGGACGGAGAAATCATGACAGCCATGGAGGATGAGGACCTCAAATGTGGGCAGGCAAGGGGAGCTATCCACATGCTGCCGACAGTGTAGCAGTTTTGGAAGAATATCTGTTTAAAATTTAGGAGTCTCATTTGGAGTTCAACGCTGGCTGACAAGTCAAATGGTCTTGAAGAGTATATTTAGTAGCTTCAGTTGTAATAAGAAAAAACTATGATAACCACTGAAGCACCATCTTCACGGATATACACCTTTTCCCATTGTAAAGTGATTCTAAAACAAGAAGGTGAGAGTTTCAGGGGGCTGGTTGGATGGCGGGCTGATAGCTAGCCATGGAAATTTTCAGTGCACTCTGTCCTACTGATACCTGCTAGCTAAAAAACAACAAAGGCTGCGAGCAAATCCTCTGCTCATTTCCATTTTCATCTGCCTTGTCAAGAGCAAGACCTGAACATTAAGAGCATCCTGCCCCGTCAAAGCCAGGCAGCCCTGTCACTGACTCCCTGTTGTGCAGCAATCGGGCTTTACCTTTACAACCCAGAGATTCCAGCCAAGAAGATTCTGCAGACTTTTGCAGAACCTCGCTGCTCGGATGGTTAGAAAGCTCTCCAGGCTGAATGCATTTATGGCTGATTTCCCCCCCATCCAGCCCCCCTTTTGTTCTTTTGCCAAAATTGCCCTTTAGCTCAAATAACCCTTCTCCATCTGGCATTTACTCTTTTGATATAGTTCTAGAGAGAAATCACATCTTTCTCAACCTCCACTTTGCTGAGCTAAAACAAGTTCAGTTATTTTTAGTCTCATCGTGCTCTTCTCTCCCCTGACCAGCATTTTAGTCTTTCTCTCACCTGTTGCAGAAAAAAAATATTAAAAATCATCTTTCTGGACCATAAGTGAACAAAATATTATATGCTGTTCCTACTGTATTCCTCTGGATCGTGCCCCCTCTGGTGTTGTTTGGACACACACTCCTCATAACTGCTGTCAATCTCTTCCCGTCCCTAACCCTTAGCTCACTGTTCATTTTCAGTCTTCTTCTGTGTCTCTAATTCTCTTCCCACCATGATATCCACTTGCCTTCAGATGTAAGGAAAGGAGTTTGTGCCAACATGGATTACCAATGCCTGAGAGGAGATGAAAGAAACTGAGGATATCTATTTGGTACTGAGGAATCTGGGGATATCTATTTGTAGTCCTGGTCTTTTGTATTTCTTTTAGCCAAAAAAAAAAGCCTCAAAGTCTCTGTCTTTGTCAACAAGACAGGTGGGGAAGGTGGTTCTCGCTCCAGCTTCCCTTAGTACAAAGGCATGTGCTCCTAGCTCTGGGGGAGCTGATGGTTGTCCATCCCCAGAGACCTTCATCTACCCTTCATGTGAAAGATGATGGAGCTGATGGGATATCATCTCCCCCTGTGTGCCAGGAAAAGCTTCTCTGTGGCTCTGTGGCTGCTCCAGAGCTGATCCGGATGGTGTCTGTGAAAAGATGCTCTGTACAGGGTCAACTGCAATACCAAGAAACATGCATATTGCTAAAAACATAACTCCCATGGACTCCAGTTCTTTTAGGTTCTCCAGTTATACTCAAGGATGGAAACAACCTTGAAGAGGCAGAAGTTGAGCGCTGTGCTCATTCATTCTCATCAGAGCTGTTACTGGAGGACAAGAGGATTGTTTATGGTTTTTCACATAACAGAGTACTTGTCACAGCTGCAGTTGTGGGCTTTTTTAATCTAATTGCTGACTTGAAATGCAAATGACTGTAAAATTTCACAGACATATTTTAAAAATGCAAATTGCAAAGTAATTTTCACGTACTATTTTTCGTTGCTCATGAGTAGCATTTTTTGTTTGTCTGGGGATTTTTTTTTGGAAACGTCCCAGGCGGTTAAAATGCCTAGCTTACATCATGGAGATGCATCCTCGTATTGACAAATACAAATGCTTGTAATACAAGGGACATACTTTGCACATATTGAAGAGAAAATAAATTACAGATAAGCGTGGTCTCTGCAACCTTAATGCTCACAGCGGTATGTGAATTAATGTAGTAAGTTGCAGGTCCTTATCTGAGTGATTTTCTCCCTTGGCATCAACATGCAAACGTGGGCCAAAATTTTAACAGTTGCCTGCCTAAAAAGTCCAAACATTTGAAGCTGGTGGGGATGTCTGGATGCTCAGAAACTTCACTCAGAAGCCTGAAAATGTATATTTCCCCTCGGGAGCTGAGGAAGGCTCTGTGGCGGTGGGGTCGGGTGTGGTTGTGCAGTTTGGACTAGGCAGCTCCTGCGAGGTTGCCTGCAGCTGCTGGATCAGTCGCAGTGAGGCTGGTGGTCCTCCTCTTTCTATTTTTAAAGATCTTGGCCTTTAATGTTTGTGCTAGAGTGTAGCCACGTACTCACTGAAAAAAGTGGGATGAATCCCAGTTGTTGGAACAAATTGCTCTCGCCGAGAACAAAACCAATCAGTTATTAACATAACATGCCAGTAGGAGGCTTGCCAAAGTTGACTTAGGCCTCCAGGCGATAATGCTGTGCAAATAGCATTAGATTGCAACTAAAAGCCTGAAACTGAGCAACAGGAGAATTGCAGAGCAGATGTGTAGCAAGCAGAAAACTGAAAGAAGAGGAGGACATAAGAAAGATCTGTAACAGCACAGGAAGTTTGAGGCTTCTTTGCAAAATTACTCAGAAAAGTGAGCTAGAATGTCACTGCCACAATTTTGGTATGTGCATCCAGAGTACTCAAGAGGGACTAACTTATTTTCAGAGGTACCTGCTCTGCAATTTCACAAAAAAAAATGAGATTACTGGTGTCTGTCTCAGGTTGAGATATCCAATAACAGCAGCCTAAATTGCTTACTACCTTAGCTGAGATCAGAAAAGAAAAACAAGGAATCATTTGCACACAAATGTAAACTCATTGTGGATCAAACTACAGCTTTCTTGTTGGCAACTTATTATAGAGCTCTACACTCTCAAAATTTCTGTTCCTCCTGATGGACAGTAGTTAATTTTCAGAGATTTTGTTTAGGGCTTTTTTGGTGCTTTCTTTAGTCCCCAGCAGCTCTTAGTGGATCTAGGATATTTTAAAGATATTTTTAGGAGGCTTAAAGGAAGGCTTCAGCTTCTGGTTCCAGAAATCAGGTATGTGGTACATATACACATTCAGAGGCTGGAAAAGACTCAAAGGGAGTTCCTAAGTGTGATGGTTTGAGCCCTGGCCAAAGGCCAGACGCCCACCAAAATCAATCTGTTACTCCCCTTCTTAGTTGGACAGGGGAGAAAAAAAAACATAACTGGGCGGCTCAAGAGACAAACTCGTTAATGACGCGGGCAAAACAGACTCAACATAGAGAGCAGAAGAGAAAAGTTATCTAATTTATTACACCACGCTAAAGAGAAAACAGTGAAAAAGAACCAGAGTCAGGAGTGCAACCAACAATCTTGAAACAAATGCAAACCAGGCAAACACTTTTCCCCCCACTCCCTCCTTAGCAGGCTTTAGTTAGAAGTTTGCTCCCTTCTTCCCTCCCGGTCGCAGCCCAGGAGGGGCAGGGACTGGGGAAAATGGGGGTCTTGGTAACACCTTCCCCCACCCCTCCATTCTAAAGCAGACTTCCCTTTCAGCCATGATTTTGCTCCCTTCTTCCCCTCTCCTGCTCGCAGCACAGGACAGGGGGGCAGGGACTAGGAGATGGGGGCTTCAGTCAGTCCCTTGCAAGATGGTTTCCTTCTCGGCCGGGATGGGGGCATCCATTCCACACAGCCTCCCCCTGCTGCACCGTAGGATCTCACCCACAAGAGCCAGTCCTCCACGAACTTTCTCCAAGGCAAATCTCTTCCCACCGGGCTTCATCTCTGCTCTGGCAGGCAGCAACAAATCACAGTGTCTCTCAGTCCCAGTCCTCCACGGGGCTATAGGCCTCCTCCAGCAAACCTGTTTCATTCATCTCTGTAGGTCGCTTGTGCTGGCAGGGGCTCATCCCACCGTAAGTCACGGCATCTTCTCTATGTCTCCCCCGGCTCCATGCAGCGTGGAGCCGAGCCTCTCCACCGGGCAGGTCGGGTCTCTGCCTCCTCCATGGGTCCTTTCCTCCGGCTACTCCAGGTGCTTCTGCTCGGGCTGCAGGGGCAAACTCGCCTGGGTACCTGGGCGCGCCTACTCCTCCCCCAGCCTTCCCGGCCTTTTGTGTCTGTCAACTGATTACATTCACATGCAAATATACATCACAATTCCCTTAATGGGCCAAACTTTGCGGTCTTCCTGGCACTCCAAGTTCTGGTTGGAGTCTTTGTCTCCCATATGTGATTCCCAGAGGCGCTATAAGCAGGCCTGCAGAAGATTCCAGCAGCCATTTTCTGCCGGACCTGGCCCTCTCAGTAGAACTGCAACACTAAGAAATACCCGCACTGATTTTTCACCATCAGGAGACACCACTAGCTCTGGAATTGAAAACAGAGAACCCTCATCTCCACAGCACCGTGGAGACTAATAAATCCTTCTGAGAGGCAGAGCTTATGAGCCGAGCTTCCTTGTGGCTCTGAGATGGAGACCCAGACCAGTATCCCTAGCGCCGTGCTAGCACACGGCTTGGGTCACCACTAGTTCACGCACATCTACACCATGCTCCACTGCATCATGTAAACATGCCCTTCACGTCCCTTCTGTTACTCTCTGAATGGTGCAAATGTACAGTATAATCAGTTGCATAAAGGCGGGGGCATAAATAACAACAACTGATTAAGAGAACATTGCAATTAATCACAAGAACGCAGGCTCGATGAACTCTGTTGTCATTTTTAATGAACCATACATTATAATTAGAGACACCCAAGGGGAATTGCAAGCACTTGCCAGTGCAGGGATGTCGAATACAAGAGTACCGCATCAAGGGCTTGTTCTCATGCCATTTGTTGGGCTGTTTGAGATTTCTTCATGAACCAGGAGCTGCATCTCAGTGACGGCTAGAAAACTGAGAGTGGAATGAAAGAAAGTGGAAAAAAAGAAGAAAGGAAGAAAAATAGGTTCAGATTAAACTTTTCTATTTCTGCAGGGCTGTGTGTGATTCCATAGTGCCTGTGAGAACTGAGAAAACAATGCAGAAGAAATCCCACTCTGACATCCAAATTACAGACACATTCAAGGATGGGATACCAGAGCAAGCACCAGCAATAGAAACGTATTTCCCTTCAATATTACTAAACTAATACCAACATACCTGATGTTACATCAGAGGGAACAGTTCTGCACCTCCATCTAGAGTCTGATACACACAACCCATGAAATTAGTTATGGTCAGCTTCGATGATTCTTTGTGTGATTAAGTTATGTGATCCACGTACAAGGTTAATTGTTTTTCCCACAGATGGTTCCTGGTTTGGTGGGTTTTTTTCTACATTTGATAACATCCATTCTGTGGACCATCCATCAATGTATACTCTTTCAGACAGCCTGTTCTTTCATGGATCATTTTCCTAGGTAATTTGTTTGCCTGTGGAACATCCACCAAGTTTTACTTCAGGTATGGATCAACAATATTTTAAGACATTTTTCTAAGTGCAATTCCAGATAGATTTAATATGTTCTTGGTGACACATTCCCAGATTTCTTAGGGTCTCTGAAATTAGACTTACATAGCAATAGAAAAACAATATATATGCCATTGTGTTACAATTTTATACCGTCTCTATGTATAAATACACGCTTACTATATATACAATAAAAAAAGTATTTGCGTATGTATCATTTCAAAGATATATAAATATACACTTCTTATTAGTAAAAATTATCTAATTAAAGCAAAGTTAGCAAATTTGTTTGCCTACACTTATTTGATTGTTTTCAAGCTACTACACCTTGCATGGCATTTCTAGCAGACTTCCAATCATATTTAAAAGACTCCCTGACATTTTGAAGACTAGGGGAGCAAAGCTGCCCCAGGAGCTCCCATGAGATAGCTGGTGGTTTGAGTTGTTTAATCAGACAATATCTCTAAGTCTCATACATACACACTGGTGTTCCAAGGAAGCAGAAGATTGTTGAGAGCCTGAAGTAAGAGCCTGACAGCACGGTTAAGTGCTTTTTTTCCCTCAGAGATTACAGCTTGCATGAAATGTGACACAGACTAGCCTGAGCTAGGAGGGAAATTCAAGAAAGCTGGAGAATGGAAAAAACAACACTTTCAAGAGCCTTCCTGAATATTTATCTTGTTTGGGATAAATCTGAGATCATCCTCGAGGTCAAAGACTCCTGTGCATCTAATTCAAAAAGTTTAACATGGTTAAGTGCTTTTTCCCCTCAGAGGTTCCCTTTCTTCAATTATGTATCTGACAAGAGCCATCAGGCATCGCCCAGAGATATTTTTTGTAAGCAGATGTGAGGAGTAGGAACAGCACAGTACTGGGCTTTTGTTTGAGATTGAAAAGCAAATAATGATCATAGGTACACGCAGCACTACATGAGAAGCACGATATAAAAGACCACCTACCAATAATCTCCCTCTCTAAATGCTAAGATATTTAGGGACGTTCATTTTCAATTTGATGGCCAGACCAAACTGTTTGAATTGAAGCAGGAGGGTCACAAGAGCCCTGTCTCAACCTGTTGGCATCCAGAAGCACTCCAGCTTTTACTTAGAAATCAAATCTAAAAGAGTTAAAGGAGGAAGATGGTATCCTTCACATTTTAAAAACAGGGGCACTCCTCACTAAACTATAGCAGTGTTGAAGAAAACTTGGTTGATTGTCAAGAGTAGACTGAGGATCTCTCTGAATCTTTGAATCTGTGACTAGGTCATATATTGACTTTTTTTGGTGAGCTAGGCATAGTTATATCACTTTTGTTCACTCATTCCACTGTAAAAAATACCAGCCCAAAGAGGACCACAGGTAAAGGAATTGTCTATTTACCAGTTGCAAGACTTTCTGGGAAAAGGTGCTATTGATTTGCAATATATTATTAATATTTAATTATTATCTGAGAGAAGTGTCAAGATAAAATCAAATATATATATATATATATATATATATATATATATATATATATATATAAAAAGTAAGTAAATTTGCAGATGACACTAAATTGGGAGGAGCTGTTGACTCTGTTGAGGGTGCAGAGCCCTTGCAGAGAGACCTGAACAAACTAGAGAGCTGGGCAATCACCAACAGCATGAAGTTTAACAAGGGCAAGTGCCGGATTCAGCACATGGGAAGGGGCAACCCTGGCTATGCATACAGACACTGGAGGCCAGCCATGCTGAGAGGGATTTGGAGATCTTGGTCAACAGCAAGTTAAACATGAGCCAGCAGTGTGCCCAGGCAGCCAGGAGGGCCAACAGTATCCTGAGGTGCATCAAACGTGGCTTTGCCAGCTGATCCAGGGAGGGGATTGTCCTGCTCTACACTGCACTGATGCAGCCTCAACTTGAGTCCTGTGTGCGGTTTTGGGCAGTACAAGAGGGACACAAAAATATTGGAGAGTGTCCAGAGGAGGGGCAACAAGGATGGGGAAGGGTCTGGAGAGGAAGTCTTACTAGGAGAGGCTGAAGCCCCTTGAGTTGTTCAGCCTGGAGAAGAGGAGGCTGAGAGGAGACCTCATTGTGGTCTGTGGCTTCCTGACGAGGGGGAGTGAAGGTGCAGGCACCGATCTCCTCATTTTGACAGCCAGCAGTAGAACCCAAGGGAGTAATATGAAACTGTGACAGGGTAGGTTTAGGCTGGATATTAGGAAGAGGTTCTTTACTGAGAGGGGGGTCAGTCACTGGCATAGGCTCCCCAGGGAAGGGGTCACAGCACCCAGCTTGGCTGAGTTCAAGAGGCATCTGGATGAGGCACTCAGTCACATGCTCTGACTTGGCCCTGTGTGGAGCCAGGAGTTGGACTCGATGATCCTTATGGGTCCCTTCCCACTCAGGAGATTCTGTGATTCTGTGATTCTATGATTCTATAAAGAAAAAGGCAGATGTAGGTAGTCTCCTTGGTCATGGGCAGCCATCATGGCTAGCCACGCAGTCAGGAGATACTGCCTGGTTGTATTGATATTGAAAATTAATTTAGAGTGGGGTTCCAACCCAAGTACAGGTTGTGATAATGAAACAGAGACAGTAGCAGGGTGACTGAACGGATGATGAAAACCAGGGTTTTTTACAGAAAGAGATAGATGATGCTTAAAATGATGACCACCACTCTACATTTGGACAAACTTTGGACTCCTAAATACCTACTTGTAGATCAATGTGAAAATGGAGAAGACATTTCATACTATTGAGGCAAAATAGCATTTTTTTCCATTTCCAGTTAATGCATTTGATACAAAGACTTTGCACAGAATTTTCTCTATGTGTATGTCTCTTTCCCTTTTGCACATATATAACTTCAAAATTCTAAGCATCCCAATGAGTGGAAGATCCCAACATTACCAAGGGAATGGTACAAATCTGCACCCACCCAGCTGAAGTGAGTGTGGCTGTTGTTTTGGAGTCTTTTTCTCTCCCCAAACTGCTCTTCAGCTGTGATGGCCCTAGAGAGGAAGCATGCAAAGATATATGGACCTTTAGGACCAAGAGACAAATTACCATATGGCTACATTTTGTTAGTATATATTAAAATAGCTGGTTCAGAAAATCACTAGCTTCCACACGTGCTTACGCACAGCTACAGAAGAGTGTCTGACTGCATTAAGCAATGTCCAAAGATGACTTCTCCACTGAGAAAATGCCATCTCATGCCAGCACAGGACCACCACTGACTTCATTGCAGTCATTGTTGATTTACACCCCTGTAACTCAGAGAAAAATTAGACTTAGTGAGGAAAGAATATAGGTGTAAAAAATAAAAACAGCAAATAAAGCCAGATAACAAATCACAGAAGAGAACAAAATGTTCATCACTGATGTAAAAGAAACAGCTGTCATCCAGGTTATCCTGAAAGTACAGATGGCCTGATCTTCCTCTTCATCTGGATTTGAAAAATAAATTAAAAGAAAAAGTAGCAGTGTGAATTCCTGTGCTTTTTCCCAACTGCCCAACTGTGTTATGCCTTTGTTAACACTGCTGTGAACGAAAGCAACTCTTCTCATTTGGGGTTAGGGCAGTTGGGTCAGGTGTTTGATGCCCTCATCCTCAGTGGCATCCAAGGAAACTCTAGAACCTTGTTAGAGCTGAGGCTGGGCCACCCATGATGCAAGTATCAACGCAGCAAAGTATCAAGATCAAGTATCAAAGCACAACACTTGTCCTTTCAGTCATTAGACCCTCTGGAATAAATAACTTCAGCCCACAGCAAAACCAGTGCCCAAAGGAGAGGCTGCACAACTTCCCTAAAGAAAGTATTTTGCTCTCTGTGGACCGTGGCATTGTAATGGTGACTTACTTCAATTTCTCCTTGCTCAGTTAGGGTACCAATGATCTCCATCCTTTATTTTCTTGCTATTGCTGTTATTGACAGAGGGAAGGTGATTTATTTATTTTTTTTTCTTTTGCCCTTCAACAGTCTGGAGAATGGCTTCTTGACTGTAATAGGTGACCCAAGAGTTGAAAAACACAACATGCTTCACTCAATTTTGGTTCACATGTGTTGTCTCTCCAATGTGTCTCAGATTCTGAGATAAGAGGAAGAAATCACTTCTCTGCCTTCACAGACATAAGCAGGGTATCTTAGGTAAATGGCTTGGAGAAGATCACTAACTTCTAGCTGAACAGGTGACCACCTCACTTCCTCACATTGTCCCAGTGCTGGGCACAGAGTGCGAAAATGGCCAGTAAACAGCCTGTAATTTCATTGTCTTCAGGGACAAGAATCTTCCTGTAAATAAATTTGCACCGGTCTATTAAATAATGGATTTCCATTCATACCACAAAATCAGCAGGTATTGTTCTGCCTCTGAGATCAAGACAGAGGCTGAGCACATGTTTGGGTGCTCCTAAGGTACCCCAGGAGATGCACAGGATCCCTGTGGGAAACCTGGGGATGGAGATATTATTTGTCAAGATAGTCTCCCCTCTGATACCTCCGACTCTCCTTAGAGGAGAGGAGGGAAGAGAGCAAAATTCAACAGGCATTTGTTGGGAGTCTAACTGTACTTAGGTGCTTACACAGTTTTAATAGGCATTATACCTTACTATACCTTATCTGCAGAGGTAGACTTCCTCTCAAAGAAAATTTAAAGTGCCTTAGTGACTCTCCTCCTCTTATTTGCCCTGTGGACATTCCTTATCTACTCTTTTCTCTTCCTAGGAAGTTAGGCTTCAGACTCAGGCACCTGATGGTAGCTATTTATATCTCTGAAGGTCACTTCAGGAAGCCACTGATTAGAGATGATCTATCAGTTTCATAAACACACTCCAGTCCCTTCTGTATCTGTAGCTTATCTGTGCCTTCAGTGATAGATGGAAATTCAGCAATTATTTATCTAATAAGTTGTGAGGCCATAAAGGCTAGAATACATCTTACTGCAGAGGAGACAAAAGATCTTATTGAATAAAAGCAAGTGCAAGATTTGACTGTGTGCAATATTAAAAACGTAAAGAAGCCATCTGTCTTGTCTTCACGGAGACCGATTCCCTGTGCTCTGCAGTCATTCATGATGCATACTGGAAGAGTTTGCTATATTTGTTCGAAGTGGAGCTAGCACTGTGCCTAATGGAACACCAATTAGGGTTCCTAGAAGTCAAAATGCTGTGAAAATAGATAGATGAGTTAGATGGATGAGTTACCTAGCTACAAAAAGACGTTAGCGCATTCATGCATTCCTGGTGTAGAGTGACACAAGCAGCAGAATGCAAAAGCAGTAATTTTTGGGGAAAATCTTCCATTCCCTCTCTCTGCATATGCAAGTTTTTTTAGCAAAGGTATGCACATGCCTCTCACATATATCCTATACAAACCAAGTAAGTAGGCTTCCAATTTGTCATTCACTTGAGGAAGCTGATGGAATAATGCTTCATTATACCTATCTGCATAAGCTTACGTACATACCCAGGCACCCAGACCCTGTCTTGTAGACTTTGCAGAGGTTAAATTCAAACATATGAAAGACTGAGAAATAAACACATGGCTAAAGTAAAATCTATAAGCTGTTTAAAGGGCATTAATGCTCTAAACTCATACATTAAAAATAGATGCCATTATGCAGCTCAGTGTATACTTCCTCTCATTAATTTCAGCACAAGCTTACATGGAAAACATGAAGTTAAAATAACACCACTGTTGTTGCCAAAAAAAGCACCCATGAGCTGGGAAAACCTCAAAATTTGCTTGTGCAGTTTGCACATAACACTTCTCTGCTGCATTTGCCTTATGAGGGAGTCTTCACATCAGGCACTGCTTTTCCATTTGACACTGGCATTATTAAGTATATATGTCATAAAAGACTCATTTGTGCCTGCTTCTGACTCTGCTTATCTTTAAGGTCAGTAAGTCTGCAAACACCATTCTTCCAAAAATATTTCTATACAGTAGTTTTGAATAAACTTTTCATAGCTTTTAAAGAACACAAATAGAAGAGAAACCCAAGGCTACTTTACGTACCATCCTATCAACATGGGTTTGGGCAACAGAGAGTATTTGCACCTTCAGTTGTTTTGCCTGGGGCTGGCAGAGGACCCCACAGCAGCAAGAATGCCACGTCCCCACCCACAGGGACCTCCACCAGTGGAGTATGGCACACACTCTTCTTGATTTCACAGCTGTATTTTGGGGATATAGTTCTCCATCTCCTTCCGTATGTGACCCAAAGCCTGAAACTACCATGGTTTTACCTCAAGCCTGCTCTCAAATTACTGACATCTTCACCTCTGCCTCCTCTTCCCCATCCCTACAGCAGCCACAGACCATACATCAACCACACTGACAAATTGGTGTCCATTTCTGTGAGCTTCCCATCCCTCCTCCCACCTCCTCAGCCTGAGAGGCAACCTGTTTCCAGCTCTGGGCTGTTGACCTTCTCTGTCCCAAACCCTCCTCCCAGATCTGGGGACTATTCCCAGGTTTCAGACCTCAGCCTCCTTATGAGTGCCTTGCTGACTTCAACTGAGTGTATACAGGCATCTGGAGGGCTCTAAGGTCTCTGTTTTCTTAAGGACAAATGGTAACAAAGCCAAGATCTACTTTTTTTTTCTCAGAAAACAAACTCAAATAGAAAGATGCAAAAATGTATGTCTTTCAGACATAAGGAGAGAGGGAATTTGAATTTCAGGGCAGACAGAGTACATATTCAGGACTAAAGTAGTTACAGTCAACCTCCATGAATGAGAAAAGAATCTGGAGGCTGAAGAGAGAGAGGCAGAAAAGGAGATGGTTTCTATCCTTTAGAAATGGTATCTACCCTTGGATTTTTAACCTTTCCTTTAACCTATGACAGTTGTAGGTCAGCTTTTTTCCAGTGTATACCGTGAAATTTTCACCAGAAAGCATTAATCTCCTCCTTAACCTGGAGAAATAAATTTGACTGGCATATATCCATTTCCAGTGACTTTGCCTAGAAGCAATGTTGGCTTTTATGCCTACCTCAGGTCACCAACTCTCCAGTTGTATCCCTTATTTAAGAGTATCCAGCCACACCAACAGTATCAGAGCAAGAATTGCTCGGAGGTCATGTTAAGTCTGAGCAAACATATTGTTGGGCTGCTACCTCCTGCTAGCACTATCTGGCCCAAGGAGGGGCTATGCCATTGTGATGGGGTGAAAGCAGAATTGTTTGGATAACCTGATGAGGAACAGATAGAAGAGCAACCTGGGCTCCTGAGTGTATCACTGTGGCTGTGATGTGCAATGATTTGGGAATTGTTTGTGCCTTTTCTGCAAGTATTTGACTTATCTTCATACATGACAGGTCTTCCCTTTTTTTCTTTTTTTTTTTTTTTGAGTCAATCTTGTCTTTTTTGCCTTTTTTTCATGTTCTTTTTTCAGGCTGTTGGGATCATGTTATTGATTTAATCTTCAAGTCTCAACAAATGTAGTCTTCAACTTCTGTCTTTCTGTCATTTTGATGTGACTTCTCAGGGAGATTCAATGTAAGATTTTCTAAAGACTTTGAAGAAATTAATATGCAAATTATGTAAATTCAGCAGAAGCCTAATGCAACTCCCTATTACACTGGTCATTTGTGAACATTTGAAGGGTTTTCTCCAAGACATACCTCTTCCATGCTACACCATTCAGCATGCTTGTAGTTTAGCCCAAAATGCTTTCTGTTAATATGAAATCCACCCAATTTTTTTTACAGCTTATGAGGTGCCTCCTTTGGTGATACCTTGTCAACTTTACCATAGAGAATGGTTTTATACTGAATGCCCAGATATTTATGATCAAATTAAAGTATCAGACCCAGTCCTCAGCAGGAAACACCTGGTGATCCTGGGACCCAGACCAATATAATATGGTCTTATCTGAAATCTGATTAATAAGCTTGATGTCCCTATGACCCGGAAGGCTTGTACTTAACAATGACTGGGAGAGGGAGCTAGAAGTGTAGTGAAGCAAAGCACAGTCTGACCCTGAAGGGCACTATTAAGTATTTTGGTTTGCTTTCGTGAACATCAGAATGACAGGATGAAATATTTTAATTAACCCAGCTTTTGGCTTTGCAAGCTTGGTCCAAACTTTTTCTCTCTTTCAGAAGCAGGCTTGATCTCCATCTGTAGTCTTCCACCAGATGTGTCTCCCCCGGCCTTTCTGAGGCTAAAGTACCTTTAGCAAAGGTAGAAAAATGTACCTTGGCAGACAGCTTGCACTGCTAAAAATAATCTCCCCCTGCACTGAACAGGCAGGGCAAAGGCTATTCAGAATGTGTACGTATTGATCCTATCATTCACATGCCAGAAGTAATTGCTCCCTCTGAGCATGTTTATAGATCTATACTAACTCCTGGCTTCCTCACAGCATGTCAGGGCTGAACAAAATCTTTCATAAATCTGTGTGGTTTCTGGAGCACATGGAGAGCCACAGAAGTTACTGTGGCAGATCGCAGGTCTGGCAGAAGCCCACTGCCTGGGACAGACTTTTATGATGGCCAGAGCTAGCAGGAAGCTTCACGAGCAGCTGGAGGGGCAGCAGGGACCCTGTGGATGTGCCTTTCGGAGGGATCTGCCTTGCAAGGACAGCAGTTTGCACTGAAGAACTCCTTTCAAGCAAGTTTTTGCCCCCTGTGTTTTTTTCTTCAGGGAGCTGTGAGCATAATCTCTCCTCCCTCAGTTATGCTCCAGGTTCAACCATAGTTTCCTGACAGGTTTAGAACCAGTTGGAAATCTGGATAGAGATTATTTTTTTTTCCAAATATCTGCGGAGAGTTTAACGTTAATCAGGCTTTATTCTCATCCTGTCTGACTTCTGTGAAAGGTGGAAAGTCTCCCATGTCTCCATTCCCTTCATTCAACTGAAACACTTTTCTGGCATTTCTCACTGTGTCTGGCAAGATCAGTCCATGACTTGTTTCAATCCACTAGTAGCATTATAGTATAAAAAGAGCCAGGTGTTCTTATAAGTGTAATGTGAAGTACTCTTTCTCAGGGCTTTTAGCTCCACAACTTCCTCCATTCCTTCTCCATCAACTTCAGAAGCTTGAGCCCCCCAGGCTTGTTACTTGCAGAGATGTAGAGCAATTAGCCTCAAAGCCCAGCTCACTCTCACTATGTCTGCAGAGCTAGATAAATGCTGGAGAAAAACTGATTCCTGGTGCAATAGCCAGATGGGAGGTTTATAGGGCCCTTACAGAAAACTTATTTTCAAGACAGCCAGTTTTAGGAGGTCAAAAACAGGTTAGGGAATGAGCCAATAGCTAAACAAATAGCTTCAGAAAATATTAATTTAGATTGACTCCCTCTCCCTGCATGCATATTTGCATAGTCATGCACTCATGACCAAAAGAATTGTGTGTTGTTTAGTCATTAAGATAAGTTTTCTTTCCCTTTCTCTCCTCCTTTGGCAAACACCCACAGCTCTGGGGTTATACAAGACTCTGCTCTCTTCTCACCCCCTCCTCCAAAAATGCCTAAAGACACAGTAACAAAGTCTCTTCTGAGGCAACTGAAAACGTATCCCTTGGTTTGTTTGCCCTAACTCATTCAATCAGCCTTTCTCAATAGGCAACATGGGGCATAGTACCTGACATGTTGATGTGACAGGTGGCAATTAGACAACACTAGGACAACTGCCAAAAATGTTGTTAGCAACTGTGTGACCACTGAGGATACACATTGTTTTATCAGTAATCACAAAGCAGAGGTACCTTGAACATTTAATATCTTCATAGGTGTCTCTTTCCCTGCCAGAAATGCTGGCATGCCATGATCCACCTTCAAGTCTCAACTGAACTCCTGGGAGAGGTTTTGCTGCAGCTCATAAGGTAGGACTTAGAACAAAGAATTTACCTGCCAACTGCTTGTAATTGTTTTTTAAACACAAAACACGAAGTGTTGAATTCATAGCTGCCCCAGCTGCTTGGGAGCACTGACAAAGAGGGGAACCACAAGAAGAAAGGACAGGTGACACTTAGGTTCAGTTGCAGCTGAAGCACTTTCTGCCATTGCTGTCAGCATGCTGTCTGTAGGGAAGTCAGAGACAGGCACAGGATGAAAATTAAGAGACAGAAAGAGAGCCAGATTTAGGGACAGGTCACCCAAGAAATTATCCATGACCAGGTCTGTTGGGAACTAGTTAGCCTCTAACATATCTAGTCATCATGTGTGGGAGAAGGAGGAAGGGATGTGCACTTCTGTATATGCCTGAGACTCTATAAGTGTTGCATAAATCTAAGTGAAATATTAAATAAGGATTCAGAAGAGATTTAGAAGGTGTCCTGGTTTTGGCTGGTGTAGAGTTCATTCTTTCTCAGTTGGTATGGCATGAGACTCTTAATCTCAGGGTTGTGGGTGCCACAGAAGATGGGAAGGAGAATGAAAGGTAAAACTCATGGGTTGAGAAAAAGACAGTTTAATAGGATAACAAAGGAAGAGACTACTACTACATGTAATGCACAAATACAACTCCTCACTGCATGCATAGGGGAAAAAAACATCCCAATGCCCAGCTTGTGTCCAAGCAACGATCCCACCTCTGGACGGCTTTCCCCATTATATCTGGAACATGACGTTGTATGTTAGGGAACATCCCTCTGGCCAGCCTGGGCCAGATGTCCTGCCCATGCTCTCCCAACCTCTTGTGTACCTGGCAGGGAGTGAGAAGATGAAAAGTCCTTGGCTGAGTGGACACACAGCAACTGTCCAGCAACAACTAGGTAAACATCAGCATGTTATCAATGTTATTATCATACTAAATCTAAAATGCAGTACTATACCAACTACTAGAAAGAAAATTAACTCTATCTCAGCAAAAACCAAGACATGGCTGAAGAATATTAGCAATTCATGTATACACCTAAGCACTAAAGGTGCTCAGATAAGCCCTCAGTTTCAATCACCCTGTCACTACAAGCCAAAAAACCTCCTAATATGGCAAAAGAGACACTCTGCCCTCGTGAGGCCCCATCTGGAGTACTGTGTCCAGAGCTGGGGGCCCCAATACAAGAAAGATGTGGAACTGTTGGAGAGGGTTCAGAGGAGGGCCACAAAGATGATTAGAGGGCTGGAGCATCTCGCATACAAAGAGAGGCTGGGGGAGCTGGGCTTGTTCAGCCTGGAGAAGAGAAGGCTGTGGGGGGACCTCATTGCAGCCTGCCAGTACCTGAACAGAGCATACAAACAGGAGGGGAATCAACTTTTTAAAAGGGTAGATAATGGCAGGACAAGGGGGAATGGATTAAAGCTAAAGGAGGGAAGGTTTAGATTAGATATTAGGGGGAAGTTCTTTACAGAGAGAGTGGTGAGGTGCTGGAACAGGCTGCCCAGAGAGGTGGTAGGTGCCCAATCCCTGGAGGTGTTCAAGGCCAGGTTGGATGGGGCCCTGGGCAACTGTGTGTAGATCCAGGCCTGGAGGTTGTTGGCCCTGCCTTTGGCAGGGGGGTTGGAACTCTATGATCTTTGGGGTCCCTTCCAACCCATGTCATTCTGTGATTCTATGAAGTACGTGGTAAGGAGACAAATTCATTTGTATGTGTGCCAAGTACATAACTGTGCTTTGAAGTCACTTAGTAAGCATGCAAGGCAGTGGGACAGAATATGCATTTTATGTAAAGGATGGAGGGCTGGGAGAGTTGGGACCCTAGCAGCTGCCCATTTAGGTTGTAACAGTAATTGCTTGCCCAGCCATCTGCCAAATGTTGTTCTGTCTTGTTGCTCACTACATTGTGCAAACAAAGCAAATGTGAGTGGCAGTTCTGGTGCTGTGTTTGTGCTGGGGGAACTTCGGCAGACCAGCATAAATACAGAAAGATTAGACAAGCCCAGGATGTTTACCAGTAGTCAAGTGCAGAAGAACAAGGTATGCAGATAGATATTTCTCCAGAAGAGTTTCCCAGCTCCAACAATCTGAGCAAGACATGGTGCCTGTTTGTGTAACAGACTTTAAAGACTTTTTTCTCATTAATTTTTCCTGCTGCTTTTGGGATCAAAGTAATCTTCAAGAATTTATCACAGAATCATAGAATAATTTAGTTAGAAAACCTTTAAATCTTGTCCCTCTGCAATGAACAGGGGCATCTTCAACTTGATGAGGTTGCTCAAAGCCCCATCCAACTGGACCTTGAATGTTTCCAGGGATGAGGCATCTACCACCTCTCTGGGCAACCTGTTTCAGTGTCTCACCACCCTCATAGTAAAAAATGTCTTCCTTATATCTAGTCTGAATATCCCTTCAGTTTAAAGCCCTTAGCCCTTGTCCTGTCAGCACACTCCCTGATAAAGAGTCCCTCTCCAGCTTTCCTCTTTATGTACCAAAAGGCTGTTATGAGGTCTCGTTGAAGCCTTTTTTCTCCAGGCTGAACAAGCCCAACTCTCGCAGCCTGTCTTCATAGGAGAGGCAGTTCAGCCCTTTGATCATCTTCATGGCCCTCCTCTGGATTCACTCCAACAGTTCCATGTCTTTCTTGTACTAGGCACCCCAGAAGTGGATGCAGCACTCCAGGTGGGGTCTCACCAGAGCAGAGTAGAGGGGCAGAATCATGTCCTCTCACTTGCTGGTCATGCCGGGTTTGATGCAGCCCAGGATATATTTGGCTTTCTGGGCTGCAAGTGCGCAATGACAGTTCATCTCCAGTTTTTCATCCACCAGTAGTCCCAAGTCTTTCTTCTCAGGGATGCAGTCAATACCTTCAAGTCCCCAACCTGATACCAGGGGTTGCCCCAACCCAGGTTCAGAACCTTGCACTTAGATCTGGGGATATGTTCAGCCTTCCCAGTGTTTATTTTTCCAGGGAGGTTGTGCTTGCAGCACAAGTGGCAGAGCTAACTGAAATACCATGGTGTGCCATACAATCTTTGTGACTATTTCAGGGCATGTTAAAACTATTACCACATTTGAAGGGGTTGAACTTTGAGGATCAGAACATCCTGAAGCACTGCACATTTGGATTTATTTATAACTTGTGAAAATGGCACTATGATAAATGTGAAAGAGCTGAGGAAAGAGCTGAGGTCAGCACAGGTATTTTCTATATCTGTCTCCCACAGAAAGTTTTGTATATCTCTTTGTACATGATTAATTGTTGTTGTCTGAGCTCTTACAGAAGACCTATAGCTGAAGAACTGTGAGGTTATTATATATCCATTTAATTCTACCTCAAAACACTACACTTCCATAGAAAGTACCACACAACTTATCTGAAGCTCCACAAGTCTAGATTTCATGTGGCTTTGCTTATTCTCTGGTGAGCATAAATTTGAAACTTTAACAAAAATAAGTGTATTTGAGCATTCTGGGAGAACATAAAAACAGGAGTAAATAAAGCATGATATTTATGGCTTGACAGAGCACAGAAACAGTTACTTTATTTTATAGTGCAAATAGGAGCTTGTTCTGCCTCAATTGAACTGAGGACCAGAAGGCTAATTTGTGAGTCAAATGTGCCTTTGTTACACTGAGGAGGCCTATCTTCCCAGGCCAGTGCGACACACCGCATTGTTGTGTTATTTGCCCAGATTAACTGCAAGTCTTTTCCATGAATCTCCTGGACACAAGATAATATGCAATATTTATCGTCACAAAGTATGCCTGGTGGTTTTATGATGTCTGGTTCCTTATGCTCTTATTGGTCAGACCAGCTCTGCTTATGCATCTCAAGGACCTACTTCTACTATTGTTGATAAACAGTTGATACAATTAATTTCAGACAATTTCCCCTTCCTCCCACCCTTTTTCAGCCTCTTATGAAGAACCAGAACCTTGGCTTTCCTGACTTTGCAGTGATCTGCTCCAAGGTTTCCTCAGACAGGAAGCAATAGCTTAAACCTGATGAGCAGGCACAGAGGTTGCCCACGCCAACACTAAGGAGCTAATTTGCTGGTAACTTAGATTTTCGTGCTCCCTCTCACCATCAGAACAAGACCCTTCCTATACACTGTATGAATACCACACCTATGCAAATTCCCCCACCCCAGCCCCAAGATAAGATGTTATTGAGTTATGGAATGTCCTTTTAGTTAGTGTTGACCCACAGTTTTCATCACGTGACTGTGTTTCAGTCAGCTACAAGAAGGCAGGAATTTTCTTACTAATTTACTTACAGGCATGCATCTTCTCTGTGTCTGCTGTCCTGGGGAAAAAATGGAGCACTGTGTTGACAGAAAGCCCCAAGTGTCTCTCTGTTTCCCAATAAAATTTGTCAATTAACTCTCATCGTAGTAAAATTGAGATGCGCGGTGGTAAATGGAGTACACTTGGGTAAACGTTGATTTTTGTGGCTAATCAGTTAAACTTCTCTCTCCACAGTGATGAGAGACTTAGTCTTACTTTGTTTTTGTTAAGGGAGGTCCAAACACCAAATAGCACTGATGCTTGCCTTGTGTGGAGGCAGGCTTTTGAGGTTTGATGGGGAGTTGAAAAGAAGGGATCTTCTTGGCTGGTTGTGATGGATTTATTTTTACTTTTCATGGATTTAGGAGTGAAACAAATGCTGTGGTGTGTTATAGTGACTGCTAAGATCAAGTGCTTGATATGTAAAAGGAACTGCCAGTGTGAGAAACAGACACATTTCTAGTAACAGGCATTCTGATAAAGCATATGCCATCCCATACTCTACTCTCATTTTGTCCTGCAAGGAATATTTCTGGATTTCAATGCCCACTTGAAATTGTAATTTAGTTCATAGATCAGTCTTCTGGCTTGTTTGTTTTTGTTGTTGGTTTTGGGGTTTTTCTGGGTTTGGGGGTTTTTTAATTTGTTTGTTTGTTCGAATGCAAGTTCACTTCCAGGAAGCATACATTGTTCAAATGCCCAAGACAGAAATGTTTGGACTGGTACTAGTAACAAATCTGTGCCTAGACTTTCTAGGGTCAGGGTGAAGAACCCCAGATTCCTGCTATAATGCAACTCAAATTTCATTCTGCAAGGCCTGGAGATGCCTAATGTTTGTTCTTAGGAGGACTTTATGTAAGATTTTTTCTTTAGAAGTGAAAGGATGGAGGAAGTTTTTGTCGTTTTGAAAACGTCTCAAGGTTACCTGGAACCTGCAGTTCCAATGAAGATGCAGTGTTACACATACAGGACGGTAAGGGATAAATGTCTTTACAACCTTGCTTGATTAATTTTGCTGTTCCTGCTGAATAGTACAACTAGAGCTGATGCTGCTGTTTCACCCATGAAGTAGTTTTGGGATCTACACCCAGGAAAAGTTTCAAAATGTGTTTAGTAACCAGGTTTTCTAGATTATGGCTTGAAAATACATACACTTTACAATAACATAAGGGTAATTTAAAGAGAATGCAAGAACAGATGCTATCACCCTCCTCTGGGAAATTACATATATATGTTTTACCTACTCTTAAAAATTTCAGGTAGAATTCAACTATACTACATGGCAGCACAGTGTTGGTTGGCTTCAGAGAACAACGTTTGTTAAAATTGCATGTTTTATTAGAAAGAATATTTTTGGGTGAGTTACTAATTTGTTCAGATGTTGTGTAATGATGTATATTTCCTGAAGGTCAGACTGAATTACATATGTTCCAAATAGGCTGAATCCACCCTGGTAGAATCATAATAGTTCACTAATTTAAGTTTGATAGTTCACTGAATTAAGCTTATAAATAGTGCTAGATTCTAAATTTAATTTAGGAAGAGTTACTATAGAAATACAAAACAAACTTTTTGGAATTAAAGCCACCTGTGAAACATTTTTTTATGTCTAAGAGCTAAAACTCACTGTGATAAATAGAATATGTAGCCCTTACAACATCCAAATGATCCTTATTATCTCCATATCGTTAACATCTACATAATTCTTGTTCTCACAGTCTATTTCCTAAGCACTGTGGGCTTTCATTGTCTGATCAGTGAAGCTGACTGCATTTGGTGAAATACAGTCATGCTCACACTTGAGATAAATTCTGCTCAAGTAATGAATCAATTGTATGAGGCTGATACTGTACTGATCCCCCAGGGAATGCTCATGGCAAAGCCAGCATCTAAGTCACACTGTAAGCTACATGCAGCAGCTTGAAGCTCTTACTGGAAGAAAAGTCACAAATTACTTGCTATCTTCAAGGGTTTTTTTCAGTCTCTCGAGGGTCAGATGCCACCCCCCAAATTATTTATGTAAAAGATGATTCAACCAGGGATGAGCCCACTGTGATCCTGTTCTCCTGCCTTTTGATCCCATCACTTCAGCATCACTGTTGCCCTTGACACAGCCCTACAAGATGATTCAGCCACCTGCATGAAGACACCAATCCTTTTATGGTGATGGTTGGAACTAGGCAGGGGTGAGAGAAGAGATTTAGTGTCACATGATAAAACTGATGGCAAGATCTTTATTTACTACTAAAGCCCACTCATCAGTCAGAGTTTATTTATAGAAATATGTTATTGCAGGGACAAATTTTGTAACGTCCTACATAACCAGGAAACTCTAAGCTTGACTGGATGTGATTGACATGACATCAGAAAGTCTGCTTAATCTACGTGGTCAGTAAATTCCTGATGCTGAAGGCAGAGTAAGCAGCCAACCAATCTACTGGCTTGGTGAGTCTTGCAAGCTTAACTTGCCTGCATGCTCTTTTCTCAGACTTCTTGCTGAGATTCCAGTTAGTTATTGGGAGGTGGAAAAAACTTGAGCCAGCATTTTATTTCCTTTATGTTTCACTTGTTGCAGTTTCTAATCCCTCTTATGTGTTGGGCTAACCCATAAAGCCAGAACCAGGCTCAAGCCAGCTATTAGTAGCAACAAAGGTAGGGCTGAAGTAATCTTGCTGATGTCTAGACATCCCTCTCCCATTCAGAAGAATTTCAGGTTCACAGAAGGTGGTGCAGCAGTTTCTGGGGGTTCCAGTTCTATTAGAAGGGCTTTGGACAGTGTTGGATGAGATGAATGTGTGTCACAGCATTGAGTAGAGGTGCACCTGTGGTGACAAAGCCATTTCAGTCTGTCCTTGGGCTGGTGAAAATTGCAGGCTTTTTTAACACAAGCAGTTCCCTATGTTATTGCATCCTAAATGTCACTATATTGAAAATGTGATATTTCACAGCCCTGCAAATATTGTTTCCAAAGGACAGAGGCAGCTTGTGAATCACCAAACTTTATTTGCAAGCTAATCACGGTTTTCATGTAAATGACAATCTCTTAGCATTTGTCAGTTTGGTCAGAGCTAGGGGAGGAAATTGTTTTGCCAAGCTTTCTCAGCATGCAGCCTCCCCACTTACCTCACTTCTCTGCCTTCTGCTCCCCTTTATCACAGCGCCTGATTCACGGCGCAAACTGGATGGAAAATGACAGAGCCTCAGCCATAAGCTTGCTTGGCTGAAGTGACATTTCTTGTGAATGACCATAATGCAAGTGGCATTTACACGACAGCATTTTGAAAAGGCAAAAAATGATGTAGTGCTGTCAAACAACCTTTTTTTCCCTGCATTAACAAGGATGGACAGTTGCCATTCACTATTTGACTATCAAAATCCTTCTATTTAGAGTCAAAACATCTGCTGCCTTTATATGGCTTGATTTTGCAGTCTACTTAGCCCTATCTGATTAAGTGCCTGTTGGAAGCTGATGTTGAAAGTGATGTGTTTTCATCATACACGCACCCCCCCCCACACCCCACCCTTAGATTCAGGGACATGATTTTTCTATTTTCTAGTAGGAGGAGGGATGAAGTATGTTGGTCTGAGCTGGATTCAAGAATGAACACAACCTAGATGTATAGGGTCACTTACACTCATTGACCACAGTCAACATCTTGAAATGGCTCCTCTGGTTTAGACCACAGACCAAGAAAAGACACTCTGGCTGTGCTTGTCTGTTTGGAGGGATGGCTACATTAATGAGCCAGGAGAAATTCTGAATTCTTGTGTGAAGGTCTGCATTTTAGCAGACATACTGTAGGTGTGACTTGACCTATATCAACCCTTGTGAACAACTTCAACTGTCCTTGGAAATGAAATCCAAATATTTAATCAGGCTGGAAAAAAATAATAATGTCATGTTTCTAACATATCTTGATCTAAAGCCTTGGGATCCAGGACTAGTCTACCTCATGCCATATGCATACAGGGAAAAAATATATTCTAGTATCTAAAAAACTTTGGGTCCACCACTCTAGGCTTATTTCTTTTCTCCAGTTATTTAGCACAGTTTCATAGCAAACATGTCATTATTAGAGCTGAAGTAGTCAGGACTTGGACCTGCTGCTGTAAATAGAATTTTATTCCAATTGCTTTTCACCGTTACACTGGCTGGAATAACTCCTGCAGAAGGTTTTATCAATCATTTCCTGTGAGAGTCTCTCATTCTCAGCTTCCTTAACCACTGCTGTATATCATTTCTTGTCTGTAAGTAATTAGGACATGACACAAGAAAGAAAAGGCTATAACTTGAACATGTGCTTAGCGGAAGATAGGATTGGCTCAATCAGGGCCCAGCTTCTTGATTACTTTATATAACCCAGAGGGAGCATTGAGGCAACTACATTTCTATGCAGGAATGTGTGATACGATCTCTGGGACCTCTCCTGTGAAAACAAATACTCACAAGTTCAACCTCACCTGAGCCCTGCCTAAATCTTATTGCTGCATCAGTTCAGCTCCCCAGACTGACATCTGGTGAAAGGATTTATTTTCAAATATATCAAGTCTTTACTCTTTTCAACTAGGGCGTTTAGACCAGATCAAAATGTTTCACCTCCTACTGCTAACATGCTAGATACAACTCTTAGTCCAGTTCTTTAAACAGATCTGACTGATTGGGTTATTCCATTTTATTAAACTTAAGGGATGGGCATATGATCAAACAGACTTAATTAATTCCTGGCAACATAAACCTACTGCAAATGTGAAAAAAAAAAAGCAAGCCTTATCATTTCATTGTCACAGCAAAGAAGCTGTGAGCATCTGTAATGTTGTTTTAATGAGTTGATTTTGGGAATGCCTCTTTAGTAAAAAAATCCAATGGGAGAGGGAATTGATGAAAAACAATTAGAAGCCCAAATAATAATTGAAACAAAAGAAGACAAGGTCATATCTCTAAATGTTCACTTTCTATGTAATAAATATAATACTGAGGGCACAAATCCATGCATGTGCTGGGGAAATGGGGAGGAGGATTTCGTGAAAATGGCAGCTGATGAAGATGAATTGTTAGCCCAAAAACGTTCTTAGTCCTGACAGGAGATTTGACCTCTGTGTGACCTGCATAATCTTGTACACTAAATATCTTCATATGTATTTTCTAGCCTTCATTGTTATAATATTGATGACACTCACACCAGTATATTCCACCTCGATCATTACAGTGTATGATGGTGAAATAAGTCAGAAACACCTAGAAGTTTCCTAAATAAGGGCACTTGAAGTTTTGACTATTAAATTGTAATAAAAGTTCAATTTCATCTGTCACAAGTACTTATGCCAGAACTGTTTATACCGTTCCAGGAAATATATCTGTGTACTTGTGTTCTCATTTGGATGTAGAATCACAGAATCACAGACTGGTTTGTGTTGGAGAGGACCTCAAAGACCATTCAGTGCAAGAGAGCGGGCAGACACAGCTTCTCTGGGCAGGCTGTGCCAGGGCCTCACCATCCTCACAGGGAAGAATTTCTTCCTTATACCTAATATAAATCTATCTTCTTTCAGCTTAAACCCATCACCCCTTGTCCTGTCACTGCACTCCCTGATAAACAGCCCCTCTCCAGCTGTCCTGTAGGCCCCTTCAGGTACTGGCAGGCTGCAGTGAGGTCTCATAAGAGCAGAGTAGAGGGGCAGAGTCACCTCCCTTGACCTGCTGGTCATACTGATTTGGATGCAGCCCAGGACATGGTTGGCTTTCTGGGCTGCAAGCATATGTTGTCAGGTCATGTTGAGCTTCTCATCAACCAACACCCAAGTCCTTTTCCTCAGGGCTGCTCTCAATCCATTCTCTACCCAGCCTGTAGTTGTGCTTGGGCTTGTGTCGACTCATGTGCAAGACTTTGCATTTGACTTTGTTCAACATCATGAGGCTGACATGGGCTTGTCAAGGTCCCTCTGGATGGTATCCCTTCCCTTCAGCATGTCGACTGCACCATGCTTATGTCAGCATGTCTATATGCTGCTTTAAAAAAGTCCCACAGCCATCTTGCAGTAATCCACAGTGGTTATGAAGTCACGGCATGGAAGAGGACTAAGTCTACTTAGAGTAGGAATCACAGGCACAGAACAAAAATTCTAATCCTTTCCCCATTTTGCACACTACATGCAGAAAAACAGCTAACATATCAGGTAAATTATATGTTGTGATATAACATATCATTGATATACTGCAAAGGCTCTGGAGGTATTCTTTCCAATGCATCAGCAGCTAGATGTTGTCAAGGACTTTGCTATCTTCACAGGGAAAGAGACTGTGAAGGAGGGACCAAAGGACAATCTTGATGTAATTTTGCAAAGGTTTACAGGCCCTGTGGAAAATGCAGGTGATACCATAGGCTGAAAAGACTTGCAAGAAGTCAGTTTGATATTGAACAGAGCTGAAATGGAAAGGCAAAGATATTAAGATCCTTGAAAGAGATGACAAGTGGCCTGTGTCTGATAAAATAGAAAAGAAAGAAAGACAGTGAAAAGCTCCCAAGACAGGAGTAATGTGATCAAAATTAATGACTCATAGAACAGCACTTTGCAGCAGCAGTCTGAATGGATATGCAAAGAGAGGGATTTGCCAAAGCAGATGAAAACAATTTTGTACTAATAAAGAAGAAAGATAGTGAAAACCTGGATGAGAGTCATACTGTGTAAAGGAACTTCTGCAGAAGGAATCAACAATATTGAGCTATGGCAAGACTGAAAAGCCAGAAAATAGAAACACTGTGACTGAATGACAAGCTGGCAAGATAACAGGGTTGGCCACAATGAAGCAGAGAAACATTGTCACGGAGGAAAGAGGTTTGTACCCACAGCTTGGTTTTAATTCTAATAAACTTAGCCAAATGGACAGAATTTCCAGATAAAAGCCTCAGTCTTCAAACAACATGCTAGCTACATGTGGCACCTTCGATAGCAGTGGAAGAGGCCAGATGTTCACTAGCAGATAAGATGTAAAGGTATTTATTCCAGGTGTTGTGGTACAGACATCAGCACAAGAAAGATCAGATTTTTTGTTAAAATATATGCTGCTTTTTTTTCCCTGTTTTTTGTGCCTGGGATATTATAAAAATGTGGACTTGTCTATTAGGTCTTATTCACAAAGAAGCAGGCTGTGACATCTAATTATCTCGATGTGTGGTGAAGGGTGGACTTGTACTTCCCTGAACAGAAATATTGCAAACAGGCCAACTACATAAATTAAAAGAAAATTGAAAGCAGGCTAGTTGCCTTCAATGGAGTTCATACTAGCACTATTGCAGTAGTATGGAGGGAGGCAGTTAGAAGGAAGGTAGTTAGTAGAGCAAGAAGTAATTCATCACGGGGTCGAATCACTCCAGGATACTGGTCTCACCTGAGGTGCCATCATTGCTCACCCAAGGAAATTCTGCTCTTGGGAGCAAACTGTCCAGCTGGTGCTGGACTGAGGAATGTGTTAGCAAGTAGGAATGGAGAGATAGCAAAGTGAGTGCAACAGGGGAAGAGAATGAGGAGAGCGTGGGCATACAAATATGTGAATAGCAGACATCCATAATATCCAGAACATTATCTAAGGAGCAACCTCGAATATATGGCTGGGAAATCTATTAACTTATGGACAGGACCAAAGAACTGTGACTATGCCTCTTTGATATTGTTGCTGACGGTTACTAGTACAATTACCACTAATCAGTTAAAAATACCCTCTTCTGGGAGAATAGGGCTTGCTAAGTATCAAAGGCCTATTGACCAAGACTCCTCCTCAATAATTAAGATTAAGAAGCAAGGGGTAGAGGGTTATTTACTGTCTTTCTGCCATCATCCCCCTCATAGAGTTGGAAGTCTTGACACACACATCATACTCACTAGATAGGTTACTCAAAGGAAAGTAAGAATGAGGTAGAGAGAAATAAAATCACATGTACAGATTACACATGTAGATGGGACCAAGAACTGCTATGCTCAGATGAATCCAAATTTATGACATTATCTGTTCTGCTATCATTGCAAAAAAAAAAAGTGAAAATAGTTATGTCATCTCATTTTACCTTTCTTTTGGTGGAACAGTGATTTCAATGGATGCTGAATTCAATGTCAGGGCTTTTCTTCGCTGTCTAGATTGAAGGTATTTCCATAAAGAAGTAAGCAAAAGGAAAAGAAAAGGCTCAAAGTATTTACTAAACACTAGTGGGAATCAAAGCACTCAAATTTAAATGTAATCAGATTGTAGACTGTAGTTTAGGGAAATAAGTTATCTCAGTTTTATTTTCTTGATAGATTTGGCAAGTAAAACCTGTAATTTAATGAATGCTAAACAAATTTATTTAAAATATCAACCGTACTGAGCATGAACTCACACACACCAACCCATCATTAACATAATTACCACTGTGAAAACTCTGAACATTACCATTAAAAATTAATTTCCTAACAAGAGACGGAAATGCAAAATTTGCTTCCAGGCTGTCACTCACAGAGCTACATTTGATTCAATGTCTTGTGGATACTTTAAATCACGTTTCAGTATTGATTATAAAATATGTACACCATTATTGAGACAACCTTCTAAGCATTTCTTCCTAGTGTGTATATAAACTGCTTCAGATCTAAGCCATATTTTAATATCCATATGATCAGTTCCAGGGTACTCTTGCAGTTACAATTTAAATAAATTGAAGATCTATTTAATACCATGCCATCTCCAAGCTCAAAAAAGTCATTATGCAAGAGTCGCTTTTTCCTAATTTCCTCTACAGTTGTTCCTCTGTAATAAAGTATCTGTCTTTTGCTGGGGGATACAGATGCTCACCTTTTGTCCACCCTAGCAGCAGTCAGTTCCTCTGCATGCTCTTTGAAGGGAGCAGATGTTACAGAGAGGATTGAACCCCTTCTGCACAGCTGTGGAGTGTTGCCAGAGCAGCAGAACCCTCTGGAAAGGGAATCTAGATTTAGAGATGTTGAAGTACAAGTATGTCTTCTTCAAGTCCACCCTGACTGTTTAGTCCCACAGGGATTTCTGTCCAGCAGGTGCAGAGCTGAGCTAAAGGATGAAAAAACCCCAAGATGTGACTGTGCAAATGCTTGCTCTGAAAACCCTTCCGCATCCAGGCAGTAAGATGTGGAATTACTGTTAAATCGATGTTTCATGGCAGCAGTCTCTCTGCTGAGTCTCTGTAATTTGGCATGGGATTCTTACTGAATGTGACTTTGTCATTTAAGCAATGGTCTCTGTTCTTATGTCATTTCAAAGCAATAATAACCAGCGCCAAAATCCTATTATGTTTTTCTTCTGATCTGCCTTATTGATGTAGACATTTCACTGAAAGACATGGCTTCCTTTTTATTTAAAATAAATCTTGTGGGTTTGTTGTAAATCAAGCAGACTCTAGGAATGTGAATAGCTCATACAGGCAAAGCCAATGTAGATCATAACAAAGAAAAGTAAAAAATGCTTACACATATTTCGCTTTCCACATAGCTCCATGTCACTATACTTCCCTGGTCTACTGCTTGTGGGGTGGAGTCAGCTCCTCACTGCTTTTGCAGTTTTTCTACTGAAAATCTAAAGTGGCAAATCAGCCTTTTCTACCTCATGAGACCAGGAAGCTAAGAAATGCTACTTTTGAAAGTGACCCAAGGTATAAGTACCTTTTCTCCAGCCTGTTTAAAGAGCTAAATCCCCAGAGCTAAAGAAGCGTAAGAGCTACTTTTCTTCAGGACTAGCAAAGCAAGAGGCTGAGAAAAAATACTCCCTTGTGGATGAGGGGTGTGTGTTATCTGGGACTAAGACACAAACCACACTGAAACCTGGGTAGCGATAACCTCTCCTTTCTCAATGCCTTAAATCCGGAGTGTTAGAAAGGAACTTTTTTGCCAAAGACCTAATGACTTGAGGAAGAAAGAAGAAATGTGAAAATGAGTGACATTTCACATAAGCTCTACTTTCAAATGAGAAATATCTCCAGCAAAACAACATCTGTGTGCCTGTGGTATTGTTCATGATTCTATCCAGGATGAGGGATCCAAACCTGGTACATCCTTCTCCTTGGCAACATGATTTCTCCAGCATTGTCTCTTTGGCATTCATTGACACCATTAGAGGCCACAAAGTCTGTGAGGTTGGGCAGCATCTCATCTACCCTAGGCCAAGCCTGGGCCAGGCGCAGCATGTTTCTTTTACAGTTATTAGAGAAAAACGGGCACCTCCAGAGATGGTTCACTTGATCTGTCTCAGGCAACTATTTTAAGATGAGATGAGTCATTTCTGGAGGCACTTTTTTCTTTGAACCAACTCTAAAGGTATTACAGGTGCCTAGCTTAGATCTTTAGCTGGAAAGTTATGGCAGAAGAACTTTTTCAGTAACTCAGCCAGTTTACATCATTGAGTATTTGGTTCACTTAAATAAAATATCCTAGTATGAAATAGAGATATTAAATCAGGGTAAGGAAGGCATGTTGCAATCAGGTACAATTCTGCCCTGAGGAAAAATATTTGGAACATCAGCAAATTGGAACCCTTACTTTACAGAGTGGAAGGGGATGAACAGACCCTTCCAGTAACACTGAAATGGTTTTATTAATTTCTCCATCTTCCCCGGAGTAATTGGAATATCAAATAAAATTATATTGCTTTGCTCCTAACACCAAAAAGCACTTAGTGTATGTTAGAGCTCACATTATTTTGAGTCTTAAGCTATTTCAAACCAGAGTAAACCCATTCTCTTCATCGTTATTAGGAGGCTTCTTCCCATGCTCACTAAACATGTTAACTTCAGGAAAAGCTGAAGGAGTATCCAAACCCTGCTGCCTGCACTGACTCAGGCTTGGTGCTGTCACCTAACCATAGGTTATTATCCTAGAGAAGACCCACGGCACTGTGCAGAGGCAGCCAAATAACTTTGAACATTTCAGCAGCCCCATGGCACTTATTTTTTAAGGAACCATACTCCACTCCCATCCTCTTGTCACTATTCTGTTATTTCTACTCGCTGAGCAGCTTTCACAGACTTTTTCCTTGTTTCTGAGAAAAACATGTGTGGTAGCTAAGAGAAACCCAGCAGAAGACAGCATATGGAAACAAGTCAAAGTACAACACTATGGAGAAAACTTTTCCATGAGGTCATCATGAGGTTTGCCCTGCTTGTACACAGGTGCTGCTTTTCAGGACATGAACACAACAACATACACTCTTCTACCTGTCCTGGTGCATGGTAGATGGTATTGATGGTCATAAGGCACAGCTTGTATTTGATTTGGTGCTAACATAGAGTTAAATACATGCCATAAATTAGACTGCTTCAATCCCAATTCAATCTATATCAACTGAGATGAGCTTATTTTTCCGTCACCAGGAAGCTCTGTCGTGTACTCGTCACTTTTATATTCACCGTGTCAAGGACACCTGATGAAAGAAATATATATTTATATGTGAAGGAGGCTCTGTGCTGTATTCAGCCCTTCTTGGTACTGTTTTTCTTCACACATTTTGAACTTGTGAAATGACTTATGGTTTCTCTTTATGTGCTCTATTATACTTTCGTATTGAAACAATTTTTATTTCTTCTGTACCTGCATGAAGCTCCTTGGAGCAGCAGATCAGCCTTGAGGCAGAGTGCCTGCTTCTCTTCAGACTCCTTTCCTGCTAATCCTCTATCTCACGTGTATTCATTAGACACAACAGCTTCTGTGAGCAGAGCAGGGCAGTGCTGAATGTGGGCTCCTTCAGCTGGTGGGGTGCATTGTCTGCTGAAGCTAAAGTTCTCAGGAGTTAGGAAATCCCCCCAAATTTGGTGGTGAAGAGGGAGACCGATGGCTTCATTTTCTGTAATCCTGTCATTCTTAACCTCAAGGGCACAAGACCAGTGATGCTGAAGAGATGATCGAGCCAACAGTTTCCTATTTCTCAATGGTTACATCTATAATTTAAACCGAATGGCCAAGGTTTTCTGGAATCAGATTTTGAATCTAGAGATGCCCTTAGAACATGTTTGGATTATTTTGATGATGGGGATACAAGCTATAATATTAGATTGCCGAAACCAAACCCCTTAGGATGTTTCTAATCAGGTACAAACATACTAATCAAGCATATGGCACAAAGAATAATTTTAAAGTGTTTGAAAATATGTACAGCAGCTCGAGAGTAAGACAAGGGTTCTAATACCCCCACTTGGTATTTTCTTTGTCTTTTAAATACGTTATCTATGAATGCAATATAAAAGGACTTTATTGACAAGTAGCAACTTCAACTGGTTTCTTACAGGATTTTCTGTCTTTCAAAGAGTATATTTTCTTTTTCTATCTCATTCATCAGCATATCCTCAGCAGGTATAAATCAATAGAGCTTGAATTACATTCCTGAAGCTATGCTGACTTCTGCCTCTTGGGGATATGCTCTACAGCCTCTAAAACTTTAAATGCATAGAATACAGGGACTTCTGGATTATTAAATTAATGGAAAATATAGATTCACTTTGGAAGTAATGCAGACTCAAAACAAGAGGCAGAAATCAGAATTTCAAAAGCTCATGACTTTGTGAAATGATTTATAACTCAAAAAACATCATCATTTTTCTTCGGACTCTGTTGAAAGTTTTTGTCTTTCTCTCCTTAGGAAATAGCACCATTTTGTAAACTGAACTTGTGGGAAGATGGATAATTCCATCTCTCATAAAGAGAAAATACAGTTCATAACTTGAGGAAGGTTCTTGAAAGGCAGCTTCTAGAAGACGTTTTTGGAAGCTTGATTTTGTTTGCAGAGTTTTTTGTCAAAATACAATTTGATAAGTGATAAAAAGGGACTAAAAACATGAGCAAATTGCAAGAATTCTGCATTTTTAAACCTTTTTTTCCACCTTTATTTCCCAGTGATAGTGACAGAATGGGGTAAATCATGACTTTACACATTAACTGGAAAACAAAACCAAAAAAATGCTCTGTGGCAAGTTTCTGAATTGTTTTCAATTGGCAAAAATGTGGAACAGGGGGACTGGATTAAAAAAGAGAAAGTAATTGGGAAGGGACTGAGGCAATGACTATCAAATAGGCTGAGGAGTGAAATACTTTATGTACTGACAGTTTCTAACAAGGTGCTAGTCACTTGAAATAATATTGACATCCATGCACAGAAAAAGGGCAATTCAGCTGTGCAGTCTTTGCCAAATCACAAAGATCAGTTTTGTACTTTAAGTCACAAGAACCCTACAGGATGTTTTTAGGAATAATCTGATAACTTCTCTGTGTGGTGCTAAGATGCTTAACTTTTTAAAGATGCTTTTAAACTATTTGTTTTAGTGGGATGGTTTACATTAACTAAAATGCAAACAGGCAAACACTCAAATCCTATCTTGTTCTCACAAATGGCTATTCAAAACTTGGTAAGATGACTTAAGTTTGCAGAGATCTGAAACACTTAGCATTTAGTGCTTCCATAGAGTTGTTAATCTTGAATTATTAACTCTCAAAAAAATCTTATGGAAAAAAGCCTATATCCTTAAGGAAATAAGAAGTAAGCTCATAAATTCATGTTTCCCTATGAGAACACACTTTCAAAGCTTCCTGCCAAGTGTTCTTACTGGAACAAAGTTAAAGTTTTGGTTGCATGTGTTCCCAACAGCCTGAAGAAAAGTGACTGAAATGAGGGTGAAAGTGGTCAGATTTGCATTAATAGGCTTGAGAGAATTCTATCCATAAACTTCTTTAAAGGCCAATTATAGGTTAGATACACATGCATGGTCAGTGAAATCAGGTTCCTGAGCTGTTCTGTTCCTTGAACCTTTTGCTGTACCTTTGACATCTACACAGGTGTTTTTCTAGCTGTGGTAGAGGGATTGGAGATACATGGCAGAAACCTCGTTCTAGGATCTCAGTAAGAAGAAGAAAATAGAAAACAGATGATTGCTCTATAAAAAAACCCTACTGGAAAATAGTTAATGTTTCAAACCCCATAGTCAACAAAGGAACATTTCTGTAAGCAAGCTGAGATATAAAAGTCCTAGGTGTCTCCCTGGGTTTAATCAAGCACAACTATTCCTTTTCTACAAAGACAATGCAGAGTTGGAAGAGCAAAGACAGTCAAATACACAACTTTGTTGGAGCCTGGGACAATTTGGAGAAACAGAGAGCCTCTGAAACCTGGGTCAGATTCAGTAGGCTATGAATTGCCTATCTTCATCTCAACTGTGCAGCCACTATGGGGCTACTCTTGCCCTGAGGTTGGTGTATGTGTGTATACTGCATGGAAAGGTAACAAGATGAGAGTCACCAAAAACTACAAGGAGGTGTTTTTAGAAACATGGCTTCAGAAGGCTAAGCATTAACTTCTCCCTGAGCTCAAGTGTTGAGACACAGCTAATGAGGGTGGCAGAACTGGCTGTGCAGTAGCCATTGTTAAGAGAAAACAATATAAATTAAATAAATTACCAAGTTTAAAAAAAGAAACACATGCAAAGATTTCAGTTCCTTAAATGCCTCACAGCCAGGGCCTGCTCTAGCCCCAGCCAGGAACAGAGAACTTCGGGGCACTGGGCTAGTCCCAAACCCAGGGTATCTGCCATCTTCCTATGGTGGGGAATGGGATGAGGCCAGGCTGGAATGTGGGCCTGTGGGTGGGTCTGGCTCAGTGGGACCCATGGCTCTGCAGGTCAGGACTGTGGGGAGCTACAGATGGGCCTGCTGCTGTGGCACTGGGGCAGTGACTGATGGCCCTGGGGGTCTGATATGGGATTCTGGGCCCTGGGCAGGGTTAGGAGAGCCCCAGGGGGCCACTAGGTACAGTAAGGTTTGTGGAGATAGATGTGAGGCCTGGCATGGGCCCAGAAAGTTCAAAGATACAAGAAACCAAGGTAGATGCCTTACGTGGTCTTCTTCATATTTGTTTTTAAGTCCAATTTTCTACCCTGGTCAGAATACCTACTCAGCAAGAATGGAAACATGAATAGAGCATTAAAAATTATTGTATTGTACTTTTTATATATACACATATACATATACTAATATATATAAAAAGTACAATACAATATATATATATATACATATATATATATAAAATTGCATTGTATTATACTGCTTCTGTAAAAAATTGTATTGTAGATTTTTTTTCAAGAACTACTTCTTGAAAGAAAAATCCACTGGTCAGAAGACAGGTTATTGATTCATGGTTCTTGGTTTTGCAATTATATAAAATTAATTTGAGGTTTATTTCCATTACCATTTGATGGTTACCTTTTAGCATTCATGCAAAAGGACAGTTAAAACTTAAGAACAATAGTGCCAAAACAACTGCTATTTTAAGAAATATTGGATATGAGGTTTAACGTTGTTGTCACCTGCAGATGAGCCCAGAAAACAAGACAGATCCAGCAAGCATCACTGGTCAGAGATGAGTAACAATCTGTGATTAAGTATATAACAAATGACATCGACTAGCTAAAATGAATATTTTATTTAACTGAGGACTATTTCTTGCCTTGACTGTAGATAATAACTATCCTTTAAAATATCACTCTGAAACTTTGTGCAATTTCCTTCTGATACAGTGGCCCTAAAACCTGGGAAGAAACATCATCTAGCGTATCTTGAATTTCTCCAGTTCAATAGTGGGAAAAACTTTACACCTGAAAAAGCCAACCGCATCATGCAGCATAGGGAATGTATACCTAAACAGTGTTTGTATTTCAAAGGGGCCTGTGGGTTAACCTGGGTTGCTGTCAGGGCACAGCACTCACCAACCAGTGTCTGTCCAGTAGGAGCCAGCAAGCCTGGGCATGTGACCAGGTAAACCCAGAACCGGGAGGCTGCTTGGCATGGCCATGGTGACAGGACAGGGCTGAGATCCAGTCAGAAAAGCAAAGTCTGTAGGTCAGGATCAAAGAGGTAGATTTCCTGGTGTAGCCAAAGCGTGAGCAATAGCATAGGCAAGGACAAGAAGAGAAGGGCATGAGCTTGCAAAACACCTCCCAGATCTTTCTGCCCCAGCTCTTTCCCAGCAGTGTGAGCCCAGGTTAATCAACCCAGGTGTAGAAGAGCTGGCCTGAGCACATGCAATCAGACCCTGAGGAAGGAGAAGAGGTTACAGAGCCTGTTGTACCCTGAGCCTCCTACAGGACTTTTTGACTCTTAAGTCCCGCAGTCAGTCAAAGTTTCCACTCTAGTTAGGGTGCAGTAAATCTATTAGATCTGCTTTTGTCAATTTCTTCAAGAAATATGAAGAAAAGGGGAAAATACTTAGTAAAGAAACGAAAGTAATCAAATGTCTAGAAAACTTTGCTGTATGAGGAAAGAATGTAGAATGGGATTATTTTTTTTTCAGAAAAATAGTATTCGTCAAACATGTAAAACAATACCTGTAAAAAAGAAGGGCGTGAGCAGTCCTGTGTGTCCAGGTGGTTGAATAAAAGGTGGATGAAAAAAAATGAATACTAGTTGTAAAATTACATGAATCATGAGGAGAAATTTTGTCATCACACAAATAATTATGCCCTGGAACTATGTGTACTCCAGAATGGAACTTTTTTAGAACTGGATGGCGTCTTGAAAAGTTTTCAAGGCCTTGTTTCTGTATTTTCCCTAAAAATACTCTGACTAAATGCTTTCACCTAGTTTTGGGGACTTCTCCAGCAAGTATTGGACTTTCACCATGTTTCTATAGCTTCAAGACTGGAGAATTTTTAACTTACTTTTTGGCAATTTTTGATTGAAATCCCTTTAGTAAATCATACTTTTAGATGTAAATTCCAGTGGGGAAATGGAAGGGACATTTCGTTCTTCATGGAAACATCTAGCACTATAAGTCTTTTTGAGTCCAAATGTCATTTTGACATAGTTATTTTTGTATGTTGTAATTCAGCACCCAACAGGGCAGGGATCAATAGCTGCCCTCATTTGCTGTCTGTCTGACAACACAGAACATATCCCTTAGGGGCGTATGCTTAAAGTAAATTATGTTGCTAAGAAACCCATTAAAGTATTTTGTTAATTGACGATGAATAGCCTCCTAGCTGTTGGGAACATTTCTTACCAGCTCTGTTTCATGTGGTGTGCAAATGAGACAACATGTACTGGTAGCTGCTGATGTCAGTGACACTGGTTATTTAAGAAGCGCACGCAGCAGGGAATAAGAAAGGCCACAATTATCAGATAAGGAAATTGCTTTTGTTTGCTTTGATGTTAGTAATGTTATTTGTGTGACATCACTAAACTCTGTGTGACTGAAAGGAAGTGAGCAAGAAAACAGAAAGCGCAGTGAGATGGCCTGACTTCTTGCAGTGAACATTTGTTTCCTTGTCACAGTCTCAGGATCAGAAGCTGTTCTCTCTGCAGTTTCTATTTATTCTTGGAGCAAGGTTCTGAACATAAGTAAATGCTCTGGCTAATGTTAATTTTAAAAAATATTTTAAGACTGGTCTCTGACATAAAATACACTCAAAACAGATTTAAGTAGGCTCTGTGGCAATGGCTGCCCTCCTCTTGGTGGAAATGTATAATGAAATATACCCCATCAAAAATAAACACAACAGTTGGTACTGACCCTCTCATTTCAATTGGGTATCCTCAGGCTGTTCCGTATTGCTTTTAAAACCATGGCCAGAGGCGCTCTGCATCCTCCTAAGTGGGATGCAAGCACTGAGAAAAGGTGTGAGGGTTGCTCAGTAAAATGAAGAACAGCATATGGAAGAACAAAAGTATTGAATGTTGCTCTAGTTAACAGGCTTTTTAGGATACGCCAAAAGGGAAAGGGCTTTATGGGAAATGTATAGCATCAGAAAAGGGAACAGCAGTGTATTTGCCCCTTTTCTGATTTTTTTCTCTTCTGAAATGCTGTGAAGTCTAGAAGAGTTTGCATAAAAACTGACTTACAAACTGTGCCTCGGAAGCTCCTGCAACAACTCCTCTCCCTAAACTGCTTCTTGCTGAAAGTTGGGCGTAAGTAACTTAGAAACAACCATATTTTATTTCCATTTTAAGCATTTTACATTGACCAAAGTGGAGATTGGGATAGTGAATAAGCAGACCTTTACTGCACTTTGCTGTGGTACAGGTTCTTATGCTGGCTAAACATCCTCTTCTATGCCATTATAAAATGAATGAAGAAGCTACAGAAGATATTCCCTTGAAAGGCCAGCTGTTATGGGGATAAGCCTGTGCCCAGAGGTGCTCCAGCCGAAAATGCTATTGTGCTCAGGCTCTTGCCTGAGGGTAATGGTCAATTCTGGAATGAAACCAGCTGCCATGGACAGGGGTTGCTCAGGCATGTGAATGAGACTGTGTAAAGCATCTGTATTTATACACGTATTTTTCCTATGCCTGAAATACTTCTGCTTTTCACAAGCTGCCTTCTCGACTCCAGTTTTGTTGTAAGAGCTGATCATACATGTTAAAATATGTAGTTTTAACATTTTCATGAATGCAGCTACTTACCTTCACTCTCCTAGCCTTACATCTGCTGACTATTTATCAAGCCCTAGTTTGGTTCCCAAAATCTTTCATGGTTCTAAATTCCTTTAGTTCATCCAACAAATTGTGTTGTTAACCATTATTCATTGTTTCGCTTCCAAAAATCTACAACTGTTACACAAACTAGAAGCAGATAATAGAACAGGATCTAAATTAAACATGGCATAAATTATATATACACCTGTACCTGTGTTTTCGTACATAGAGTATTCTAACAGCTTTAAGAATACCATGGATCTACTTCAGGATGTGTTGGCCAATGATTTGTAAACAAAAAGGAGACATATTTTATGAAATCATCATAGTGAAAACTCATTTTATCTTTTCTGCATGTCCTTATCCCTAGTTTTAACTGACATGACCAATGTCATCTTGTCTTTATGAAAATGCAGTGAAAGGGCCTAATAATATAACACAAAACATTCCATGTGGATCTTTGCAGACAGGAAATATTGTGTTGAGGAGCATGAGAGAACACAGCTGTGAAGTAAAATAAGAAGGGTTATTTCTGAAACAAAAAAGAAAATGGTGCAACTTATTACAGTCTTCTTGGCAAGGAAAGATTCATATTTTTAGGAATTTCTTTTAATTTATATTAATAAATATTTAATCTAATCTTAATAAAACACTTTTAAACATACTTCTTTTAGAAATCATGGAAACTTTGAGGCTGGTTTCATTTTTTGAGAGATTTGGGTATTTGGGAAGGATTGATTCTGGAGGCTCACTTAAGCGCTGACTTACAGAAGCCGAATCAGCATTGATTAGAGAGTAATCGATCCTTAGTACTAAGCAGAGAGAATGTTGGAGAGTTATTAAAATCTTGTTAGTCACATTACTTCAAATCTGTCAGAGTTTTTCTGCATTACAAGGTCTATGATCAAGAATATGTACTTTCAGGGCTGAGCCTTCAAAGGCTAACCATAAAACATAAATTCTGACATAGCGAACAAATTTTATAGCATCCTTTCAGTTCTCCTTCATATTACAAAGAAAGGGGTAAAAATGTAATACCTTCAGTATTTCAAATTAAAAAAATAAATTGATCAAGAATTCCCCAAGAACAAGAGCCTTTATAGCTCTTGGATGAGTGTCTCTGACAAGCCAATGCTGCCTGTCTATCCAAAGTAGAGGTTTCTGCATTCAAGACATCTTCTAACACAGCAAAGGCAAGATCAGAGTCACTTGGATCTCTGCACTCAGTCATGTCAGTTAACATGAATTCTCAGGGCAAGCTCTGGGGAACAGATGAGACTGCTACTATGGGGTTTGTGCACAGTGTCCTACTTAGTATTTCAGATGTGTAGGGATTTTTTTGTATACAGAGAAAAGTAAAATGATCCAAGTTAGTAATGCTTTTTTTACCTTCCAAAGGACCTTTTGTGGACTTAGAACACATCAAAAAGTTGTGTCTAGTGCCTCTATTGCTTTGTTTCTGCTTCAGACAGAGCAGAATTCACATCACTTTCAAACTTTGCACCTGACAATCTCAGAAGAGAGGCTGCATACAGAAGACAACGGTCGTATTGTCACGTAACCTTGTGAAGTTCCTTACACTGGGTTCTATTAAGTCCAGAAAACCACTAAAATCTACTTATGAGGACCAATTGTGATTTATTTCTTTGACAAAGTAGTTTATTGATTAAACTTGGTCCTGAAGCTAACATTCATTTTGGAGAAAAAGCCTGTGGTAGCCACTTAACACAATAAGAAATTTGTTTCACCATGGACACATAAGGAAAAGCTTTGGAACTGAAAGATATATGTGTCAGTCCAAGTAAAACATTGTCGTGTTTAATCAAAGATTATAAGAAAAATTAATTTCATCATCCATCTCCCCTCAAAGTTTTCTCTGGGTCAACAGTTTAGGAAACTAAAGTTATTAACCAGATGATGAAGGAATTCTGCCAAGAACAGTACATGACTGCTCCCATGCGATCTCTAAATACCACTAATACTTCCTTCAGTAAAATTAATCCCTGTTCATTAACGCAAAACATTGAGCAAAATTTGCATGCTTTAACCTGACAACAGAACCAGTTCTGGCCATACAGTCCTTACTGCATGCCAGGCTTGGAAATTTGGGGTTAGGAAATTCAGCTGCTTATAAAGGTTTTTGCATTCCTTCCAGTTACTGCCTTCTGGTTTCTGATCATGACAAAAAAAGCCTCATTTTCTATGAGCTGTGGAGATACGGACAGAGAGGTCCCGAGGGAGGGATGCAGTTGTCATGCATTTGAAGGGAAGCTGTGACAAAGCTTTTCTTCGTCAGGAGACAAAAATGTTCAGTCAATGTGGTTGACCGGCAAGATTCAACATGAAAGGTTCAGACTGATGGCCCATGTCTGTGGATTTCCTTCACTCCCTCTGAGGGCTGCTCACCTACTGTGAATTTTTGCTGATCTATTCTTTTTGAAGCAGAAATTTAAAGGACACCTGACGCCCATTAAAATTAAGTCTGACACTTCAAGTGGAACTGCACCTAAGCTGACATAGTGAAGTGATACTGTACTAAAGATATTTCTTTGTAATGGAAACTTTAAATTTTTTCTTGGACTAGGAATATCAACTTGTCTATAAGAAGTCAGTGGGAAAACATTAACTGCCTGAGTTTACACTGAACATTCAAGTATGGCTGTGAGAAACTGATGAAGAGAAAAATATTCAATGAGAATCCACCAAATCCTTGTGTTTCTGATCTGATTTTCAATCTGTGTCAACTTGGTTTCTGCTGATTTTCACAGGGATATTTGATAGTAACATTTCTAAGAGCTTCTAAACATCTTAGGATCCTAAGCCATATTTTAAAACTTTCAATAGTTGTAGTTTTGTGTGGCAGGGTTCTGGTGGAGGAGAGGGCTGCAGGGGTGGCTTCTGCAAGCAGCAGCCAGAATATGTCTGCAGGCCCCACAGAGCAAACACCAGCCGGCTCAAGGCTGGAGTCGTTGCTGACCAAGGCTGAGCCCATCAGTGATGGTCACAGCGCCTCTGGGAATCACATTTAGAAGAAAAAAGCCCACAAGCAGCTGCTTTTTGCCACCAGAGAAGGGAGTGAGAAGATGTAAGGAACTCTGCAGACACCAAGGTCAGTGAAGGGGGGAGGAGGCACTCCAGGTGCCAGAGAGAAAGATGCCCCTGCAGCCTGTGGAGAAACCCATGGTGGAGCGGGTGTACCCCCACAGCCCATGGAAAAGGCTGAGACCCCACCTGCAGCCTGTGGAGAGGCCTCACACTGGAGCAGGTGGAGACATACAGAAGATACTGTGACCCACGTTGGAGCAAGCCTCTGCCAGCACTTGAAGCCTGTGGACAGAGACTAAGACACAGAGATGAGCAAGAGAGAGAGACATCTACACTGGAGCACGTTTCCTGGGGGGAGGATGGGGAGCTTGTGACCCTGTGGGGGACCAGGCTGGAGCAATCTGGGCCTGAGAGACTGAGAGACATTCTATGATTTATGACTGCACCCCATAGGAGTCATCCATGCTGGGGCAGTTGGTGAAGAGCTGAAGCTCCAAGAGAAAGGACTTGTATCAGAGAAGTTCATGAAGGACTGTCTTCTGTGGGTGGGACCCCATGGTGCAGCAGGGAAAGGGTGTGAGGAATGCCTCCCCCTTAAAGTCCTAAGGTTTGCACACAAAAAAAGGAGATTTATGTACTACACTAACAGCTGTAATGGTATACGTACACATGACTTTGGTACAAGGCCCTTGAGACTGGAAACATGAACATATGTTAAGAGAAGCAGCTCCTTCATCAGGCATACTTGTTGGGGACACAGCTCAGCAGTGCAATGTCTGTATGGCACCAGGCTACCAGGCTGGAGAAAAAAGTCAATATGGGAAAGATCTGCTTTGAGATCCCTTTGTCATATCCAGTTTGTTAAGGCTGTGCTACAGCAAAGCAAGAATTAAGAATTCACCAGGATAGGACAGGCCTTTCTGCACTGGAACAGGGGGGACAGACAGAAGGGAGGAGGTCAGCAGATGTTTCAGTTTCACCTACTTCAGCTGCTCCCTGGCTTGCCTTCAGTGACCACACAAGATACATGGAACAACTGTTGATACCTAACTTAGAAGCTGAAACACTTTTAGGAAGGGGGAGATGCTAGCAAACTATTTTCTTGCATGAATGTGTTCCATGAATGAGAGGTTATAAAAAATCCCATATAAAAACTGGGATTTCAGATGTTGGAGGCTAGCCATGCTGAGAGGTATTTGGGCATTTTGGTCAACAGCAAGTTAAACATGAGCCAGCAGTGTGCCCAGGCAGCTTGGAGGGCCAATCATAACCTGGGGTGCATCAAGCATGGCATTGCCAGCAAGTCCAAGGTGATTGTCCCCGTCTACACTGCACTGGTGCAGCCTCACCTTGAGTCCTGTGTGCAGTTTTGGGCATCACAGTACAAGAGGGACACAAAAATATTGGAGAGTGTCCAGAGGAGGGCAACAAGGAGGAGTCTGGAGGGGAAGTCTTATGAGGAGAGGCTGAAGTCCTTTGGATTGTTCAGGCTGGAGAAGAGGATGCTGAGGGAGACCTCATCGTGGTCTATGGCTTCCTGACGAGGGGGAGTGAAGGGGCAGGCATTGATCTCCTCACTTTGGTGACCAGTGATAGAACCTGAGGGAATGCTATGAAACTGTGGCTGGGGAGGTTTAAGTTGGATGTTAGGAAGAGGTTCTTCACTGAGAGGGTGGTCAGTCACTGGCACAGGCTCCCCAGGGAAGGGGTCACAGCACTGAGCTCGAATGAGTTCATGAAGTGTCTGGACAATGCACTCAGTCACATGCTCTGACTTGGCCCTGTGTGGAGCCAGGAGTTGGACTCGATGAACTTTATGGGTCCCTTCCCACTCAGGAGATTCTATGAGGCCATGATTCCATGACCTCTCTGAAAAACTGCACATCTACCATGACAGAAAGTCAGAATTTGTAGCAAATAAAATGCATGTGCCATTGGCCGTCAGTCTTGCTTCCCCCGTGGTACATGATCTGAGGCAGCCACAGCAGTATAATGTCCTCTATACAATGAGGTTGATGAGCTGATACTGAGAAGATGGCTTTTTACTTTGGTTCCCTAAATTTATTTTCTTTCCTTTTTTCTTTTGTTAGTATCAGAGCTTTCATGCCACTTGCAATTCTTCTCCCATTGTTTTCTCCACAGATGCTATGATGATTCCTATGGGGCTGAGGCCTTCCTACGAGCAAGCTAGCAAGCCACCCACTAACATTTCTACTTCAATCTTCCTTTCTCGTGTCCTTTCTCTCACTGTCTGACACATTGCAAGCTCTTACTTCCATCTGTAGCTCAGCAGAGTCAGTGAAAGTCAAAGCACAAAACTTAGATGGTTGTGACACTGCATCAGTCAAGTACACAGAGATCCCTTGCAGGTTTGTGATTTGAATTAAAGGGTAATGCTTGTTCTTAAATCAGCTAATCCACTCATTTTGGGGGGAAGGAGTCCATGCTTAAAAACGCAGTGACCTACTTCTTCCTTGGCTAGGATTTAACTGTTGACAGCAAGTATTTATTTTCTGTTCCATTCAATAAAGTTTACATGCGTAGGGGGGTGATGAATTTCAAGCTTGTCCTTTTAACCATTTACTTTTTTATTTTATAAATATTTGCTTTCAGAATATCACTTACTTTTCACTGCAGCAATTCAATGAAATCCTAGCTTGTCTTGCCACCATTTGGTTTACCTCACCTGTAGAAATGTTCCATAAATATCATCCTATAAACTTTTTTCCACTGCCCTGCTGATACATCTTATTTTTCATCTCATAAGCTCTTCTGAGCAGTGATTCTCATTTTCTAAGTGTAGTGACTAGCACTAAAAGCCATACCTGGCTTTACTGATGCTCACTCCAACACTGTCTGTGATTCTATCCCACAGATTCCACCACCCAGGAATCTCCTCAAGTACCCCATCACATCTGCTCACCCCCTACACATACTTTTCTCCTTGTAAAAAACAGTGTCATCAGGAGAGTGGATATACATGTGCCTGATTTTCTCCTGTCATCCAGCTAGGTGACCCTAACCTGGACCAGGGAACCGTGGTAATACTAAATACTAATACTGATAACACTAACGCTAATACTAATGCAGATGTAGTTCAAGGAATGTGACCCATGCAGGTTCACTAAGCACTGTTAACAAGAAGCTACCAATTTTCAGTGCTGAATCCTTCATCCTTAACTACTTTTTCCTTTTGTTTGAGAATTCCATGACTCAGAAAATTGGATGTTGGTATATTTGGGGGATAATGGTTTTAAAATAAGTACACAGATAAAAAGATATTTTTAAACCATTCTTTTTCCAGCTCTCAGGTATGGGCAGTTTGGGTATTTTTCTTACATAAATTTTGCAATGGTATCACTGCATTTTCAATACCTACTTTATGGCAAAATTAATCAGAGAAATGTAACTATTGTTGGATGAGCATTTTAACCCTTGTTTCCCTTCTCCTGATCATGGATAGTGGGAAAAAAAAACATGGCTAAAATTAAGTGCAAAAAACTATCAACTTATGAATCTGGTAATATTACTGTAAGATAGGAGTCAGGGTGCACTGTTCTTTATATCAAAACAAGGCAATGATTTTTTCATAAGCCCATGAGGTACAATAATTCACCAGGAAGAGGGAATCAGGAGTACAACCTCAGCTTAGCCAAAACACTTCATCCCCCTCCTGCACAAATCTTCCTTTCTCCTGAACTCAAATCCCAGGAAAAGATATTTATCCTAAGACAACACTGCGTATAGGTTGAAGCTTGCTCTTCTCCTCTGCTGAAACCCTTCAGCTATGCACAACATGTGTAACTCTTCAGAGGCACTGAGATGGAACACCAGGTGGTCTGTGTCCCTGGTGCTACCCTAAGGAGACAGTTGGAGGGCTGCCGTGGTGCCCGCAGATGCTCCTGGGTGTGTTCAAGTGCTCTGAACAGAGCAGAAAGGCTGCAAGCATAGGGTGTGAGGAAGCTGCTGTGGAAAACCTCACCAAGGTGTTGAGCCTGCTCTCGCAGGAGATCAGAGAGGTGGATCTGAGACATTCAGACGGGATCCACAAGCCTCAGAGGACATGGGAAAAGAAACCTCAAATTAAACAGCGAAACCCAGATTAAACTGCTTGGCAAATGCAGCAGAAACCTGACATTAGAACAGGAAAAGCATGTACATTTTGGCAAAATACCAGCATGATAAGAAGAAAAAGGCTTTCCCTATAAATTTGTGGGGAAGCATCTCGGTGATATCTTGCCTCCATATAAGTCAACACTGGAATACCTGTCAGGCCATGGGGGGAAGTTCTAGGGAGTAATGAAAATTAGCAGAGACTTCAATTTCACAAGACTTGTAGTAGACACTCAGGGCCCATTTTAAGGAACCTGCAAATGTGTCTCAAGGGGAATCCATTTGCAAGCATTTGTTGGACAGCCGCTGTGATAATCGAGTCATATGTATGAGGCATTACGCTCTTTCTCCCACTCCAGATGCAGCTATTTTACCTAGAAGTCATAAAAAGGGTTATTGATTTAGAGCCCTTACTAGGGTCCACACGAGGTTAATATGATTAAATTCACTCAAAAGAATGTTGTCATAAACACTTATTGAAATTCCTGCTTTTTCTACATGTATTTTTCAACTGGAAATTGGTAAAAATACTGAAGGCAATGATGGAAATTAATTTCCCTGAAGGAATCATTAAATCTTCCTCCTCCCTTTTCTCCCCCATCTACACATCCCTCTTACTTCATGGCCTCCTGTACTGGAAGCTTTTAATTGTCTAGATTGTCAGTTTTTTGACAGCTTAATCTCCCCTGATGAGCCTGGTATTTTAGAAGCATAGCATCTGAATACTAAACACTGCACCTCTTGGATAGCTGCTATGCACAAACCAGCTGCAGCTGGGCTCCAGTTTGCATTGGTACTCCAGCTTACTGGTCCTAGCTGCTCCCTGCCTTCTCTCCATATTGTAGATACGGAGCTCCACCAGCTTCCCTGAAGTAATTCTCTTCTCTCTGATTTGAAAGTCAGTATTTCATTTCATTACCTGAGACAGAAAACCCAGTCAGACACAAAAGCAAATATTGCTACAAACTGATCACTTATATCAGTGTATTTCTGTTCAGGTCAATTTGCACCTCAGATATGATCTGAGTTTACCGGGTTTTATCAGAACAGAACCTGTTGCACTGTGCTTGTACAGACTATGTACTGCCCAGACGTGGGAGCCTCCTCTTCCCGCTGGGAACACCTAGAGTCAAACCAGTGATACTAATCAAACCTTGATAATGCAGGTGCCATTGTGTTATACTGAAATCCAGACCTGTTGAAACAAACCTGGGAGTCCCCCGGATGGTGAGGCTGGGAGCAGCATCGCTGTGTGTCTGACAGGAGGCGGGCAGCCTTGGTCTGGTGACTACCTTCATGGAAATGCTCATGGGAGAGGAAGGAAGAAATATCCTTGGAACAGGGGAGCAAGCAAATGCTTATACACAGTTGAGTAAAAGCAGGGTTCAGCTACTACTTGCTTGTTTGATAAGTACTGTGTGTGCAGGGGTTGTGCACCAGCTGCACTGCTATGAATGTTCAGAGTTTTCCTTTAAGGCTGCACTTGGAAAATAGGGCTGTTGCAATGTGAGACCTTGTACTGGCTGTCTCAAAGCAAGTCTCTTGAAACAGCTCTGGCATAGCCTTGGAGTTTAGATCTGCTAGAATAGTGCCAGAGAAGACACAAGGCTTTCCCTCTCCAAACTGCAGACTTATAAAGCACTGAGTTGCTTCTCTCTCATAATTTTCCTGTAATTCCACGGATTTTAATTTATTTTTTTTTCATTAGTGATAACATAACTATTTCCTGGAAAAGCTTGTTACCTGTTAACGTAGGGGTGAGGTGCTGAATAAGATGCAGGCTATACAATTACATTCACTACAGAGATTCCTGGAGGGCAAGGTGAGTCCTGCTGACATTATGTTTTTCTTTCAGAATCAATTACGGGCACGAAATAAATTAAGAAAGGAAAGAATATTTTTTTTAAAAAAGTACAATATTAAAGCAGTGGCTGTTAATGGTGCTTTACTGAAATTGGGAGAGATTCTGCTTGTACCTGGTTTGACCCAGGAGGATGCTGCAGCTGTACAGGGACACCAGAAATAGTTAGTGCCCACATGCCCCCGTCCTAAATAAACACACACCCTCCAAATCAGGCTCTTCTGATACAGCATAAAGTTCCTGTCAGCCACTTGTAGTGGCTGATGTTGATCATTTTGATAAGGCCACAGTTTGTGCAGCAATAAAGGTTCTATGGTGGCAGTCCAGACTCATTCAGGGTGTTACCAAGCATGCCTGTGGAGAAATACTTCCTAAAGTCCTTGGGAATCTGGACAATGTTGGGTTTAGTGGCTGCTCCCTGTCAAATCAATAGAGAAGCACAGGGCAGAAAGGCAGATTAGAGCAGCCTTCCTCCAGTCATTTATAAATATGCCCCTGCTTGCGTGCACTTCCTGGAGCTGCAGCCCACTGTCTCCCTCTACAGACAGTGTCTGCTGCAGGGATGATGAGTTTGCTCTCCTAATAAGTTTGGGTCTTTTTAAAAAAAAAAAAAAGGACCTCAGTTACAATGTTATTTTGAAACAGCACACAAAGACCCCATAGGGATGGCAGTATAGACTAAAATGTTTATTTGCAGGCCTTTCTGATGCTACAGGAGAAAATTGCTCAGTTCACACGGTTTGGATTAGATCAGAATTGACAGAGTTTATTGATGTATTAGTGACAGAACATTGACTCTCAATCCATGAACCATATATGCAGAATCAGTATTTGTAATGTAACAGATAAACCACAAAACTAGAGAGTTACAAAATGTTAATAAACACCTACCAAGTTCTAAATGCCCCCCTGTAGTGGATCTCAGGAAATTCTGACCTCACACATGCACGTGTGCAGGAGATGTGGCTGCTCTGGCTGCATGTCACCCCACTGCTCTCAATGCCCCACAGACTTCCATGATGGTAAGGAAGCCTCCAGAGGTCCACAGGCACACCCTGAGGCGTGGGTCCCTCTGCACTGCACCCACATGGTCACACCCTCTGGCTGCTGTCTGCATCCCCACCCCATGTCCATCAGAGAGGCTGCTTGAGCAGTGGCTGTGGGGCCATCAAGGTTGTCACCGATGCTCTGTTCCCATTCCAAGCACTCTCTCCTCTGATACAAGTATTTCATGCTTCTTTAATACTCATTTTCAAGCCAACTTCTTTGTTTCAAACCTGTCTGTTCAAACCCCTGGTTATCATGTAATCCATCAGACATTCATTTTCCTCATTAGCAGGATTTTGTCCATACAGTTAGGGTGTTAGACCCCTACATATGTGTGCACACATGGATCATTTGCTGTCACATTTCTGTCTTACCTGGTTGTGTCCAGACCATTTGCCCTGGGAAATGAGGGCCATGTGAGCATTATCATGCGTGATGGTGTATCTTATCTCTCCTTTCTGAGCAATAAAAATGTTTGAAAATTCAATGATTATGCAACAGTAAATGCTGGCAATGTGCTTTTTTCCAATGTGATATCTATTATTTTACAAATATTTTTTGCCTAGAACTAAACTGAATAATTCACGCTTGAATAGCCTGTTTTAGCTGTGTTGCTGCCTTCTGAATTTTTTCAGTTCCACTTTTCAGAGACATTTTGGAAATACATAAAAGTTATTTGGCATAGTTAGAGCATTTGGATTCTAAATGTTAACATTTAAATAAATCAGTTGAAAACTTTTTTATTCAAAATAGAAAACGAGCCCAGACTTTTACCTGAATCAAAACTTGCAGCTTCAAACGTTACCTCTAAATTGAATTTTAAAGCTGAAGAGCCTCTCGTTTCAATAGTTGAGACAACTTTTGCAATGACTTACAATAGTTTTTATTTTCCACCAAGAATGTGTTTGCACTAGTTTATTTTAATTCACAGCTCTATTTAATTAGTATTCCAAAGCAAATCAATCTCTTCTGCATTTTACTTCCTGTCATCCCTGTTACTGCTGAGGGCAGGGGACTGACAGAATCCTTTCAGCCAGCCCCAGTCACGGTTGGGGACACAGTGTGGGACTCACCTCACCAGATGTCCAGTTTTATACTGTAGGCTTTCATGTCCCAGGCTTGTCATCAGCAGACAGAAGCAGGTTTTTCTGTGTGATTTAATTCAGCTTTACATGGATGTTTAAAACATGTTGAGGAACCAAGTTCCAGTGACTCTAAACTGAGCCTGGGAAGACATGTTCACGCATGGACATCAACACCTCAGGCTTTAAAAAGTGAGGTGAGATTACACCAACCCACAATGTCTACCCATTGCAGTTCACATAAATTAGTGCTGTGGTGGAAGGAAGAAACAGAGATTTAACAGACAAAAAGAAAGTCTCAGTGATGCTCCAGAGGTGAGCAGGTCAATTTAAACAGCAAAGGAATGTAAGCAATGTGCAGACTTATCCATCCACTACTGTCCCTTGATATCACATAAATAAAAGTGTAAGTCACAGAAGTGTCAGTGTCTTTACCAGGAAAGATGCAGTCTGTTCTCCTAGCACTAAATTTACTACCATAGACATTTTTGTCTCTGTTCTTTAGAAGATGTGTGTCTTATACCTATCACCTTGTTCAACATTTAGAGTCTTCACCTTTTAAAACACAGACGGTTACTTTTGTTGCCTAAATAAGGCAGGGAAGCTTGTAAATTGCTAGGCTCTTGTTTCACAGTTTGGGTGTACCGGAGCACAGCAAAGATGTTGTATAAATTAGAGGTGAGATTGAATGCTTCTTTCTGCATGGAAAGAAACCACATGAACTTCATCAGGACCTTCAATTTGAGGATAGCTACTGACAACTGTATATAGCCAGTAGCTCGTATCAATTTCTAAAAGGCAAGGATTACATTTCATGTCCAAACCATGTTGCACACAAGATTAAGTAACTCTTCCAGAACTTCCTGTGAAGGGTAAAGGTAGATTTACCATGGCACTTGGTGGCTGCCCAGTAGCTGCGGTTGTGACCTGAGGACATTTGGTGGGAAGAGAGGGCAATCCCAGCTCTTCAATGATTCTTCAAGCATTACCACTAAACATCACATATTCTCATTTTCATGCTTTATCTAGAAGCAAGCATTATAGCACTGCCAATTAATTTTGTGGGTGTAGTAGACTGCTGGGAAGATGAGATCATTTCATATGTATTTATTATATACATATCTAAGCATGAGAAGGGGGAGAAGTAATATAGCATAAGGTGGTTTCTTAGAGAATTGTGTGCAAACAAGTATGATGGGTGACACTTACCTCATTTTACTTGCCTATTGGTTGTCTATGTCAGAACTATCCACCTCAGCCCTCTATCATCAACATAGAGGCATGATTTCACCTGGTCTACTTTAAACACTGTCCTCAGGATAAGAGTGGGGGGCCTTAGAAGTGTGTTTTCCTTTATGTTGTAAGTGGTAATTCAGGTGTAGGCACCTGCATTGTGCATATAGATTTGATCAGGAGAATCCCTTTGGTGAGGTAAACGTTTTCTGAGAGTATGCATTTAGAAAGAAAGAAAGAAAGAAGGTGATAAATCAATATAGGAAGAAGGACACACTACTGTAGAAAGCAAGCGTACCCAGAAGACTTCAGGAAGAGTAACAGCAGTGTCACTGTGTAATGTTGTGAGTGAAGGACTGATGTGATCTTCATGGCAATATGTAAGGAGAACTGAACAAGAAAATGGAAGGAGTCTTCTTGGCATCAAATATGAGCGAAAAAAACTGCCCTCCATTTCTGGTCTCGAATACAATGAGGAACTGGAGAAGGCTGAGCAAAATATTATTCAAGAGACCAACAGAAAGGCCTGTTAAGGTAAGATTTAAAAAAACACTCAATAATATGGCATATCACACAAAATTTGTTGTAAAGGAGATTAAAAAAGTGACTTGATTGCAATATTTAAGACCCACTCTGAGAAGAGAAATTTTATATATGAAAAGTTTCCTTAATCTAATAGAGACTGACAAGTACTAGCAGCTGAAAACTGGTATCAGACACATTTAAGTAAGAAGTCAGGTCCAAACTTTTAATCTTTAGATTAAGTTACCAAAAGGGGAGACCCTTTCAGACCATTTCTGTTTGGAAGAAATAGTTTAGTTAAATATAGACTGAATCAAATAGATAGAGCAACCCTACTTGCACCTCCAGGCTCTAAAATGTCTGAAGCTCCTTGGAGAATAAATCATAGAATCATAGAGTGGCATGGGTTGGAAGGGACCCCCAGGATCATAGAGCTCCAACACCCCTGCCACAGGCAGGGACACCAAACTCCAGGCCTGGATCTACACAAGGTTGCCCAGGGCCCCATCCAACCTGACCTTGAACACCTCCAGGGATGGGGCATCTACCACCTCTCTGGGCAGCCTGTTCCAGCACCTCACTACTCTCTGTAAAAAATTTTCCCCTAATATCTAATCTGAACCTTCCCTCCTTTAGTTTTAATCCATTCCCCCTTGTCCTGACATTATCTACCCTTTTAAAAAGTTGATTCCCCTCCTGTTTGTATGCTCCCTTCAGGGACTGGCAGGCTGCAACGAGGTCCCCCTGCAGCCTTCTCTTCTCCAGGCTGAACAAGCCCAGCTCCCCCAGCCTCTCTTTGTATGCGAGATGCTCCAGCCCTCTAGTCACCCTCATGGCCCTCCTCTGAACCCTCTCCAACAGTTCCATATCTTTCTTGTATTGGGAACCCCAGCTCTGGACACAGTACTCCAGATGGGGCCTCACGAGGGCAGAGTAGAGAGGGACAATCACCTCCCTGTCCCTGCTGGCCACCCCTCTCCTGATGGAGCCCAGGATATCATTGGCCTTCCGAGCTGCAGGGGCATACTGCTGGCTCATGTTCAGTTTCTCATCTACCAGAATCCCCAAGTCCTTCTCAGCAGGGCTACTCTCAAGGAGCTCTTCTCCCAGTCTGTATCTGTGTCTGGGATTCCTCCGGCCCAAGTGCAACACCTGACACTTGGCAGTGTTGAACCTCATTAGGTTCACCCGGGCCCACCTTTCCAGCCTGTCAAGATCCCTCTGGAAGTCAGACTATATTAATTTATAAACAGTTTTCAGCTTCTCTTGGGAAGCCTTAGTGGAGGCAAAAAAAGGTTTTGCAAGTAGAAAAGCATCGCTATTTGCAAAGTAAGAGTTGCTACACTTCTCCTACACATCTGCAAGAGAGAAAGAAGCAGCAAAACGGTGAATATACAGACTGCAGACCATGACATTCAGCAGGAAAATGGTTCACAGCTAAAAAATTTACTCCTGAATTTCAATTTTATGGTGTATTATGCAAAGGAATATTAAGAAGACAATGATCATTTAGAAAGATTAAGATATTCATGGTAATGACTTTGCAAGCTATAATTTAAGGAACAAAAAAGGCTCCAGGTTTTCTGTGTCGCAATTTTCAAGCCATATTGAAATGTAAAATTAAAAGAACCCTCATTTTTTTAGATTGTTCTGTCCTTCAATGTAAAATTAACATTCCTTTTCTGGGGGATAAGAACAGTCTCTGTTTGTCAGCCTGTTTTTGTGGGTGCCATCCAGAACTTGTCACTGTGTTTCTTCTTATTTACCTTATCTCACTATATGCAAGCCTTCCTTTTGTTAAGTCCTTTTGCCACTTTGCAGCTTATTTAGGGTGAGAGAGACCTAAAACTGAAAATCATACCATAGCAAACCTATTTTTTCTAATGGAGGTACAAAAATGAGCATAGACAGAGAAAAAGATTAAAAAAAGTGGAAAAAAAACCCCAGTGCTAGAAGCACAGAAGCACTGTAATCAGTTTTCATTGCAAACTGCTTGCTGACCAGAGAATCCTAATTTTCAACAAAAGAGGTTATGCACTAAAAGTAGGGGAAATTACTGAGTATGACTGTAACTCGGCTGCAAGTTTGTGCCCAGAGTTAACTCTGTCCAGCACTGTTCTCAGGGGAAGGGTGTACTCCAGACCTTTCTGCTTTTCTGCACTCTTTATGTAGCACCACAGAATTACAGAGTAATTTATGTTGGAGGGAACCCTTGGTGGTCATCTAGCCTAATACTCCACTCAAAGCAGGTTCAGTCAGACCATATGGCTTAGGGTTGTGACCATCCGCATTCTGAATGTCAACAAGAATGGAAATTCAACAACTTCTCTGGGCAACTTCTTTCAAAATTAAGCTAACTTTTCCTTATAAATTTTCCCTCACATCTGGAATTTCCAGTGTTTCAATTTGTGTCCATGGACTCTTGTCCTAGCCCTGTGCATCTATGAGGATAAAGTGGCTCAGCCTTCTCTACACCTTACCAGCACGTCAATAAGAACAGTAATAAATTCCCCTGAAACAGTTTCTTTTCAAGGATGAACAGGCCTCTTTCCCTCAGCCTCTTATTTATTGGGTTCTCCAGCCCCTGACTATCTTGGTGTCCTCCACTGTGTTTGTTCCAGTATGCTAAAGCTTTTCTTGCATGGGCACAGCCCACACTGCACAAAGTTCTCCAGGTGTGGTCTCACAAGTGCTCAAGTGATTTGAAGTATCATTTGCCTCAACCTGCTGGCTAATTGTATTTCTACACAGCTCAGTATGTGGTTAGATTTCATCTAGCACAGCTAGCTGACACAGCGTAGCTACCTGGTTGAGGGAGGGGATTGCAAGACTCTACACTGCCCTGGTGTGTCCCCAGCCTTGAGTACTGTGTGAAGTTTTGGGCATATGGATATAAGAAGGACATCAGACCAGTAGAATGTGTCCAGAGGAGACCAAATAAGATGGTGAAAAGTCTGAAGGGAAAAACCAATAAGGAGTGGCTGAGATCACTTGGGTTGTTTGTCTTGGAGAAGAGAAGGGATGACCTCATTGCAGTCTACAACTCCCTCACGAGAGGCAACAGAGGTGCTGATCTCCTTTCTTTGGTGACCAGCAACAGGACACAAGGAAATGGAATGACATTGTGTCAGGGCAAGCTCAGGTTGGCTCTTAGGAAAGGGTTCTTTAATGAGGGGTTTCCTCATCACTGGAACAGGCTCCTCAGGGAAGCGGTCTTGGGACCAACCTGCCAGAGTTCAAGGAGTGTCTTTAGTCATATGGTTTAGTTTTAGGTAGTCCTGCAAGGAGCAGGGAGTTGATCTCAATGATCCTTATGGTTCTGTTCCAATTGGAGATATTCTATGATTCTCTGCACACTGCTGACCTGTGGTCAACTTCTTGTCCAGCATGACCTATGCTGATACATGGGATTATTCACACCCCCCACACACCCATGCAAGACATTGCATTTCCCATTGCTAAACTCAATGTTCAGCATCTTTGTGAGCTTCCTGTAAGATCAGATCTCAAGGATGTCTATGCGCCCACGAAAAGCAGCCCTGCTCTCCAGAGTACCAGTCACTCCACTAAATTTAGTATTGTCCATATACATGCTGAGAAGGTGTGCTGTCCCACTGTACGGATCTCAAGTGCTGATCCCTGAAAGTCATCACAGGTAGGAATTTTTATTACTGAACACAATAGTTGAGTGGTCCTGTCTTCCATACATCTTATAGCCCACTGATCCAAATGATGTATCACCAATTTGGCTGTAAAAGTACTACAACAAAGACAACACGGTGAACATAAATGATATCTACTGCTTTCCTGTTGCCCATGGCTCAGAAGGCAACCAGGTTTCTCAGGCATGGTTTGCCCTGGATCTTCTGGGTCACCTTCTTGTCTTCCACTGTTTCAAGGAGGATTTCCTCCACCATGTTTCCAGGAAATAAGGTCTGATGCATTGTTCTTCTTGCAAACAACTGTAACAGTTAGCTTTATCCAGTTATCAGGAAACTTCTCACATAGGTGACCATGTTTAACTTAGCTTAGGAAAAAAGGTAGTGAAAGTCTTGGTTTATATTTTTAGGGTGTTTTGTTTTCAAAACTGCCTGTTTACTCTTTGTTCTTGCACTTCATTTTTCTCAATTTACTGGTTACTTGTTTCTAATCCAGCTTGCAATACATTGAGAAAAGCAAGAAACGACTAGGGATGCTAATTGTGCAGCAAAGAAGGGGACATTCTGGGGACATGCAAAAAACCAAACCAAAACAAAAAAATCTGAATTTTGTATATCTGAATATTTCCAGGTGATAGGATGAGGGGGAATGGGCTCAAGCTACACCAGGGCAGGTTCAGATTAGACATTATGAAAAAATTCTTCACCGAGAAGGTTGTAAGGCACTGGAACAGGCTGCCCAGGGAGCGGGTTGAGTCACCAACACTGGATGTATTTAAAAGACAGGTAGACGAGGTGCTTAGGGATATGGTTTAGCACAGGACTCGATGATCTCAAAGGTCTTTTCCAACCTAGTGATTCTGTGATTAAACTTTCAAATCAGTGGACAAGACATTTTTGAAATATCATTTCATAACCAAATAGAAAACAATGTAAAATCTGGAGATAACTGTAGGTTCTTTTGCTTCCTTTTTCCATCTTACAAAATATCAGTCACAAAATTTCTGGCAGCTATACAGGACTAAAAGAAGTTTCTTTTATGTCCTCAGAAGCCTCCCTATTCCCTACATTTTTCTTAGTAGCATATAAAATTACTGGTGCTTTAACATGAAGGTACATAAAGGCAAATACCGTTTTTAGTAAAATCCTTTCATTATTTCTCTTTGTGTAAATGATCCATGTTCCCCTATAAACCATGGCTGTTGAACTTTGGTTCTTTCAAAACTTTTTTTATAGTGCTAACTCCAAGGCATGGAGACTGGGTTAGTGAAACTCATAACTAGCACCAGTGTCTATGTCATCATGATTTGTCACTGCATCCGGTAGAAACTCTGAATTGGTTCATATTTAAAGCATGCTTTGCAAAAGCAAAGCTCAGTGCTGGTTTTTTCCATAATGAGGTCCATTTCTTATACTGACTGATAATCAGTCAGTATAAAATGATGGGCTCTTTAATCTATGGGAATTGTACTTAATGAGAATTACTCTGATTCCCATTAAATTGATTTCAGTGGGAAAACTTTCACTCATTTTAATGGGAAGAAGACCAACCCTAGCTGAGGATTTGGAACCAATCCAGTAGAGATTGTAAGTGTATGAAAGGTAGGTACAACTCGCATTAGCTTCATTGCTCAGGCTCCTGTTATTCACGCTGTGCTGTCTGCAAACTGTCTTGCCCGAGTGCTTGGGAAGAGCTGAGTACCTGAGATTTCCATACATCTGAAAAGCCTTCAAACACAAATATGTGTCTGAATGTCACATTTTGAACCCTAGTTAAGGACTATTCAGCTCTGTTCATGTAGAGTCCAGAGCTCAAATTCCTTCCTAAGACCAGACTGCTACCAGCAGTTTTTCTAAAGAACTGGTCAAGATACACTGCTTTCAGTCACAAAGGTTACAGATCCCCATGTTTGCTGTAGCCAAGGAGTTAGAGAAATTAATTATGAAGAGGAAAATCCAAGTTCAGTGCCTTGTTCAAGCATAGCCTGTCCATTGGGCCACAGGACAAAATACGCAATGTTTTCTCAAGTCTTACATGGATTACTTGTAACTATGAAGTCAATAGTACAAGATTAATGAGGGAGGGGTGTCAAAAGAAAACACAAATCATTGCAAGACAGTCTTTATTAATTCTGATTTTCTGTTCCCTGATATTTTAAAATAAAACCTATCTTGTAGTTAAGAAGACAAGTTTAAAAGGACAAAACAACATGTTCTTAAAAGTTGTCATTTCCCAGAATTACGATAAGACAGAAGTACAAAATTGCAAGATAAAAGTGCACCCTAATAGTGCTTTTGCTTTTCCAATTCTCATTCTAGTTCTTAGATATATTTCAAAGCATGCCACTGCTCTAAAGCACTCTGACTCTTTGGGAAGGTTTCCAGGACCCAGTTATAGATCTTTAATGCCACTTAGGTGCCATGGAGTAACCCCTTGTCTTCTATTTGCCATTCCAAAGGCAAAGCATGTCCTACGTTAGATTTGCCAGTCCTACACAGATGCAAGAGCTACATCAGGGCATCTGAAATGGCCTTCTGTAGGCCAGGCATGATAAGGCACATAGGCAAGTAAATCCCACCCTCTGTCATTGCCTTTTTGTTGAAGCATGTTCAAAGATCCATCAAGAACCATAGCTACAGCTACAGCTGTGTGGAAAGCTATCAAAGCTTTGTTTCTGCATCTCCCCATACGTTCATGAGCTTCACCCAGGAAAGGAGAACGCACAGTGTAGCGCTGTGCAGAGATGTCACCTCAGGTCCCAAACCCAATGTTGTTGCACTAGCATGTTGCTATGCTTCAAAGCTAGCTGGCAGGCTTTGTCAAGCCACAGGTATCCAGATGGATTTCCCCATGCTTCTCTCAAAATTTCCTTCACATAACCTGTGACTTAGCCTCAAATGTGACTACTTGCAATGCTTGTAAGGTATTATAAAATCACTGGTTTGAAGGGCATTCTAGTTCATTATTTCCATCAAAGTAATTTGCTGCTAAGATTACCACTTCCTTCAACCACAAGAAAAACAAAATTTATGAGATGTAAAGAGAACATGCAAATTATACATGATTCAATGAAGCTTCTGCTTTAACCGAAATGTCCAAATAGCTTTGAAAAGGCTTGTTTTGGATGCAGGTCTGAATTATCTTTCCCATACTCCACATCTATCCATTTCTCTCAAGAGCGAGTTTCTTTCTACAGGTTTCCTTCTGTGACTCGTATAATTGCACTTACCTGGAATATCTGTCCTTTTCAAGAGAGAATAGTATTAAGTGAACAAAGACTTTCAGCAGCGAGTAGTTGGAATGGGTAGGAACATAATCTATTTGCAAGGTGTGACTTCTTTTTTTTCCCCCTAGGTGCCCATAACTAGTTAATGTAGCCATGCCAGCATTTACTTTCAGTGCCAATTCACATTTGCTAGTACAAGTTCAGTTATAATCAGTTTTTATCACACTGGTAGGTCTCAAGAGGTCTACATTTCTGCAATGAGAATCCTTGAAGAGATATTTGCCGCCTCACTGTAAGCACTCACAATAACTGGAACAAAAGAAGTCTAAATACTTGCCTACATTTTGGTTAGAAAACCTTCAGAGAAAGGAGTGGCCTGCGTTTTTCTCATCATCCTGAGACCTGGTCTTTGCTGGAGTCTGTAGAAATGCACTCAACAATGGAGCACCCTAGCCTCAGTGCTTGTGAATAACTTGGTAATTCCCCATATGCTGGTGTGCCTTTTGAATTTGGCTTTTGGCTCCATGATAAGTTGCTAGAAATCAATTTTAGTTCCTTATTCTTTTTTTTTTTTCCCCCTTTTTTTTCTTGGAATGAAACACAAGGAAAAATTCTATCTCAGTCAAGTTAATTCTTTTCAAATATGGAATCTCTGAGTAAAAGCACTGAAGAAGTGTGACTAAATCAGCCTGCACAAAATCTTTAAATAACCTTGTTTAAGGAGACCAGGAGGACTGGCAAGTTTTTTTGATAATGAAGTCCCACTCTTGCAAATGTATGTGGGTTTGCATTTACTTCATACAGGTTATGTGCTGTGAAGATATGGCACTTGATTTGGTCACATCCAGTTGTAGATCATAGTACTCATTCCTCATCCAAATGACAGCCTGATGATCTTTTCAAGATCTAGGGTTGATGATGCTTGGTTTTCTCATTAATACCATAGTCAAGCTGACTCAGACTGAAAAAGCTGTAAGTCAAGCACTAGGAAATCTGACAAAGATGGAAGAGATGACTTATCATAGAGAGATATTTTTTTCTTCCTTAATCACCTACAGTTAAAAATGAACACACAAAGCTACACCTGTAGTGCCAGTAAACGACAGCAGTTGAGGTACAAATTACAAAGAATAGAGTGTTGCCAAAAAATCATGCAGAGAAATGAATCTCTTCCTGATGGGCATCATTTTCCAAATGGGCTCTTGCATGCTGCTGTGGTTTGAATGATGAGTTTCATGCAGATACAATCTGCAGTTCAAGTGCATGGGCTGGTGAACAGTAGCTGCTTGTCTAGAAAAATGAAAACAAGTGATAGCCTAGCAAATGAGTATTGTAAATTGAAATTAACAGAGAGGTTGTCTGCTTTAATCTCTGAGTGAAGGGCATACTGCTTTCAAAAATGTTTCAGTGAAAGGAATAACTCCAGCAGAATTAAGTTTTTTGACTTGTAAGATCTGTGAATGTAACTTTGAGAACTCAAGGAATTAATTCTTGCTTGTTATTGATACATCAGCTGCAAGGAAACTCTTAAATGTCTCAATAGTCACAGAACCTGTAAAATAATGCCTTGGTATGACACTTGGTCACTAGTTCTTATGCAAGTTATTCAAAATGTCACAATGGTCAGCTAAGACGTGATGGTATATTTTTTATCATATAACATCAATCAGATATTTGGGTGAATTTGAAATTTATTTTCCACAAATTAGACCTTACTGAAATTTTTCAGTCCTTTCAAAGGGAAAAACACTTTTTGCAATGCCTAAGTAAACATTTTTCTGCACTATGGCCTCATGTCTTTCTCAGTGGGGAATTATCAATATGTATATGTGGACTTTCAGAGCTACCAAGAGTACAGTCATCTCAGCAGGCAAGGCAGAGCAAAGCAATAACACAGCCTCACCCTCCTGTGTTGCCCAAAGATCCTCCCTCATGTTGCTAGCGCTGCTGATGGAGATCCCAGCTTTGCAAGACAGTGAACCTCCCTCTGCTTCATTGTGTATTGCTTCCTCCCTGGATAATTTACACTTTGGCCTTTTTTTCTACTTTATTAGTAGTAGAACGCTTTATTGGACAGCCTTTTAAAAATGATAAATGAAGCATTTTCTGTACTCCTATAAGAGATCATCTAACTTTATTTTTATCACTGTAGCATCTGAATTACTTCACAGTCTTTGTCCTCGTCTTCACAATTTTCTTTGGACAGGGAGATGTACGACCCTTCCCACCTTATACCTGAAAAGCAAAGGCCTGGCAGGGGGCTGAATCCTTGCTCTGCTGAAATACTGGGGTACTTAAAGCAAACTCTGATATAATGTAGATGTCTGACCTTAAGATTATGACCTGTAAAGTGCCACCTGCCTCTCTGACATCTGCAGAAGCTGAAGTGTTTGCTGGCCAAGTTTACTCTTAATGTAACACTCTTCTGTGGGTATATCTATGTTAGTTCACAGGGGTGAACTTTTGAAGCTGATCTCCCTGCTGTCCCTCCCACTGTGCTTCATGGACAAGTCTTACAGCACTACAGGCAGATTTACTTCACATTAATTAAACTGAGAGATGTGTAGCCAAAATCTATGAAACACTTTAAAGATTATAATAGTCATGGCATCCATGGACTGAGGTTAGAGCTAGTCTAAGGAAAAAAAAGAAATATATATATTTGTAGTAGGGATACTGGGTCCTCCACACCACCTTTCTCACAGTGCAAATTTTGTATCACACTGTTTGCTAGTGTAGACATCACAGTTTGTAATGGTGATAGGTGCTGAGGTTTTTACAAGGCACATCTGACCTCATCTGAAGTCATCTCATGATACAGAGTTTTATATATATGCACACACAACTCACTCTGACAGCAGTGAGGATGGCAGAAAAAAAGGAATACAGTGCTATAAAGTATTTTTTAAAAATAAATGAGCTTTTCTCTAGCAGTGAACCTATGTTGGTGAAGTGACTTGCAAAATGGTGTGCCTGGGTCCAGTGACCTCTCAGTCTCACAAAGGTCAAATCTCCTTTTCCCAGACAAAACTCCCTTATTGATTTTGTTATAGACTGAGCTGGAAGGTGGTAGCTCTGGTACCAAGAGTACCCAGTCTTGCTGTCAAAATTACTTAACTAATCCTGAAAGCGTGTTTGTATGTTTGATTGTAGATAGGACTGAGACTACCTCTTTCCTGAGCCTTCATGCAGGACCTGAATTTTGTTTCTGTTTTTGAACTTCGTGTCAAACTGTGAAAATGCTTTAGGTGGGAATAATTATGTTTAGGTGCCCAAGAAAGTCCTGTCAGACAGCAGTGCTCACCACCTCCCTGTGGAACCAACTTCACTTAGTAGAGTCAGTCCTTAAACTGCTTGCTGCACAGAGGTGCAAGTTGAAGTGGGGGGCAGAGGTAATATACCTCACCTCTTTTTCATGGCCAAGGCTTCTAGCTTCTGGCTGCTTTAGTTTTCTGGGAGTGAAAAAAAAAACAGGTTTGAACCAGTTGAGCTACACTTTTCAGCAGCAGAATAAAACCCTGCTCAGGTAGTGCGTGGGAGTACCCCGTCTGTACGAACCCCACAGAGCAGACTCACTGACCATACTCTTCCTCACCTTCCAGGAAAAAAGTGTTCCCTCACAATTACTGACCAGATTACGAGATTCTTTTTCTTATTGCTTCTTTTTTAGCCATGATGCAAAGGAAACATGTTTTCCAACTTAGCTATCCTTAGAATTCATAGCAAAATTATTGATCATAAACCAGCTACCTGAGGAGGTATGAATTTGATTTTTGAAACCACAAGCCACACCAAGCAAATGTTATTTTTAGAAGATGAGTTGCCTTCATAATACTCGTCTATTCAGCAGCCTAATGATGAAATTATGATTGATTTAATTTTATTAAGTCATCAAAGATTCTATTTCCTTTCTGAATAGCTAAAAAAATGCATAAGGTCTTATTGCGTTTGAATACAAAAAAAGGCAAATCAAAGTGAAGAACAATTCCTGAGATTTATGAAGCTGTGGTACTCTTTCAAGTTTAATAAAATATAACCAATGAAAAAAAGAACTATAAAAGTATCTAATTATAATTATATAAAATGTAATCGTGCACATTATATAAAAGTAAAATTGTATAAAAAATTGATGGCTAAGCTAGTTGTATAATCATATCTCTGTTGAAATAACCTTGACGGGTAAAATGGAGTTTGGATTCCAAACAGGTGTCAAATGGAGAGAAACCATAGTTAATTTCAAGTGTTTTTTTCATATTTTGATCCTGTCATGGTTTAACCACAGCCAGCAATCAAGCAGCACACAGCCACTCACTCTCTCTTCCATGATGGGATGGAGGGGAGAATCAGAAGAGTGAAAGTGAGAAAATTCATGGGTGCTGATAAAGGCAGTTGTTGTAGTTCTGTGTGGCTGGGTTCTGGTGGAGGAGGGGCCTGCAGGGGTGGCTTCTGCAGAAGGTCTCTGCAGGACCCACAGAGCAAACACGTGCTGGCTCAAGGCCAGAGTCACTGCTGACCAAGGCCGAGCCCATCAGGGACTCTGGGAATCACATTTAGGAGAAAAAAAAAATGCAAGCAGCTGCTTTTTGCCACCAGAGAAGGGAGTGAGAAGATATAAGAAACTGTGCAGGCACCAAGACCAGTGAAGAAGTGGTGGGGAGGAGGCACCCCAGGTGCCAGAGAAAGATTTCCCTGCAGCCCCTGGAGAAGACCATGGTGAAGCAGGCTGTCCCCCTGCAGCCCATGGATGATGACAGGGAGCAGAGATCCCATCTACAGCCCATGGAGGACCCCACACTGGAGCAAGTGGAGACACCTGAAGGACACTGTGACCCTGTGGGAAGCCCGCATTGGAGCAAGCTCCTGGCAGCAAACTTTGCAGCCCATGGAGAGACTGACCCATGCCAGAGAAGGATTTCTGGGGGATTTGTGACTCCGTGGGGAATCAGGCTGGGCAGTCTGGGCACCCCATGGAAGGGAGCCATTCTGAGGCAGTTGGTGAAGAGCTGAAGCCCTGGGGGAAAGGACTCATGTTGGAGAAGTTCACAGAGGACTATCTCCTGTTGGTGGAACACCATGCTGGAGCAGGGGAAGGGTGTGAGGAATAATCGACCCGCCCCAAGCTAAGAAGGAAAACAACTTATGAGGAACTGACTGAAGCCTCCATTTCTTCTTCCCCTTCGCCCCAGTTCAGTGCCACCCTGGGCAGGAATAATGGAGCAAAACCATAAATAAAGTGAAGTCTGCTAAGAAGGGAGGGGTGGGGGGAGATGTTCTAAGATCTGGAAGCGCTTCTCATTACCTGACTCTGGTGTCACTGAGTGTGCAGTGCAGTGTAATAAATTAGAGAGTTTTCTTTCCTTTATTCCATGTTGAGTCTGTTTTGCCCATGATGCTGATAGCAGAATGATCTCTCCCTGTCCTTATCTTGACTCCTAAGCCTTTCAATATATATTCTCTCCCCTGTCCTGCTGTGAAGAAGACTGATAGAGAGGCTTTGGTGGGCATCTAGCCTCCAGCCAGGGTCAAACTACCACAACAGTTTTATAAGTAAAACAAAACCCACACACATATGTAAAGAAAACCAAGGAATTCTCTCACCACTTCCCATGGGCCACCAGTTGTTCAGCCATCCACAGGAAAGCAGGGCTCCATCATGCATAGCAGTTGCTGGGAAAGACAAATGCTGTTACTCCGACTATCCCCTCCTTCCTTCTTCTTCCCCCAGACCCTTATATGCTGATCATGAAGACATATGGTACAGAATATTGCTCTGCCCAGTTGGGGTCAGCTGTCCCAGCTGTTTCCCCTCTGAAGTCCTTCGGCACCGCCAGCCTACTCACTGATGGTGTGGGGTGAGAAGCAGAGAAGACCTTGGCTCTGTGTAAGCAGCCATCTGTGGTAACAAAAACATTGCTGTGCTATCAACACTGTTTCTAGCACAAATTCCAAACACGTCCCCATGCTATCTAGTATGAAGAAAATTAACTCTCGTCCCAGCCAAAACCAGCACAGCTCCACCCTAGCCAATAGCAATCTAGTCAATACCAGCCAATAGAGTCTAGAGAACAACTCACTGCAGTCTAAAATAGCCACCATATAAACTATCCTTTATGTAGAATTGCTTATGTTTACTAGATCCCTGTCAGCACTAATAGGATCTAAGAAAAATCAAAATTAGCCACCAGAGTTAAGCAAGATGAATCCTGTCCCAGGCATCTATTCTCTTTGTCCTTTATATTCACCAGGATCTATGTGTCTATGTGGCTGAGATATCCCTTTCTATAATAAGTTTTACCTATTCTTATGGTGCAATTTATCAGTTCTACAATAGCAATAATATTTAAATGATTATCTGATCATATGTTTTATGTGACTTTGTTTCCTAGCTTACCCTAAACCATGCAACATGACATAACACCAATAATTATGTTTAAGCCTAGTCATGTCTTCCAAGACACTTAAGTCTTAAACACTTATATAGATACTCTGCTGTATTCAGGAAAAGGTCAATGACTCCAGATTGCTAAAATGCACATCCATTTCTGTAAATATTAGCAGCCTGTGTTTCTGGCTTCCTTCCAGTATTTTGTGTTAGTCCTGTTGGGGGAGATATTTGTGTTCTGTAGCAACATGCAAGACACTGGTCTTAGAAATTTGACTTTTGGTTACCTTCCAGAGGGAGCATTTATTCTTCTCTTCTTTTAGTACCTGTCAGCTTTGCCTTATGGTCAATCTTGGGTTTTAAGTCTGGAGGACAGTTCAGCTCCTGCAACTCTAGAAAAAAAAAGGCTGAAAACCACAAAATTAATATTAGTAATATTAGTCCATCCACAAAGAGAGGGTTTGCCAATTAGACCATCAGTATACATTGCATTGACCTCAGCTCACTAAGTTATGCAATTTATCCTCAAGTTGTTCAAGGTTTATGGTCTTCATTGGAGGAAAGTCTGGCTATTTAATTTGCCTTCAGGAAAACTCGAAAATCTTCACCCTGCCCATTATCGTTCAGATTATGCTTGTGCCTTATGGGCAAGAGTATGATTTTAAAGGTACTGATCTTAAGAGATGGAAATGGGCTACTTAATTTCTAGCAAGCAAGGAGTTAGCCAGCCGCTGACACATCTGTCATATAGAGACTGGAGAAACAAACCAGGTAGAAAGCCCAGTCATTCCACTGGAGCAAACAAGAAAGCCATAAAAACAGCTACCTCACTGACAGGAAGAAATCACATTAGACAGTAGATAACAGAGCCCTCGCTTGTAGCTCAGATAGGGATTTGGGTTGTCCTCACTTATAAAAGAGTGTTACTGTCTTTTCATTGCCTGCTCATGATAATTTTCAGGAGTGAAATGCTCCAGGGAAAAATGTGTTTCGTAGGATACTCAATGCTAGAGTAGATGGAGCTTACAGCTCCTTTTTTCCTTAGATTGCCACTGCTGTCTTCCCCCAGTTGTACCACACTGCAGTTAATTCCTTAGCATCCTTTCTATCCCTTTTTTCCTAATGACCTCCAGTTTGTCAACATTTTTCTGGAAATTTAGTATTTGGTTAGAAAGCAGCCACAGTGCAGTAGAGGAAAGTCTTTTTCTTGCTTCATGAATCCTTTGGGTACCCATGTCCTAAATGACACTGGATTTTTATCCCATCAGATTGCATTAGAGACGTGGGTGTAAATCTGCTCACGGTTATCTTCCACCCTTCAGCATTAGAGGACTCTAGTGACTTTTCTCTCATAGACAATATTTATGCTGAAACTTACGGTTATACTGCTCACTGTATTTCAGAATTACATTTTAAAGTGTGGGTGAATAAGAAGATACGAAGTAAGGAAGGAAAGTAATGTTATGCTGTTATGCTTATAACCACATAGACATCTGCAGTAAGTAGCAATCACTTCATATTTAGTAAAGCTTATGTACAGGTCACAGAGTATAAAGCTATTAATTTGAACATGCACAAGTCCTGAGAAAAACACTGTCTTATTTATCTGCTATAAATACATAGAGGGACAAAGTGTATACACCTTGTCTAGGAGTCATTTCACCTCATTTTAGCTATCTAAAATGTGTGCATCCATTTTAAACCTGGTTTTGGGTGCATGTTCTTGCATTTAGGGGGAAAAAAAAAACCCTCTGCCTTTCTAAGATGTGGGGTGAGTTGCCTTCTGGAGGTGCCTGATCTTTTCCTTATTGACCACAGAACTACGCTGTTGAGATGAGTAATCTGTCCTAATAGGAGCATACGAAAGTTGATCTAAATCTGACCTGTTTCCCCCGTGCTCCTTTTATGGTCACAAGCAGGCCTCCTCCGCAGTACAATTCATCTCATCCTTAGTGTGAAGTAGATCAGAAGAACTTTCTCCAGACATCTTTTTATTTCCACTTATGAAAGAATCGCTTATTCTGAAATAGGGATCTAGAGTTTAAACATTTCAAATCTGTCCAGATGAATTCTGTTTGTTTGGGTTAGATGTCCTCAGAATCTTCCCTGATGTTTACAACCTGAAGTGAAGACATCAGTGTTCAGAGGAGTGGGAGATGTCTGTGTCTGCTGGCATGCACAGGCACCTTGAAGTCCCTCAAGCAAGCGTGCTTCAGAATCCAAGGCCACCACACTGTTACGAAGCTAGATTAATTAATTAAATAGGACAGCTTCTCACTATAAGCACAAATACACAGCTTCCAGACAGTGTCTGACTGGCATTGTGACATAAGGAGGGTGTAGGCACACCAGCTCTTTCTGAAGCATCTTGGGTATCTTTGTTGTGGATCAAGACTAAGCATAGAAATGACTTCTAAATCTGCTGCTGGAAGTGAGCAGTGCATGTGGAAAAACAGGCAAACAAGTGAATACATTGCAGTGGAAACTGGGAAGGAGAACTTCATACCTATTCAGGCCTTCAGACTGTAGTCATTGTGTCACCACCCTTCCAGGTGAGGTTAAGCAGTAATCCATGAGATGGACTCTGTGAGAATATCCTACTACTAAACCGCACAATTTATAGTGTTCAAATTCTAAAGCATATCAAAGATGCCTACATTATTTTGAAAAATGTTCCATGTTGCTACAGATGTTCTTTAAAGTACAGTTCATTTCTATCCTCTCTGTGGTCATCCTCTTGGAAAGACCAACTAAGACAACTTTTTCAAAAAGCTCTTTTCATTTTCAGTCTTTTGTGACTCAGTTCTATTATAATTCTGCTCCTCCATACTTTTTTTCCTAGAGTCTTTTTTTAAATAGATCTATATTTTTCTTCTTTTTTTTTTTTTTAACCGCATGATGTCCTTCTCTTTCCAGTCTTGCACCATCTGATTAGAATTACACAGCTTGTTTCAGAGGCTGGACCCAATAATTGGCTTTCTAATGTCATCTGAATCCTTCTCTGCTCCTCCATACAGTCTGACCCTCCTGCAGATCGAGCATCTTTGTTTCATTGCTTCTCTTTTATGGTCCCTCCCCTGTATCAGTCCTGTCGACTTTCACCTTTGAGCATGTTCTGAAGCTGTAAGATCGCTGTTGGCTTAAATCTTATTTTGTTCTTCATCATGGGAACTTCACAGTCTGATCTTATCTTTGCAGTAAGAGCAGACATCTAGCTGCTGCCCTGGAGGCTTTGGAAAAAGCAGAGAAAGAGGCGCAACTGATGTCCCGCTCCCAAATCCAACTCCAGGCCTCAGCAGTGTAAGAGAAATGGATTGCTGCCCCGGAAGTGGGGAGCTGTGCTGCCCATGACCATGGACTTAGACAGTCAGGCTAAATAGGTGTAACAGAGAAAGAGATGGATGGCCCACCAAGAGGAGGCTCAGGGGCCTTGTTACCATCATGAGGCAAGAGCAGCCATACACTTATTCTGTCTCTATATGAACACTTGTTTAGAAAGGTTTCTATTTATTATTCTGGGAAAACGAAATAAATGGCACAAATAAAAGTAGCAACATCTATTCAAATAAGCAATCTTTTAAAACTCTCAGGAGCGAAAAAAGAAAATCTCATCATTTTTATGAACCCAAGGTAAAATGATACATTCTTGCCATAGACATTGAAACTCAGCCTTTCTAAAGAAAAAAGAAAAGCCAAAAAGCACTGAACTGATACCCTGTGTGCTTCGAAGCATGTCAGAACACAGTTCCGTGCAGTGAAAAATGCAAAACTCTATAAATACCATCTACACAGAACATAATAAATTCAAGCATTAATTTTCCACAGTGGAAACAAAAGCACTTACATAATATTGTCTCTATATCAAATGTGAATATTTTTCATCTGTTTGTTACTCTGTATGATACAAAACTCGTTAATCTTTTAAAGCTGTTTTCTTTGGATCTCCTTATTTGCCTGATAAATTTATTATTATAGCATTATTGACTGGCAGCCAAAAGTACTGTAGTAAGCTTACTGTAGGCTTTATAGCTACAATCATTCTTCTACAGTGTTTCATTCTTGATAATAAGTGTAGTTGTAGTTGTTGACAATTAAAAGCCACGCTGGTTGCATATTTTCCCTTTACAGTGCTTTCCTCCAGTTTGTCATCTTTTCTGTCCTCGGGCTCTCCTACACCTACCTGACGCTGCCTTTTCCAGTGCAGCTCTGGAAGAGTTCACATCTGTTAACAACAGGAGGAAGGTTCATGAGTGCAGTAGGATTTGACCTAAGAAACTATGAATATTTCAGGCTTCTTTTTGGGGAGATGGAAGAACCCTTATATCCTTGGAACTGCCCCCATGAATTTACTCATTCAATAAAGGTCTGGGTTTAGAAAATTAATTCTGAAGGAACAGTTCATACACCATATATTTTCAGTGTATAAAGTAGCTGGCCACCAGTAAGAGAAAACAAAGCCTGTATCTCTGTAAATCAACTGTCACTGATCACTGTCATGTAAGCTGTGGGCAAAGCCTCTTCCTGCTTTTCCCCAAAGGATGCTGTGCCCCTGCATCCTTGCTTAGAGATGACCCTGTGACGTTACCCCTGCATTGCCTGGATTACCTGTTTCTTCAGGGCAGAAGCAGCTAGGAGCTTTCCAAGGACAACTCTGTGTGACAACCTCTTGTCTCTTCCCACTACTTTCCAAGACCTACAGATAAAAGACCAAGTTGATTTTAACATCTTTACCCATTTCCTACTAACCAATAGAACTGGGGTTTTTGTTATTTGCGTGTTCTGTTACTGCTATCGGATCATGTGTTTATTTTTAAAAGTGCCTGCGTGCCCCTCTTATCCAAGATAACAATTCTAACAGAATTAATTAACCATTTACCTTGTCTTGAAATAAAGCATTTTGACAAGCCTCCATGACATGTATGAAAAGCAGTGTTAATGAGTGATCCTAAAATGTTCAAACTTAAGCATACCATTTGATGAAATAATATTTTTAGCCTTTTACACTTCAAGCATTGCTCTCAATGGTAATTTATATCTGCAGTCTTCTCTTCATGTAGTAACTCTGTGGTAAACAGAATAAACTTGTCTCCCATAAACCTTATAGTTCCTGTTCATTTATATTCTTTTTTAGGAGATGGAGGAGGTAGAGGGAATGTTGTGGCATAACTCTGCCAGAAGCTCAAGAATTAGTTACAAATACTTTCTACTTTCCAGTAGTCATCTGTTCCATTTTTGAGTCCCTCAGACTGTATCAGCAGTCATAATGTTCGTAAGGGAGCCATATGGCATCACAAGATAAAGGGAGGAAAACAAGCATCATCTGTGTACAAATAAGCTGAACTTTCTAGATAGACAGTCCAGTAATAAAAAACCCAGTCCAAGTCTAAACCAAAATGCTATAAACCCATTGTTATACATTTTTTTCTGTTTTGCTAAGTCAAAAGAAGGATTATTGTTCCTTTACTCAGGGGAAGAGTCTCTTAATTCCCATTAAAGAAGGAAATTTCATTTTACATTTAATAATAACTTAGTTTAATACTGGAAATTTAACATTTCTCAAGTTGTAGAGAACAATGTAAGTGCCGCTGGACCCTTTGAACTTACAGATATCATCACATGTATTAGGCCCCTTTGCAACCTTCTCTTACTGTATATGAGAATCCAACTCTGTTACTTTTAAAATTAGAGAACAACATATTGTATGTAGCCCCATAATGTTTAATGATGTATTGCTGCATAATGATTAATGATGTATTTCCTCCATCGTGATTAATGATGGGGGAAAGTGATTCTTTCAGTCCAGCCAAGTGTGATTCTTGTCTTACAGTTAAATATGCTTAAAATCAGATAAACATAAAAGTGTCATCCATCTTCTTAGTCTCTTGCAACAAAACTTCAGGAAAGAAAACTGATCCAGCTAAGGAAATTCCAAGTGCAGCTTTTATTTTGAATGGTAGTGAAGAAGGTCTTCTGGCACTGATTGCATCTCAGTGCTGCTGCTGCTTGATCCTTTGTTCACAGGAATGGAAAGAACATCAAGCGCACTTGGTTTCTGGCTCATCCTGATAGTTAAATGAGGTTCTGGTGCAGTTCCCTTGGTTTAACAAAATGAAGCAGAGCTTTTCGTCCAGCTAACTACTGTACTGCTCTGCCAAGAAGCCCCTATCATAATAAGAGAACATTTTTGGTGTGTCTCTAGGATACAATTTATCAATGAAATATTAGTTTGAAAACCAGCCTGCATTAACAATTATGCATAAAATTGACTTTCTATTTACCTGATTTGTAACATCCAAGAGCGTTTTCCAACCTGAACATCATCTTGAAGTGGCAGTATATAGTGTATGAAGTGGCACTGTACAGTAATGACTCATGAGCCCAACACGTACAAGGTGTTCTATAATTTTCATGTCTTTCTTATGAAATATGGTAAAGATTTTTTATGATGAATACATTAGGAGAAATCTGATATAGAAGATCCCTTTCCTGATAAAGACTATTCAGCCCTTACTGGAGGGTATGGGGAAGAGAAGGAAAAATAAAAGCTGTGGTTCAACAAACACTGGAAAGTTCACTCAGTCTGGAAAGCTCGCTCAGTCTGCCACTTCTCTTACTCATGCTAAGGTAACTGAAGTAGGAAATGCAGATTTTCAGAGAAGCTGAGGGTCAAATCTGTAATACAATATGGGGATACAATTTGTAATGCAAGCACGCTGCTTGCTTCTCTAGGATCCTGCAAAGGTATTAGCATATGTTTGTGCCAAAAATGGGACTAGTCCAGCCATCCACTCAGGACTGGGGCACTAGCTAAATCCAATTAAAATTTGCACTGTATGCCTTTTTTTTCCAGTAAGTATTCTTTTTAAAAAATAAAGTAACCATAGGTATGAAAACAAATTCATAAAGCAAGTAGCACATTTCCTGAAGGTACCTAATTATTTGTTATTGAGTAACCATCAATCTCAAATCCACAAAGAGGCTGGAGGCAAGAGGAGGGGGAGGACTGACAGCTAGAGCGGTGGAAAGAAAGAAAGCAGCTTCAATGGGCTGATGAAGCTGTTTCATGGATTTCCTTCACTGTAGGTATGCATTCACAGGAACCATTTTCAGATACCACAAACATTTTGTGTGCATGTGTGTGTATGGTGCAGCAGAATACTTCCAGAAAAACCTGAACCCAGAAAAAACAAATCCAGATTGAAGGCCTTGGTGGAGTGGGATGGTGAAGTACAGGAGCAGGCAAGGGATTTTAGCAATCACATGGAGATATTTAGGCAATAATGAAGCTCAACTGGTAAGGCTTGATGTGGGGTGGGTGCCACACACTAATGGATCTTGCAAGAATAATCTTTTCCAGCTATAGACACAGCATAGTCCCAATATATCTGAGGAGGTATAGAGTTATTAAAACCAAATATTTGGGGCATTTTGAGAGCAAAAGAAAGCATCCTTCAGTAAGTATCCAAAAATACCCTGGGCTACTTTTTCCCCCCTAATTTTCTCATCTAGGATGCAATGGTTGTATAATATTATATGGAGAATCTTTGCGTTGCCTTTAGTGTACCTTCGGGCTTTCCTGTTGGACCAAGATTGATTGTCTGTTTACAAGTGAATTATAAGACAAGTAAATGTACTGCAGATCACATCTGGGTTAAGATTATGGAGGTGGCTACAGAAGCCAATAAATTATTTTTCTTACTGGAGAGCAATACAAAATGCAATCCAGAAACATAATTCATAACCTATTAATATGTAAGTCTTAAAAGTGAGCTAGCCAGAGATTTACAGACTGAAGCTGGTCTTCTGCTGCAGCGTCAGGCAGCTTCCAGAACAGCTTTTGTAAACACAGTAAATGGTAGAGGAGTCAATATTGACTGATGGGTCTCAGCACACTCAGCTTCAAAAGGATGTGGAATACTGAAGATTGTTTGCCTTCACAGATAAGTGGTGGAAGCTTTTCTAGACACACTGCAAATAAAATAACTTAATTACCAACCTGGTTGTATATATATTGAGTGCTGGACTATGAATTTCATCCAGTAATGCTCTAGTAATACACATGTGTTATAAAAGGCACATAGTTTTCTTGCTTTCACTGGTTCATTTAGTTTCTGGGCAGATCTGACATTGCTGGCTTTAATTCTTGAACAGAGTGTTCATTTGTTTTCAGAGGTTATATAAAAGGTTACATATAGGCATTTCAAACCAAATAGTATTAATTAAAATACCAGTTTCACCTACAGTTTAGCACTGGGTCATTTCAACTTAATATGCAAGGACTGTAAAAACTTCTAACACGAATATTAAGAGAGAAAAATTCTTTATTCTAACCTGCCATTGTTCCCTTACCAACTTCACTGAAATCAGGATGTTTCAATAATTTCTCAATATTACCAGAGATGAGTTCACAATCTAGCTTTGGTCACTTCTCATTTTTAAGTAATAGGGTGTCGGGAATTTCTGATTTGGTTTGTGGTCTAAGCACTGAACAACTTGTACAATTCTTCTGGTGTTTCACCAAGGAAAATTTAAAGAAAATAATTAGGCAAGCAGTTTAGAAACTTATGGGCCAAAGGCAAGTTGCAAGCTCATAACTTTGGTTTACCGATCAAGAATCCAGGCTCAGGTGGAGGAATTGGTGCTTTATTCATTCCATTGATTACATTTCATTTGGACTATGTCTATAGTAGTAAATAAATAAGCTAAGGACCACCCTCAGGCCAAACGACACAGTGGCCGCATGCTTTTACTTCCCAAAACACAACGGCTGCGTGCAAACCACCCTTTAGTAATGGTTACTTGGCCATGCTGTGATCTGAGCTGTGCCCAGGAATCTGGCTCAGGCTGTGTCAGTTCAACAAGTCTCGTTCCAGGGCCTGGCAATGTGTTCTGGCACCAATTAATTTCATAAATGTAGAACTAACTTTGTGGACCAGAGACAGTAAAGAAGGAGTCATATTGTTTGGAAGGCCCTTCTCACCTTTCCCAACTCTGTCACTCCATCACTGATAGTCAGGACATCCATTTTCAGCCCCTTACAAAACCAGTCATCAGAAAGCCTACCCCCCAGCCTGCATCTAGACACCTCAATTTTCTGAAGTTGCAGAGGGGTGAAGCCTGCCTAGGAACGGACACCTCTATGTCTTGTAAAGACTGAACCAAGTTCATTAATGTGGCTAGTTGCACACAAAAATAAAATAATGTGGAAGGAGCATTTTGATGAGCACAACTCCTGAGCAATGCAGAAATCAAAATAAACATTTTGAGGACAGACAAGACCATGAGAACACAGTTTTTCATCCTGAAATGGGTCTGCTTGTGATGGTCTTTGCTGAAGGACTTCGAACAGGTAGTGTGTGCTACTCACAGTGTTCATAACTTGCAAACTCACCATGTACCTAGTTCACACATCCGTATTATTTTCTGTGTGAGGACTGCAGAGAGGTTTTGCAGGTCTCCTATAATGTGCTTATACGTATTTTTGGAAACAAGAGGAGAAAATAAAACGTTCCAACTGTGAGTTTTGTAACGAAGTAAAGAGCCTCTTCTGGTTTCACTCAGCTGTATAATGAGATGATCCTGTGTCTAATCACAGAAGAAGAAAGAATGAAATGTACCTACGTCCTGTTATGTAAGATGCTTTATGGCTGATCAGATATGTGAAAACAGCAAAATCTGCTTTGATCTGCTAGAATAAGCCATTGCTCATATATGTTTGAAGTTATTTCTCAGTATTTTGTACAATGATGAATGTTTAATTATTAGGCAGATGTTACTGTGTTCTGCTTTTGTACAAAATCATCCTTAAGGGCTACAAAATGTTTGTACTTCAGCTTTTGTTAATTTTTTCTTCCAGCTTTTCAAATAATTCTGTGAAGACTGTCAGTTTATACAAGTAGTAAACAGTCTTACTCACGATTTCAAGCTTATTTTCTACGAATATATGTTACAAACCATATAATTTTCTCAGTTATATAGGAACAAACTCATGAAGTTCAGTGAAATTATACCCATAAAACCAAAGGTGTATTTCTGTAAGTATGGTCCTACAATTAAATCTCCCAGAAAGTGTCTTAGCCCTGGGACACCCAACCATCCCCCAACAGATGATGAAAAAATACTTAGACAAAAAAAATACTTTGTTAAGTTATGAGGTTGTTTGGCCCTTGTTAGAGGCCAAATGCCCACCAAAGCCACTCTATCACTCCCCTTTTCAGCCAGAAAGGGGAGAAAATATATATTGAGAGGCTTAGGATTCAAGATAAGGACAGAGAGGGATCACTCTGCAGTAAGTGTCACAGGCAAAACAGACTCAACACAGAATAAAAGAAAGAAAATTAATTTATTACAACTACACTACACACCTGGTGAAACCAGTCAGGTAATGAGAAGTGCAGCCAGGTCTTAAAGCACCTCACCCATGCCTCCCTTCTTAGCAGACGTTATTCATGATTATACTCCCTTCTTTACCCCCCAACATTATGCAGGGAGGGGCAGGGAATGGGGAGTGGGGGTTTTCAGTCAGTTCCTCCCAAGTTGTCGTCCTTCTTAGCTGGGGGGAATGGGGGCATTCCATGCCCCCTTCCCCTGCGGCACCATGGGGTCCCACCCATGGGAGACAGTCCTCCACGAACTTCTCCAGCGTGAGTCCTTTCTATCGGGGAGTCATCTCCTCACCAACTGCCTCAGTGTGGCTCCCTTCCATAGGGTGCTAACCTTCAGGCCCAGACAGCTCCTGCCTGGTCCCCCACAGAGTCACAAGTCCCCTGGCAAACCTGCTGTGGCATGGGTCAGTCTCTCCACAGGCTGTAGATGGTCTCTGCTCCCAGTCATTCTTCAATCCCCCTCCTTCTTCCCTGGCTTTGGTGTCCATGCAGCTTCTTACATCTTCTCAATCCTTTCTTTGGTAGCAAAATGCAACTGCTAACTTTTTTTTCTCCTAAATGTGATTCCCAGAGCTGCTGTGACCATCACTGATGGGCTCAGCCCTGGTCAGCAATGACTCTGGCCTTGAATAGGACAATGTCTTCTCTCTGAGGCCAGAAGAGAGCTTCTGGCTGCTTCTTGCAGAAGTCATCCCTGCAGACTCCCCCTTCTCTACCAGCACCCAGCTATGCAAAACTGTGTCAAGTTAAAAAAACAGAATCCACTACATTTAAAATTTAATTTTTTTTTTTTTAAACTGATGAGAACAAAAATCTCTCAAAGAGAAAACAGGTAAGTCCTGAACCAGCTGGCAATGCAATTTAGCTAATACAGTTAAGTGCACGAGTTAGTGAGACACCAAAATGTGAGAGCAGACACAGTAGAAATCACTATTTTAACAGTATGAAACTAGTTATAAATTGACAACATGTCACTTAATGTGCTTTTGCATATCTAAAATTTTTGCAGATTGATCACATAAATGAGTAAAAATAATGATAATAAATTAAATACATAATCACTTGGAAATGTATGTTTTTGACAGAAAGTCAAAACAAACATTTCATTTTTGGTATCTTTAAAAATTGAGTTTTTGACAAAGTAAGTTTGACAGCTATGAGAGAAGTCATTATCTTCATTATTATTGGTTTGCCGGATGACACTATGATATCCTATGACACTTTACAGCGGTTTTAAGACGTGACAGACACTGCCCCAAATTATATCTTATTTAAACAGGGTCTAAAAGAAAGGCAAAGGAATTGAGTAGAAATAACATGTACAATAGCTGTGGCCAGTATACCCAGAAAGGTGTTAAAGAAGAAGATGGCTTCAAGGTGGACTTAATCCTACTAGAGCAAAATAGAGACCTGATTCCTCATATAGAGTGAAATAAAGGGGTGAGGAAAAAAGGGGAAAAAAGATTAGTCAAGGATTCAAGAAGAATAGCTGGCACGAGGACAAAGCAGGGAGGGAGCCTCCAGATGCAGGTGCAGCTGGCTTGAAGGTCATGTGGGAGATCCCGTAAATAACTGCTGCCTACAACACATGCACTAACATGGAAAATAGCACTCTGCTGAATGGAGGCTGCACCAGACGAGCTTTGGGGAACCCTCCCAGCCTAAATTATCCTGTGATTCTGGTAGCCTGTCTGGTAAGGGTGTGCCAGCCTGGTCTGTCACATGGTGAAGTCTTGGGAAGGCAATGTAATGTTGAGATATGGCCCTTCTTCATCTGGCACATCCTCTGTAGCTGGCTCCTCTTGCCATGATGTACGTTCAGTATTTCTGAATACCTGAACACCCGTAACAACTAAGGACAGATGATCTGGTGTTAGAATAAGCAGACATCAAAAAGTCAGCAGTTTGATGTGATTTTTATAGTTGCCTAAAAATGCAATTGGGTACTGTCATGAGTGGAGGAAACAGAATTTTCCATTAATTGACACATGACTGGAAGGAGAGAGAAGGAGACGAGAGGGAGAAGAGAGCAAGCACATCTTAATCAGTTTTGTGAAAGAGGATGTAACTTTGAAAGCTGTATAAATGATTCTCACTCATTAATAACCTCAGCCTCTCAAATAATATGCAAAAGAGTCATGCATAATTGTAAGGGTACAAATATGACACAGATATCTCATTTCACCATCTCTGCACTGCAATGGATCTGTAGGCCTGTGAGGATTTTAATAGCTGTGCCTTATAACAAAGCAAATTAATCTTCATTTTGCAGCTAAAGAGAGTTGAATTTTAGCAACAGTTTGCTCATTAGTTCTGCACTGCGGCCTGCCTCTGCCCGATGCTGCTCTCCCTATGAATTTTTATTGTTGTGATATTTATTTGGTCATAATTATCTCACGTCTACCTACACCAACATGTCAGAGAGAGTGCTAGTTTTTCTTTACTGATTTGTAATTCTATTACACAGCCCATCAGCAGGCTTGTTTCTGATTATTGCAAACAGTACGCTCTTCTGGTAGCAGCTGTTAATATTTGTCCCTGCTTTATTAAGCAACAAGTACTTGTTGCTCGCCCATAATAATGTGGAGCTAATAATGTCGTCCCGGGCTGCTTCCTGGGAAATTATGTTCTCCCGGTTCCCTTTCTTTATATGTATAACATCAGCCAGGTAGTTAACCAGCTATGTAATATATCCATCATCTTGACAAGCCACGGGAAGCTAGAAGGCCCATCAGACAAGGCAAGAGGGATGCGGAGAAACAAGGATTGTGTTAAAAACTCTCCAGCGGGGTTCACAGCTGGTAACCTGGAGGGACATCAGAGTAACTGGGAAAGTTATGGCTCATCCTGAGCAGAGGAATGTTATCGTCACAGGACAGGCAAGACTATGAGTGTTCAGGGCACCTTTTAGACTAGTAGGATCCCAAGACCTATCTAACAGGGAGCATGTTTTGAGAGGGGCAGTGCCAGGCAAAGCAATTTGTGGTTTTCATTTAGGACTGCAAAAGGCCAAGATGGAAAAGTTTACAGAGATTTATCAAATATTTGTAAGCTACCAGGTTTTTTTTAAGACCTGCTTGGGTTTTTTTCCCCCTCTTTCTTGATTAATGCCATTCTTTGGACTTTGGGAGGATCTCACCCTCAGACACAGAGAAAAACTCGGTTGCCTTTGAGATTCCAGTGACTGTTAAAGGAACAGTGTTGTTGACCTCAGACAGGATTTCATAGCTACATATTCATTCACAGTTGTCATTGCCACCTTTGAAGATTACTTTTACTAGAAGTTTCAATTCCTGACTTTTAAAATATATCTGTTCACACTGCAGATGAGGGATTTCAAGCTAAGCTACTCAGATTGTTTTTAAACATCTTTCTTCCTAGGATGTTGAAACTTTCAAGTTACATTCTTCAAATCTATTTTTTAAAGTTATGCTTCAATAGCATATTAGAACTGATGTAGAGTGTTGATTTGAAAATACTCAATGCTGTAAATTTCACAGCTATCTTCTGGCTGTACATCCCATTTCTTCCTCACCTTGTCTGAAACCCAGTTCAGGAAGAGCTTGTCCAGAAAGTGATTTACAAGAGAGTGCAAAAAATACGTGTATTAATTTTAATTTTACACATTTTTATTTTCTAGGAGTTCAAGTGTCAAGATTTTAATAAGGAAAATCATTCGGAAAATCACTCTCTCTTCCACATTGGAGTTAAAGTATGGACAAATCCAGTGCCTTCATCTCAGTCTACATGTCTGAAGGGAGTGAGAAGCTATTGGAAACTGTGCAGTTTCAGCACCAAGGTCAGTGAAGAGATGGGGGAGGGAAGCAGGCCATGTACCAGAGAGAAAGATGCCTCTGCAGCCCCTGGAGAAGACCATGGTGGAGCAGGTGTCCCCCCACAGCCCATGGAAGATGACAGGGAGCAGAGATCCCACCTGCAACCTGTGGAGAGGCCCCACACTGGAGTAGGTGGAGACATACAGAAGATGCTGTGACCTGTGTTGGAGCAAGCCCCTGGCAGGACCTGCAGCCCATGGAGAGAGAGACACAGAGATAAGCAAGAGAGAGAGATATCCATGCTGGAGCAGATTTGATGGGGACAGGGGTACTTGTGACCCTTTGGAGGACCAGGCTGGAGCAGTCTGGGCCTGAGAGACTGAGACATTCTATGATTTATGACTGCACCCCATAGAAGTGACCCACACTTGGGCAGCTGGTGAAGAGCTGAAGCCCTGACAGAAAGGACTCATGTTGGAGTTCATGAAGGACTGTCTCCTGTGGGTGGGACCCCATGCTGGAGCAGGGGAAGGGTGGGAGGAATGCCTCCCCTGGCTAAGAAGGAAAACAACTCCTGAGGAACTGACCGAAACCCCCATTCCCCCAGTCCCTGCCCCTCCCTGTGCCACAATGTGGGGGAAGAAGGGAGTGAAATCATGACTGAAGTGAAGCCTGCTAAGAAGGGAGGGGTGGAGGGAGGTGCTTTAAGATCTGGTCCCCGTTCTCATTACCTGACTCTGGTGTCACTGGGTGTGCAGGGCAGTGTCATAAATCAGAGAGTTTCTTTCCTTTATTCTGTGTTGAGTCTGTTTTGCCCATGACGCTGATTGTGGAATGATCTCTCCCTGTCCTTATCTCAACTCCTAAGCCTCTCAATAGATATTTTTCACCCTGTCCACCTGAAAAGGGAAGTGATAGACTGACTTTGGTGGGCATCTGGCCTTCAGCCAGGGTCAAACCACCACATTGTCTTAATGGCCGCGAGTACTCTGCCATTCAGACTGGCAGAAAACCCTCATAAACATGAAAGACCAGCTGTGTGGAATGTTTTTGTTGGAGACATGGACAGTGGGATTAAGTGCACCCTCAGCAAATTTGCTGATGACACCAAGCTGTATGGTATGGTCAACATGCTGAAGGGAAGGGATGCCATCCAGAGGGACCATGACAAGCTTGAGAGGTGGAACTGTGTGAACCTCATGAAGTTCAACAAGACCAAGTGCAAGGTCCTGCACATGGGGCAATCCCAAGCACAACTATAGGCTGGCTGGAGAATAGATTCAGGACCTGGGGGTGTTGATTGATGAGAAGCTCAACATGAGCTGGCACCATCTGCTTGCAGCCCAGAAAGCCAAACATATCCTGGGCTGCATCAAAAGCAGCATGACCAGCCGATCAAGGAAGGTGATTCTGTCCCTCTACTCTGTTCTGATGAGACCCCACCTGGAGTACTGCGTCCAGCTCTGGGGTCCCTGGTACAAGAAAGACATGGAGCTGTTGGAGCACATCCAGAGGAGGCCACAAAGATGATCAGAGGGCCAGAGCACCTCTCCTATGAAGACAAGCTGAGAGATTTGAGCTTCTTCAGCCTGGAGCAGGGTCCAGAGGGGTGTTGTAGTAGCCTTGCAGTAGCTAAAGGGGCCTACAGGAAAGCTGGAGAGGGACTGTTTGTCAGGGAGTGCAGTGATAGGACAAGGAGTAATGGCTTTAAACTGAAGGAGGGGAGATTTGGCATAAACATCAGGAAGAAATTCTTCCCTGTGAGGGTGGTGAGGCCCTGGCCCAGGCTGCCCAGAGAAGCTGTGGCTGCCCCCTCTCTGGCAGTGTTCAAGGCCAGGTTGGATGGGGCTTTGAGCAACCTAGTCTAGTTCCACCCCACCTCCACGGCAGGTGGAACTTCCACCTTATAACCCAAATCAGTCTGTGATTCTACAGTTCTATGATTCTAAGTAGAAATCAACACCTCATGTTTTGCACAGTGTTAGTGTAAAGACCATAAGTCTGAAGAGAGATTCTGTAAAGCTGTGCAGTTTTATAGCCAGAAGCAGTGGGATGAAATTAGAGTGAGAAAAGTTAAGCAGCACATCACGGAAGATCTATTAGATTGAGGTGTGCATTCATATGGGAAATGAAGATCTACTCTCTGGGACACTTGGTGCTGCAGCAAACTAAATTTGAATCCTCTAAGAAATGCCTCGTATTGTAGACAATGCAGAAATAGCAAGGCGTTGGACTAGGTGATCGAATAAGCCTTTGCAATATATCTAGTTGCAATAGTTACATGAAATAGTCTATAGAAAGAAAAAGGAAAAAAGAAAAAGGAAAGAGGGAAGATGAAAGAGAGGAGAGAAGGGAGAGAGAGGGAAAGAGAGAGGGAAAAGAGGAAAAGAGGAAAGGGAAAAATGGTGGGATCTCCCATCTATCATTTAGACATTTGGAGTAACGATTTGTCAGTGGGGTATTTACCTTTTTTTCTAGTTAGACTAAAAAGTTTTCTTTATTGCAAGCTAGCAAAGGACAGGTGCCTCCAAATGAGTTCCCTTCCTCAAGATTTTACTAGGAAATTAAGGAATTTAGTGTTTTGTTGCTCCACTTCCTTTTGCTGTGTTACATTACATTACATTATCTCCAGGACTGCAACATACCTTGAGGTGCTTCTAGCACTTGTTAATAAGAGTTCTTAAAATACAGTCTAGAGCCAGCACTTTCATCACATTCCTTCAAGTGTCATGCTAAATATTCATTAAATAATTAATTCAGCAGTTGGCATGATGTCACAAGCAGTTATGAATATGCAACAAAATGTTGGAAAAACAGTAATTTGTATTTAAAAAATAATTATTTCTGAAAGAGTAATTCTCTATGCAATAAACAGATGTACAAAAATATGAAAGGATTATTATTATGAATCATTACACTACTATGGCAGGGGTAGGTGTCACTCAAAATATTCTTAATGATCTTAAAATGTAGTAAAGGTTATTTACATGTTTATGTTACAGCCATCTATCTATATGTCTATGGGCTCAACTGCCCAGCCTTTCTAAAACAAGCTTTTATTAACAGCAGTGGTAGCTTTTCTGGGAGTGCTTGGCAGAAGGACAATTACAGAAAATCTACAACCAGAACCTCAAAATATCTGATCCTCAAATTGTGTTGAATTTTATTTCAGGGGCTAAGGCCTAATCCTCTGCTCATACACTTTGTGAAGCCATCAAACCTTAAAATGTACGTGCATCAGTTGAGCTCTAGGCACTGCAGCTTCAAGAGACTGGGAGGTACAGGAGATGAAAGACACACAAAAGCCTTATCAGATAGACAACTGGTTCAAACAGAGGAACTGCTATCTCTACAGTCTAACCTCATAGACCCTGAACCCAGTTTTAAGAGCAGATTTTTTCAAAAGCCTCGTACGACTTACCCCTCCCCTTCTCAAACCCCCCCCAATTGATAAAGCTTTTGTCCTCAGGCTCCTTGGCTTAGATCCTCCCCCCTTATCTATGGGGATCTAATTTTGTCTGAAAGGATCACAGGCTCCCAGTAATGACAATTAAAAGAATTTAGCTACTTCAAAGGCTATCTGGCACTTGGGAACTGATTCACCCTCCAGTGAGCCTGGGTGAATGCCCATCTACTTTGGGCATGAAAAAAGCTGAGGAAAATTATCTCGGGGTGAAATTAATTCTTGTCCTTCCTTCTGCTCTTGCCCTGTCCTTTCTGTGTGAGATCTAGACTGACCTCGTATGTCCTCACAAATGTGTCCTCTTAAATAAGAACAGAAAGACTGTGAAGACAATTCATAGGATGCTGCATTTTCCCTGGAAATGTCCTCATGTCACTGTGGAGTGTATGAGATGTGAAGTCTGAAGTAAAGCAGACAGAAAGACCAGTAGAGATCAGAGGCATCGTTCCTGGTATATATTGCAATATCTGGAGTGGCTTGGTTCAGCTCAAGTAAGTATTTTTATGAGATTCAGAAAATATGTTAGAAGGTGATGGGATGTGATATAAGTACCATCCAGAGAGAGACACAGCATGTGCCTCAGAGAGAAGCCATACTGGTGACAGAGGTCCCAAATAGGTTCTCAGAAATACGTGAGACCTGTTAAACCAGCTACAAAATGGTGCAGTGGAAATGTAGCAAAGTTCCTTCAGGCGATGCGTGCAGTCAAGAGCGCTTTGCATTTCCACCAAGGTAAAATCTTGCAGTACTTTCTGTCTATTACCTCATCAAATCAGACCCACATAAACCCTTATCCTTGCCTTTTCTTTTTCTCCATGCTAAACTGCCATCATGAGGGGGGAAATTGGTAAGGGAGACAATGCACTAGTGGGATTTCAACCCTGTCCAGCCAAGAGGTAAACATTAATCCTCCTCCATTTCAGGCTTGTTTCAAGTTCCTTCAAAGAGCTTCAAACAAAGACAGAGTCAAAAAAATTCAGAAAAAAACCCTCTAAACAACATGAGCTAATGCACCCTGCCATCACTCTTCTCATGATGTCACAGTCTCCTTTGTAACATCCTCCTCTGGCCTACCTGCAAGACAGGTAACCCTTTCCTGTCTGCCATACCTACAAGAGGCATTAAGACATCTTGGACTGATGCTGATCACAGCCTACATTGCTGTTTCATCTTGAATGCTTTGTCCATCTGATAGCACTTTGCTCCTGACTCTTCCGTGGATACCAGCTGGCCTTCACAGGTGTCCTGTTCACACTGGGTTGCCCCTAGCCTTCAAAGACCTTGCTGTGCTGAGTGTTTATGCTTAACAAGAGGTGTTATGGTAATGACTTTATATATATTCTGATGAGGTGTTCTGAGCCTCTCTTTGCTTCTGCCATGAGGACTGGGTTTAATTGCCCCTACACAGATCCCAAGGGAAGCAGGAAACCATGGGAGCCTGAAGCAACCCTTGTTTCTTAAGAATAACACATCTCAGGCTAATAATTATGTCCAGAAGTAGCCTGTGGCTGCAAAGAATAATAATCAAATGAAATGGTCCACAATAGCAAATGGTTTCATTGAAGGGAGGAAACGCAAGTCTGCAGCCAGGTGGATAGGTGGAAAGGCACCTCAGCTCCTTGAGAACAAGTTAGCCCCCACAGAGAGCTTGGGCGGTGGGCATAAGTCAGTTTTACATTAGCACGACACTGTGGCACAAAGTGAGGACACCTCTCAGCATTAGCATCTGCTCAGCTCACCATCTCAGAGAGACAGACAGCAGCAACACGAGTCCACCCCCTTCCTGTGGCTTTTCCTCCCTTTCGAGAACAGTGTCTAGAGAAGGAAGTAATATATATAAACCCTAATTCCCTGTTTATTTTCTTAATAGCATGAAGATGACTGAAGGTCTTTAGAGAAACAATGTGAGAACGAAAACAGAATGAGAAATAAATTAGACCTACATCTCTGTTATTCCATCTCCATCTCGCTATGGAAGTAGGCATTAGCTATTTTGAAAAGTCAGATAAATGCTGCAGTAATTTGTCTTTTTTTAATCCGCTCTACAAGCTAGCTATGAAATAGATGTAGAAAATTCAGCTATATATAGACCAGGTGTGAAAGCTTGTTCTAAAATGACTCTCTCCCTCCTCTTTTGGTACTTAGCAAACGGAAACAAATGATACATTTTACCAGATATGAAATTCTAATTAAAGAAAGTAGAATAGGGGTCACTTAACAAATACATCAAAGTGCTTCATGCAAATTTGTTTTCTCTCCCTGACAAGCATGTTGGACATATACCTGTGGTAAATGATTTGTATAAAAATCTTTCTTCATGCATTATGGACAAATAAAAGATGCTGCTGACCTTGGGTTTGTTGGTTTGGGTTTTTTGGTGGCTTTTTTTTTTTCAAAATTAATCCTATCTTAGTCAAATTTCCATGACATTTACTTTTTGCAATATGACAATACTTAAATCCAAGCCACAGAGCACAACCCTCCATGCTGGATGCTGTCCAACAAAGTTGTGATCATACCTGACTTTATGTTTTGCAATTTGAATAAGCAGACTGTTTAGATAGGGAAAATGGAAATTCTGGGATGAAAATGCCTCTATTTTGATCAGCACAGCAGACTGATGTCTTGATTCATACCTACTCTCTGAAACTTAGGAAACCACAGAAATGATTGAGGAGAGGAGCAGAAGCACTTTCTTGCTATTTCCAGGAGAAAGCAAGAAAGCATTTCACAGAAGCACCAAAAGCCAGACTCCTTTCCCATGGGGCTGCATCTGTGGGATGGGCCTGTGGAGGGCAGAAATCCAGCTCCACAGAACTCACTCGTGTTTTCAAACACAGGAGCTTTCATTTCATGATGCAACAGGAATCTCATTCTGTCCACAAAGGAGCAGAGCACATCAGTGCAGTCGTTAGTTCCTCTGCACCAGCATTCACAGGTTTCCTCAATAAAAATCAAGGCCCAAGAATTTTCATCACTTCCTTTTATAGCTTTGAATATTTTTCTGTTTCTCTTCCAACTTTTTTCATAGACAGGTATTTTTTTTCCATTTCAGGCAAGCTTTTGAGGGCCACTAGCACACTGGGCATCAAGATACAAAACTTCCATCAGTCTTTGGCAAGTCCAGGTACTCCCTGGTTTTAGGGCAGCCTGACAGGTTGTCACTAGTGCAACCAGAGAGCTGAGCTAGATAGAAGAGCTGTGAATATTGATAGTGACTGACCTGTTTTGAACTCTGAATATGAGCTCCATCCTGGTTAATGCCAACATGTCTAGAGACTCGAGCTGTGCCATGATTTCAGATCCAGTGTTTATACCCAACACCTGAAAAAGGGAACATTAACTCTTCATAGGAACACAGGAATATTGTGAGAAGTATAGTACTTGTACTTCCACTGCTACGTAACTTTTCTACAGGAAACATTTGCACAGTACCACTAGCACCATTATAACCCAAATAAGGTTCACCTTGATACCTTTTCTAGTTGTCCATAATATGCAAGCCTGTTCTAGTTGCTTATTAGGTGAATGTCTCTATAAATTCAAGGGTCCTACAAAGAATTAGATGTTACAAATTAAACCACTGTACCTAAATCACTGTTTTGAAGCCCTGTGATTTAGGGTGCTTGACGGGAGCACCCACACTTTTGGAGATTATGTAGGTTATGCAGTAAAAATAGATGGTTCAATTACATTGTGGTTGTTTGGAAGAACTCTAGTAAAAAAACACCTGTTCCTCCCTGTTTCCAGATGGTTTTGCAGATGTCTGAAGTGTCTACAGAAAAGTGGATATAACTGTAGCTTGGAATTTTTCAAAAATGAGACAATTTTTCCACCAGCAAATGTTGATTCACTTAAAGATTCTTTCTACAGAAATGGGACATACTGGGGAAAAAAGTGTGTCAGAGAGCATTCTGAGGTCCAGTATGATGAACAAATGCTGGATGACTGTGGTAAAAAAAAAAAAAAGTAGTAGTCCCAATGCAGAAACTGCAAGATTTTGTTCCATAACATAGTGCTGCAGAAAGTTAAATGTAGTTATTTAATATATATCCAACTGCTAGCGAGAGCCCTAATGACCAGACTATTGACAAGTCTCTACCCATTAGAAGTTCCTGAAACAAAAACCCATGACAGACTTATGACATGTTATGCAAGCAAAACGTAAGGGTTTTTTTCTTGAGTCCAGTGCTAGCTAGCTTTGAACACAGAGCTGGCTTTGATGCCTTTGTACAAGACAGGAACAAAAACTGTTACTACCAACTCAAAATAAAAACCCCATAATAATTCATCCAGCACATATAAATTTTCACTGTGTAATCTACAAGCCTACAATGCAAAATTCAGAGTTCTTGTTCTGCCATACCCTGATGTCTTTGGTCCTCAGGAACTGGACATGAACTCCCAAGCTGTTCAGATGATCTTTCCAAGTACCCAACCTATCAACCAAGACTCTGCATAGCTTCAGAAAAGGTGTGGATTTCTCCAAACTTTTTCTTCTGACCTTACGCCTTTCTTTCCTAGGAATAGTGATCTCCAACATATCACACTCTCCCCTAGCCAAATTACATACCACATAGAGTTTCTCATTCATTTCCACCTTGTCACTGAGACTGAAATCAGAGCAGCCTTTTGGCTGGTAGCTTCTTCCCCCACAGGTTTTGAATATGAAGGTTCTTCAGAACTTCTCTATTGGTTTTTTTTTTTCAGCTAATAGAGTTATCACAGAGCTGTTTCATAATAAAGACAGGATTGCATTTGAGAGGTGTGTTGGAAAGCACCCTTGTTGGGTGTTGTCCATATTACATAAAATTGAAAATCCAGAATAATAAAACATAGCAGAGAGAAAATAAGTTCTTCTAAATGGAGAATTGTTCAAATGGAAAGTAACAATGTCTTATCCTCATGCCTCAAGTCAGAATATTTACAGAAATCTGAAGACTTTTGAAGTGAACATTGTATAAAATTCCAGCATACTGAGAGGCAAGTGTAATAGAAAACTGGTTTGTTAAGTCTAGTGCTGTTTAGCAACTGCTTGTTATATTTAACTATATTTAATTATAGATTATATTTAATCTATATGACAAATAGGGGAAGGAGACTTTGAAAGACTGATTAAAAGAGAGAAATTCTGCTGCAGCTACAATGATTGATGGTTGAGGTCCACAGTGTAATCAAAATATTGATGCTCCAGTATGGGTGTCTGCATAAGCACAAGCAATTGGATTAGTACTTCTGAAAAAGTTGCTTTCCTTGCAAGAAGCTTGTTTTTCCTCAGCTAAAATGTGGTAACCTTTATCTCCCTGGGCTGTACTGCTATGAAGTAAAATGGTTTGCTGTTGATTATCTAGTGTCACAGCATTTATTTTATTTACCATACAATTTTAATGTTATTCAAAATGTAAAATGTTGCACATCACAGATGCCTGAAACCTGATATTCTACTAACAGTTCCATTAAGACTTTTGTTGATTTAAATAATCAATTTTACTTTATGTTCCAATGGGCTTTGAAGGCCAACATGGTCAGTTGCTACATCTCAGCTAGGGAACAGTGCCCTCCAGCTATGGGTTGGTATCTTGATTACTTTTGATTGTGCCCTGACATACTTGGGTTATTCTTCCAAAAGGGAATGACACAATAAAATTGTAGAATTAATCCCTGGTAGAAACTGCCGTGGGACTGATCCAAAGGCTTACTAACCTCAGAGATATTCAGTTTGGTTCAAACTAAACACAGAAGCCTATTTATTGCTCAAAAAATAACACCCGACAAACAATCAAACAAACAAAAAAGGCCAGGGAGGAACTTCACTCTACTATGATTTCAGTAATACTTCACATTGCACCATGATTCAGCATTACCTTTCTAGCCTCAAAGACAGAAATAATCAGGAAGCAATCAGGTAAAGGATCATCTCAGACAGATGTGTGGTTTTTCTTCAAAAATTAAAACTTTTTTCTTTCCCTAATCAGTCCTATATATTTCATTTATTGTTTTGTTTCATTAAACATCATTGTTGATTAAACAAGGAAATACCCTTCTGCAGCTTGATACAATGCTTTATAATTTTGTATATTACTAATTGCAATAAATAATGAGTCTTAAAACTTGCATATGAAGTTATATGCAGAGGAAAAGCATGCAAGCTGTAGTGTGTAAGCACAATGCACCTTTGTTCAATATTACATACTCTTGTGCTTCATGAAAACTAAGCTCACAAGCTGCTGCACTGGATATGTCATTGTTGTGCAACTCTCTAAAATAAAAGAGACTGGAAACCCTTGAACCAGGCTGCTGCTGAATTAAGCTTTCCTTACTTTGGGGATTCTTTTTCTTTTTTTCCACCCCTGTAATTTATGTATCTACTTTCACTGCATTTGTTAAAGCCATTAAATATTTAATTTGTATCTGATTCTTCTCTCATGGCTGGAGTTCATCAGCTGCCCTTACTTGGAGTAGGGTACTAACACTGCACACAACATGCATTTAAAGGAACACTCCTGCAGCCTTGTTACTGGAATGTGAGTAATTATTAACAAACGTAAGGCCAGTTTTATTTCTGCTTAAATATAATTTGGTTTCAATTACACGATACTAAGATGAACAGGTCATTGAGTTCACTACTCTATTGATTCTAGTTTTAGCTGAGCTCTGTTCAATTTTTATTTGAGCTCATTTTCTATGGCTTGAACTTTGACTGCATTATTTGATTGAAAGTTAGCTTCCATGAAAATTATTGAGAGGTTGAGGCCTTATACTCCTGCATACATCCTGAATTAAATTTGATGTTAACTTTTGCAGGGCATTTTTTTCTCTTTCAGGATACCATGTCATGGCTGCAGTGTTCAGAAGGTCCCAGGAATCCTTAGGACCCTATTCTTCTAAACTATATATATGCTTATGGCCTGGCCTGAAAAAAAGTTGCTGCTAGAAGGAAAGACTCAAAAAACAATCACATACACAGGATGGTGAGAATGGGGAAGCTGAGCCCCCTTTATGGCCAGGGGTCCCATGTGGGAAAGGATTCCATCAGCTGGGCTGAATGCCTGCAAGGCAGCATTTCTGGGAGCAGAGGCTGGCCACTCCTGACATAAATCAGCTGAGAGCAACCTCCCTGATGAGAATGTGGGGCTGCTTTTGGGGCTGTGTCCCAGAGCTTCAGAGACTGTGGGGCTGCTTTGGCTTGAGTTGGCCATGGGAAGAACAACCACGACTTCCAGAACAACTTGAGTGGGAATACAAGGGTTAACGGGGAAGGTAAAGACTTCTGTGCCCATCCCCAGGCTAGTAGATAAAACTTGCTAGAAAGGATCCTGAGGTCACCTAGTAGAGTCCCTGGGCCAGTGCATCACATTGTTGAGAAGTTAAATGGGATGGATAAAAAAAATTGTTAAGCAGAGCATCTCTAAAAAGGTACAAAAATATTGCATTGTATTGCCTGGAACTATCACCATTGCATGCTGGAGTGTTTGGCAATTGGAAACTGTGATCCAAATGCATTTTTCAGCTAGCTTTCTCAGACAGGAAGATTCTTACATGCTGTACATAAATTTTTACCATGGAAAGGAGTTGTGCTTCTGGGAAGAAGGACCTGCCATACTTTTAACTTCAGTACTCTTCATCTTTTCACTAAAAGGAAGAAATGACTGCCTGGTTGAGATAATTACACACAGTGTCTTTCCCATCACCATGAAATATGGCTGGCGATGATGTATGTGCCAGATAGGAATGTATAAATAAACAACACTTCCCAAATAAATCACTCAGCAGCCATCTGAAGTTCTCTCTTCATCACAGCAATGACAGGCTGGGTACAAACTCTGGCCATGTGAATCCCTTCAGTGTTTTTCAGTCAACTTATCATACTGTTGGACCTATACAGAAAGTGGCAGCATCCTCTGATTAAGACCAAAAGATCTCAGCCACCCTTTCTTGGGTGGCACTAAAAGTGGAGACAGATGGAAGAGTCATATCCGAACTATCTTGCCATAGTGATGCCACTTGCAAGAAAAAATTCAAATCTGGAGGAAGTAGGGACGTGCAGAAATGTGACACTCACTGATGGTTGGCCCTGCTGCAGTCTCTCAGGCAAGAAGGAAAGGGGATTGACTGGTCCCAGTTTCTTGCTGAGCACTGTATTAGCCTGCTATAGAGACTGCTAATTCAATTATTCAACTGGTATGGGAAAAGAAGTGGTCTCTTTTGAAACTGTGAAGAACCTAGGGGATCAGCCACAGGATTCCCTTCACCACCTTTGATACTTTGAACAAAAGGATACAGCTACTGCCTTCAGGGGTCTGTGCTTCACATCCAAGGCCAGCAAAGACACATAACTCCCAGAGAGGACTGGGATTTTGTCTTTTCCCTTAGTGCTTCCTACCAGGCTGCTGCCCACTAATCATGCTGACTGCAGGCCTGCCCACAGTAAGCTTGCTGCCTGCGTTATTCTGGTGTCTCCGTCTCCGCCTTTGCATGGCACGTGTGGTGTGCCATTGAGGGGGTGGGGGGCACAGCAGTCTGTGAACATTGTCACACCCCTCTTTCAATACTCAGGTGCTATTTTGTGTCTGATTCTGAAGCTTCGTAGCAGGAGGCAATATTTATTAGACAATACCCAGAAGCAGTTCAGTATAAAAGTGATGGTCATGTTGGTAGCATTAAAGATTAGGGGGTTGCATACAAAACTTGGGGTTTGTATGTTTGGCGGCTTAAATAACTAAAGAGGGAAAGAGAGAAGAGAAACGAGCAAGCACTGAACACAACAGCCTAAAAAGGATGTTCCAGTCAAGGGGGACACTTAAGTAAGTCAGGGGTAGGAAGGAACCTCTCCCAGTTTTGGTGTTGCTCTTTCAGAGAGATGTCAGTTTAGGTGACTCACTGGAGCAAGCCAAAAGTACCTGCCTGATTTTCAGAACTCCACAGTTTTCAAGTCCCTTTTCTCTTGCCCTACTGGCTATTTTTTCTCTTTCCCATGGAGAACTAGAGCAGCATGTAATGAGCCATGTTTCTCATCTACTCCTAGCCCTAGGAACCCTATTGATCTCATCAGTGTTAAATTAGCCTTGATAGCGATATGGTATTTTGGACATTACTAAGCTGCAATGCTGCCACTTTCTAAACAAGCTGTGGGGTTTGTTTCAAATGAACACAGCAACTGATTAATCAATACTGAAAGGTTATCAAAACCTGTCTCCTGATAGCAGGGTTTCACAATGCCCAAGGATTTTTTTTTCTCTCAGTTATAAAAAAATAAGGTGTTGCCTTATTTGCCTTTTTTTCTTTAGTGTTTTTATTGCCTCCTTCTGGAGCCTTGTTTTCTTCTTCTGGCAGTCCATCCCATTCCCATGCAGTGTCCTGGCTCCAGGGGAAATTCCCCCATTCTTGCCCCCAGGCTGATCACAAATTGGTCCAGGTTCCCCCTGGAAAACCGTAGTGGGCTTTACTGTTTCTTAGGGTCTAACTCAAATATCTACATGGGACTGGCGGGCTCAAAATGTTCTCCAGTCTTGGAAGGTGTCTCCACCCCCAGGTCCCTGATTGCCTGCTTCCAAAGAGCAGATCAATGAGACATGCAGATCCTTGGGGATCTCCTGATATAAATATGGCCATGGCATGTTTACAGTATATAGTGGATTAGCTCCAAAGTTTGTTAAGTTGTGTGATAAAGACTTGCAAAAGGAGTAGGGAGACCCAAGGTTGTAAGAGACACCCTCATGAAGCTCATGGGAACCAATGGAGTCCCCAGTCCTGGATTCTCCTAGGTGTCACTGGGAGCAGCCGCCCCATGGGCTGGCTGAGATCCATCAAGACAAGTCCATGGGAGAGGTTTTGCCCAGATCACTTGATCGATGGGGAGTGATTGCCTGAAAGCATGAGACTTTGTGTCAGGGAAGCAATTTTGGATGAGATGTTTCAAGGAGGGAAAGAAGGTGTTGAAAGGGAGGTATCGAGGGATAGTAGGGAGGAACATATATGGGAAAACAGAGGGGAAATGGGATAAAAGGGGTTGATGGCAATTAAGTGCTTGCTGGTTGGTCCATGTGTCTGTCTGTGCCTGTGCTGGCCAGTGCAGACTCTCCTGTTTCCTCATTAAACTACCTTTCTGGTGCTTTTTCTGGGAAAGGGCTCCCTATTCTCCTTGCTCATGCAAGGGAGGGCCAAGCACCCACCAGGACCATAGGGCCGCACCAGAGAGACATGGGTGCATGAGGATACAACCACAGGCAAGTACAGGCTGGTGAGGAGCCAGGTGTTGAGGTGAACCCTGGAGAGAGACAAGTCACTGCCAGCAGGCAGCTGGGGGCACCCGGTTGTGTGTGGTGTATGTAAGTCTGTCCTGCCCACTGCAGTTCCTCCACTTCCATGCAAAATGAATCACTGACATCCTCGTGAGAATGGGTAGATGCCTCTACAGGCTAATTGCTAAAGCATTTGGGCATGGGGGAGGACTTGTGTCCTGGGTTTCACTCTAACGAGTGTGTAAGTACATGGTATAAATCTTTTATTAAAGAAAAAAACTCCCTATAGCCTACACAGAACTAGTAAACAGAAGCTGGGACATCCCTTGAAACATCTGTCTCCCTTCAAGCAAATATTGAATTCGGACTAAAATGTACAGTATTCAATAAATGTTGATTTAAATAGGAATCAGTGGAAAGGAAATCTTACCTTTAAAATATAAAAAGGAAATTTTAACTTACCCCTGCACTCTCAGGGCTTTTAAAGCAGTGGCCTGATGGCTCGCTCTTGTACCTTGTAAGGAAAGGCACTAACTACCTAACCGCAAAGAGGTTTGACACTGCATCCCAAGCAGCACAAGGTGTGCTCCCACAGCCCAGCGGGTCTGATGTAAGTTTCTTACCTTTCCTTAAGCACCATAGATTTTCTATGAATCCCTTGTTTTAGGACCTAAAGCTTCCTCTGTCTTGAGCCACAGCATCAAAAGAGTGTTTGTGAAACCCACCGAGGGGATCACCCTTTCCATTTGCTTTCAGCTGTGCACAGGCCCAGCCCCCTCTCATGGACAGAGAGAGGCTTTTCCCAGAGAACAATTTACATTGCCATATTATGCTTTTGCTTTGGCTCATCTTTAGGAAACCCTGTTTGTCCCCATTGGCTGCAGAAAGAGCCCCATGTTTGCAGACCCCTGCCAAAGGTATGTGAGGGTCTGTTGCTTACACACCCACAGCCACCAGATACAGCCCGTGTGAGAACCCCTGGCTAGAATGTCAACCTGTCTTTATCATAATCATATAAGATTTTCTTTGCTGTGAGGGGTTTTTGGGGGGTACTGTTTGGGTTTTATACAAGATTACTGTTCTTTTACAGAACTGCCTTTGAGAGTGAAACCCATTATTCCTGGCATTCCTCACTTCAAGGAAATATTAGAGAAAAAAGGAAACTAAATTAGCTCCTCTTGTTTGCACATTGGACTGAAGTTTACTTGGTCCTTTCCTTTTTTAGTCCAGTCCTAAAATTAGCTGAAGGGTACTCACCAGCACATTGAAATATAATATGGAGCATATTGCATATAGTCTATAGCTTATACATATATTTTTTTATTTCTAAAACTGTGAACAGTTTGCACTTTGATGTTAATCTTCTACTTTCACTATTTGAGAACATAAGCTCTTTGCAAACAAAGTAATGAGGTCAATCAGATGGAAGAATCACGGAGCTGCTTTCACTTAGAATTAAGCAAAACTTTATTAGAGTGAGGAAGAATTGATCTATTAAGCCACCCCATGTCTCTTGTCAGTCTGCTGAACTTCCGATGCAAGTAGCATGTTTTATTGCACCACCATCAGCAGAGATTCATAGAATCACAGAATTGTAGGGGTTGAAAGGGACCTTGAGAGATCATTAGGTCCAACCCCCCTGCCAAAGCAGCTCCCTAGGACATTTCACTCAGATAGGCGTCCAGACGGGTCTTGAATATCTCCAGAGAAGGAGACTCCACACCCCCTGGGCAGCCTGTCCCAGGGCTCTGTCACCCTCACTGGGAAAATGTTTTTCTGCATGTTGGTGCGGAACTTCCTGTGCTCCAACTTGCAGCCATTGCCCCTTGTCTTATCTCCACAGACCAAAGATTCCCTGTTTACACAAGCTGGCAAGTAGATCATTCTCTGCAAAGTAGTTTTGCAAGTTACCCCTAATTGTAGGCTCCAGTTTTAAGGTAATAATGCCCATTTTCAAACACTGTTCTTCCAACGAGCCCTTTGCAGTGCTGACCTGTCAGACCACCAAACCTGCATGGCAGCCGGAGGGTGTCCCAGGGTTCTTATAATGTCAAGGGTCTAAAGTGAAGTTTTTCTCCACTGGGCTCTGTTCCCTCTGCCCACTGGCAGAATCCCTCCCCTGTTACTTCTCAAAAACCAACGGCTGCAATCAAAGTGAAGATGAATTTTTGTTCCAGGGACAACAGGTTTAAAAATTTCCAAAACTTTCTGCCAACTTCAGACTCCACCTGATTACACTTTACAGTGAACCTTTATTTAAAGCTTTAGAGGGTATTCTAGGTATGAGGTTTCCTGAGGGAGAAGAAAATGCACTTCTCCATCTATCCTCGCACCTCTGGCCTTCTGAAAGTGAACAAAAAGCTTAGCTGGATTTTCATATTTTGCCTTACTTATAGCTCTTGGAAGCACTTTTTCCCTGTAGTTTTATAAAAATTCAAGCTTTGCATTATTTTGTTACAAAAGTGGGGGAACTGTAAAGCTGAATCAATAGGATTTTAAAAGCTGCTATTTAATTAGTTTCAGCTGATTAGATAGACACTTGATTTTATAGTATTGCAGCCTGATGGGATTAAAGGGTAATAATATCTAGATATATTTTCTGATAACAGTTTTGGCCATGTATGTATTATGGGCACATCTGCAGATGGTGGGCAAGAAAATGAAGCTATGGAAGGATGGCGAATGTACCTACTAAAATGATGGAAGGTGACACACAGCATTTCATCGCCTTATGTAAGAAGTGGTTTGACTGCTCTGCGCTTCTGTCCTCTTTGTACAGCAAGACTTCTAACACAAGAGGTCTTGGTGCAGGCAGTGCAGCGAGGCGAGTCATTAAAAGGGTAATGCTAATGCTCTCTGTATTACAGCCTCGTGATCCATGAAATAGATTCAGCTTCTACTGTTACTCCAATGCAGCTTTTTACAATAAACGTTACTTACAAATGGTGGTGAGATTACCAAATGTATTGTGCTTGAGAAGACTGCCAAGCTCTTCAGATGTGGCTCTGATGTTCAGAGTGAACCAACAGCAGAAGACAAAAGATTTACTTCTGAATAAATGAGAAGGGAAAAAGATTGTTTAGCACATTTTCCCTAATACACAAATTTTAGTTTTGCCTACTTAGTGGTCTTAGGAAAAAAACCACACTGGTGTCCTCTGTGCTGGAGACTTTTCAAATATAATACCTGGTAGCAGCTAGGCAAATCCAAAAATGCAGCCGCTACAATTTAGAAATTAGTGCAGTCCCCAATGAAATAAGAATTAAATTGTTTAATAACAAACTACTATGTGATAGTAGTTTGTTATTAAATAATTTAAATAACTACCTTATGATAGAAACTAAATCACTGTGACAAGAGTGTTATCCAGCATAGCCTTCTTGCATGCCACATAAAATGGAGGCATGGGGACTTGGTCTTTAGTTCCCTTTCAGACACATCACCTTTTTAAACCAGCAGCCTAGTAATTGTGACATTTTGCCAGAGCCTGAGCATGCAGTCCAGTGCTTGCACCTAAAACTCCATTTTTACTTGAGTATGGAGGACCGTGTCATGTTTGGACCTGCTTGAGAAGAAGAGCAATTTTTATAGTCAACCAAATCCCTTTCTAGGTTAAAATGACTCAATTGCAATTCTAATAAATGCTTGATTATGGAGACTGGAAATTTAACACCCATGCTAAGTAGACAAAATTGAGCTAAATGCAGAGAATAAATGCTCTCAGCAATACAGCTAGCTTTTAACACAGAAGCTGTATTCTAGGAAATCCAGATTATTGTTGGCACAGAGTGAATGCCTGGGAGATGGTATTATGCTTAGTATACCTCTACCATGAGGCTATTTGGGAGCATAATATAGGACACTATTCCTGAAAGCAGTTCAAGTTCCTCCCCAGTACATTGCAGAGAAGGGAATTTTTTGTTTATTTGCACTTCTGGGCACAAAATCAGTAATAAACCTGACAAACACGTACTTGCAACTCCAAACTCCAAAGTTGAGCCTGGTATTTCATTCTCAAATCTTCCTTCTGCAATGCCTTCACTCCTCTCACACATTTGAGGTGAGTTTTTTGGACCAAAAAGCCCTTATGGCAGTTACCACAGCTGCCAAAGGCAAGGAAGAAGCTCAGTGCAATTCCATACAGGACTCTCACAACCTGTTGAAGACAGCACTCAAAGGCACCAAGGGGGAAGATCTGCCTTAGCAGGTGGACAGGACAGAGATGCTGCCTTTGTGCCTGGCACGAGGGCCATGGCCACAGAAGTGCCATTGCTAATAGAAAGATGAAAAATGTGTGGGAATGAGAAGACATCTGCAGGAAAAGTAAAGATCGAAGACTTGTAGTGGTTTAGGGTTTTTCTTAATATCACTCTTTTCTTAGCTTTAGAGAGGTGGAAGGGCCAATCAAGATATTAATTCCACAATATTTGTAGAGTTTTTGTTACTTTTGGTCCGTTTTCTGCTTTTTGCTGGTGGAATGTAAGGCAAAGGCAGGGTGTCACAAAAGCGTTTCTGTTGCAAAGTGTTTGCATCCAAGTTCTCTAACTCTTACTATGCAATGACTTAGAAGAATTTTTATGGAGAAGGAAGAATAAGTAGTTTTGAAGATTCCCAGCTAATGTAATAAAGTGGGTTCAAGGTGAGCCACAGCCTTTCCTTGCTCCCTTGCCTGACAGCTCTTTCACATATCCCCAGCCAAGTTTTGAGCAGTGCAGATTTATTATGCATGCTATGAGGAGAAGAAAGCTACAGATACTGGAAGGCTACAGAGTAAAGGAGCATATCCTGAGAAATGGCAAGGAGCAGAAAGGGGAAAGGAGAAGGATCCCCAGTCTTACTACCTTCAAGATCCCCCACAGATTTTCAGCCAAAGCAAAAGAATGAAAATTAGTGAGAAAGAAAGAGAGAATGGCAGGGAAGGAAAGAATCCTGCACTAATACCAAACAACAAAATCCAAACACCCCAAACAAAAATAAAAAATAAAACCACCCCACCAAAACGTTACAACTACTCTTCTCTGAAAAATTTAATATTATGACATTTGATGGTGTAACTACCTGTGATTTGAATCTGTCTTTGACCCGATTCAAATGAAACATTATCACTACTCTGCTCCATCTTGTTGCATAAGCAGCATTGGTGGGAAAAGATGTGGACAATGCACCACTTGAACAAAAATATTCCTAGGCCAAAACATCCTTGGTATCTTGGGTATTGTACCCTTTCAGATGTCCCTTTGTTAGGTTCCTACATCTGCCCTGTGAAATCACCAGAAATATCAGTCTGCTCCAGGCAAAAACTCTTGCAGCATTTATCTTTCCCTGTAATGAGAACATCATTGAACAAGCTGGCATGCAAAGAGGTGTTTGAACAGCAATACCTTGCTGTTCTTCCAACTAAATGCTTCCCACCACCACTCTGAAACTGTTAGTTCAGTTATCTAGCTGAGTTGATAGATAAACTGTCTTTCCACCTAGCCTCCCATCAAATGCTTAATGAGCCTGAACAAAATACCAGTGGGCACAGGCACCCCACTGGTTGTCCGTGGAAGTCAGTGGAAGGAAAGACTCAGATTGCTCACACTGTAAATAGTAGATTGCTGGGTCACCTCAGCATCGTGAGACACTAAAACATGAGATGTCAGCCATATTACACTGATGCCTGTTAACTCCCCTCTTTGATTGATCAAGGCTTACTTAATGACCATAAATACATCTAGCTGACATATTTATAGCTTGGGCTCTCAAGTCATGTGTCACAATGATAGTCCCAGAAGACCTCTGGAGCACTGTTTGCTATTATTCTAGAAACCCTACCACTGCCTGTGATTAAATGGCAACATGCCTGTTTGACCACCTGATATCATCCGGCACTGACAGCTGATTTGTTGGAGTCAGACAGCAATGTCAACTTGGTTTTTTGGGGTTTTATTTTTCACTGATAGAGTGTCTTATTTGCCTGACCTGGAAACAAAGGGAGAAAGACTAAATCCAAGAAGATACACTTTCTCATCAAGTATACCTGTAGTCACCTCTGGTTGTTTCAGCACCAGATAGCTGTGCACACACTGCAGGGAGACATGAGCACTCACTGAGAACTCACTGAGTAGATTTGAGATCCACAGCTGCAGATATGTTTACATCTTAGATCTACAGCTGCACGACCTCTTAAGCAGGGTAGGTAACCATCTTGGGATCACATCCTTTTGAAATGCCCTTCCAACACATATCCATCAGGGCTATGGCTACAAAGCGTGGCAAGAATGAATGTTAGCTCATACTTGGGTGCCCACATCCAACACAGTAGACAGTCCTAGTGGAAATAACCAGATAGGGATGAATTTCCATAGAATTTAAGCAGAAAGTGGCTAAACCCAGTGAAAATCATATCCAGACAAGAGTATGCTGAGAAGAGGGTTAATAACTAAGGAGGTAGTTCATCTGATATGTCAATAAGCACTGCAGCACTTAAACACTTATGCCACATGATTTAAAAATAACAAGTATATCGTTAATGTTAAAATATAAGTGCAATGACCCACTGCTTAAAATCTGGTGAACATTTCAGGGTCTGCAGTGCTGGTGTTCAAGACCCCTGTCTGTTTTATAGAGGTGATGGCTGGACAGGAGCTTCCAGAGCTTGCAGGTAGCAAAGTGCCTGAAAGCACGATGCAACAACTGCCCTCCCACCCACATCATCCACCCTCTGGGTTGTCTGTAGAGAGCACCACGGTTCAGGACATACTTACATTCAACCTAATCATCAGTAGCAACAATATTACTTTTGTCATGTCCTTGAGAAGTAATACAATAAACTGCAAACAAACAAAGCAACCCCCCCATACCCCTTTAAGAAAATGTAATTTGGACATGAATAAATCATTCCTGAAAGGCAGAAGCAATATTACTGTTGAATTAGTGCTGGATGTTCTTTTGTTAAATTGTATACAATCAAAGCAAGGTGCCAAATTGCCAACTAACTGTCTGGAGGTCGATTTTGAAATTCACGGATGAGCTAATGCATTTGTGGCAGTGATCATAAAGGGAGGAGTTCACCTTGCATTAGCCTTGACTCATAACTATAAATCTACAATGTTACCAGAAATAGATGTCCTATTTCTTGTCATTGATCTGCAAGCCATAATTTAAACATTTGCATGTTCTAATGTTGAGCCTTCCAATTGCCCGAAACATCTCTCTCCAGGGAATGCTCACTACAAAGACAGACAGTAAAAATAAAGGCATAAAAACTGGGAACCTTTGGCATCCTGAAGTTTGTCAAAAGTCTCATAAGTCAGTGAGAATCAAAACTGAACGATAGAAGGATATTGGTAAGGGTCAAATGAGGACATGGCAGAAGTAAAACAAGAGTATGATAGATTATGGTGCTGGTGGACAAAAAAATAATTATAAATAAAAAAAAATTTCATGACTGTTAAGCAAAAAAGCTGAAGAAATTGCTATAAAATTAACTGATGTATTGCCTTATTTTTCAACAATTTTGCTATAGAGTTATTCACTAATAGAAAAATCAGAAGTTTGTTCCAGTTGAAGCAATGCTACGCGTTTCCCTGAAACTGATATTTTAAAAACAATATATATGGGAATCGAATGAGTCACCAGTTATGAAAAGATGCATTCATTCAGGTGAAGTACGTGGCAAATCTAAAGGAAGCGATTTCAAGGCTGTAGTATGACTGAACAGCCATCAATTGTAGGGTAGATGGGAGAGTGCATAGATTAATTTCCAGGCATGTTTGCAACACTTGTAAGTACATATGCAGACTCCTTGCCTGCTTCTTGTGAAGTGCTCTCTTTCCTAAAGTGTGGAAATCGCTGTCAGATCGCTAATTAAACCAGTGTAGTATGTCCAAACATCACAGCAAAAGGTCCAAATACCAATGTAATTCGTTAGCTGTTTTGAATTCTGTCATTCTATTAATTTTTAGTGTAACTATTTCAGACACCATTTCAGAGAGGTGATTCAACATGAAGCGTGAGAAATCCTGCAAACAGTTTATTGCAGTATTTTAGTGAGTTTTTAATCTTGGGTTTCATATCAATTTGGATATCTACTGCTCCTTATGATTTTATTTTTTTCCCTAATCTGCTGTAGAAGTGTGCTAAGCAGGCCAGGGCTGCTCTGCCTTTAACTGAGGCCAATAAACAGATAATGGGAGAATTTTTGAAAGCATTGTGAAGTTTAATACGATTTTGTGGTCTTTCATGATGAGCCCAATTACAAACATCAGTGCTGCTGGTCTAACACCTATCTGACTTCATTGCTTCAGTTTGCTATTTTTCAGCAGTGGCAAATCATAAAACTAAACTCTTTGCCTTCTTGTTGAGATATACCTGCAGCCTAACACTTTGACCTGTCAGCTTTGAATTGCATGTAACTTTTAATACAGTTACTTATTAATGGCTTCTGTTTGCTACTTCTTTCATACAGTTCTTCACACATAAAAATGAAGAAATGTCCATGTATGCAATAGTATACCAATTGGCTCAATGGCCCTAGTCTACATTTAATTTCCTTGCATCCTCTCTTTTAATTCCTTGCATCCTAAATGCATATGTAAATTCACTGCGTTTAAAATCTCTGCTACAGTGAGTAATAATTACACTTTTTTTTTTTCTTTTTTATTGGAGGAAGGAATAGTTCAGAGTGTCTGCTCTTACCTCTGAGGTAAATGTGCTCCTGGGAGTGCTCCCTTGGCGGTGGTCTTGCGGAATCCTGCAGACTGGGGGATCTGCAGGAGCATACTCCTCTCCTTTCTTGCCACCACCTAATGAAAACTCAAGCTCAAAGAACCTGGAAAGTTTTGAGAACTCAGATCTTATCTGCATGTCCTGGGGTCAGCAAGCCCTACCTAGGCCCAGGATGCACTCCCAGGCCCCATATCTCTGGCAGAGTCAGCAGAAGCATTCCTCAGAGGTGAAGGTACTTGGTTCATTTTGGGAAAAGGCAAAGCTCATGCTGACATAGCCTCAAACATCACTGCTGGCCATGTTTGCAAAAAGCACATGATGTTTTCATGTAGTTTGGCAGCACCTGTGTTCTAACAAAGGTCTCTGCATGGCCTTAATAGAATCAGAGGGGTTTTGTCCTTTCATGTTCGCTAATTATTTAACAGAAAAAGGAAAATTTCTGACCATGTCTGTTAGCAAGTGAGAAAAGAATATTTCTTTGATTGTTACTTTCTATAAATAAAATGTAATTAGTTATGAAATTCATGTTCCACTTCAGAAACAAAAAGCTCCTTCCTTAAAGGCTACTCAGTGCCTCATATTTAATGTTCAATACATTGCTTATTTAAACAAAGACAGAACACACCCTACTTCCAAGGATTTAGCTAAGCTTTGCCAACTTTGATTTTCCTTTTGAAAACCACAGTGTCTCATAATTCCATTGTGACCAATTAGGATGATATCTTTCAGCCTGACTTTCCCATTCAATAAACAAACCTGATATTTAAGTGTTCCCAGACCTTAACACACTCTGTAACAGCCATGGCTAGCAGCAGTTAGCATTCAAAAGTACAAAGCTACCAAAATGAACTGGCTTTTGGACAAATAATACAGAAGCAAAGTTTTAGTTTTCATCCCTGAATAGTAGGTTTCTAACTACAACCATTACTCTCAAGGGTGATATAAGCACTGCCTTACCTGTGACAATTAAATCCCATTCTATAAAGGGAATACAAAAAATAGAAGCAGGCTCAGTTCTGAAAACACACAGTGCAGCTGCGTTAAAAGCAGCAATAGGACTCCCAAGGCACTTACTTTTATACAGTTGTCAGCAAGACACAGGTATGCTACTACATGTCTATCCATGAAGGTTCCTGAAGTGATAGGAAGGTTTGGGGATGATGTTACGTCTAGGATAAAGTATCACATAGCTGTTCCTACTAACATTTAACACTCGCTACCAGCAACAAATGCTGACACAGGAAGCCAAACATAAAATCCGGGTTAAGAGCAACACTGATTTCAAAGGACCCCTGGCAACAAATATTTAACAGGAATCCAGGCAGGGCAAATCATTACCTGGATGATTACTGAGCATTTTATCTCAGACAAAAGCACCTCAGCTAGGTGCATGCCTTACACATGTTTATGTCAACTTGACAGCAGCTGTTGCAAGTGAAAAATCGACAGCAAATGCTAATCTTTCTCCTTCAGGCACCAGTCATGTTGTTGCAGGGAGTTGTTTCCTCCTAAGGAGCTTTGAAAAAGAGTTTTCAGGAGATGCCTCAAGTTAGCAGTTCCCCTTTCTCTGCAAACTCCTATCTGGAAAGGGAGGCATCACTCAGATCATTTTGGTGTGATAAGCTTTCCCTCAAATCCTGTATCTCGTGTTGCTGTCAGTGACTCTCTAGCTCAGAGCACACAGGTATGCACAGATCAGAGACCAGGGAAGACCAACATTACACTGTGCCTTTTGCTACACATCCTGGTTTTGGCTGAGATAAATTTTCTTTCTAATAGCAGGCATATAATGCTGTGTTTTGGATTTAGGATGAAAATAATGTTGGTAACACACTGATGTTTTAGTTGTTGCTGAGCAGTTGCTGTGTCTACCCTCAGTCAAGGACTTTTCAACTTCTCACACCCTGCCAGGTGCACAAGAGGCTGGGAGAGCAGAGCCAGGACAGCTGGCCCAGGCTGGCCAGAGGGATGTTCCCTAACACACATCATACTCCAGATGTAATTGGGGAAGCTACTGGGAGGCAGGATTGCTGCTCGGAAACACACTGGGCATTGGATTGTTTCTTTCACATGTGGTGAGAAATTGTTTTGGTGAATCACTTGGGGCTTTTTTATTATTATTACTACTGTCTTCCCTTGCTATCTTTTTAAACTGTCTTTATCTCAACCCATGATTTTTTTTTCCATTCTTCTCCCCATCCCTCTGCTGGTGGAGGGGTGAGCAGGTGACTGCATGGTACTTGGTTACTGGCTGGGGTTAAACCACGACACTGCAGCTGATGGCTGAACTTGGCAAGTGCTGGAGCAAAAACAACTGGCCTAAAACTGGAGCTTGTAGTCAACTGCTAAGGGACCTGCAAGAAATTGTTCCAAAAGCGTTATGCTGCAGCTGATGAGTGCTCCAGTCTTATGGTTGTGTTTTTCTTCTATATCCTCTAGCAAAAATGGATGACATAGCACTGTTTATTTCCAGGGTAGATTTACCAGACAGACAGGGAAAAAAATGGTCAAAATAATCACACCAGTGGTTCATCTCATCACTCCTGGCTGCCCACAGAAGGCTGTACTTCATGTGAGGATGTTAATCATACTTTTCCTCTCCTTTCGACACATTGATTTTAGGTGAGAGAAAAAACTAATCTAAAAGATTTTTTTTTCTACTTGGCAATAAATTCTCACTGTTTTTACTGTTATACCATTGGTCTCCTTCATAGTTTATGATAGGACTTGATTTACAGTATTCATAATGTCACTAAATAGACCTGTAGCTCTGACCTATAAATATCAAGGTATGTGGCTTCTTCATTTATAAACAGAGTTGATGAGAGCAAATTGGATAAAGTGCTGCAGGAGGTGTGAACTGAAGGGCTATCAGTCTGCCTTCCTAATCTAATCTTAGTATTTATAACCCTCACAGAGAGAAGTCCCCTCCCTTCATGATATCTGGATTACAAAGCTGCTAAAATGTTAGCATTACCCCTGAACAGTTATATTGTTCCTTATTTACTATAAGAGGTGGTGGAGAGGTATGAAGAATGTAAGAGATGACCAATGTCAATAAATTTTCCATTAATTTGAATGGGGAGGAGAAAGTCAGATATAAAAAGTTATTTTCTATAACTTATTTAAAACTGTCCAGAAAGAGAAAAGCTCTTCTTTCTAGTTAAAATTTATTTATGTTGTAGCGTATGTTCCTACCAGAAGCATGAGGAACATCTCTATTTCCCAGAGAATGATGACTGCATTCCTCATTTTTAGAAGTAACTGCATACTACAGTGGTGACCACCCTTGCCTGGTTTCAGTAAGGGCTCCAAAATATTTAAGAAATAAATGAACACGAGAAAATTATCCTACATGAACTGCCTTAGAAAAAAACTTTTCAATTATTTACTGCTCTGCTCTGAACTGCAGTTATCCAGGTATTCTAGCACATAGTTCACAACAGTTCCCAAAAAATGCATAGAGATCAATTTATTGTCATGACTATCATTTGGAAGTCCCTAAACCAAGTATTTTCTCTTCTCATTCTTTGTGTCTCTAATTTAACAAAGACACTGAAAAATCATATAACATTCAGAGGTAAGTTACGCTAAAAAGGACACTATGAGGCAACTCAATCACCTGCTGTAAATGCCCATGCTGGAACATAAAACACCAATGGAAAAGACTGTAAGATACCAAGAGAAAATGACTTGTTGCAGCTCATGGAATTCAAATAGATGTGATTATAAAGGTGAAGCACAGTTACTACAAAATTTGCCAAAGGATATAGATATATTACCAGCCTTTTGAAGGTATTTTCTATTTCCAGAATGAGTTCTCAGACTCTGTGTGGCATCTGTGAGATTCTGTTGGCAGAGCAATGAAGGGTGTCAGGTTTGGTGTCCTGTAACTGTCCTCATCTACAGTCCCATTTTAATCCATTGGTCTTCATTTTTTCCTGGCTTTACTTGATTGGTAGAACTGTAAGCAGTGAAAATAACTACATTTTCAAGTCTGAAGAAGTAACACTTCTGGATATTCATTTTTGCAGAGAATATCATTCTATCAGTGTCCATTCCACTCCAAGATTTATGAGATTTAATAGGGAAGATGATTTATAAGGAGAGCTATTCCCACAGTGAAGCCAATTTGTCCTAAATGCTCACCAGAGTCAGGAATGATTATGAGAAACAGCAGAAGATGATGTATTTTAGACTTCTTCGAAGTCATAAGCAAAAGATAGGCAGGTGGTGTATGACCACAAGAAAAAAAACCACCATGGATATGCACGTAAGCCACTGGACGGTAGCTAACAGGAATATAGGATAGGAATAAAATAGCCCTGTAATAGTTGAGTAAGTGCCATGCAAGGGAAGAAGCTGGTGGGAGGGAGGTGAGTAGAGAAGGGGAAGGAGCAGCAGCAGGTGAGACAGGATCATACCCAGTGCGCTGCTGGGGTGGTGTTGCAGATGATGCAAGGAAATATCCTTCTGTCTTGCCCTTTTTACAGAAACCACCTTCCAGGTGACTGGTACAGATGCTAAATACCGGCTGGAGCCTCAGTGTCTCTGAAAGTGCAAAGCCACGAGTCCTAAAATTCAGTGGCTGAAGCTGCTGTCAGAAAAATACTGTTGCTTAAGTTTGCAGTCTTTGAAATAAGTAGTATTGCAGCCTCCTTAAAACCATCCTTGTACAAAATAGGTCTTAATTGTTCTCTGCTCACTGGATTTTATGACGGACTCCTCTGACAGCCCTTGCACTAGACTGCATCAGCTTCCCCCTGTTTTTAAAAACATTGCCTGCTGGGAGGGCATGTGAAAACCAAGCACATTCAGTGAAGGGTCTCTAGCAACCTCAGAACAACAGATTTTCTCTGCTTTAGCTCACATTACACAATCTTCTTTATCTCATTTCTATTTGTATCAGGGATACACCATCCTGAAGAGTGACCTACTTTCCCTGCAATATTTGCCTTGCTTTTAATTATAGCAATTATAGTGCCCTGATCACTGGCACAGTCCCAGAATGTTGACTCTTTTTCTTAATGTTATTGTTATATAGATTACACAGACTCTTTGCCAGCATGTTGCCCTCTAATTATCCAGCTGAAGATGTTGCCTGTGCCACAGACAAGCAGGAGAGCTTTGTGTGGGATCTTTGAAGATTTCTCAGGAGGCTGCTGTGAAAGTAATCGCTGTGCACAGACTCCTTCAGGGGACAGGTAGGGCTGTATGTTGCTCCTCAACACCCTCTTCCTTCTTAATATTGTTCTTCCCTCGTTTTTGGTGCAGCCTTTTTAGCAAAGTGTGAAAGACAGATAGAGCAGCCTGGAAACCATCAAATGGTGGCCACATCTGTCAGCCTATGTACCAGAACATTTTTTTAATTGTCTTTAGATAGATGCATTAGGAAGTTTTTTCTTCATTAAGTTATTTTATGTCTTCTTATTTGCTAGCTTATTAACTTTTTCCTGTCTTTATTCTGTCTTTATTAACTCATTTAACCTGAGAACTAATCTAGGCTAATTATATTATTATCCAACAACAGAACAATTCACATGAGGTTTAAGAGGTTAGGAGGGTGAACCAAATTAAGCACAATAAGCATGGTATGTAACACCAGAGAAGAAAGGAGCATAAATTTAAGAAGAAAGCTTCACAAATTGACCCAATATTTCCTGATTTCAGAGCACCAAATATTTGGCCTTAGAAAAACAGTAGTGAAGATTGTTTTTTCCAAAAACATACTAAAGAGGGAAAATATTTTTGTACCACAAAAATCACCAGCATGATTGCATGGCTTGATTAACAGGAAACTGTTTCACGAACTTCCCACTGGTAGAAAATGTCATTGTTACTGCATCAGAACCCTCTTCCTTTCCCGGGCTCAATCTTTGCACCTGCTCTATCCTCATTCCTTATTAAAGGAGCTCAATTAAACAACGAACTTTTTGCTGAGGGCTGGATGAGATCTACGTTGTGTCCTGGTCTGGACAATCAGAGAGTCACTGGCGAGGCCAGCCAGGGAGGGTACAACTGGTCACTGGTTTTACAGGGACCTTTTCTTGTCCTTCTGTGAAGGAGACTTTACACGTGTGTTAAAATCCTTGGTCCCCTGTCTCAACAATCTTACTGAGCAAGAAACAGCTAACTGAGAATGTTTTACTAATCCCAAATGTAATTGAAACCTGTAGTAAATGTATTATTTGAGCTAGATCAGAACCACTGGTACATACACTGGCCAGTAATTTCATTCCCCAGTTCATCCCTCTGTGAACTGATCTGTTGCTCATGCTGCAGAAATGTTAATTTGCTTATGGGAATTCTCTTTTGAAATGAGCTGGTGTGTTCCCATTAATAAAAATAAATTAAAAAAAAAAACCCTGGGTTTGCTTCTGAGGGGAGTCCAGCCCAGGGACTACTCTCAGTGGGCAGTGTGGAGGCGTCAGTCCTAGGCTTGGGCTCCTCTGCCCAACCTACTTCAATGCTGTCATAACAATTTTCACATCTCCAAATGCCCACCTGCCCTCATGCCATGCCCCAGGACGTACATTGCGTACCCAGTATTTCATGCTATAAAAATATCATCTTGGTGAGCTGAAACATCCTGCATAATTTCAGAAATTTGTATCCATCTCCATTAAACTGCACATTAAAACAATAGTGTGCCTGATGGCTAAAAGGATACCCCACAGAGCCCAGGACAGTCCCCAGGCTATGTGCTTTACAATGTGGTCCCCACTGCTCTTCTCTGGAGGGTGCTCCAAGGCGCTCTGCTCTGAGTCACACTACACCACTTGGCTAGGAGCTGAAGATGGTTTCCAAGAGCAAATGAATTTTGTAGTGTGGTTGCAGTAAAGAAGAAGTTCCAGCTGTAACCCTGCCCCTGTGCCAGCTCTAATTCTTATGCTAGATGTGCAGGCCCTGTCTGTATAATGCTATTCTTGTTCTAGCAGCCCCTGGGACAGATCTCAGGTGCACCAACATATCTTGCTTGGGGAAGGTGAGTGGCCTAAAACTGCCAGGTCATGTAGAGCTTGGTACCTCCCGACCTTGAGGTCCTTCCTTAAGGGATGTCCATGGCCACTTGCATCCCCTTCAAAAGGAGATGACGGGGCAGTTGTGGTTGGTATGAGCTGTCCCACCAAACCATCTGTTTTATGACTTGCCAGGCTTCTGCCCTCTCTCCCTTCCTTTCATCATAATTTGCTTTTATCACTATAAATGCATGCACATTTACCTACGTGTATATGCCAGGCAACATGTTCCTACTCATCACTGCACTGGCAGAGCCAGTCCCTTGGTTTTTAAGTAGCGATGTTATATAATGAACATTCAAATCCCAGGAACACATCAGGAGGCTCCTGACAGTTGTAATTATATTCCACAAGGCATGAAGTTCTCATTGTGCTCCGCTCCTGGTTGTTTTTTGGGTTTTTTTTTAAGCTGGAAAGGCAATTTTTTTGGTTGATTTCATCCATTTAAAAGCCGAGGAGGTATATTCCTTTGGGGTGTTGTGAAAGGTTGACTGCTAATGCAGACATAAACAGGGTGTGGGGATTAACCAGGGGACTGAGAGGACATGGCTTTCTGTAAATATAGCAGAACAAACATTGATTTTAAACAACGCTTTTCTTCACAAGGTGCTTAGGTAGTGTACGTACAAAACGGGGATAAAGTCTGTTTCTATCACAGCTTTCTTGCCAGAAGGGAAAACAGAGCCTTTACAGACACAGACCCCACTGTTACCTCTACACATTAACTAACTGTAAAAATGCAGTAATGGTAGTCAGCATAGCAGAGTCTATTGCCACTGTTGAATGTTAAAATGTGTCAGAAATCTAAATTATTAGATCTTCATCTATACTCACAGATTTGGTCTGGTTTAAGTAGTGTGTGTGTGTATGCATGTATCATCTTTCAATTTAATGGTGATTTCCCTTTCCTTACTTAACCTGTTTATGAGTTATTTAAGCACCACTGAAGTAAATAATTCTCAAGACAGTGTAAATGTCTTGCTTCAGTTTCATTAATCCAGTCTAAATTTAGCCCTTATTTGAAATACTACAGTGCTTTTTTTGGACAAGCCATATATATTTGAATGAGATAGGCAAATCTCTCCTTTATTTATGGATATGATTTCACTTGCTACTAAAATAAAGCTGGGTTAGACTACATTGGTAGCTAGACATACTTGACAATGTTATTTAAGATCAGGACATATCTAAGAGATAGGAAAAGTCTGAACTATGGCTCTGACCCTTTCATTTCAGGGACACTCTTTTTTTGTGGAAGATCATGTTATTTGTGCCTCTTCATGAGGAACTGCACTACTCAGAGTCCCTGCTCCTCAGCTGCTTTACCCTTGTGGGCTCAGGGCTTGAACACACCTAAGCTCTCATCACAGGAAGCCAAAGTAGCTTATTTCAAAACAGTACATTATTTATTCTAAAGCAAGGTGACCAACAGTGTTGATTTCGTATTTCCTTGCAATTCAGGGAATACTGCTCCACTCAAATCCAAGTTCCCTAACCCCAGCTAGGGAGATGGAGAAAACCCCTGGGGCCATATATTTCTCAACGTGGACTTCCAGAGGACAAACTTTTGCCTCTTTAGAAGACTGACTGACAGAGTCCCTTGGGAGGTGTCCTGGTTTTGGCTAGGATAGAATCAGTTTTCATTCTAGCAGTTGGTGCAATGGTGTTAGGGAGTTAATATGCGAGTGGTACAGATAACACCCTGATGTTTTTAGTTATTGCCAAGCAGCCAAGGACTTTTCAGTTGTCCATACTGCCCTGCTCGCAAGGAGGTGAAGATGGGGCGTGCCCAAGAAGCTGGGAGGGGACACAGTCAGGACAGGTGACCCAAAGTGGCCAAAGAGGGTATTCCATACCAATTACATCATGCTCAGCATAAAGGGTGCCTGTGGGGGAATGAGCACATGGCTCCAAGATGCGTAGTTTTTAGGGGCGGTCCAGCTTCAGGATGGTTCTAAGCTGTACAAATGAGTTGTGTGGTTCAGTGAGAAACTGAATTGCGTATCACCAGTTTCATACACATTTGCTATAAAAGTCTTGTTATTGCTATTTCTCTCTCTTTTCTGTCCTACTAAACTGTCCTTATCCCAACCCATAAGATTTGCCTTTGGGTTTTTTCCTTCTCCCCTTCCCTCCAGAGCACGCAGCTGCATGGTGCTCAGCTCCTGGCTGGAGGCAGAACCATGACAGGAGGCAGTCCTGAGGGGCAAAGGAGACCAGGAAGGCTGGACATGTTTCAAGACAGAAATAGTAAAGCCACAGGAGCAGGCTGTTCCCCATGTGCCAAAACACGGGTGGAGAAGACGACCAGCCTGACTGAACAGAGAGCTTTAGCTGGAACTCAGGAAAAAAAGGAGAGTTTATGACCTTTGGAAGAAGGGGTGGGAAGCTCAGGAGGACTACAAGGATGTCTTGAAGTTATTCAAGGAGAAAAATAGAAGGGCCAAAGCCCAGCTAGAACTTAATGTGGTTACTGCCATAAAAGGCAATAAAAAATGTTTCTATAAATACATTAGTAATAAAAGGAAAGCTAAGGAGAATCTCTGTACTATTTTTGGGTGCAGGGGTGAAAAAAGTGACAAAGGATAAGGAAAAGGCTAATGTACTTAATTCCTTCTTTGCCTCAGTCTTTAGTAGTAAAACCAGTTGCTCTTCAGGTACACAACCCCCAAGCTGGAAAACAGGGATGGGGAGTAGAATGAAGCCCCCATAATACAAGGGAAAATGGTTAGTGACCACTACACCACTTAGACATACACAAGTCTATGGAGCCAGATGGAATCCACCCAAGTGTACCGAGGAAGCTGGTGGAAATGCTCACCAAGCCACTTTCCATCATTTATCAGCAGTCCTGGATAACTGTGGAGGCCCTAGTTGACTGGATGTTGGCAAATGTTGTCACCCATCTACAAGAAGGGCCAGTAGGAGGATCTGGAGAACTACAGGCCTGCCAGTCTGATCTCAGTTCAGGGGTGGTTATGGAGCAGATCATCCTGAGTGCCATCACATGGCATGTGCAGGACAACAAGCTGACCAGGCCCAGTCAGCATGGATTTATGAAAGGCAGGTCCTGCTTGACTAACCTGATCCTCTCCTATGATGAGGTGACTTGATTAGAGTACAAGGGAAAGACAATTGGTGTTGTCTACATGGATTTTAGTGAAGCCTTTGACAGCACTTCCCACAACTTTCTCCTGAAGAAACTTGCTGCTTATGGCTTGGAGGAGCATATGCCTCAGTGGGTAAAAAACTGGCTGGCTGGCTGGGCTGAAAGAGTTGTGGCGAATGGAGTTACATCCAGGTGTCAGCTGGTCACAAGTGGTGTTCCTCAGGGCTCAGGGCTGGTGACAGTTCTCTTTAATACCTTTGTCAAAGATCTGGATGAGGAGATTGAGTGCACTTTCAGTAAATTTAGAGATGATGCCAAGTTGGGCAGGAGAATTGATCTTCTTGAGGGTAGGAAGGCTTTGCAAAGGTATCTGGACAAGCTGGATCAATGGTCCTGCACTTGGGTCAAAAAAATCCCACGTTTGGGGAAGAGTGGCTGGAAAGTTGCCTGGCCTAAGAGTGACCTGGGGGAGCTGGTCGACAGCCAGCTGAATATGAGCCAGCAGTGTGGCCAGAAGTGTGCCCAAAGAAGGGCAACAAAGGTGGGAAAGGGTCCAGAGCACAAGTCAAAATATGAGTGGCTGAGGGAACTGGGTTTTTTTAGCCTGGAGAAAAGGAGGCTGAGGGGAGACCTTATTTCTCTGTACAACAGCCTTAAAGGAGGTTGTGGCCAGGTGAAAGTCAGTCACAATTTGCAAGCGATAGGGCAAGAGGAAATGGCCTTAAGCTGCACCAGAGGAGGTTTAGATTGGATATAAAGAAAAAACAATCTTCTCTGAAAGGGTTGTCAGTCATTGGAACAGGCTTCCCAGGGGAGTGATTGAGTCATCATCCCTAGAAGTATTCAAAAGAAGTGTAGATGTGGTGCCTAGGCACATGGTTTAGAGGTGAACTTGGCAGTGCTAGCTTTATGTTTGGACTCGATGATCTTAAAGGTCCTTTCCAAATGAAATTATTTCATGACTCTACGAGTCTATGATTTATGTGCATTTTGTTCTGGAGGAAATCTGGGGAGTAGAGATGAGCTCCTGAATGACTGTATGGAGACATATATATAATCATTGCATTTGAGAAATGGACTTGAAGATTTTTCAGTTTCAGTCAAATAGTTTTCAGATTCTAAGGTTAATTGAGAACACATTTCTCTAATGGTGCTCTCTAAAAAGCAGTCTTTAGGTAAAATATGCTATTTTTGTCTGAATGGGTCTTCTGTCATCCTAGTCTGCCAATAACCAACACCTTCTACAAAAAAGATACCAGAAAAAGCAGTATCAGCAGACACACTGCATACTGCAATAAGCTCTGCGGCATCCATGTTCCTTGATGATCCCAAACTGTGGTCTTCCCATCTTGACCTCAGACCTGCCTAATCACCATGAATTGTTTGGCAACCTGACCTTTATTACTGTTACCAGACCTGCTTTGCTACCCCTGCTTGTGACCAAGGCCATGGTCCAGCTTCTGTCCCCCCTTCCCCTGAGGAGCATCTGTCCTTGCTGCTCCCTGACCTTGAACACTTGATGTCTGCCTGCTCTACTTTCTGTTGTGAAACACTTTAGCACTAAGGTACTCAGTTTCCATACCCATTCTTAAAGAAAAATATCAAACAGAAAGAGTCTAGAAAGGAATTATAAAATGATCATAGCTCAAGAGAACCACACTGAAATTGGAAGAAATAGAGTTGTTTTGCCTAAGGATAAGAAGAGTCAGAGGATCAGGCTAAGTATATTTAAAGGACTGTGTAAGTAGGAGAGTATTTGTGTATACGTGTGATGGATAGGGTAAGAACTAAGAGACATTAGCAGCAGTAAGAAAAATACAATTTAGATTTGCTAAAAAGCTATTTAATGATAATGAGAGAAACAGAGTAGAAAAAGTGGCCTGAGGAGACAGTAGAGTTTCCACTTCTATAGCTTAGACAAATACTTATCAGAAACAACATACACATATTTGGTCCTGCCTTGGGATGGGGATGGATTATGTTATCCTCCAAGGTGCATCCTAGGATGCAAAAACCCTCAGTTCCATCACTGAGGACTACTATTCTGAATCTGGGTCATTTCTCGCAGTCCACAGGTCAATGCTGCTCTTCTGCAACATCCCACCCCTCAACAGGCTGTCTTTTCCCTCGTTCTGCTACTCAATGTTTGCTCCTTACTGAAACCCTGACATTCTGAAGACCACTTGTGCACAACTGATATTTTTCTCTTTCATTTACACCTGATGTGAATTTATTGGGCTATATTACTCTGTCCTCCTTAAGACAGGAAAAGCAAGGTGAAAATATCCATGAGGGGAAGACTATGGGATAGATGAGTGGACAGTGAGGTGGGTTGAGAATTGGCTGTTGGACCGAGCCCAGAGGGTCGTGATTCGTGGAGCGGAATCTGACTGGAGGCCTGTGACCAGCAGTGTTCCCCAGGGCTCGGTGTTGGGTCCAGTCCTGTTTAACATCTTCATTTACGACCTTGATGAGGGAATAGCATCGACCCTCAGCAAGTGCCGATGATACAAAGCTGGGAGGAGTGGCTGACACGCAGGAACACTGCGCTGCCATCCAGCGAGACCTGGACAGGCTGGAGAGCTGGGCAGGGAGAAACCAGATGAGGTTCAACAAAAGCAAGTGTAAAGTCTTGCACCTGGGAAGGAACAACTGTTTGTATCAGTACAGGCTGGGGGATGACCTGCTGGAGAAGAGCTCAGTGGAGAAGGACCTGGGGGTCCTGGTTGTTGACAGGTTGGCCATGAGCCAGCAGTGTGCCTCGGTGGCTAAGAGAGCCAATGGGATCCTGGGGTGCATCCGGAGGAGTGTGGCCAGCAGGTCAAAGGAGGTGATCCTTCCCTTCTACTCTGCCCTGGTCAGGCCCCACCTGGAGTATTGTGTCCAGTTCTGGGCGACTTGGTATAAAAAGGACAGGGATCTCCTGGAAAGAGTCCAGCAGAGGGCTACAAAGATGATTAAGGGCCTGGAACATCTCCTCTATGAGGACAGGCTGAGTGAGCTGGGACTGTTCAGCCTTGAGAAGAGAAGACTAAAGGGGGACCTAATTAATGTTTATAATTATCTTAAGCATGGGATGCAGGGGGAATCAGCCAGCCCCTTTTCAGTGGTCTGTGGAGACAGGACAAGCGGCAATGGCCTCAAGTTGGAGCACAGGAAGTTCCGCACCAACATGGGGAAGAACTTTTTCCCAGTGAGGGTGACAGAGCCCTGGGACAGGCTGTCCAGGGGGTGTGGAGTCTCCTTCTCTGGAGATATTCAAGACCCGTCTGGACGCCTTTCTGAGTGAAATGTCCTAGGGAGCTGCTTTGGCAGGGGGGTTGGACCCGATGATCTCTCGAGGTCCCTTCCAACCCCTACAATTCTATGATTCTATGATTCTATGATTCTACTGAACAATCTCACAAGAATCACACTGTCCCTGAAAAGTAACGTGCTAGATGAAATAGAACTGTGAACTTCTGTATTTCTGCAGGCACAATCCCCACGTCTCCCATTTTCTGACAGCTTCGTATACAGTAGTAGCTGCATCTATCACAATATTTTCAGCGCATACTGTGATGTGTGACAAACTGCTTAATAGTATATACAAGCTGTTATGGCTGTCAGTGACTGAGACATAATCCTGGTTGTCTTATGGCCTCTTTTAGCTGACTGTCTTGGTGGAAGCAGCTCTAGAAAAGGCAAAAATCCTCGTTGGTGAGCAGCCGTCTGCCAGGAAGGCAGATGTTGTTCTTCACTGCCACACTCCAGCACAACACTTAATGAAGGATGTGAGCAGATTTATCTGTAGCAATGTTTAACTGGTTAGTCCTGCTATTTAGAGTCTGATCTTTGAGTTTTTGCTCAAAGGAAGCAAAGACTTCAAGAATAGTCTCTGTTGGACAAGGAAGAACCTTTAGTTTGAACAGCTGAAGATCTAAATTTGCTCCACTTTAAGGAGGATTTACCATGGAGAAGCAATTCACAGAACGTAGAGATCCAGAGAGCTGTAATTCAAAACAAGCGAAAATGTACAGGCAAAAACCTACTTCTCACAAATGCAGCAAGACAAGCAGTACATTCAGTGGGTTTTCTGCATAAAAAGAAACTTTCCAATGATTACTTGTCCAGTTAAAAATCGTTTTCGGCACATATTGGCAGTAACGTTTATTTTCCATGCTCTACCACTAAGGACTATTCCCCAAATGGAAACATTAACAAAAGTGATAAATTCTTTGCCTTATCTCTGGTTTAGAAATCTGAAGAAACCCAAGTAAAGTGTATTGGAAGACTCACGTCTGCTGAAGTTGAAGAATGAGCACTCCTTCCTTTTTTCTTTCATCTCTCCGAAAACACAAGTCAGACCTACTCTCATTTAGCATCTTTTAATTTAAGTAGGAGAGTTTTTACAAAGTCTATTACAAAGTAAATGTTCTGTCTTCTACAATTAGCAGAGAGCACTGGCCAGCTGCCCAAGTAACTAATCAACATGAAACTTTTATCAAGACACACTGCAAGTGATATGATCAACCCTATGCCAGATTCTGTCACTACTTTTAGGGTGATAAAATGACACTTCAGCCACAAATCAGTTTCTTGATGTTAAGCTTTGTCTTGTTTGAGAAGATGGTAACTAACATCAGATTATATTTTGAGATTCCAGCAAGAAAATGCTTTGCAAATGTTAATGTCCTCACAGAAGTAAGCACTGTGCGGTTACCTTCACTTATTGCTACCCTCTCCTTCAGATGAGCAAAGAAGAGTTCTAGTTTAATTGCACAGCAACATAGCCCAAAATAGACACAGATAGTGACATCTGCACCAGAATTGCTCAGCTAGTCTGAAAATTTCCAACAAGTGCATAGTACTGTAAGTGGTTCCCTGCTTGGTTGTGGGATGCTAGACCACTTTTGACTGAAGAAAATTTCAAGTGCTTAATAACATCTAATTCAACTCCTTTGCTTGATTTTCTATTTCCTTAGCAATCCGGACTACTCGGGATCTTTTATCACCTTCTGCAGGAGCATTCAGCTCCTTGATTTTCTTTCCATTTAGGAAAAAAAGGAAGGCATACTCTTTGTCTATTTTTTTGGTGTGGAGAACCCTCAGCCACATGAATTTTTTTATCACCCCCTGGAGACTGGAGTAGCGGTAAGCTCAGCGCTAGCCAGGTGCCCGCAGGAAGCAGCCTGGCTGTGACCTTTTCTAGACCACAGTTTTCTTTTTTTTTCTTTGTGTTTTACTCAAGAAATAAGTTTTCTAACAGATGCTTCTTCTTGGCTTCTTCTTTGGTATGATGGGCCTTCTGAGAAGGGGAATTCATGAATGCCATTGGATGCATCCTGTAAGGTTCCCAGACAAGCTGTAAGTACGTAGTCCAAAAGTGCACAGTTACACAGTCTCTAGAGGAGGGTGCTCCCTTTTACTTTGGGTGTCTTCTCAGTTCCCCATCTGCTGAAAAGAAATTGTTGTTGTGTCTGACAGGCACACTGAGGACTTAGGAGTATGGGTAGTCTGGTTATTTGTTGTCTCCTTGGATTTATGACAAGCTTTGAAGTTATTACATATAGCTTATTGCTATTTTCTCCCCAAAAGAAGTTGTTAGAATTTTTTAGCAGGCAATAGTCTATATCAGAGCATGCCAGCACACCTGTGCTGATAGTCAGGCAAAAAAACATTTGAAGACAAATACCTGAACACTTAATTCGCCTCTGGAAATCTCCCTGTAGCACTCTGCACTCAGATCCTGCTCCTTCTCCAGGCCACAGCTCTACTCCCTGATGAGAAATCATGTTTTGTTTGAGTAGCAGACTTTTTCCTCAAGGTGCGCCGAAGTCACTGACTTACACTTCAGTAGCTGGTGACAGCAGCGTGCCCAGTGGCTCCCGAGGATTGCAGCTGTTTGTACTCTTCACTGCTCAAACTTGGATGTGCCTGCGGGACCTCAAGAAAAAATGTTCATCTGAATATCTGAGGCTGTGTTGTACAATATGTTGCCTAATTTCAACACTGCGGTGCGCTGGCTTCCCTAGGAGGCTTTCTTAATGTAATTTTATTGCTTGATGTACTCCAGTGGCTGCAACACAGCGTAGCTCACTGGGAACGTGGCAAAGCAAAGCTACTTGAAACCAAGCACTGCTCCTCATTGGCAGGGAGAGGAAGGGCCAAGCAAACGCAGAGCGTGCAGGTGATACGACAGGATGGGTCCCGCAGTCTCTTCTCTTTCAAAGGCATTGGGAAACACTGCCCACCAGGCTGCAAATGCTGCCTAGTCCGCCCAGATGCCAAGCAGTTGGTGGCCAGAGGCTGTCTACACCATTTGTTTACCCAGAGTGGGGTCAGAATCCAGCACCTTCCATGCACCAGCTGAAGGGGGCAGCTGGTCAAGCATGATTTCCTGATTTTCAGGGGGCTTAGGGAAGAGAAAGGAGGTGGGGGAGTGGCTGCATTCAGAGTGATGGTGTTTGTCTTCCCAAGTAATCACTATGTGTGATGGAGCCCTACTCTCCCCAGGAAGGCTGAACACCTGGCTGGCCATGGGAAGAGATGAATGAATTCCTTGTTTAGCTTTTGCTTGACTTATCAAAACTGCCTTTATCTCAATCCACAAATTTTTCTTACTTTTACCCTCTGACACCCCATCATGCTGGGGAGGAGTAAGTGAGCAGCTGCATAGTACTTAGCTGCTGGATGAGGTTAAACCATGACAGAGACTCTCAAAGAAATGAGGATCTTTTCTTTTTGAGGAGACCAGCAGTGTCATAATGGCATCATCCTGAATGTTTTCATCTGAACAGGCATTAAAAAAAAAAAGAAGAAAGAAAGAAAAAGGTAGATGGGGTTATTCTATAATGCTGCTGCTGGTTACAACCATGTTTTGAATCAATGTATCACTGCAGGATATTGCCTCCATAATATATTGCATCAATACATCAACAAAGCACTGTAACTCTGATACTGCACTGTGCCATAAATCATCCTCCCATCACCAGCTGTAGAATTTATTGATTAGCAAGACGGATATCTGGGAGGAGAAACATTCAAGTCTCTGTATGTTTTCACCTACTGTTTAAGGAATGTGCAGAAAACAAACATCTAATTTCCTTTTAGAGGAACATGTGCCGTGTCTGGGAGAGGAGCAGCCTCAGGTCTTACTTCCTCCATCCCCATCGTGCTGCCATCTCTGCAGAGGAGCATTTCCCATCCCCATGGCAACAGGAGGAGGAAAACAATTTGGCTCTCCACATAGGACCCTCTAGATAAATCTGCCCAGAGGTTTTGGCTTCCCACAACCCGGGCAACAGCTCCAGGGCTCCCCTTGTGACTGGAGTTGCCCTGGAACAACAGAACCAGCTCCTCCTGCAGCAGAGTTTTCCTTCCCATCACTATGTTTTTTCTCCTGAAAATGACTAAAAGTAGTAATAAGCGTTTTGGTGGCACATTTGAAGGAGAACTCATCCCTCCTCCCACTGCAGCAGCTACAGATGGAGAGGGCAGGGTGGAGGGAGCCTGGTTCCTAGGAGGGGCACAGGCAAAATCTGTGCCTAGACAGCTGGGCTCACTACAAGGAAGCTCCTTGAGGTAGCAGCCGCTGGCTGAATCAGTGCTGCAGGAGTGGATTGCAAAACTTCTTTATACCTTTTCCCCTTCTTTTCTCCCCTCACTTCCAGGCACAGAATCTCACTGCCACTCTTTCTACCACTTCCCTTCCACCTTCCAGAAGTCCCACTGCAGGACATAAAGCAGCTATTCTTTTTCTTATGAGGCAATCAGGATACCTGCCTACACACTCTTCTGCCAGTCCACCTAACAATATCTTCTTTCTGGATATTTCACCCTTTATTTTCTGATACGGGACCTGGAGGAGGATAATGTTTTCCATCAGGTCTGAAGGAAATAATACAAAACTCTATATCTTGGATGGTACTCTCTAACTGTGTCTCAGAATAAATTAAATTAAATAAACATGACCATTGAAATCCTGACTGTTAAGAAATGATGGACCCAATGGTCAGTCTTTGATATATAGATATACATATATATGGAATGATAAAATCAGTTCTGTGGGAGAAAAAGCAGAGGCACTTTGTGGTGCAGAAAGAATCAGGGTCATGCAGATTTCAGACTACTGCTACACTACAGGGAGATGGACATTCCTGGTGGAGATGCTGGGCTCAGATATTGCAACATTGTCCTTTAGGACTTCTTAAACATACAAGTAAATATAAAAGTTAAAATACCATGAATCACTAATTACTACCTGGTAATCAGCATGCTATTCAGAGATTCTCTTAACTTTACCAATGACTACAGATAATTTTAATACAGAGTACTCCCTCTCTGGACTGCCATGCCTTCACTTCTCTTCACAGAAAGACTGTGCTTTCTCTTTCAAGAAGAGAGGATGTTTGCCAGCTATCAGGTGGATGACTTCCTCACCCTGAGATACCTGGGGTCAAACAGCTTGTGACTAAAATCTTTCAGAAACATGAGTTCTGAGTGAAGAAGAGTCAGTCATGATCCCTCCAAAACTTCATTGTCCTCTAGGTGATGTGAGGTCTTAAATTTGTTTTTCAGAAGACTGGGAGAGCGTTGGAGTAAGGTATCATTTCACATTAGTAAATCAGCCATTAGGTGAATTAAGAAAATTAATAAGAGGCTACTAGTGGGGAATAAAAAGAGACTTAAGGGCAAATGATACCAAATATTTATACTGAAGTAGCTTCATATGCAGGAAACACTTTACTGGAAATGAAAACACAATCAGAACAAATCTAGAGAGTCAATGAATAAAATATGAATAAATATAGTCTAAAGTCAACAAAGTAACAATCAAATTCCAAATAAGTTTTTGATTACTATGCCATTGGTACCTTACAAACAGCAAAATTAATTTAATTATTAGATTGAATTTTTTCACTGAAATAAAGTATCATTTATTAATTTTCAAAATAATTTCTGCTTATGTATTTATTTTCAAAAGTATCAATCTCAGGCTTTTCTGTGGTTTGACATTTTTAATATTTAATGTTCATAATATTTTAATTGACCAAAATTTACAAGCAAAGACATAACTTAATAAGATAGACAGATTTCCAGTTATTTTAATAACAACTAATATTCTTTTTATTTTTGGCAGCAAAATATTTGGTCCTATTATGTCCTCTTGAAATTTAAATCTAATTTGATATGGTACAAATGTAATATATTTCATGGTTTGCTTTTATGTATTTTAACAATTTCGATGATTAACTTTGCTAAAAGACCACAGTATGCTTCCTTATGGAACATACCTTTTTACTCCCTGTTGAATATGATTTCTGTATCACAATACGTGTTCTCAGCAAGGAAGAGGAAGTTACATCAGCTCCTGTCATCACATTGCTTTGTTCTTACTCAACCATTTTCATTCCAGAGACACAAAATCCATCAGCAGGTGTAACTGGGCATCCTCGGAGGGTCTCACTAATTATCTGCCTCCATTTCCTATTTGTGTGTTTTCTCAGACCACAAAGAACAGTAAATAAGCATAGCACATCTCTCATCCTCAAACCTACAGCCTGGTCTGTGTGTTTGACCCAACCTGTGAAGCAACCAGTCAGCTAAACCTGGTCTTTGTTGGCAGCACCCCTCAGGCAACAGCGAGGGCTTTTAAAAAGACTCCTACCTTTTCTTAATCTTCACAGACGCTTCCAAAGGATATGGATGCAGCACTGTAGTATGCTGGTCACACCAAAGTTAGTTTTAGCTCATGAGTTATGACCACCTCCCAATTCCCCTCCAGATACATATGTGCAATGTAAAACACACTTTTAGGTTCATTCAGTTTGTGCCTGATGAATTTCTTGGAGAATGGGGTCATGAATTTTTAACAGCTCTGCAAAGATAAAAAGATGTATTCTTTTTACTCTTTCCTACACAATCTGACGAATGAAGTTGTTCCTGTGCTCCCAACAAAGGGATCTTCACCAGCTCAGATGCTTGCTCTGCACGCCAAGGCAGTATTTTATGCTGCTGTCGCCGTCACTTCTTCCCATCATAGAGAGGACAGATGAAAGGTTGACATCTGCTCTCCATTCCAGTCCCATTGTTCCTTTTTGTTTGCCAGAGGAGATGGGAATACTGTGACTTTTCTGACTCCTCCAGACTACCCAGATTCCTTGTTGCCTTCAGAGCAAAGTTCCTTGAAAAACAAAACTTCACCTAAACTACTGTTGCTGAGGGGTTACAGGCCGCTGTTTTGCCTAAATCCAGTCTTGCTCATCTTTCTCTCTCTGCTCTCTTGAGCTATACCTGCAGCTCCCCACTAATGCCTCAGATGGTCAATACGCTACCTCAGATTCTATGAGAATTTTTGCAGTTGAGTGTGAAGGCAGGAGGAGCACATAGGAGTTGATTCTGTTGCTTTATGTACACTCTGGGTTTTGTTTAATTTCACCCCATTTCGGAGTTCCATGGGTTAAAAATAAGCTAAGCTGTTCTACAAATCTGAAACCAACTTTAGTGTAGTCAAAGCCAGTGCTAGCTACCTGTGAGATTTAACTCCTTCTTCAATCTACCTCTTAGGCCAGAACAAATAAAAAAGCCCCTATAAGTGTTTTTCTGACTGTAATCACTTCTGATTTTTCTTTTAATTAAAGGTGCAGTTTTATGTATTTTCTTCACAGCAACTTAATCTTAGCAGGGCTTACATTTTACCTTCGCAATTCTTCAGTACAGAAAGTACTGTCACTGTTTAAGAGCTAAAATTGATAATCCCATAGCAGCCCCCAGCCATTATAATTTTCACTGGAATGTAGTTTTAATTTTTGTTGCATTCTAAGATACAAGATATTCCTCTGAATATGTGTGCCTTGTCTCAAGGAAAAAAACACTCAAAGATGTGGGTTGATGTATTAACAAGACGTTTCTGGTGCCCCACCCCCGAGCGCTGGTCACATTCACATTCCCACCTGAGCTGCTGTGATTTTCTCAGCCATTTTTTGCCAGCTGAGCTTGGTGTGAAGACCACGGTATGATGGGAGGAGAGGTGTGCAGGCTACTTCACCATGACTGCACTGGGGAACTGCAGGAGCTGAGGAGCTGGGACATGCTGGTTTCTGCAGCTCCTCCAATGGGGCAGTAATTTCTGGAAAAGAGCATGGATGGCAGCTTCACCCATGAACACACAGAGCTTGGCCACAGACATGATAGACTTCCGAGGGGTGCTCAAACCCTGGCTTCTGAGAATAAGCAAGACAGTGCTTGAGGTGTACTGAGAATTTACTCGAGTTAACTTTCCTTTTATCTCAACAACGTTTCACTATGACCTCCAGGGAATAATGTAAGTAGAGCAATTCAAAAACATAACAACATTATGGGTAATGCTGCAAATTATAGTTTGTGGCAACCTAGGGTCTGATTAGCAAGTGCATAATCTTTAGCACAGGAGAAATTCCAGTAAAAGACAAACTGTATGCTCAAGTATCCTGCTGAATTTGAGTTCTGATGACTATTTTTTTTCCTGTTGATAGGTATGTATCCTGAAATATGCTGATTGTACTCACTGCAGGACACCGACACAGAGCCTAATCCGTCCTCATAAAAGGTTCATGTCCTTTTCCTAATCATCAATATGTATCAGAGCCACAACAGTCATTTTATCTGAAAACTTATCTTATCAAATAACTTCCACATTTCTGTATCTGTGATAAAAACTCCCAGTAGAACTCCCAGTAGAACTTAAAGTTGGTTCTCCAGGTGTAAGCATGGAGCTGCTCTCATTTACTCCCACTAACCTACAGATTGGTGTTAGTGAGGTACACACACACCTGTTGTACCAATTATTTGCAATCATCCAGAGCAATTAATATGTTAATATCTCATTACAGTCAGTGGACAACATATTAGTACAGCTTAAACACAACAAACATTTATGTGAGCTGAATATTTGAGCTATGTACTTGTCCATAATGGGAAGATTCAGTTGGCTTAAATTTTGGTGCCCTATTAGGTATATCCAGCTACTGCATTGAAAACTGTCAGACCTCCCAGCAGTCCTAAAGGTCTTTGAAACCCCAAAATATTTCATATGTCAGCAGGTGACACATTTAGGTGAAGAAGTCCCACGCCACTGATTTGGGCACCATCAGCTGTGCTGGAAGCTTTGGCACATACTGACACCCACATGCAAACACCTGAACTTCGATGGCTGTAATCTGGAAGAGAAGTGCATCCCATTTTAATATGTGTAATATACGTTGCATAATTAAAACTTGAGCTCACCGTTATTTCGCTGCTGCCTTTAGCCTCCCAGTATTTCTTTCCTTTGCTTGCTTCTTAAGCAGTGCCACCCATAGCTCTGCAGGAGGATGCAAGGCAGGTCTCTCCTCCCAAAGACATGACTGCTGGTAGGCTAATTTGTTAGGGAGGGGATGGTGGAGTAAATCAAGCAAATCCACCCCAGTGGTTTGTAAACTCAGGGGGCTGGTTGAGATAGGTTTATAGATCTCGAATTTCAGCCCAGCACAGGCCAGAGAGGAGATCATCAGAAAGCATTATATGTGTTATACCTCCTGGGAAGGATGTTGAAAGAAACAAGTAAAGGAACTCACAGAAACTTTTTTCCCCCACAAGCCTGTTTCAGAATCTAGAATGCTTCAGATGTTAAAAATGTGGTTTCCTTCTTGTCACTGTGATAACATTAGCTTTAGGTTGATTCCTGCTGCTGTGTGACAGCTGGTGCAGACATCAGTTGGAATGCACAGAGCATAAGTTTGTCATATAAGTTTAAGCTAACCAAGCTCGCTTCTCGCTGTAAAATCTAACCCAGCCCTCTCCTGTGTGATATCTGGCTGCTGGAATGTTAAGCAACTACAGAAACATCTTGGCTAATTGCATCTATCAATAAAAATGGATTCCACACAAAAAGGCATCAATTAAAAGTATGAAACTACAAGAAAGCAGTCACTTTTAATGCATCATTTATCACAACAACCTGGTGTTCTTTTCTTCCACAATTTTTAGAACTCCTGTTGCCATAACAACAGGATGCAGCCTTTACACAATGTGGGCCAAATCCTGCCCTTAGTGACACAGATGTAAATTCAGAATAACTTCGATGAAATGCCTAGAAAAACAGTGGTGCAAATACAGCGTAGCAGAGGCAGAATGAGACCCACTATCTCCTTTGTGTAATCATTTTCTTCTTCTTTCCCTTGTCAGGGAGACAAGATGCTTTTCTACTCTGAGTAAGCTTATAATATAGTGGAATAATCAGACATAATGACAGGTTAAACCACAAAGGAGTGTTACATCCTAAATACCATATTAACTTAAATTTTAAATTTGTATATTAAGAATTATTTAGAATACCCAAGGAAAGAGCAAGTCTGAGATAGGAATATATTCTCTCTATTCAGAGGCTATGTCTAAATCATATAATATCATGAATATCTTGCCTAATAAGAAAACGTAACAAAGCATATATTCAAAATTTTGGGGCTAAACAGAAGATTACCTCTCATAGAAAGAAATGCACAGGAGGGTCCATGCTCTCATTACCTAGACTAGGGACCCATTCAGAGAAACCCCATTTATCTACATGGGACATTTCAAAGGCATCACTGGAAGAAAGTAAGAGAGTTTGGGAAATAAAGAGCTTCCCTCTGGTTGAGGTGGGGGTGGTCCAGGAGCGTCTCAAAGGGATTAATGCACACAAATCCATGGGCCCGGATGGGATGCATCCATGTGTGCTGAGGGAGCTGGCAGAAGTGATTGCTGAGCCGCTCTCTATCGTCTTCAACAGGTCTTGGAGAACAGGAGAAGTGCCTGAAGACTGGAGGATAGCCAATGTCACTCCAGTCTTTAAAAAGGGCAAGAAGGAGGATCCCAGCAACTATAGGCCAGTCAGCCTCACCTCTGTCCCTGGAAAGGTGATGGAACAGCTTGTTCTGGATGCCATCTCCAAGCAATTGAAAGAGAAGAAGGTCATGAGGAGCAGTCAGCATGGATTCACCAAGAGGAAATCGTGCTCGACCAATCTCATAGCCTTTTATGATCTCACCACCAGCTGGGTGGATGTCACCTACCTTGACTTCAGCAAGGCTTTTGATACTGTCTCCCATGACATCCTGATAGCAAAGCTGAGAGAACATGGGATAGATGAGTGGACAGTGAGGTGGGTTGAGAATTGGCTGTTGGGCTGAGCTCAGAGGGTTGTGATCAGTGGAGCAGAGTCTGGCTGGAGACCTGTAACTAAAGGTGTTACCCAGGGCTTAGTGTTGCATTCAGTCCTGTTTAATATCTTCATTGACAACCTTGATGAGTGAATAGCATCCACCCTCAGCAAGTACGCCGATGATACAAAGCTGGGAGGAGTGGCTGACAGGCAGGAACACTGCGCTGCCATCCAGCGAGACCTGGACAGGCTGGAAAGCTGGGCAGGGAGAAACCAGATGAGGTTCAACAAAAGCAAGTGTAAAGTCTTGCACCTGGGAAGGAACAACCGTTTCTATCAGTACAGGCTGGGGGGTGACCTGCTGGAGAAGAGCTCAGTGGAGAAGGACCTGGGGGTCCTGGTTGATGACAGGTTGGCCATGAGCCAGCAGTGTGCCCTGGTGGCTAAGAGAGCCAATGGGATCCTGGGGTGCATCCGGAGGAGTGTGGCCAGCAGGTCAAAGGAGGTGATCCTTCCCTTCTACTCTGCCCTGGTCAGGCCCCACCTGGAGTATTGTGTCTAGTTCTGGGCTCCCTGGTATAAAAAGGACAGGGATCTCCTGGAAAGAGTCCAGCAGAGGGCTACAAAGATGATTAAGGGCCTGGAGCATCTCCCCTGTGAGGAAAGGCTGAGTGAGTTGGGACTGTTCAGCCTAGAGAAAAGAAAACTAAGGGGGGACCTTATTAATGTTTGTAAATATCTTAAGTATGGGATACATGGGGAAATGACCAGCCCCTTTTCAGCGGTCTGTGGAGACAGGACAAGGGGCAATGGCTGCAAGTTGGAGCACAGGAAGTTCCACATCAACATGCAGAAGAACTTTTTCACAGTGAGGGTGACAGAGCCCTGGGACAGGCTGCCCAGGGGGTGGTGGAGTCTCCTCTGGAGATATTCAAGACCGGTCTGGACGCCTCCCTGTGCAATAGGAGCTAGGGAGCCTGCTTTGCCAGGGGGGTTGGACCCAATGATCTCTTGAAGGCCCTTCCGATCCTGTGAATCTGTGATTCTATGATCATCACAAAGTGTTCTCAGACTTGCCGCTCTTCCCAAGGAAACCTCAGAGTCTATGTATGGATCGCTATGCCCAATGAAAGCAGAGTCCAGGAGGAAGGTGTGGATCTAGTCTGGATGGTTCCATAGAAGCTGTTTTCAGACTGACAACAAATAACATTTGAATGAATTTAATAGCTATCAGAAACCCAGTTGAACAAGTGCTTTGGAACTTGGTAAAGCTAAATCTGGTGGAATCATACTGTAATAATAGTTGTATCCTCCATTCCTATTAGAAAACTGAATGAATCAACCAGGCAAAATCCGTTCATAGGCTGGAGAGGGAGATACACAGAAATTAAAAGGCAAGGAATCCTTTACATGTAGTTTGCACACCTAACCAGCCTGCAAAATACTATGCAGTAGAGATATATTTTTCCCTGTTAAATTCAAAAAATAGGGAGCTGTCATCCTTGACAATAGTTCTTTACAATTTAAGGCTTTCTCTGGGTGAAAGGATAACCAAAGATCTACAAAATCTAGCAATGAGAAGGCAGGTGACTTGCTACAGTCAGAGCAATCTTAGAATAATTTCATTTTATAAATTAATTTTGCAAGTAAACTTAATAGCAGGCATTACTAAGCTCAGGTGTGACTGAAGGTTGATGCATCAACACTGCACTGAGGCAGTATAAAAGCCTCAGAATAACATATTAGCAAGCTTTGTTACCCAATGAAAATGCAAGATTACAAACTTTAAAAAAAGCAGCAATTACTTTGTCTATCTGCCCAAAGATAAGATCATCTGTAACTACATCATTCCAAATAGATTTTTATTCAGCTTTCATCTAAAGACCTTCAGCAAAAGAGGCTTCGCAATTTCCAGCCACTCAATTTTGATGGGCCGTTATCTTTATCATTACAAGGCTCTATGGTGCATTTGAGGGTGTGATTCCTGCATGAGTAGGTACTTCTACATTATCTTTACTGCAAGCTCAGGCATTAAGAGCAGTGAAGCCCACAGCAACACAGGCTGCATTGGCCAGGCTTTGACCGGATGTCCATCACTAGCAACAGAAGCCCATTACAGTTTTACTGGTATTCATTAAAACCAACTGATCTGTTGTGAGTATTTTGCTACCACCACCTCTCCTCCAGCAGAGGCTTGGATTTATTTTCTTTGAGGTCAGGATGTTTCACCTGCGACCTGTTTGTTGTGGCAAACAGCACACACCATGGTTTCCAAGCAGTTCAAATTTCTTCAAGGTTGATTCAGAATTAACTTGCAGGTGACTGACCAGTGCTGTACTGGGCAGTATGTGTACTAGTAGGAAGCAGGCAAACTAATAAGATTAAATAGTTCTTTCATGTTTCAGGGCAGAATCATTGCTGTGAGTCTGTGCAATGAATATCACTGTCTTGTACCACAAGAAGGAAAATGGACAATATCGGAAAAGGTGAGCCAAGCGATAGGACAACTGGAACAGGGAGAGGCTTAGATTGGATATTAGGAAAAATGTCTTCACTGAAAGGGTTGTCAAGCACTGGAACAGCCTGCCCAGGGAAGTGGTTGAGTCACCATCCCTGAGTGTATTTAAAGGTTGCATAGTTGTGGTGCTTAGGGCCATGGTTTAGTGGTGGACTTGGCAGTTAATGGTTGGGCTCAATAATCTCAAGGGTTTTTTCCAACCAAACTATTCTATGATCCTGTGATTCTACAAAACAAACACCCAGTTGAAATTCCTAGCTTATAGGGTTTTGACATTTGTATTTCTCTACGTACTCAACAGGGACAGGGGGAGGGAATCACTTCTGCACAGCAACGCTGACCTCACAAGCCTTAAACCATCACCTGGAGGTTTTTCCTACCCCACCTCTGCCCCCCAGCCTTTCATCTAGGGAAGGGGTAACAAACCATCTCAGTTTCAGTGGGTTATATTCTGGGAGCAGAGTCAAACCAGCATCACTGACCAAGAGCTCTGATTCTATTGCAGTGAAAGTTCTTTCAGAGGAAGGAAATAGGAAATGCACCAGAGTTCTTCAAATGAAGTAGAAAGGCATCGCAGAGACTGTGCGGCATGAGGGTGATTCACCCTTGATCAAACTACCAAAGGCTTTTTAGTCCAAAAGCCTCAGAGGCACTGATCCTCTAATGCTCGCCAAGTATAACACTTAGTGCAGTGGCACTATTCTTCGTTGATCATTAGGCACTGCTGCAATAAATGTGATGAAGGGAATCTTTATTTTATAACGCTTTTAAACCAAACCAGAAGCCAAATAGGAGTCATTACATTCTGTACAACAGCAGTGAGCAAAAAGATGTGGTCTATGGACTAAAAGAAATCATCAGTTTGGAAAAGAAAATAATAAAGTATCATAGAAAAGATGTCTGGAAGGGATTTCAAGAGATCTAGTCTGCCTTCCTTTCCCAAGCCAGGATCTGCTTCTTCTTTTGAAAAATGTTCTTTCCTGAAAAATGTTTATCTAACACCTACTCTGAAAGACTGCTGCTAATAAAGATTCCACAGCCTCTGGAGACAAGCATTTCCCAATTCACCTTGAAATTCCCCTGCAGCAATTTAAAACAGTTCCTTCTAGCCCTAAGGTCTACACACATTTCCTATTTTTTATTCTCCGTCTTTTGAACCCAGCTCCCTATTTCAAGGAACACTAATCTGAGTAAGTCAGTAACATACTAATTTATACTCTTCACAGCCCTACTGAAATCAGTTGCTTCCAACAGTGCAAAACTCAGCATGTAATTAAACCCGTAAGATTCCATCTTAATACTGAAATAAAGGTATAATTTCATACAGACTTGTTCTTTATGCTCATCTTGATATCTGTTATGTAATTCTGTTACAATTTGTCCACGTTTTATAATGTCAAATGACTTACCACCTTCTACCTCTGAAATGTAAGCCTTCCATAATTTTCTATTACAACAGAATTTCCCTTCCATATTTATCTTTTTTTTTAAAAAACTTTTTTTTAATACAAAATTACTTTCAGCTCAACTTCTTTATGTGGCCATCTGCATAATTACTGTGACTCTTATTGAACCAGCAGCTTGCAGATTATTAACTAGATTCTGTTCCTCCTGGTATCGTTGGGAGTTCTGCCACTGACTTCAATGGAATAGGACTAGACTTCCCAAAAGAGCCATATTATTGGATAACTCAAAGCTCTAGTGAGAATTGACATTGGTATATTGACAACAACTTGTTTATTTTTTTCCCCCTTTAATTTAGAATCTCTTTATTGGCTTAACCAGCCACTTTATTTTGTGTGATGATTCTGTATCTCTGAATGCAATTTTCTCTGATTAAATAGGAAATGTTTCCTTCTTCAATTGACATACAACAAGAACAGCAAGCAGCTTTTGAGCAAAAGGACAAATTCCAACATGCATGCTGCAAAAAGCACCTCTTCATGTGCCAGGAATCACTGCATGGAGGGAAGAGCGAGGAAGAGGGAATTCAGGCTGGGAACTGGGAGTTCAAGAAGAATTAACCCTGACTAATTCTCTTTCAAGCGGCTCAGGCAGGAACAAAAAGGATTCAAAAGGCTGCACCTACGCTCCTCATGTTAGGCAGATGCTGGCTTCACAGGGGTGTACTCCTGCAGCCTGTGGGATTCAGTGTGACACTGCTGGTTTGTACCAGCTGGGGATGGACAAGTGAAGGCTGGCGAACAGAAGACATTCGCTACCTGAGATGAAGTTCAGGTCCTTCACAGGTGAGGCAGCAGGTACGACCTCCCACTTACAGTTCACAGGGGTAACCCTTGACTCAGTTCCCACCTGCCTTGAGTTGACTGGCTGATACACTTGTTGAATTACTCAGATTTGTGACCTCTGCCCTCACCACAATGTATCTGCAGCTTCCTGAGGAGGGAGATGCTTTGGCTCTTTTTAGAGAGAAGATCCAGGCTGGCCCCACAGGAACAGGCTGTGGGTGTCTGGATGAGATTGAATGGCAGGAGCTGATGTTCAATTTGTCTTTTGAAAACCAGAGAAATTTATTTTCTTTGGACTGGGCTCAGCTTGCCCCTGGGGACAGGCATTGAACTGCCTTAACAAGGGAAAACATATTTGTCAGATTTTGTTAGTTTAAAGGCTCTAGGGTCCCTAGTCACATTTTTTTGTTTTGTTTTTTTTTTTTTTAAATGTTACCTTATTTTTAACGTGATTCACACCAGGGAAAAACATGCTCTAGAGCAATGCCAGATCAAGTCTGCATTGCTATCAGCCAGCCTCATACTGGCCAAATAGTTTCTAAATTATCCATATGCTACCTACCTTTTTATCCATAATTTACTCTGAATAGATTCAGGAATAATTGCTCCAGTTGTTTCCCAAGCAGTGATCTGGCAAGTGATTCCAAAGAGTTCGTGGTTATCATTTATTCAGATTACAAACAAGGAAGCAATTTAACAATTGCTTGGATTTGGTAATTCTTCAGCCCAGATCACTTGCATTTTTTTGTTCTTCTTTGACATAGATCCATTCTGGTGTTCATGACACAGGAATATAACTCTCCCATCAGTCTTGCAACACATAAAAAACCTGGAATTCTACATCCTCCCTGCTGGAAAGATACTTTGAGTATGCATAAAGCATTACACCACCACCACCTGATCCTTGCTAACTTGGCAGTTTGGAAAGAAATGAGACTGGTGCATATTGAATTCCTCTGCTTCTCAGCTCAGTTACTGGACCATCCACTCACAGGAATCCCTGTTAAAGAAACAGACCATTTTTACTTACAAAATATACTTGTCATGCAACGCAGCAAAGGATTGCTGTGGATTCTGTGTGGTAGAAACCAACAAATTAATGACTTTACAGGGTTCAAAAAAAAACCCAACCCACAAAACTTTAAAAATCAAGGCAATAAAATTACCTTCAAAAATCTTTATGATAGAAGAAAAATATTGTTAGGTGAACTCTATGCTTAATTAAACATAATTTTACAAAGAATTATTTTTATTAGGCTGTCTGATAAAAGGATAAGAAAGCCAGTTAGTTGGGGTTTCCCCCCACACCCCCCAAGATACTGCTGTTGTAAGGCATTGTGTTATTGGTTATGTTAAGCAAGTTGTGACATCCATCAAGATGAATGTGTTTACCATGCATACCTGGTGACATAGTTTGAAGTGGTGTGTTGTAGGTATAAAACCCTGATCAAATTTACCTACAGTAAATCTTGAGGCAGTAATCATATTTCTTTGTTCCTTACTAGAATCAGAGCAGCTGCCTGGAAGCATGCAAGCATTTAATTTTGTCACATAATTCCCTCAATTTCAGGCCATGGTAAGTAACACTTTCAGTACATGTCAGCTGTCAATTCCTGTTAGAGCATCTAGCTATTACATGACTTAAATGTAGCTGCCTGATGATTAATGCTGTATGTTGTGAAATCACCACTCCGAAAATGGCAGAAGTAATTGAATAGTAAGGATTCTGTATGAATTAACTCAACCTGCAAAACGATGTTTCTGAAAGCTTTATCACTGCACTTGCTTTTGCTGGAGAGGAACACAGAGCATGATGTGGAGGCAAGTGCCTTGGAGGAGCAGAGATAAATCTCCTCTGACCAAGCCAAGAGAGACCTCTACAGGTGTTTGGGTTCTTTCAGCCCAAAGACCTTTGGAAGGTGGTTCTTTGAAACTCTTAACCAAAACCTGTGCCCAGTGTTCCGCTGTCAAGTCAGAGGAGGTGAGAGAAGACCTGACCGTGCTCCTGAGGGGAACTGTGCTGACCTCCTCTGTGCCTTGGTACAGAGTCCCCATGATGCTGCTCTGGGGACCTCAGCTACCTCAGCAAGACATCTGCGTGGGAGGACGGATGTGTAAGCAAGGGGCCCCCAGACCAGGGAAACCGTATTTTCCGAACATGTACTGGGCTATTCCTTCCCGGAGCAGGGTGTACTTGGCTCTGTGGCAGAGCTAATTAAAGGCCAGACAAGGTTATAAACAGCCAGCTTCATTACACTCCACTGCAAGGCATATCGGGACTCAAGCTACTTATTATTATAACTGTTTTGGAGTGTGCACTAGGCCCCAGAGACAACAAAAACAGAGGGAAGCACGCATTCCTATGGTTTAGCAGCATATAATTTCTGCTGCTTCTTCTGAGATCGATCCGTTTCCATAGGCAGCAATCCCTACTGACAATACCCTTCGCTGCTTGAAGAGCACAGTAGGGTATAGCCTTGATGCAACTCTTGCGTGTTTTGGAAACTGTGCCATCTTTCTCCGTAACTGATGTCTATTGACGGAACTAAAGGCAGCCTAATGGAAAGCATGAACATTGTTTGCAACTGTACTTTCTGAACCAGTCTTCAAACTGTTCTTCTCTCACAGGTATCAGCAGGACTCACATCACTAAAAAATGCCAGCAAACAAATGAGACATGTAAGAGAAGAGAAAGTGCAAAATGGTATTTCTCTGACAGGAATACTAAAGATGGCAATGGAAAGTAGAGGTTTCTGCTGTCTGGGTGGAAGAATAAAGTCTATAAGAATCTCATCAGCCTCTTTAGATCTATAGATGCCAATATTTTTCCAGAAGTTGTAACTGGGCACAGATTCTACAAAAAGTTGCAGCCAAATTAGGAGGAGCGTTTACTTTTCATAATAACTACTTGTGTGCTGAAAGATCGGTATTCTGAAGTTTCTCATGCACAAACTGGATCGATGTGTTGCTGTTGGACACTTTTCAGTCATTGGGAGTGAAAACATTTATTGATGGAGCCACATACTGGAGACTATTGAAAACTAAATGTTCTGTTGCAGAGAGAAAAGATGAAAAGAGTACTCCAGGGAAAACATAAACTAAGAAAAAAGAAAACAAATAAAACCTGACATATAAAAATTGAAGAATACAAAAAGCAAAGGGTTTTCTTTTTTTCTAAATCTGTTTTTCTCATTGACATCTACACAGGCTCCACGTTGTTGCTATCCCTGTGCACACACTCTGCCCTGGAATCGCTATATGCATTGGTACACTACTGCTGACTGCCTAGGATGTAGCCACGCTGGATTCACAAGACCTCTGCTATAACAACTCTCAGCAGTAGCATTGATGTCTGGCCTTGAGCAAGCTGCCCAATCAATCCTCTGCTCGGTTGCTCAGCTGTAAAATAGAAGGAACAATCCTGCCCTGGGAATGGCTGGGCTCTCTCCTCTCTTGACATCTGAAGCTTTTAGAGAAAGGTATTACAAGCACTTAAAGGTCCTTGTAAAGTTCCCACAAATTTAAATACCAATCAGTAAACAAGGGGGAGAGGGGTGGAAGGAAGTTGCCGTAATATGATGTTTACCTTAATAATATCTCTGGTCATGGTACATAGCCACAGGTATACTATAGTATGTAGTACCATGATCTCACAGGCTGCTTCATTTTTTAATGAGTTTGCCTGAGTAAATCATTCTGCCACACCATCACTAATGACAAAACCAGCTGGAGAAAGCCAGATCTGCTACTGGGTCTAGAAAGAAGTTGGGACTCACACAGGCGGACCCGAATTGCTGACCTCAGGCACAGGCGTCCCCTGGAGCACCTCCCATTACTGCACAAGGAGAGATGCACCACCCTATTGACTATCTGTAATTACATGCCAAATGTCACTGGCAGAGGTGTGACAGAAAGTTATTTTGTATTATTCAGAAAATGCCAGTTTCCAGGCTAGCTGGGCTTCCTGCTTCTTTGTTGTGTCAGGATTTCCTACTTCTCAGGCCTTTTTTTCCAGTGAAAGCATGCACTAAGCTAGTGTCTCTGTGAAGTCTCTAAGTCTGCTGTTACCATACTCATGAAATTTGCATGGCTGTTGCACACCCAGACCCTTCCTGTGTTTTCAGGGCTGGGTAAACAAAATCCAAATAGTTGCTGCAGCACACAGTGCTAGATGCAGATACAGCACATCTCACGGTAACAGTTTACCTGGCTGCTTCCCCTTAAAAAGGGCTGAAATGTCAGTTTTCAGCACATAACTGCTGCTTTGGGTCTGTTAGCCCCACATGAGAGCCACCAGCTGTGCTGTCCCATGGGCGCTGCTTTAGAGGTGACAGGGGACAGACCTATCCTTGTGCTGAAGATAGGTGCTGTGAGGAGACTGCAGAGGAGCTGAGCACCCAGTTCTGTGCCTTTTACAGCACAGCACAGGTGAGGACTGGGTGTCTCTGGAGGAGCTGAGCACCCAGTTCTGTGCCTTTTACAGCACAGCACAGGTGAGGACTGGGTGTCTCTGAGGCTTTTGTTTCCACTACCCTCAGGACAGGCTGCTGGAGGGTTTGAAAGTGCTCCATCATGATAGAGAAAACTATTCTGTGTTCTCATCTACCTGTGCATGATGTCCCTGCAAGCAGCAGGGTGTTTGATCCACTTGCATATTTCATCATGTAGCAACACTTCTCCAAGCCAATGCGGGTATTTCTAATGATATAATTATTCATCATTCAAATAGCTTGGTAATTACTAGTACACTTCTAGAAATTCTGTTGCTTGATATTAATGTTAGGTCCATTCATTCCCTTCCCATTAATTTAAATTAAATGCTTGAATTCATGCAGCATGCCTTTATATTCTTCTACTCCTGATTTGGTTGCTAAAGGTCAGCCTCAAAGCTTTTAGCGTCAATGGTGATCTAAATATAGGTTCCTCCTAAATTTCTAAAATTAGAGTCACATTCACTAAAAACCTACTTAAGTTCTTAATGAAAGAACAGGGATGCCAAAGTTTTGCATGACTTGAGACTTCAACAGCTGCATGAAACTGTAGCCTGTGTGGATGCATGTGCTCCTGGTGCCTACATATCCCAAGAGACCCCACTCCAGCCGACATGTAATGACAATCCATTCTGAGAACTGTTCACAGAATCACAGAATGTCAGGGGTTGGAAAGGACCTTGAAAGATCATCTAGTCCAACGTCCCCCGTCAGAGCATGATCACATAGTTGGGGTAGCACAGGAACATGTCCAGGCAGGGTATGAATGTGTCCAGATAAAGAGACTCCACAACCTCTGGGCAGCCTGTCCCAGTGCTCTGTCACCCTCACAGTGAAGAAGTTTTTCCTTATGTGACTTTTAGTCACTTAACTGATGAGCACCCTGGCTAACAAGACAGGAGTTACCCTGAATCTGTTGCTCTGAATTTATCATCAGTCAGGTAAGAGCTAGCTGACTGATTATTTAAATTAGTTAGACTATAATTTCCAAGTATTTATGCATGTGTCTAAATATTCTCCTTTGGAGGAGTTCAGCAATGACATGAAAGCTATTGTAATCAACCAAGGGAGTCAAGCCACCTTGCAGGGTACCCTGTTCTAGACAGCCATTTCATCCAAAGTCCTGGGCAAACTTATTCAGTAGCCATTGTTTCTATTTCCCATAGGGATTTAATAATAAGATGCATTTATAGATAAAACTTATATGGTTGTATAAGACAAGAACTTGCAAAGCCTATGCTTTTGAAAGGTTTTTAAGTTTAAATGTCTCTAGCTAGTTTTCAGAGAAAACATCGTCTACTGTCACTAAATGATATGTTCAAAATTCAATTAAATATCAGCCTGGCTATACTGGCTTGTCTGAATCACAGTGAAAAGCAGAACTAATGCTCAAGCAGATATTGTACTGTTATGTAGTCAGTCAGAGGTCTGTATTTGTTCAAGCCCACAAACATGGAAGTGTCAGCAACAGTGAGAAGTGTTGTGCATTTACATTCCAACTAAAAATCTACAACTATTTCAACTGCAAAGTAGTTAATCTCTGTTATACTGCCACACAAAGCATATGGGGATGTTGTGCCATCCAAATAACCCATGTTCATATCTGTCATCCATTAGGCTTACTGTCATACACAGAGTCATGACTACAACAAGAAAAATGTTATGCCTTGCACATTTCGTCTCATGAAAAGATTGATCAATCTGTGTGTCTGTCTATCGATTGTTTTATCTATCAGTCATGTTGTAGGGACCCAGTAAACAGAACAAAACAGCCTGATACCTAAAGACAGGTCTCTGCTACTTAGAGGTTACAATAGAAATGTGACTGATAACTGCAGCTGGAAGAAAGTTGGAGAACATGAACCCAGGGTTATGTCTGGTCCTAACAAAAGGCCAAAAAAAAACCCAGACAAGGGAAAGGATATTCGTAGAATGGTAGAATCTTTAAGGTTGGAAAAGACCTCAAAGATCAAGTCCAACTGTCTGTCCAATGCTACCATATCCTGGAGTGCCACACCTACACCTTTTTTGAACACCTCCAGGGATGGTAACTCCATCACCTCTTTGGGCAGGCTGCTCCAATGCCTGACCACCCTCAGGGAAGAGATTTTCCCTAACATCCAATCTAAACCTCCCCTGATGCAGCTTGAGGCTTTTTCCTCTTTTCCTGTTTTAACCTGATCACTCAGCCTTGGCCAGGAACAGGAAAGACACAGCTTTGGGAGCTCACCAGAACATGCCAAGCCCGAGGCAGGTTGCCAAGGCTGGTTTGAGATGACTCAGAAGTCCATGGCTATGTTGGAGCAGTACAGGAAGTTGCCTAATATTGAGCATAGGCCAAATACCTTTGCTCTATTTTTTGTAACTTTATTCCATAGTGGTAAATTTGTGTTTTCAAATAAACAAGTCTTTTTCCTCTCTCAGTCTTGTAGCTTAATGCTACATCTGACTGTGTCTAGTATAATAATGGTTTGACATGACATTCTCTCCCGTTTGTTGAAATCATTATTCTGGAGGGGAGAAGAGTGTCTCAGGCCCACTTAACTGTGAGATTCTCAAGGACATCTGGCATTTCCAACCCCTGAAATGCAGATGTTAACAAATTTTCACAAAGCATCTTTCTCGGAAGCAGTCAGTCAGCTTGAGTTTCTTTAAGAAAGCAGAAAACTAGTGAAAGAATAAAATATGTGGGTCACTGTAAAATGAACCTGTGAATGTCTGGACCCTCACAACTTTCCTAGATACAGATTTTTTATAGAAGTCATAGAAACATAACTACATTTGATACCAATATCCCTCTCTCAAATGAGAGAAATGTGCATGGATGTACAGATCTGCATAACTTTTGTTTCCTGTGGAAACTGGGATGTAAAACACAGGAGAAAAAAGGGGGGGGAAAGGCAAAGTAGTGCCTTCATTTTTGCATAAACTTGTAGCCATTTTTGATATGTAATAGAAGATGGCCATGCTCAACTCGTTCATCAGTAAACAATGGACTGGATCTATTCAATTCACCAGGCTCCAGAGAACAGAAATTCTCTACTCTTCCTTCCCTCCTGAAACTTAACCAAGACTGAGAAGCTCAAAGAACCACAGAACACATAAAAGAAAAGCAGCTTTTTAATGAAATTCTTCCTTTGGGCATTAATTTTTCACCTGCTTCCCCAAGGTAATTAGATGAATTTGATCACTGACTGCATGCCTGTGTCTGTCCTGCTTCCCAAACGTTGTCTGAACTTTTTGGTTGACTTCAGACAAATCAAATCTGATTAAAAATTCCCAAAAGCTCCATGGAAACAGGTGGCCAAGGGGAACCCCCGAGGTTCTTCCGGAAGAATAGCAGCAGGTGGCAGGGCAGGGGACAAGCCACCCTGTGACAAATTTCAGGGCATTCCTTCGTGGGACCACCATGATGCTGACCAGCAGCACCTCAGGATCTCTCAGGCATCTCCTGTACCATCCAGGGGATGAGGGCTGCAGAAAAGCAGCCTCTCTCCTATCCTGTTGTTTTGTATTTCCTAATTGTCATAGTCTTTTACCTGGACTATGTTTATCTCTAGCTGTAACCATTTGTTTCCAATCCCCTGTTTCTTTAAATGAGGCTGTCTAAATGTGTTACTGTCATTTTTGTTATAACTTCATTAATTTTATTTTTTGTGTGTGTGATGCTAGTTGCAGGCACAGCTCTAGCCACTATAAGACTACTTAATCTGAAGTAAAAAAAAAAAAAGCCTAAAATAGTTACTGTTTTCTCTTTTGGGGCTTATGAGTTCAAAAAATTATGGATGCTTCCAACCTGTTCTTCATCTAAGATGTAATTATTATCTGAATATCTATCAATATCTATCAATCTATCTATCATTATCTGAATAACCTATCAATTTCTGTCAGTTGTGTCATAGGGGAGTTCTAAAGTCTCACAAAGAGTTTATCCAAAGTTTAGTTTTGGCTATGTTTAAACAACAGTCAATGGGAAAATTCCTTGTTTGCTGGCTCCTCCATTCAGACAGAATTACATGATCTTGGGCAAGGAGAAATTTTTTGCGTTGGATGATACGGCACATGTAAATCATATTTATAATAAGTTAGGAAACTCATGGATTTTCCTTTAGGAACATGAAAGTGTTGCTTCAGTGGAAGCATGCCAGGGTTAGATCACATTTCAGGTGAGGGGATCCACAATGTTTCAAATGAGAATTTCCAGAGAGAAGCCTTGGCAGAGGAGTCCCAGCTACAGGTATGTTGTTATCTCTCCACTGTAAAGAGAAAAGGAAAGATTCAGGAAAGTGATTAAATTCAGGAGTGCCACCAAGATGGAGTGCCAGTGCAGTCATTTCATGACAGGGCAAGGGACTGTCCTCCCTATGCACAAAGGTGTGTATCTCGCTACTGTGACGAAACACCCCAAGTGAGTGAAGTCAAAGCTGAATTTTCCTCTCAAATGTGCTTCTCCTAAATCTCCTGTGCTTACCTGTGCATCTACTCCTTAGTAAAATGCAGTAGTTAAGGAGAATAATTTGATTTACATCTGTCCTACTTTGCAGTCAAATACACAATTCATTATCCAAATATCCCCTGCTCAAGATGAGGTATAACTGGGAAGGAAGAAATGCTGACTAAATGGCTCCACAATTGCATCTGTTTCTTGTGAGCAGCTGGTGGCAATGAACTGTTATTAATTTTATTATGCATTTTGTAGTTGCCAGAAGCAAGCTGGACTCAAAGCTCTAAATAACAAGGTGTATAGAATAGAAATGGCTTCCCTGTTGTTGGCTGCATCTTCTCAGTAAAGGCTTTTTTCTTCCTCCTCCTTTGTAATCTGTGTTAATAGCTGGTGAACATTCCTGTTATTCTCAAGATGCTAAACCAGTCCCAACTCTGGAATCCTCTCCCGTGATCCCACATGACTGAGCCACCAAGATTGAACATTAAGTGTTGCAGGAAAGACAACCTACTGCTCCTTCTTTCTGTTCTTGCTTACCTGATGTAAAATCCACAGTCTTTCCAGTGCTTGCTCTTATCATCAAGAGCAATAAGTGCATATTGCAGAGATGATCTTCGCAGTACTGAAATCTTCTGTGAAAAGCCTTCAGTGATTTCATCCCTGTGATGAACAGCCTTTTAATGCATTACTGGATCCTGAAAGATATTTAGGATACCCCATTGGCCCCTGAAGAGGAAAGGTGACAGTAAATGCCAATTTTCTTCTGGTTTTATTTCATACCCAATGGACTATGAACTGGATTGAAGTCAATGAAGCAAGGAGTATTGTACAAATAAAGCTGCCTCTGCAGAAATAGGACATGTACAACTTTCTCCTCCTAACAAATTTATAAGTGAAAAACTTTTGGCTTTGTATCTTGATCTATTGAACTGAAAAGGAGGAAGACAGCCAATTCATTCAATAATAGTTTGGATGCACAAATCGGTACTTGGATTCAAAATCTCTTGTATTAGTACAGAGTCACAGAACTGAAGACATTAGGAGGTGCCCAATATGATACCAAACTCCTACAGAGAACATAGGATTGATTCTATATTTTTATTCTGTATTTTTATTATTTTTATAAATTGTTACAGGCATACAAAGAAGCTCATTCTCCATTACTCACACAAAGATACTCATACTCCTCAAAGATACTCCCTTATTATCTCGTTCATTGAACTCTTACACTTTGTGAGTGAACATACGTTCACAAGCAAGGACTCTGAGCCATTGTTTTGACCATTCCATCATTGTTTCAATGCAATGAAGCTGCTGGAGTGAAATAATCATAGCATCCTCATCACATTTAGAAAAAAGCTATCCCTCTTTTAAGTTTTGAATAAGAAAACATGTTCAGACAAAAGCCTATAATCACCATCAACATCACATTTTCACCTCTACTTTTTTTGGAACGACAGCAAGCAACAAGAGGAAGAACTCCAAATAAATCTAATTGTAGACTCCAGGTATGTGTCTCACCATGTAGCTCAGATTAACTCAGATCATCCTTCACAACAGTGAGAAGTTTGGAGCTATGGCAAGTGAGAGGTAAGAGATGAAAGTGCCAGGCACAGCTGTACTTTTAGGCCAGCGACAGTGAAGGCTATCAATGCATCATCAAAAAGCACAATGCTTCTGCAACAAGAATAGCAGAAGGAGGTGGGAAACGGTTGAGGGTAAAGCAACACCCTGCCCTGTTCCTGAAAAACTGCTTGCATTACCCACCAGAAAGTGTAAGAGCTTACAGTCTTTATACAATGCTTCATGATTAAGACAGAAAAAGTAGTTTTGCAATGAATAGTGCACTTGATTAATTCAGCTCTTTTCCCTGCTCACAGAATATCCAGAAACAGCTCACAATTAGCTCTGATTTATTAATTATTGGAATTTAGACAGCACTTCTTCTTGCAAGTCTGTTCAGACCTCTTTGGATTGTTTCAGTCTGAAATTGAAACTGCTTTGGTTAGCTGAGACTAGTCCCAAATCAGACAGGATTGCTGTTGTCCCCTGCATGGGTTACTGTGACTCATAATCAAGAGAAAAGTTTACAGAAAATCTTGAATGTGTCCTAACTGGCCTCCTTATCCCTCTAGCCCCTTTCCCCAAAGGGGCATTGCCTAATGCCTGCTAAAGAGACGTCTTTCTGTAGCCAATATCTAGCAGTCCCAAAAGGATCTTTGTCCCTCGGTGGAAAACACCTCTTTTTTAGGAAGTCCCCAGTTTCTACACAATAGACAACATCTAAGTACGCTTGTCCACTTGCAGAGCAATTTTCCATTCTCTAATTGCAATGGCTATGCCCTAACTAGAGCACTGAGTGTTTCCAAGCTCCAGCCAAAGTAAAGTGCTGTGAGATGAAATGGTCCTTGATTGAGATGAATGGAAGATAGAATTCAGGAGGGACTCTGCTGTAAGCACCTGCAGCTAAGTCTAGGTGAACTCTGTAGGACTTCCTCACTACAAATCAGTGTTTAAAGATACAATACTAAGCTAAATTTAGCCTGCCAAGGCATAGAAATTCCACTGGAAAATCAGAATAAAGTTATGAAAGGAAAAAACTTCTAATGCATTGTAAGGTCATGGTTGATTATCAAGTTCTATCTGAGTCTGCAGTTTAAATGTATTTTCCTGTGAGACAAAAAATAGACTGGAATAACAGTCCTGTGGCAGGAGCTTTTGTCAGAATGTGTCAGAATTGCCTAATTGTTGATCAACTGCAGCATGGCCACAATATCTGAAAAAGTTAGAGCACCATTTGGGAACTGTATCTATCCTTGTTTTATGCAGATTATAGGCAACCTGGATTCTTTCACCTCTGGTTGTGCTTTGGTACAACCATGGCCAGAAATTCCTGTTTCTTTCCATTTGGAACTCATCTGGATTCTCCCTCTTGCTGTAGGTTCAGTGGATGAACAGTCTCTACAACACCACCAAACACTTCATGGAGGTACTCGCCACACTTGAGCAAGTCACCTCTCAAGCTCCCTTGCTGTGGAAAGCAGGCTTTCTAGATTTCTGGATTATTTTCAGTGCTCGTCCCAAAGTCCTCTCCAAATTCCTCCTTTTGTCGAAAGCTAAATGTGAAACTTGTTTAAATAGTGAGACCATTTTCCCCTTAGTGCAATAACTAGTGATAATACCATTTTTCTGGTCAGAAGGAATTTAGTTGACTCAAATTTTCTTCTTTTTTGAAAATCCATAGATTAAAGGCCATCAGTGCATTAAGGTGTAAATGCGAAAAACCTGACAATTGATAAAAGAAAATAAAAGGTAGCTGCAGTTCTAAAGCTGGAGATGGAATTTACTAAAAGAAGGAAGTGAAGGAGCAGGAAATCTTTCAAGTTGATAATGATCCCAGATTCTTAGACAGATTTTAAGCAGCAAAGACCTGATATATCACACAGTAAATGAGCCCACTTCCTCCAGAGGGACTTCCCTCTGTCCTAAGAAAAACTGTCAGTTCCTAAATGTTCTCCAAACATTTGACACAAAAGGGTAAACTAAGGACAGAGATCTTGTTGTAAATTACTTTTTTCTCTCTTTAGTGGATTTAAATGAGATGTTTATTATCGCCTTAACATTCTTGCAGTGGTTTAGTTCTGTATAATAGCAAAACCAGTAGTAAGTTAATTAAAAGAGCTATAATGTCTGAAAGAAGTCAGCAGGTTTCTATGGGTTGCTGATCAAAGGAAAAGTAGTTCTTTTTTAATGGTGTTTTCTTTCTTGGTGCTTTAGATACAGTATGTCTCTATAATCACCTACAGTGTTTGCCATGATGACAAAATTAGACAAAGCCAAAAATTTTAAATAGAATAGAATAGAATAGGGTGTGAAATAGAATTTTAAAAATAAATAAATAGAGAAAATCATCAACTTAAGAAAGTCAGACCAGCAATTTATAAGAGCTACCACAGGTCAGTTTGAAACCATAATAATCCATGATCACACCACCCCAGTGACCTAGGTTAAGAATGAGTAATGAAGGACAGGATGATGTGGATCAGCACAGTTCTTTCACTTGAGTGGTAGTGATGTGTTCATGTAATAAGGCCATTCCAGTCGGTGAGATGAAGCTATGGCTACGTTGCGCTTGAAATGGAAGGAGCTGTGTGCCAATGCTATCATCCGATCGGTTGTGAAGCTTCTCAGCACATAGATATTTTTAATGTCCAGATTAGTGAAATATTCAAGTCTGATCATACACTTACTTTACATTCATGTCCCTGGTTGGGGTTTCTTTTTTGTGTCTTTAAAGAATGGCAGCATTCAATATGATCTGTATTCTAAAGGAAAATGAAACACAATTTTTATTCTTCTTCTATGCCTTTAGCAAACTTTTTTAAAAATACATGTACTCTGAAAATGTCTTTATATTCTGAAGGTTTCAGATCACATAACTGTTTTTCTCCTATGCTTCAAGCTAGTCTTCCTGTTCAAGTGTGAGTGGATTTCTGAAGCAGGGGGATTTATTTTTGCGAGGTGTGGTGAAGGAGAAGTTTGCAATTTGTCATGCATATTAACAATGGACATAAAGAAGAGGGAGGTATGGCTAGCACAAAGAAAAAAGAGACATTTTCTTTACTTCCTGTAATCTTTCCTGTGAAAAAAATTATTGTGTTTAATAAATGCCATTAATATGTGTCCCAACATAAGCTATAGAAAGAAAAATTACTTTTGAATTTCCATATTCTTCTCTTAAACATACATACATCATTGTATCTGTCTCACCTACAAAATGTAGGATACTAACCCTTTTACACAGGTGTTTTAGGAAACACCAAGGATAATCTGACAAAGTACTTTTTGCTGTCTGAGATAAGCAGAAACTTTTGTAGAGAGATCATAATTTGAAAAGTTTTCAATGGAAAGTTTCTGAGGTCAAACCAGGAACAGAAAGAAAGAAAAATAAACATCATTTTAAATCTATGAATCTGACTTCTTTCATCTAAAAAAAAAGGCATTTCAGCACAAGTCGTATTTTGAAAACACTCCGGATGTTTACTAGGTTCCTGGTAGGAAATGAAGACAAATATGGAAATCTGAAAGGTCACAGCAAGAAAGAATCATCAGCCTCCATGCATTTTTTATTGTGGAGTTAGTCACAATTCTAAGATGTTTTGCTGCTCTAACCCCTCAGTGATCAGCATTTCGGACGTGCCGTACTGGTTAGGCAGGTGAGGTAAAAGGTGACAAATTTGCCACAAATATTACATGAGTCTTTTGTATTTTCTATTAAGAATCCGAGGCAATTTGGTTTCCAGCACAGTCATCTTCAAATGTAAACCTACTTTAAGTCAGAGTGTGAGAGAAAGAACCTGGGCAGTAATAAATTCTGTGAAAAATTTCCCCGGTGCGCTGACAAAACCTGGCAAATTGGGCTGATTTTTGTTAATCAACTAAGTTTCCTCAAATATTCACCAAATTATTTACATTAAAAAAAAAAAACCCAGTGTCTGCACACTGTTCACTTTAGTTGTTACTCATGCACTGAGATTGGCACTACATGTTCTAAGTGCATCATTGATTCTGCCCATTGGGGACGGTTCCTAAAAAGCTAAAAAAGGTATGACTAACAATGAAAAGGAGTAAAAAATTATAATTAGGGAATATAGTCCCTTCCTTGAATTATTATCCTTGGTGGCAATACAAAATGTGTTTCATAGCAAAAGCAAACCAAATACTTGTGCCAAAGATAATTTTAGAAAGCACTTGCAAACTGCAAATATTTAATCTGGAGGAAAGAAGATGATCTTGAGAATTCATAAATACTCTTAAGATTGATTCTGGTGTCTTTAATGAGTTTAGATTGGTTAATTTATTTCAGACTCTGCACTGATTAGGAATACTGACTAAACTAATACCTTGTGGCTAGAGTGTGCTGGCTGAATAATAAACCAGGTCCCTGCCATGAACGACACGGTCTTGAGCATCTCTTAAAGTTTTTTGCTGCATCAGGCACAAAGTCATGCAGATATGGAGCTATTGAGGAGTAATTTATGAATACTCTATTTTGATCTATATAAAAGAGCATTCGCTGCAAGAGTGCAAGAGGGATGTCAGGAGAATTTGACAGTGAGGTAAGGAGAATGGCTAGAAGTGAGGCATAGCTCCAGAAAATGTTTGTGGACTTTTAAATCACCGACTTTAAAATTTTTACTTCCTCAACAGGCAGTCTACAGTAACACTTTGTCCAGAAAGACCAAATGTTGTGAGTTCAATGAAGGAGAAGAAGCTTCACAATGGCCAGTAAAGGGTTTCTAAATTACCTAGGTATTTTTCAGATTTCTAGAATCATATGCAGAGAATAATATATCTAGCAGCCATCTAAAATGCTTCTCTTCCTAGCTGCTCACCTTCTGAGCAAGCATGGCTAACACATGCAGAGCTCTGTGGCTCAGAGTAATATCATGTGAATATCCCAAGTACAATAAAGCCATATAGCCTGGCCTTGAGATGCCTCAGCAGAGGCAGAAATGCAGTTAGTCTTGGTCACAGATACTGGGCTGGCAAGATGAACAGGCCATTTTTGTGAAATCATAACATTCCTGCTCAAGAACTAATTTTTGAAAAGTGCATATGTGTTCTTAAGATTAGAAATAAGCCTTAAAATTTTCTACATTTGATGATTTGCAAAGCCATTAAAAGTGGGACTATTGGAAAAAAACCACCCAAAAAACTGAAACCAAGCTAAACAAACAACAACAAAAAAGCAACCCATGAGGAACTTTCCATGCAAAGCTTTTTAATTATTTTCCTCTGTATACAAGCAACTAACTCTCTCCTCTTTAGGAAAGAGAGGTGGCATTTGCTGTTGTTGTATCTTTTAAGCCAGTAGTGGGAACATAGCCAGGGGCAGCATTGAAAATAGTTGCCTAATTTTAAGTTCCCAGTAGCTAATAATAAACAAACGCTCCATATATTATTCCAATGTACTTTCCAGAAAATATTCACCCCTTCCCGTCAAACCACACACAAAGATCCAGGGAACAAATATCATCATAAACTTTGCTGTAAAATCTGTAAGGAAAATGCCTGAGTCTGTCCATGGAGATTTCTTTAAGCTTAATACTTCTGTCATTGCATAGGCCACTCTAGTTTCCAGCAGTGACTGGAAGAGGTAATTCTCTATAGACCCTCCCAATTAGAGTCAGGGAAACAATATGTGATTAACATCCCACAAGTGCAGGTAGCAGAGTGGAACGCAGAGATTGCTGAAGCTGGGTCATGCAGAGGTTTCTGTGATGGAGAGGTGAAGCAGACCTGAAATCTTCATCACATGCTGCTGCAGTCCAATTACTGTCCATTTTGCTGCTGAGCCCAAAACAAAAAATTGTAGGCTGTGACAGGAGAACGTGGCCAGGGAAAACCCCTCAGGAAATGTAAACCTTGTGAAGTGTATGAAGGAGAGTGCAGAAAAGAGTATGCCTCAGCACCCAAAATTGTAAATAAAAAGACACCAACTGCTCAGGAAAACATGCACTGAAACCTTTCCCACCCTGTTACCTGGAATCTGAGGCAACACCTTCCTGGGCTTGGTTATGAGAGTGTTGAACACTGCTGCACTTAAGATTTGGGTTTTATGGAGACTTCAATGGACCTGCTCATATGTGGAACGAATATTAAAGCATTAGACTGCTTAAGACCAATTGCTAGACCAGAGGTAAAGATCTTTGCATGTTTGTGTCCTGTTTGTAGACCAAGTAGGGTATGCTTACAGAAAGAGTAAATTTCCTGCACATTAAGCAAGTTACATGCTCCTTACAGCAGCTTCTGATTAGCTTTCAGAAGCAGCAAGTGTTTTTCCAGCAAGGTGTGTTAGGTACTTGGCTCCTTCTGCATTTCTTTTCCCTGCAGTCATGTTTTAGGGCTTTTGTGTGAGAAATCCGTTGTGCTGTATGCTGCCACAGAAGCATCTGTAGGACATTGGGAAGCAGCTCTTATGGGGGAAGCAGCCTTTGTGGTGAATGGCTGCAGTTAGACCCACAAGCTCTGGAACACACTGTCTGATGATAGTTTGAATGCAGCAGTAGTCAAAGTCAGCAGGCAGACAGCTGGATACTGCAGCTTGCCAGGGTATGACGTAGAGAGGCTCAGCACTACATCCAGGAGCTACTGGGAGCTTTTGGGTAGGGTAAGAAACCTCTTCTTCCACTTCAGTGCAATTTTAGCCTCTTCTAGCTTGCTACTCACAGTGGTACCTGTTGCTACCTTTGAGTCTCCTCGAAGCCATCAGCACAATTTTAGCACCCACCACACACGATCTTTAAGTCAAGAGTAGCCTGTCCATGTTTGAAGGAGCAGAGAGGGGCTGCAGGGGTGGATGGCTAAAGAATCTAAAAATAAATCCTCCCTTTCTCTATACAGAGAGTGCTGTAGCTACCCTGCCCTCCCTTTCACCGGGGTCTGCTGCTGAAATGCTGCATTCATGTCACTGAGATTCAGTGCCAAGCCTAGCATTTGCCACCTATATAGGAGCTTAAAATAGCACAGAGGCTGACAGAAATACCTTGAAGGCTGACAGAGGGGTGGTTTTCTGATATATTATACTCTGTTGTGGGAAGTTTTTATTTATTTAGAATGATATAAGCACCCTGGGGAGGAATATGGTTTAGATTTACTCTGTTCTGACCCAACCACAGTGTGTCTGAAATGCAAAGTGGCACTGAGCTCTCCCCAAGGGTCTGGAAATGGCGCAGCTCTATTGAATGATAGATTTTTAGCAGTTCTTTTGCATGGATCCCACTTGGTTGATGTAATGCTGATTAAACCAAGCACATTTCCTCTACAGCACTCTCATTCATCCCTCCATAGCCACTTACTGCAGAGACCATGCAGGCTTTTAATTATTTTACTAAACAGAGAACGTTTTTCTTGGAAGTGCGTCATGAAATTTTAATGACCACACTTTTAATTCCAAGAGAAAGACCTCGAATATCAAACACCACGTGAAATTCTGCACAGGTTTTAGTTTTCCTCCCACAGCACCACACAGAAGGTGGGACCCCCGGGGTTATATGTAACCCTGTTGTTTTCCCCTAGTTATAAACACAAGGATTTGTTTTGCATACAGCAAAAGCCTATTTTCTGATGCTGCCATTGCCATGGGTGCCCATTGCTCTGTCCTCAGCTCAAACACAGCTGGAGAAGAAACGTACCTGTGCAATGAGGTATCTACATCTCAGGCTCATGGTCAAGCTTGCAAGCAGGAGGATCATCCCTGCTCATGCCCTGACAACACACTGACCCTCTTCCCCAAACAAAAAAGCACTGAGAAGGGCAATAGCTTTTTGCCACGTACAGAAATGTCAGGCGCTGTGTTCCAGGTGTGTGGAGGACTAGGCTGTACTTAGTGTAGGACATCGTAGCTAGTGATTTATGTTCTCACTGTGAAAGTTCTGCTGGCAGGCAGGTGCTCGTAGAGCCAAAAGGGCAGTGCAAATAGACTTCAAGGTGATACCACTACTGTTCTTTGCAACACACTTCACTACACCTGTTAGAAAAGGTCTAGATAGTTAGATTTCAATTATAAGTCTAATATGGATTATTAGTTGTCATTGCCTAATAGTGGTTAAGATATGACTATACTGAATTGGCATAGAATCATGCCAGTCACCTCCTGTACCTCTTCTACAAAACACACAGTAAAACCTTAACATTTGTATGAGGTCTCTCCACTTTCAGAAGCTTTTCCATAGTCTTGAACTTCCTTTTCCTTTCGTCTTACTAATATTGTCCCTCTCCTTATGCTCTCTGGAACAGGCTACACCAAAACAATGATCCTATTCCGTCTCTGAAATTGTTTACACTTCAGGAGCAGCTTACATTCCTCAGAAGTTGGCATAGTGCAGGAGGGGAAGGACAATAAAGGGGAAGGGAAGGGAAAGGGAAAGGGAAAGGGGAGGGGGAGGGGGAGGGGGAGGGGGAGGGGGAGGGGGAGGGGGAGGGGAGGGGGAGGGGAAGGGGAAGGGGAAGGGGAAGGGGAAGGGGAAAGGGAAGGAAAGGAAAGGAAAGGAAAGGAAAGGAAAGGAAAGGAAAGGAAAGGAAAGGAAAGGAAAGGAAAGGAAAGGAAAGGAAAGGAAAGGAAAGGAAAGGAAGGAAGGAAGGAAGGAAGGAAGGAAGGAAGGAAGGAAGGAAGGAAGGAAGGAAGGAAGGAAGGAAGGAAGGAAGGAAGGAAGGAAGGAAATGGCCCTTTTTTCTGCCATAAAACAAAAATCTAATTCATCCTGTATTTTGACTTGATTCTTGGACATAAAATATATCACCAGTCACAGGCAGCTATCTGGCAAAAAAGCCCCAGGTTCGATCACTTATATTTACTAACGCAAAAGGTTTCCTAGGTAAATTCATCTCAAATCTGGAATTGTTTTCTGTCAGCAAAGTTTGCATCGATAAATCAAGAAATCATCAAGCTCAGAAAGCTTTTCATAAAGATGACCCAGTATATTAAGTTTTTCCAGTGCTTGGTGGGAGGATGCACTTGTGAAGATGCAATAACTGAGGTGAATTAGCTACCAGCTGAAGTAAATTATAGAGAGACCTTGATAGACATTCGAGAATAAAAAACAAGGTGAAAAATAGAAATCTGAGAATTCACACTTTGTGTTATTAAGCAATGAAAAATAAGATGTCCTTGCATCATTCCCAGGCAGCTGAATCCTTTATTGCTAACAAATGATCTTTTATAGAGGATTTTGAAGTGGACAGAGATAACAGTTTAATCATTTTGATGAAAAGCCAGATTTTTCATCTTCAAAGTGCTAAAATACCAGCATATACCACTAATAAAGAACCTTGTTAATCATTAGCATCCCTCAAATATAATGGGAATAACACTTTTCCTGAGAGCATAGAAAAGAATTGAGAAAAAAGCAGGTGGGTTTTTTTTAGGTTAGACCTTTTATAACTAACTTTATTCATATTTTAATGAGTAATGTATGAATAAGTAGATTTTTAAGTTAACAAATGAATATTTAAAGAAAAGAGAACAGAATAAATTTGTCAATCAAAAGTCCTCCAAACCCAGGTACATGCTCGAGGCGTGATCTTGGAAACATTTATGCACATGAGTAACTCGTGACTCATGAGTCATCCCAGTAAAGTCAAGGCTACTAAATTAACCTATGAGACTGCATGTTAGGATGACAGTTTCTGTTCTACCCAAGACAGTGGAAAAGATAAACAGCTGTAAAGCGGGGGCCTAATCTAGGCTTTTTCTCCACAAAAAGATGGAGGGTGGTGGGGAGCAGCTCTGTGGGAAAGGCACTGGGATGGTGGCAGGCAGCAAGCTTAATGTGAGCCCATGGCATGCCCGGGCAGCAAAAGCAGTCACCAGCACCTATGTGCATGGAGACATGGCATATAGACCAAGGAAAAGGATCATCCCTCTCTACATGGCATGAATCAAGCCATATCTAAATACTGCATCAAATTTTGGGCCGTGCAATGCAGGAAAGACATAGACAAACTGGAGAAAGCTGTTGCAGGTCTCGCAAGGCAATGGGGTGGAGCCCCTGGTATGTAAGGAGAGGGAGCTGGGCTGGTTCAACCTGGAGAAGGGACGGCTTTCAGGGTACCTAAGAGGCCCTCATTGCCTCCGAAGGGTCATTGAAGAGATGGAGCCTTTCGTGCCCAATTTCTTGCCGAGTGCCTGGCTCTCAGTAGGGTTTATGCTGGAGAGATGAACATACGCGCTCCAGCTAGGAGACCATATTCAAACCTGAAATAGCTCACACCTCAGGGGTTTTGGCTTTGAGGTCAGAGGGAGTTGTCCAGTGAGTTTCAGCAGCTCTGAGGTGGCTATGAAGCAAGCTGTCCTTACTTATAAAGATTCTGGGGTTTTATAGTCTCTTAAATACTCATGCTTTCCAGATCTGGCTCTAAGTCCGTTAAAAATACTTGCAGCATATTTTGGGGAGGGAAGATATATTTTTGCAAAAATAAAAAACTGAAAAAGAGAACTTTCTGAAAAAATGCTAGAGAAATATCCTCAGCTATTTTCCTGCAAAAAGGTCAATCTTGATATTTTTATAATGAAAAGAGCAGGGAACTATTTGAAGGAATTCTCAGCTGGTATCTTAGTAGTTATGAATCCTCTTACTTCTCTTGCAGGATGCTAGCAACTGTTGCAAACTGCTTCTTCCAAATCAGAAGAGCAAGAAGAATTACAAAAGAGGACAGATTTAACCAGGTTTCACCCATCTAGGACAATTAGGAAGACTCAGTGTACCTCTGTTCTCGGTACCATCAGTGATGAGAGGGACTGGTAAGTAAGGAGAGATGAGAACAAGGATATGCTAGAATTATTCATTCTTACTGTATTGATATCTGCTGTGCTTCCCGGCTCTTTTTTTGTGGTCATGTTAGGAAAAAAGGAGCTCTAGAATCAGATGCTCCAACATCAGAAAGTCAGCTAAACTAGACTGCTTTCCCATTGCTTATCTCCTTATATATAAAGTAATTTAATATCTATAAAAGTTAATAAAATCTGAAGTAATATTTGACATGTGTTTTTAAAATCAAGGTGAGAGAATATGTTGCTGATCAAGTCTTTGTTCTGTGGTTAAGTGCCCATGAATATCCTTTGGAGAGCATTCAAGAAACTTTTCTGCATAGCCTTCCCAGTACAGAACTATATTAAATGAAGAATTATAAACCCATCTCAGTAGATGATAGGAAATAGACTTGTTGGCTGGCCAGCCATCCCTCCGGCCATTCTCGAACTCTCAAAAGCAACCGTATTAACAATATGGACTTGTTCCCTCTAATACAGTGTTGGCTCAGGCATTTTATTATCTTTACCAAATGATAGAAATCATAGAATCATAGAATCATAGAATCATAGGGGTTGGAAGGGACCTCGAGAGATCATCAGGTCCAACCCCCTGCCAAAGCAGGCTCCCTAGCTCATATTGCACAGGGAGGCATCCAGATGGGTCTTGAATATCTCCAGAGAAGGAGACTCCACACCCCCATGGGCAGCCTGTCCCCAGGGCTCTGTCACCCTCACTGGGAAAAAGCTTTTCCGCATGTTGGTGCGGAACTTCCTGTGCTCCAACTTGCAGCCATTGCCCCTTGTCCTGTCTCCACAGACCACTGAAAAGGGGCTGGCCAATTTCCCCTGCATCCCCTGCTTAAGATAATTATAAACATTAATTAGGTCCCCCTTTAGTCTTCTCTTCTCAAGGCTGAACAGTCCCAATTTTCTCAGCCTTTCCTCATAGAGGAGATGCTCCAGGCCCTTAATCATCTTCGTAGCCCTTCTTTGGACTCTTTCCAGGAGATCCTTGTCCTTTTTATACCAGGGAGCCCAGAACTGGACACGACTGTCCTAAAGAAATAATGTAGGTGAACAAGATGAAGGATCTATTTTTTTTGCCTGAGACAAACCTGAGTAATTCAGGTAAGTAGGGGAAAATTGTTTTAAGAACTCCCAAGCCCCATGTAGGGTCCGCTTTGTTAGTGCACACTACACACAGTCCGGTCAGATTGTACCCCGTTAGTGTCCTGGGTGGTTCCCCATTGCTATACGCTCACACAGCAGTGCTCATTCAGTCCCCTGCTGAGGCCTGCAGCACTCACTTATTTCCACCCCAATGATGATATGACCTTACCCACTATCAGATGTTGGCCAATACGCCAACAGGTGATGATCTGTCACCTGATGATGCTAGCACCTGTCACCTGCTAACAATGCAACATGTTTAGGTCTACAACCTTATTCATTAGGAAGTTTGACACTTCCTGTCAAAAGCCTGTACCAGTGCTCTGTCACCCTCACAGTGAAAAAGTTTTTCCTTATGTTCATATGGAACCTCCTGTGCTCCAGCTTGCACACATTGTCTGTTGTCCTCTCGTTGGACACCACTGAGAAGAGCCTGGCTCCGTCCTACATACGTACATATGTACAGGAAGCACATCTCCTCAAGCTATGTTAAGTACCTCAGAGCTTCTCAAAGAGCATAGTTATATTTAAAATGACTAGCAGTACCTTTGATGTAATCCTTAGCTCAGGCTAAGTCATGTTCAAGGAGAGATAAAGCCTTAGAATGACACACTTAGCCAGCTATTTCTGTAGTGTGATGGAACTCTACAGTAATGATGAAGTCCATATAGAAGCCAATGCTTTTGTATGGGTCAAAACAGCAGAAACAAACACTTTGGGGACCTAAAGAATATGACCTTTCTTGCCAACTTCTGCTTGAAAGATTGAAAATATATTCTGTGGAGTGCTCAGAACATATCTTGTGTTACTATGGGATAGCGAGGCATGCTATATGTTCAGGCATAACCTGAACAGCGTTGAGTTTCTGCTGTGGAAACTCAACCTTTTCAAGGCTGTAACTAGTCTACAGCCAAAAAAGAGTCTAAGTCATAAGTCTGTTGCGAAGGCAGTCTTCTGAGCACATTAAGGAAATGCAAGGGCAAGGGTTTCTTTAAGCTCGCTCAGGAACCAGTTTTGGTATCTTCACTAAGAAATCCCTTTCCTCAAGAGAAATCCCAATATTGTAAGTTAGTACAACCCAAAGCTATATATTTGCCCTAACGTCAGATGCAGAGATGAGAATGATGAACTATATAAATACATGTGAATGTTCTTTGCTTTGTCCTCCTGGGTATGCTCCCTGGGTGCTTCATGCTGTGGCAGTTTTCATCTGCTAAAGCTATGTCCTAACAGTTGGAAATGAAAAAATGTAGCTGAAATAAGGCTTCTTGAATAACTTTGGAAGTTGAGGAATATAGTACCTGACGGAAATTGCACAAAAGCTTTAAAATTTCATGTGTTATACTTACTTTTCTGTGCATATTCTCTAGCTTGATAGAGTAAGTTCACATGGCATGACTGATATTCATGATCATCTTTTTTCAATACTGCTACTCCCTTTTCTTCTTTCTCATGTCATTTTTTCAGAAGCAAAGAAAACCCTGTTTGCTTTGGCTTGGGTTGGGTTTTCGTTGGGTGGGTGGGGTTTTTTGTTTTGCTTTTGTTCTCTCTTTCATGTTAAACATGTAAAGGAATTAATCGTTTGGCTTTTTTCCTGCAATATGAAATAGTAAAAACCATGTAACACTGATAACAAACACTAACCAGTAAGTCCACCTTCACCCCAGGATAATGATATTTGGCAATTAACTGCAAAGTGGAATGTAAGATGATTTGTGACTCATGCATTTCAGTTTAGCCTCACCAGACAAACAGGCCAGGAAACAGATTCTTCCTCTCTCGTTCCACCACATCTTCAACAACATCTGGCCTCCAGGACTGTCTTCTGGGTTAATACTTTAAGCAAGACAGCTGTGGTGATTTGACCCTGGCTGGAGGCCAGATGCCCACCAAAGCCATTCTGTCACTCCCCTTTTCAGCTGAACATGGGAGAAAAAATACAGTGAGGCTTAGGAGTCGAGATAAGGACAGGGAGACATCATTCTGCAATCAGTGTCACGGGCAAAACAGACTCAACATGGACTAAAAAGAGGAAAAAAAAAAAAAGTAAGTAATCTAGTTTATTACACCACACTGCACACCCAGTGAAACCAGAGTCGGATAATGAGAAGTGCTTCCAGATCCTAAAGCACAACCCCCCACCCATCCCTTCTCACTTTAGTCATGATTCCTCTCTCTTCTCCCAGCCCATTGTGGCACAGGAAGGGGCAGGGAGAGAATGGGGGTTTCATTCAGCTCCTCACAAGATGTTTTCCTTTATAGTGGGAAGGGAGGTTTGTGGGGGCATTCTTCCCCCCTTCCCCTGCTCCAGCATGAGGTCCCACCCACAGGAGACAGTCCTCCATTAACTTCTCCAATGTGAGTCCTTTCTGTCAGGGCTTCAGCTCCTCACCTACTCCCCCAGCGTGGGTCACTTCCACAGGCTTCTGACCTTCAGACCCAGACTGCTCCAGCCTGGTACCCCAAGGAGTCACAACTCCCATGCAGCAAACCTGCTCTGGCGTGGGTCAGTCGCTCCACAGGCTGCTGGTCCAACGTGGGCTTCCCATGGAGTCACAGCATCCTTCAGGTGTCTCCACTTGCTCCAGCATGGGTTCCTCCACAGGCTGTAGATGAAATCTTGTCTCCTCATCATCTTCCATGGACTGAAAGGGGACAACCCACTCCACCATGGCCTTCTCCATGGACTGCAGAGGGATCTTTCTCTCCAGCACCGGGGATGCCTCCTCCCCCCCTTCACTGACCTTGGTGTCTGCACAGTTACTTACATCTTCTCACTCCCTTCTCTGGTGGCAAAAAGTAGCCACTTCCAGTATTTTCCCTCCTCAGTGTGATTCCCAGAGGTGCTGTGACCATCGCTGATGGGCTCGGCCTTGGTCAGCAACAACTCCGGCCTTGAGCCGGCTGGTGTTTGCTCTGTGGGGCCTGCAGAGAGCTTCTGGCTCCTTCTTGCAGAAGCCACCCCTGCAGGCCCCTCCTCCACCAGAACCCCGCCATGCAAAACCACAACAGCCCAAAATGCAACCTGTGTACAGCAGAGCTCTTTGAAAGGTCATTATTGAAATATTTCTTATGGAAACTTGCCCTGTTCTTTTTTTTTCTCCTTCTCAGCTTTACAGTGAGTATACATTTTAATGAAGATATTATGAAAAGCAATGGGGTGAATTTCCAGAAGACAAACCTATAAAAAAACATTGACTCTGGAACTCTTGCTCTGAAAGAACAACCCATAATGGTGCAGCACATGAACAAATAACTAAATTACCACAATGTTATAAACATAATATAGCTAAGAGTAGCCTCAAACCTTGATCAGCACCTACAGGCTTCTTGGATCCCAGTGACTGCATCCAAGTCCTCTGGTCCTGTGTCCTTGCAAAGACCAGAACAGTGTGTGAGGCTTCCCATCCACACAGAATACTCTTCAGATGTCTTATGATCCATATTTTAGTGGTTGATCCCATCCTAGAGCTAAATTTTGGCAGAAATAAAACATGAAGTCATCACATTATCCCTCAGAATCAGGTAGAAACATGAAAAAGATATAAAAATCTGTCATTGTCCTTATAGCATATGTTTTGGAGACAATGTGATGAAAAATGTTGGTCTAGATAAGAAATAAAGGGGCCACATCTAAATCATATTTTTAAGCTGAAAATCTCTGCCTCCACGGATAGTTATAATATTCTTACCACAAATCAGAATAAAACTATATCAAGGTCAGCTTCTCAGAGTGGGTTTAAACAGTAATTCATATTTCTCACTCTAGTTTTTTGAAGTTTGAATGTGTCATTTATGCTTGTGTTGTAGTGAGCTATATAGAAGGATTGAAATGATTGAAAATTACATGATTATCACTGTAATTTAGCACTCAGTTAATGAAGGCTTGAACTGTTGTCCATATTGCCATGGTGCAGTTAGCAGGTATCTCCACTGAATACAGTTTACATCTGCAAGAAACTGAGTTAGTAGTAAAGGTTAATCCACTGCAATATAAACATTTGATCTAGCAATGATCCCATTAACCTTTTTCATGTGCAGAGATTAGGAATAAGCAGCCAGCAAAATACTAACCTTATTTAAAATTGTAGAACTGTGACTACCCGACAATTTTTTTATCCTTCCATGTAGGGCCAGAGTTTAAAGGCTTCCTCCCCTGCGAAGTGATCAAGTCAAAGTCTCACAGGTTTTATTAATGTATTAAAACAATGTTGCAGTCAGCAGTTCTGTGAAGGAAACAATTTAAAATACAAGTTTTCATCTCACTTGGCTTGTGTCTGAATCCTACCTTGATTACAAGAGTAAAGAGGGCTTTGGAGGTTCCTCTGAGTGGGCTCTCCAGCATAGCCTTTCACCAAGAAGTTCAGTGGGACTCATGCCACAGGCAGTAACTGAACCTCCCCAGCAGCATGGGTAAGAGAGAGATCCTTCCTTTGCTCGTCCTAAGGGTGGACCTGTCATGCCAGGTTTTATCACATTAACAGCTAAAAGTTTCCAAAACTCATGTCCTCTCATTAATGAAACTTATCTGCTTTCCAATGGATGGACTTTGGATAGCTGCACTGCTGTGAGCTTTTTAACTGTAAGGTCTTGGTGGAAAATAAATGCAGTCAACAAGTGTAGCTGCAGAAGACATCTCCGTTGTTGAATGCAATAGCTTAGATGTCTGCACATGAGGCCATTAATTAGAAGATCAGGGAATAATTTAGGCTAGAAGGGGGTTCTGGAAGTCACCTGCTCCAATCGTTGCTCAAATCAAGAAGAAGTTTGAAGTCAAAGCAGGTTGTCCAATACTTGTTTATTTTGTGATATTGTTCCTTGGCAGGGAATGGTACACAGGAATGAGCAGTGTGACAGTAGAGCAGTGATATGCACAGAGAATTATAGTGGATGATGGTTGTGAAGGATGGTCCTACATTTCTATACCCTACATTCTTTGGCAGTCTACCTCCTTCGTCAAACCCTAGAAGGAAGGTAGCACTTATTTATTTGCGTTTTCTTTAAACACAAACAGACTATTTTGGCATGTTACCCTAAGAGGCCAGCTTCATTATTTCAGGCATAGAGCATCCCAGGTGTAAGGTACTGGAAATATGCCTTAATAATTGCCAACAGAACCGTGCCCCTCCACCGCCCCCCCACCCTCCTCCTTTTCCTCTCACCTAACCAAACTTCATTCCTGACACACTACATCACCACCACCGGCTTGGTCTTCCAAAGACCTAATGACTATTCAACTACCCACCCAAAAGATACACATCAGGAGAGACATTGGGAGCCATTCACACATCAGGAGAGCATTCCAGAACCATCAGGAGCCATTCACACACGGGACATTCCGTCACCCACCCTGAGGCCCAGGAGCAGGGTGGAAGCTTCTGATGACCATAAAAAAAAGGAAGCAAAGGAGGAGGAGGGCATGGAGGGAAAAACGAGGGGACGCTGCCCCCTTCCATCGGACCTGGAGCTGCCATCTGCCATCGGATGGAATGTCGCAGCCTCGTGGTGGTAGATATACCCTCCTCCCCTCCTTTCTCTCTCTCTCTCTCTCTCTCTCTCTCTCTCTCTCTCTCTCTCTCTCTTTCTCTTTTCCACCCTTTTCTCCTTTTCCCCCCCTTTTTCCTGCACGTTTGTTCCAAATAAAGCAACCTTAACCTTGACTCTGTTTCGAGTCTTAATTCTGTTCTCCAAGAATTTAATTGAGAACTGATCACGGTAAAACACCTAGTAATTGGACGTCACTCAGGGGTTAAGCCCAGCTGCCCCCAACCTCCCAGTCAGATCTGAGGTTCGGTTGGAACGCAAGGGGGTTTAACCACTGCCAAACTAAATCTTGTCTAGGTTGTGGGTCGTGACACCAGGTAGCAATAGGTGCTAAAGGATGAATATAAAACAACAAATCATTTCAACCCTGGTAAAGGAATAACCCATAAACCAATACTGTGGTTGATTTCTGAATAATAAACTTGATCTTTTACTCAGGAAAAACATAGTGGATAATATGCACCTCTGTTTTGCAGATTACCTCACTCAACTTTTATGTTACAAAAATAGAAACTATTTGCAAAAAAAGGTTTTATATCTGCTATGAGTTTGTGCAGCTCCCAGCACAATAGGCAAAAACAAAAGGCAGAAACAAATAAACTCTGGAGTTTTTGCAGATCTTTTGCCCTGTGCATTCTCTCACCTTTGTATTTCAGTAAAAAATAGCTACCATAGGCTATTTCAAAATCATTCAACACCTTTGAAGCTTGCTCAGACAGTAAGGAGACGATGGCAAGGTGAGCTGCCAGGGCAACGCAGAGCCCCTGAGCACATCCAGAGAGGCCTTCTGACAAATGAGACCAGGCCTGCGGCTGCGGCTGTTCAGGTTCTGTTTGGTGCAGTGCACCCATGGCCATACACATCCGTTCCTGGAGAAACTGACCACAGGAACACCAATGCCACCAGCTGAAGTGCAGTCAGCACAGTGGGAGGGTATCTGTGGCTGGTGGCAGAGAGGTGGTGGAGACTGTTGCTATGGTGGTCCCGCACCGTCATGTTGCAACCTCCTGGGTGGTTGTTCCTGGCAGACCTTGCTTCCACACAGGGACCTGGCAGTGCTCCTCATCCCCCTGCATGAAAGATGTCCCTCTGTATAGGCAACCCATTTTGGTCATTCTGTGCCTCCATCTATAATGTTAGCTAAAGCATATTTAAGATGTCATTGTTGCTCAAAGATGGAAATCTGCAATTAGGTTTGTTTAATGACAATTATTACCACAGATCACGGTGACGGTGTGGATAGAAGTCTTTGCCATTGCTGTGGCAACTCATGTTTATTTCTCTGTTATGGCAGCAGCAATGGCAAAAAAGTAAATGTCTGTACATTTTAATGGGCTTGGCGTAGATAGCAATATATTTGCACTTACATCTAGCTAATATGCACTTGCTAGACTGCACACTTTATAATCTGCAACAGAAGTTGGCAGCCTCTCCCCACCTCTCAGCTAAGATTTAATGGAAGGTACTGCAGTCTCCTATTAATAGCATCATTTCTCCTAGCTACAGCGCATGGGCTAGCTGGCATACCATGAAGAATTGCCTTAGTACAGCAGCTAGAAAACATAGCATTGTCATAAATAGCAAATCAGGGATGACAACATAAATGAGCTGGTGACACCTTTTGACTGATTGCACATTTCCATTTGCTTATCTACTTGTTAATTTGAAAATTTAATTATTTCAAAAGAGTTTCTAATCATTACAGCAAATTAGTGAGCTGCTGTTGCACTACACATTGTTAGACCAATCTGACCTGCAGGAGCAGAATTAAATAACAGAAAATAGTAGAAAACTAAACCAAATAAAAAAATAGAAGTTCTTATGACAAGTGTAAGATTACTGCACATTTCCCCATTGTTCAAAAGTAACAAACAGCAGGAACAGCCTACACATTAAGAAGGGACAGATGTCTGTTTGGTAAATATTTGCCACGCACCCTTGTCTTTGCCCCACCAGAAGACAGGGAATCATATATACTATGGTGATCTTTATTGACATATATGTCAATGCTGACATAACCTGTGGCAGTTCTTAGGTTAGAAAGGACCTCTTGGATCCTGTCTTCTTTGGTTATCTAGTATGTGGTCATCAGTCAGTGACATCATGCCAGGTTTTAAAGGAAACACTGATCAAATCGAAACCTTGCCAAGAGCAAGTGGTTCCTGGTAATACATCATTCAGGCTGTAAAATGTCCAGTACTTTTTTGCAACAGAAACAATGTCACAGCAGAAGGGCCAGCTTCAGGGCATGACTTAAGGCCCAAGCCCCTTGGCCAAGCCAGGAGACAAGCAGCTCTGCGATGTTCAAGAGGAGGTGAGGAGGGCAGGCAGCTGCCATCCTGCACACACCGCTTTGTGGCTCACTGCAGTGCCCATGACACCTAATAATCTGTGTGAGTTGGTTTGGGTGAGTCAGGATCTTCACCAGCCAGATGAACCAGGCTGCCACCCTGAATTATCACTGTAAACCATGCTGCTGCACATACATCATACTGCCACCATGGCAGGACCCTTTGGCAGGCACTTTTTTCAAAGGATTTTATAAAGTTCCCAAATAAAACTTGGTACATTTTCCCCTCCTTTCTCATTTCAAACTGAGTTTTCAGACAAGCATAGGTCAAAGAAAGGAGAACAAACTTTCACACCAAATTCAGGAGATAATTCAGAAAATTAATTTTGAAAGTTACAAAAATAGTATTAAAGTGCCTTAAAAGCAAAAGCACTGGGTGTCCTTTGGCTTCTTTTTGATATCCTCTACTTGACTGCATCAATAGTGAAAACACCTGAAGAAAAGCTCTCCAGGAAGGAAATTTTTGATAAAATAATTGTTCTTGTGGTGAGTGCTAATAGGGCTGAGGTGGGGATCATTGATGTGCACAGTGGAGAGAAACCGTGGAACACACCTGAAGTTGAGTCCACAGTCTTTCCTGAATTATATTGAAAATGCACTCCCACTGTGTCCTACCTTGACCATGTCCTGACTTGGTCATGAGACAGGTCCATGTAAGCAAATGAGATGTTTGAACCAGGGAATCATGCTATGTCCTCAGAAGGATTTTATCAGGGAGGAGGTTGGGAGTACCTCGTTTTCCATGTCATGTTTTCTTCTTGCCAAGCAAGAAGGAAGGAGCCTCATCAAGGCAAACTGCTAGTTTACTCATCTACCACTGGGTTCATGTTGATGAGTCTCCACTGGTGGCCTAAGACTGCTGGAGTTGAGGGGCATTGCCTTGGTAGAAAATGCCTTGAGGACTGTATGCCAGTAAAAGAATTGTCTAGAAGCAGATCATTTCTCCATTCTGCAGAAGACAAAGCTAAACTGAATTTAATCTGAGAAAGGGATGAAGCATTGGGGTTTACAGGTGACTGGACTCCCTGATACTGCAAACGTGATGCACTGGAAATAATTCTTGCTGAGTTCAGTCAAATTTAACCTGATTCTTCAACAAGATTCCCTGAAATTATCTTGGATTCCCTCTTTCAGGGGAAATGGCAGGGCAGCCTGGCTCTATGTGCAGGTTGCTTCCCAGCTCTGGAGCCTTTTGCACCCTGGAGACACAGACTTGCCTTCCCTTTCTTACATATCACTCATGTTTCCTCTCCTGCTTATTGCACCAAATTAAGAAAGGTTAACACCACAGACTGTTCTGATGTGGTCACTCTGGACAGGGCACAAACAGTACTGAGTCTGGGGTGTAAAACTGCTCAAAAATTCTCTTGTCTTTGAGTTGGGGTACCCTGGTGCCTAAATTAAAACACACAATGTAAGTTACTGAGAAAGGAGCCCGATCTCACCTAGTGCTTTATGCAGTTAATAGAGAGCTATAGGTACGAATTAGATGTCCTGACTAACCTATATCTTTCTGCAGACAATGCAAAAAGCTGAGGAAGTTGATGACCTAGTTGCTCTCACCTAACAAGTTAGCACTAACGTTGTCCTAATCTCATGCTGAGACCCCATATCATTCCTCACAGACTTTTATTTAATTTGGTTTTTAAGGCATCCTTTCACAGACAATCTCTATCTCCCTAAAAAGCATACTTTTTATCATGATTGTTAGAATACTTTTTTTTAAAAAAAAAACAATCTCCTCTGATGGTGCTTAATCCTCTTTTTTATGTGCATGTCCAGTCCACAGTTAGGTCTTTCCTTTTGCAGCTACATTCACATGGTTGGAGGCTGTTTCAATATCCCCATTCAGTCTTTCTTAGAATGACAGACGCTCAGGTTCCTTCAGTCTTCCAACACACAACAGATCTCTTGTTTGACCTGATTGCTCTTGTCTTCCTCTAAGTTATTTTCAATTTTTACCCTCAATTTTCTTGGAAAGCCATTCAAAACCAGGATGCAGTCTGCTTTCAGAGACAGCTCTTCTGACTGGAACAAGGGAAAAATCACCTCACTTCTTTTACATCTAGCACTGCCTGCTTATACAGCCAGCAAGGTTTGTGCTCTCCACAGTGGTGCGAGGCTGGTAAGAAGCACATCCAGGAAGCACCATTTCATCCAAATCACATTTCCTTTTCCATAGCTGTCTGTGCTCTCTCTGCTGTCTTGTGCAGGCAGTTGATTATTCATTTGGAGGTGCAGAACTTTTCACCTTTACTTAATGAGTAGCACCCCATTTACTTCATACCAGCTGGTTGCACTACTCCACTCACCATGAGCACCCTGAGCTATGGTCCCAACCTCCAGTGTGTTTGCTATCCTTCTTCCCTACCCCTGCCATCCCCAACAGGGTGGTGTCTGCTGGCTGACTCTCTCTCTCATATCCTTTAAAACGTTGTGGAAAATATTAAATAAGATAAGCTCCGGAGCAGACCCCCTCCCTGGTACCAAGGATTTGTGCTTAAAGGTCTAAATCTTAGACAGCCACATCAGATGGTCTGAGCACAGTGGGCTTTTTCAGGGAGGGTTCCACCTAACAGTCCCAAACACCTCTCTCTGGACCTATGAATCTTTCAAGGGGTGCATGCTTCTTCCGTGTGATGTCAAGGGAAGCCAAGTGAAGGAATTTACTTGGACTGAACACTTTGTGGTCCTGTGAGTGTGGCATACAGTTTCCACCTTCAGGTACAATAAACTACAGTCCCCTCACCACCATGTCACCCAACATAACTGCACCAGTACAGCCTGCAACCGTCCAAGGGCTCTTGGGAAGGTAGACATCAGGAGCCCATGCCACAGCAGGTCCTCCAGCCTCCAAATTACATCTGCAGCCAAGATCTATGAGGCAGGATAAATGATGCAGCCTGCGTGCTCTGCCATTTCATGTAAGAAATTCAAGTGACCACCAAGAGCCCTAGCAGATTCAAGATACAGGATCCATCACCATCTCACTTCCTTGTGGGCGGCAAACCTGCCACAAGTGAAAACCCAATGGGCTGTGCCCCGGAGCTCCTGTCAGTCTGAGGCTACAACACCCTCCCTAGAGTTTCGCTTCATAATTTCTTGTGTATTTTACCCTGGCTTTTATTTTCCTCCTTTTACGCCTTTTGAGTGATTTGCTTCAGCATGGGCTCATAGTATGTCAGCACTGCTATTAGATAACCATGTCTAATGAGTCTAAAAATCCTACAAAGGCATCCGAGAGGCCTCGTTTTATTTACAGAGATGAAGGGGATGATCAGCTTTTCTGGAAAAAGCATGATTTTTGGGAAAAGGGGCTCTGCCAAAGCTGCTTTACAACTCGTTTGCCTTTTAAACAAAACCAAGACTTTAAGTAAACCTGCGTGCTGACACAATGTGCTGCTTTCAGAGTTGCTGCTTTTCTCTGCATTGTGACAGAAGTGGACAAAACTGCTGTTTTTTTCCTCAGCAACAGAGGTTGCTTTTCCTAAAAATGTAGCTACATTCCCACATAAGAACATAATTCCCAAGCTAAAAACTATATGAACCGGCAAGATATAAAAAAATATAAATCCTTATGCAAGGAGAACAAGGAGATTAATTATTTCTGTAATCCACATTTCTGATGAATACGATGCATACCTTTCTGAGCAAATAGTGCTGTCTTTTCCCTGGTAATGGTAGCATAATGCAAGACTCTCCATCTAATAGCAGAAATTAATAGAAAATTTCTTTCAATTAGGCATATGAAAAATGCTTTTCAAAACCAAGCCACCATATGGAGTTAGCTTTTAGAGCAGAGACTGTGTGATCTTAATTCTCCTCTCCTTTACTAACTCAGTTTACACAAATTCAGTTTATATACCAGCCCATCCTGGTCACCCCACTGCTCCTCCTGGAAAGGACTTTCAGCAGAAGCACCACACACAAAAGGAGAGCAGGAAGGGGCATGAATTATTACAGGTTTCCTAACAAATATACAGTACTGCACCATATGTGAATCTCTGGATCTCATTCCTGCTCTGGGAAGCCTCTCCCATCAAAACCAGGAACTTTCCCCATCATCATCATCACCACAACAGAAGGGTAAGATGTAGTGAGCTGGTTTTGTCCACGTAGCAGCAAAGTAGTAACACCACCAAGGATGCCTAACATAAGGAAGGTGGGACACATACTTTCCCCATTCACCTCTTCAGGCAACAGACATTCAAAAAAAAAATCACTAAAAATGAAAATTTACCTGTTTTCTTTGTTGAGATTCACCAGCAGATACATGCTGTGAAACAGGCTTTCCTGCCTTGATAGCAGCACTCCCCTTATTCCTTAAAGAAGCATTAGGATCCTGTTCCCATAAACCAGACTAGCAACTGCCTGTGGGTTTGCCACTGATTTCTATGGAAGCAGGATCATTCTCCACCTGAAGTATCTCTGCTCTGAGATACAGAAATAGTACGTGGGGATATTCAACTGCAGTGTTTTTTCTGTTACTGGTGTTATTAATGATTTAGATTATTTCATCAAAGTACTGAGTGATAAACAGCACAGAGACACAAAAGCTAAGCTAAGGACTCAGCAGGAGATTAAATGACCACTAATAATTAACTGCCCCTCTTTTAAAAGGCCTGGGCTTTGAGGCTTCTCCTGGTGAGGAAGAGATGGGGACAAGAGGTAGGACTTTGTTTCAATAAATTAAGAGAAGCTGACAAAAAGCATAGTCATTGCTGGTTTGCTACACTGCGAGCCTTCAAGAGTCTCTAGAGATCCCTGTGTCATCACGAATGATCAGCCTTGAAGTTTAGCCTGAGTTAATCCATCTAAAATAACTGGTGAATACTCTCTTGATCTGTAATGTTTATAGGCTTTGGAGAGGGAACCACACAGGGATTGATTTAAAGCCTCGGATGCACAAAACCTTGCAGGTATATACTTAACCTTGGGCTCCAACTTCTTTTTAGGAACGCAGCTGAGCATGTCATGTTAATCTCACTGACTTTTTCTAAATCCTACTGTCTCTCATGGAGCCCGCAGGTATTACTTAAGGGCCTTGCTGAAGGGTCTTCTCCCTTCCACAGCACTGCTGGTCCCAGAGTTTCTGCTAGCTCCACCAGCTCTTGTTGCCATTCCCCTTTTTACTGTTTCTATTTATAGGTTTTTGGTGAGAGGCTGCCAATAAATCATATATTGATTGATTTCTTTTCAGATTACTTTATTTTGAGATCTCAGCTGTACTCCCTATAATTTTTCTAATACATACAGTAAAACATTCTTTCCACCACTGATTTATTTTATGTGATGTCATTAATGTGTCTCTAATATATGGCTACTCAGCTGTATTGTTCCTGCTCCATCTAAAGAGCAGCTCAGGGTTGATCTCACTTATTTGAAGGGAAACAAGACTCCCTCCTGTGAGCAGGGATTAACTGAGGCTCCTAAACACCCAAAAGCAATTCAAGAAGATAGTTAAAGTCCCCAAGAATTCAGAAGGGACTCTGCTGGTACATTTGTGGCTGAGCAGAAAGGCACAGTGCTGAGTCCTGTCCCTCTGTCTCCTTCCTGCCTTCCCTTCACTTTCCCACTGGGGCCTCCCTGGTTTCTAGCTCCCCTTCAGCCTACACAGCAGAGATCATAGAATCATAGAATACCCTGCATTGGAAGGGACCCATAAGGGTCATCGAGTCCAACTCCTGGCTCCACACAGGGCCAAGTCAGAGCATGTGACTGAGTGCATCGTCCAGACACTTCCTGAACGAAGTTGAGCTCGGTTCTGTGACCCCTTCCCTGGGGAGCCTGTGCCAGTGCCCGACGACCCTCTCAGTAAAGAACCTCTTCCTAATATCCAACATAAACCTAAAGATGTTGTACCTAAGCCATCTTCTCTGTCTTCTGTTTCTCACACAAGTAGCATCATTGATTTCCATGTCCAAAACCAAGACAAAGACATTTTTGAACTCTGAAACTAATCTTGAAAATATGGTTTCCCTAGCTCCACAAGTAATAGCGAGTTATGCTTTCATATCTGTATCCCAAGTCAACATCACTGAAACATTCATCAAAAGGCTACTATGGTAGGGCTTTGCAGCCTACCAGGATATTCCCCCTGGCTATGTACGCAAATTACAGATGCATACTACAGCACACAGGAGGTACGCTCACTGGAGTATCATCCAACTTAAAGAGAACAATGATGGGGGAGAAGCTAACAGGAGAAAAGGACAAAGGCAGTACATTAATGAACTCTACTAAATCAGTGCATGTAACCATCTAGCCTCTTCAAAAAGACAGCAATCGGCACCCAGCAAAATAACTCATTGCAAAAGAGATGTCTCTTTTTACAGCTGTGGTTATTGCTTTGGCTGCATGGGCATTGTGTGCAGTGTATTTAGAGATAACATCTGACACATTTTCTCTTTTCTAATAAAGAAAGTGTATTTTAGTCAATGGTATTGATTTATTCCTTTCCATGCTTAAATAGGAGATTGTCATTTAATCAAGATTTTCCTGTCAACTCAGAGGTAAAGTAATGAACTATTTTATTGACATGCTTTTCCTTGTAATAGCTGTTCTCAAGCTCCCCATTTCATTGTCCACAATACACTTTCCTGTAGCACTGTCCTTTTTTTTTTATTACATTTATTTTATTTTGCAGCAGTGAGCTAGTTAGAGTTTTATTGAAAAACAAAGACAAACTCCAGCACCTTCCCAAATATATATATGAGTCTGTAGTAAATGTAGGAACTTTTTTCTTCCTTCACTTAGAGCAGAAAAATTATGCTGCAACAAGAAATTCTTTAATTAATTGGTACAAGTGATTTTCTCACAACTGCTCCTGCTGTGCAACCTTTTGCCACAGATTAACTTTTATATCCACTTTAGCCAAAAATAAATAAAAAAAAAACCCAACTAACAAGCAGTTCAATAACCTCCCTCCCCACTCGACTGAGCTGTTCCTGCAATCAAACTTTTTATTTTTCCATACTCAGTCATTGTAAGAAAATGGACCAGTTGTGAAGAGATAAAATAAAATATCATAGGCCATCACTTCTATTTTCCTGTTTGTTTTCTCAGCAAAGGTTTTGGCATGTCCTTGCTGTTTCTGATGTAGATTACAGATTCATAATAGGACTTTGCAGTAAAACGCTGGTTCATTTTCCATGAGTTAGAATTGCTTCATGCTTTATTTCTCAAAAGAGCACAACGGGGAATAGAAATAGCTTCAACATCTCATTTTTGGAGATCTGCTGGTCAAGTGACATTGCTCTGGAGTCATGAATGCCCTGTGCCCAAAAGCTAGTATGTTGCATTGAAGAGGTGTCCATATGTCTGACCTCTGTGGGCAGGCTGAGCCTCCCTCTCCCACAGCCTACAGCCCAGAGGTGTCCAGGCCGCATCCTGGCAGCCAGACATGGGCCTAGCTGCCTGGACATGGGCCCACGCCACTGCCAGCTCCCCACGGGAGGAACCTGGGAGAGGTCCTAGGGATCAGAGAAGAAGAAAATAACCACCATGACTCCTGGACTATGTGTCTAAGGGATTTATCATAAATGTTATTATGTTCTCTGCTTATCTTAAGGTCTGATCTGCCACAGAGAAGTGGACACTCTTGGGCACTATTTCTAGGCCTTGAAATTGAAGATTAAAGCAAGAAAATCCCAGAAGTCCAGGAAGCACTTGATCATTAAGAACTCCCAACAAACCAAAAAATCATTTTTTAAAATTTACTGAGACAGTCCCATTACTTTGGAAGGGGCACATAATGATTTTTGAATGATTCAATGGAACAACAGTGACCTGCTGTTAACCATAACATGGAAAAGATGGTCTCTTCACCTTCTCCTCTGCACCAGCCCTGCCTGAACCATTCCCCATCCTTCCAGTGGAGACAGGATTTCATCCAGCCTTCCACAGTGTTTTACTCTGGTCTTGTCTGTGTATTAACGGAAAAACACAAGTTTATATTCAGGGCAAAGGAATATTGCTGTAGTGTCTAGTCTCATAGGAACTGATTAGTTACCTGATAAAAAAAATAATTAAAAAGTCAAAGGAAAGATTCAGAATATACTTCAACACTCTGGGTACACTCTCAACAGGCTAAGTCTATGTAATTTGTTGTTTTAATACTTTTAATGTAGATTGTTTTAGAACAGGTTTTCTCCCTTCCCCTCCTATTTCCTTCCCTTCCTTTTTTCTCCTTTTTTCTCCTCTTCTCTTCTCTTCTCTTCTCTTCTCTTCTCTTCTTCTTCTCTTCTTCTTCTTCTTCTTCTTCTTCTTCTTCTTCCTCTTCTCTTCTCTTCTCTTCTCCTTTCCTTTCCTTTCCTTTCCTTGCCTTGCCTTGCCTTTCCTTGCCTTTCCTCTCCCTTTCCTCTCCCTTTCCTCTCCCTTTCCTCTCCCTTTTCTCTTCTTTTACCCCTCTCTTCCTTTCTTCTCTATCAGTCATCTTAGTATGGTTTCGGTTTCTTTGTTGCCTGAACCACAAGGATGTAAAGGCAGTAGAAACAATCCTTTTTCTGAATTTTTCTAGAACAATGCCTTGTAGATTCAATTACAATACTCTCCTTTCCATATTCAGACATGAACCATAGAATGCCTGAACTATGTAAGCAGGAGGAGACATACACACACACACACACACGACTGAGGTGGCCTCTGCAGCATACAGGTCAGGTAGCAGAAGATCATCTCTCCTACTGGCACAGCTGCTGTTCTGGCATTGCATGCAGCACCAGGTTCAGCCCAAGCAGAGGTAAATGTCAGTCACAGGAGCTGCAGTTCAGCTGCAGAAATCCTTGCCACCTGATGCCACAGGTGCTCAATGTATCAGAACAAGTATATTGAGGACAGATGCCCACTTCTGGCTCACAAAGTTCCCAGTTCTTAGAGTATCAGAGCCTAGGCGAGTACTGAGGAGGTATGAATACATTTGCCTTGTTCTTGTCTTCCTAGGCATCTGCTGTGGACCATCAAAAAAGAAGAATAATTGGCTAGATGTGCTATTCATGTGAGGGTTTTTAATGCTTGAGCAGCCAGGCAAAAGGAAAGTTGACAGTCTCGAGAAAGTGAAGTCTTGCAGCTCCTGGCAGCAGGATCATCAGTGTCAACATTTCCCAAAAGGCTTGCTGCATGGCCCAGCCAGAACCCAATCTCCTTGTAACACTGTGTGGAGAATTGCAGGATGTTTAGTTTTGATTTCAAAATGTGAAAGAAAGCAAATATCAAACTCTTCCATGAAACAGAATTGCCATTCTCCATCCAGCTGCATTAACTATTCATGACTTCACAGCACACAGAATTTCATTTCACATTCCTTTAGTGTGCTGCTTCCCAAACTGTGCTAAATGTTTCACAAGTGCTACAGAAACAGCCTCAGAGCAGCATGCCTGCACTGCCCGAATATTTGAGCGGTTCCTCCTCTGCTTGCCAAGACCAACAGCATTGCCAGAACAAGCTCTGTTTAGTATACCTGCCCTAGGATCTGTTATCCCATGCAGCTACCTCATTATGAATCACAGCTGTGAAGGAACCCAACAGAATAAACAGACCTGATCTGAGAGAGTACACAACACTGATCTGTACTTTAAACAATGCCTCAAGAATACTCACAGTCCTGGAGGAAGGATGTCAGGATGGACTTCTGACTCACAAGACGGGCCAGGAAATGCTCCATATTAAGTGGGCTTGTTTTCCAAGGGCCATCCACGAGCAGCAGGTGCAGCAATACAGGAGGAACCCTCTGAGAAACCAAGGGGAGCTGGAGATCTAGCAGGGATTTATTTTGATCTGTTTTGATGCTGTGTAAGACAGCACCTTAAAAAACAGTTGGTAGAAAATCACATTGCATTTGAGAAATGCAGATTTACAGCAAATCTTCTGAAACCAAATCTTTCCATGAGTAGAGACTGAAGGTTCCTCTCCAAGGTCCCTGCTGCAGAAGTCCAAGCTCTCCAGATGAACCTAACAGAGTGCCAGAGGTCTGACCACAGAGTGTCTTACCCTCAGCATAAGATATCCATCCCTGTCCCTGAATTCTTTGCTGAGAACAGGAAGCAAGTAAGCCAATTAATCTGCATTATAACATGTTAGAAGATGTTTATAGGAATAATTTCTAAACTACTCTGACCTGATGAAAAAGCTTTTAATCAGTCCCAGCCGTGGAGATGTCTGTACCATTAGCTTGGACCTAAAAGGCTTGGTTCTGTGCAGTAATCTGCTGCTTTGACTTCCTGGGGCCTCTCTGGAAGGACAAGCGAGACCCTAAACAGACTGTTTTCAAGAGCAGGTTTGCTTTTCTTCTGTATGCAACACTAGCTCCGGTGTTTTATGACCCTCTTCTCATTTTTCTATTGAGGAGGTATCTTCCTCCCCTTTCTTCACTTTAAAGCCTTTCCCTCTAATCTTGCTAGCAGGTTATTTTCCCTCTGGATAAATAGGAGTGTCTGCAGCCCACAGCAGCTCTCTTTCAGAGAAACCTCACATCACATGAATCTAACGTTTCTTCTGCCAAAAGTTTGTTTTCAAAATCCTGCTTGCTCCTTCTTTGCATTCAGTGTTCACAAGACTCCTAAGAAAGTCAGCAGCAGCCCTCTCCTCCAGTCTCTTCCAATCAGGTGTTATTTATGTCACCAGCAGCAGGTAATGGAAAGCTGCTTTCCCCAAAGTGTCCACCCTGGTAGCCATGTCTTCTTTTATGCTTGTTTTGCCTTTTTTTTTCCTTTTTTATCCCTACATGCAGGCATGCCTAACTTGGAGTCACCTTTCAGAAGCTGCTGCTGTTTTACTAGCTTCCAGATGAGGTCTCTCAGATTCTGGTATCCTTACCTGCTTGCTGTCCATCCTCATCTCCAGTGTTTCTTCAGGGAGCAGTTAGAAACACACAGCAGCACCTTGTCCAATAGTTCTAGCTTCCTCCTCCGAAATGGTGTATCTCTGTACAGCTCATCTCTCAAGCCAATTCATGTAAGAACCTTCCGAGTCCAATACTTTCAGTTTGCTCTTCTAACAAAAATGTGACTATTTCTACCTGAGTCTTTGCAAGGCAAAGAAAAGCTGTCCTTAATCCCACCAGAGCCACTCTTGTGCCCATACTGATGGCAAAAATGCATCTCCCTTTCTGATTCTTTGGTCTTTCTCTGCAGGCAAAGGGGACGGTGTACAGCAACACCAGCAAGGCGTGTGAGAGAAGCTGTCACACGAGGACTGATGGCCCTGTCACCTCCTCACAAACTGCACCTCTGAGTTCCATCTCTCCCAGAGTGCTCAAGCCCTCGTGTTTGCAGTGGGGCTCCCGGCTCACACGCTGTAGGTGGGAAGCGTCACTTCCTTACCTCACACACACAGATGGCACACAGCCTTTGTACTGGCTCGTGGCTGCGTCCTTTTGTAACCTCAGTATCTGCCACTGTACCCTGGTGCCCTGCCCTCTCCTGCTGCTGTCCAGCTTTTGTCTGTAACTCAGCCCACTGCTTTTTTCTAAATGCTTTTTTCTATTGCCCTGTCATTAAAATCCCACTGACCTCTCCTGGTGCACATGAAGCAACCTGACTAACTCCCAGTATATATGCAGGTCTCTTTGTCCAAGTTCTGTAAGAAAAAGACTACCTGATATTCTGCCACCATACGTCCAATATGCCAAACAGAGTGAAGAACACGGATGACATTCACTTGCAGACTGTTCAACTCACATGCCCAAAATTTCTGGCACCTGCCTCCCACACTTGCTACATTCCTCTTCAAGCATAATTTGTTTTGTTGTAATTGTATTTCTTCTGGCCTTTCACAGCTCAGAACAGAAGAGGTGAAGGCCAGACCCAGTTAGCACTCCTGCATCCTGCTATATCTAACTCCTTGGTGCCTCATTCCCAGTGAGTGACATCCAGCGTCAGGCGTTCACCAGGACTGGTGGGCACTTCAAACCAGCAACTCAACAAGTCCACTGTATGTGCAGACCCAGAGCTGCCACCAGCTTTAGATCTTTCCACAGCTGGACAGCTGTGTAGGGAGGGGAGAATAACCTAGAGCAAATTGACCTGCAATCCTCTCTTTTCTCTCTAACTCAGAGTTAGTAAGAAATTCTGAAGAGTAACAAAACCAAACAAAGCACTGAAAAGGAGCCTCCCTTTTTTTTTTTTTCCCAAAACCTCATACTGGGTTCAGGGTGTTGAGTCCCTCCCTGTTGCTGTTCCAGCCCCGTGAATACAGAGGCTTGTATTCCTTTCCGGTGCAACAGGAAATAAATGCTAATACTTTCAGCCTTCTCCCTCTTTCAAGTCATAAAACATGTAATTCTACACTCCTGCAATATTATATTTGGCAAGGTCTGAAGCACCATCACAGCCCATAAACTACAAAAGAAAAAGAATTCGCGATTAGACACTTCTGAAGGCAGAACCCAACCATACATTTTGGATGTGCTTGAATTTCACAGCTCTGCCTCTTAAATGTTCAGCATAATTTGAGGTCCATTTTGGAAAAACCTCTGCTCTATTTCACTTCCAGTTATTGGGTGAGCTGGAAACAGAAGTAAAGTTTGCTGGTTTTCCACAACAGTGTATTGCACAATCCTCTTGTCTTGGTTTAACACTCTTAAAGCCCGGTGCTGTTTCCATTTCTATCCCATTCTGGTAATATTTTACTTCAAAATGGGTAACAATCTTTCCCAGCAACATTTAATGGAATTGCAAGCAACAAAGTATCCCTTTTTGAGGCGTAAACCTTTTCCCCTTCAGCAATCTAGGGCATGCCATGGAGGATCCAAACTGGAAAACAGAGTGCAGTGCAAATTTTCGATAAACAAAGCATACTTTGTTGACTTGGATTAGAAATGTTGATTATGTTTACCAGTGAGGTTCATTTCCAGTGTGAGACCTTTCCATAACACGTGTTCATTACAGGAGGGTGGTGACCCAGCACTCCGTTCGCATGGGTTCCTATTCTGTGGCTATATATAGGCACAGATGAATGCAGAGGGACTGTGGCTGTCTTTGTGTGGTCTGTGGACTGTCTGGGCCTAAGCCAACTCCACTACAGAAGGTGGAAAGCCAGTTTAAGGTGGAGCTACATCCAAGCCAGTAGGACCTGCTGGGACCTCTGTTCTACCATTGCTGTCCCCTCCTGGACCTGACCTGGCTTGTGTCTGCCTAGCCTAGTGCACGAGCAGAGCCATCCATGTCTTGAATGTCTGTCTCCCTCCAGAAAAAAACAACCATAATCCATTATGGGCCAAAAGAATCTGCTGCAAAGTTCAAGCAATGATCAGTACTGTGAGCAGAGGGCAAATCCTCATTTCTGACAAAGAAGGAAGCAGAAATAGCTTGTTTGCGTACCCAGCCTACGCAGTGGAGCACATCTCAGTTCCCAGTGGAGCACATCTCAGTTCCTCACAGGAGCACACTGCCCTGGGAAACCAGTTGGAAGTTTTCAGCTCAGCAAGGGAAGCCCAGGCATCCAGGCAAGAGGAGGCAATAGGTCACCATGCTTTGGCTGTGTTGAGCCACTGCTTGCAGTCTCCCCATGAACAGTACAAATAGGATGGGATGCCAGCAGGTAGAGCTGTGCTTGTCCTGAGCAGCAGAATCCATCAGGAGGGCAGCAGGACCCAAAGTTATTTCCCCACAGAAAAAGCCTGGCTGGTGTAGAGCTTGCTGTGGTGTATCACCTCCAGATCCATGGAGCTGGTGATGGTGTCCAGAAGACTGCTTCCAGATCAGTCCAGCCAGGCTTCAAACAATGAAGGCAGTGAGCTCAATGCAACAGGTAATCATCCACAGAATCACAGAATGGCATAGGTTGGAATGGGCTCCAAGGATCATAGAGTTCCAACCCCCTGCCACAGGCAGGGACACCAACCTCAGGCCTGGATCTACACAAGGTTGCCCAGGGCCCCTTCCAACCTGGCCCTGAACACCTCCAGGGATGGGGCATCCACAACCTCTCTGGGCAGCCTGTTCCAGCACCTCACCACTCTCTCAGTAAAAAACTTCCCCCTAATATCTAATCTAAACCTTCCTTCCTTTAGCTTCAATACATTCCCCCTTGTCCTTGGAATGCCAGACTGGAGGAATCCCTGCCTGACAATGAGGGCAGACAGCTGCCCTGGGGAGGAGTGTGATTTCTGCAGGAGTTGCTGGGTAGTAACTAAGAAGCAGTTGAGTCCCTGGTATAATCGCACCTCATCCAGCAGAGTAAAATCCAGGTTATTCCCTCTTGCCTAGTAGGTTGAGGCTGCAAAACCCCATGGAAAAAAATTGCTACCAGGTACACAGCACTGACGAGCTGCCATCAAACTCAAGATCAGAAACTGCCAGCAGTTGAGGACAAGGGCTGCCTGCAGCTCGACAGGGCTCTCTGACACAGCACTGCACTCCCACCAGGCAGTCAAGAGAATGGCCATTCCTGGATGAGGACACTGTGCAATGGCCAACCATTACCACTCCAGTATTCGTACACTTGTTGACCAACTTTCACCCTGCAAGAGGGATATTGTATGTAGTCCAACCCTGGTGAAAAGTGTTGGGTGCATTACACAAAAGCCAGTGCAGAGGTGGAAAAGACCTAACCCTTGCTCTTTCAGGTGCCTGTCATGCAACTCCTTCCATAACCCAGGACCCACCTGAAGAGTGATTAAGAGTTTGGGTCCTCTCTTTTGCTTTTTGTATGGCAAACATACACAGGCTAAATTTCTCTGGTCTGTTCTTGATCATCATGGCAGCGTTTCCACCAACGTGGCTTCCCTCTTGGAGTTTGTCTTACTTGAGCGTTGGTGGTCATAGCTGCATCCTGTGTCCCACATGAGGTCACACCAGAGCCCTGTTCAACAGCATTAATACTTCCTTCGCTCTTCAGCTGAACTGGGATGTCAATATTGTGTTCAACTTATTTATTGGCTTTTGCTACAAATCCTTTATTGAGTTTTCACATAAGAAAGTCGTTAGAGACAGAGCTTCCTCTAAGATATTTTCATTACATACAGTAATAATTCTGATTTGCCTGACTGTACAAGGTCACAGGCTCGGATGATAATGCATCCTCAGAACATACAGATCCCAGCACAGCAGAGAAGAATGATTTTATGGTTCAGGTATTGATCTGAACAAACGGCATGTAATCACACATAACTCAGCAGGGAAATCCTGGGAGTGCCTGAAGGCACAGAGTCCTCCCAAGACAGCAGATAAAGTACAGTCATCTCTCCTGGCAGCAAGGCACCCACTACACATCATGGCACCTATACATCTCTTGAAGCAGACATTGCTAAGGTCCTCTTGGGAAGACCTAGACTGTCGTGACTGATCACAGGGTGGTGCCGTTGGGACAATGACAATGTAGACGTGGGCAGAGAACACCAGAGCTGCCCACCCTGTGAACAGCTGTACTGCAATAAGCCAGAACGCCCAGTGTGAGTCCTGAGTGGTCGGAGCAGGCAGGAGGGCAAGCTGCGTGGCAGTGGCCACTGGGCTAGCCTACAAAGGAGACTGATACCACTGCCAGCCCTACTGCAGGCCTGCCGTGAACATCTGGAGAAGGCTGCCGGGAACAGCAGTGGACTCCAGCTGTGATCTGGACCAAAACACCTCCACACATACACACACAAACACAGGAGAAGACATCATTACTCTGAGTGCACGCCAAGGTGGTGGCGAGGGGCCACAGCATGGTGGTGGACAAGCATAAAGCATCTTTCACCTTGAGCCGTAGGCGTTTCTTCGCTTCAGTACAGAAGCTCATTTCAATCAGCTTTTTCTAACGTCCTCAACATTTTTTAAATGTCAGGTTTGTTTTGGGGTGGTTTTTTTTTTTTTTTAGGGAAGTGTTGGTATTATACCTGGAGGATGTACTAAGCTTGCCTGTTTGTCAGAATGATGCAGCTGAGCGGCAGATAAAATTCCCCAGGTGGGTTTTGGGAAAAGGCTTTATTGAAAACAAAGAGGTAGACCTTCAGCATTAAAAAAGGAGAGGGGGAAAAAAAGTCAGTCATGGTTCTTTTAGCAGGATTCCTATAAAACAGCAGAGATATTATTAGTAAAAGAAAAGTATCAGCAGAAAAATGTTCGCAACCTAGCGCTGATGATTTAAGAGTAGTCAGGGATTCAGCAGGCATTTTAATGTGCCAACAGCAGAAGGCTTAGAAATAAAAAAATAAAAAAAGTTTGTGATTTAAAGGGAAAGTTATCAACGTTCAAACATCCATTTGTGTCTCGCTCACTTTCTCTCTTTCCTGCTGGGTCTGTGAAGAGCAGGAGCAATGTCTTGTCTTTGGTTTTGTTGGTCTGTTTTTTTCCTTTTGTGGGAAAAACAAGTGTAAGGGCAAGCAGGTTCATAGTCACGGGGTGAGTCCTACCTCCCACTTAGACACATCTTTCCTGAAAGGTGTTCCTCCTGGAACAGGGATGTTCAGAGAGCCTCCACGTTGTGATGGCATGATGGGATGTTCCTGCTCAACCTGGGCTGGTTGGCAAAGGAAGATTAAAGCCCTCTTTGATGATTAGAGGTAGCCAAAGATGACGTTTTCTCCTTACAGAAATGACATCTTGAACTGTGCGTTGTCTGCGAGGTCCTGGCTCAGCTTGCCTGGAAGATACCCCTCCAAAGCCGCCTGCACTGCCCGCACGGACCAAAACGCGCTGCCCCCGTGCCTGCAGCTGTGCACACTGGTGCACCCACCCGGGCCGCTACCAGGAGAGCCAGCAGGCACAGGCTGCGGCCGAAGGCGGGGTCCATGCCCGCGGGGGTCGGGAGGAGCCGGGGCCGGTGCTGGGCCGCGGGGCGTGCGGAGCCTGCAGGTGGCGCTGTTTAATTGCCGAATGGCTCCACCTCCCCGGCACAGCCACCCGCGGGCTGCGCTCTGCACAGGGGCGCCGCGGGCCTGTCCCCGCTCCCGGGCGGGACACGAGCCACCCGCCGGGACAGGGTCCCGCTGGTCCAGAGACGGGAGCGGTGAATCATCCGCCCCGGTGACCGCGCAGCGTCTTCTTCCCGCTCCCTGAATAGGGAAAGAAAAGTAACCCCACAAAAAGGCCAAACCTGCTGACGTGGGGGGAGCATGACACACACACACACACATCCCCCCCACCCTCGATGCAGCTGGAAGAGGGTTGCCTCCTCGCAGGCCGTATTTTAGAAGCTCACGGGCGAGGTTTTGGGAGCCACCCCGGGTGTTTGTAGATAGTCACACTATATCCGTAGGTACTCCACAACTGATAAGAAGAGCCAGTAGACCCGTAGACAAGGTTGGCCTGGAAAGCAGAAGAGATGGATTCGTTTAGATAAAACTTTCAGATTTCTGAGAGCTCAGCACTCCTGGCAGTGCCAATTTCTTCTGCAAACCTCTGCCTGAATCCTTAGTCACCCCAAAGTAACTGTAAAACCTGGCCCAGCTTGACGCCTTCTGCAGGAACGCTTTGCCAGCCTCAAAAAAAACCAGTTTCTTGAGGAACTTTAACTTGGCTCCTTTTTCTGCCCTTGGGATGTGGCCAAGCCGTGGGGGCCACACGAAACACCCCTCGCTTACCGGAGGCGTGAAGGGCAGGATGTGAAAAGGATCCTCACAAATTTCACAGCGCAACTTTCCGGCCTCTTTTTTACAAGGGCTCTGTATCTTTAAACCACAGGACCTCCACTGCAGTGCTTTTCTGCAGCCTTTTTAGGGAGAGGGGAAGAGGAGGAGAGAGCAGGCAGGATCAGTGGGGAAGGGAGGGAGAAAAAAAAACACCGGCAACCTTTGGTATCAAAAGCCTGCCAAGGTTAAGGGCTTTGGGGCGGGGGAGGGGAAGGAGAAATCAAGAAGTGGAATAAGGAAGAGGACAGAAAAGTCCTGCAGGGTGAGATAAGGAGACGCGGAGGTGTGATAAAGGTGTGTCGAAATTTCAGGTGCTTTCCGGCATTTGTAAACTTATTTGCAGACATGGTTTCATTCTTTCTTTTTGGGGACACGTGGAAGAAATGATTTGCTAAGCAGAAGGACATATTTTATATCTATGACGAGGCTTCTCAAATCCAGCTGAGCTCAGGATCTCTCAGAACATCACCACAGCACTCCTGCTTTGGAGGGCTTGCTGACATTCCCTGCAATGTTCCTGTAGCTGCTCCTGCTCAGCAGAACACCCCTCCTTAGTGGTCACAGGCCTAATCTTTCCCCATCTGGGAGGAATTGGGCTTCTCCTGGCAGAAAAAGCAATTTAAGGATCTCTGGTCACCTGCACTGGAGGTGCTGCATTGCTGCCACTTAACCATTCTTTTTAACATGTTGCTGCCTTGCCTTTTGAAGCCTTCCCCTCTGTAGGTACCCCAAAACCCCATGCAGCACTACAGGCTTGGGGGAGACTGGCTGGAGATCTGTCAGGCAGAGAAGGACCTGAGGGTGTTGGTTGACTGCAGACTGAATATGAGCCAGCAGTGTGCCCAGGTGGCCAAGAAGGCCAATGACATCTTGGCTTGTATCAAAAATATTGTGTCCAGTAGGTGTATGGAGGTGACTGTGCCCCTATCCTCGGCATTGGTGAGGCTGCACCTCAAGTGCTGTGTCCAGTTCTGGACCCCTCACCATAAGAAGGACATCGAGGTCCTTGAATGAGTCCAGAGAAGGGCAACCAGGCTCATAAAGGGGCTGGAGGGCAAATCATATAAGGAGCAGCTGAGGGAGCTGGGGATGTTTAATCTGGAGAAGAGGAGGCTGAGGGGAGACCTTATCACCACCTACAACTACCTGACAGAAGGGTGCAGAGAGGTGGATGATGGTCTCTTCAGCCAGGTGACAGGAGACAGGACAAGGGGAAATGGCACAAAGCTGTGCCAGGGCAGGGTCAGATTGGATGTTAGGAAAAAATTCTTCACTGCAAGAGTTGTCAGGGCCTGGAACAGGCTGCCCAGGGAGGGGGTTGAGTCACCATCCCTGGATGTGTTTAAAAGATGGGTAGATGAGGTACTTAGGGATATGGTTTAGCATAGGATGGGAATGGTTGGACTTGATGATCTTAAAGGTCTTTTCCAACCTTGTACACAGCAATACAACTGATGCTATTCTAGATATTTTTTTTTTGAAACCTCACTGAAACCTTTGCTAAAAAGTGACTATCCTCTGTAGCTTACAATCCAGGTGAGACAGGGACTGAGACATTGCACCAAGACACCTTATCCTATGGTGATGAGTTTACAGCCAATCAAATTAATGCATCTTAAAAACTTGCTGCCTGCAAGCTGACAAATTGCATTAGCTTATAATAAGTCAAGTGTAAAGTAAAAATAGGTTCATTAAAGCCCCCAACTTTCTTCTCAAACGTACCCCTTTTGATCCCACAGACCATTCTGTGGCCTGGCATTAACAGAGATGAGAACACTTGTTGCTGAGTTAATTGCTGAGGTGAACAAATTTTACAGCCATTAGGAACCTCAGAGGATCCTACCCTCCCAGCTGGCAAACTATCAGGACATGATGTGAAATATGCTTTGACTTAATCAGTTATGTGATAGTGTGAAGCTGACACACAAGCACCTTCCACGTAATGATGAATGATGAAAGCTTGGATCTTGAAACTACCAGAGAAAAAAATAATTCTACTTCAGGCCAGTAATGAATTTTTTCTGCAACTGGGAGAGAGCCAAAACTGTTTGCATGATCACAAAAAAATGTCTCTCTATAAATGTAGGAAGATTTTCAATTCCCATACTTTTCTCCCTGTGACAGAGAGTGTCCCTGAGAGGGTTGAAATCCAGAGAGGGACGGATTGCACCTGTCTCCATCATCCTTACTGTCCTCTGCAAGAGGTTTGATTTTTTTCTCCTTCCCACTGCGTGACTGACTGAACAGGCTTTTCTGAGGTCTGTGGAGGAACTGTACAGTACCCTGGTTTAAAAAGACAAGCAGAAGTACAGCCAAAGGACTGAGTCAACAAGATAAATTCAAGACATTCATGGTGAAGGGCAAAACATTCCCCTCCTGAAATTTTAGGATTCCTAGGAGATCCCAGAAAGATATTTCCTTGGCACAACGCTAATTATTATCTTTTTTTATTAGTACTACCTTCTGGAAGGAATTCTAAAATAATTTCTAGTAAAAATGGTGAAGTGATATATCGTGATGAAAGCAGAATGTTTATGTGGGAAAGCTCGCCCACGTCCGCAACCGGTGCTCAGATAAATATCATACATAGTCAATTGCCAAGATGGAGAAGAGGGCTTTAAGCTGGAGTTGCTGGGGAAAGAGAACCTCAATCCATCCCACTCCTACCAGTTTGATGCCAGTGTCAGCAATAGATGCCCAGAGCCAGGAGAAGGATCCCAGGTCAGCAGGAGAGCACCTGCAGTGCAGCACAAAGGAATTCCAGCCGCTCCGGCCAGCCAGCCAGCCAGCCAGCCAGCCAGCTTCATCAGGGGCCCAACTGAAATGCCTCTATGCAAATGCACATAGCATGGAGAATGAACAAGAAGAGTTAGAGACATGAGTAAACTCTTCCTCACGATATCCTTGTCTCTAAATTGGAGAGACATAGATTTGATGCATGGACCATTCGGCAGACAAGGAATTGTCTGGATGATCATACTCAAAAAGTTGTGATCAACATCTCAATCTCCAAAGGGAAACCAGTGACAAGTGGCATTCCTCAGGGGTTGGTATTGGGACCAGCACTGTTCAAAATTTTTGTCGAAGACATGGACAGTGGGATTGAGTGCACCCTCATCAGACTTGCTGATGACACCAAGCTGTGTGGTGTGGTCAACATGCTGGAGGGAAGGGATGCCATCTATAGCGCCCTTAACATGCTTGAGACGTGGGTCTTTGCTAACCTCATGAAGTTCAACAAGGCCAAATGCAAGGTCCTGCACACACATCAGGGCAATCCCAAGCAAAGATTGGGATTTCTACTATAAGCTGAGCAAAGAACTGATTGAGAGCAGCCCTAATGAGAAAGATTTGTGGGTGTTGATGGATGTAAAGTTCAACATGAGCCATCAACACCTGTGTGCAGCCCACAGAGCCAACTGTGTCCTGGGCTGCATCAAAATCACAGGTGATTTTGACCACCAGGTCAAAGGAGTGATTCTGCCCCTCTGCCCTGGTCAAAACTCACCTGGAGTACTGTGTCCAGCTCTGTGGTCCCCAGTACAAGAAAGACATGGACCTGTTGGACCATGCGCAGAGGAGGCCACAAAGATGGTCAGAGGGCTGGAGCACCTCTCCCGTGAAGATGGGCTGAGAGACTTCGGATTGCTCAGCCTGGAAAAGAGAAGGCTTCCTTCCAACCCAAACTATACTATGACCCAACGAAATTCAAAATGCCTTTATAATCTTATCCCTGCCACTCTCATATTGCAAAAATTAACAAACAAACAAACAAATAAATAAATCCAACATCCTTGGATCTGTAGATAATTATATTTTGGGGGATATGATGGACAATACAAACACTACATGATTCAAGGGCAGGAGGAGTATAGATCTAAAGGTGTGAAAAATAAATAACACAAGCAAGAAGGTGCTGTTCCCATCCTGAACTACAGCCTTGTAAGGACCCCCTGGGCTACTGATTGCCTTTGTTTCTGGCAAGAAATTGCAAGCACCCTGTCCCACTAGCACTGAGGATGGCTGGCATGAAACAGTCCATATCTTAATTTCTAGACCACAACAGCTGCAGATAAGCTGCCTCTCAGGATTGGCCAATGGTTTGTGCTAACCCTAACCCATGCTCAGACATTGTTTGTCTCATTGACCCAGGCCAAAACCCCACCAGAACCTGTGCTAACAGCGTAACACCTGGGTGCTCAAGTTCTAAACACCCAGAACCATTTCCTGGTTAATTTACTATTCTAGATGTAGACAGCCTATCTAGGCTTGGTAGATGCATGAGGATGATGACATTGAAAAATTGGGAAAGGTTCAAAAGGGCCACATAAGCACTTTGATATCTGTAAAACTTAGTGAGATGCCCAGTTCTATTTGTTAAGTTTATTTAAGGGTCCAAAAGGTGTTGATCATGTTCTATGAGAAGCCATGTAGGAAAAATATTTCCTGTAGACAGCTACCCTATACTCCATGAGTTAAAAAACATGTTGTTACTCAATATTTAGATAAATTCAAGCTCTAAATAAGGCACATTTTTAAGCATTAGGGAAATTAACTATGGAACAAATTAACAAGTGCTCTGATGAATTCTTCATGTCTGATCCTTAATTTAATTTGTGTCTAAAAAAACATTTTGTGGATGCAACAGATGCTTGGGGGCTCATAAGGAAACAGTATCTGAGTTGCTTTGGCTTGCGTTATACAAAAATCCAGAGTACATTACTGTGCTGGTACCTTCTTATCTCAAACCCACGATTTGACAAAAAAGACACTCTCAACACCTCTATACTGTAAGTGGGCAGACTTACTGATAGCTCTATTACAAAATAAATAAATAAATAAATAAAAAAATAAAATCTGTGTAATGAAACAGGAGCAATTTAGATGGAAGTTACCATCCCTTACGGGTGCCCTCCACCAGTTGGAATAAAACTGGTGTGAAAAACAGAAGTCATTCTTGACGTAACTCTACAGAAACAACCTGAGCCTCTTGGTACAAACGTGTTGTATCTGTCCTTTCTAACTGTCTGAAGGAAGCAAGATCCAGTATACCTGGCCCTTACACTTCACTGGGAGCACCGGAGATTCCTTCCCAAAGAATTTTGCAGGGTTTTTGCCCAAGAAATGTTTGCATATCCCAACCCAAACACAGGATGAGCTAATTGGCATGCTCTACCTTACCCTCAGAAATAAAAATACAGCAATGCTCCATAGCATTGTTGTAAAAACAGAACAATAGCTGAATTTGGAATAAGTTTTCTGCTCGGATAAGAAAGCAATGACACAGACAGATGGGTTTCCTTACAACATCAACTTATTCATGAAGCGAAGGTACAGAGGGAATTCACTGGAGTGAGTTAGAGGAGCAGAGCTTCTATCCAGCTGTTTTCTGTGTAGTGGTTGTCTTCCCCCTAACATGAAGGGAAACGTCTGGAGAGTCTTTGGGCCAGCGATCACCTTCTGTTTTCTTAAACAGCTGTGGGAATAAAGCTACAAGCACCCACTCTTGGCCTTTCTCAGGTCCTCATCCCAGACCCATGAGCCAACCCGTGGTGATGGCAAAGGGGAAAACCCACACCTTCACCTCTCCCATGTCTCAGGCAATGAGATGTGGGCATGTTCTGCACTGCCCGCATAACTTCTGCTCCCCTTCAAGGATACCACCAAACAAACTGACTGTCTGGGCCACTGCAGGGTCCTATCCAGACTTGCTAGCTCTTCACACAGCATATTGAGACTTGGTTTTGTGGGATGAGAGATCTTGGAGCCTTGGAAATCTCTGGGCTCTCTCAAGTCCCTGGGCTGCTAGCTAGCCCCAGGTGACTCCACTCTTTGCAAACAAAAATCATTTGCCGCTGATTGTGCCATGCTGAGACATTATCTGAATGCTCCATGGACCTGCTTGTTTTAGAGGTACATAACCTTTGCTTTCCAATTCTATAAAAGCAGATATTGAGGCAATGTTAGAAAACAGGTATTGATCTCCAAAGTCATTTGGAGCAGCAAAATGGAAACGTGAATGAGTAACAGCTGAAAACAGGTTAGAAAAAGAAAGAAGTTTGCTGGGTGATTTCCAGAGGAAAGCCTGGAAGAAATGCAGTTCATGTCAAAAAAAACCCTTAAGATCTAAGCCCAACCATGGAGCACAGGAGGCAGCAGCAGCAAAAGTATTGAGATCACTCTTCCACAAAGGAAAAGAGAGACAAGAAAGCCTCCCAACAAGACATGGATGAGAGATTCACAGTGTATGTAGTCACGCTGCGGTCAGTGGATTAAAAGAACACAGCTTTGGATGTGTTTCCCCTGCCAGAAAAGGCGACAGTTTATACCTACGGGGAGAAGAGGCCAAAGCTGGCTCCCTGCAGAAAACTCACAGTGATGCTGAGGCACAAGGAGCACGTACACGGATGCAGTCAGTCAAAGCCAGCACTTCAAAGTATCCCACCTTCTGCCCTCCCCCATGGGGCAGATTTCCACTCTACATGTCAAATAGACCTACTGTGCCTTTCCTCCCTCCCCAGTTACACGCTAATAAAGCTGTCTAGTCAAAACATACTTTTCCTCACAGTAAGAAGTTGCCTCTATGTGAGCCTTTGCAGAGAAGATGTTCAGCTCATTGCAAGACATACATCTCTCTACACAGACAAATGATGTATCCCACCACTCAAATTACCTCCACATCAAGAATTAGCTGGAAATGTGAATAGCCTGACAGCAAAACTTCAAATATAAAACATTGTGTAGGGAAGAGCATGGGGGAGGGGGAGGAATCCCTGCAAATCTTGTGACTTTGGAATGGTTGGATCACATTAACTTGGTTACTGGGATTCCTCAGCTTGAAGCAACACCCCTCCAGGAAGATTCTGTGACAGTGCCTCCTGGCTCTGTGCACTTCTCAAGTGTGCATCCTCTGTCCAGCACTTTAAAATGATGACCACACGCACACACCCCCCCTAAGATGGAAAGGACTTTAATGCTGTAAATAGTTTTTTAAAATGAGATTTCCCTGAACACTTACATTTTCTATTGGTGGAAAGTGTCAGGTTAATGATTCGTTTAGAGTAACAAAAAGCCACCTCAGATGACAAATTTTCATCCCTTATTTCTATAGCTGTTATTGCACAGAACCAATGCAAGATTTACCTCCACAAGTACTCATGATTTTTGTCGTTGAGTGTAATCTACTGGGTCAGCAATTAAATATCTCGGTTTATACACAGAGACATTTTACACTTCACATTTTGTGACTTACACTGTATAGGATGTCTTCATTCCAGCTGGTGAGGGGTCTGGAACACAGGCCTTACAAGGAGCGGCTGAGGGAACTGGGATTGTTCAGCCTGGAGAAGAGGAGGCTCAGGGGAGACCTTATAGCTCTCTATAACTTCCTGAAGGGAGGTTGTAGTGAGCTGGGGGTCGGCCTCTTCTCCCGTGTAGGCAGTGACAGAACTAGAGGGAATGGTATCAAGCTGCGCCAGGGGAGATTCAGGCTGGACATTAGGAAGCACTACTTCTCGGAAAGGGTAGTCAGGCACTGGAATGCACTGCCCAGGGAGGTGGTGGAGTCACCGACCCTGGGGGTGTTCAAGGAAAGACTGGATGTTGTATTGAGGGATATGGTTTAGTGGGAGCTAGTAGTAATAGGTGAATGGTTGGACTGGATGATCTTTTAGGTCTTTTCCAACCTTGATAATTCTGTGATTCTGTGATTCATTCTGTTTCTTATTCCTTCAGCTCGCCCTAGCAGGTGTCTAGGGATTGCCCGATGCCTGCTAATGTGTATTATGGAGCAAGTTATTTCTGATATTTTCTAGATAGTTATGTAGATAAAATGAAACCTACACTGAACAGTAAGGAATTAACCTCTCTGCATTACATTAGCGTGATATAGTTGGTATTTACTAGGATCACAGCCTCCTTCCTAGGGACTCCATGCACCCAGGTGAGGTTTCCTAATCTACTCTTCTCCGTAAGCAGCCGTTAAAATGCTCTAATCCCAAGTGGTGCAGTAGAAATAATAGAAGTTTTGCAGCATGTTTTAAAAGGAATTTTTAGTGTAAATTCCTAATACCTAATAATTCCAACTGAAAGCTGGTATTAAATTGCTGATTTGTCAGTTGAGAAACAAGTTCCATTAGCTAGGAGGATTTGAGTTGCACCAGAGGAATTCCAGCTTTTCCCTGGGGACCTTGACATTGGTTCAGAGGACCGAATTTCACCGTTGCCTTACAAAATTGTTTTACCCACGTGTGGCAGCACAAATTGCTGGGCAAACACCTGTATGCCTCCCAAGCTTCATCCTTTTTCCAGGATATGTTACATGCATTTCAAGGTGTCAGCCGCATGGCTGCTCCAACACATCTTTCACGTGGTTTTGTGCCAAAGTAGTTGGGTGTTTTGCTGCAGGCATCTGTTCCCATCAGGTTGCACCAACTCCCAGCAATGTGTCAGTGCCAGGAGAGCTACCAGGTAGCAACGTGGCCTAAAACCCAGCCTGAAAAGATGGGGGTGCACATCTGTGGTGTCTCAGGGAATGCCAAGCCAAGCTTAGCTTAGCAGTTAGGAAAACAGGGTTCTAACAACCTTCCACCTCCGCAAGCTGAGGCAGGTTTGTGAATAGCTCTGTGTTTGAAGCTGAGATTATTTATTGGCTTAAGCATCCTTCCCAAGAGAACTGGATAAAGAAACTTTGATGGGGCCATACGCTCTTGGACTACACAACATTTTATTTTATTCATTTACTGTGATCATAAATAAAATGCCTCATTAACTGTGGAAATTAATTTCCTCTCCAATTATGTTTACCTTTTATTATATATTTTAATGTAGAAAAACAACTAAGCACTGACATAAATTATTGCACTCTGTTGAACTCTCTGTATGTATCTGAAGTATTTTTTTCAAAGTCCTTCTTTGTGAAGCCTTAAAGCGTTCAAGTTTATTCCTCTTCAGAAGCAAATCAGATTTCAATATCTCCAACATCCTGGAGCATCCATCTTTCTAACCACTGGTAGTATAAATTCTGCAAATACAGGACTATTACTCACCACAGAGATCTCTTAGCCCTGGAGAAATGAAGGAAATAATTTATAAAAGCACACACATAAAGCAAACCTGTGTCCTAGAAAGTCTGTGAGCACAGGAGACAACAGCATAGGCTTAGACCCGGTCAAAGGGAAGATGCTACTTGCACACATTGACATTTCTGGCTGGTACCTTGAGAACAACAAAGCAAGAGGGTGAGATGGGGGCTAAATTTTCCCCAGATCTCAGGATAGTATATTTTGAATATTTCTACTGTTTCATAGCCATGATCAGTTAAAGATATGAGAGGCAGCACTTGTGGGGAGAAATAACCTAATTTGTTGGAACTCTCACTCTTACCCAACATGCTGTGACAGTGTCCTCAGGAAAACAAGCCGGTAACTCTTTTGGGGTGTTGCTTTCCAAGTGTGAGAGTGTGAATCTCTGTTATGCTCCTTCTACCGACAGCGGCTGGGCTGGGGGGAAGGGACTCGTTAAAGATGAGCAGTGAGTCACTGGAAGGGCTGTCAGCACCCAGACCTCCTCTCGCCCGCTGGGTTGGCAAAAGCTTTTACTGACATCCTTGTAAAATTAAAGCTTACAGCCTGTTTCTTTCAGTAGTTGCAGGCACTCTAAATTTCAGGCACAGGCACGGGAGCAGTCCCATTAAATCCAGTGTGCATACTTGAATGCTTCGTGTCCAACCTCCTCTTCACAGAAGCCCCAAACCAGCTCAGAAATCAAATCCAAGGTTAAGAGACCATACTCCGAGCAGTCTCACTACTGTGGACAGCTACTGTCCCTCTGCTCTGTGCCTGCTGCCATGTGATCTGCTGACAGGCTCTGAAACACGGCCTCTGGCCAAAATTATGTTACTTTAGGTTCTACTCCACTGCTGCTGTTTGAGAAGCTTTAAAAGCTGGAATTGTGATGGTGCAAGGGGTGTCGAGGTCTCTGCAACAAACAGGATGGGGACATTTACCCTTCCATCCCTTGGTCCATCAGAAGCCCCACTCACCAGCCCTGCAGCCCGCTATGAAGGTATCAACCACTGAAGCTCTGAGTCAAAGTCACAGGAGCTCTGGATTTGAATGAGCTGGCAGTACATTACTGTCTGCATTTCTTAAGCTTCTGAGCAGCTATTTCCTACATAGGCTGCTATTTAAAATAATCAACAGAGATTTTAGGCCTCAAGAGCTGTATTTTTTAACTTTAAAGGTGTGCAATATATCATTAAAGGTTGATGGAGAAGTAGAAAAAAAACCCCCACATTTAAAGGCATTTGCTGCATGCCATCAGTGATTATCTTTCAAACTTAGACACTACGAGTCAAATTTTCCTCAGTTGAACCTGACTGGCTGCCAGTGAAACAGCAATAATTTTGGCCATGTCAGTCTAAACACATTCGTGAAGCTCAAATGTTAAGGGTCAAAGCCTTCTCTGGCTATGAGCCACCCTGGGGCAAGCATGGACACATTTCTTCATGTGTGAGCAGGGAGAAATCGATGGATAAAATTCAGATGCTACCTCATCCCCCAAAGTTTGCAGGCATCTTTCCAGCCACTGTTCAACATAGTAGTAGAGACATTTCTCTCTGTTGTCTTCCTTTACAGGCTCAGGACAGTAGGGCAACATTCACGAGCCAAACCCACTTACCCATTTGCACTATTTTCCTTTTCAAGTTGTATTTCCTGACAGTTTTAAACTCTGCCACAGGCAAAACTCACCTGAACCTGGGAGTGGCATTCCTTTGGGACTTCTTTTCATGCCCAATCCCCTGTTTTAAAGCAGTTTGAGTACAGCTTTATCAACACTCTGTGAATTACTTTGTTGTGTAGCTGGCTGCAAAAAGAGCCGTCTGAAGGATACATTAATAATAATAAAGTTGATGGTGTGATGCGATAGTAAAAGGTGGTTTAAGCAGCATTATTTGGGGTAATTATAATTAGCAGTAGCCATTTAAAGGTCCCAGCGTGTGTTTTGTGAGGGGAGAAACGTTAGCCCGAGTGTCTTGGCCAATTTCCAGCACAAGCAATTACATTCTTCCCACAGTAGTTAACAATCCCTCGTTGCTTCAATTAGATATGGTGCTCTTCAGCTCCTCTCCGAGAGCTGTTGAGCTGCGTTACCGGCGCTGTTACACGGCTGTTGCGTTCCAGCCGAGAGGTCCCAGTATTTTAGTTATAAATGAAGTGCTCCCTGCTTGTAAAAGGCTTCTCTAGAGCAGTCTCAGAGCACTGCATAAATCAATAAACAACAGATGCACTTGATATTGTACACTGACTGGAGGGCAGGAGGAAAAACAAAAGCAAAAGGGAGGAATGGTGCTGGCAGAAGGGCAAGACCAGCATCTGAATAAAACATGTGCGCCTATGCCCTTGCGGGATACCCCGGGGCGAAGGGAGGGGTGGGGAGGGAGGGCAAAGGCAGCAACAGCGGGCTTGGTCCTGGAAGAGGAAAACAAAGTTCAGAGAACCTGGTTTACCATTGAATCAACCACACAGTATCCAAAGGGAGCTTACTCCAGCTAATTTTAGGCATGGAAATAAGGACATCTAGTCCCCAGACTCCCTCTGTAATGAGTGGCAGAGAGAAAAGAGCTTCAAAAAGCCACATGACCAATTCCTTGCGTTTCTACAAGACTCCTTACATTGGCTGATTTCTCGCGTGGGTAGTTACAAGCTTGCTATCTTGGTTAGAAGTCCTGCAGTTATTTAGGATGTTCCTCAATTTCCAAAGAACTGTCTGACAAAATCTTCCTACAACTTAAGCAGTTCTTCAACACTCATCCCATATCCCATGGGGGTTTTTACAGCAAAATAATACACATCCCAAGAGATCTCCTCGCAGACTATTAGCTACAGCCAGGGTAAGGATGAATAGAAAGGACAGGGTGTTAAGGACAAAGTGTCAACAAATATCTCTGCTTTTTCTTGGCAACCTACTTGGATCACCCTACTAAATTCTTGTCCTCTGTCCATCTTTCTTTTACTTTTCTAGTTATTCTTTATTTGTTTGTGTAATACCAGGATTACATAGCTAGAAACATCCAATTGTGGCTTTCGACTATATGCAGAAAGAGGAGAGGAACACTACCAGCAGTTCATCTGTGAGGTCTAGTTTATTGTTGGGGGGTGGTGGTAAGGGTTGGGTTTTTTCACCTAGTTGTTTCTTCTTAATAGAAATATTACTGAGGGAACTTCTGAAGCAGTGAGATTCAGATGAAGTATATTTGAAGTATATAGAACTGTGGCACGAGGGGCCATGAAGAGCAGCTGGAGCCTTCAAACAGACCCATATGGATACAGGGTCACAAATTGGTTTCTGTTGTCACAAGACAGGCAGAAGGGTCGCAAAGCATAATTAGATGTGCCTCTGAAATAGAAATTTTCCAAATTCAAAGTCATTAGCTTAGCTTCTGTGCAGAAAAATCTCTTTTCTCTAAAGCCCTATTATCTTCGTTTTCATAAAACCTCTTAGGAATTTTTGGTGAATTAAAGACCAGGATTTGTAACCTGACTAACAGATTATGCCAACTATGACCATCCTTTGTGGCTAGATGAGGCCTTATACTTGCATTCTGCTTGAGATACTGGGCATGACCCATTAAAGATGCTTGTCTTATGACCCAACTATAAGCCATTGCCCCAACCATACATTTCGTATTATAACCCCATTTGAAAGAAAAATGGCCAGAGAGGGTAAGCGGATCTCAAGGAATGAAGTTTATCCAGTGAAAGGAAGGTAAGTGACAGAAAGCAAAGCTCCAGTTCACTTGTATCTTTTAGAGATGCAGCCAAGATGAAAATGGTTTGCAATAGGCCTTCCTTCTGAGTGGAACTTTGAAATTTTCCCCCTCCATTCCTCTAGTTGCAGAAAGAGTCGTTTATTCAGGACCTTAGAAAGATGAACAAGGGTGTTAATGCAGAAAGGACACTGATTATAGCATATCCCAGATGTTCATTTGTCTACTCATTCCAATATTTGTAACTTCAGTACTTAGAGGAAAGATGAACCCTTATGCCCTGGTAAATAGAGTGTTCAATGTTGTGGAATAAATGATAGATCACTGATACAACTCCAAACATATCTTCTTCAAGTGGTACCTAATCTAGACCCAGAAGGCTGTAAATTTACTTTAAATTTAGGTAACAGTGGGGTAAAAAAGGAGGAAAAAAAGTAGATAAATGAGCTGGCACAGAGTATAGGACAGGACTACGGAGAGGAACTGTGAGAAAACAGTTGGCCATCTTTTCTGTAGGACTACAATGTCCACAGGACATTATACAGGTTGCTGGGCCTGTAACTGGGCAGTCCACTCTTTGGAAAAGCACAGCCAGGGTCCTGCCAGCCCTTTAGCTGACAGACCTGTCTAGGTGGTGATCCGTCTCTACCTCAATGAAGCAGAGCACCGACAAACATTCCTGGTACAGCACCTGGTGCTATCACAAGCCTCGGTGGGTAAAAGCAGGATTCTGCATGACATGTTATTTTCTTCGGCCTTGTCTGAAATTTAAAGCTCAGGATCAGGGAAGAGTTAGGAATGACTTCTCTGAAGCTGAGGAAATGGGTGAGCTGTGTCATATTCTGACATGTAGTTGTTCACGATTCTCTGTGCATACCTATTTATACTTTACATAAGGAGTAAGCGTCTCTACTCCAGAAAGCTTGTGTGGATTAGTACGGATCAGTGATAAGCCACAGCAGCATCACTCCATTCAACAACTAACAAGAAGCACATTTAACACTAAAAAGGGCAGCAGAATGGGAAGGGACACAATTGGGGAAAAATCCTTCCATTTTGGAAAGGAAATATGGGAGGGCCACATGACCACGCAGGCCTTCCACACACACAAAACTCCAGTAAATGGCAGTTAGTGCTGCAGGTCCCATGGCTCAGGCCACAGCCGGGCCGCAGCAGACCTAGTGCCAGAGCTGTTTATTGCTGGGTCCCTCAGCAGCGCGGGCTCGAGCTGCAGTGGTGCAGCTGGCTTGCAAAAGGTCACTGTCAAATTAACAAGATCGTGCAACCTTGTCATTTTATGCCAGTATGAGCCAGAGCTGTGCCACTTGCTGCCCCATGCTCCATCCAGCCTGCTCCCCAGCAACCTCGTCACTGCTGGAGTTGTTCTGGGTCTGTGTGGCTCCGAGGGTGTATTTGGTCAGAGGTAGCATGTCAGACAAGGCTGTCTCATCTGGGTCCCCTTTGTCCTTGTTCAATAATCCTATGTCAATATCTATGACACCAGGAAGAGAAGAACAACTAGTGGGACTTGGACAGGTGGGATCAACTGGCTCTGTACCACTGTGTACCACTGAGGTTTGGGGAACTCCTAGCTAATTAGTTTGTCGGACATTCATTGAGGCTGATTGATAGCTATAACTCTGAACGGGGCAGAAATGAGAAGGAAGCAGTAGCAGTCTCTCTGCATACCCTGCATTTCTTGCTATGATCAGCTGTATCTTTCTCTATTCCAGGTTTTCCACAACCCTTGATCTCCCATCTTCAGCAATAATCATCTCAACACTGCTTAAATACAAGCAAAGATCACAAGGATTTAATGAAAAGAAAGTGGAAACCAAAAGGAAAAAAGAACTTTGCATCTGGAAAACAGGAAAAGAGAGCAGCAGAGGAGAAGGAAGGGTTAGCAACTAGGACAAGAAATGCTGATTTTCTTATAAGTGCTTCTTGCAACTTCTCACCTTCATTATTCAAGATATGGTCTGGGACAGACCTGGTGCTGCATTATTGACTTGATCTAGAAGATGTGGCTGGAGAGAATTACTAAAGGTATGAGGGATGTCAGGTGCAGAAGAGACAAGGGATGACTTTCCTACGCACCATGTTATGCCTCCACCACCTGAAGTATGTCCCAGCAGCCACCACACTTCACAAGTAGGCATACAACAGCTAGAGCAGAAATGTCCACTCCAAGCTGTGAACAGCATTCACCCAGAACCTGCTCCTCATGATCAACCAGACAGCCTCTGCCTCCCCCAGTAAACTCCTACTGCTGGGACACCAGAAAACAGCCAGCCTCCAAGATGAGATGCACACCTGGGACTTGCTGTCTGGTTTCAACCACAGGTTTCTACTCTCCTCAAGCAAGAAAATGAAAGCAGTCATCATCCTGCACCCAGCTGTGCTTCTCTCCTGGGCTTTTTTAGGACAACTGCTGCTAGCATTTCAGCTGCCTGGGACAGCTCTGTGGCTAGCTGTCTTTCTGCAACAGTCTCAGTGCCTCTGATACACCACCTGGACATGCAGGAGAAACCAGGAGGGGTGATACACACCAGCTGCCTCTGGACATTTTGGGGCAGTCTTGTTTTCAGCATGGGCAGAAATGGTCTCCAGAGCTGTTCTCCAGAGGCCAAGACTCTGGATAGCTGGTCAGGAGGAGACCTTATCAGGGAACCTCTCTTAACTCAGGACCGGTACAGGGAGCAATACAGCACCATGCTGAGATACAGTGCAACTGTGTGACCTATGATCACATGAATGCAGGCTGGATGGATGATAGGATATGATCCATAGAATCACAGAATGTTTTAGGTGGGAAGGGACCTTTAAAGGCCATCTAATCCAACTCCCCTGCAGTAAGCAGGGACATTTTCACTAGATCAGGTTGCTCAGAGCTTCATCAAGCCTGACCTTGAATGCCTCCAGGGATGGGGCCTCTACCACCACTCAGGCAACCTGTGCCAGTGTCTCACTACCCTCATAGCAAAGAACTATCGCTTCATCAAAGCCTTTTTCTGGTCAAAGCATCATCATTTCTATAACTGTATGTGTACACACATATATGTCACATTCAGATTTTTTAATTGCTACTAAGTACCTCTTGCAACACCAGCTAAAGGAACATCTCTAGGATTTCCTGGGTCCATCTGGACTTCCCAGGAACCTGAGGCTAGAGGGCCAGGCAGACTTTCCCAGGAGATGTTTGGGATCAGCACCTGGAATAGGCCTGGGTAAAGCCTCCAGACAGCTAAAGGAAGTACAGGTACAAGCGCTGGGGACATATTTTGGGGCAGAGTATGATTGTCGTGAACTTTTTGGCAGAGATCAGAAGCTGTGTAGGCAGGAGAAGCTGTGTAGGCAGGAGAAGCTGAAGAAGCAGCAGAGGTATCAACACTATGCTGTACTTGAAAGAAAATGTTCAAAAGAGGGTTGAGAATACATGGGACATGAGCCTTTTACCTTGGCTGGTGGCTGTGCTCTCAGTTTTAGGACCTTCCTGTGAACACCTAGGGACTAAGGAGACACCAAATCAGTCCTTGCCTTCTCTTCATCTGGGACTCTGATCCTCATCCTCAAATTTTCAGTTTTTGGAGGATCAGGTGGGTTCACTTTGTTCCTGAACTGTTGCTGAACTCAAGAATTGGCTCCTCTTCATCTTTCAGGCTACAGTCAGGCTTGCTGTAGTAGAGGCTGCCCTGCTGATAGACAGGCTGCTAACAACCTCAGCCTTTTTATAGGTCCTCTAAGGAGAGGTGGCCCTGTCTCTGTGTCATTCCCTTGCCATCACCGCTGAAGCATCTGTGCAACAAGGGTTTGGAAAGTGTCATCTTGCTGCAAATAAACCATCAACTCAGAGCCCTGGCAGGACTAACACTAAAACCTCTGTCTTTGGACCCCATTAAGCAAGACTGGACCAGAAAGAGAAGAATGTTGTATGCATGGCATGGGATGGCCTGTGCTGCTGATAAGGTGCTGTTGCACTAGATAACACTTTGGAAAATCCAAAGTCTTTCAGTGGTGCAGAAGTCTCATACAAGACAGGAGGTCTCATTCAAAGAAAGACAACCAAGGAAAGGAGTGTTGCAGACACCAACTGCAAAGCACAGCTTGGTACAGACCACACAGCTAACAAAAGCCCAGTGGAGGCAAACAGCATGATCCTGGGTGGCAATGAGCAGGAGCAAGAAAGAATAGCAAAACCTGTTGCAAGAGCTGTGGGTGTTTGGATGTGGACAGGCAATACAGATCCCATATAAAGTCTACTAGCAGTAGCAGTGTCATGGTTTCACCCCAGCTGTGGGCCGAGATCCACGCAGCTGCCTGCTCCTTAAAGTAAAAGAGCAGGGGAAGAGGGAAAAAGGGGGGAACAAGGGAAGGGAAAAGGAAGGGGCAAATAACTCCAAAACCAAGAAACTAAGAGGCCCGTGGGTTGGGATAAGGAGAGTTTACTAAGATAACAGAAAGATAAAATATAACAATGCTAACAGGACGTTAGAGCAAAAGAATATGAAACTATTGATCCCCAATGCAGTTTCTCCCCGAACCACACAACTCAGGCCGTACCACCCAGAGCTGTCCCGGAACCCGACCGTCCCCCCAAGCAGCACGCGTCCCGCCACCGCCCCTCTTCTTCCTCCCCTCAGCCCCCCGTTATCCTGGGCAGGACGTAATTGGCATGGAATACTCTCTTTGGCCCATCTGGGTCACCTGTCCTGGCTTCGCCCCTCCTTTCTCAAGAATAGAGAAATACGAAGAAGCTGAGAAAGTCCTTGACTGTCTGACTGCAACTAAGAACATCAGGGTGTTATCAGCACTGCTTTCATTGTAACTCCCAAACACAGCACTCCATCAGCTGCTACAAATGAAGTTAACTCTATCCTGACTGAAACCAGGACAAGCAGTTAACCCAGAAAAACACTTTGAGCCCATCTGAAACTGGCAGAAGGAGTTTATACTCGACTGGCATTTCCTATTGTAGGTGGAAGGCATTTTTGACTGAGGACTTGAGACGATTGAGCTTTAACACATCAAACCACATCCTCACGCTATCGAAACGTGCGTATCTGTTCACATGTATAGAACAAGGGGCTTCCCCACCCCGGAAGGCAGTGGCCTCTGAAGCCAGATACTGCAGCTGCCTAGTGTTGCCTGACAATCGTCATTGGTAGATGACAATGGAAACATCCTCTCCCAGAGAAAAACCAAGAAAAGCTGAACTCTGCAAGAAAAAAGCTCCACTGTGAGAATCAGTTTGAAAGGATGCTGTTTAATAAAAGCATCGTGGGCTACAATAAAATACTGAGAGGCTTCATTAGAAGGCTCCAGATAGATGCATTTTTTTCAACTAGTTGCTGTAAGGGAATGTGGAGAGCACTAGCAATTACACCACTGTAGAACCAAAAGCAACTTTCTGTAGTTTGGATGCTGGCTTTATGTTGCAGAAACACAGGCAGCTACACAAGGAAGAAAAGCAGCATTTGATTTTATCTTTATTGTATGCATCTTATTTTGACAGATTTCAAGACTGTTTGAGGAAAAGATTGATTTGATCTACCTGGATTCCCTGCCTCCATGTAGATGTGTCATTTATTTTTCCAGTGACAAACAGGGGTTTTTTTGCCCATTTCTCCCTCCTGGTGTGATCCTGATGTGTAATGTGTGCACTGCACTCTGAGTCTGATCTCATGCCATTCAAGGCTAAAGAAAATAAGGACCAGGTGGAGCTGCTAAGGAGGCTACTAAAGATGACTGGGGGGACACAAGGGCACGAAGACGGTCGCTTCTTTAGAATTAAATATTTCCATTTTGATCTGTGGACACTTAAATCTTTTCAGGTGGGAGGTTTCAGTCTTGTGAACAGAATGCCAGTGCACTGGCTGGCTGAGTCTGCTTTGACAGAGCCTCTAAGAAGCAGTTTGCAGGTTCAGAGAGATACCTTGAGTGCAGATGGAAAACTTCTGCTTTACCAGACAGCTTCATTACACCTAAGTGGGACAACTGATGACAGATGGGAACACAGAGACTGCTGAGTCCAGCTAAAGCTGGCACATGCCCGACTGCAGGACAGCTGGGTTAGCTGCCAGACTGGAAGTTGAGTGCCACAGGTTCTCCCTGCCAGGTCTCCCTTGCATAGGTCAAAGAATAATCTGACTCAAGGGAGGGTCCTTTGTGTGTAGATAGGATGGAGATTGGGTCAGATTCACTACTAAAATGAAAGCTTGGTGCTTGGCAAGAACTACTTTTTAAGACTGATGCTGTTATTGCTTACTCATCTGTTCTACATCTTCTTTTACCAGAAACTTACTGGGGTGTTGGAAAGAAACTTTTCCAGGTGTCTGACAGCAGCGATTGCTATTTCATGTACCCTGAATTTCACTTCTCTTCCAGCAATGGCTGGCAATCCAATTTCTGTGTCACTTCTTCATTGAAGCTGAGAAAATTATGCATTCAGTAGAATTCATTCCCCAGTAGTGCAGTTGAAGGGATCATGACCCTAAATTTATTCATTAGCTTAAATTGTCAACAATTCATGTAGCCATGGATTGGTCAGGAACTGTCAACATATGCAGTGTGAGGCTAGTGCTTACTGAATTACGGCAGTTATGCTTCCAGAGGGCTTCTTCTTCCCCCTCTGCAGAAGCTGTCCATTGATTTGACAGTCTTCCTAGGCTCACCGGTGACATCAGCTGTAACAAGACCATTCTGCCTCAAATGGGAAATCCAGTGGACCCAGGAGCGTTCCCAACACAAAAGACTATTCTCAAGTCACAGATGAATGGCCCTTAGTTCATAACAAACCATCACCACAGGAACTTTAAGTCTGAAATATAAATTCAAGCTGGTGGCTTAAAACAGACAGGGATTTTGTTATACTGAAACAACAATTCACTAGGATCTTGCATGTGTCAGCAGATGAACAGCTGATCACAAAGAATCACAGAATACAGGTTGGAAGGGACCCTGATGAGAATATCCCAAAATTTTTCAAAGCATTTGGCAATCACCACCTTACATGGACAGGAGAGCTGCTGGACAAAAATTCTTTTGTTTTTAAATTGATACAACCTCTTCTTTCCAATCTCGCCTTCATGTCCATGTCAGACAAGTGAAAACCAGAGTTTGTGAGCATCAGGATCCACAACAAGACCTGTGGACCAGTGTCTGGTCTCCTTCAGAAGGCCTCCCAAATACAGAGAAGCACGTCCGGACATTTCTCTCAAGTATTAGCTTTGGCCTGGTTAATTTTACTGACACCATCCACCTGGTTCCAACAACACGCTGGGGAGCTGCGTTCATCCTCTTCTACCCACCCTCCAAGATGTCTCTGCTCTCTCAAGTGCAACTCTGGTGTCGAAAGGGCGTGACTACAAACCTGGGTGCTTTTTCTGCAGCTCAAGACGGTTGTTCCTGGGGCTATGGAACCGCTTCGTGTGCGGCAGTCACAGGCTGCAAACGCAACACGTACTCTGACAGCTGTAAAGCCACATTGCAGAGACACAAAATTCTCCCAATTCATGCATCTTTCCCCTCCTCCTACACACACACACACGTTGTGCCTCTTTGGAAGCAAAATGGGGCCTGCAGTCTCTGTAAAAGCATTGCTCACTAATGCTGCCTGGCAGGGTAGCATATGACGCATACTCGGTAAGTACACACATCTCCGCTCCCCTGGAATAGAGAGAATCAGGATTCTCAGGCAAGGATGAGGTTAAACTACTCTAATGGCAGAGGGGAAAAAAAAAAAACCCACCTAAAAGAGAACTAATCTAAAGTGATGGTTTGTCTCTTGCACAGTGAGAGGGATATTTAATTGCTGCACACATAACTGCATGCTTTTCCGATCCAATAAAAGGAGTAACTTCCTTCTGACCAGAAAAACTCAGAAGCCCTTCCCCAGGCAAGACTCCCACTGCAGCAGACAGTTGCAGAGGGAAGATTTGGCCCTCACTGCATGAGATGAATAACCCATCTAATCCTTGAAGCAAGGGAAGCAGACACAAAGCAAGCCTCTCCCCCAAGACTTAGTTGTTCTCTTAAATTTCTAGCAATGTTGTTGCTTTGGCATCTTGTCATAGCAAGGCAGAAAAATATGCAGATTTCTGAGCAGCGTTCATGCCTAATGTTGAAAATAAATAGGAGAGCATTATAAACCACCCATATCATTGCTAATGGCTCCTCTGCAGTTTTAAAGAAAGCACCTACCCACACTGTTTTGGCTCTGACTATACTGTTAACATATCGATAGACAATGAGCAGATATACTTCATCTCTGAAAAGAAAGTCCTTTTGCACATAGCATCTTCTAGCACAAAACACTGTTGATCTGTAGGTCAAATGGATTGAGCTGTGTGTATCCCTGCCTCGAAGGCGCTGCTTGTCAAAGGACATCACTTGGGTAAAATGCTATGACTCGACCTAGTGCAAAGGTAAATATGTGGGACTATGTGGCTCTCTTCAAATCAAGGTTTTTGAACAAGTAAATACGCAGTTGATCTCACACAGTCTCTCTGTGCTCTCCTATGAATGTAAGAAACACTCCCTTATTAGAAAAATGTTTCCACAGTGGCAGCCAGGAAAAGAGGACACAGAAATAGGGATGAGTTTCCTTGTTTGACTCTACATAACAAGAGGGGAGCAGCTGAATATTATTGGGGTAAGAGTGATCACTGGAGAACCGTTACCATAGCTGATCTTTATGAATCATTGAGTGGTACCACCCACACACAACACAGAGTTCAACGTGTAGAAGTATATCTGCCACAAATATTGGTGAAATAGTTTACTTAATTTCTGAAGCATGTGAGCACTGACAAGGTGTGGGGGGACTTGAGCTATCCTGGGAGACCGATACGTTTCAGCCAGAGATGGATGGTTCATCTGGGCTATCCTAAGCCATAAAATTACAGTTTAAGAATTAATTTCAGGTTTTCTACACTTCTACCTGAGATGGAGCATTAAAAAAGAACACTTTCCTTTTACTTTTCTGGATACATTAGAAGTCTGAAATGTAAAAATCTGTACTACTTAGCCCGTAAGTGCCTGACCATTAGACCAGGCAGATATCGCAGGGGCAGCCATCTAAATGAAGCTGCTGGCAGAGAGGAAAGGGGGCTTTAACAGAAATTCTCTCTGTTTTCTTCCTCCTGGAAGGGCTCTTCAAAATAGTGAATGAAGGTCCGTTTTCCCAGATGCTATGTCCTTCACACAGGTAGGACACTCTGTTTCTCCCAGTCCCAGGACTCTATGCCTACTTGTTTATCCCCAGATGCTCAGGTCACACAATCACCCTGCCAACAGGCTTCCTGGTAAGTTTACACCTTTTAATAACTTGCTGAAATAGACAAACCTAGAGATCAACCTGGGAGAAATCCTGAATATTCTGCCTTGTAATAGCCACAGGGGCAGAAATTTTATTACAGTGGTATGGGATTCACATAACTGCTTTTAGGAGCTCTAAACTTGCTGTAAAAGTATGACAAGATAAAAGATGCACGTGACTTGTTTTCATAGAGATTTACCGCTCCTGTAAAATTATCCACTAATTTAATCCAGCCAGCTGGAGCGAATGCCAGGACTTGTTCTGCACATCTGGGGTGGACCCAGCTGTAGGACCTGACAGGCGTCCAGACTCCAGCAGCTTGGATGCACCACAGAAGTGCTCCACCCACAGCAACAAAACGCATGGCTTCCAGTTGTCTGCAACAGGGGGTGAAGGAAAGGGTCATTTTGAGAAGTGAATACCAAAAAATCTGAAACAAAGCGAGCAGCAAGAGGTGTGGACAAGGAGAGCAGAGATGATGCCTTTCCTTGACGCACACCGGTGCTCCTCCGGGAAGACGAGCTGCAGGCAAGTCTGCCCCACGGTCCCCATCTCCAGGCTGGGCTGTCTCCCACCCAACACGCTGCTTTGGTGGATGTGGGTGGCTGGGCAGGCGCCTTGCCGGCTGATCTCCTGAGGGACGCCCCCTGTGCTCGGTCCTTTTACAAACAAAGGGCAGTTTAGGTTATGGGCCATCAGAGTCTGCAGGGGGCTGAATCACACCTCCAAGGCATTTTTCTGTCACCGGGGGACTTAAAGGGCACCTGCAACGCCCGTGTCTGCTCCCATGAAAACAATAGCCCTGCCCAACCCTCACTTTCTGGTTTGCAAGTGACACTAATCTCATCAACAAAATCTTGCCAAGAATGCACCAAGCACTTCTGCCCCCATCCCCGTCGCAGTTGCCGTGCTGTGGACACCTCCCCAACCTGTAACCCAGCTGAGTTTGTGTGCCCTCATTGCCCTCGGAAAGGTGAGCAAATCCCTGCTGCAGGGACAGAGGACGGCAGGGATGGGGGAGGTCCAGGGAAGGTGAGACACAAGCTTTGGTCTGGAGGGTGCCTGGGGGCAAAGAAGCTCACGGCTGCCTGTTCAGAGAGAGGGGAGAGCTCTACCCTGTCCCTGCTGCAGGGGACTGGTACCTGTGTCATGTGAGGGCTGCACTTTAGCTCGGCTGGGCTGTGGAATTTGCTGGAGAGCAATTTTACCCCTTGGCCTGGAGAGGGTCCCCCACAGTCCATTAGCACACGAAAGGAGAACATGGAAGAGCTGCGGGAAAGCCAGCAGAGGTTGCTTTAGCGGCCATGCAACCTTCTCAGAGCCAGCTGGGAGAAACTACTGCCTGAAGATTTCCCAGAAGATAAGAAAAGCAATGTGGCTATAAAAAGGTCCAGTTCCTACACATCAAAGGCATTTCACAATTGTAGGTAGCTTCACTGGCGATTCACTAGCTGCAAGAAGCTGCTCGTGTACATAAACGTGTGCAGAATCGGAAACCTCATCCTTTTCCCAAACCAAACCACAGGCACGTTGGCCTATGCTTATTTTGTCAGGGTTTGCAAAAATTTGGCCAGTACCAAGAAACGTTTGGCAGCAGATTTGCTCTTCTGTGCTATATTTTGGATCCCAGTGCCTCTCTAAGATTCCTTTTTTCTTGCCTTTTTCATGCAGCATCTTCCTTAATTTAGGCAGAGGTTTTATAAGGAAAGGGAGGCTTTATCTGGAAATGTTAATAAAAGTAGTACCATTGAGCAGGGCATATGAAGTGGAGAGAACAGTGGAGCAGGAAGGCGAGGGGGGTCTTCACCCCAGCCGAGGCTCAGTAGTGAGGGGCAGGGAGGATTGAGGGGTGCTACTTTAAAGCCCTGTGGCTCCATCCATGTGGGGAACTGTTCAGCCACCACAACCACTCCCAAACACTTCGTGCTCCCCGCTGGTGACAAACGGAGGTCTCAGGCTGTTCCAGCGTCACACTGATGTGCACCACGGCAAAGCACAGAGCACAGGCAAGCTGAGGTCCACCAAAAATCCTGAAGACACCAGTTAGCGTGGAGGCTAAAAAGAACAAGAGCATCCCTGAGCAATGGTCCCAGACCAGGCTCCCCTGGAACACATCCCCCTGATTATCCAAGCCTTCCCTTCTTCAGGCATCTTTAATACATGGAGGCTTCTCACATGTGCTTTTTACATAAAACATCCAGGAGTACATATAGGCAACACACATCAGGTGCCTGGTAGACCAGAACAACTCCTTGGTTGCTTTTAAAAAAATAAATAAATTAAAAGCTGCAGCTCTAATGGAGCAGATTATCATAAACGCTTGGGCCCTAAAATCCTAACTAAAACAGGGCAATTAAGCGGCTCACACTGTGTCACTCTATAGTCTGATTAGTTTATTGGGATTTTGTTTCATTTCTAGTGAAACTGTTCTTTGAGCTGTAGATAATTTTATCCAATCTGTTATTTACTGGAAGTGCAGTCTCTAGACCCAGATAAAGTCTGCCTGATCCTTATTACTGGTTTCATTTGCAACCGTGTATGAACACCTTGGGGACTCGCTTGAAATGTTTCTTAGTAGGATAGTTGTGCTCGTATTGCTCAGCTTAATATTAAAAAAGTGTTTGCGGGTAAACTGCCTCCCTTTTGAACTGGTTCCCCTGGAATAAAGTCCAAAGATCCTTAATGAGACTGTAACACCATAAAAGGTTGTAAAATACTCCATCCGAGGGTTACAAGTGGAGACGGCTACCAAATCCCAGTGTCTGCAATTAAAGCCAACAGCAGTGCCTTGTGTTTGCATACCCACTTAGGATAAATAAATATTCCTGTGGAGCATGACTGTTGTTCTGCTTTCCTGTGCCACCCTCCTGGGCATCAGTTCCTTCCACCTCCTTTCAGCCAGCCTTGCACCTCCTCTTCTTACCAGGGGTGGTGAGTTTTCAAGCAGCCACACAGAGTGAGGAAGGTCTTTGAGCAACCATGGAGCATCCAGAGAGGGGAGAAGGACATAACAAAAATACAAGGACCAGATAATAGCTATGCGACCTTGTGCTCTCAGGAGGGAATTGGCTACACCTAAATTTATCCTTCTTGAAGTTGCTGCCTTCTCTTAAGCAGCCATCTGGCATCTGTGCACAGGAAGTGGGGAGAGAAAAGACACATGTGAAGAAGGAGTCCTCTGCAATCAATGTTTAAGACTGGTAGGAAGATTTCCCACTCCCAAAGGTGTTTCTCTTTCCCATCTGATTGAGAAGAAGCCTTGTTTTAGGTGGCCTGGGGTGTGACTGTGGACATGGAGCTGGGGGCTGTCACACTTGGTGAGGGTCCTCTCCCGTGCCTCTGAGGCTGTGGGACAGGTCCAACCATCCTCTGCAGACTGTGAAAGAATAGAGGGAGCAGGAAGGGTGGGCATTAAAGCTACACGCAGCAGTACTGCGCATTGTACCCATGCACGTCACAAAAGTCACTTTGCCTGTAGCCTGCTTCGGGACCAAAGGAAGCCAGTGGACACAAGACCCTACTGATGTAGTCTTCTCATGCACCCATGAGTTCAGCACAGGGTGTGAATTAGCTTACAGTTGCTGCTGTAAAGGCCAAAGGAAAAGCAAATTACCTTTTTTACACCAGTTGGCATTTCCCTTGCTCTGGATGGTGTTCTTGCAGCCAAAGGAAAGGAGACAGAGCTAGAGCCCAGAGAGCACTGCTTGCTTCTCTCCTGCCCAGTGCTGCCCAGCTACCAGCACAACTTACTGCTTCCCCTGTCCTGTGGCCACTGGGCTACTGGGCTGTATAGCTCAGCATGAGCTTCAACAGTCCCCTGGGAAACAGGTAGAGGCCCTGGGTGGTCACTGGCTGGGCAAACAGCTACAAATCTTCCGCCAAAGCCACTCCTGCCAAACCCCACCAGGGAGATGCCTGAAGAATCACAGAATCACAGAATGCATTAGGTTGGAAGGGACCGTTAAAGGTCATCTAGTCCAACTCCCCCTGCAGTAAGCAGGGACACCTTTAACTAGATCAGGTTGCTCAGAGCCCAATCAAGCCTGACCTTGAATGTCTCCAGGGATGAGGCCTCCACCAACTCTCTGGGCAACCTGTGCCAGTGTCTTACCACGCTCACAGTGAAGAACTTCCTAATGTCTAATCTAAACCTACTCTGCTTGAGTTTAAAACCACTGCCTCTCATCCTGTCATTTCATGCCCTCACAAACAGTCCCTCCCCAGTTTTCCTGTAGGTGCCCTTCAGGTACTGGCAGGTCACTATAACGTCTCCCTGGAGCCTTCTCTTCTCCAGGCCGAACAAGCTCAATGCTCCCAGCTTGCCCAGGGAGGACTTCCTGTCTTCAGAAATGCTATGGGCAGCACAAGGTTCTAAAGCTCATCCCAAACCAGGTGTAAAGAGCCTGGGCCAAACTCCCAGGAGGGAAGGTCATGGCTGCTGCCCGCATTTCAGTGCAAGCTGAACCACCTTTAACATGGCTGCAACCCTGGCAGCACTCCACTGCTGCACATGCCCAGTGAGTGTCTCAGGCACTTCCCAGCAGAGTGGGAAACCTTTGTCTCATTGTACTGCTAACAACCAGCAGCAGGCACAGATAACAGGACCCAGGGTGCAGGACATTTAAAGATACCCTGAGTCACCCAGCTATGGTTGCCCATTTACTCGTGCAGCTCCTTCTCCAGAAGGACACCGCTTGCTGTGCAACATTTTACATTCAGTATGGGCAGAACAAAAAGCCTGAAGTTTCTCTTCTGAACAGCTCAAAGGCTGGAAAGGACTCACACTTTGCCACCTAACCATTTGGGAGCTGGAGGGCTAGCAGGCAGAGCTACCTCCTCCTATCCAGTTGTTGTCATGGAGCTGCGGAGGAAGAGTGTTGTGTGACATCCTGACCTATTGTCCCATAAAAGCAAAGTTGTCCTCAAACTCTCTGCCCCTCCATGAAAAGTCAGTGCCATCAGTGTAAACAAAGAAGAAATATGGCCTGATTTTCTCTACGTGAAGTTTCTTAAGAGAACAAACAGAAAACACCAAGGCTTTTATTCAGCAGTCCTGACAGGCACATGCTGATCAAAATAAGCATGTAAAGCATGTTGCTTCATGTGAAGGAGCTATTTATTCCTAAGAGGTTTTAGTTCACCAAAATTTGAAGGAAAAAAGGACTCAATGCTTTGCAACAAAATTGTTGCAAATGTTAGGGGACTTTAGAGCCCCAGGGACATCAGGGATTTGAAAGTCAGGGTGAATGCAGGAACAACCCAAATTGGCTGAGCACACTACAGCCTTCCTTAACTACCCGTGGCATTGTCGCTGGTGATTCCTTTCCCAGGGAACTGCTAAGACTTAAGGAGTTGCATCCCACTTTCCTGTATCAGCTGAGATGCTTTTTTCCCAGTGAATTGCAATGTGAATTCCCTCTCCTTCCTTAGAAAGACTAGATGCACTCCAAGGGCTGCCTTTGTCCTCAACACAGAGCAAACCACCCAAGCTTAAGCAGCGCTTGGACTTACGCCTGCACCCCCAGAACAAGCTATACAGTTTGGCTACGATGAATGATGATACTTGGCTTCAATAAGCATGTTGATGGGCACTGCGGCCAGACCAGGGAGAGCTGGCAGCTCTGTGCACGCTGATGTTGCATGGTGAAGTTCAGCACAGAGATCCTTAGGTACAACAGAGCCAGCATGATGTAAATAAGGTTTTTGCATGGTGCTTTGCTATGTCAGAGAGACATCACTAGGGGTAATCTTGGCTGTTCTTCTCCATGTGGCACACACCTCCAGTGTACGCTTCCTGTCAGGCATGCCTTCACTTTTCTGCCGAGCCCAAATGTTCTCACTACAGGCTTGAATAGATATTTTTATACAGTTCTGGGCTGTGTAAATTCCTCTTCTCAGCTCCTCCACTACTCAAAATCCAAAGAAGTGGTTGAGGAAACAGAGAGTCATGTAGTATCAGCCACAGTGCGTACCCTACAGAGCTGTTTTAGGAGGCCACTGTAGAGACCATGCATTGTTACTTTTCTTCAGGGAGCAGAAAAATGAGAAAAATGTAGGTGTTTTCCAGCATAACCAGCTCTTCAGTGCCCAGAGGTGACCATAGCTGCACAGAGACAGCGGGGTCTTCAGTGGGTAAAGCACAGGTTTGGGTCTTGAAGGGAGGGGTCTGGGTTCCATCCTTGGCTTTATCAGCATGCAACACATACGTCAAGTCGTAGCTTCTCTATGAGTCAGAACCTTCTGTCAGTGAAACATGGGTGATCATGGGGTTTAGCATGACTCTTTCATATGTACCTGTGAACAGCCTTATGCAAGACTGAGATATTAATATGCTAGCTCTGTTTTGGGGGACAGATCATTTTGGTCATCCATTAGGAAAGTGTCTTACTGATTTCAGGGCAAGACCACTCATCTGAGGTTTGGTGTGGCCTATCTGAGAAAGTACGAGGGACCTTGGAGAGCAAGGGCCCCAGCATTTCTGAGGCAGCTCACCCAAAGACTGCTTTCTCCTATGAGGAATGCCACTACAGTGCTGAATACGGGCTGTAGGGAGGACTTTAGTCCATTGCAGTGACAGCCAAATGAGGACTGCTACCTGGAGCAACTGGACACAGAGGTGGAGAGAATGATGGTATCAATTCCCTTTTTTCCTCTCCTCTCCCCCCATTCTGCCATTAGTTTGTGTCTGGACATTGAGGTTCGGATCCACCGGGATTGTTGGGTTTTTTGAACTTCTGCCCCTTTATTGGCTGATGAGGGTGGATAAGAAGTATCAGATTCTTTGCAGCGTGTCAGACGGTGCTGCAAGCCTTTGCTTGGACAGCTGTCACTTGAGGTTGACAATCTGGCAAGGACAGACTTGTACAAACTTCCATATTGTGGTTAAGGCTGTGATGTATTAGAAAAGCTAGATGTTCTCATCTAGCTGGCTTCAGTTTTGCTTACGTCTCTGAGATTTCACAGATGGCACTGACTTACAATCTGCTCCAGGCTGTATCTGTGAATGAGCTCCCAAGGTGGTGTCTGTAGAGCTCCCTGATGACTTTGGCATCTTTGATCGCCAGGTGCCATCACCTGTCTGCCTTCCCTTGAGCACGGATGCCTTGCAAGGACAGTTGGGTTTGTTCCTTGGAGATCTCAAAAGGCCATCAGGGATACAAACAGGTTTAAATTTTTCAAAGCTGACTAAGATGCTCAGCCAAGCAAACACCATTCATTTCAGCTGGGAGCCACTATTAAATCCCCAATTCACACTGAACAGTCAGGGCTGTTTAAGTAACAAATTAATCAGAAATATACCCTAACCTACTGGGCTCCTAAAATGTTATGCAGCTGCTTTTTTGCTGTAACAGATATCCACATCTTCAGGTAATTGTGTTGGAAGAAATACACTGAATCCACACTTGCAGTGCTCAGGTTATATTTCCACTCTTGGAAACTGATGGCTCTGTTTTAAATACACACATATGCACGCGTGTGCGCACACACATATACATAGTATATGTTATATATATACATACATATATATATATATAACAGATATATGTTATATATATATACATATAGTATATGTTATATGTTATATATATATACATATATATATAACAGATACATAGTATATATATATATATCTTGTCTAAAATTGTAAAAGAACTCACTTTAAAATGCTGCACCATAAAAAAGCAATCTCCGAGCAGACAGAGCTATAGAAATAAACCATACAGACACTTCAGAGATCAGGTGGCATCAGTGTGCACAAGTTAAAACTTTATGTACTATGCAGCATTAGGAGGAGAGTGGGAATAAAAACATGAGTGACATCTGTAGCTGAAAGATAATGGGGTGTTACTCTCTGGCTTTCAACAAAGCAAAGAACCAATGCTCACACAGGCTGAATGGTTAATTGATGCACTAACTTTTGGTTTCAGAAATAATTGTTTTCCCAAACAGCACTGAAGACATATATACAGGTACAGATAATTCATGTATGCACACACACACACACACACATACAAACATATATATACAAAACAGAAAGTAGTGGCCATTAATTTTACCATGTGCATGATTATACTCCATATGGCAAGCCTAGCTAAAACAAAAGGAAAAAAAAAGAACAATCATTTTGAGGGATTTTCTCTGGTTTGGCATTTTTTAAGGTAAGGAAGAGAGAGTAAACTGAAAGCTGGGAGTTTCCAAGCCGGGAGCCAGCGACAGCTGCTCCTGTGGCAGCCCCAGTAAGAAGGCAGTGGGCTCTCCCATCACAGAAGGCAGGAACTGCTTTTTACTGTTCATAAAAGACGACAGGTACGCAGGAAGGGCAAGCAGGCTGAACGACAGAAAATCTTCTCTTAGATGGTGTTCATTTCCAATGCTGTTATTCCTTCACTATACCATGGAAAGCATCTTACACCAGCGGGTATTTCCACTCACCCTGTTTCTAGAGTTTTCCTACAAGCAATCTCCATACATTTACAGAGACATTATTTATCTTCTTTTATCTTCTTTTATCAGCCCACAAGGCTGACTGCATGGATCTGCAGTTCTTACCACCAAGGCAGTTTATTGCCAAATGCATTTGAGTCTGTCTGGTCCCAGCTGGTTTGATCTAAAGTTTACTTCGGATCTACTTCAGCGCTGGCTTGGCTATCAGCATCAGAAACCACTCTAAGTGATGGAGACATGCCTTAAAGGAAGGCACAAACGTCACAGTACATCACACAGCTGAAACGCTAACCGCCTCGGTTAAGCTCAGAGAGCTTAAGATCGGAGTTGAAAAATACATTCTTTCTTCCCAGCCCTGTTCTGGCTGAAATGACTTTGAACTGAAGCACTCAACATTCCCTTCCACGCTGAAGGGAACCACCCTGTTCGCTGCCTCCCTGTGTGGCTTCACTTCCAGCTATGCGAATTTGCTCTTCCTTGTTTGCTTTGGAAACTCATTGGCAGGAAGCCATCTCCAACTGTACATGGCATCTGGAGCCCGGGCTTCGATTCAATGCGCTTGTCTCACGCTACTCTGGATGAAAAGGGCAGCTCAGTCAAGCAGGTATTTTCTTCTTCAGCTCCCAGTGCCACGGCGGCAGCCGCCTTCTCCTTTTTTGTTCAAAACTTCTCCTTAAAAGACGCATCTTCAGGTTTCTCTGCGGATCACAAAGGGAGAGGCGGTTAAACTCAGCTTCTTTATCAGACTCTAGAACAAACAACTTAATGTGAAACACTCAAAGCTGACGACATGCAGCAGCTGCGCTTTTTTTAGGCAGTACTCTTAATTTTTCATTCAACCTCTAGTAACTGAAATAAAATGAGAGAGAAAAATGCCAAGAATCTGGAAACAGTGTTCTTTGAGGGCTTGTTCCTATCTTCTTCTTTTTTTCAGGCTGGTTTCTAAAGGACACAAAACTTCGGCAATCTTGTTGTATCCAAGTGGTCCTGTGTATCCCCTTGTTCCTTACCGCCACCCCTCCCCACCCCTCCCCCTCCACACACACTAATTCTTGAACCATTGAGTTAATTTCAATCAAATTTGATATGCAGATCAAAACCAAAGTGATGCTAACACTCAAAGAGTTTTATAGAAATAGGCTACCAAGTAGAGGGACAGATCATTAAAAACTCACCCATCGAGGGGAGGCCCCCAGAGCTAGCTCAACCCATCAATCACAAGAAATTGCACGTTATAGAGAGGCACATGAGAGAAAGAAACATTATCAGATCACTGCTTCTGCTTTATTAGACACCTGAGAATCCAGCCACGAGACACAAGCATGCTTCACTGCTTGTTCCGCTTCTGGACCCGCTTGTTTGAAAACAAATGTTAAGAGAATTTCTCATTCCTTTCATCCATGTGACTCCTTTGACCTCACTGGATTCCAGCATCTGCACCTATCCTTCACTCTTTCAGGCTCATTTCTTTACCTGATGCCAGCTGATAATGGTTAGGCGGGTAGCAAACCAGATAAGGCTCATTTCTTTCCCCAGTGCTTACTGCATAACGAGGGGCAAACCAGACGAAAAATGTACAACACAACCTATGTTCACAAATTCCGCACTCAGATTATTCCATGTAAAGAGAAGGTGCTACATGTTTGTTAAGGGTAGGTGGAGTCTTTCCCATTTCATCTCTTTTTGTGGGATTTTTCTTAAACAGCACACCTGTTTGAGGAAAAAAATATTAAATGTTCAGGAAAACATTTCCTTTGCATTTAACTTTTTCCAACGAGTCTTTAATTAATTCTGAGTAGCCTACCCCTTGTTTTGTTACCACCTTCTATTCTCTTGCACATTCTTTGGCTGCTTTTTATCCCTGTTATTTACATCTTGACTCCAAACCAATGCATCTGTCCTGATCTTAATTCCTGGGAAACTCTGGAGCCACAGCAGAGCTTCCCATGTGAAGTTTTAATTTCTGGGCAGCACCTTGCTCACTGGGTCTCAGGGGTGCACCTACATTAGCACTTCAGATCCAAAGTGTGCTTTTGGAGCTGATCTCCTGGCCATCACCACCAACCCTGCTCTTCTCCTTGTACCTCTGTAGCCTCTAATAATGCATTGGACAAAGCTGGATCTAGTCCAAAGTAAAAGTTCCCCGCAACGTGCCCTGTGTGTGTGTCATTTTCCTCAGAAACAACTATTTTGCTCTATAAATGCATTTTACCACCACCTTTTCTAGTGACAGTAGACACCATTGAACACGAGAGGAGAAATCTCCAAGGAACGTTTCAATATAATTTCAATGCATCCGTGTTTATAACTAACCCACGTGCACCCTCAGCATTTTTCCTCTGCTCATTTGACTTGTTTGATGTACATGAGGGTGAGTTTGCTGCTGCCTGAGCCCATTTTGCAACTAAATTGCTTTCCAAGTTCAAGTTCATTAATAACACTCAGATTTGAGATTAATCCAGCTGAATGGGATCCAGTCAGGCTGGGAGGGTCAAAGCTACACTGCTTCCAGGGGAATAAAACACAGAAAGCAAAAAACAAAACAAAACAAAACCCCAAAAAAACAAAAAACAGAGGAAATGCTAAAAATTTGCGTTAGTTCTGTATTTTGGAAATGTAAAAACATCACCCTTGCTCTGCATTTTAAATTGACTGAGTGCTCAAAAGCTTGGGCTGGGTTCTGTTGTCTGCTAGCTCTTGTGGCAACCTGGATGATCACATGTGCAGCAAGTTAGACAAAATAGTTAACAATGGACTGTCAGAGGACCACGCTACAATAGCAGTACACTACCTCCCTGACATGCTTGTGACACGATGAGACCTTGAGACTACAGGTCTCATTGTTTCGCAAGTGTGTGATGAGACTACATCACGTTCTGACACTTGTTGGACTACAGCGATACCTAAGTGGACAAACCCAGTCTCAGCAGTCTCTCTGGGTATTCTTGGTTTGGTTTGTTTTTCATTTTTCAGTGCTGTGCTATTTCTGATTAATGATATTAATGAAGTTGCAAGGCTGAAGAAAAGATATGAAGAGACATCCGTATCCTTCAGTGCTATGGCACGGAAAAACATCAAACTCCTAAAAGCACTTACTGTGGTTCCTTCTCTGAGGTTTATCCTGTTTTAGAGTCTGTAAATAACAATTCAGCAAATCAAATTGATGACATTGAAAGAAATTACAGAGGCATCTGGGTTACACGTTCATCTAACCATATATGAGTTCCCTTTAAATGGCACTTTATGCTTTAGCAAATTGAATTAGACACAATCTCACAGTGTACATTAGCAGGAATTAAATACTGAGCTAGTTCCAGAGAAACTACATCCCCAACATGCCCCCAAAACCATTTTATTCATGAGCATGAAACAGTTTATGTAGGCTCAACAATAGCCCATGCATCCTTATTGAGATGAGTGAATTTTACATGGGAAATAAATCACAATTATAGCAAACATGAATGCTCATCATTTTCTGACCTCGTCAGCCTGACCTCCCCAAGGGCCCATGAGGTTAGCTCTGGGTTGCCACTAAGATTCACATAATGTAAAAGCCAGACAGGAAAGAGGTATTTTTTTCTAGGCTTCAATCAGAGCAGCATACAGTTACGGACTGTGAGCCAGGGAGGTAACTGCAAGGCAGAAACACTCACCATGGGTCCTTCTCCCCAAAGCCGTGCCTGCTCATGGTGGGGCTTATTACAGTTTGGCACAGTTTTGCTATAATTAACGTGCATTGACTTGGAAAAGTTTCTTTCTGTTCTGGTGCTTTTTTTTTGCTGTTGTTGCTTTGGGGGTGGGCTTTGGGAGGGTTATTTTTTGTTTGTTTTTTTTTTTCAGACACTGTCCATGTAATCTATGTTTACAACCCTTAATATCCACTAGCCAAGGAGCATGGAAGGGAAAGAACACAGCAGCTGGGCTCCCCTCCTGCTTTCCATCCCTGAATGCACCCTCACTATCACCATGCTCCAAAGTTTTAAAGAATACAATTCAGTTCAATAAGACTGTGAATGAACTGAAGCGAGCACTGGCCTCCCAGCAGATGATGGCAAGCTAGAGAAGGGAAGTGACCTTGCCTGTTTGGAAAACCCCTTGGATATAAAGACTGTTCCCTTATATCTAAGCCCACTGGACCTCCATTCTGGTTGATACGTTTTGCGTTGGCCTGGATTACGAACAGACAAGGAAATACTGAAGCTGGGAGAAGACAGGACGCAAGCAAAAAGTTGCTTCAGTCAAGATTTGCTAGTCAAGGCATTAACTGAAGTGAACTGGAACTGGAAGGTAACAAGAAGCATCTGGCATTTAATGTAGCCATAGCAATTTTGTAATTAAAGGAAAATAGCTACTGTGCTGAGGCTGTAAATATCAAGGCACTCTGGCCTACTTATCGTTCTAAATCGCAGACTATTGCCAAGCTGGCAAAGTTATATGGACTTTAATGATAACAAAATAGCTTGTGTCAGCACCCACTGACTTTGGTAGAGGTGTCTGACAGAAGCAGAGGTGTGTTGCAGCACAGCCTCCGTACCTTGGGCAGGAGGAATTACAGGCAGAGTCAAAGAAAAGGCAAACGCTCATTCCTTTGCCCTGCAAGAATCTGAGAGCTCGAGGGCTTCCTAAGGTCGTCAGCTTGTTCCTTGAATGGTACTTTTTCCTTCTAGTGCTTCAGGTGGGGACCTAAAATATTTGAAGGAAGGGGGAATCCTCGTCCTCTCAGACCTAACCTAAAACTGATGCAGTCAGTATTCTGCTGTTTATACCAATCTAACGGAATTCAAACCAACACAAGATTATAAGCAGTTATTAGCTCTCTGACAGCTTTTCCTCCAAAACTTCATTATGGCAATCTGCTCCAAATGAGGCCATTCACGCTACGCTGCACCTTACATAGACAGCCTTGAATTTTACATGCTTCGTTCGGTATGGCTCCACATTGCAGCCAACATCTTGCACAAAGGCAGCTATATCCCTGCATTATCAAAGCAGATCCTGGGTGACGTTTCTGAGGAATTGTTAGCTCTATCCACTTTTTTCAGTGGAGTGGATTCATATGTTCATGTGTCCTGGTGGCATTTCTCTACAAAGGTAGCTGAAATGTTGGGGTTTTTCCTGTCTCTGGGCCACCGCTGCTGTACATCTCTCTGTTCTCACTGCTGTTCACTAATTGCCACTTCCATTACATAATTACTAGTACCACTTTGAAGCCCATGGTCCAAGCAAGAGACATGAAAGGGGAAAAAAAGAACCTTTCTGCCCAAAGTATTTGTGAGGGTTTCTCTGAACCACTGTGTGAGTTGTGATTCTCTCTGAAGTTCTTTTGGGTGCTCAGCTGGCTTTTGTGACTTCCTGTCCGTCTTCTCCTTATGTTTACAGGTGACAAACCACCTGTTTGCATGCACCAGAAACCAATTTGCTCTTGTAGCTGCCCCAAACCCTGAAGCTTTGCTGCCCCACATGCAGTCTCCAGACTAAACACAGCAGAAAATTATTTCACAGGGCCTAGGTACCAGCTCATGTAGGAGCCAGACATAGATACCTGCAGTGTTCCCATCCCACCTTGTCCCCAGTGCTTGTCACCACTCCTCTCCTGAGGCTGGTTAGCAGAATAAAGCATCAAGAGCTACTAGGTGAGGGCTAAATTAAATTACCAGGCTTCACAGTGAAGCTCACGCACACTGCTCAGCCATCTCTGCTTTGGGGCAGGTGACCTACAGCAAAGGAAAAAGGACAAGGGGGGAGGAAGGAGCAGAAAAAATGTCACAGATGAGTGCCATGTAGACACAAAGCTCTGTGGTGCATTTGACACAGTGGAGGGAAGGGATGCCATCCAGAGGGCTGTTAACAGGCTTGAGAGATGGGCCCATGCAAACCTCACGAAGTTCAACAGAGACAAGTGCAAGGTCTTCACACAGGTTGGGGAAATTCCAAGCACAACTACAGAATGGTAAGAGAATGGATTGAAAGCAGCCCTGAGGAGAAGGATTTGGGGGTGTTGATTGATGTAAAGCTCAACATGAGCTGACAACGTATGGTTGTAGCCCACAGAGCCAACTGTGTCCTGGGCTGCATCAAAATTAGCATGACCAGCAGGTCAAGGGAGGTGATTCTGTCCCTCTACTCTGCTCTTGTGATGAGACCGCACCTGGAGTACTGTGTCCAGCTCTGGGGGCCCCAGTACAAGAAAGACATGGACCCACTGGAGCAAGTCTAGAGAAGGGCCACAAAGATGATCAGAGGGCTGGAACACATCTCCTATGAAGACAGGCTGAGAGTTGGTCTTGTTCAGCCTGGAGAAGAGAAGGCTCCAGGGGAGACCTTATAGCAGCCTGCCAGTACCTAAAGGGGCCTACAGGGAAGCATGAAAGAGAGGGAATGTTTATCAGAGAGTGTAGTGACAGGACAAGGGGTAGTGGCTTTAAACTGAAGGAGGCGAGATTTAGAGCAGACATCAGGAAGAAATTCTTCCCTGTGAGGGTGGTGAGGCCCTGACAGAGGTTGCCCAGAGAAGCTGTGGCTGCCCCCTCGCTGGCAGTGTTCAAGGCCAGGTTAGCCTGGGCAACCTGGTCTAGTGGAGGGTGTTCCTGCCCATGAGAGGGGGCTGTGGGACTAGATGAGCTTTGAGGTCCCTTCCAACACAAACCAGTCTGTGGTTCTGTGCTTCTACGTGTCAGCATGAACACCTCCATGCTCTAGCAAGAACTATGTTTTTATATTAATCTCTCAGGTTGGTGTAATGAGGTACTGAATTAAAACTAGAGGTACCAAAGAAGATTAAGGGCCCTTTGTGCAACATACTTTTGCACTCACCCACAGCAAGAGGTGGTCCCCATGCCAGGCAATACCTAAGGAGCTGATTAGGAAAACAGATAAAGTGGAAAACTTGGTGGAGCAGGGAGATTACCCAACCCTGGGTAGAACCTGTTCCTAGTGACTGAACAAGGACATATATCCTCACAGGGATCCATGGAGAAAACAAGGAACAAAACTGTAAAAAATTGTTCTACAAATCCTTGTCCACTGCCATGTGTGGGTGAGGTTAGTTTCAAACCCTCAAAGGCAGAGTGCCCATCTGACCTACAGAGCAGGCACAGGTTAAAAGCAGACTTCTTGGAAACTTCCTTGACCGGAATTATTTGACCATGACCCAGAAGACTCCCTTTCTCAGCAAAGGCCATGCTGTATCCTGCTGTCCTTGAGACAGGCCTTGAAAGCAAGTCAGCCTATACATTGACCAAGGAGTTATTTTTTTTAATTATGCATGCATATACCTCACCTGGTCTCTAAATTTATTTTTAAAAATCACCTGCATTTGTTCAAGTGAAGGGAATGTTAGCGAAGACGTCTCAGAAAATTAGCTATTTTTATTATGAGATTTGCCACACTGGATGCTAGAAAGACCAGGAAGCTGCACTTTCACTTTGTGGTGTAACTTAATTTGCTAATTCTATTTCAAACGCCACTTACGTTCACTTTCAGCCTTTGACAGGAAACTGGAGTGAAATTTTAAATATTCACTATAAATTATTATTCTCTACATTACTAACTTTCAAAATACCATGTATTTGTAGGGTTCATTTCTAGCAGTAGTAAATTCAACTATAGCTTAAGAATTATGCCAAAGCAGCCTTTCTTCTACTAAAATAAGCATGCAGTATGGGAGAGCTAATCCTCAAAAATCTATCAGAAGTGTGCTGTAATGTCCAAACTTGCAAACAATGGCATATGAGGAGAAATGGAAACATTTTTTTCTTGGTGAAATCTTTAAAAAGAACAGCCTGCCACAGTAGACACAGGCAATGAGGATGAATGAACCATGTGGCTGGGCAGAGCACACATCTTCTCTTCCGGATAGTTATTTTAAATGGAAAACAGACAATTCAGACTAATTTTGTCCCTACTATAAATCTATCAGCATTAATGGTGTTGTGACTACTTGTACCAGACTCAAATTTGCCCATATCTCTTAAAGACAAAACCATTTAAATGTGTTTTGTAAGGCTGAAATAGCTGCTTTAGGAAAAAGAGGGGTGTAGATACAAGTAGTTGTGGGCTTTTTCTTCAGGAGAGAAGGAACAAAGTGGACTTACTGAGTTCAGGAGAAACAGGGACCAGGAACAAGGAAAGGAGGACAGATCCTCACAGCCTTCAGGGAGAAGCAAATTGCCTCATGGGTCGGGTTGGATCGATGAGAATGAGTGAAGTGATCGTGGTAGATGGTAAAAGGCAGCAGCTGGGAGAAAGAAATGGAAGATAAAAAAGGGACTGCCAAGGCCAAATGTGTTTGGAATGGTGGCCACGCTGGCAGTTCCCCACTGCACCAGGATACCGGTGCAGTGGGGAAAGGCCCTTCCGTTTTGGATGAAGGCCAAGCAGCTCTTACACCAGGCTGTGCTGGCTGAGATACAAAAATGGGTCTGCAAGTTCTCTGTTGAACACAATGGGGAAGGAAAAAGTGAATTTAATACAAGCTCTTCCTTCTCCAAGAATAGGAACAAAAATTGAACCCAAAGCCAGATAACTAGTTTCTGAATCTGAAACTTGCTAGGGCTGCTTTTGGGGTTTGCGGCCTTTCCATAAAGCACAGGAGAGTGAGGAGGAAGGACTCAGAAAGAGGAATGACAGTTTTGAACAAGTATCTCTCAGCTTGACTACAGGTCCTTCAAAGTGTCACACTGTGGCTTGGCTGGTTTGGATATTAATGATGCGGACATTTCTAGGGCTTTCTCCTAAGGTTTCAGGAGCTTTGTCACAAAATAGAGAGCCTGTCACAAAATAGAGAATTTGGGTATGTAGTGATATATATATATATATATATATATATATATATATATATATGTATATTAGTCAGGAGGAATGTTTCATTTTTAATGATGGTGATGGAAGACCTCCAGTTAACAAACCTTCCTGGAACAGCTCTGTAATGCCCCCTCAGCCACTATTGGTGGGCAGAATTTGCTCCTTAGCAAAAGACTCCGGGCTCTGTGGCAGTTCACTGGAGGCAAGTACAAACTCCCAAGTTTCTCTTCAATATTATGTGCCAATTATTCTGACAGATTTTCACAATTAACCAAAACTGTTTCAATGTTAAACTCCCATTTAGATAGCAGCAATACCAGATTTCTTACATCTGCACATATTTTCCAGTCTTCAGAGGAAATGATGTCTGGAATAAGATAAGTGCATTACCCATCATGCTGCTTGTATGTTTTTCCTACGCCTTTTCCTATGTATGACTTCTGTCATAGGTAACATGACCAGCGATAAAAGACATTTATAGCACAGTGTTTTTCCAAGGTAGATTTTGGCTGCAGTTTTGCTCCCAGCCATGTCACCTGCATTCAGACACCGTGCACTATGACGAAGCAGACGAAGTGGTTTGGGACTATGGGACTGGCAAGTGGCAGTAGACGGGTCTAAAGTGTATTGTTTTTAAGCGGCTCACTGCCCAGAATGAAAAATGGCAGTGGGTGTTCAAGTGTGAGCCAAAATAAATCCATTTTTAAATGGTGATGTCTCTCACTGAATAAAAGCTGAAGGACCATACCCTGGCAACAGAGTACAACAACCTACTTATGGCATGTCAGGATAGCAATAAGTGACTCACCCGCCCACCTGCACTCCAAGGACACCGGGGCCTGAGGTCTCTATCACAAAGTTGTCACAACACCGAATTTAGACAAACAGTTTTTCCTACTGCCCACAGTCTGTACAGTACTCACCGCTTGTTCACTTTTCCAGGTCATCAACCCCTAAAATACCTCAAGGTGAAAATGAGTGGGAGTGACAATACCCAAACACTTCCTTTCTATTAGTAAGCTTGTACTAATATCTGCTCTAAAATCTGTTGAGAAATGCTAATGAAATACCAACTCAAAAGCTTTATTTTGACCCTCTCTTGGGTTCTTTTGTACTCTTTAATTTGCAGGGCAATCAACAAATCCCACCTAATGTTTTCTGTAAGGTGATTAAAACCACACTAGTGAGAAAGGAAAAAGAAAAAGAAAAAGGAAAAGAAAAAGGATTTTATACAGTAAGGAGAAAAAAGAGAGAATCTTCGGGAGCCAAGAGGTTATGACAGTTCCCAGCAGTGCCATCAATTTGCTGATTATAGTTGTGGCTGCCCCCTCCCTGGCAGTGTTCCAGGCCAGGCTGGATGGGGCTTTGGGCAACCTGGGCTAGTGGGGGGTGTTCCTGCCCATGGCAGGGGGTTGGAACTAGATGGGCTTTGAGGTCCCTTCCGTGAATCTGTGGTTCTATGATGTGAAAATGTAGCACAGCAGTATCTTTTTCATGTGATGATGGTCAATGAGCTGCAGAGAATATTCCATCTACAAAGAGATTGAAGAACTGGCTTGTCTCGCAAGACATCAGTCAGTGCTTCCTGAGCTTCCTTTATCCTTTGAGGAACAGGTATCTGCCAGGGGCTGGTGCACTACCTCATTTTGCTGTGTGTTGCATGGACACGGGAATTTGGGTGAATGTTGTCTGCAGGTAAGAAAATTACTTTCTTGGTTCACCATGGGGGCAAAGAAAGCTAGTCAAGTGGAGAAGAGAATATAAAGAGAATAGATAAAAATCACAGGTTAAATTAAAGTGTGAAAAGACAATATTTCAGCCTCAGAGGCTGGTTGTATCATAAATCAAACATGCCAGGGTCCGATCTCTGCAGGCTATTAGAACAGTACAGTTCACATCTGAAAAGCTAAGCTGTCTCCATCATAATCCCTTCCCAAATACCTCCTACATATTAAGCTCCAAACCTCTGGCCAGACATTGCCTGAAAGCATGGTGAGTGACACAGACCAAAACAGTATTTGGGACAAAAAACTGAGCTAAAAATTAAGCATTCCAGGTGATTAGATGCTGGTTCTTGTGCTGAAAGTTTCAGCTTTTAAGAATGCAGTTGCCAAAGAAGACAGAATTTTGCCCCAAGGATTGCATATGGGGCATATGGGGCCTTACCACAGAGAAGCTTGGGGAGGGGAAGTAATTGGACTGAACTCCGTGCTATCTCCACAGTTGCTCCATCTGTTTTATCAGTCAGATTGAGTCACTTGATATTTAAATAACATGTTTTCATGTACATTCCCAGTCTCCCAGAAGAACCTCAAGGCTTCATGCACACCTGCTGAAAGGTAGTATCTCACCCCTGCAATCACCCAGTGACCATTGCACCATGGTGATAGCTGAACCCCCTTCATGAAGCATCTTTTAATTTTGGGGTTCTTCAGTCTTTACTCAAGAGTGATGTTAATCCCTCAGTATACCAGCACAAGCGTAACACATGCCCCCCTTCCCCAGGCTCACTCCTCTGCACGCATGGTAGAACCAGAAGCTTCTCTGTCTCTTTGACAGGGTGAGTTCCCTTTTCATTCCCAAATTAGCTGCCACTGGTGAGTGGAGTTTAAGCACTGAAGCTGAAGGGTGACTATTTAGGTCTGATGTCATTGCCTAAGTTATTGCTCATTTCAGTATAAACAGCCATCTGCAGTGGAAGTGCAGAGCAGGTCTGGGGGCTTCCTCTTGCCAACCTCTCCCCTCATCGAAACTTTGGGAGCTGTGGAGGGGTTAGGTGGGTTTCAGTAGGTTTAGGCAGAGTACAAAGAAGTATTGTAGGATTTGAACTAGTTTGTTTAGCAAAAGGCAGGTAATAAAAAATAGTAATTCCTAAACCCCCAGATACTCTGATTCTGTTATTATTTGAGAATCTCAGTTTTCATATAAAAACTAAAGCAGGAATTTAGTCCTGATTGCCTGAAAATGAGTCCCAACACTCCAAATACCAGATGGCAAATAAAAAAGACCCAAATGTACTATTTTTCTTCTGTACATTAGAGGGGCTTAGGGAACAAAGAGATTCATTTTTGTATGACTGGCATTAGCAGTCAGACACAAAAATCCTCACATCTAGGTAATAGGAAGATAATTTTCTGAGGGCAGGCATGAGGTGGTAGAAAAGTGTGTGTAGAATATGACAGTAAAGATCAGACTATGCAGCATAAATGGTGGTGAGGTGAAATACATGGTCTTGGATGTATTTGAGAGGAATGATACGGGGCAAAGCAGGATAATGAGCAAGGTAGTGGGCAGAGAGCCAGGGCCATGGTATGAGTTTAGGAGGTACTCTTATTAGTGTTGACCTCTGGAGTACAGACAGTCAAATTTATGCTATGAGGGCTGTATGAGGTAGCTTGGTACTGATGGGCAAAGTGTTCAGACTTCAGTTGCAGGTTAGATTGGGAAAACTCCACTTCTGCTGCTCTTGCAGCCCTCTTGAGGTAAAAGGAAAAAAAAATTATTCTGTAAAAGAGCACTTTTGCTGATATGTCTTAATCCATACCAGGGGTTTCTGCTGGCACAGCTATGTTGGTTGCAGATGACACTTCAGCACTCCCCTGATTGATGTGCATACCTGGCAGCAGTTTGTCATGCTGATCTGGCCAAGGATCTTTGCTAGGAGAGAGCGACTCTGAGGACCAGGCAAGGAGGGGCAGAGAGCAAAACAGTAGACAAGTTTTCCTCTTGTAACCAAGCAGAGAGTGAGTAACAGCGGAAAGAAAACCAACCAACATATTAAGAATAAACAGTACTCATCACGGTTTACTGGCTGGACCTCTAATTCCAGACATATAAACTTGGAGATATTTCTGTTTAAAAACAGAAGTCTCTGTTTTTCATTGGTGTGTTAGCTGTCTGGGGTTTTGTTGAAAGAGAATTATAAGTTATATCCTTGAAGATATATTGGCTTGTAAACTTGAAAGGCAGCCTGTGGTTGTTGAATGCATGGGTCTTTAAAAATCATGGGCTAACACTTCATTACATGTAAAAATTGGATTAAAACATTGTGCTGCCCTTGCACAGTTCTCCTCCACTCCTTAAATTTATTATGCTGGCTGCTCTTCAGGTTTCTTCTAACTACTGTTGATACTCCACCCTTTCAGTTGCATCCCTTCTGTTTTCCCACATTATTATTTGTTTAAAACATTCATTTTGTCAAGGTCCAGTGCTTCTCTTGAATGGACACAGGAGCTTGAGTTGCAGTGTGAAATTACTGCTGTGGCTTAATGAATGGAATTGATTTAATTTAATCTCTCATATTACAATATCATTATTACACATTCCACTACAACTCTATATACTACCCAGACGCAGATCCAGCGTGTGTATGCACAGATTTCATCTACATATACATTGGGTGCATCTATGTGTGTTAATATTGCGTACATATTATGGGTGCTCTATAGTATATGTAGCCTATATATAGCCTATTTAAGGCCATAAATGAATTGCTATTCCTAGAGAATGGCCATTTCACTCCTACACCAGGAAAAAAACCACGAATGTCAGGAAAAAACATGTGTCTCTGAATCTTTACAGGTTTTTAAACCACTGGGAAGTTCCAGGGAATTCATGAGATCTCTTGAACCAACTCCAGACAAGTCCAAATCAGGCCTATCCAGCAGTGCAGAAACACTTGGTTAAATACTGTTATTAAAAGCAGGTCTCTCCTCTAGTTCATCAGCATTAGCAGGCCAAAAGCATGACTTATTTCTTATGGTCAGTGGCATATAATACAAACACAGACAGTAAGTTTGACATATATCCCTGTGTTCTTAAAGTATGTGGGGTTTTTTTAGCAGTCTGTGCTTGGGATTTTTAAGGGAGTAACAAACAGCCATATGGTTGGATTTTGGTATTCAGCACTGAACTTGGGCATAGATACTTAAAGTAGAAGCAGTCAGAATCTTGTGTTTGCTCTATTACAAAGAATTTACTACTTTTTGTTGTATTATTTTGTAGATAGTCTGAATTGGTCCCACACCACTGCTTTACTTGAAGTATTTTTCAGGATGAGAGTTACAAAAATACTGAACTTGACAGTTTCTCTGCTAATATGAGCAGACACTTGAAGGCTGCGAGCTGCCCAGGCAGCTAGAAGGGCCCCAGCCAGCGGGGATGAGTGCTGCGGAGGCAGGGATCCCAGACCTCAGGGCACCCCTTGCCGCTGGGGCAAGTGGAAGAGCAGGCTGGGCAAACCTCCCCATAAGCAGTATCACGAGTCTCCTGACAAACCCAGCAGGTACTACAGAGAAGGCTGCCTTAATTTCAGCAAAATCTCTTCAGGCTATTAGGTTTCAGACAAAGCAGTCAAGTTCAATGAACCAGATTTTTTTCCAATCAGTTCTACTTACAGATGAGTTCCCCAAAGGCGGGAAAGTCACCCTTTCAGTCTCCTGCTGTTGAGGTTTTTTTTCCTCCTTTTCTTTTCAAATCTTGTTGTTTACAGCCCATTTACACCATTTTCTACTAAGCCTGGCCATTCTGAGTCAGCGCTAGGCAGGGAACAATCCTTCAGCGGTGCCCTAGACCTGCAGCAAACTAACAGAATGCTGCAGTCCAGTCAATGAGCCTGCAACCACCTCTTTTCTCCCCATACTGGACTCAAGTTGAATGGGAGTCTTGTTTTCACCCTTCAGAATTACAAAATCCAAAGCTGAATCCTTTTGGTAGTGACTGGACAGCCAAATAAACCGTGTGGTAACTGTGGTTTGCACAACTTTCCCTTCGGGCAATCTTGAGTAAGGACCAAATAGCTTCCTTTTGTGAATTCTCCAGCAAGCCATGGTTCCCTTCAGACAAAATCCTTATGCAAACTCATTCAAGCAGCTCTAATTAGCCTTCTTTAGGAGAAGTTTTTTAAGAAACCTAGAGATAGGAAAATGTAAGCATGATTAAGTATCTCTTAAATATCTCTTAGTTGGATGAGACAACCAATTTGGCATTCAGGAGCAATATCCCGAGACAGTGTTTTCTTTTCAGAGAAATGTGAAACTGAGGTTTTGACCCCAAGTGCACAGGAAACCCTACGGCAACTTCTATGCAAGAAGAATCATTGCCAAGCTCTTGGTGTTAAAAATTACCAGGATTAAAAAACCTCACAGAATTGCTTTAAGAATCACAGTGTTATGTTTTCAAAAACATAAACTCAGGTCTTTTTATACTCTCCTATTTATTTCCTGCTTCTGGGTTTCTTACTTCCAAGGTTTTTGCAGCCCTGCTTTCTTGCCTTAGAGAGGTACAATTACTAGAAGATCCCATTACACGAGGATATGCAGTTTTAAGGACAGCAACAAATATTGTGAGACTTGCCATAAAATAGCAAGAGTTGGCAGCGCCACAGTACGGGTATTAACTTTTGTGTCTTCCCAAACTGCAGTTTCTATAAATAGCCACTGACTGCTTTTACTCCTCCTGCAGTTAATTACAAAGTTTTTCCTGCATTTCCTTGTCTGCGTTGTCCCTGTGAATTGGTAGGTTAGCTAATGGCCTGAAGCAATGCTTACCAGTAAACACCTTTGACATTAAGCTGTTATTAAAAAAAGTCTTTCCCCAGGTGGGTAAGGGGCTCCCTCTGCTTTCCCACTGCGGACTGGGGGAATTGTTTACTATGTATTCTGGAAAGTGCTCCAGGCACAGGATCATAATATAGCTGGTGTTTCTCCTGCATGCATCCCCCATCATGTGTGCCCCATCCGATGTAAACCCATCTTTCACAGTGATGAGCTGCTTGGGCAAAACATGAAGGGGGAAATTTACCTCTACCATCTTTGGATACCACCAGGGAAACACCTTCCTCTACATGACTCACGACTTCTACAGCCAGTGGAAAGTGGTGGTTTTGAGCATGAGCTTCACCTGACCTGTTTACCTACTGACCCACTTTAAGATGTTCAGCTTGGTTCCCTAGAAGTGACGGCCTCTTTCCATCAGCTGTGATGGCGCTTTTTCAGTTATTTGAGATCATTAGAGGAAAGTTCCAGATTTGAAAGCTCTAAAAGCTGATCAACAGCTCCATCTGGTTAGTCCTTAACAACTCAAATATTACTGGTCACTGAGTATCTGCAGAGTAGCATTTTCCACTACAAGCCTGTAAGCTTACCACACCTACCCAAATGCTTTATCTCTTGGCTTTCCAGCCTCTGCTTACACCTTCTTATCTAGTTTATTATACAGTAGTACATATTTCCAAATCCTTTCTAACAGGTGCCCGTGGCTCCACATGGGGTCAGCCAGCTCGTTTGCCAGGGCTTGCATGCAAACAGGGTCACAGGGTGGGCCTGGCCATTCAGGTGGTGGAGGAAAAGATGTGGCACCACTCTACCTTTTGGGCAGCCTTCTTTCCACATGACACTGACCAGAGGTACATATCCCACAGTGCTATAGCCTCCAGGACCCTACATGCCAGATACTGTAAATCACAGATGAGGGTGAAGAGCCGGGTCAGGATCATAATGTGGTGGAGCAGGAGATCCTTCAAGACATAACTGTAGGATGTATGATCCATGTCCCTTAATGCAGCAACACTGGACATCCCTCTTTGTCTTTCAGACCTGGCTCCTGATCACCTTGGGACCCAATTCTCCCTTCTCTGTCTGTTGAGAAATTAAGAGAAGGGATTAGGAGGCTGCTTGTTGCACATACGCGGCTACGCCTCTCTGCGTGCGTGCAAGTGTCTGTGTATATCCATGTATCTCCTGCAGAATGGAAGGAAATGAGGAATGATGCCATTTTGGCTGTTGCCTCTCCTCGTCCCATTCTGGCATTTTTAACAAGCTGCTCACACTGAGAGCCTCTTGCCTTCTTTCTGCTAGTTCAAAACATGCATGCCTGTCCCCTTTGCGGGGAGCCAGATGGGATATGTCTCATCTGCAAAGGACAGAACAGATTTTGTCTGATGTGTGGTACCATGCCTTTACAGCTATTTTTATAGCTTTCAAAGTCCTAGATTCTGAGTCCTTGGGGTGGTTCCATAATATTAAACATATTAATATTAAAATAGGTCCTTTGGAACAAAGGTGATTCTTTACAAGAATTGGGGGTAATCTGGTAGATGCTTCTGCCAATATTCAACATGAGAGATGTGACCTAATAAATTAGACAATGTGTTAAAATTCTAATTGCTTCACTTTCTGATGATAGCAAGAAGTTAATTGTTAAAATGGAATAGTGTAACTCCAAGCATTCAAAAACTATGACAAGTCAAATCATGAAGTTTTATATGAGCTTGGGATCCTTTCTTCCTTTCCTGCTGGTTCTCCATCCCTAGGGTTCAGGTAAGTGCCATTTTCAAACTGTTCCATGCAATCATCAGGCCAAAGGCAATTTTTGTTTGATGTTATGATTCCCACATAATCCCAAACCACAGAAAAGGCTCCAAATATAAGCAGAGTTGATGACACTGAGAAGAGGAAAAGACTGGTATCTCATCTCTGAGCAACCACCCTGCTCATATAATAAGCACTCGATAATGATTTCAAGCTGTAGGGTGTGAGACATCTACAAGGCCAAGCTAATACAGTATTTGGGCTGGACAGCCCCGTGGTTCCTTCTAGCCTTAAAAGCAGTGTCATACCTGAAGACTCATCTTTTAATGGCCCAGGCTATCAAAGATGAGATCATTAGGTATATTATCAGCATAAATGCTGCTTAGAACCTCTCTTGAAACGTTAGTCCTTGATCTGAAGAAAAACTGTACAGTCGAAAGTCAGGTATTGGGAAAGGCTCTGGGGAAAGCTGGGAATTCGAGAAATATTGGGCATCCAAGGCTGGATTCAGGTTAATGGCAGGAGAAATCAGAGAGCAGATACCCAATAAAATGCAAAGAGAGTTGGCCAGTAAAATGGTAGACAGTCAGAAGCAGCTATGTGACAATGAAGGAAGAGCTTTGCAGAGGAAAAAGACATCTATAGAAGGCAGGGATTGCTCCATTAGAGCACAGAGTAATCCTCAGGCATTCCGCAGTTTTAGTGCTTCGCTCCAATGACCATGAAAAATAGCAAAGGGCTGACATTCGGGTTTAGTAGATCTAGTCCTTGGCTCTTGGTTCCTCAGGCTTTTCCAGTGAGCTCACGTGAGAGTGATACCTTGTAAGGACCATGGACTGATTTAGATCCAAACTCCTTTCACCCCTTTTCCTCCAGAAAACCCATAAAAAGGAGATGCAGATGTGTCCCAGGTAACAAAACCAACATACCTGTTATTTTTCAACTCAAAAGCTAGGGCCAGGTTTGTGCATGTGTATTTTGTACATGTTGAAGGTTGAAATTGCAGCCTGACTCTTATTTGCAGCCTCACATACTTGGACCATGTGGGTGGGGAGAGGGTCCCTTCCAACCCAGTATATTCTATAATTCCATGAGTTCAGATACAAACATTTATGCTTCCTCAAACCTGAAGTGCATGATTTTACTTAGAAAAGTAAAGGAGAGACTAAATTCCTGGGAGTGTTTATACTGCCAAAGTCTTTGGCTAGCAAAGCCTGGCAAAGTATATTTTATAGACTTTTAAAAAATAAAACTAAGTCTTGTTTTTATTTATTATGGATTATATGTCTTCAGGCATTAATATAAATATCCAGGACATTGGAGTCCTCAGGTGATGAGAGGTTGTTATAATCAATAGAAAAACCTTCACTGCCTCGTGAAATTCTAGCTTGCCTATAATAATAAACCTACACACACAGTTTGTGAGCAACAAAGAGAGTCCAAATGATAGGAGAACAAGAGAACATGACTGGGGTGTTGCATACTTTCTTTTTTTTTTTTTTTTTTATAGTGAAGCTTTGCAAGGGTGGCCCTTGGCTGGCATGCTCAAATAACAAAGGCTTTAAACTGTTTTGAAATTAAAGATCTAGCAAACAAACACGGGAGGCTTCACAGGCTCCCACCCAACTGTTTATCTTTCTGCTGCTGTATCTGTTTGTAAAACTCAGTTATGTGAGCTGAAAGTTGCATAAGAATTTTCAGCTTCTGTTTAGTATCTTTAAACTAAGTTTCTTTTCTGTTGCTCCTTTTTTTTGTGGAAGAGAGCTTGCTAGTGTGAACCTCGAGTGCTCCAAAACAAAATGCAAGTAAACCAGGTTTTAAAATATAACCCACTGACTTATAGACTATTTCTCATAGTTGTGGGATTCTAACTGACAATTTGGGGATCTCTGGTGTCAAGGATTCAGCCAGTATCTCTATGTACAATTCATCCCAGGTTAGGTTCTCCAAACTTGCCAATACACAGACGTTTTCCCTAAGCAAGTAGCTTAAGGGTTATGTCAGAGTTTGTCTTTTCTTACCTTGACATGACTGAAAGATTAATGTTGCTACATATTCAAGCTAGAGAGATGTCTGGAGAAAAGATGAAGCCTGAGCGGTGCTTGGGTGGGTCACAGAGGCCGGCAGGTAAGTAGCCAGAAGGTCCAGCAACCTGTTTTTTGCAAGGAGCCCTCAGGTGAGTGAAGCTCAGATTCTGGGAACATCACAGAGTGATGCTGCGACCTCCTTATCCTGTTTCAGCATTTCTGAAGAATGGGAAAAGGGTTTTTTTTTCTTCCCAGCTTGCCCAAGATGTTAAGCCCAAGTGTAAGCAAGTTGGGAACTGGCTTACCAAGGCAAAAAACGGACACAAAAAATTAAAACAGGGAGGTTTTTTGTTTCCCTTTTCTGTATGGGATAAGTACTTTTTCCCTTATCAACAAAATAATGGACTTAGGAAAGAAACTGAGGACAATTCTACCTTTTCTCCTTTTAAACTAGAACCTGGCTGTTTCCATATTCCAAGAGCTGGGAAACCCACCATACCCCTGCTAGGTTTGCAGTATCATCAGAATGGCCAACAGGAGGACTAGTAAAGGGTGTGTCACTTCACACAGTACCACTACCAGGCCATGTGCTGAATTAGTACTCACCTTGTGCCTCAGGGCCTGCAAGGGGTTCATAATTATCTAGGCACATTTCAAAGCAGCTGCAAACACACTGCAAATGGGGGGATGGAGCATGTTATAACTACAGACTGTGAGAGCTACAGGTAATGGCTTTTACTTCTTGGTTTTTGGGGATCTCATCATGGTAGCATCTGAACTGTGGAACCTGGGTACTCTCCCCAGAAGATGTCCCAGTCCCGTCCTGACCTCGTATCGAGACCAGATGTGATACTTCATGCCTGTTTTCCATGACAACATGAAACCTGCTGACAGGCATCAGGGGCTTGCTGTTGTATTTGATTTGATGCCACAGGACCAGGACCAAGGGTCACACCACAACATGTATCTGCGCTACATCTCAGACACACCCTGAAGTGACCTGTGGCAGCCATTGGTGCTGCCTGAAGAATCCCAAAGGGTCTGCTCTGAAATCCTAACCAAAAATGATGCTGCAAACTCTTACGTCCAGTAGCAATAATCTTCATTATTTTCTTATTATGTGTTCTTTGAATATCTTTGCCTGTGCCTCTAGGCTAAGTCTTCCTACCCTCTTTTCTGTGTTTCTGTAAGGCGCTTTCCGCCTTCACCCTCAACTGCATCTCCTCAGCGCGTAAACCCCAGAGCGAGCGGGAGGCGCCTTCCCTTCCTCACAAGAAACCCCGACTGCAAGAGAATCGAAAAACTCCCATCTAAAACCAAAGGCACGACCTAGCACAGCGCCGGCGAGGCGGGCGGCCCGGTACTTTCCACGAGAAACCTCAGCTTTTGGTCGTCACCCCTCCGGGTCGGCCCAAGCACCGGGCCGGCTCCTGCCTGAGCTGAACCGGCGCGGGAAGGCGAGAGGCGTCGCGCCGTTACGGCCCGTGGTAAGCGAGGGGATGGCTGAGACCGCGGCACTGGGCTTCAGTCAAGAGCGCGGGGTGCCTGGAAACGAGCCGCTGATCCAAACTGCCGCCGGACGCGGGACCTTGGATAAGGGCCGGCGCAAGGCTGCGAAGGCTGCGCTGGAAGTTTTTCCTCTCTCTACGCCCAAACCTCCTCCGCCTCCCCACACGGGGAGGAAAGTCAAAGCAACCGACAACGTGTCACCCGCGGGTCTGTGTGGCAGGGCGGGGGGTGCGTGCCCGAGGGTGCCGCCGACCGGCGGGCGAGGCGGGGCGGCGGCGTGGCCGTTGGGGCAGGCAGGCTGCGCGCGGAAGCGGCGCTCCCCGTTTCCCGCCCGCCACCCCCGTCGCCCCCTCCCCCCGCCCCTGCGTCCCGCCGGCGGCCGCGCCATGGCGTACGGGACGGCGGCCGCCGCATCCCCCGCGCCCTGGGCCGGCCCGAAGCCCGGCCAGCCAGCGGGACGGGGCGAGGCCCGCGGGAGGAGGGCTCGGCCCGCCGCCTGCCCACGTCCCCTCCCCGGCCGAGGAGGAGGAGGAGAAAGCGAGCGAGGTCCCGGCAGAGCGGTTAGGAGAGGGTTCGAGAGAGCCCTCCTCCGCCCCCGGAGGGGAAGAGGAAAGGAAAGCCGTGGCGGGCGGCGGAGAATGATAACTTAGGGCCGTGCCTGGCGGTGGGAGCTGCGAGGGTGGCGGGGAGGACGGCAGCGATGTCCCAGGGCACGGCAGGGGGAGAGGGAGCGCCCCAGGTGCTGCCGGACGGGAAGGAGAGGCAGAGGAAGAGGAGGCGGAGGAAGAAGAAGGAGAGCAAGACGCGGCTGGTGCGCTCCAACTTGCTGTTACCTGAGGCCGAGGTGGAGAAGTCCAGCAAGACGGTCCTGGCCAGCAACCGCCTCAAGACCACCAAGTACACGGCGCTCTCCTTCCTGCCCAAGAACCTCTTTGAGCAGTTCCACCGCCTGGCCAATGTCTACTTTGTGTTCATCGCGCTGCTCAACTTCATGCCGGCTGTCAATGCCTTCCAGCCAGAGCTGGCCTTGGCTCCTGTCCTCTTCATCTTGGCGGTCACTGCCATCAAAGACCTTTGGGAGGATTACAGCCGCTACCGCTCTGACAAGGAGATCAACCACATGGAGTGCCTGGTGTACAGCAGGTGAGGGTGGGCGCTAGGGATGGGGATGAGGGAGCGCTGCAGTGGCAGCCGATGGTGGGGACTTGAGCGAGCCAAGGTGTGGAAGCCATGTGGTGAGCAGGTCCATTGTGGAGAGGGCTCGCCTTTCCATCCCAAGCCCTAGAAACTCCCAGTTGCCCCTGGAGCTGGTGTCTCACATCTCTTTACTCTGATCTGCAGGAGCTCCTACAGTCCTGTACATTCATGTGAAAGTGAATCCGTTCTGATCGTTTGGACCCGCAGTAAATCACTGATTTATGAGTATGCAACATTTTTATAGGTTTATACACATGCTTTGGGCTTGTTACTGTTCCATGTTTTAAGGGAAGGACAGTGCCTGGAAAGTGAACCTAAGTGTCTCAAGCAGTGTTTGATTTGCAAACCTTTATGTGAATGCTTCCCAGTGCGAGTGGTCAGTTATACCAGTGTATAGTTTCAGGCATTTATTTGTTTTTAAGCAATATGAGACCTCACTCAAGTAATCTCCTATTAAATCTTCTCTGAGCAAAGGAGGGATAGAGGGCCAGAGGCTTCTACATTTGAGTTAGGACTGTGAGGTTTCCCGACATGTGAATTAGCGAGTTGAGCTATGTTTGCTTTTCTAAAGAATGAGACAGTCTTTCCATTGAATGTTTACTTTAAAGTGAATGCTTTTTATTTATCCTCTCAAGTGTCATCACTCCCTGTGACTTCACTATTTCCCAAAGTTTGTGGATGGAACATTAGGTCATTTATCTCCTGTAGATTTTTTTTTAAAATCATCTGGGCTATGCATCTAGACCACAGCCTTGGCATCCATAAATCAGACTGATATGACTTTTTGCATCAATATTTAAGTGCTCAGAATCCAGGTTTACAGAATTTTTGTTTCGCTTTTGTCTCAGTGCCAGGTAGTTGTGTACCAAAGGCTAATGTTTTCTGGGGACTAAGAGAAGAATGTATGTTCCAAGAGAGCAGATTTCAGTTCTCTTCCTGATGCTTCTGCATCTTAGCAGAAACGAAACACATGCCAAGAAGCTTACACTCTGATTCCACAGGCTGTCTGGGAGGGGTCCTCTAGGCTGATGTAAGCACCGAGGCAGAGAGCAACTCTCCTATTGCAAGAAAGGCATGTTAATAAAAATTTAAAAATTTTTTAAAAACCCTGCTGAAAAAAACTTAGAATAGGCAACATTTTCAACATCAGCAGACTCAGCTTGTTATTTCCTATCACGCAAGAAATCTCACTCTGGGATATTCCCCCACCGATAGATGTGCATGCATGGGAACACACATAAAATGACCTTATTGCTGTAAACTACATTGAAAAGAACCTAGCCAAATCACACACATAGGCATTGCAGACCAAAGCACCTAATGCCTTCCTTGCCTGTAGTTGTCCTTACCTTTAAACACATCTGGCATTGAGGTAGATGGGTGGCAGAAGGGCTAGTAAGGAACTATTCGTGCAATTAAGATAGTGTTAATAAGGATGGTTAATCTAGCCTTTAGGAAACAATCCAGTTTAGAAATAATTTCTTGTTTCTTCTATGTTGAAAAGAAAGAAAAAATACCTGTTGCACAAGCTGTTCAAAATATTAACAAATACCAGTACCGGGATATTAATTCTGCAATGTTTCTCTCCCCAGCAATTTTCTGTATCTATCTCTGCTGCCAAAAAAAGTGGATGTGACAATGAGGAAAAAGTGTACCTCTGGTGTTGGTATCATTTGTGCTCTTCTGTGAGTCCCAGCAAGGTGCTTCTACTTTGTGCTGCTTCAACTGTGCCAGGCTAAAAGTCAGAATTGCTCCTTTAGCTGCAGAAGTTGAATTACTGTTGAGTGATAGTTACACAGATTTATTTGGAAGTAGTTTGCCTTTGCATTTGCATCAAAGGAGCATGTCAGCCTTATCCCCGTGGGGCAGCAAACCTGGAAGTTTAGGAACTCCATCATCTATTGTGGTACAGTGTTGTGGCTTGGAGCAGAACTGATCTGTGTGTGTGTCCTTAGAGCACTCTGCAGAAGCCCCGTCCCTGGTAGCATCTCACCTGTTTCTACCTTCAAGCAGTCCCTAGGAAAACCTCCCCTCTCACAGATAGAAAGGAAGAATGAAACAGGAGGCTAAAATAATTTGCTTACATGTTTTTAGTCTTTCCAATTTTTCTTCTTTTTCAGTCTTTTTAAAACTTTACTGAGCCACCTTTTTGAACATCCCCCAGCCCCAGTGAGTGAGATGGGACCAGAAACTTGCTATTTTTGGAAATTCTCACTAACTTGAGTGACAGGGAACCAAGATTGGTTAGATCTGTATCGAGATCATGAAGGTCACTAGGCGTGAGTTGAGAAAGGCTGTTTTCTCAGAAAGGTGTCATGCCAGGAGAAACACAAGTGATTGAATGTGACTTTTACTTTGTTTCCTTAGACTTCGTTTCTGGAAAAATGTTTAAGCATTAATGTCATATAAGGAAGTAATAATTGACAGCATTTCTCCCCACATCCGTTTCATGCTGAGCATGTTATCAGTTTTACCACCTTTTGACCAAGGTAGACTGTCTTTCTCTCTCCCACTCTGCCACTTCCTTGTGGTGGTGCGGAGGCAAGCTGTGGTGCATATTCTGCCCTTACTGGAGATGCTTCTGCAGGTAGAGCAGGTTAATGAACAGAGCTGCAGCTGTGTGTTCCTCTAGGGCTGCCAGAGAGCAGCGGCTCTTCTCTTGCTGAGCAGCACTTCATAGCTCTGAAAGAGGCCTTCAGCGAGGTGGGATGTATCCTAGTGCCAGGGCAGTTCTCCGTGCTGTGATGGGCCACCTCACATGTGGACTACAGCGTTCAGACACAGGACTACAGCAAATGACAGGGAATTACAACAGTCAGCAGCCTGAGACAGGGGCTTTTGCTTCACAGTTGCAGAGAAAAGCCCTTCATCGCACACTATATGTTACTCGGTGACCAAGCAAACATTCAAGTCAGTTCCTGTCTGTTCTGTCATATAACCTCCATGTGCTGCCTTCTGTCCCCTATTAGATACAAACCACAGCTAATGATGGAGGACCTACAGGACAGCGGGAAAGCAGGGGTAGGCAGAGCCTACTGCTACTCGGGCCTTCTCCTCAGGAGGAGGTTCAAAGGCCTACAAGGAGGTTCTCTGTGAGTTTCTCTGCAACAGCCTACACAGGCAGGTCATGTCAGTAATCTGACATAGGGGAAAATACTGTTCTCCTGCTATGCTGACTGCTTGACAGCTGGTGCACAGACTAGGCCTTCCTCCCGCCTGCCCAGTGGCGTGGACTCAGATGACCCATTCTCACAGCCACTGCCGAATCAGTGACTCAGTGGCTCATAGTTGGCAACACTTATTGGAGAATAGAACTGCAAAGGATGATGCAACCTAAAGTAAAAAGCTGAAGAGAGATGCAGCTTACATTTCCAGAAAGACCGCTTTCATCTAGAAATTCTGGATGTTCTGGAGGTTCTTCAAAAGATACTGCTTTCTAGAGTTAGATGGTGGAAAGGGAAAAAACCCAGTTCTTTGAATAAATTGAAAGAAGCTGTTGAGTTTGAATTGGCAGCATATGTCAAGGAATGAAACATGCTGTAGTACTGCAGACTTGTTTCACTTGTGATGGAGTCTGCAGGTCCTGTAAGAGCAGTCAGGGTCTTATAGGTAAAGAGGGACGGTTTCTTAGCAAAGAGAAGCAAATGGGGCCTCTCTCTGGGGGCCTTTAAGGGCACCTCTCCTGTTTGGCAATACAGAGGAAATTAGGCACTTACATTAGGAGGAGAGTTTCACAGGTCACCTAGAATTTAGTTAGGAATGCTGGATCACAGCCAAAACTCTTTCTTAGTTGGTTTAAATGGAGAGAAGTTACAAAGGCATTGGAGCCCTGCCTGCAGAAAACTGTTCTGTGTGCATAACCTTTTAAAACCTGTGATCATTTTGGTCTCCTCTCTTTGTTCCTCATCCTCATTTCCATCACCTAGGGCTGGAAGTTGAAGGCTGGCGATTACAAATCTTGTTTTGCTAGCTAATTTTCTGAGTTATTGTCTTGGACTTAGAGGATGGGAGGATGATTCTTTCTTTCTTTTTTTTCTTGCTGTCCTCCAGTACTTACTAGCTCTGGCTGGAGTTGTGGATTGCACATGTTAAATGCCTGCTCCAGATAATTCCAGGCTGCACACGTTGCTGCCACTGTAAAATATTTGGTAGAACTAAATTAGTCTCTGGAGCAGAAATGTTAAAACTCTTCTAAGCAGGGCCTTTGTTTTAGGTGTCTCCTACAAAGCACGGTATACATTTACATGGTATGTAAATAGAAGATGAATAGTGATAACTGCAATCACAACAAATAATGGCACTCGTCCAACAGGGAATTACATTTTGTTACTGACTCAGTGCTGTGTTGGTGAAATAATCTCTGCTAATATTTTTCTAGGAGCCTTATGTTCAAAACCAAAGTGCTTTGCTTTTTAAATCTACTATCTAATTCTTGCTGTGTCCATTGAAAAGTATTGCTAAAGAGTGTAATGGGCTCCGCATACTGATCAGAGAGTCATAACTGCTGCTTCTGTCAACCTGTGACATAGAAAATCCATGACAAATTGGAATTTATGACCAGATATTTGTCTCGCCTGAGGTGTGGAAAATGTTTAATGGAGCACTCAGGCAGCTATCAAAGCAGGCTGTTTTACATTAAATGTTAATTTCTTTCTGCAAAACTCAAGAGGAGGAGAAAGAAGAGTTTGATGTGGGCAACGTGTTTCATACAGTTTCCAAAATATGCTCCCTTCTTCCTCCCTTCTGTCAACCTGCCAATGAAAGCAATTCCAGCCTTGGAGAAAAAAGATACAGCAACGTTACCAACTCCTCACAAGGGCACAGCATATCCCACTTGTGGCCTCTAAAATACCCACATGATGACTTGCACTGCAACCACCTCACTTCTTAGGTGCCTTATTTTGCTGGCAACACCAGTCTTTGGGGAGTTGTGACTGCCTCCCACTACTACCCAATTAGACCATAGTAGCTTCTTGTCCCAAACCAGTCTGGCAGACTAAGACAGTTCTCACCAGAAGAAATAAGCTTGGTTTATCCCTTCTAGAAGACAAGCTAGATGTGATTCAAAAGGAAACTACCTGGGGTTACAGAGTTTCCTCTGTGGGTGAACTTCATGCTCAGAAAGATAAAAGCAAAAAGTAGCATCTGATTATGTTGAAGTCAGCGCTCCCTCCTTGGGTTACAGAGACATGGGGCTCACTGTTAATCTTACTGTGGCTTTGTCCTTTGCTTCTTTCTATTTGGGCCAGGCTGCAAAACAGTGAGTACAACTCATAGGGAGATGTACCAGAGACTCTTCTGTTAGACTGATAGGGAGCAATTTCATTCTGTGATAGAGTTTATCCTGGTAGCAAAGGCTGCTAATCTTCTGAGATGTAGCCAGCTGCAATGAGCAGGCGAACCCATCTCTGTCCAGCTATATGTATGCAGTTTATTTGCTATTCAGCATAGAGGAAATTTTCCAAGTGCCTGAGCTTCACAACTGGGAAAGAAAAATGCTTGCCTCTTAGTAATAAGCTCTTACATTTGTATAGGATGTCGTGAGAGCGGTTGTAGGCTGTTTCACATGCCTCTGGCTAACTGCCAAAGAAGATACTGTTAATCACCACTGAAAGACCTAGCCATGTCCACAAATTTATTTTTGTGGATACATACTGCACTCTGGAGAGACTGCCTGTGCTAGGCAGTCCACAGCCCAGAAGCATAGGTGGACACCTTGTATGCAGATCTACTTGCTCTCATGTGTCGTCGCTGTTGTCTTGAGACCGTGATTATTACTAGAGGTGGCCGAAAGAAGATTACTTAATTCTCTGAGAGTACATTTCCAAAAGAAACTGTACAACAGGAAAGAATAGCATGTATTATTCTGCTCTGCCTGATACTGTGATTCCAGATTTCACCCTCCACATGTTATCTAGTCAGCAGAATTGAAAAATAGGATTGAAAACCCTGACAACCATGCTGTAGATTAATGTTTTATGGAACTCAAGTCACCAAGGGGAGCTGCTCCATTGCCAGCCTGACCTGTAGCAGAGGGTCAGATCTCAGTGCACAGTGGTGTTTCCTGGCTTTCCTGAGGCAGGGAAGCACTGAGGGGGCAGAATAGACTGTGGAGCACTGTGGGGAAACAGAGCAGGGTGCATCAGCCAGGGATTTCTTGTGGGATGGCATTTCTTGTGGGAGAGTGCACAGAGAGGGCCTGGTCACTCTATCAGGTGAGGAAGTGAGATCTGTTGGTGGCCCCTCAGAAGGTGCTTTGCCTTGGTATCCATCCAGCAGAATACTCTGACCTCTGCACTCACCTTAATGGATGTGGCAACCCAGATAGAGCTGCCACAGAAACATTCAGCCACCCAGGTCTCAGGCTGCAGGGAATACTAGAGCCTGTCACTGGCAAGGGATGGCAGTGGTGAGAACAGCTGTGTGAATGGCATGAAGCTGCGACAGGGGAGGTTTAGGCTGGATATTAGGAAGAGGTTCTTTACTGAGAGGGTGGTTGGACACTGGCCCAGTCTCCCCAGGGAAGGGGTCAGAGCACTGAGCTTGGCTGAGTTCAAGAGGCATCTGGACAATGTGCTCTGTCACACGCTCTGACTTGGTCCTTTGTGGAGCCAGGAGTTGGACTTGATGATCCTTATGTGTCCCTTCCAACTCAGGAGATTCTGTGATTCTATGAGTCTGAGTATGACCAGGTGGATGATCTGCTCAGCCTGGTGGCAGAGATACAAAAGGAAGTAGAAAGGTTAAGGAGCATCAGGGAGGCTGAAAAAAGAGATAGACTGGTGGAGCCTAGCTCTCCCTCCCTGAGACAGAATCAGACACCAGAGAAAACCCAAAATGAAGGGGACCCTGTATTCTACCATGTTGAAGGCCGTAGTTTAAAAGAGAGGAGTAAATGGAAGTAAGTCCATGCTTGGGGTGGCAGGCAAACCTCCTCCTTGCCCACCTTGCCTTCCCAGGTGCCTCTGTACAACAGGTATGAGGCTCTGGCGGGCCAGTTAAAGGGGGATGTGGATGACAGTCGAGCTACACCAGCAGTGTCAGCAAAGCCAAGAAAGCCCACCCACTGTATCATAATCACCTCCACGGAAGAAGAGGCGGGTTATAGTTGTAGGTGACTCCCTTCTGAGAGGAAACAGAGGATCTGATATGCAGAGCAGACCCTGCTCTTAGGGAAGTCTGATGCCTCCCTGGGGCCCACATTAAAGATGTTACTAGGAAACTCCCCAGCCCATTAGAGCCCTCTGACTTCTACCCCACTACTGCTTCTCCAAGTGGGTGGTGATGATGCCACAATGCAAAGCGCAAAAGTTATCAAAAGAGACTTCAGGATCTTGAAGTGGTTACTGAGGGAATCTGGAGGGCAGGTTATTTTTTCCTTCCTCCTTTTGTCTGAAGGCAGTGATGTTGGGAGAATCAGACGTACACAGTCCATTAACATTTGTCTTTGTGGCTGGTGTCACCATCACAATTTTGGCTTATTTTACAATGGGATGGCCTACAGAATGGGATTCACCTATCACAAAGAGGGGAAAAGGATCTTTGTACAGGAGCTAGTGGGGCTCATTGGCAGAGCTTTAAGCAAGGCTCAAAGAGGGAGGGGGATAATGTCAGGCTTGCCTGCAGCAGGTTGTGGGATGACATGCCAAGGTTGGAGGAACAGGGTGCCAGACAGGGCCCTCAGCCTGTTGTGCAAAGACACACTGGATGTACTGCAGCACACTTGCAGTCTATCAGAGATGAGCCAGGGGCTCCTGAGGTAATAGGAACCAGCAGGGAAACACAGGTTAATTACATCAGAGGAATTCTAACTGCTCCAGCCAGTCACCTTCATTAGGGGCCCATCTGAAATACTGTTATGCAAACCACGTAGCATGGGGAATAAACAAAAGGAGTTTGAGACATGTGCATACCTGTGATCTCATTGGCATCACAGAGACATGATGGGATGGCTCCTATGACTGGAGTGTTGGAACAGATGGACATGGGCTCTTTCAGAAGGACAAACAGGGCAGATGAGGAGAGGGAGTTGCCCTTTATGTCAGTGACCAGCTGGAGTGCATGGAGCTCCACTTGGGGATGGATGAGGAACAGAATGAGAGTTTATGGGCCAGGATTAAAGTGATAGTGGGGACAGGTAACACTATAGTGGGGGTCTGCTGCAGGCTACCTGACCAGGGAGACTGAGTAGATGAGGCCCTCTGCAGACAGATGGGAGTAACCCCACGATCACAAGCCCTGGTCCTCTTGGGGAACTTCAATCACTCTAATATGTGTTGGAGGGACAACACAGCAAGGCATAAGCAATCTAGAAAGTTCCTGGAATTCATTGGTGGTAACTTCCTTCTTCAAGCGATATAGGAGCCAACAAGGAGAGGTACCATGTTGGACCGTGTTTTCACCAACAAGAAGGGGTTGGTAGGGGCTGTGAAGCTCAAGGGCAGCCTTGGCTGCAGTGACCATGAAGCAGTGGAATTCAGGATCCTCAGGGCAGTGAGTAGCGTGCACAGCAAGCTTACTACCATGGACCTCAGGAGAGAAGACTTTAGACTCTTCAGGGACAGGCTTCAGAGATCTGGGCTTGTTCAGCCTGGATAAGAGAAGGCTCCAGGGAGAATTCATTGCAGCATTGTAGAGGCCTACAGGGAAGCTGGTGAGGGGCTGTTTACAAGGACAAGCAGTGATAGGGCAAGGCATAATGGCTTTAAACTGAAAGGGGGTAGATTTAATTTAGATTAAGGAGGAAATTCTTCATGATGAGGGTGGTGAGGCCCTGGCACGTGATGTCCAGAGAAGCTGTGACTGCCCCCCCCCGCCAGTGTTCAAGGCCAGGCTGGATGGGGCTTTGGGCAGCCTGGGCGAATGGAGGGTGTCCTGGCCCCTGGCAGAGGGTTGGAACTAGATGGTCTTTGAGGTCCCTTCTAACCCAAACCAGTCTGTGATTCTGTGGTTGTATTTATTGCTTACTAGCTAGCATGGTATAACTTAGCCAGGGCACTCCTCCCCCAACAGACCAGTGCTACAGAAGTAACTTACTGGAGTAGTGCTCTCAAGCTCCATCTGTCTTAATTTTACTATGGGAATGTTGGAGGACTCGAGGGAATGAAGAAGATTTAAAGGGCTTACCATGTTTTTTCCTCCTCATTCTGACTGAAGGTGGCTGGTAAGGAAGAAGGAGGTTCCCTGCCACTGGGCAGGACTTATTCATGTTCTTTATCCAGGCTTACACAACTCCTACAGATGGACAGGCAACGTACCTTAATGCAGCAGCAAGAGAAGCCCGAGTACCAGGTCTCCGCTTGCTGTGTAACATGCTCCTCATTGGCAGGTAGTTGCTCTGCCCAGGAGCAGAGGTGCCTCTGCACTCCCACTGCATGGCTAGGCTTTGTGGGTACCTGGAGCTTTGTGTATATAACACAGGACAGTGTAGCTGGCAAGCCAAATGCACAGCATTGGGGCTATGCTCAGTTTGCAGGATTTACGCTGTGCGGGCTCGGTTTTAGCAACCACATATATTGGGAGCAATTAAGTACATGGAAAGCAGAACAATTCGTTTCACTTCACATAGTTGGGGAGGCAAACCAGCTTCCCCAGCTTACTTTCAGCCTCTCTGTTTTCACTTGGCAGTTGGCACTAATGCAGCTATGTTAGTGGCCAGTCATGTTTGTACCCAGGAGAGATCCACAGCGTGAAACGCAGTCCAAACCCTGCTGCTGTCCTGCAGCAATACACTCTGCCTGACCTTGTCTCTTTGGGATGTGGAAGCAAGACAGTGGGAGTCTCCACACACTGGGCTGGGGAGAGTGTATTTCAGTGAATTGCATAATCATGAAGTAAGGAGCCAAGCCACTGCTAGAAGCCAGCACACTGACCTCTTACTGGTAAATTGGAGTAGGTATGGGTAGCAGCTGCCTCTGATGCATGTCAGGCACAGAAGTTGACCTACACACAAAATACAGCCACAACACAAATGCATGAAAGACACTAGCTTAAGATTTTCCTAGGTGGGGGCTTGTGGTTGTGTGCAGAGGAGTTGCTAAGGGTGTGACAGTGACATCCTGTCCCAGGAGCTTGAGTGGCCCCAATACTGAACTCAACTGAGAAAATGTACATTTACAAATATATCTTTGATTCTGAAAGATTTGATAAAGCAAGCCTTGGATTTAGTTTGAGGAGGATGACCTGGATGTCTCTGAATGAGTTGGTTTAATCTTTGCTGTGTGTCCAGGAAGTGGGAATGAGGGGAGTTCAAACTAAGAGCTTACAATGCCCTTAAGACGTGAGCTGGGAGGAACAGCATTCTCTCTTCTGCTATTTCTAGGATATAGCTACACAGCCTGTCCATAGAAAGCAGCTCACCACCCAGCAACTAGGGTGTTCCCTCCTGTGGACTGCTGAGGATATCTTACTCTTATGAGCTGGCAAACTACCACCTAGTTCTTTGCTCCAGGAGAAGCAGTGTTTTATGCTGCTGCAGGTGAAGATCTCTGCCATGGTCAGCCTCCATCCCTAAGGCCATGTTGTCAAAAGACAGTCTTGAACTGGCAGGACATGCATTTTAGGGGTGAGAAACATCTGCTATCTCCTCTGATATTTTATTACAATTTCATTCTTGTCTGATCACAATTTCTCTAGAGTGACAAAGAGGCCAGTCTTTCCAGTGCAGCGGCCAACGTTTGCATCATGCCCAGTCATTTCATAAACCCAGACTCTGCTGGAGATTTGTTATAATAGGCATGGAGGTCACTTGTTTTGTTTTTATGTTCTGGTTGCTTGGAAATACTGACCTACTTCAAGGAAGAGTTTAAATGTTTGACTGACAACTGCTCCCAGCTCTTATATATCCATTCTATTATATTAACACTGAGGGTGTGAACACTCTTGCAGAAGATTTAGTATTTCTGTAGTTTTGATGGAGGATTTAGTTTTGTCCTTTGGAAGAGAAAGTCCATTATGAAGTGACAGCATTTGTAAACATAGTTTTTTGCCTTTGAATGTTATCTTAATGCTTGCTAGCTTTTTTCTAGGCTGCACAGCTGTATACCTATATGCTTGCCCCTTGTCTGTTCACCTCCGCACCTTCCAGTAGCACCCTGAATATGCCCATTTTGGCTATGTTAGCTGATTTTCTGTTACACTAACAAGTTGTTGGGCAAGTTGTGAAATCTCCCCCCATACTGAGGCTGACACACAAAGTGCTGAACAGTAGTCACCTAAATACAGCTGCGAGCATGTTCAGGATCTCTCGAAATCCAGATGCCTCAGAAGAGATGCCAGGTGGACACATTTTAGCAGGCAGATTTAGCAGACAACCCTTTAAAGATGCAGTAATTTCAGTAAGTGCATTAGAAAAATGTAATCTATTTTGAGCAAAAGTAGATTATAAGAAATCTGATCTAATCCATCTAAGTCTGATCTTGCTGTTGTAGTGGATTATTTTTGTGGGGGCCCATACTTATATTTGGAGGTTCAGATGCTTTCTGTATTTTCACCTTTTTCAGAATTCCCATGTTGTCTTTCCCTTGCTATACTTCCCTCTTTGCTGTACACCTACAAAGCTGAGAGGCAAAAGCTTGACCTTAGATGATTTGCCAGAATAAAGATATATATTGTTTTTTATCTATGCACTTGAGAGCTTTTTGAGTTTCCTTCCTTCCTTCACTATCATGTGTTCATATTTTATCATAGATGCTCGGACAGAGTGCCAATCTCCTGATAGACAGGTTGATTTGTGTCTTAACTCTTCTACATATGCCATTAGTTGTCTTCCCCATGAACAGTAGTGAGTCACCCATAGCAGCTGGCTGGCAGGAAGCCCTCTCAAGTGCTAATTAGGTTCTCTCTGACCTGACAAGCCTATTTCCTGAAGAAGTCTATCAAGTCCTTTCTGGGACATGAGGTGAGATTTATTTCACATTGCTTTTAGCTAAAAGGTATGTGTCCAGTCTGACCAAGTCATCTATATTGTCTGCCACAATCAGTGGAGAGCATTGAACTGAATGGGGGGAGAGGGAAATCCTTCCAGTGTATTTGAGACAATTAACCCTAAGATATTTTGAATCAGGAGGTGTTTATCTCTCTCCAGGGATAGTACAGGAGAAGCAGACCTAGATGACTTGCTTATACAGCTAAGTTTGGGTAAGGTGAATCCTTCTGGTAAGCTCAGAGGGGATAGATTTTTAACTCCTGTTAATGCTCCATATGACTTTTGGGGCAGTAGAAGAGTAGCCTGTTCTGCTCGATATATTTAATGATCAATTTAAGAACTAAACTATGCTTTGAGAATCACAGATATAAGTATGTTCACCTGTCAGTTGAAGGAGATAACTCAATACCCACTCTTTCATCTGCCATACTCTGCCTGCAGCTTTAGCCATTATCATGTTGCTCATACTTGCAAAATTATTCGTAACATTTAATCTCAGTGCTGATAAACAATGTAAGAGATGAGTTGTTATCAATAAATAATTTTCCTCTTTGAATAAGTGATCACATTTGCATTTTTGTGGAGCTTTTCAGGCTGCCTACATAATGTGAGGAATCTTGGTATTTTGAGGTGTTACTTGCTCTGTAACCTGAGATGCAGCTTTTGGGGTGGCTTGCTTGGATGTACCTAAATATCAGGTCAACTAAAGCCACTTTTCAGGCTGTGTCTCTTAAAATGCAGAGGGCAGCTGTGTGTTTGACATAATCGTGGCTGTTACAAGAATATGTGGAAGCAGGGCTTCACTGGCAGGTGTCTCACAAATGTCACATATGGCTGTTGGGCTGATTTTTAATGTTCAGCAGAACGAGATAGATGTTAGAACCTGGCAGGGATATTGTAGGTGATCAGGGATTGTTTCAGAGAGATCAATTGTGAAATTATTCTGCTAATTTTGACTATTACTGATTTACTCTTGGTTGCCAGTTTCTGTGCTGAAATTTTAGTGCCTCTCCATTTGGGGAGCATAGGCACATGCAGACTGTAGCCGTGTAAGAGGTGCAGCACCCTAAGATGTCATGCCACCGTGTGCTGCCTTGAAAGTCATAAATTTTGTTCATCTGATTGCAGCATTTGACACTTCTCCTTCTGATTGTTCAGGCTTAAATGTACTGTCTCCTATTGAGCTTTTCTTACATATGTGCCTCACTTATTTTCAGCGCAGTTCCCCATGTCTGTCTGCTTTTTGTGACAGGATCATGGTTGTGTGTGGGAGCTCCTATTTCTGTCAGATCCTATGGGAGCTTTCCAAAATGCGACTTCAACAGAGAAGCTGTGCCACAGCTGAGCCAACCAGCAGCCTAGCGGTGCTGATGTTTAATCTGCTGCACCCATTTTCCAGGAATCCAGTTTAAATTCCATAGCAGCCCTTTGTATGGACTGAACAATCCACGGTATCCCCTCAACTTGAGAAGTACCACAGTGGACTCGATTTTTTTAAGCTCTACCTTGTTATATAATAAACTTACTAGCAGTGAAACAGCTTTTCTTCCTGGAGTGGGACATCTACCAGCTCATGGCAGAAAAATGCATGTAAAACCTATAAGACCCATCTACCAAAGAATATTGCACCATAGGACTCCCAGCCAGACAGTGTATTGCTGCTATGTGTAGAGCTAACAAAGCTAGCACTGAAATGTAGTCTAGGATGAGAAGTAAACAACCACTGGATTTTGTGTATTTCCCAAGTGTTTGGTTTTTTGGTGGGTTTTGTGTGTGTGTGTGTGTGTGTATTTGTTTTTTCTTCCACTTAATAAGACAGCCAGAAATTATCAGTTATTACTCATTTCAAAACTGTTAAAGAATCAGTCAGAACATTACCACTCTTACTAAAGATAAAACTTATGAGAACTTAGGAGACAACTTAACTCCAAAATATTTATTCCTTTTTCAGACAGAAGTACTGAAGAGAACTCTAGCATGAAGAAGACAGAAATAGTGCCTTTTAAGTACACACACTGTCTCTACCTTTCATAGCCTTTGTTCAGCATTTCAGTTAAGATTTCTCTAAAATTCCTCATGGTTATTCTAAATTCAATCCTCCTTGGAATGCAGGGAGCAGAAGCGAAGGAGGAGAGTTCCTGAGTTTATTTTCAATGGCATTTGGTCTGGCTTGGAGGATTTTTTTTTTTTTTACTGCTAATTTTGTCTTTGCATATTAATTCATGTTCTTCCTCTGCTGCTCCTAAATTGGAAAGTTTCCATTTTACATCTGGTAATCTTGTCCTCAGTTGTTTAACCTTTATGCTTTAATCACTAGAAATAGCTGCTTTGTGCAGTGAATCCAGCCTCCTAGTCATAATAACATTCCCTTCAGCAGCTTTTAGAAACATTTTGGGTTTGTTTTTCAGTTTTGTTTTGTTTTGTTTTTTTAACTACTATCCACATTTACAGAGACTATGCCTGAGTTGATGGTGCTGCACCTTACCAAAAAGTTTTAAGCGAGAAAAATACGTGTTCTTTACTCTTTACCACTGGATGATAGTTTAGAAGTGCAACCACACCTACAGAGGTAATTTAAGACCAGCGGTGCGTTGCCCCACTAGTCAAGTAGCATTCAGACTAGAAGCAAACCCAATTGCTGATCACTGGGGGACAGAGTTCTGACTTTTTCAGTTCTATGCATCCAGATGTCCAACGCTTCTGTGAGATGTCTCCTCATCCATGTCTAACTCTTTTCTGACCTACTTTAGTAACTCATTAGTTCCAGTTAGATTCCACAGCAGTTGGTTCCAGAGGGTTCATATGCAATATGAAAATACCATCTGCAAAGGAAAGGTCCCAGTCATTGTGACTTCTCTTTCTGTGCTACACACCCGTACGCGCCGAGTGGGAGCTCCAAGGGTATGCAGTACATAGTGGGAAACAGTGAGGCGTGTGCTTGGAAAGCTTAGTCTGTTCATCTTTTTGCCCAAGTATAACTCAAATAAGAGGCAAAGCCCCCAAAACAGTTGGTTGGTTGGTGGTTTAAGTGTGACTTCCTACGCAGCTGGTTTCGTGAATGCCAGTCCTGAAAACTCTCAGCTGTGAGGCGTGTGTTTGTACAGCAGACATTCAGTGTGAAGCAGGGCTGACCCAGCTGTGCGTCTAAACACCTTCCGAGCACGAGGCAGAGGTGCTCGCTGCTCTGGGAGCAGTGCGGGCCAGTACCGGTGTGCTGTCTCTTACAGCCTGTCGGCTCCCACATGGACAAGTTCACATGATTTAACAGCTTTCTGTTGGTGGATGGGGTGCAGCTGGTGGGAGCTTGGGACCCTGCACCCTGCTCTAATTTATTGTCCTGGGACTAAAAAAAGCAAGGAAGAATGTTCAGTAAATGCAGGTGCAAATTGCATGACTATACTTAACTTTGAGGGGTTTATTTCTGTTCAACTGTGACCAAATGAATGGTAAGCCCTGATTCCATGACTGGCAGTTAATGTCTCTTGAGTAACTTTGGATGAGGAAGCAAATTGTGAAAAAATAGAACCCTGTCAAAACACCTTTTTTTTTTTTTTTTCTTAAGACATGTATATAATAGGTGTGATTTACCACATCAGCACAGATCAAATTACCAGAAGACTCATGATTCAGGATTGAAAAACACATTAAACAAGCTGGATTTAGGCTTAAAATATTCAAATGAAACAGATGTAAACAAGTGCTACTGCAAGTTGGTATCCTTCTACCGTGTTTCTGCCATCTGAATCCATTTCTACCCAGCACTTAAATGTAGTGAAAAAGCTGCTTTTTAGTTCACAGGAAGGGAGTGAAACATTCTTAGAAGTTTTCCAAAGCTTGAAAAAAGTAACCTATGAGTGCCACAGCCACACGTAGGCACTTCGTGTTCCAGAGTAATGTTTATCCTGCTTGAAGTCAGGAGGAGAACTCAGAGCCATGAGTTTTCCCTTGTCTCTAAAATAAGACCCTTTTCACAGGTCAGACCTTTGCTCAATCTGGTGCCTTCCATACGATGTATGAGATCACCTCCCATGGCCTTAAACTTCACGGGTTTTCATACTTGGTGTCTGTTTGCATCTGTCCCTGCCCTAAGGGCAATCCCTGGGGATTTGTGTAGAGAGCTCAGAGGCACATTTACACCTCTCATCAAGGAGGTCTGAGCTGTGGTGTGATGGTCTGGGCAGAGCCCAACACAACTTTACTCAGATTAGTGTCTCCAAGCTACTCAGCAAGGCTTGTTAGCTGGTCTGCGCGAGGTGTGTCACACTGTGTTGCAGCCCTATGCTTTGTGAGGAAAGCTGGCTCTTGGTTCAGAGGTCTCCAACTTGAGTTTCAAGATTGTTTTGCACCTTGGAGGACTCTGTGAGCCCCCTTTACATACACATTCTAATCAAGAAGAAATACTGAGGTTAAAATGTTTACAGTGGTGGATAACACCAGCAAATGTTCAGTCCTTGGACTGGAAAAGTATTAAGAAGGTGTTTGGGAGGTTAATAAGCCTTAAAAAAGGTTATTAGTGGAGTCATAACTGTTTCTCTGTAAGGAAGCAGAGGGCATTTTGTAAACATCAAATGGTTTGCTTTAGGGCCAGGTGGGTACAAGGAGAATTTGACCATGGTGACCGTTCTGCTCTCTTGTCAAGAGAAAGTGTAACTCACACTTGGCAGGTTAGTTTGTGTGCTGGAACAGCTGTCTGTTCTGCATAGCTGTGCTGTTTGTCAATAAACCTCTGCAGCCAGTAGCCATGGAACTATCAGCCATTACAAAAGCAGAGGTAGGTCTTTTTTGGCAGGCCTCCAAAGAGTCCAGAAAGTGTTGGCCAAAATAACCACAGTGCTCTCATGGTTCTGAAAGCAGGCGAGGTGCAATAGCCAAGAATGTGGAAATCCAGCCTTTTCACCATGACCTGGGATTATGTTTTGGCCAGCTCAAACTTTTGGACCTGGTTTTACGTTTTCAGGAGAGGTGCTTTACTTCTGAGTTGTGCTTTGAACTCTCCTGGCATGGAGAGGGCTGATGGTTGACAAAGAGATCAGGCTGCAAGGGCAGTACAGGCAGTCCTTAATTCGGCCTGCTAGGATAGGGAAGAACAGAGGCAGACTTCACGGATCAGCAGCACTGGCTCTGTCTCTCGTTTCAAGTTACTAAAATAACGCTTCAGTGGTTTTTTATAAGGAGTTTTCCTAAATGTTCTCTAATGCCCATAATAATTTTAGATGCTTGGAAGGAAATTTTTTCTTCTAGCAATGTATTGGGGGTGTGGGGTGGGTCCCCCGCTTTGGAAGCAGTGATATTGGCGGGGGTGTGGTGTTTTGTTTAGGTTATTCTTCTACGATGTTTAGGATCAAGTAGAAAGCAGCTTTGCTACCAACACCTTGCAGATAGACACACACAGAAAATAACTTGCCAAAACAAGTTATTTTTTGCATCAGCATTCTTGAGTTTATTTTCTGCTTGCATGTTTTCAGAAAAAGAGTGCTTCTTACCAGCTGCTGTGGACAAAACATTGTGTCTGCAAGATCAACAAGCTGATGGCTTTTTAGTTAGCACTGCGGAGGTCAGCGAAGGGAGAGACAGTTGGAGAGAAATAACCAGGATTTGATTATTACAAGGACACTTAAGATAACAGCAATGTTAAGATAAATTAAAAAAAGGGGGCAAACGGCATATGTGGTACTGACCTCTAATTCCAGAAAAATGAACTGTAAATGAACTGCTAGTGCTCATATCTGGGCCTTGACATCAGCCCTGGGAGAAGACTGGGGCTCTGTGATCATTTTGGTTTACACACAGCCCTTGATCTCTTTTTCTGATGGACAGTTTTCTCTATTGTGACAGACTAATTTTGCTTCACAGGCACATGAAATCTCCCTGCATGCGAGCATCACCTGTAAGAGAAAGTCAGCAGTTGCAAGGCGAGCTATATCATCCCCAAGTCAGGGCTTTAATGCAGCCAGTGAATCAAGATGGGCTTACTGTAGCCTTCCTGTTCATCCAGAGCACTGTTACATATCCCATCGACTCTAGAGCTGTGTTTCTTCCTCCTCCCTTTTTTCTTTTCGTGTTTGGTCTAGTGTCTTGTTGAATTGCTGAAAGGCCTTCAAGGCTTTTGGGAGGACTTTGTTGAATCTTAAACAAATTTATGGAAATCACGAGGGTCTTCAATGGGATCTTGAACAAACAGTGTGGCCAGGAAGACTAGAGAAGTGATCATCCCTATGTGCCCAGCACTGGTGAGGCTTCAGTTATCTTGAGTACTGTGTCCAGTTTTGGACTCCTTGCTACAAGACAGACATTGAGGTGTTGAAGCGTGTCCAGAGGAGGGTAATGAAGGTGGTGAAGGGTCTGGAGCACAAGTCTTATGAGGAGTGGCTAAGAGAAGTGGGGTTGTCTGGCCTGGAAAAAAGGAGGCCGAGGGGAGACCTTGTTACTCTCTACAACCATCTGAAAGGAGGTTATAGCCAGGTGGGGACGGGTCTCTTTTCCCAAGTAACAAGTGATAGGATGAGAGGAAATGGCCTCAAGTCGTGCCGGTGGAGGTTTAGTTTGGATATTAGGAAAAATTTCTTCACCAAAAAGGTTGTCATCACTGGAACAGGCTGCCCAGAGAGGTTGAGTCACCATCCCTGGAGGTATTTTGAAGACGTGTAGACATGGTGCTTAGGGACATGGTTTAGTGGTTGGACTTGGCAGTGTTAGGTTAATGGTTGGACTTGATGATCTTAAGTCTTCCAACCAAAATAATTTTGATTCTATGATACTTAAGTTGCATAACCCTTTCTCTGTGTCTACAAAAATGGGAACAGCATGATTTATCTCACAGGCTTTTTGAGGTTTGAACTGGGACTTTTAAAAGAGGTCTTTATTGTGATTTGCTTCCCCTTAAAACTGAATGTGACTTCAGTGTCTTGGTTTTCTCATTTCAAACCAGCTATCTTACACTGAAAAGCTTTATTTATTCTTTTTTTCCCCCTAGGATTTTTGGGTTATTAGCAATCCGATTTCAAAATCTAAGTGGAGTACAAATTGGTTATGAAATGCTACAGTCCCCCAGAAAGAAATCTGTATCTACCATACGTAAGGACCTGATTAGTCCCAACACTACTGTGGTAAATGAATTCTATTTACTTTATTTCTCCCATAAAATCTTAGGGAAAATTTGTAACAAAGTGGGCATTTAGTTAAGACAAAGGAAAATGTTTGGAGGTACCCTGTAGAGGAACAACCAAGTTCAGAAGTGCCTCTTTACTAAAAAGAAATGTTACTGCACAGTAAACAGTTGCCAGCTGGTAGAGGTGGAAAAATTCAGGAGGAAAGGAACAACACAGAATGAAAATGTATGTACAATGTATATACAGTAACGAATAATGGGCAGACATAGAGAATATTCCACGTTCTCCATTGTGTTCCTTAGCTACAGATAATCCTCTGAAATATTTGTTCCAAAGGTCAAATAAAAAAAAAAAAGACTTCAAAGCAAAAAATGGTAATACTGTAACTGTCTCTAGCAGGTTTATTCTGAAAATATTTCAGAAGGTGAGAAACTTTTCTCATGCAACTGTCTCCAAGGTTTTACTGTAGGTAATGTTCTGCAAACACCTAGACAGTAGGATCACTTATGTCATCAGAATAAAAGCAGGGTATGTGTGTTTGGAAAACTTGTTTGGAGGAAGTGCTGATAAGCAAGGGAAACGTTAAGTCAAATCTGTGTTCGTTTACCTTCCCCAGGAGTGAACTGTACAACAGTTTTAAATTGAAAGAGGGCAAGTTTAGATTGCATATTAAGAAGAATTTTTGTACAATGAGGGCAGTGAGGCCCTGGCCCAGGCTGCCCAGAGGAGCTGTGTCTGCCCCCTCCCTGGCAGTGCTCAAGGCCAGGTTGGATGGGGCTTTGGGCAACCTGGTCTGGTGGAGAGTGACCCTGCCATGGTTGGAACTAGATGAGCTTTGAAGATCCCTTCCCACCTAAACTATTCTGTGATTCTGTAATAAAGGACTTCCACATGAATGTCTGATCAGAGGGAAAGCTGGGATTCCTAGAGAGAGTAAAGCATTAATTGCCTTCAGTATCCACCAGCCAAACATCCTTTAAACTGCTGAGGTAGATTGGTGTTCTCTGAAACAATCTAGAGCAGCATGGGATTTGTCTTGCTTGGCTTCAGCAATTCCGCTGTTGGGCATTCAGGTCCCACCAAACTTTTAGATCACTAGCCTGGGCAAAGAGATGGGCACCTCCAGAGGGCTGTTTGTCCCATCCATCTTCTCCTGAGAAGTATCACCCAACAGAAGTGTCCTTGCCTCCCTGGTCATCTCCTGTGGAGACATCTAGGCAAAGTAGAGCAGGTGAGATCCTTCCTACCGGGACAGCTGAAATAAGGTGCAGTGAAAACATTGTCTGACCAGGAGGGTGGGTGTGGATGTGCATAAAGGTGTTTTTTATAGGAAAGTGTTTTACCTTTGCACTGGTGGTAAGAGAATGGAATCATACTGACAAACCCCTCACCCACTTGGTCAACTTTGTTGTAAACGTGAAACTTCATTATGAAATTTAGCCTAAACGTTGTGGAGTTTTAGGCCTAATCACTGCTATTTGGTTACTTTATACAAACCAGAGGTGTGCTCTGTCAGAAGCAGCTCATCTCACCGTGCTGTGAGCATCACTAAGCTGGCCATCAACACCAAATCCCCTGCTCTGTTACAGGCCCCATTTTGTCAAAACTCCCGTAGTTTTTGTTAGTGTAACTGCTGTTTATCTGACAGTTGGCATGCTTCATTGCTTACCATAAAGACTTTGCTTTTCCTGTGAAGTGTGATGGAAGCTAGCAAACCCAGCAGCAAGCCAGAAGCCCAGACCCAGGCCGTCCCCAGCACGGTACCAGGAAGGTCTTCTAATGTCAACCGTGTCTTGCCAGCAGATGGAACCTTTCTGCTCATGTACCTCTGCCACCACTCTCAACCAGGAGACACGGGCTTTCAGGAGCTGTGGGCATATCTGAGTCCACTCAGATCTGCTGCCAAATGGTAGTAGGTTAATGCTTTATGTTATCCTTCTAAAAAGTTACTTGGGAGAACTTCTTACATTTCCTGAGCAGTACTCAGGTTTTCTTATATAAAGTGGGATACCCAAATGCTATTTATGGTCATCCATAATTAAGAAGTTGAAATTTATAAATAGTCAGTGCTAAAGTCTTCCTGGCAAAGACTTTGATGATGCTACAGAAAGCATTGCCCTATCAGATATATAGGCATTTTAAATGTTTTTCCATTTTCAGTAGCATTGATATCTCTGCAGAAGAGTATCCTCCAAAAAATGGGTGAATGTCTGAAATGTCATTTACTTCTGAGAGTCTGCCTGTTGTCCATGCTGTCTTTTGTACCTCTATAATAATTTTGGAAACATTAGTCCATTTCAAGGAATATAAATGTTCTGCTTATGTAGAAGGGAAAGAGAGATTGCTGAAGAGCTGATAGAGGTTTATTGTTTTGTGAAGAAATACAGAAATGGAAAAATTACATCCAGTATGACTTTCTCTAGATTCTTCTGGTGGTAGTGGCACATCTTTTTAGCCTCTTTCCTAGCCTTCAGTTTCCTTTCCTTTTTTGTTGTTGTTCTTCTTGTTGTTCATGTGATGAGATGGGAGATGGAGGGGGAAGGAGGGCAAGTTTATAAATAATATGGGAAAAGAGAGAGCAGGGTGGTTGGTTGTTGGTTGGGTTGTTTTGGTTTTTTTTTTCAGAAAGGAATATGATTCACTGATCTGGAAAAATGAGCCTCTCATACAAGATTTACACTTGGAAAATGAAGGAAATCTTTTCTGCTAGGCATATAAAAGAGTTTTGAACTATAACAGTTCAGGTATAGGATTGAATGCTGGGATTCAGCAGTGTTGGAGTCTGTTCTCTTCCCCAGCTCTGCCAGTCTGCCTGTATGCTCTTGGGCATTTCTCTCCTCAAGTGCACCCAGCAGTAGTTTTCCACCTGCATCTCCACATCCCAGGAGATGCGGGAGGCATTACGCATCGGTTCTGTGAAAGGCAAAAACAAGCTTATTGTCAGTAGGTTTAAAATGCTGGATCTGTACTTCACTAGAAAAATGCTTGCCTGTGAAAAGTCAGACAAACCTCAGAAGCCTCTGCTATCACTTAAGCAAAGGAAAATGAAAAATTTTTCCTGGTGTCTAGGGTTTGGGACTGAAGCCTGCTTCCAACTGTAAAGCCTGTGAGACAGTCTGCCTATTTGAACCTATCCACTTCAGCTATTTTCATCCGTTCCAACTGAGTTGTTGCCCCAGCACCTTTTTGCATGATTTTGCAACATTAAAAATATAACAACAAGAAAATCTAGGTTAGTGTACCTTACGGGAAAAAAAAACCCAAACCACCCAAAAACCCTTACTCATTCTGTTATCACACTTATCGCTGTCACCCCATTATTTATTTCCAGACTGTGTGATGATGAACAAAAGAGGGTTTTGGTGTTTCTGCAGGGTGAGAAGCTGTAAGTTTATTCTATAAATATAACCTGGGTAGGCTTGTAGGAAGGGCTGGGGTGCATGTTTTCTTTACAGAGGGCTGTGCATCATGCAACAAATAGAGAAATCCTTACTCATCAGGTAAGGATGATGAGTAAAGCCTCTTTCCTCCAGAGTGCTTAATTGCTTTCTCTTGGGGGAAAAAAAAAAAGACACCAAACAAACAAACAGAAAATGGAAGTGTCCCAACTATCTGTAGAAGTTTTGTTTTCACACTGTGCTCCGATCTCATTACAGCTTTTGAGTAATAACAGTGATAGTCAGGCATTCCTCAGATGGGAAGTGATTAGGGTGTGAGATGCTCTAGAAAACACTACTTCCAGTAATAACACGGCAGGTGTTTTGAAAGAAGGCTGCTCTAACCTTTCAGATTGCAGAAACACGTCAGTAATTCTAAGAATCACAATCTACAAATGCATAATTTCACTACTGCACTCTTAATTAACAGGGGAAAAAGTGGGAGGAAACTGAATCTTCTACATATAAGCAGTTTCCTACTTCTGATATGTCATTAAGAAACAAGAAGGTCATCACATGTAGTTTCAGGACATCCATGCCTGAACTTAGTGTTGCTAGCACTGATGGGCACAAAAACTCATGCTTTGATCAAAGACTAAACATTTTAAAGGCATTGCACCGTGGAAAATAGATTACAATTAGTGACACAACGTAATTGTTGTCTAATAATTATGTTTTCTTAATGGCACAGAACACAACTTTTTAAAAAGTTTTCTGCATCAAGTTGCTGTTCAGTGCACAAAATCTCGTTGTAAAGATGTTGTCTGAATGCAAATCCACCACATCCCTTTTGAAATCATCGCTGGGTTGAGTTTAGATTGAGTTCTCAGCCAGTGATTCCTGTTCTTCCTCCACCTGATCACCTCTCTCAGAAAAGCCTGGCCTGAGTAGCTGTTGACAAATTTTGATCGGGTCACTTCTCATCCTTCTCTTAATAAACTAAATCAACCTGTGGTATAGAAACCCAATAGAATTCTTCTTGTTCATGGTATACCATGAGCTCAAGATAGATGGCTGTACAGTACCAATTCAGCTTACCAAGCAAAGTAGCTCATTTAAAAGGTGATCCATTTTTGACAACCCAAATTGTGAGTAGCATCATAAGAATCTAGGGGGCTTTGCTACTTGGACTAGTAGCAACACAAGTCCCAATATTTCCAATGGATGCAAAATTAGTTCTCTCTTTTTGCATGCTAGAAGTGTAAGTATCAGAAATAATGTGGCCAGAGGAAATAAAATTAATCTATTTGTCATATTTTCAGACCACAGATTGCATGTTGCTTTATTACTTTATTGTAGTCTTCCGGATTTCACTACTCACTCAGGACTATATTTTGCCCTTATTTTTCATGCAAGTAGTCTATTAATACAGGGAGAAGTTTGGAGTGTTAAACACTGTGCAGGACACACTGAGCACAGTGAGAATCAAACCCATTCCCACCCATGTAGCGTAGGAGCACGGGGGTTAGTTCAGAGCCTCTTGCTTGGCAGAAATCCGAACGCAGCAGAGACCTGTTCCAAAGCACACGGAAATGACTGCAAAAACCCCTGGGTGACTTCAGGGAGTTTGGGATAAAGCATTGGTACTTTCCTGAAAGGGAAAAAAAAATACAAATATCTCTAATTGTAAGTAATTCTAAAGCAGACCACTTTGTTCTCCAAAATCACTTTTAAGGAGCTGCTAGAGACCAAAAACATGTATAATTTGGTTAGTTTGATGTCTAGGACCTTTTTTTTTTTTTTTCCTGTTTATTCTTTTTAGCTGATGGAAAATAAAGAAGTATTTTCTTACAAGCTTACCCTAGATTGATCACAGATAAATTAAAGAGCTTTGATGTGGCCAGCAAAGCATACTTACTGATCTAATAACAAATACAAGTGTTCTTGGAAAAAAATCTCGGGCGTATACTGAAATTTCATGTTTATTTTTCTCCCCTTTTTCGAATAATATAAAAATGAAACCCATTTATTATTTTATTTAAGGATGTTTCCTCAAGCTGATTGTTCTGCTTCAGCTAAGCACACACTCTATGGCAGAGAGGATAAACAAGTACAGCTTTGTACTTGGTCCAGAACAAGAAACCCTACATTCAAAACTCTGACTGTAAAAGCTGCTGAGAACTCAACCTGACTTACGTGGTTGTTTCTTAGCTTAGCTTTTATTGTGTGTAAGGCTGACTGCTAGCCTGCTTGTAAGGCCGGTTTGCTCTTAGACTTGTCAACATGGGGCAAAAATATAGAGAGATTAGAAAACTCTCATGTTTGTCCTCGAATTCAAGGGGGAAAGACCATGGGGGTTGGACCCGATGATCTCTCGAGGTCCCTTCCAACCCCTACAATTCTATGATTCTATGATCTTTCCATTGCTCTACTTGTTGTTAGCCTTTCTGCTTTAGCTGGGGGAGCCGTGGATCACAGCAAAGCATGATGATAAACGCCTGCAAGCTCTTTTAACTGATCATGTACACTGGTGCATGTCCACATGGCTGGTGCTTAGCATATTGAAAGTAAGGACACTGAAAGACACAGGTGTCAGTCATCCCCTTACTGAGCTCAGTGGGGGCTTGCCTGCCAGCAGAAGCACAGGTCTGCAGGGGGTTCACTGCAGTGCCATGGTCTTCGTTTTCTGTGTGGCTGAGGTGGAAGTGGCCCCTGGTGCCCTGTCCCTGCTACCTGTCTAAGAGTCTCCTTGGTGAGTGCATCGTTCTCAGCCTTGAAGTGTCTGTGCTGCTTGTGCAGGCTGCTGCTGAGAAGGGTGCCCTACCGAACCCTTCTCCAATCCTTAGACATCCCATTCTTTCCAGACATAGTTTTTCATGGACAGTTTTGTAGCTAGTTGGTCTTGTCCAAGGATTTCACCGGTGGTTAAATAGCCATTCTCTTCCTGTCATGTTTGCTCTCATGGAAGCAATCAAGCCACTCTCTGGGCTTTTGTACACAAAGAAAACCAAGCAGTGGTAGGTGAAAAGGAATTTTTATTTGATTTCCATTTAGATCACTTTAAACGCTGAAACTGAAATTAAAAACTTTTTGATGGACACAGCATGATCTTTTTTTTTCTCCCACAGTTTGATCACTGAAAGTCTTGAAGCTGTTCTTCATTCTTCATGTAACAATTTTCAATTCTAAAATCATAAAGGAACATCAGTTTGAAACAAAACATTGTTTTAAACCAGAAAAGCATCAAACTTCTGACAATGGCATTCTCTCTGCCATTGGGCATCTTTTAAGATTTGCCGCTTGCTGTGGAATAGCCCTCCCTTGAAGGTTTTCTTCTAAATTAATCCCTGCTGCCCACCTCTAATAGTGTGATGCCTGTTCTCTGGGCTCTGTCCTGCTATACACTGCAGGGCTTTGTGCCCAGGAAATGCTGCTTCTTTCCCTGCCTTGGACACAGCAGTCTTTTGGAGCCCCGGGCTTTGGAATGATAAGTCCTCTGTAATCAATTTCTAATGAATTATCAATTGTTTCTGAAAAAGCAAATTCCTGCCTTCCAGTGGTTAAGTTCCATTTGGGGATTCTTGGTTTTAGTTTGCTCCAGTGGTTATTTTTGTAGGGGAAATAACTTAAACTGTGTGCTGTGCCTAGCTGCTGAGTTAACAGAGGCTGCTTCTATTGAAAACCAGAAGCCCAACGTTTGGTTGGTTAGGGTGGGTTTTGTTGTTGTTGTTCTGTGGGTGTTTCCATATATATATGTATATACATTTTTTTAATCCCCTGAAGCTATCTGGTAGATTTGTTTTGCGGCTGACTCCAGAACTCTTAATGAAAATCAGAACAGAACAAAGTTGTTGGGAGACCTATAAACCTAATATTAGTTTGGAAGGAGTAAATATTTATCGAAGAAGAAGGAGATGACTTATTTAAAGACTGACCTAATTTATTATTTAGGAAAACCACCTTTCAGTATCCACCCTGCAGCCAAGAATTGTCATTCTTTTTCCTAGGGAATATTATAGTTTAAGAAATGAACCACACAACCCAGAATATACTGTCTCCCAGAATGTAACTACTCATTAAACTAATTTATCCTCCTAAGAGACCATTCTGAAGGTATTGCAGTGCATTAGGGACAAAGCTGGATCTCTGAAAGGTCATGGCTCTTGGAGACAGCAGCTGTAGTGGGAGGCACGCCAGTCAGGTTTGGTTTGTACTAGCAGTTTCACAGGACACTTGTCCCTGACAGCTTCACTCAGTGGTTCTGTTTAATACCTTGTTTTTAAGATACGTGCCAAGTAAACCACCAGAAAAAATAAGTCTTGGAGAGTGTGAAGGGGGCAGGGAGGTTCTTTTTGTTTTCCTCATTTCATGCTCAGGGTAAAATACTGGATGAGGCAGAGGGTTGTAAACATGGTATAGTTTCTTATTTGGGTTTCACTGAGTCTTTAAATTACTCATTTTTTTTAATCCTGTGCAGACTAGTAACAATAGGGAATATTTCATATTTGCTGATAGCTGTTGAAGTGTCAGACAGTTTGTGGTCCTTGCTTAATGGGAGTGTGCCGGCCACCACAGTTACTGGCAACTGTGATGCTTTCTCAGCCCAGAGATCTTGAACAGGCTTGGATAAAGAACTGCTTTCCTCCAGCAGAAAAATCCTCTCTAGCATAAAGCAGGGGACAGCAGTGTGGTTACACATCCTGTTCTGGCTGCTGCTGAGTCCTGCAGATGTGGTTACCCCCAGGACCCTCTTCCACCCCTGAGTGGCTCAGGTTAACTGCTTTTAAGGTCACTTGCTAACCCAATTTGGTCAAAATGATCCAGATGAGCTCCAGCACTTCTAATAATATTTTTTGGGTTGGTTTTGTTTGTTTGTTTTGCTGTTGTTGTTGTTGTTTGACTTGGTTGGGTTTGGTTTTTTTTGGGGGGGGGGTGTTGTTTGGTTGTTTGTTGCTTTGGCTTTTTTAACTGACCCTGGTCAAGAAGCAACCACGCCAGCAGCTGTGCCAGCAGTTGCAGTGAGCAGTCCCCTATTACAGGAAGGCAGTGGTGGGCAGTCTGTGGTGAGCTGCAGAGGGTAACCATTCAACTTGGCCCAGCAGTACTCAGGAAAGGCAAAGCCATTGCGGTGTCTTCCTAGAGCTGCACAGGGAAAACAAGAAGTACTGCTGGCTCTGCTGTGTTGGTGCTTGGGATGAGCTTTTCCCTTCCTCAGGTGTGAAGAAAATGCAAGTTTATATCAACATGTGTTGTTGATGTGCTGCTTGGGCAGTACAATAGTCCTGGTCCAGCAGTCCCAGGTTGGTAGTCTATATTAAGTGTATTTGCTGCTGGGATATGAAACACTTGATGGATTTTCATTCTTTTGCTCTGGCTGTGCCCCTTTGTACCACACTAAATATGCTTTCCCTCTTTCACATAACAGCTCCCAGTATTTATCAGGTTATCACATCTCTGCAGATGATTTGAATGCAGTGTACAACATACTTAGTTATTTTTATATTTCCTCATAAAGACCTTTCCATGTTTGTGTTCTCTGAACTCTGCCCAGATTCTCATCCCTTTCATTCCACTGTTGAGGTCCCTGGCAATATTCCAAACTGCAGAGTGGTAAGAGGAGTAGAAATCCCTGCTGCATGGTGGGATCATCTCTGTGTTTAGCTACAAATTGTGCTGACCTTCAACTGTTGTGTTTCAAGATAGCATTGCCATCCACACCCTCATCTAGCGTGAGTGGGACCTGTGTGCCTCAGTGTGTTCTCATCCTAATCTCTGTGTCATCTAGACCTGTGACTTGACCAGCGGGTATCACAGCCCTCTTCCACCCACAGGCCACGAGCCCCTGCTTATGTGTTGGATTTAGTAGCTCACTCTGTTTCTTTTCATACACGTGATTTCCAGAGGGTTTTCAGGAGAGGAGTTTCTCAGTGCTGTTTGCGGGGATAAGAACTCTTATACTTGGCTTGAGTGTCTCGCATCTTTCTGCAAGCACTGAATTAGGCACCTCTGAAATGGGGAGCTGTCTTAAAACCTGACTGAACACAGCCTGGTGCTAATAACCCCCCTGTTTAATTTATCAGGGCTCTGCCTGTGTAGTGAAGCAGATAGGCGGTAACTGCCCTGGGACGGCCCCGCGCTCCGCGCGGTCGCTGTGCCGGGTTTCCCGCGACGCGTGCCAGCGCGCACAGATCATTAGGTTTGATGGTGGCTGAAACTGGAGTTAATCAAGCACTCCGCTGTGACTCTCTCGCGCTACTCCATATGCTGTCGTTTATTATTAACCTATGTCAACAGCCCTTCCAGTAATTTATAAGCCATAATACACTGTTCTTTACACCTGATACTATTAAAAGTAACGATTCCAGAAAGCTTTTGTGAAATACTATATTGATGACAGCACTTACAGTCAGACTCTTATGTAGTCTCTGTTCTTCTTGTACTTCCAAGCTTTTGGAAATGCAATCACATTTAGAATTACATCCTTGTAGGTGTTTTTCTGCAGCTGTTTATTCTCAGAGAGGCCAGCCAAAAATCTGCAATTGCCATCAGTGAGAGTTTTGACACGTAACTCTCTGAGAGGTCTGTGATTCATCATTGTTATTCATTCTGGCACGTTATGTATTTCTTCATGTGTACTGTCACCCTAAAAATACGACTGCAAGTTTTGAAACTCATGGGACCCATCTTCTTCTTAAAGTTAAAAAAAAAAAACAACCTGAGGATTTTGAGTATAACCCCTGTTACACTGGTGACAAAATCCAGAGTCGTGTCTTTCATCATGTCACTTCAATTAAGAAACCACCGTAATAGTCCATGTTTCTGTAAACCCCAGAGTTTCCTACAGACTGCAACAGAGAACTTTTAATTTACACATTTTATAAATGCTATCAAATAATAATCAGTGCAATACAATCAGTACTTTTGTTTACAGAAGGTTACTGCTCCGTATAAAAACACACACAGTGACCTTGGTAACCGATCTACTTTAGGCATAGGGTTGAATGAGGCACATTAGCAGTTAAAATAGGTACGTTCCCCAGGCAGTTATATCTTCTCACATTTTTCCACCAAGCTATTTCAGAAAAATATAAAAGCATGTGATTCTGCTTGAAGAAAGGAGTGTGTGTCTTTGTGTGAAAAAGAGCCATAGGTTTTTGCCATAAACAAATTGGAGAATTCACCTCCATATGTTGTAGATGTTATCATTGTACTTTAACTTTGGCTAATTTCTTAGATTTGCTCAAAGTATTTGATTAATCTTAGAGAAACACCTTTTTTAATATTTTCTGATATATTTGCAATAGGTTATGTAAGAACAGAAATAATAGATGTATTGATACTTAGATGGTATTCCATCTGCTGTTGAAATACGAGTATTCTGACTATCCTGAGGCCTTGAAGACAAGTTTCCATTGAAAGCAAAATTACAGCAACATCATTAAAATGTGCCAGCTTTTTTGAATTAGGGAGGTCTGACACTCAGGGAGAATATGCAAACCAACTACCTACTTCTTCTTCAGATTTCTTAAAAGAGAGATTACATGATTTTAAAACTCTTCATTTCAGTGTTTTATGATCTTGAAAAAATTGATTTTTTTTTACTACTGTTTCATTGGGTTTTTTTTCCTTTTAGACAACAAGGCATCATCTTTGTTCATTTTCTCTGGATCTCAGGTGATGATGGTGTTGACCTCATGCCAAACACAACTTGCCTTGGTTTAGGCTGAGGGGTCAGTTCTAACCAGCAGTTTGTTACTAGTTTGACACTTTGCATTTGTGTAACTTTGTAGCTGGTAGGTGCAGAAATTTGACTAAGGGTCTCTTCGGTTCAGTGCCTTGCTGGACAGATGGAGAGTCTATGGTAAACCTTGAACTGCCTGACTCCCACACGGGTAGTTAAAACCTTTCATTTTCCTGTGCATGCTAGCTGCTGTACTGTGCATGCTAGCTCAAGTAAATAATCTCTTGATATAAACAAGTTTTGAAGTCCAGTCTGGGCTTCTGTGGCTTGAAATGGCGTGTAATGGTTTGCTGAGGAAATACTGAGTCCAGCTTGAGCCCTGAGCACCCAAGTCCAGCTGAATACCGGATAACTTTAGTGATAGCTGTCAGCACATAGAGCTTTGCTGAGCTCAGCGTTGAAGTTTAAGGTCTTTGAACTGAGTGCCGAATACTCAGCCTGCTGCAAGGTTAAATGATTTGAGGGTTTCTGACTGAGGTGTGCAAATGTGAAAAGATAAGATTTTTCCACTGAAACTTGGGATCCTGCTGGATTCCAGCTTCCCCATCTGCTGCCATTCTTCATTACCGCTCTGTTAAGAGTTGAACGAGACACCGAGACTACTGTGTCTGGGTTCACCAGCTGGCATGATACACTCTGATCTTTAGTTCTCAATTGCTGGATTTCTTTGCATCAAATTCACTCTAATAAGAGACAGAAAGAGTCTATTGATAAACCATGCTAATCATAAAATCCCAGTCAATGGATTATATCATTTTACCTTTATCCTTCAGGAAGACTTTTCATTCTCACCAGCTTTAGTTTCCAGATTAAGATATAAAAAAAAAAAGTACAAATGAATCCTAAATCAAAGCAGGAGAACCAGATCTACACAGTTCTGTAATGTTTCTCAAATGAACTGATGTGGAAGCCAGGTGTGATTAATAACAAAGTGTAATAGGAGGTATTGTACATATCCTACATAACAAAAATATCCAAAAATAATACTGACCCCCTTAGGGTTATATGTCATTAAAGATACAGAACTCGAAATGCTTTACCAAGTGAACTAAGGCTGGCTGTGAAAGCCACAAATAAGGTAATTTGTTTTCCCTCCCCAGGTTTCTCGGGAGAAACTGAACCAGTCTCGCTGCTCTGAGGTGGATCTTTACATCACTGACAATAAAATTCATATTTTTGTACCCTTTTTCTGAAAACTAGTATGTCCCATGTACGAAACCGAATGTGAGTAGTCCTTTGAGATTCTCTTTGATGTCTTCTGTGTTGCCAGAAGTCACTCCAAGAGTGCCTTCAACACATATTCAGCATGACCACTGCAGCCCAAATTGGTAGAGTCTCAAGACTCACGTGGCAGATCCAGAAGCCAGAGCTGCACAGTGCTGCCCTGTTTTGCAGTCTTAGCAATAAAGGAGTCCTCAGCAAAAGTAGAGTCACAAGAAGCAACCACATTTTATTACCAGCCAGCCTTAGTTGCTCCCCTTTTCAAATTTCTGATTGATTTTTTCCAGAAACACAACTGCAGCTCTCTTGCTTAAGTTAATGGAAGTTTTTCGTAACAGCCCTTGCTCCGTGCTTTCAAATGGCCATTACTTTTCTCTGGTTTTTATCTTCTTTATGGGCTTTCCTCCATGTATGCCTCACACTTTCCACTTATGTACACGTGTATCTCGTGTATCCCTTCTCATCTCACTGTCCCCATCCAGCAGGCTCTTCTGTCTGCCTCTTCGTCAGTGTCTGAGACATTTGTGTAAGATCAGGGCTCTCCTAAGAGATTGTAAAACCAGCCTGGAAGGGTTCTGCTTATTGACATAAAGGTGGTAAGAAAGGAGATAATTTTTTTCCTATTCCTTGTCAGACACGAATGTAGAGACTGACAAATACGAGTGTGTTGCGAGACCGAGTCTCTCTCAGTGCTGCCTTAGAGTAAGGCGCATGAGCCTTGTGTTGCCAAGAGTGGCCTGGTTCTCTCCAGTGGGTTGCCAGCTGGGATAGAGTAGGGTATGGACAGGAATATGGGCTGAGAAAACCTGTTTGCTAGAGGATGCCACCCTTTCTCATGGTTCATTTGACAGTCTCCAGAGATGAAATATTCACATCATTAATATGCTGTAGTAAACTGTATGTTAGAAATTAATATGTATGTGACAGACAATTTTACCCTTGCAGAACACAGTTGTCTCCATTTACTTTTAGAATTTATCAAGCTGGATTTTTTGAAGGCAGGCTCTGTAGCCACAGGAAGAATTTGGGGCTGCCTACAGCATTCAGATTGTGTTACTGTGCCTGCTTTGTCCTGTTGTTTGGAAAGATGAAAAAAAAAGATGCTGTTTACTTAGAGTTCTCAAACAAGGGTTTGGGCTAATATCAATTTTTTTTGCTTACCTTAAACAAAAAATAACTGAAGATGCCTTCCTGTCCTCTATAAAACATTCTGCTTATATTTGTAGTATAAATGAATATGTCTGAAAATGTCAAGGAAATTTATTTGTTTGGATTACATTAAAAAAAGAAAACTGCAATATTTAGATTAATCCTGAAGAATTTGTAGGTATTTCTCACACCACACTCTCACTGCAATGGCACAGCTCAGTTAGCAGAGCAAGTCAGGGGTTTCTGAAGGTGCCGCTGGTGTATGGCTTCTGTCTCCGTGGACAGACCAAGCTGTAGGCAGCACACAAGCCAGCAGCACGCTGTTGGAGTGACCTGCTGTGTGTTGGAAGGCTTCTAGAATGAATTTCTGCCCTGGTGACACAAGTAACTCTTGACGTATGTTTACAGAAGAACTGGATTGTTTTGAGGATAAGTTGGGAAAGCATTTTCAGAATCTGTACTATGTGTTTACAGAGCAGCTTGGTCTGAATTAGGGCCTGGAGATAGAAGTATTTTCCTTTGATGACTAAGACTGACATCACAGGGGGGTTGCAACTGTGAGTTTCAGTCTTAGGAGTTTTACAAGCTGGGGTGTTGTCTTCCTTCCGATGAATTATCCTTAGTGAACCTCAGTTATGCAACTGAATGCAATCCATTTAATGTCTGGGAAAGTATTTTATCTCTAAGAGGAGTCGTAAAAAAAGATAGCAATCTTGAGGTGCCAACAAAAAAGATCATCATCTACAGAGGTGTAGCAAAAGCTAGATAAGGAGGAGAAAGGTGCTTTGGAGAGGATTTAGCTTTCAACTGGATGTGGCAAAGAGGAGCCATTGAGTTCAAAGCCATTAATTGCTGACAATAGAGAAGGAAAGTGATTGTAGCAATTTCCAGTGTGGTAAAAGGATAGAGACAAGACTGGAAGTGAGTGTCTTGATGAGAGTTTGGCATTCTGGAGAGACAGACGCACATTTAAGATGACAGGGAGGGAGTTTATAATGGGGAGAAAAAGAGGTTTGAGTAATAGAGAAGAAAATGGTGATGAACAAGGGAGAGAGAAAAGTCTGTGAAGGAAGTTTAAGAGTTGGATTTTGAAAGTGTTCAATTTCAGCTAAGTTGAAGGTTTGTCTGCTGTCTTAAAAGCTGTGGTTCAATTTTTTTTTAATTTCTTTTTGACTTTCTTACAGCCTTGTGGAAGAAGGAAGGGTTCAGGGTAAAAAAATTCTTTGAAGTCTGCAACTTTTGTCTGCAGGATTATTGGTTTAATTTGGAATTGAGACATCAGGTTGAAGTTGAGTTTCAAAGCTGATGTTCCTCCCTTTCTAAGCTAGCTTCTGCCTAGAGGTTGTGACAAAGGTATTTGGTCCCAGCCTGTGTCAGGCTGCGGAGTGCTGCTTTCTCTGCCCATCACCAGGGTGGCCTGCCACTTGCTGAGGTGTTTCAGATCGAACAAACTCTTGAGCTTGTTTGTCTTCCCACTGTGATTCCAACCTTTCCAGTAAACAGTCTCTTTGTAATTCCTTGCTCTAAACTCAGTTTCTGGGTGTTTCACAGTGGAGTTGTTTGCAGCCAGTCACTTTCTTCTTCCGGTTTCAGCAGAGACTTGCACATATATTATTTTCTAAGGTATTGAATTTCTGTATTTTACCATTTGCCCCCAAGGATGGTATGACTGTGAACTACAGGGGGTTTTTTTTGGAGTTTGCCCAGGAAGAGGGCTTTTCCCCCTGAGTTTAGACATGTTTTTAGGTACCATGCTAGATTTGGGCCAAGATTTGTAGCCTGATTTTGGAGTTCAGTGAACAATGAGTGAAAATCATGCGTGAACATTTTTTTCTAACTGTGAGAATACTATTTGCAAATAATTTATTTAGTATTTGCCAAGGAAGATTGAACTTGGTAAGGTAACCCCTTTCATGTCATTTTATGTCTGGGTGCAATGGAGTTAAATTTCCCCACAGCACTGTGCTGGGCTCTGGTGGTGGTGTTGGTAACACAACAGTGTTTTGGCTGGTGCGGAGTGGTGCTGGCACAGCACCCAGGCTCTCTCTCCAACGTTCCCTCAGCACACTCATAGGATGGAGGTGGGCAAGGCCTTGGGAGAGTGGGGGGCACAGCCAGGACAGCAGCCCCAGCTGCCCAAAGCAATACTCCATTCCCTATGGCATCTGCTCAGCAATAAAAGCCGAGACAAAGGAGGAGGAAGTTCATTCTTTATGACCTTTGTCGTCTGGAGCAACTGCTGCTGGTACTGAAGCCCTTCTTCCCGGGAAGTGGCCGGACATGGCCTCCTGATGGGAAGTAAAGAATAAATCTTCCCCTTTGCTTCCAAATGCAGCCTTTTGCTTTTGCTCTTTTGCTTTTTGCGGTTTGGTGGGCACCTCGTTTCCAGCCAAGGTCAACCCACCACACATGCAAAAAACACAAAAGCACAATATCCATTTCTATTAGGTGGCCTGCTTAGATTTTAAATTCTTGAAAATTAATTTAAAAAGAGATTCCAGGAAACAGTATTCACAAACTGCACCATTTCTTTACAATAAGGCAAGAGTGAAGAACAGTTTGTATTTGTAAGCATGCATGATAATTGTTCATATATGTACAATTATGTACGCCTCTGACAAGCAACAAGCTCTTCAGGTTCTTACTGCCTCACTGACTTTTAAAAAGTATAGATAGCTATTACAGAAATTATTATTTGGAGCAGAATCTGACTGGAGGCCTGTGACTAGTGGTGTTCCCCAGGGCTCGATGTTGGGTCCAGTCCTGTTTAATATCTTCATTGACAACCTTGATGAGGGAATAGCATCGACCCTCAGCAAGTGCCGATGATACAAAGCTGGGAGGAGTGGCTGACACGCAGGAACACTGCGCTGCCATCCAGCGAGACCTGGACAGGCTGGAGAGCTGGGCAGGGAGAAACCAGATGAGGTTCAACAAAAGCAAGTGTAAAGTCTTGCACCTGGGAAGGAACAACCGTTTCTATCAGTACAGGCTGGGGGATGACCTGCTGGAGAAGAGCTCAGTGGAGAAGGACCTGGGGGTCCTGGTGGATGACAGGTTGGCCATGAGCCAGCAGTGTGCCTCGGTGGCTAAGAGAGCCAATGGGATCCTGGGGTGCATCCGGAGGAGTGTGGCCAGCAGGTCAAAGGAGGTGATCCTTCCCTTCTACTCTGCCCTGGTCAGGCCCCACCTGGAGTATTGTGTCCAGTTCTGGGCTGCCTGGTATAAAAAGGACAGGGATCTCCTGGAAAGAGTCCAGAGAAGGGCTACGAAGATGATTAAGGGCCTGGAGCATCTCCCCTGTGAGGAAAGGCTGAGTAAATTGGGACTGTTCAGCCTTGAGAAGAGAAGACTAAGGGGGGACCTAATTAATGTTTATAATTATCTTAAGCAGGGGATGCAGGGGGAATCAGCCAGCCCCTTTTCAGTGGTCTGTGGGGACAGGACAAGGGGAAATGGCTGCAAGTTGGAGCACAGGAAGTTCTGCACCAACATGCAGAAGAACTTTTTCCCAGTGAGGGTGACAGAGCCCTGGGACAGGCTGCCCAGGGGGGTATGGAGTCTCCTTCTCTGGAGATATTCAAGACCCGTCTGGACGCCTGAGTGAAATGTCCTAGGGAGCTGCTTTGGCAGGGGGGTTGGACCCGATGATCTCTCGAGGTCCCTTCCAACCCCTACAATTCTGTGATTCTATGATTATGGAAAGATATACTTTGTTGTGAAAACATATTGTCTAGTAAACTGATGAAACAGGCTATCAAAATTTATATAGGTGGTGCGTCATTCTTTATAAATTGCCTTTTTTATTGATGGTAGTTCAGTAGTTGTGGACAAGTGGCAAAGATGACTTGCTTCTCTGCGGAGCTTTTTAATTACAAGGTCTTTGAATGACTGTGTTAACAGGTTGAGATGTACTGTCTGTGTTAACTGCCTGTATCTCATAATTCCATTGGGTTGACTGTAATTCATAGTCATTTTGACTGTAAATCAGTGGGTTGGGAAAGGAGTGCATTTATCTCTGTGAAAACAAACGTATTGTTCCAGCTTACTATTTAATATTTAGCTACCCTCATTGGCTGGTTCCAGAGTTTGGAGTATCAACAAGATGAAGACCAATATCTTTAATTCAGGGGAAGCAACAGATAGTGAGAAAATGGGGCTCTCAGTATACTCAAATTGACATTGAAAATAAAAAAAGAATTCTTATCCTGAATATTTTATATGTAGGTACCAACAGTAGTCAGGTTATTGAACCTGAACTACTCAAACGTTACTAAAGGCGTAGAATTTTGCATTTTATGGTTCTCACTTCTTCAATATGGATCTCTATTATTTACTTCCACCAAGAATTTTGAATACAAAATTTGCATCCATAGACATACTTGTTTTGACTTAAACCTTCAAAGACTCGTATCAGTGCGTATGATTTGCATGGAGTGTGGTCTTCTAATTCCTCTCTGACAGAAGTGAGGAACATTTTTATATTCAGTGAATGACTGTAAAACAGCCTGATGTAAGGCTGAATTCAAACTGCATCAGGACCTAGACCATAGCCTACTAAGGCTTGCACACACCCTGGTTTCCATCTGAGGCAGGATCCAACCCAGTGCGTGTGCTCAGTTGTGAACAGTGGGACGTGCTCCCAGGCCCATGTTTTGATGTGGCCTTATTAATCTTCATTAAGAAAACATTCTTGGGAAACACCTTGTTATTATTTTATACCAGAATGTAAGAGATCTTCAGATTTTTATTTTGTTTTGAGAATAATATGGTAATTTAAACGTCTCTTAGTGCTAAGATACAGCCTGAGGCTGTTTGCTTTTCCTTGCATTAGTATTCTTGTCTTGTTGGGGCAAGCAGTGATCCAGAAACATAAAGACAGGCTACATAACCTGTGAGAGCAGCTAAATATAGAGAAATTGGCTACATATAGGCTGAGATAAGTCACTATATTTAAAACTTCAACTGTGCTTTTCAGATCAGCCCAGAGTACAAGTTAAAGCCTATTCTCCTGCCAGCTACATGGAAGAATTAGGATTCTTCTGAGTCGTAATGTCTTTTACTGCTCCTTCACTCTTGGGGATGTACTGATGCTGGAGATAGATGTTTGTGCTTCACATCGGGGCTCCCCAGGGATTTATACTGATACTGCTTCTCATAAACCGACTTTGTAGATCTAAATTAAAAATGTCAGGCAGCTCTTCCACTCTGGCTACCAGTACAAGCACTAGTTGAGAGCACTGCAGCATCCTCCAGCACTTCTGTGTTTGGTTCAATTACTGTGATAGAGTTGTCTCTTCTGAGAAGTCTCATAGCTCTTGTGTTTAAGATACTGCATGGAGAAATAGCAACAAAGAAGAAGAAATAATAGTGAATCCTAGAAACAAGCTTTCAATAAAAAGATCTTTATGTTCGTATTTCAGGTCCTTAGCTGACCCTTCTGTTCCTCCAGATGAGGAAGAAACTTCAGAGAATGGAGTTACCCCAAAATTTCAGATCTGCTTTCTGCTGAGCCATAGCCCGTTAGGAAGACATAAGTGTGATGGGGCATGAGCAGTGTTATCTCACCCCACTAGGGGTTTGTAGAGGGGTGAAGCCAGTCATACCAGTGCCGGGGCTCTAAAAATGCTGTACAGCATCAGATCAACAGAAGTTTGACAGTTGCTGCAGTGATACACATTTTTTTGCGTAGCAACTTTTGAATATTCTGGGGCTTCTTCTATTAGCAGGTTGGCATTCAGGGTAAGGTCAGTGTTTGCATATAAATCCCACCAACCCTTTTTTCCATCACCATCACAAAAGCACACAGGTGAGTCTGATTTGCTTTGCCTGCTACCTAGTAGGCATCCATGACTGCCAGGTAAAACTGCTCACTTTGCTGTTCCTACCTGGGGGTGCTTGCTGAGTAGATGTGGAGACAAACATGTGTAGTCTTATCCAGGATAGAACCTTAAATGGCCCTTTGTGGCAACAGCTCAGTGTCAACAGCGGTTTGCCTGATTGTGTCTGAGTTTGAGGTTTCCCTGTGTATGCAGGCTCCATTGAATGCACCTCTCCTAACAGAGACATGAGAGCAATTCCTTAGTAACTCTAGAGTTAAGTAAGGCTTATAAGAATTGACAAATGAGTACAACAAAACATGCTTTCAAAATCAGTAACCCACATATTATACAGTTTCACACCTTAGTTTCAGAGTAGAAATAACTGTTAATGTGTTCTGCAAAAAACCAGGAGCATAAAAGCATACAACTTTGTTTCCTTCTGCAAGATTCTTCCCATAATAGCAAAGCCAAAGAGGGTTTTGTCTACTTTTTTTTTTTTTTTTCCATTACCAGTTCTTTAAGCAGTTTATTTTGTGTGGCACTGGAAGTACAAAATTGGTGTATAGGCTAAAGTTTATTTCTGGAAATGCAGCCAGAAGAAATTTAGAGGCAACAAAATGAGAACCATTGTCTCGATTGTTCCTAATGAAAGCATTGCACCCTGGACCTGCTGACATCTCAGATCATATTCAGATAGGTAAATGTTTTTCCTATCCTCAGTCTGAACTTTGGATTGTCCAGATGAGAAGATCCAGATGAGGTGGATGTCATGGGTGGATGTTACCCAGACAAAACCAGAAATGGAAGGAAAGTGTAAAACTCTGTAATTTTCAGGAGGAACTGGAGACGATCGAAGAGTTATATTTCAGTCTGAGATTTGATTTTCCCTGTTAAGTGTGAAAATGGTGAATTAATAACATTCTTTTCACTAATTGCCTTAACATAAAAGAGCTGAACTATGATAGCTTCTAGAGTGCTTTTGTGCAGTGATTAGATAACTTGAGTTTTAGAATGTTAAAGGAGATGTGATTGTATGGCACAGTTATGTGAAGAAAAACAGTCTCCCAGGCTGAGTATCGGTGCATCAGGGTTGTACATGTAATTAGCAGGAAATACTTTTCCTGATAAAAATTCTTTCAACTGTTACATGTTTGGCTGAAAGAACCATAGTGATACTTCAAATAGAAACTGTTGCACTTAGGAAGCACCTTTCCATAGCAGTACTGAACAAATGTCTTTTTTGTGTATGCATAGTGAATATGTGAATTCATTTCATGGCCTGGGTCATGGTGTCCTGACATCTCATCAGAGAGGTGTCTAGAAACAGGGGAATGAGAGGAAACAAAATTCTGTTGAAGTGTCTGAACCTGTTAAAGAATGGGATTTTCTTCATTAACTCTATGGAGCCACACTAAATTTACCTTTTAAGATCTATCATTTAGATATGAAGAGCTCCCTTGGAATAGTCACCTGTTTGTACTGGCTTAAATGCAGTAAGAGAGCACCAAATGGAGGATTTAGTCTACTGGATTTATGCCTCCAGCTTCCACCTCAATTTTAGGCACTCAATTTTCCTAAGTATCCTTATGTCATTAATTCTTGGTTTAGGGGACAAGGACCCTGGAAGGCTTCTACACAGAGCTTATGCCTTACCAGAACTTGACACCTAAGATTGTCCTTGGAGGAGTGCCTGCTTTTTCTTTAATTGTTTAGGAAGCAGGCTCAGATACCAGAGATCTGTGTCATTAGGGAGCTATAATTTGAGTGGGCTCCCTTCAGGTGGGGGATTGGGGGATTGTTTCTCCTTCCAAGTTTGCATGATACCAAGCTCAGATGAATCTTTGCACAGTGGCTTGGGACACCACTGTAATGTAAATATTCAATCTTAGTATCTGTTATGGCCCTGAAATTCAGGATGAGAGCCTTACCTGGCTGTGAGCACATCTGTGGTTTTTTGCTCTAGGTGCCAGGAAGCAATGGTGTGAAGGGCAAAGGTTGTATTTGGTGGTGCTCAGAAAGAAGACATCTGAAGATGGGTGCTTGTTGCATTACTTTGTTCAGAAGTTCTTATTTCAACCTACAGAAACTTTGTGGCTTTGTGGCCTGACCTGTGGGTTTGAATGTCTATAGGACTGGGTGCAAGTTATAACTAACTAGGCCATTCTTCCACTTCTTCCACCCTTTGCGTGATATCAGAACTAACAATTACCTATCCATCCTGCCAAGTCTAAGCAACTGATAGCCTTTTATCAATTTAACCATTTACTGGGAGAGTCATAAGAGTTTATTAGCATTTTTGGCAGTAAACATTTGGGCATTGAGAATCATACCACTTAAAACTAATACTAGGTGTCTCTCTGAAACACCATTGGAGTTTTAAAATCTAGTTCCAGAAGATGGTGCTTTTTTTTTGATTCAGTTTGTATAAAGTTTCGTTACATGTTCTGCTTTTATGTTTCATGTTATTGCAACAAGTTTCTTGGCTAAAAAATCATTTATTCCGGGTAGTAAATGTTTCATTATAGTGAACAATAGTGAGATTTCTTTCAACATGGGATATAATGGAGATAACACTGCCAAGAGAAGTTAAATTACTGCTTCCACATTATAAACCCGAACCACTGAGGTTTCCTGGGTACATTTTTTTTCATACCAAATTTGACTTGTAACAAAAAAAAATTAGAACTTTCCAGAAAGGGTGAATTTAATATAAGGTACTTTTATGCCTCAACATTGTACACATGTTTGCTTCTGGACACTCTAACATACATTTGCACTTGCTAATCAAAAAAAACCCCCAAAAACCTAATATTTGAAGTCTGTGAAAACAAGAAAACTTTTAAATGCCTTTAAAATAATGTGAAGATTAAGGGGTCTGCTTAGAAACTTTGGTCATGGAGAGACTGTTCTCTTTAACATTTCTCAAGAGCACACTATGTTAATCTGGGAGGTTTTTTATTAATATCAGATTCGGAGCCTCTTCATGATTTATTTTCATGAAAACAGATGTTATCGTTTGTGGTGGAATGGAGACATATTCTGGGCATTATGTAACCTGCTTTGGCATTAACTTATGCTACATGTTTTTTTCCTTCATTCTGCCACAACATTGTAATTGTACCCAAATGGATCTCAGCACGTTTCCATAGATACTTAGCATGTTCAGGCTTCACATAATGTGCGCCTTGGTCTCAGAGATAGCTCTTGTTTTTAAACTCAGAGATCTGGTACACCTGTAGTTTTCAAATCATAATTGTTACTATTTATAACACAACAGGAGTTCTGTGCATGTAGTTCAGTGTTGTCCACCAGCTCTGCTTTTGTAGCCTGCGAGGAGTTATGCAAAATCTCTGCTAGCCACTGAAGTATTAGTAGAGCACTGTGGGCTCAGTTAGCGTGAATGCTTTCCTCATCTGTAGGAGTGTCAGGAGGAGAGGTGGAGGGTGGAAAGAAGGGCTTCAGCCCAGACCAGGGCAAGAGCAGGGAATTTGAGAAAACTGTAAGAGTGTGAAGGATGCACTGAGAAACAGCTAAATGCTGGAGCCTCCATCAAGATAGTTTGTCCTGATGAGGGACTTGGGTGTTTGTGTTATAGTTTTAGGATCCTCTTTCTCTGTGGTATTGGAGTTGCTGCTGTGCTAGGGTCCTACGAATTAACATCAAGGGTTTTTTTAGTTACCTTGGTCCTAACCGGACACTTCTCACCACACTTGTGTTTTAAGTCACTGAAGGCAGAGATCACAGGCCCACAGACTGGTTTGGGTTGGAAGGGATCTTAAAGCTTACCTAGTTCCACCCCCTGCCATGGGCAAGGACACCCTCCACTAGACCAGGTTGCCCAAAGCCCCATCCAACCTGTCCTTGAACACTGTCAGGGAGGGGGCAACCACATCTTATCATAGAATCATAGAATCATACCTGGTGGAACAACCTGTGCCAGGGCCTCACCATAGTGAAGAATTTCTTCCTTATATCTAATCTAAATCTCCCCTCCTTCAGTTTAAAGCCATTACCCCTTGTCCTGTCACTACACTCTCTGAAAAAAGTCCCTCTCCAGCTTTCCTGTAGGCCTCTTTAGGTACTGGCAGGCTGCAATAAGGTGTCCTCAGAGCCTTCTCTTCTCCAAGCTGAGCAAGCCCAGCTCTCTCAGCTTGTCTTGAGCCCCCTGTCATCTTTGTGGCTTCTGGACTCACTGCAACAGCTCCATGTCTGTCTTGTACTGGGAACTGGTGGGGTGTGATAGATTCTTTCATGCTACCCCACTCTATTTCTGCCTTCTGAAATGGAAAGGAAGGACCTGGCTGCCATCAAGAACAGCTCCAAAATATGCCTCATACACAGCTTTGACCTATCTTTTGTGCAGGGCTTTTCCTCTTCCACAGACTTAATTTTTTGTTGTTTCTTTTAAAGTCTATTGATTCAATGTCCAACCTCAGCTGGCAGGGAAGGCAAAGGATTCTGATTTCTTTTGAAGTGAAGACAATTGCTACTTCAAAAGCAGGTCAGCGGATGGGCTTGGACTGGGAAACAATACTTCATTTGGATGTTTTGAGAGGCTTTAAAACCTCTGGGTTAAAGCCACAACCTGTGTAGGGCATGCTGTGTAAGCTAGATTGAGCACCCCAAAAGTACAAGAGAATATCCTCTGTCTTTTCCCAGACACCTTTAACAAGCCCTTCTGAGATGAATACAGGAGCCTGTGTTGGCACTAAGCTAGGGCAGTGCTAGACAGAAGCAAGCACAGGTGCCCCAATCACTCACTGGCATCGGTGGAGCAAATCTGTGTCAGCCATCCCTACTCAATAACCGTCAGTTTTGTCAATGGAGAAGTATAGGAAGCCAGAAATGACTGTTGTCCCATTTTCTCAGTTTAACATCTAAAACTGCTACTATGAAGGCCTTGCACAAGGGGAACAGATGACAGCTTCATTGCCTTCACATTTCCTACCAAGTATTGCTTGTGAAATTCTCCCCAGACTTAAAAAAAACCACCAAAAAAAACCCCAGAGAAGAGGGAAGATTCCTCTTAAATTTTAGGTATGTGTAGTTTGGTTTTCTTCCTTTAAGTATAGCCATTTTTAATAAGTCCTTATTATACCAAATCAGTTAAAAGCTATTAATTAGGAAAAAGATCTTCAGACTTTTGTTGATAGAAACTGATGTATATGTGGCATAAAAAGGCCAAGTGTGGGCATGATCTTTATCAGCTCGTTACAAATGAGAGCAGAAGAAAGAAAAGCATGGCTAACAGGAAAAGAAAATGTAAAATGAGCGTCTGTGTTTCTAAATTTAAAAATAAAATTTAAGAAAAAATAATCAATTTGGTTTTGTTTTGTTTTTTAGCTTTTTGTTGTTGAGCAAAGCAAATCTCAGATGTGGAACAAATCTGCAAACTGTTCTGCTTCAAAGAGTATAGGCCAAAAATACGCAGTAGGTGGACTAGTGGCATTAGTAGCAATTAAAGTGATTTTCTCTATGTTCATACACTTGAAATTATGTTAGACTTTCCCTAGCATGTTCAAAAGCAGCTAAGTTGGGATCATTACACTTCACTGCTGCAAAAGAACATCAACCTCTAGAGGAGTTTGACTCCTGTCAGTCCTGTGCTCGCTGTTGGCTAACAGCAGTGTTGATGTCCATGCAGCTGTGCTGGTAGATTTTTTACCCATCCATCTTTAGATTTCAGTCAGTGTCTACCTGTAAAGATATGCTCACAAAAGTCAAAGCACTGGCAAGTTCTGCTTCAGATTGTTGCAGGCGATTTACGTGACTGTGGTTGAAACCACAGCGGACAAGTAGATTCATTGCATGCAAATGTGTCCATCGAGATTCGGCTGTGTGAAGGAGGCTGGCAGTTAGTAATGTGTGACCCCAACACACAACACTTTACAGTGGCTGGACACAGATGTCTGAAAGTAGCAGTTCATCATGGTGATTTAACTGGAGAGTATCAGCACTATCTGTTCTTTTTGCAGAATGGCAGTAGCTCATGGCTGCATGTTGATTTGGAAGACTTTTGTCTATCTCTCCAGGTTTGAAAGATAAGGATTAGCATCTCTGACCTCTTCCTGTGGTTTATTATGGTCTGCAATTTCAGCTTCTTGTAGCAATCACCCCTAAATTTGTCATAGGTACTTCTGGTAGGGTTTCCTGTGTCCGTGGAAGGGGTCTGCACCCACTAACTGAAATTCTGCCTCCCAGTCTTCCCACCAGAGTTCTTTGAGCTCTTCAACAAAATATCCCAGCAGGTTGGTGGTATGATGTTTACTTAACCTGGCCAAAAGCGTTTGTTGAAGAGTCCCTTGCAAGCAGTGTCTGAAGCCCTGCGCTGAGACCACAGAGAACTGTCATCGACCACACAGTAGCCATAGAGTTAGGACAAAGAAAGAGGAAGTGGCAAGGTCCTGGAGAAGTAGACCAAGGCATCCATGTCTGAGACATTCATTTATCATCTGGGTAATTATAAAAGGAAAGACAGCGATTTTAGGACATTAAAGACCAGAGACACGAAGGCCTTTCAGAAACATCTACCAAGTGAATGGATGGACAGGACCCTGCCAGGAAAAATCGTGCTGACTGTTGGATGAGTGCAGAGTGCCCACTCGTCTGCATTTGGTTGATGTTCTGTAAGAATGCAGAGGGAGTGGTCTCTGTTACCTAAAATGCCTGCAGGTACAAGGAGGTGGTGGTCCCTGCAATCTGGTATTCATTCCAGTCCTGTCAAACTGTTGGTCTCCTCCAAACCTGGCCACTACTGTGAAGAGATCAGCTGAAGGACCTCCTTTAATGTTACGTTAGTTCTGAAGTTGAACAGTGTACTGAACCCTTTGCAAACAACACCAAGCACATAATGAAGCACATATGCCCACCTGTGTTGGTACTGTGTTTATTTCAGGTTTTCTGTCACAGCCAGCCAATGCAATCTACATCACTGGAGGTGTGGAAGGGGCCCCTTCTGAGTGGGATTGGAAGAATGATGCCTGTGAGGACACACTGAGGCAAAACTAAAATCCCTGAACCTCAAAGAAAATTTAAATCGGGCATTTTTGTATGCCAGACCTTACAAACACAAAGAAGAGCTTTAAAATTTAAGAGCCTTTTTCTTATAGGAAGCATGACATTCCTAACTCTCTGTATCATAAAACTTCAGCAATTTACTGGCACAATATAACAGCAAGAATAAACATTTAATGGGTGATATAAAACTTGGATGACAAAGCCTCTGCTAAAGTCAATGGCAAAATTGTAACTGTATCAGTGGGGTCACTTGGCATGTTTGTACTGGCCAAAGGTATAACTGTTGTCTGGAGGTGGGTAACCTGCGTGTTCAGAAGAGCAGGCTGAGTGTGTTAAAGGAATGCTCCTAAAGGACCGATGTATTTATAGTGCATCTAGTATCTGAACCACCCCCTCTGAAGATGGTATCATGCTGTACTCTGCAGAGAATACTTGCAGTGACCACTCACAGTCTGCAGTGAGACAAGCTGGAGTTCAGAGTTGTGCTAGAGGACATGCAGCAACCCCGGCTGAGGAAGATTAGGAAGTACTTTTTAATGCAGACAGTAATTTTCCATCCATTACAGGCCCACGTTGGCTGGGAGATGATCAAGTGGAATACTGGGACATGTTGTTGTCTTGTGTCTGATGAAGGGGGCTCTGCCCTGGGGCCCCGTTATGCATGCAAGTATTGCATTAATAGGTTAACTGAATCACAGATTGGTTTGGGTTGGAAGGGATCTTAAAGCTTACCTAGTTCCACCCCCTGCCATGGGCAAGGACACCCTCCACTAGACCAGGTTGCCCAAAGCCCCATCCAACCTGGCCTTGAACACTGCCAGGGAGGGGGCAGCCACAGCTTCTCTGGGCAACCTGTACCAGTGTCCCTCCACTCATCACCACAGATTCTTCCTTATGTCTCATCTAGACTTACTCCGTTTCAGTTTAAAGCTATTACCCCATGTCCTGTCACTACAGGCCCTAGTAAAAAGGTTCACTCTGTTTTTCTTATAAGCCCCCTTTATACATTGAAAGGGCTTAATAAGGTCTACCCAGAGCCTTCTTTTCTCTGGGCTGAGCAACTTCATTTATCCCAGCAGAGTCATTTAGGCTGGTGTTGCTTGATATCCACCCTTCCGGATACAGTGTATGTAGTTGTGGCAGTTGCTAAGCATGTCAGAGGTGAGGAAATGCTAAAATAGCAGTGATTTTCAAACAATAGAAGTTAAATAAAAAATTGAAGTGCTTATAGCATAGTATGGGACTACTTGCTATTTTAAGCCTGATAGTTCTGTATGGCTACTCGTTGCACATGCATCCAAACATCACCCAGTCTCAGCGAAATTAAAATGCTGAAGAGTGATGGTGACATGAGAACAGATTTGGGTTACAGATTGCATGGATAACAAACCTTTCTGACCTGCCGTGCTGTGATGATTACTACACGATGGCACACTGGGTTTGAAAGCAATTCATATGCGTTAGCCCAAAGAGGCTAACCCAAAGAGGTGTTGATCTCGGCCTTGAGTGTTAAGGAAATAGGTAATTTCAGCACCTCGTGTGTTCATTGCCTGCCCCTGTTAGAATGTCATGTTTTATACCTGACTCTTACTAATCCTTTTCAGGTTTTATCAAAATTGAAATCCCAACCATCATTTTCATTCCTCCCTTCATAAACTGGATGTTAGGAAAGAATAGTAAAGAAATTCTGGGAGGTAAAACCTGATCTGATACATCCATCTTGTGCTGTCAGACACATTGTTGTTCATGATTTAGTCTAAATACATTAATAAAAGTCATTTAGTTAATAATTCTTGTAACACTAATGAAGGCACTGACAAGGATTATTTAGGCATGGCATAACTATGAGTAACTCCAGAGTAACTCCAAAGTAACGATACTGGAAGGACTTGTGTGCTTGCACTGGTTACCAGTCTCCACATAACTACTGAAGTATTTTAAAATAATATACTTTAAAGAACATAAGATAGCTGCCACCCCCAGTCAGAATCCCATTCAGCCAGTTGAAGTGCCATCATGGGAGACTGTTGCTGATGTCAGTGCCAGCACTGAGAGCTATCTCAGGGCTCACACAGCAACAGACCTTTGGACAGTTTAGGAAAGTGTCAGAATAGCAGCTTCCCAATATCAGGAGGCGTTTTACCAAGTTAATACTGTAGCTGTTCTTTTTTCTTACAACTATGTGACAAAATAAAGCTATTTACACAAATTCCACATAAACACAAGTCTGTCATGTCATGAAACTAAAACCTTGACTTTTAGCTAGAAATAAAGAAGCAGTCAGCTGTTCCTTTTTTTTTTCTCTCAAAGGAAAGTTAAAAAAATAAAAAATAGTAAACCAACATGACCTTTAAAAGTAGAGAGGTTTAGTGCATGTATCTCAATGAGGAACATACACATCAGTGTTTCAGCTGGGCAAGTCTTTGATCTGACAAAAAAATTGCACTCCAAAATAAAAGGTTCAGTGTAACTAAGCAGAAATCAGCTCTGTAACAGGTAGCACTATGGCTAGAATGGAGATGCTGCAGATACTTAAAAGAAACTACAGTGTCCTTTCCCAGTAGAGTAGTTGGGACTGAGCTTTGCCACATGACATGTCCTTGGAATTCTAGGTTTACTGGTAAATATCATAAATTCCTTTCTGTTAGGGATTTTTGGCTCCCTTGCTCAAATATCACATGCAGCACTATACAAAGTTTGTCCCTGTTGGAAAGAGGAAAGAGTTCATCCCTGTTCTCAGTTCCTCTCATGCCCTGAAAGTGAATTCTTTTCATGTGGTACGGTCAGGGCCCCTTCCCCTTCAAGTGGTCAGAAGGCTTGGAGCATGCAGGAAGAGAAAGGACAGTGTGTGAAGCTCCTGCTTATCTTGCTTAACCAAGTCTACCATCCACATGTGGTCTTCTGGGTCTTAAGAGAGTGCCTTGGGCACTCAGGCCAGGTTGTGAGTCGGTGGGCAGTGGCCTCCTGGCAGTCTGCGTTGCCTTTTCCCAGCGTAACCTGAGAGTACGTGAGGACCTTCCAAAAGCACTCTGCTCCTGTTACAAATCAAACCAGATCTTACCAGAAGCATCCCAGTCTGTGAATTGTTTTTTTTTAATGTATGTTCTGTAGTAAATGTCTTTTAATTTTTTTCCCCCTAGAAATGAGAAGAAATATACAAGCAGATACTGGAAAGAAGTGAAAGTTGGAGACTTTGTCCAGCTTCGTTGCAATGAAATTATACCTGCTGACATATTGCTGCTCTCCTCAAGTGATCCCGATGGGCTCTGTCATATAGAAACAGCTAACCTGGATGGTGAAACCAACTTAAAGCAAAGACAGGTGGTGAGGAGGTTTCTAGAGCTGGTAAGTCATCATTCCTCTCATTTAAGATCAGAATTTGTTTCAGGTAAGGAAATGCCTCACCGGTATGCTCCACACCAGCTAAATTCTATTGTTATAGCAGTGCTTATGAATGACTGTTGTGGTTGTCATTAAAGTACAAGCACTTGCCAAGAGCTGTCCTCATTATAGTATCAGAACTTTTACCATAATTTTTCCCTGATTTTGAATAGGAATTATTTGGGGCAATTGTGTGTGGTTGGAAAATGTTGGGGGGGTTTAATGTCTTCTATTGTAGCTTGATTTTGGAAAACACATTTTAACTGCCCAGTGAGGAGATATTTAAATATAAACAACTACTTTTTCTTCCTGCAAACCAGATCAGTTTCAATTAGGAATTTTGCCTGAAACTCAGTGTTGCAGAATATCCCTCCAGCACTTGGAGCATTAAAGCTTGTAAGATTTAAAGGGGTAGCATGCATGTGTTCTGGAGGTGTCTGTGCTGAAAGACTGCTCTCTCACTGTGCTTATCTCTCCCCAACAGCACTGTTTTGAAGCAAAACAAAATCCAGATCAGTTACTGTCAGCAGAATTAGAGGAAATTACCTGAAGTTTTACTTGCTTAATTTATCTTATTGAAATAGTATTTATTTGTATGCCCCCCTCTCCCATCCTTCTTGCCAGCTAACTAGTTTCCTGTATTTTGTCAGGAAAAGAATAAAATATTTTCTAGAACTCATTTACATCTTTTTTCCAAGTAGTTCTTCTCCTTTGAGAGATTTTGTTAACAATGGGAGCTGCTGCCCTTACCACTGTCATCAAAGGTTACAGAAGCCTTTAGTTGTACTGAGGTAGATCAGCATTACTAAACCTGCAATCCAACCAACACTCGGGATAAAACTCAATGTGCCTTCCAAATAATTATTTATGCTAGATGGAGCCTTTCTCTGAATGGCTTGCAAAAAAGTGAGATGAAGACTTGTTTAATCGTCAGTGATTTCAACATAGACATAACACAGCAGCTACTGCCACAGCAAGAACTTTCCTCAGCTACAGACCAAATGTTTCAAAAGCTCTGATTATTTCAAAGAAGCTAATGAAATTGCTTCTCAAACGTCCCATCCTTTTCCTCCTGAGAGGAAATTTCTCCCAATGAGTAGAGTTCCAAGAAGGTACTCGGATGATGCATCCCAGTTCTCTACCAGCATAGACTTCTGCTGGACAAAAACTATTGGTTGCATATGGGCTACTGAATACAAGGCTGCTTTCATGTTTGTGGGTACAGTTACATGTGGTATGGCATGGCCTGCTCTGCATACCCTGCTTTACTGAGGAAATACTTACCATATAGATACTTTCAGTCAGCTTTGTAGACACTTTGCGTTTCCAGCCCATCCCTCTACTGTATCTTAGTTTTCTGCATTATAAGATGATTATGTGACTCTTCTGTCTCAGAAGTGTGCACCACAATATGCAGATAAATAATTTTTAAAAATAAGTTTTACATCACAAGGTGCCTAGCAACAATAGCAGTGGGGTCCAGAGTAAATTGTCAGGGGTTACACTGCGGTCAGTGACAGAAAGCTCATTCATTCCAATGCAAACAGGACTCGGCCCCAAGAAGTCAAGTACTGAAAGAGAGCTTGTAAGAAAACCACATGTGACTACCTCTCCTGTCTTAAAATAGCTGAGAAAGCAGGATATATCCAAGCCCAGGTTTCTGCATCAGCTAAGTTTCAGGCAAAGTGCACACCTGCAAGTATCAAGTCCTCAGCAGCTGTAGCATCACAGAGCCTCTCTGTAACAGCCAGCAGAATACTTGCCATCCTCATTAAATTCATGGCCAAAACTTGTCTGAGTACACTGTTAATTCATGGAGCAGCATTAGTTTCTTCACCCCATACTGTTTGGAATAGGCTTTTCCTTGTTCTGGAAGGTGAGAGACAGATTTAGCAGGAAATGTTAGATGAATAGTAGTCCCACAGCCAAGTAGCATGGAGTAGCAAGGTGATGCCAGTCTGTTGAAGTTCAGTTCTGCTCCTATCTGGGTATGCCCTAAGTTGCCTCAACTGGAGAGAGCTTATTGTTAGATCTCATAAAATATTTCGGAAGACTAAAAGTTTCTTGCACCAAATGCTGACCACCCTTTTATCAAACCTCAGAGAAGTTTGTTCCCAAATCTTTTGCAGGACCTGCATCCCTAACTGCCCATGCATTGAACAAGAATTGCTTTTACATGTTTATATTCCTGTTGTACTCAGCAGAATAACTCTTAGTTATGTTCATAGCTGTTTGGTTCTGTGTCATTCTGCAACCCTGTTACTCAAGCAGGAAAACAAACAAATAGATTATGTAGTCTTGACCCTCTCTTTCCCACACTGCTAAACACTTCCCCCACCCCTTTACAGAATGACGTACCTAGTCATGTGGCTTATCATAGGACAAGAAGCACAGATTTTTTGGAAGCTTCTTCTTAAAATACCAGCTATCCATAGCTGTCTTTGAATAATGTCTCTGTAGCATTATCTCAAGCATTTGAAAGAACCTGTGTTACGAAGCTTGGCCTTTCTCTGTTTATATATGACCTGATTGCTTCTGAGCACATGCCTGTGAAATAAGTCGATGAAGGATAGCTATTTCTATACCCATCACTCTGCTGGGCATGGGAAAGGAGCAGGGGTGGAGGTGGGAACCCTTTTTCCTAAGCCACTTTCAGGCTTTTTTATTCTGTCCCTGCCCTGTGCCCAGAGGCCTGCAGGTCTACGTAGCAAGCTGCTTGCCACAGAGACTGGTGGCTAGTTTGGAGTCGCTCAAGTGGGGTGTGCCCTGAGCAGTCCTTTTGCAACTGCAGCACTCTCTCCAAATGCCCCCTCCAGAGGCCAGCAAGCCCAGCACTGTTGCATAGGGTAGTGCTGTCCTCTGGAAGGGCAGTTGTTCTGCCAGCATGCTCTGAAGGATCTTTGTGTGTCTCTCTGCAGCATAAACAGCATACAAAGTCCATAGTCTCAGGGAGTAAAAGGTCTTACAGTTTTCCAAAACTTTGCTCAGCAAAGTACCATACCAATCTCTTTTTTAGCCCAAATCTTGAAGCAACAATAAGCAACTATAGAAGGAGTTTTGTATCCTTGTCTCGAGTGCTTTGCAGGCTTTGTTATACTCTAAACATATGCTCAGAAGATCCAAGATCACCATTTGTGGGCTTGGATCGGCCCTTTCCACTTGTGAATTCCAAGAAACTGTTTTCCTTTATAGCACAAGTGACCAGAAATATTGCTTATTATAGTGCTGCTTTGATTTGTCTGAGTAATTTATAGTAGAGTGAGAACATACTGCTTGTTAGCTTTGCATGTTTGTTAGGCAGTGTGATCTGTCTGACACAAACCTGTACTTTCTGTACTCGATTCTACACCCTACCGATACACAAGCTGTGAGAAGAGTCACCGCCTCATTCCTCTGTGGCTTGCATGTCTGAAGATGCCAGTTTGAATCTACCTTGTTGCATGCTCAAAATAGTCTGCCAAGAAAAAAAGAAAATCATGCAGTGAGTAGGTTAAAAAAGAAAAGAGGAAACAGGAGAGTTTTTTCCCAAAGGCTTTGACATTTTTTTTTCCTCCTAGGCTTTAAATACTGCGGTCTCATTATCCAGCTACTACAGCAACAGGATGTGTTAGAAATGTTTAAAATAGTCAGAAATGTACTTCTGCATGCTCTGTTTCTAAAGCCAAAAAGACAGTGGGCTGTCTTCGCACTGAAACGCGGCTCAGGTCTGTGTGTGCTGCTTGACACGCTGGCCAGTGCAGCTAGGAGAGAGGGCCACGCTCAACCCCACTGTGAGTGAGCTAACAGTGTAAGCAGTGACCAGCAAGCATCTCTTGGAAAAACCGAGTGTTTCTTGGTACTCCACCAGTTTCCTTCTAATTTCTAACCCACCCTCACAGCTCCCTAAGTCACGGCAGCCGTTTCTGGTACGCTGGATGCAGTAGGAGACACAGTAGGCAGGAGGAATCAATGTGTTTTCTGTGCTACCCTGCAGGCTGCTGTGCCACCACACCCTCCGCAGTTGCTTATGGAATGTTTTCCGTCCATCTGAGACATCGTGTCAGCCACTCTTCAGAGAGCGGATAAGCAGATACAGCTTGGGCTGCAAGAGCTCAAAACTCCCTTTCAGGTTTCATGAACTTGATTTAGGATATTTTGATAGTATGAATCTAGACTCATGAAAAACATTTACATTTTCTTGCTGCCTTGTAGTATGAAACAAACAAAATACTCCACTGTTTTTACTCAGTATGCCTTTCAACAAAATCCACAAAGACTCTCTGTGGATTCTGGAGCAGCTTACAGTTTATTAACCACTGGCCATGTCCTGGATGTTTATGTGGAAAGCTTCAGTTCAGCTGAAAGCTAAGCTAAATCTAGCAGCTGTCATTCCCTGTGAGAAGGTGCGTGTATCCCTCTGAGGGCTGGTGAGGGTAGGGGATGGGGTTTTTTTCTCTCTCTCCTAAGAGTAGACCTTTGTTCAAAACAAGCTTGTATTAGCACGGTTAAACGGTTTTAGATAAGCCTTGCAAATGACTTCGTGGCCAGTTATTTACCTTTTCTAAAAAGCACATCTGAATTTGGTGTCTGCCTGTTTAAGAGGGTTCATTTGAATGCAGACTAGCACCAAAATAACCCATCAGTCTGATTTTCTCACAAGTCAGTATGTGAACCCTTCTGGAATATGTATAAACTCAGAGCCTATGCCTACTGCAGGCACGTTTCCTCATCTGTCCCAGCCTGGGAGCTGGGCTGAGTTGACAGATCCAGCTTTAATTCCAGCCCTACCTGTTCTTACACAGTGCTGGGTATAGCTGGAGGAACAGTCCCAGAGCTCCCTGTTCCAAGCACTAAGCCATTTATATCACCCTGTGAGCCCTAGTCAGAAACTGGTCCAGAACAGAAGACAGAACCACTTTCTAGAAGGACTGCACTGTAAGCCTGGCTGATGGTGGCTGCAGGCTGCTCTGTGTATGAGGTATTTTGGGAAGGGCAACTCATGCGGGTTGCTTGAAAACACCTCATAGGTGTGAGACTTGGTATCTCAGTGTAGATGCTACTTTTGCATTTAGGTTTTCTCCCTCAAAAAAACAAAACAAAACAAACAAACCCAAGGAAAAAAAGCAATTTTGGTTTAGCCTACACTGAGCTACTATTTCTTGTGCACCAATTTGTGTTGGTTAAATGTGCCCAGTTGAAGAGAACAGCTGAAGTTAAACCAGCACAACTCATAGGCAGATTAGTTTTCAACCTGCCTGCCAACAGGAGCTTCTTATCTCAGAGAGCCTGATTGAGTCTTCCAAAGCAACACAAGATTGGGCATAGCTATACTTTCCTTTTTACTCCTTCTCCTGCTAATACCCTCAGCTTACCATCCACCTGCATTTAGTGGGAACAGTACACTACCCAGTAGTAACTAACTAGTATACTTGGTGGTGTTTAGAATGTAAGGACTTGAACAGGGCAGAACCTCTTAGCATCTTTTGGGGGTTATTCCTTGTGCCTTTCTTTTTTGCAGTATTTTGAGAATGTTCACAGGAGTAGGAAAAGTGGCTCGAAAATTCCAGATATACACATGTTAAAACAGCAGATTAGTGCTCCATCCCACACATGTTGCCAAAATTAGATTTCCCTGAAGGAAAAGAGAGTTAAAAAAACAACCAAACAAGCAAAAGAAAACAATGTTTTTCCCTATGCACTACCAGAATATTAAAGACTATTTTTTTAGTTTTGCATTTTAGCTCAATATTTTAGTGAAACAGGTCTCTTAAGAATGTTTGTCCGTGCAAAATGTGAGCATGTCATGCCCCATGAAGACCTTTGTTTGAGGTCATGCCTGGGGCATTCAGTAAATTTCCTCAATGGGGGTTGAATCCTTATGAGGAGCTCTACATTTCTACTGTTGTGTCATTGTTTGGATGGTACCACCTTCAGAAATACGGTCTGTGAAAACTGTGGACGTGTCTAGTTACCGAGGAAACAGCTACTGTCTCTCTAACAGAGAAACAGCCATCTAACAGCTGGTGTGGAGCAGGACCCGAGTCAGTGCTGTGGCAAGCTCTGCAAGCTTCCTAAAGGAAGGCTGAGAACAAGTTTTCACTAAACCTCATGGCATTTTAGTCAGCAGTCTCAGACTGGGAGACATGGGGAAATTAAAACTCTAGAATGATGGTTCACTTCCTCCTTGTTCAGCTTTGAGCAAGGTTAATGACTCTTTCTAGTTTCCGTTGTGCAGGTGTCCAGCCCACAAGTTTGACTATTGAGAGACCTTCATTAGAGGGACAAATAATTTGAATAACCGTAAGGGAAAATTTTGGATATCTTAATCTAAGCACCCGGGGGTGGGTGGGGGTGTGTGGGGTGTGCGTGGGAGAGGCAGAAGAGTCCAGCTCTGAAGAGTGCCGAGCGCTTGACTTTTACCATTGGCATTGACTGGTTTTGTGCTTAGATAGAGACTAAAGGGGATAAATTGATGTATCTAAGTTTGAATGTCTTGGCTGTGAAGGACCTCGCATTCCTAGGGTAATTTTTCCAGTACATGTGGAACGGTGGTAACACCATGTAAGGAAATGTATTATGCCAGTGCTTGTGCTGCATCTCAACTCTAGAGAAGTGGGATATTTCATTCCCTGTATCAATAACCAAGCATCTTTCCATTCTGCTGTTGAAAAAAAAAAAGCATAAAAAAACAAGAGAGTAGATCAGGTCCATAGAGAAAAAAAAAACATTACACTACTGTCCTGTTACAGAGAAGTAAACATTTACATTTAAAGCAAGTTCAGAAGAGATTTTCCTCTTCTTTTTTTTGGTGGGTTGACCCTGGCTGGAGGCCAGACACCCGCCAAAGCCACTCCATCACTCCTCTTTTCATCTGGACAGGGGAGAAAATATCTATTGAGAGGCTTAGGAGTCGAGATAAGGACAGGGAGAGATCATTCTGCAATCAGCGTCACAGGCAAAACAGACTCCACCATGGGTTTCTCCACAAGCTGTAGGGGCATCTTTCTGGCACTGGGGTATCTCCGCTCTTTGCTCCTGGTCTTGGTGCCTGCACAGCTCCTTACATCTTCTCACTCCCTTCTCTGGTGGCAAAAAGCAGCTGCTTGTAGTTTTCCCTCCTCATCGTGATTCCCAGAGGCGCTGTGACCGTCGCTGATGGGCTCGGCCTTGGTCAGCAGCGATTCCGGCCTTGAGCCGGCTGGTGTTTGCTCTGTGGGGCCTGCAGAGAGTTCTGGCTGCTGCTTGCAGAAGCCACCCTTGCAGCCCCCCTCTTCCACCAGAACCCAGCCACACAAAACTGCAACATTTTTTCATAACTTTTCTGATCTAGCCTAATTCACTTTTGCTAAACAAAGGTTTATTTCTGGAACTGTTTATTCCTTAGCCATACATTGGTCTGTCAGCTGGGAACAGGAAATATTTGGAATATCTGTTCTCTGAAATAGGATTTTGTAATGTAATGCTGAGAACTCCTGATTTTAGGGCCAGGATTTTTGAGCTGGAAATGTGTTATGCTACACTTGTCTCTGATACCACAACCCAAGTTGGCAGTATCAGTGGCTAGGATGGATGGAACTTCTTTTCCAGAGCAGGTGGGTTCACAGTATTAAGCCATGTGTAACCCCAGCAATGATGGTATGCTCTCACTTTCCTTTGGAAGCACTGGTGTGGAGGAGGAGCCTGCTTTTCTGCCAGAAAAGGCAGAGCAAGAGAATGAGGAACTCCTGCATTTATTTCAGCATCCAGGATGTGAACCTTCATTCCACTTCTCTTTTCTCCACCTGCTACCCTCCAAGTCTGTTACACATTCTAGTACTGGCAAGGTCACGGAGGCCAGTAGAAATTTGCATTAAAATATTAACTTACGTGGGAAATGGCTGGTGATGTGTCTCAAAACTGTTTTTTCAATAAATTAATGAACATTTCCATTCATTAGTCATACTCAGGTCGATACTTTCTAGCTCTGCTGTGACACTGTGACGGACAAGCCCTTTCCATACGTGTATGTGCTTGTGAGAGGGAAAGCCATGACTCCCCTGTAGCTGCATGCCCAGAGAAGGTGCTGTTCATGCAGAACTCCAGGGCTTATACTTCCATTTGGTTTTGACTTGAAAGCATCAGTATTACATAGAGATTTATAGACAGCAGTGCTAGTTCAGCTTTCTTAATGACACAGTAATGAACTGTTTCGCATCAAAGCAGTGAATACTTTGCCTTTTGGCTTCTAAGAGGAAGAGAATTCAATGTTTAACATACTACATGGTTAGAAAGTGCATGTAAGTTGTTATGAGCATTTACTGGCCTTTACTTAACTTTTCCAAGCTTCTTTGCTGTTGGAGTGAGTCCAGAGGAGGGCCGTGAAGGTGATCAGAGGGCTGGAGCATCTGTGTTCCAATGTCTTACTGGGGGTTGCCCTGACCTAGGTGCAGGAACTTGCATTTGGCTTTGCTGAACATCATAAGGTTTGCCCAGGCCCACTTCTCAAGCCTTTCAAGGTCCCTCCGGTTGGCATCCCTTCCCTCAAGTGTAGCAACTGCACCACATGACTTGCTTTCATTGGCAGACTTGCTGAGGGGGCACTCCATCCCCTTGTCTGTATCATTGGTAAAGATACCACATAGTATTGTCCAAGAACGGACCCATGAGGGAAGCTACTTGTTACTGGTTTCCATTTTGACAGTGAACTGTTGACTTTAACTCTTTTGACATCCAGCCAATTCCTTACCCTTCTAACAGTCCATCTTTCAAACCCGTATTTCTCCTGTTTAGCAGCAAGAACGTTGTGGAGGAATGTAACAAAGACCTTGCAAAGTCCAGAAGGGTGACATCTGTCCAGAGAAGGTAGCTGGCTAGGGAAGACTGCACAAGAGTAACAGACTCTGCTGTTCTGGTGTGCAACAGGTCCTATGTTTTACCTCCATGCTTAAACTGAACAAGGCAATGGGTTACATGAGATAACACCATGCAAGAACTTTGTAACCATTATGGGGGCCTGAGGCATGAGGCTGGATAGAGTGGTGAATGGGGGCGTGAACCTCAGTCTCCTTATCCCAGCAATACGTGTTTGTGCCCCTCAGCTCATTTCCCAGCTCTGCTGTCCAGTCTTAGAACTGTCAAGGCCATGATGAATTTCTTTTCCTAAGATCTATGCTGTCAGCTGGTGTCTGAAAAAAAAAATCACCTTTGAATCCCTTGAGCTTTTGAAAAGGTGTTTTTCACTTTACTACTGAAATCCTTAATATCTTGATTGGAAAAAACCTAAATTTATTAGTGAATAGTAGATGAGAATAGACCCAAAGTGTTCTGCAGCCATCCCGACTACCTGCATGTACCGTGCGTGTCAACCACAGGCCTGCTGCCCTCAGACTGACTGCTGGTCATCACAGTTGCCCCTCCACTTTTTAGGGCAGTGAGCAAAGTACAGGAACAGCTGGGATGAAGTGGAGAAGGTGCACTCTGAATGCCACATTTGCCTTAGGAGCATTAGTAGGCCAGGCGTGTGATGATGGGTGTTAATAAAGGATACAATTCCAAGCAAAGCTTTTTCATGGTTAAATAGCCTTCTTGCCATGGAAACACTTGTGGAAAGGCTGAAAAACCTGTGACAGTGCTGATATGTGTGCTGTCCTGGCATAAAAGGTCTCTTTTTATTATGACTCCTTCCCTGTGCTCTCATGCAGCTGGTGGGGACTGGAGTCTCACTGTTCCTTGGGTGGTGGCTGTATGCTATAGGTTTCCCTCAGAACCTAGGCACATTTTTTAAAACATAATTTCTTGTAAGGTAAAGCTGCTTTTATCCAGATTCCCTGTCACCAGGGTAGATGGGCATATCAGGTATTGGTGAGTCGAACTACAACCTCGAGCTGCAGCTGCCACTGTTAGGTTTTACCATTCATAAGGCGAAACCCTTCATTACCAGCTACTCTCTCTCCTGTCACAACTCTGGCATTCTGCTTTTTATTTGTGAAATGATGTAAGAGAGGTGCTTGGCATTTCCCTTTTCTTGTTGAAGGGTCTTAGTCCTTCCCATTCCCATTTCTTCTGGCAGAACTTCATCCCACAAGAAGTCAGGCTGGCCAGCAGCCCAGGCTGGAGCATTAGAAGGCCAAGGTATACTCAGAAACTGAGCTAAGATTTTGTGCTACTAAATTAAAAGGACTTTGGAGTGCTTCTGCTACTAATCAAGCGAAATATTCTTCCATCGGTTATGAAACGCCGCAGAAAGACTGCTAGAAGTTTCTCCAGAAAGAGGGAAGCACTGGAGCATGGGCAAGGCTGCGTCTCACCGACTCTGTGAGCGTGCAGCACAAGGCCTCTGGAGGAGCAGCGCGGGTTGTACGCAGGCTTTTGCGAGCCCTTGAGAGGCTGACTCTGCGGTTTAATTGAAGCGCTGAGCTAATGCTGAGGTCAGTTCTTACAGACTATGAACCCATTCATTTATTTCAGTGGTCGGCTTTTGGAACAGGCAGCTACCAATCTCTTAATTGTCCAGGTCTGGGTCCATATTTCAGTCTTGACATACTCTGTCCCCTTACTGCTCTCCAGCACTGCAGTAGTCCATGAACAGATTCATTCACACCACTGTAGTTTTCAGTGCATCCCTAAGGATGGCCGTCATCCCAAGGGACGTTAGAACTTGCATGTGTATATTTTCAGCATTGCTGACGGTTTTTTGGGGTACTTTTGTCCCGTGATTGACTAAAACCAGTTTCTTCAGCTGGCTGTTGTAGAATTATTGAGGTCTTGCTAGGCCTTGCAGGCAACACATTCTTTTCCTGCAGGATGGATCTTGTGCTGTTCCCTCATGTTATTTTCTACAAAGGGGAACACTTTTACTTAGGTCAGCCAGGGGAAGATCAGCCCTCTAACATGTATTTGGCTTGCTCAGCTGTTCCAGTCTTTCTGAATACGGAACATCTCTGTTCCATTTAAACAAACAGTACTCCAAAAAATCCAATTATAGTAGTAGTTGTCAGTGTGGAAAACAAAGCTATTAAATTCTGATGTACGGCTGGATCTGTTTAGTTCCTAAATAGCATAGATCAAACTGTTTCTTCCTTTTCTTGTGAATTAGTGACACAGATAAATTCTGCCAGAGAGACTAATGCAGTTTAGACATTAAAACATTTCACTCTTTTAGTATATAAACAGTCTGCATACTTTGGATACATAAAATCAATATGTAATTCCAGTTGCACATTAATAAAAGGTCAGATTAATTTTATATGGTAAACGCAGGGTACTGCTAGGTAAAGCAATAATAGGATGGACCGATGCATTAGGGGGATGCGTCCTTATTGCACTTAAAAGCTTTTAAACTGGAAAGCTATTTTTCTGGCCGAGGCAGATTTTTGTCTATTAAATATTTCCTTTGAGTTGTCCCCATGACTCCCTTTCTCCCTTTTAGTTTCCTCCAGACATAGACGCCAAAACAAATCCCAGAGCCCTCATCTAGCAGTTGTACTGCCGGGAGAAGCCTGGATAAGATCCCCAGCATAACCAGTAAACACAATGTGATAAGTGGGTAACTGTCACCGTCACCCAAGGGCATCGTGGAGTACTCGTGCCGTCCTGTTGCGAGGAAGGACTGTGCATTAAACTCCGGTTTCTGCAGCAGGGCAGATGAATAAAGGAAAACATGTTAATAACCATGCACTATTAATATCGCTAGCAGGCCATTAAATCACCCATACAACACGCATTTAATGAAGGGGAATATGTTGTTTGAACGCTATGTAATTGTCAAACTAACTCATTTGGCAGAGCAGCATGTTTTGCTTCTTGAGCTATGACAGTTGCGTGAGGTTGCCAACAGAGTTGGAAAGGTTGGCATTTCACTGTAGAGATTCAGAATGATCTTACAGCTGAAGCTCCAAAGTCATGTTGGAGAGAGCTAAATTCAGTCTCCTTTTTTTAAATTTTATTTTGTGACAGGTTTCTATAGTTCCCTCATCTGTCTACCTGTTGTTTTCCCTTTCTGTAAAAGAGGCATTGTAACATTTTCTTCCCCGTGACACTTTGCCTTTTTAGGACATTAGTTTTTCAGAGGGGGATACATCAACAGTCACCTGAGAAATAAGGGACAGTGATTTATTTTAAGAAAAGTTTTAAAGAAAACACCCATTCATTATGTTTTCCTCGCCTGTGTACAGGTTTGTGCTTCCCCCAGAGACACAGCCCAATTATCACAGACCTAATTCATTGTTTTAAATTGAACTTTTAATCAGGTTTAATAGGTAGAGCATTGTTAAAGACTAGTCACAAAACCCTTTACACCTGCAATTTACCTTTAATTTGAAATTCAGGTTTGAAGGAATCAATATTTAGCAGATTTTTGCAATCTGACAGTCTGCTTACGTAAGGAAAATAAGTTTCTCCATTGCTCCATGTAGTGTAGGAATGAATTTCCCTGAGTTTTAAAGAAATTGGAAGAAATACGATTTATGGATAGGCTATTAAAGATTTTCCTAGCAAGAAGGCTCCTGAAGAAATTAAATTTATTCTGCGGAATCCCTGAGTATATAAAATACATAATACAAATATCACTGCGTGTCTTTTTGACAAGTTTCAACCTTTCAGAAATACTTACAAGTCCCTAAAAAGTCAGCACTTTTCCAGAGTAAGGCAGTGCACTAAGGCTGTTTTGGTAAAATCAGAATGTGAGGCCAGGCATTTGAGGAAAGTATGTTTTTTTATTATTTAATTCGATCCCTTATCTTTTTTTTTTTCTCTTTTTTTCACTTTGACATGATATAATATAGCAGAATATTTAAGCAAAAAGTGGTTTTCACTCCTTCAGTGTATCTTGTGTATCATTTCTTGTTGCAGAAACCTTGTTTCAAAAGACCTGTTTTAAAAATTATATTGGTAAGAAAGAATTCTTGCTGCTGCAATGAAGTGGGTAACATTTAGTCACTGAAGGCTTCTGAAAGCAGGGTATCAACGGCTACAGTATGGGGATAGACGTGAATATTTCTGTGCACTGTTGTACCTGTTTATTTCTGTATTTCTGTACCTGTTTATTTCTGTATTTCTGAAACCCCCAAACCATGTGGGATGAAGTGGCTGAAACCTGTGCTTCACATCTTGCAAGACCTTGTTATGAGTTACCCTTGGAAAAAGAACTGTGCTGTGCCGTGGTGGTCCCAGGGCAGGTTCCTGGTGTTTGGCTAGGCCACGAAGCAAGGTCGCCCGCTTTACCTTCTCATCCCCTGTGTGCAGGCCTGCTGTCATTCACCTTTTCAGGCAGCATTTACCAACCAGCCAGCCACACTTTTGTGTTTTTACTCTCTGAAGTACTTGCATCCTCTTGCCAGCATGCGGGCGGTACAGCTTGGGAGCCCTGCTGCAGAGTGACACTGCTGTGATACCGTGATGGTGATGAGAAATTCAAACCCAACAGGCGGAACAGCATCCCTCTGAAAGACCAGCAGAGAACTAAATTGGAGTATCTATGAATGATGCTTCTATCTGTGCTTACTGCATCAAAAGAGCAGGGCTAATAGCTACCATTTGGAAAAGTCTGAAGGTACTAATTTTTTAGAGCCTGCAAGTGCTAAGATGGTGTGAATAACATGGGCACAGAGGTTTATACCCATGCCATTTGCTCAAAAGAAAGGGAAACAAAAGTTCGGTTCCCTTTTCAGCTTCATGGAAGCCAAATTTGTGTTTCTTGACTCCTAAATACCATCCATCTCTCATACTGGTGCTCTTTTTCACTGTTTCAGAGAATTCAAAATTGATTGGCAAGAAGGGAGCGAGCAGAGGTGGGAATATGATTGTGTGCAGCCATGAAGCGTCGATGCAGGAGTAAAAACTTTTGAGTTCTGGTTGCTGTTTCTTTTCTTCTGTTTAAGTAATTGGATGTGCTTGACTTTGCTTAGACTTTGACATGTGTCATGCCTGTATTGGCTTTTTCGAAGTCTGCACTCACTGAAACTAGTGTAATAATTTCTGGCCCTTCATTTAGATTTCTCATTTCTCCTGGTGACCTTTATGTATCCTTTCAAGCGCAGTTTTTCTGTCACATCTTAACAATGACCAGCCTGCGCTCTGAATTAATCCCTACCTGGTAGTTTGAACTCTGTCTTAAGCTTAAGCAAGATAATTTGCTTTGTTCATGTTTTACAGGGACTCATCCTTAGATTTAGTGGTGGCAACTAAAACATGCACTGTAGCAAAGGGAGAACAGGTTGTGTAACAGAAAAGTCTGACTGACACGAACAGAATTTAGCCCTGGCCTTTGCTTTCCAACAGGTTTGTGAAATAACCGAGGCAAATCTTTTCTCTCAGTGAATCTCTCAGGTTTGTAACAACCAGAAAGTCAGTTTTTTCAGATCAACAGTGCATAAGGCACAAGTTGGGGAGGTTTGCAAAGGTACTGTGTAATGAATACGACACCGTTACAGACCTTCAGAAAACAAAAGACATACCTGTCTCTGCTTTTTTGTGTGTGACCTCGTCTTGTTGATGTGCGCTGAGAGACCATGAGAACACCAAATAAATCAAGTTTTTAGAAGAAAGTAGGCACTAGAAAGCCCATGTCTTAACAGTGATGCAGAAATTTACTCTTAAGAGAAAAAAATAAAGGCAGTGGTAGAGAATTTAATTTTTTTCATGGACTTTCACCCAGAAAACAGCCCCAATCATGATTTGTGCTCTGTAAAAGCAGCACTTTTGGCTTCGACTTCTGCCTAGCTACAGCTTCTCTTAGCTATTAATACCCAAGAACATCATCACAGTTTATGTTTGATTTGCTGCTGAAGTGTGGGTATCAGCATAAACCCAAAACTTTGATCATTGTCAAATCTTATGTTAACTTTGTGCTTCTCTGTGAGCGCTGAAAGCAGGCACACGCAGGCAGTGTTTAACATATTTGTTCCTTCATTTACCAAAAGTCATTTTCACATCAAAACAGTGTCATCAGCTGTAATACACAGTGTCTATCTCTGCTTCCATTTCATGGGGAAGAGATGGAGCTATTTGATTTATTAATAAAACAAAGAGCTTTTGCCATAAATCAGAAATCAGCAGCTTTGTTCCCTTACGTAAACTACCATTCTAATTGGATTTTCTACCCTCCCAGATACTATCTGGTTAAAGCTCATAATCACATATTTCAAGTTAATTGTAACAGAACACAAATACACAGACGGTTAGATTTAACGATAAAGGACTTTTAGTTCCAAAACTGAGTCATAAATGAAAGGAATCCAACAAACAGAGCAGGGAGAAAGGCTCTGTTGCATGGTGTTGGTGGTGAAGTTGTGTAGGGTTGGTCCTCTATGATCTTGACAAGATCTGTCTTTTTTGTGAAGACTTCAGCTCTTGATTTTAAGTAGATTTTTTTTCTTATTATTTGTAAAGTCACTGGCTTTTCTGGCAGGTTTTCTTAGCAAAAATGGAATTCAGCCTGCAGACTTTCAATTGCTCTAGAAGTTACAGTGTCTGTACAGCACTGAAACCATTCTGCCTCTACTGAGTTCAGCAGCCTCAGGAAATGTGCATTTGATTATGTTAGGTTTTGTCATTAGGGTGTCTCTAGGATTCTCAGAGGGGATGTGTTCTTCTAAGATGTTACCATTTCTTTCATTTTTTAAGACCACTGAATGAAAATTTGTGCTAAATTAACTATATTGCATATAGTACTTTACAATAAAGAGACAAGAAATCTTTTCTAGTCTTTTCCCTCCAATTTACAATTGCAAATTAAACTACAGTGGTGACTCTTAACACAGTACTTAGGCAGGCAGACAGCATGTCATTGAAAGACCTTGAGCAATATTTGTAGAATATTCTTCCTGGGCATTCCCTCCCCCAAGGAACATACTGGAGCAAGGAAGGAGAAGATCATGTTCTGGAGCAGCAGAGCAGGTGTTACATAGACAACACAGGCTTTCCCAGCACAGTGAGCTTTGGAGTGACCTGGGAGAACTTCACCTTCTCCAACACACTCAAGTAAAGACACCTACCAGGAGTACTAGTTGCCCTGGTGTCAGGGCAACATGAACTTTTGACTGTGGAGGCAAAGACACAGGCAGAGTATACAGCTTAGGAGCTGTGGTAACAGACTTTAGATGTCAAGTCCTGAAAGTGTTGTGATGTCAGTTCTAGCCAGTGAATCCTTCCTTGTGACTGCTGGTGTCCGAAGTGAGCTGCTAAGGAATGAGGCTGAAAGGGTCTAGCTTTACAGTGTTCACCCCTTTCTACAGCTAAATGGTGTCTTAGGTGCCTCTGCAGACCTAGGTACTTCTGAGAATTCCCAGCATCACACTTCAGTCACCTAAAGAAATGTAAGGCTGACCAAGAGAAATACCTAATGACTTTAAATCCCAACACTATTTGGTGCTGAGAAGTTCATCTGAATTTCTTGGTACGGCTCAGGTACTTGACTGCCAGCTTTGACATAATTTAGAGTCTGATTCTTAGCATAGCAATCTTCTTCTTCACTCAGAGCTGTCCTTTTTAACTCTTTTTTTTTTTTACCTCCCTTGTTTACAAGCTGAATTCTGCATATAAAAGTGATTCTTTCCTCCAGTGGGCTGTAGCTGTCTCTAAGTGACAGCCCATCTTCACGGTTCTCTTTATCATCTCTTTTTTCTTCAAAACACAGGAAAGGTTTCCAATAGTGTCAGGCGTGGGTGGTTTGAATTGTCCTCTATATACTGTAAATCTGTCTTTCTTTCAGACATAACTGCTAGGAAAATGAAGGAGGGCGTTGATGGTGATGCTGACATATTCCCTAGTTTCTTTTATCTCTCATTTAAATTTTTGTTTCTTTCACCTCTTCTGAATAGAGTCAGTATGAAAAAACAGAGACACCTGTGTGTTTCAGAGAAGCTGGCAACCAGATTGTGTCTGTCCTTTGGTTACTGACTTTTCAGCTGGCTATTCCCATGGTGTGTTCTAAACAGTAGTGGTTGGAGTCTACAGCTGCTCAGCAAAAAGATTATAAAACATCACATTTGCAGTGTTATTAATGTTGCAAGCTTTATAATACAATAATTCATGAGTGGTTCATTCAAATAGCGTGCAAAACAGTTTTCTAAAGGTAGCCCTCACAAATGGAGAAAAGCCTTCTGAGCAGCACCAGGACTGAGTATCTCTGACTTCACTTTGTAGCTTGTTTGATCTGGCAGAAAAGGTAGAACCTTGATTTTTATTTAACAAAATCAAGTAATTTTGCTGTGATAGGATATTTTTCCTCAGACACAACTACAGGTAAACATATGTAGTCAGCAGAAATGCCAGATTCAGACTAATGAGCTAGACAATCAAGAAGGTTTTTAAGTGTTAATTAGGAAAAAAGTTATTCTGCTATATGTGTAATTTACTGCAGTAGGTTAATTTATCTGTGTAGGCATAAGGCAATTAAGAAGTCTTGCTAATATTTCAGAAGCTCATATTAGCTTTTTCATAATTGGCAGCATATTGACTTATGCTGTCCTAGATTTTTAGTTGCTTCACTGAATGTGAAGTATAGTGATATTAAATATCTTGAGATTTCTCAGAAAAATTTCATTATTCCTCTCCAGACCAAATTCATTTGACTTCTGGGCTTGGCATCGTTTGCTTTTCAAAACTCACATTCTTCCACTTGCAGAACAAAAAAAAAGGCATTGGTTTTGGGAAGCAGCTAAGGAGTTTTGTTGCCCAGGTCCCTTTGATTTTCAGTGCTACTGCTTGGTGTCATTTATTTGATTGCCTTTGGAAAAAAAGCCAACAACCTGTATTTCAGTACAGTATGAAATCTAGAAAAGAGACAATTTCAGCTATAATTTGCAAGACTTTGCCCCAAGTAACTAACACTTTTGTTTTTCCAGGACTCAGAATTTGACCCCTTGAAGTTCACCAGTATCATTGAATGTGAGAAGCCAAACAATGACTTAAGTAGGTTTCGAGGTTACATGTGAGTATTTCATACAATATCCTTCAGTTTGCACTCCCTTTCTTTAGTATGGAATAACACAAATGATGGTTTGTTTTGGGCTGTGTTCTCAAAGTTGCACCGTCGTCACTTCTAAATAAGGCCACATATTTAAGGCTCCCTTAGAGGATCCTCACTTCAGGGTGAGATGGGGGGATCACGTTTTCATTCCTCAGGGTGGATTTAGTTCTTAGCTTTGATCAGTTAACACTCCAGAAACTAATGCATGAAGCAGTTACAGACACTCTTCTCCCTTTCCTTCCCTCCATGGATCAAAAACGCCCATCTGGAAATGGGAAGAAATAGAAAAGTGGTCCAAGAGAGCCAACAAACAAACACAATCTGTTGTACTTTGCTTTTCTGAAGATGGGTTCATTAAATGTTTCTTTTAACAGAAGTGTCATTGAGGAAAATCAGAAGGCAAACCTGATGTTTTCCCAGCTATGACAGAATTCCTTTCCTCTCCTTCAGATATAACAAAACAATCGGCTCACAAGATGTGCTTGCATGTTACCACGTGATAGAATCACCTATGGGCACTTGACTTCATTCTAAGCAAACAGAACTGCATTAACAGGGTGCTCATCCCTGGCCATTCAGTCCTTCTCAGAAATAAATGTGTTGGTCTGTGCAAAGCACTGTGCTTCTAGCATAGCCAGGACTGTGGTGTGCAGGCATGCCAATAGGGGTGACTTGGGAGGGGCACTCTTGCATGGCTTATTTTTCTAATGTCTGTAAACCACATGGAAAATGAGAGCCTGGGATATTTAATTTTTGTCTAGATTTTAATGAAGAGTTAAACAGACACTAATTCTGTTTAGAATACCGTGATTTATTACCCATATTGATTAGGAGTGATAAGTAGTATTGAATTGCATAAATGGCACAAGGTAAATTGCTGGGGCTTGGAGATTTTTTTTATAGTGATGCTATTTACCGCCTCGGTTACTACTCTCAGATGTCACAGATTGTGTAGGATGTAATGTCAACTGGTGTAAATCAGGATAGCTTTTTTGAAACTGCCTCATGTTGTAGTGTGGGAAAATGTGTTCCTTTATTTAGCAGCACAAAGCCCCACAGTTCATTTAAAAATAAACCTTTCGTATTAGACGTTGCTGCACGAGGGTGTGAAAATGTCTGCATTAATAGAGAGCCTGATCTACTGCAGAAATGGTATTTCCAGATATGGAAATGCAAAGTTTGGCAGCTTATCTAGCACACTTCACGTGTGTGAATCTTAGTCCCAAAATACTGAGCAGAGGTTGAATACTGTTGAAGATATGCATACATTTGTCTTTCATATATATATTTACTTGTGTACTACATGTGGAAAATGTCTGTAGTGTGTGAGTAACAGAACCATTTGAATTACATAGCAGAAAACACAGTAATACCTTTTGGAAGACTTGTTCAATACTGATTCTATTTAATCTTCTTTCTATTTTAATGCTTCACAAATGATGTGAATATATTTTGGCACAGCAAAAAGCCAAGACATCAGTTTTGAATGTGGCAGAAAGCATCAGGTGATTTCCAGGTCTCATCAGCTACACTGTGAGAGATTTACAACTGAAGAACCATGGAGCAGTTGAAGTGAAGAGTGGGGACCAACCTCTCAATAAATAAACTGTCTCCCAATTTATCATGAGAAAAGGCTTCCCCTTTAGATTTACTTCATTAGTATCATGTAATCATGGGTCTGTTTCAAATCATACTTTAGCAAGGTGAATAGCAATTAGCACATCTGAATTGAAACATGTCATTGTCATGTCAAACTCGGACCTCAACGTTCATTCAAAATCTTAGCAGTAGTCACTGCTTGAAATAAAGGTTCAGATTGCTCCCACCTAAGCACAGGAGGTTCCATGTGAACATAAGGAAAAACTTTTTCTCTGTGAGGGTGACAGAGCACTGGGACAGGCAGCTCAGAGAGGCTGTGGAGTCATCTTCTCTGAAGATACTTGAAACTCACCTGGACACATTCCTGTGTGACCTTCTCTAGTTGATCCTGCTCTGGCAGGGGGGTTGAACTCGATGATCTTTCGAGGTCCCTTCCAACCCCTAATGTTTTGTGATTCTGTGATAATGGCTCAACTGAAAAGAAATGTTACTGGCATATTTAAATAGGGATGCTATGAAATAACAGTCTTCCATGAGATCCATATATGAAAGCTGTGCTGAGACATCACTGTAAAAATTTGCTTGAACTTTTGACCATTTAGTAGGTTTCCAGTTTTGATTAGGACTATTTTGGTTTTTTTTTTTTTGCAATATGAAGAGCTCCTTTGATTCTAATGTCTGTGCTGACAAATCTTTTAGAGAATAGAAATATTTATGTGTGTGAACCTGTAAAAATCTGCTCTCTACAGTTACTCTGAAATGTTGTTACCTTAGGTAACTGATGGAACAGGGAAAGGCCAGGGTAAAAGCAGAAATTATATTAAAAACCCACAAAAAATACTGCAAAAAGTGCACTGAGACAGGCCTGGCTCTATCCTTTATCTGCAAAGGATACTGTGCACATCACAACATATGAATTTGTCTTATGTTGGCACAGTCTGCACTGAACACAGTCTGGGTGTGCAGACAGACAGACAGACTACCGTTTCTACTCAGGTACTTGCTTAAATACTGTTCTGCAGTTACTGCACCCTCAGATACCCTGAGCACATTTCTTCATTTTTATTTCCCCTATAAGAAGTCTTCTGTGTAAAAAGAATAGAATGAAACTACATGCCTCCTGCCTCTGTGGGTCTGGCCAGATTATGTGAAATATGCATGGCAAACATTCAAAAATCCCATGCCCGGTTCCAAAAATAACAAAATTGGCTTTAAAATCTTGTTTCTAGCTTTTTGTGTGCATAAGGACAAGGTGAAAGGAGAATTAGTATCTGGCATTTTGGAGATTCTCTGAAAGTAAAAATTTTGTCATTAGGCAAGAACAGAAAACTTTATGTGATCAAACAAAAATTAGTATAACAGGGAATAATAATATTTGTGGTAAGATTAAAAAAATTAATATAAAATAATGTTTGGGGTTTTTTTTTTTAGGGGAAAAATGTATAAATCTGTACAGTGATGTCTCTTTAATGTGTTATAATGAAACCACTTTTCCTGGGGAAAAAAAAACCACTAGACTTGAATTTCATCAGAATTGAGAGTCAGGAAGATTCTGTCTTGTGACATGCATGGAGACTGTTTAAGATTGCTGAATATTTTCTTTGGGAGTGCCAAGCCTTGGAAAATAATGCCAGCTCTACCATTTGCTTTGTAACACGCTTGAGAGTCCAGAGGGTGTAGAAAAATACTCTCTTCTGAACACAGTTTTGATATGCCACCTTGGTGTATAATGCTCACATACATGTAACAAGGAGAAATATAATAGAAGGATGGGGTGGGCTGCCATCGGGCTGTTCTTCACGTTGCTCTGTGAAACCAGGAGGCTTATTTCTACACAAACAGCGTGCTGCAGGGAAGAGGTAGCTAGTTACATCTGGCCTGCCCATTTCCCCTAATTCGTGGTGCATTTGCTGTTCAGATATTTAGATACCGTGTATTTGCGGTGTCATCTGTGGGCATTGCGGGGAGAAAGAGCACGGCACCTGCGCCCGCCAGCGCGCTGCCTCGCTGCTAGCCTTTGCCTTCCAGGTGTCCAGGCGGCTTTGGCTGGCCCCCGTTTGGAATACTGACAGAGAAAAGTTTCCTTCTTTGCCTCCAAAATTATACTGGCCTGAATCCAGAAAGTGGAGCAGCAGACTGTTTTCAGCCTCTGTAGTAAGCTTAAGGTTTCTCACTCTGTGAGAGGGGCTAGAAATGAGATCTAAGGCGTCTCTCCACTGGGACATAAAGTTGTAGTCTTGGCAGGTTTGTATCAAAGTGAGCAGTTGTATCTAATGCTAGTTTTCATTATTTTTTAATCCAGACCTTTATGTCTGTAATTTTTTCCTCCTTCTATCGTCGGTGCCCAGTTACCTTATATATATGTCCTGTTAGGAGTCACTAGGGGTGAGTGCAGACGAGAAGGAAGGAATGAGTTTCTTCCAGCTCCCGACAGCTTCTTTCTCCCAGATTTTTATTTCATCCACGTTTTCTAGAGGTCTGGTGAGCAGCAGAGAGCTGGCTGACTTCCTTTGGATATGGAAAAGGAAAAAAGCAGTTCCGAAACACTTGTAAGGATGAAAGATGAGCTGTGGTGGGGAGGCTCAGTCCGTGGGTCAGGGCAGTAGTTTGGGGTCTTGGCACCTAGAGGTTAACTTCAGAGGTTGCACCATTGCTGTGCAGCACATTCAGATGTTGTATAAGCTAAGATGGTAAAGAACAGATGCACAATTGTGTAGAACACATGCACAAGTAATTGTATACAAACATTGCCATGTACAGTATACCTGTCACAGTCCCCAGTTGCTGTCAACTGTAAAAAATCAACAAAGGCTGTAAAATCATAAGCCAGAGCAATTACTTCCTAAGTAGATTTATCTTTAAAAAGTCCTAGTTATTACCAGGAATCAACTATAATTTGAGACTTTATTAGAAATTCAGACTAATGTCCTCATGATTTACATGAAAGGCTAATGTAGAATTCAGCTTTAAAAAGCAGACGAATGGCAGCACCCTAGTAGTAGTGTAATTTCTGCAGTATGAAAGACATTAGGAAATTATTTACCATAATCTAAGACCAGTCAAATTTGGGTAACACTGAAACTGACAATGAGTGCTTACACCTATTGGCATGCTGCAAGAGGGCTGTTGGACAGCCCGCAGTTTTGGAAGCTCTTTTGGCAAAGGGGGAGGTAGTGGGTTAAGGAGGTTTGCAGAAGAGGATAGATGCAAAACCTCTGTTCTTGTTTCTGAGGCCACCAGGGAGGATGAGGCTGAGCAGGGGAAGTTCTTTCTTGATGAAAAAAACCCAAATCCAAACACTTAATTTTTTTAATCAGAATTGCAAACTCGATGTTGTCTACTTCTCTGTCTGGTTCTGGTCTCTAGTCAGATGTTACCACATCTGCAGTTACCTCCACTGTCAAACCCACAACTTTTTCTCAACCCCTACAGTGAAAAGCTAAGCATACCTGTTGAAATACCAACAGTAAATTATACTGAACTAAAAAAGGACTACATATATGTGCCTGTATATATACATATGTATGAAAGTCTACATATATATTATTTATGGGTATATTCTACTCATTAAGAACATAAACTAGAGGCTGCATAGCATAACCACAATAACAGGATAATCTACAAGTAATCCTACTAGGCTGGGGAGTAGGACAAAGCATTCACCAATGTGAACCCTTTCTTCTTCCTCTCCTATGAAGACAGGCTGAGAGAGTTGGGCTTATTCAGCTTGGAGAAGAGAAGGCTCCAGAGGGACCTTATAGTAGCCTGCCAGTGCCTGAAAGGTGCCTATAGGAAAGTTGGGGAAGAACTGTTCATGAGGACATGTAGCAATAGGACAAGGGATAATGGTTTTAAACTAGAAAAGGGGACATTTAGGTTGGATATTAGGAAAAAGTTCTTCAGTATGAGGATGGTAGATCACTGGAACAAGTTGCCCAGAGAGGCAGTGGAGGCCTCATCCCTGGAGACATCCAAGGTCAGGCTTGATGGGGCTCTGAACCACCTGATGTAGTGAAGATATTCCTGCTTACTGCAGGGGGGTTGGACTAGATGGCCTTTAAAGGTCCCTTCCAACCTAACACATTCTGTGATTCTGTGATTTTTACAGATCTCTGGATCTCTGATACAGGCCTGAGATCCTAGAGCATGTGTGAAAGTTAAACTTCTGGTCCTCGTTTAGAAAGCGGAAAGATTCCAACAGTCAGAGAAAAGCACTAAGATATAATGCAAGTACGAAGGTTTAGAAATAGGAAGCAAATTAAAAGAACTCCATCTTTGTATAAAAGGCACAATTTTAAGCCAGTTTGCAGATTTCAGGGGACACTGGATTTTAAATGCTCAGATCAAAGTAGCCATAAAATTTGAGGTTGCAACAGGATGATGTCAATTTTAGTATAGCACGTGTGCTCTTTCTGCATTTATCTTGAAGTCACAGCTTTTCCTAGTTTTTTATTGCAGTCCATTTTTTAGACTTTGGAAGGTGATGGTTTTGATGCTCTGAAAATGAAGGCAGAACGTTCAAACCTTTCAGAATTTCCTTTAATCTTCACTGAGGCATCAAGATAATGCAGTTGATTAAATTTTATTGATTTAAAAAAGGTTTGAAATAATTGTTTAGTTTGTCTACTTAACCTAATAAAACATTCTAATACTATTTTTAATTGGTGTTATTGTTGTTTAGCATTTTTCTGGTGACTGTTAATTCTGACAGGACTGTTTTCCGTCGACTGAAATTCGAGTCAGTCCACACACAGCAGACAATAAGTTGTAGCAGAAACATTACTTTGTTCCGTCTTTTCCCTGTGTTTTGCTGCTATTAACAGGAATCATCAAGGCACAGGCCACTTCATCTTTCTTAGAGAGTCAGTGAGACACTTCTGCAAGGAAATGCTATTGTTCTCACTGATGAACACATGGAATTTTTCCCCTTTCTCCTTCACTGAATTGATGCATATTAGCCCTGGCACATCTTCCTTAGGATCACCGCTTCTAAAACACAGTCCTTTCCCAATTTCACCATAGATCTTTCTAGGATTTCTTTGAGAAGGACATGTGAATAGTGGGTTAATCATGTGCACCACACCACTGCTCTTGGGTGGACTGGATTAAATGATTGTTCAGTTGATTTGCACAGGCATAGGAAGTCAGATGCATTTTCAAAGCATTAGGTAGGCTGCACACATGCTGTAGCTTTGTCCTGCATATATCTAGTGAGCATTTTTCCAGGGCATTTGTATATCCCAACAGCAACTGGTACTGCTCCAGGGAGGCTGCAGCATGTCTGGAATTCCTAGGTAGGTATTCTCAGTTTTCAAGGACTGCCAGAGAATCTTCCCAGGAGAAAGATCTAAAGAAATATTTCACCATCAGGTTGACAAAACTTCTTGAACTTTGAAGATGTTTCCCGGGCTTGTTATATCACAGAGTAGAATGATTTAACAAGCTTAATGTTTTGACATGCTGTGCTTTGTTCTGTTTTTAAATTTTCTGCAGTGTACATAAAAGTGGAAAAAAGGATGGACTGTTCAAAGAAAATCTTTTGTTACGTGGATGTACCATTAGAAATACAGAAGAGGTTGCAGGAATAGTAATCTATGCAGGTAAAAGTCTGTCGAGGCATACCACATTTTTATAGCTTCCTTAAAATAATAACAAAAACCCATATGACATCATTTGATGTGATTGCTTCTGCAGGGCATGAGACCAAAGCTTTGTTAAATAACAATGGGCCCCGTTACAAACGCAGTAAGCTTGAAAGACAGATGAATGCTGATGTCCTTTGGTGCGTCCTCATACTGATAATCATGTGTCTGTTTTCTGCCATCGGTAAGTGCTCTGTAAGAGTAGAAACTGAAGTATCACTCTCTTGAGATTTATGCACATATCAAAAACATATCTATCTGCCAAAACGTGAAATCCATAAACTGGCTCCATACTGTCTTAATTTTTGTTGTGTTTTGTCTTTGAAATCAAGATGTTTTGATGCATAAGTGCATGTGATTAGCTTCTTAGTGTCAATTAAATACACGCTGTTAGTACTAGAGATCTGAAAGCACACATTCTGCTACCCTTGATAGCGTCCAAAAATGTCAAGTCCAAAAGAAGCCAGTTTATATGTAGTACCCTCGAAATTACAGGTGATGCAGTGTAACAGGCCATCAAACAGTCAAAAAAGTAATTTATGAGCAGAGAATAAACATAATTAGCACAGTGCTATTCCACAGTATTATTTATTATGTTAAGGGCACAGTGTACAGCATTGACACAGTGTCCCTAAGGCTGCAGTTTTAACATAGAAGAAATAAATAAAAGTCTCAATCTGCCTAAATCCAAGTGGAAGACTCTCTAGACTTCATGGAGTGCTTAAGGAAACGCAGCGGTTCAAGTTAATAGTCTTTGGGGCATTTTCCTATTGACTTCTGAGAAAGAATTGAGTTTATGTTTGGCACCCAAGATGATTCCTTATATATGGCATATGAATTCCGTATCATTAATGTTTGTGAGTTCTGTAATGTTTATGTGTGAGTCATACAGCGTAAACACCACAATGTTTCCTAACAACCATGGCATAGTTTAATCTTATGCCATTTTAATACATCTCTGTGTGCCTTTTTCCAGGTATTGTTAAATGCTGCTTAAAGATTAATTTTTCCAGCTGTGAATCAGCCAGCATATTTGTTTCCACTGAGTTCATGACACTCTGATGTAGTTTCTCAGTGTTGGAGAGCCCAGTACTCAGGGCTGAAATGCCACAGGAGGCTTACCTGAGGGCAGGGAGTCACTGCCTGCAGCTTTGCCCCCTGCCTCCATCCCAGGGGTTGTCCCAGAGCAGCTGCAGTGGGGTGTGGACTGCACTGGCTTCAGTTTGGCTCAAACTCCTCTGAGATGTATGGACATGAGTGGAATGAGGTGGCACACAGTAGGTGACACATAGGCCTTCCCTGCTGTCACTTCTGCTACAAAGTTAGAAACCACCAACGGATGTCCAGAGCACACTGCTGGAGGTGGGAACAGCCAAAACCAGCTGGAAATAAATTCCAAGGAATCACAGTCACACACTGGTTTGGGACAGAAGAGACTGTAATGATTATCTAGTTCCACCCTGCATTTGCTTGAGCCTTTGGAAACCAGAGGTGCCTTCAAGACTCACAAAGCTGTGTTCTGCAAGTCAGGCAGTTTCTGTACCTTCTGACAAGGAAGTTACTATAAGTGGACATAAGACAATTAATTATTTTGAAAATTGAAGTCAGGATGTACATCTACAACTGTGGATGTAGGTCATTCTCAGTGTGGGGCCTTTTACTTTCAAGAGAAAAAATATAGACACCAATAAAGACATCGGTATGGTGATACACTCATATTGCTAGTACAGGGATAAAATTGTTTGCTTACTTAGCTTAAATATTGGTTTTATTTTCCAAGAGTTCAATACTGGTTTTATGTCTTAAGATGTAAAGGACCTTGTTAAGTGTGGCTTAAAAAATACTACTTTTAAAGTAGGACTTTGTCCTTTTTTTCCCCCCCGATTTCTAACATATAGTGAAAGTAGTTTGAATAGTTCATATCATGGGGGGTTTTCTTCCTTGGTTTTAACCTTTAAAAACATTAGCCATACCATTTTCAGTCTGCAGGACTTCAAATCCTAGTGCTCTACTTAAAAAGGCAACTTTCTGTCTCTGTAACAAGTATGTCATTTTCCCAAAATAATAATAATAATAATAACCTTATCTTTATTTAGTTATCAGGACAATAAAAAACCCCAAAACTCATAAATTTCCACAAGGCTTAGAATTTCTTCAGTTTCTTAGCTTCTACGCTCTGGACTCTGTGGTTGCTGTTACTTTGTTAGTTCTGTAGACATGTTGGGTGAGACTCATACAGTAAGACTGAAGTCTCTTCTGTGTTTATCCAGCAGAAACTAGTTTAGTGATAGCTGCCCAGTGATATACTTAGTGCAGTCAGTGGAGTTCTTTCATTTTCACAGAATGAATATCACTGAAATAAATTACTTTCCAAAGTCTTTTTTTCTCTGCTGATTACAGAAAGAGCCTTAACTTCTAATTTGGAGTAGCCAGCTCTTTCTTTGGATAAAGTTACATGAAATGACTCTTGCATGTGGTCCTTAATGCCCCTTCCCAAACCCCAAAACACAAGGGAGAAAAAACAATGTTTTTCAGGGGGCCTTTTTCAGAAGTTATGCAGAACAGTTGAAATAAATCACTTTTACATGTAAGTCAACTCTAAGAACAAATTCATACCACAAGCTTTTTTCCTTGGAGTTAATTTGCATTTTTCTCTCTTTCAACTCTTCTCCAGGTCATGGCCTGTGGGTATGGCAATATGGTGAGAAGAAGAAACCAATTTTTGATGTTCCAGGGCCTGATGGCAAATATTTGTCTCCTGTTTTAGCTTCAGTATATTTATTTCTGACAGTGATCATAATTTTCCAGGTAATAAAGCTGTACATGCTGCCACCTGTGTTCATAGCTTGCTGTAATAAAGTATAGGTGTGCAGGGCCTTCTACCAATAAGGCATGTAAGAACCTAATCATGCATGATAAATAAGTACATTTAGTCACTGTAAAATTAAATTTACACTACAGAGAATGTGATACCAGAAATAGAACCAGAAAGCAAAATTAAGTAAAAGAAGTGGCCTACCCAGCAGTAAAAAGATGGTAACTGCTCTGAAAAATAAACTGATGCATATAGTAAGCTTTCAGAGCTCTGTTGTCATTAGAAAATTAAATCATTTGAGAAACTTTCTCAAATCATTTATTTTGTTTTGTTTCATCTTATTGCATTGCATTGCATTGCACTTAGTTTCATTTTCTTTCCTTTGCTTTCCTTTGGTTTTAAACAAGGAGGAAAAGATAGGATGCAGTGGACCCTGCTGTGAGAAAACAAGCTTTATGCTTCATGTCCACTCACTGTAGAACAACACCTGAGAGACTGTGGGGTGCCACTTTGGGTACAGAGTCCTGGTACCAACATAAGTTGCATACTTTTGTAACTGCTTTCCAAAGATACAGCTCTTGGCAACTCCGTATCTCAGCTGGGTAACAAACTCTGTTAAAAAGTGTTGTGGTCATCCAGAGAAATATCTTGAGTGGTGAAGGCGGCTGTGGGTGAAGAGAAGTAACAGTGTCACTGGGACATGTGGAAGTATGCCTGGTGGGACACTAGAGGATGTGCTATTGGAGACAGCAACTCCTTTATAAATAGGAATTAAAAAGGATGAGTCACATTGCATTTTGCTCTAAGGTATTGGGTTATGATATTGGTTAACAAAATTCACCATGGAATTTTTAAAACACCAACCTTTAACTGTAGGTTTTGATTAAATGACCACATTTGCTACTTAAATACACGTTATAATTTATCCTTCATATCTAATTCAGCAAGCTAAACAATGTCTGAGGTCAGGAATTTCTCTCCTGCAAAACACCTGCAGTGAAAACCTCAAGTACAAGTTAGGAGTTTCGACAGTACTTGTGGAACAGGTGAAAATCTTTTCTGGGGAAACTTCTTATATGTATTTCCTCAGCAATAAAATGTATTCCTCATTTAAATAATTTGCAGTACAAAAGCCATGGCAAAAAAAGTTGTTTCTATGTAGAGGTTTGCACGTCCCATTTTGTTTCTCATATTTCTGCAAAGTGAATTTATAAACAGTCTACTATTTGTGCAGAATAGATTTATCCTGTTCTTTCACATTTACAGGATCATGACTTTACTGTCTGGTTGGGATTTTTCTTTCTTTTTGTTTCACAGCTAGTTTCAAAGCTCACCTTATTAGCCCAAAAAAAGATTTGCTTCTGTTGAAGTTCTGATAATCACCCTTCTAGACATAATAACATTTTTCAGCTCTACATTTCAGCATGGGTTTTCCTTATCTAACATAGTAAATAAACTCTTTTCAAACGTGCTAATAACTTTACAGTACATGCTTTATGTTCTAGTCTAGTACCAGGTTAACTGGATTTTAGTAATTCATTGTAACCTTGCTTATGTTGTCTCCTAATTATTTCTTTTTGTGCCTTCTAGGTTATGATTCCAATTTCTTTGTATGTATCCATTGAAATAGTTAAAATCTGCCAAGTATACTTTATCCATCAAGATAAAGATTTATATGATGAAGAAACAGACTCCCAGCTGCAGTGCCGAGCTCTAAACATCACAGAAGACTTAGGTCAGGTGCAGTTTATCTTTTCAGACAAGACTGGGACACTTACTGAAAACAAGATGGTTTTCCGAAGATGCACTGTCTCTGGCATAGAGTATTCCCATGATGATAATGGTGAGCTCATGATCATGTTTTCTATCTAGCAGTTGTACTTTTGGGCAATCTGAAGTAAATATAAAAGTTACTGTAATCTTACATGAAAAAGAAAAACCCAAGGAAATTGTGTGCATCCACTCAGTATACCCCATAATAGCTGGGCTTAGGTTAATGTAAATCGATGTCAGTGTTCGGCTAGCACTGACAGTCTCACCAGCGTGTTCTGTAACATCACCTGCACTGTTCTGTCAGGGCACTTAAAGCTGCTGCCTTCAGTTCCTGATCTAGTCAAGGGCTCGAGCACATGGCTAATTTAAGTTGATTGAATAGTGCCCCTGGTGCTGCAGTTGTTTTGTGTGTTGGACAAGTGCTAAGTAAAACACCAGTTTTAAGCATACATATTGGTGACCAATTAATTGAATACCTGGAAGGAGATTATTCTTTTGTGCTGACAAGTAAATGTAAACAAAGCTGCTGGTTTTCATACAACAAATGGAACCTGATCTAATAGCACATTTTGTTACCTGCCAGATGCTTTTCAGTTCTCCTGTGTGACAGGTGTGTGTCTGCATGAAGGTATCTATCTTCATTGCAATATGAACACTGAAGTTGAGACAATGTCCCCATGTTTCAGGTTCTTGAAACACTAAAAAAATCACTTTGCCACAAGGGAATGTGAGGATTGTCATCCCTGTGTCATCTCATCATCCTTGTAAAATTATAATTTTGTGATTTCTTTGTAATTTTGTGTTATTTTCCTCTAAAATTTTGTTACCGATTTTGACATAACAGATCTTAACTCTTCAAATTCATACTCATGCCTGTATGCAGAAAATATTAACAACTACAGTATTGCATTCCTGTTTACAAAAAATAAAGTCCTTACTCTATATAACATTTAAAGGTCACTGATTAGAAAGTTTTCTCAAAGACCATTTACAGAAGTTTAACTTACAAATAAGATACAGAATAAGAGAAATGACCAAAGCAGACTGAAAAATCTAAGGCATGCTTTAGAGAGTTCCTAAGATTCCAAATTGGAAAAACATATTTTGAACTTTTGGGGTTTGAAAAGATTGTTCTTTTTTCTCCTACTTTAAAGTGGTACAGAGCCCTTATATTTAAGGCTCTCTACTTCAGGAAACTACCTGTTTGGGTAGTATTACTATACCAGTGGTACAGAAAGAACTAAACAGGAGAAGCTGCGAGTTCCTCACTCTGTACTTTAGGTAAGAAAGGATTAGACTTAAGTGTGCTTCTGGACTCCTAATTGTCCTTGTGACACTGAATGTTCTTCTTTTTCATTCTTCCTAACAATTGATAGCTTGATTATTTATACTGATATCAGAGTGTATTCCTTGCACGAATGATGATGGTATTGCTAAATAAAACAGTGCAGAAAGGGTATTTTTTATGATCTTGATATCATCAGCTGATATGTAGGCTGAACTCAGGCTCCTAAATTTAAGTATTTTTCAGTTCTTTGTATTTCAAATCGTATGTGTCTAACAGAAATCTGAAGTTTTTGCATCAGATTACAGTATAAACATTAATGAAAGTGGAGTGAATTTCACTGCAAACAGAAATGTCAAGTACATAAAATAAAATGATTGTTTTTTCAGTTGTTCTTTTCACATACAGCTGTGCTTGGGGTTTCTTGTAACTCCAGTCAGTGTAAAATTTCTGAAAAATACAATTTTTATATTGACACAGAATTTATACGCAATACACAGTAATTTATACTTTGTTCTACAGAAAAAAGGTCTTTCTTTGTCGATCTACATGTAAATGGTGATAATTTCTATTGATTTTGTTCCCTATAATCAGAAGTAATAGCACAATAAAAACTAATCTTCATTCAAGTCTTCTGTTAGCTCTATTCTCCAGTCTGATTTTCCAACCGTCTCTTACCTTTTCTGGTGCTGAAATTCTCTTGTGCAGATATGGTAGAATGTTTATCACAGCTCGTTCTGGTTTTAGGGGTGCCCAAACAACACTTCGCTGATGTGCTTGCAAGTGATTTTTCAGCCACTCTGAGGTTTTGGGGCATATGTTATAACCTATGCCATCTAGCTCTGCACCTCTGATTCATTAATCAGAAAATTTAAATACCTTCTACTTAGCAAATCTGAGGCTGTCATATAGTCAAGAAAACCAAGGAATGCATCTGCCTTTTCTCACCCATTTCAAAGATGATGGGTGTCTTTCTTCGCTCATCTGAGTAATTTTTCAGGCACAGTGGTTTGTTACTTGGAATGAAACACCAAGTAGCACTTCAGAGGAAGAACTGAATTTAAAATTGTTGTACATAGGTCAAGATTCAAAAGCTGAAACAAGTAATTTTCTATTGTAAAAGCAGATGGCTCAGGATGGAAATGTATTCGTTCTCAGATCTTTGGCCTAAGTTGGTTGTTCTGCTGTGGCTGGGTAGCAGTGGTCTAGCATTCCAGTTGCTAGACCCTTCTCATGATAAGATCCTGTTTTCAGTTATAGCTTTACAGAACTTTAACTGTTTGGTTCAAGTTTTCTGTGCCAGATGTTTGCCTCAGGCATGAATTCTGGGGGAGAAACTTCAGTCAGAACGGCTCCTTTTAGCCATATCCACGATCAAGGCTAAGACGTAACGCACTTTTTTCCCGTGCCATGAAGTTGTGGCAAATTTTCCTCTGAAGTCACCTAGAGGCCCTATATTCTGGGGCTCATCCATGCACACACATAGAGGGGGAAAGTTATGCCCACCATGGCGGATTGAGGCCTGAAATTTGCTCCGTTTGGAACTTTAATTCTATACTGAAGTGTTTTTCCTGTATAAACTAGGGCTGCCGCATATCCGTTAGTTACTCAGTCAACAGATGGTGCATAGCCTTCACAATTTTTCTCTGTGCTGCATTATAAGCTTTTCTCCCCAAAAATTTGTTGAGTTATGAGCAGTTATCCTATTCTTTGCTGTTCTACAGGCATTGTTATAATGCATTTGTCATCATCATATCTGAGTTCCATCCAGCAGTGCACGTTAAGCAATGTGTGTGACTTTCCTCACGTGTAGCTTGTTCGTTCCTCTTTTTCTCCCTGTGGCTGTAGTGCACGATTTGTTTGGGTTTGGGGGCTACTTAAAAGGAATATGCTACGCTGTGTTTGGTTTGGCATATTTGAGGCAGCGTGTCTTTTTCTTGAGTGGGGGCAGTGTCCTTATTTTCCATGGAAATTTGTTCCACAAAGCCATGCAAATTCCCTACGTGAAAGGTGAGCGTCATAATTGCAAGGCAGAGTTCTGTTTTGCATCAGACGTGGACATGTTAATTATGGTTTTCATCACAGAGGCTTATGTGAACCTTGTGCAGGGTTGAAACAATTAAATGCTCCTATAATAGAAACTGAAACGCTGAACAAAACGTAATACATTCTTTAGGTAGTATAGGGAGCACGTGGCAGTTTTCATGAATTTCCTGGAGAAAACATTTTCCTGCAGATTCTGCATTAGCTTTAAGTTTCTTTTGAGGCTGGTGGGGCTGTGCCCAGGAGTATTGCATTGTTTTAGTCTAGACAAGAGGTGACAAAAACATGAATAATAGAGGCCAGTAAATTGCACCAGCATGGGACAGGATCTTTTAGCCAACTGGAGGTAGTACAAAGTGTTACTCATGGGTTCTGCTATGTGAGAGCTTAGCGCTGCAGAGGAATCCAGGAATGCTTGTGGAGGCTGAGGGAAGTTGTGAGCATACCCTGCAGCAGTTCCACAGTGCAAGATCTGTCAAATAATCATCATGGCTGAAGTCACCTATAGTATTGTGGGGATAGGTTAGGCACTGATAGGGATTAAACTATGGGAACTGGCCATGTCAGTAATGGCCATGTGGAGACTGAGTTGATAGGGATGGGATTCTTGATACCAGGCTTTTAATGTTTGTATGGAAATCATCTGGTGACTGTATGATTAATGGAAAAAAATAAGTATTTGGAGGAACTAATTCACCAGACCTGTTTTAGACATCTGTGTTTGGTGTCTAATACATGCTTGTTTTTCTGTCGTTTAGAATTCTAAATACAGCTGAAGAGAATTCTCACCTCACATCTGTGTGACCTGCACTCTTTAAATCTGTTCTGTAGTCTCCTTCAAAGGTTCTTCTTGATTCACGGAATGTTAATTCAGGAGCAGGGTATGTCATGGACCACTCCCAAGTGTAAGAATGACTGTCCAGTTCATAAACATCACAGGCATTTATCAAATACCCATTGGCACTGTTAAATCCCAGAAATGGATGGTGTTACATCTATCCTTTACTTATTAACTATAACACCTTGCTATGTGTCACTTCCACAGTAAGAGGTGACTGCAAAGGAGTGCTACACACCACACACACGTGAAAAACCCCATCTTTATAATCAGTAACTCCTCCTAGTAGCCCAAAAGAATGGTAGCACTGAAAAAAAAAATACTGTTTCCCTGTATGTAAAATTACGTTGCCATACCACAGCTCATCCCTTCAGGCTAGTAGCCAGATCCTAACAGCTCTTGGAACTGGCCATGCCCCAAGTCTGTCTGCTAATCCCAGAGATAGTAGGTGCCCAAAAGCTGACTGTGCTTCTGAAAGTCGGCATATGATTTAGCTACAACCAGATGCTCTTGGCCTGACGTTTGTCCTAGTTGTTTTCCAAATGCTGAATTAATCACACTCTTGCCTATGGGGTGTGAGCTCTGTTTTTCTAGTTTTAGCCACCCATTGTATGGAACTTTTGACAAAACTCAAGTTGAGTGTCTTTGAATGCAACCACACAGATCTGAAAAAAATCTGAATTTTTCATTCTTTGCGTTCCTTCTCTTTCCTTCCAATGACTGTGAAAAAAAAACTAGACACCATCAGAATACGAGAAGTTTGTGGGGGCAAAGGCAGATACTCTTTTGTAGGGGAACTTTAATACTCTTTTTGTATGTAAAGAGAAAATAGACTGCCAATCCCAGCCACTTTAGAGATTTTTGTTTATATTTTTAAAAGCATAAAAAATAATAAAAACTTTTCCATAAACATGATTGTTGCTTCCAAAAGAAGTTCTCATCTGCCACCTTTAAAATCTTCAGAAATCAGAGTAGTCCATTTAGACTTTCCTCAGAAAGATGAAAACCTTTACCAGCCCTAGGTGCTTCAGGCACTCCATGGACCTGGTTTGTAGCTTCTCTTTACATTTGTTACTGCTTTTTGAAAAAGTCTGATTGCTAACCAAGGAGAAAACCAGTGCCAGCAGATGTAGAACTCAGTACATTGGGAGTTCCCCATTTAAAATCCAATAGAAGACAGAATAACCCATATTTAGAGACAAGTAATTCTTTATTTTCTAAGCATGTTGTGGTGGTTGAGCCCTGGCTAAAGGCCAGACGCCCACCAAAATCAGTCTATTCCTCCCCTTCTTAGTTGGACAGGGGAGAAAAATATATTAGGCGGCTCAGGAGTCAAACTCGTTAATGACGCGGGCAAAACAGACTCAACACAGAGTGCTGAAGAGAAAGTTATCTAATTTATTACACTGCACTAAAGGGAAACAGTGAAAAGGAACCAGAGTCAGGAGTGCAACCAACAATCTTAAATGCAACCAGGCAAACACTTTCCCCCAGCACTCCCTCCTTAGTAGGCTTTAGTTAGAAGTTTGCTCCCTTCTTCCCTCCCGGTCGCAGCCCAGGAGGGGCAGGGACTGGGGAAAATGGGGGTCTCAGTAACACCTTCCCCCCACCCCTCCATTCTAAAGCAGACTCCCCTTTCAGCCATGATTTTGCTCCCTTCTTCCCCTCTCCTGCTCGCAGCACAGGACAGGGGGCAGGGACTAGGAGATGGGGGCTTTGGTCAGTCCCCTGCAAGATGGTTTCCTTCTCGGCCGGGATGGGGGCATCCATCCCACACACCCTCCCCCTGCTGCACTGTAGGATCTCACCCATAAGAGCCAGTCCTCCACGAACTTTCAACAAGGCAAATCTCTTCCCACCGGGCTTCATCTCTGCTATGGCAGGCAGCAATAAATCATAATAATAAATCAATAAATATGGCAGGCAGAAATGTCTCTCAGTCCCAGTCCTCCACAGGGCTATAATGCCTCCTCCAGCAAACCTGTTTCGCTTATCTCTGTAGGTTGCAAGTTCTGGCAGGGGCTCATCCCAACATTTCTATGTCTCCACTGGCTCCATCCAGCGTGGAGCCTCTCCACCGGCTGCAGGTGGGGTCTCCGCCTCTTCCATGGGTCCTCTCCACTGACTACTCCACGGGCTTCTCCACGGGCTGCAGGGGCATCTCTTCCCCTCGGGGGCCTGGGTGCCTCCTCCCCCAGCCTTCCCAGCCTTTTGTGTCTGTCAACTGCTCTCATTTATTATGCAAATATATCCCAATGCCCTACTGGGCCAACATTGCGGTCTTGTTGGCACTCCATTCTCTGGTGGCAAAATGCAGCTACTTCCGAGTCTTTTTCTCCTGTATGTGATTCTCAGAGGCACTACCAGCAGGCGGGCAGAAAATTCCAGCAGCCATTTTCTGCAGCCCCTGGCCCCTCTCTCTCTCTCTCAGCACCCAACTATGCACAGCTGTGACACATGTACTCACAGTTGCTCTGGAAAATCTCCAGAAAACTAGGTATGATCCCCATTTCTAAGAGTTCTTAGTGAAGGACTTCAGATTGTTCACTGTAAGGCCCTAAGGATGCCAAGAGGTTAGAGGAAGAAAAATCTTGGTGTTTTCTAATCTTAAGACTTGCCTTTACAAGGAAGTTCTTGCAAAATAAATTAAGTTAGAGTATGTTTGCACACTTGTACAAATTTATAGCATGCTCGACTGACTCTTTATGTAGACACCAGAGTGCACTTGAAAGCAAAATAAGCTTGCACTCAAAACAATAAGGAAGTAAGGTGGTGTGACGGTGTAAGTACTGCACATCTAGATTTACTTCATGATTGTTCAGTAACAGCCTTACTCAAATGGTTTTGGGGTGAAATGGAATAATCCCATGGTGAAATCAGGCCCCACAGACCAACAGCTGAATTACACTAGTTCAGGGAGTTGGCAGTTTGAAGTGCTTGAAGGAAAATCCTTCAGAGTTTTCTGATCCCACTTTTCTAGTTAATGGAACATCTAGTGGTGTGGCAACAGTGTCTCCATCAGACTGCAAAATGGATGCCGCATTGTAGAACACAGATAGCATGGAAGGTAAAACAACAAAAAAACAACCAACAAAAAAGCAAACCCCAAAAGTAATTGAATAAGGGGGGTATAAATAAAAGAATGTCTCCTCAAATATACTGAAGCTACTACAGGTGTTTTATTTATAACTTACTGTTGTCTTCTGAAAGATGGAAGAGACTTCACGGAATAAGTACTAATTATCATTTCTTCTCTGTGCTGTAAGCATAAAATGAACTAGAGGACAGTGAAATTTGACTTTCATGAATTGCATTGCAATGTTTCTCAAAGGTATTTGTGTCTTTGCCCTTAACAAAAACCTCTCTATCAGACAAAAGATCAAGGCCATCAATTTTCAGTGCTGAAACTGAAAAGCATCCCACAACAATGTCTTTCAGGTTATAGCGTTCACAGGAAAAGGTTCTGAATTGGAGAGGGCTGAGTGGGTGGAGGGAACAGCGTGTTCCCGGAGCAGCACGCTTTGCACAGCTGAAGCAGTGCGAACCGTAGCCATAACGCCACTGAACTGGGTTTCATTATTTCTTCAGGCTTCTTAATTCCTGCTGCATAATATGTAAGGCTGCACTTGAGAAGAACGTTGAAAGGTGCTAAGGCCTGTTTGTTATCAAGCTTACCTTGGTATGAAACTGAAATAGCACCGTTTGTATCAAAAGAGTTATGTTTGACTTGGCTAAATGATATTCTAGTCTTGTATCTACTTTCCTTTTTTTTTTCTCTTTTCTCAGTGGCAGGAACAATTAAATGAATGTGCTACAATGAAAACCTGTATAGAGAGCATGAGAGAGCTAAGACTACATGGATGAGGAAGGACCGCATTATGGGTGTAATTCCAATAAATAATCTGAGTGCTGCATTAGGGGAGAAAAATGGCTATGTTGAATACACAAAATATTTTTAGATGTAATGTAAGAAAGAAGAAAGAACAATGAAGAATACAGAGACAGTATGCAAGCATAACTTGCCTAAAATGCATCCTCTGCTTAAACACAGCCTTTTATACGTGAAATAAAATGATATTCAGTTCAGGGTCTTTGGAATCATGTATTTCAAGATGCATTTTCACAGCAGAAGCTTAAATTAGGTATGAATATTAAAGAAAACATATGTTCTTTTTTCTAAAAAATCTGCTCAGAAGGGAGCTGGACCAAGTGGAAAGCTCGTTTTGCAAGGCTGTAAAGAATAATTGTAGCCAGTCCTTTCCCTGTCAAGGAATATTACGTTAGGAGAAGAGGTGTACTGTTCTGTCAGTCTACCATTCATATGCCCAGCGTCCACAGAGAGGAGGATTATCCCTATGCCAAATCCAAGATTTTCCTGAGAGAGGCTGAGTGTCCACATGCTGCACCAACTCTCCTTGAGACTGAGTTCGCTGCTAAGAGCCTTAGTGAAGATGAGATGTGTTTCTTATGATTGACTGAAGTCATAAACGTTGGTAAAGTGCAGAGAAACTTGCTGGTGTGTCATTGTGAGTAATGCTTTTTCAAGCTGGGGTTTGCAGCATGCAACTAGGAGCCTGCAGCAGATAATCGAAGCAGAGCTTGCACTGAGGCTGGGCACTGCCCTCCACAGGCCTCATCCCCCAAGGCAGAGCTTGCACTGAGGCTGGGCACTGCCCTCCACAGGCCTCATGCCAGGATGTCCACTCCATCATACCTCCCAGATCTGCACTCCATCAAACTTCCCCAGTGCAGAGAATGACAGAAGTCTTTCAGTGTGCCGCTCCATTCTGGAGCTTGAGGTGTCCTGTTAAAGCGACACACTACAATGTCTGTATGGCTCCTTCCATCTTCACATGCCTGGATTTCCTTTGGAAGGAAACTGGGATGCTGAGAGGGAACAGTGAGCAGCCTGGCTCGCCTCTTGATTGAGAGCCTGGATTAGTACTTATGACACACTGCAGATCACTTTGAGCCCTCCGTATGGACTCTGATATAGAGAAAGTTATGATCAGCCAAATTCAATTCACAGTTTAGGGATTTGCATTTCCACTAGAAAATGCATAGAGGCTTACAGAGCAGAAAAAAGTGGGAATTAGTGTGATGGGACAAAGAGTGATGGGACATCAGAAGAGTGATGGTGCAAAGCACATGCAGCATGTAGAGGAAAGCAGCCGGTGCAGGTGAAGAGAACTTTATTTCCTTGCTACTCTTTCTCATGCAACAGAAGGGCCAAGGAGACCAGTGAGCTCCCTAAGTTTTTGAGCTGTCTTCGAGGTTCTGTCATACGAATCAAAGGACAATGTAGATCTGAAAGGAGAAAGCAAGGGTGCTGCGCTCCTCTGTGTGCAGCTCTGTGGCTCGATGAGTAGCTTGTCTTCACAGCGCTGAACGTGGTGTTGCTCACCTCTTTCCCATCACATCACACAGAGGAGCCTGAATCACACCAAATAATGCTCATGAACACGAGCCAGCAGTGTGCCCAGGTGGCCAAGAAGGCCAGCAGCATCCGGGCTTGTATTAAGAGCAGTGTAGTGAGTAGGACGAGGGAAGTGATTGTACCCCTGTACTCAGCGCTGGTGAGACCCCACTTTGAGCACTGCATTAAGTTTTGGGCCCCTCGCTACAGAAAAAACATTGAGGTGCTGGAGCATGTCCAGAGAAGGGTGACAAGGCTGGTGAGGGGACTGGTGAATAAATGTTACGAGGAGCAGCTGAGGGAACTGGGGCTGTTTAGTATGGAGAGGAGGAGGTTGAGGGGACACGTAATCACTCTCTACAACTACTTGAAAGAGGTGGGGGCTGACCTTTTCTCCCTAATGACAAGTGATAGGACAAGAGGAAATGGCCTCAAGTTACACCAGGGGAGGTTTAGATTGGATATTAGGAGAAACTTCTTCACAGAGAGGGTTGTTAGGCCTTGGAACGGGCTGCCCAGGGAGGTGGTGCAGTCTCCATGCCTGGAGGTATTTAAAAGATGTTCAGTGGTGGATGGCAGGTTAGGGTGATGGTTGGACTTGATGATCTAAAGGATCCCTTCCAACCAAGACAGTTGCATGATTCTGTGATTCTATGAAGGAAACTCCTCACTTATCCCCAGTTGTGTACATCAGCCTCCAGGCCTGGGCTGCAGGGCTGCATTAGAGCTATGGAGCAGAAGTGATCTGCAGTGTGCTCTGCAGTTTCCACCACATGTCTTCAAATGTACTATGGCCCTTTCTGCCTTGATGGCCTAGGTGTTTTTCCAGCAGGAGCCAGGGTGCAGCGCAGGATGTTGCACACCTGGGTGTGGAGTTAGAGCCACAACTGGGTGCATTTTCACAGCCAGGACTGGGCACCCATCCCAGCTCCCACGTTTCAGACAGAGCCTATACGTGTTCCAAACGGAGATGAAAAAGCCCTCTGATGTATGATGTGGTACTGATAGAGCTATCACCATGGACTCTGTGTGGTCTGATTTCCACTCCTCTGACTGCTTTCTGACAGCTAAAACACATTTGAAAATTGCAATGGATGGTGAGGATGGGTTTTTCTTTGATCAGAAAGCTACATTAAAAACGATCCCATGCCAGACTCACTATATGCAGAACATATTTCTCAAGAAGTATTTTGGAAGAAAAACACCTTTTTTTCCTTCCTTTTTTTTTTTTTTTTTTTTTGTTAACTGCCTGAACAATTAATTTACATGCTGGTGATTTATGGTTTGACATTAGGAAAATCCAATTTGTTACACCACAGAACTGAAACAAAGCTGAGCCACAAGTATGTAACTTGCACTGTATATCTGGATAGTGTGGATTATTTTGAGAGTGTAATGAAAAGCCTTTCTATGAATATCTAATGAAGGAATAAATAGATACCTGTTAAAGTAGCATGTGCCTGCCTAATGAATAATCCAGATTGTTAAATGCCCACGGTCTTTAGGAATGGAAAAATATGTTACACATCAGTTAGAGCTAAACGGAGCCTGTAATTAGAGGGGCTGGATTCCACGGCTGTTTCACACCTCTTCTTTCTGTTTCCTTTTAACTTCTGTATAGCAAGCTGCCAAGATTGGTTTGTAACATTAATTGTTGTAAATTGGATTATTGACTGGGAAGCGTTGGTCTTAAATGTATCATTTGGAAGACCTCTTTGGTTCTGTGCACCCTGGGTACTGCACACTGCAGGGTACTGGGATAGAGACAAGTGTTGCAGCAGGTGGGGGTACCTTGGTTTCCATGCAGCGTGCTGCGCTGTCCTGCCTGTCGTGCTGTTCAGAGCAGAAGGGGTGGACTCCAGGGTGGTTTTAGCACTAGGCTAGGAGTCAAGAACCCAGGTTCCTGTCTGCACTCTTCAGCAGATGGCCCTGACCTTGAGCGAGGCTTTTACACTGTCTGTACCTCATCTCTGTATATGACATGAGGGTGGTAGTGCTCTGCAGGTGTGGTGTTCTGAGGACATCTCAGATGTCAGTTAACTCCTACCGGAATACAACATTTTTGCTGGAAAATGCTCTCTGTGAAATGTCCATACTGCGTTGAAAAGGGCAAGAAAATGTTCTGGATTATTCATTTCTTTCTCAGACTGCAAGTGAAGACCAAATGATTTGGTTGACTTCATCGGGTTAAGCTGTGGAATAGTCCTCAGTGTCAGAGTGAGTTACCGCAGAGAGTAACCGCCTTTCAGAGAGTGCAATGATGAGGGAGGCAGTGCATTGCATTACATCCCTAACTACATTACCTGCATCCTCTGTTAGATACTACCATTCAGTTCAGATTCAACTTTGTTATCCTCTGATAATGGAATCATTCATTCTTACCATGAAAGCACAGTATAATACTGGAACTTGAACAGTCGCCATGTCCCTCTCTCTCTTTCTCCACCACATACACCACGTATCCAACGTTTCTCCCTCTGTGTTTTCACTGATAGCCAAACGCTTAGCGATGTACCAAGAACCTGATTCTGAGGAAGAGGAGGCAGCCCCAAAAGGAGGAACTCTATCCCAGCGTGATAGCATCTGCAGCCATCAGAGCATCAAAGTCATCCACAGAAGCCAGAGCACCAAAACCCACCGGCGCACAGGTAGCAGAGCTGAAGCAAAAAGAGCAAGCATACTCTCAAAGCACACTGCTTTCAGTAGCCCAATGGTAAGTTGTGAGAACTCAATGTACCGTGTCCTGAGGATTTTAATACAACAATGTCTTGAAAAGGGGAAGGTAGAGAAATCTGTAGCATGTTGTATACCTTTTACAGGCTTCATCTTGGCATCTTTTCTTTTGTAGTCACAGCTGTTTGTACAAAACCAATCACGTGTTGGTATAGATCTTATCTAAATACCTTCTCTGTAGGGACAAGCTAAAGGCAAGGGCAATCTGAAACCTGTGTTTTTGTCATACCTTGCTTCTGAAAAAAACCAATGTATGCCTTCCCTTTATCTACAGAAGCTGAGAGTTTCAGGTCAAGGATTCTAATTGCTCTATGCTTCTTTTCTCTTTTGTCAGAGGACTTTAAAATCAACAAGTACTGGGCTGGACACTGTATTCCACTTCTTAGAAACTTCTAACATACACAATAGCATATTTTTAGTGTGATTCAGGGTTCAAATCATAGAATATGTTAGGTTGGAAGGGACCTTTAAAAACTATCTAGTCCAACCCCCTTGCAGTAAGCAGGGACATCTTTAACTAGATACGGTTGCTCAGAGCTTCATCAAGCCTGACCTTGAATGTCTCTAGGGATGGGGCCTCCACCACCTCTCTGGGCAACCTGCTCCAGTGCCTCACCACCCTCATAGTGAAGAACTTCTTCCTAATCTCTTATCTAAACCTCCCCTGCTCAAGTTTAAAACTGGTTATCAGTAGATTGCCTGTGTTGTATTTTTAAAAAATAAAATCCTTTACATTTCAAAACATTGGTGAATTTATGTCCTCAATGACTTTGCATTGCTTAATTTATTTTATACTATTGTAATTCTGGAAAGTTTTACATGAGCTTACAGTTATCAGAGGCGCCAAGTCTTGTCTATATAGGGATTTTGCTTTGTTGACCCAAATTCACCCTTAAAACAAACTACAAATACAGAGACGGAAAGATGCTGTTTGCACTGGCGGAATATCTTGATTTCAGTCAAGTTCTTTTGGTACAATTCCAAGCTGCATTTTTTACACCCAGGGTTCAGTGGTTGCTCAGATTCATCAACTGCTGAGCATCAGCAGATAAAATTCTACTGAAGAAAGAGCTTTAGATCTTTTTATCTGTTAATCTTTTGTATCTTTGCATCCTCCTATGTTAAGAAATACCAGAGTTTGCTCTGACAAGAAGTAGATTAAATAATGGAAATTGCTGGTGAAGTAGAGAGGAAAGTGCTCTGTGTTTCAATGCAAAAGAACACATGAATTACTTTCAAGTGTGTGGATGGTGGTGGTTGTCTAAGAAACAATCCAAGGTGGTTACATTTTATTGTGCTGATGTAAGGCTTAGCTTTGAATGTCATTTCTGTCTAATTTTTCCACTCTTTCGGTCTCTGTAGTGTACCGCCCTTTAGTAATAGATAATTTATGTCTTGAATTAGACAGGAGAGAGGGAGGAATATTAGTATGTAACTCTTCTTCTATCCACTACCCCCAATTAGATTAATATTGCCGCTATAATTATCTGTGGTGAAAAAGTTGATAACACGGTTACATTCCCATTGCTATGGGAAGGCTTATTGTTAACTGTATGTTGTGTAGAATGGGTGTCTTACAGTCCACCCCACCTCCACACTGTGGTGTAAGGCCACCTTGAAACTCCTGATACTGACACTGCTTTTGATGCTTCAGTTGCTTGTTGCTGCTTTGGAAATTTGCAGGATCACAGATATTAATCACTGCTATTTATTAACAGGAGAAGGACATCACGCCTGACCCAAACTTGTTAGAAAAGGTGAATGAATGCGCAAAGCATCTGGAGGTCATGAGGAGCCAAGAACAGCCATTATCCCATCTGAGCCCAGAGCTGTGTGACATTTTTGACTTCTTCATTGCTTTGACAATATGTAACACAGTGGTGGTTACAGCACCAAACCAGCCCCGACAGAAGGTGGGTTAAAGAAAGAGCAAATGAGTCTTTAAGCCTCTTTTGTATTGATACTAATTTGTCTTGTAAATTGGGGAATCTCCTGTTCTAGTGAGAAACAACTGGAACAAGTTGTGAGACAGCTCTTAGAACCGCTGTGTAGTTATGTGGGTTTGGATGAATGTTAGTTAAATGGAGAAAGTCAGCTATTTCACTTACCTTCAAAGTAAGACAGGCTTTTATCCACAATTTCAGGATACTTCTGAAACTTTCCCAGTCTCTTGTATTGTGACTTGTTTATTTAATAAATGTAAGTGTGTGTGGAAGCTGGTGTGGAAGCTAATTTGCAAATGTGCAAGACTTCCCAGAAAAGGATATGAGAGTCCTGTGAATATTTTATACATATGGATTAAATTAAGAAAAGGCTGAGACATTTTTAGAGGTTTAAAAAGAGAATATACTTGAAAAGCAGTTATTAAAAAATTCAAATTATGAAAAAAAGGTGCTCCTTATGAAAAATAATTGCCATTACTGCTTAAATCAGCCTAAACCAGTGTCATTGATGAATGAGAACTGCAAAAACGCAATCCCAAGATGATCTGTAAGACAAATACGTAGTGGAATGTAGTATTAAAGCAAGGCAGCAGCTGGAATTTCCATTCTGGAGAAAATTCTGAGAGTTATTTCTGTTCCAGATTGGAATAAAAAGTGAACTAGTCTGCAAAATGACATGTTTTTGTGCCAGGGAAACATTTGGGGAATGCTCACTTTTGCTGTTTCAGGAATGCTACACTGTTATACAATAATTTAATATATATTGCTATAAATATGCTATTACTATTTATAACATTGTATCTGTAAAAAAGATTGAAGTAAACAGAGATGAGTGATAAAACTGAAGCAAAATGCTTTGCTGCTGAAAGGAAAGACAGTGGGAATTTATATTTCAACATGTTCCTATTGAGAATGTTGTTGACATCAGCATATTATCATAAAACTTTCCCTGTGCCACCCTTCTCAATAGGAAGCTATTTAATTATTTTTTTTACTGCCTTCACTCTTGCACAAAGAATGTCAGTGTTTCCCGCTAGCAGTAGTTTTCAGTCTGCACTACTGGTGGTGGTGCCACATTGATAGCCGCATTAGTCATATCTGAGGAGGTGAAAGAAGACAAATGTTTCTGATACAAAACATGCATGCTTTCACACAGAGGCACGGTTCTGAAGTTCTAGCAAGTTTTTTGTGGTTGAGTCAGTTATGTCCATCTACTTCCCTTTCTCAAAGTACATCTGCTGCTACTTTTTGTTCTCAAATGAATTCTCCTCCTTAGTTGGAAGTGCTTAGGCTGAATACCAAAGTCAGAATTCTTGCACAGCTTTTCTTTGGGTTTTGTTCATTGGTTGCTTGTTTACTCCTCAAGGTTAGAGATCGATTTGAACTAAAATCCCCGGTGAAAACCATAGAAGACTTCATACGAAGGTTCACTCCGAGCCGCTTGACCTCCGGATCTAACAGCAGCAGCTCCTCTAGCCTAGCTACAAGCAAGTCAATGAACAGATTTGGTTTCAGCGTGCTTTCATCCACATCCACGGACAGCGCGTTGTTAAAACTGGAAGAGAAGCTGGCATACTCTGCGCAGATGAATAACAATGGCTACAGCTCCCAGCAAGGCCAGACAGATGTGGGGAGTGGACCTGAGGAAGGAGAACTCCGTTATGAAGCAGAGAGTCCAGATGAAGCTGCTCTCGTCTATGCAGCAAGGGCGTATAACTGTTCTCTGGTTGGAAGGCTGTCTGACCAGGTATCAGTGGAGCTACCTCACCTGGGAACATTAAGCTTTGAAGTGTTACATACATTGGGCTTTGATTCCGTCAGGAAGAGGATGTCCGTAGTGGTCAGGCATCCTCTCACAGATGAAATAAATGTTTACACTAAAGGAGCAGATTCAGTTATTATGGATCTTCTTCTACCCTGCTCTTCAGGTACAGCTCTTACTTACCTTTGTGGGAGGGGGTGGGAGGGAGGAGGCTCTGGTTAACTGCTGAAAAACTTGTCATATCAGATTGCCTTCTCTAGCAAGCAGACGGGCCTGCTTTCCTTGTGAATTACCGGGAATGGTGGCGTGGCAATTGTCTCTCTCACAAATACTCTGTAACAAATTACTGTCTCCTCACCTTACAAGAATGAGTTAAATTAATTTCTGTACAAGATCTTCAACTAGCAAACTTTATTTTGAAGGAATGTCTTGAAACTCTGCCAAAGCAATTTACATTTCTGCAGGAAAACCTGCCCGGCAGTGTGTGGCTCTGAGTATTTTATATGAAACCCGAGCACTTCCTATTGCAGGTCCACTCTCTGTTTCATTTGTGAATCTTTAGATCCTTTTGCTGCAATGTTTACATAAAGCAGCACGTTTACGCTGGTTTGACTATGACCCTACTGGGCCCTGGGAATCAAATCAGGCACCTGAACATAAAGATTGTGGCAAAGGAGAGATGCTGTTCCGATGGGAAGTCTTGGCTTCAATATATGGTTGACTACTAGGGGATGGACATGTGGCTGTGAACACAGAGGACTTCCCTAAAGCATGGAGCTCTTCTCCAGCACCCAGAGCTCACATAAAACATGGACAACTTTAAATAGCTGCTCATTTCAATCAGTTGAATTCAAGAAGAATCTTTTAAGCTTTTAGAAGTTAGAAGAGACACACGGTTTTCGTTTTGCATTAATCAGCTTACATTTAATTTACTGTGTTTTCAACAGTGAATTTAATACAGCATTTAAAGGTTATCCCAGTATGAATGGACAGAGCCCAAAAGTGCTAGAGGTACTTCTCATGTTTGACTAATGCATTGACTTTGTGGTTACTTTGACATTAGTTGGAGTAAACAATTGTGAAAGGCTTATACTGTGCAATTTTAGTTTAATGGAATACAGAAAAATGTTGGCATTAGTTTTCTGTTTACAGCCATATAAATCAAAGCTGAGCCAAAAAAATTAAGAACAACTTGTCCTTAACTAACAACAAAGTATTCATGAATAATTTTCTAGTAAAGGTTTGATATCATAGAAGGTACATAGAGCATCTGTGGAAGCTTGTGCCCCTCTGAAGTACTCACAGAGAATTTGTAGTACTGAGAATTTCTAATGACATACCTAGAAAATAATGTTTGGAAATGAGTTCTCAGAATCAGAACTGAGCGTTAAAAGGAAAAGATCAGTTTATGCCAAGTCTCAAATATTGGGTCACCATATAGCACACTGTGTTTGAACCTGCTGTGTCCATTTGCAGTGCACTCAAGGGATCAAGGAATTTTCAAGCAAATTTCAGGCACATCTAGGACCCACTCACGTAAAATCAGCAAGGCTAGATAGAAACAGAGAATGACCTTACAAAAGGTGGTGTGAGTCAGAGGAAGGGGAGCCAAGTTCCTGAAAATTGGTGCTGGCAGCAAGCAGATTCTGTAGCTGGGAAAATACAGCCATTCCACCATCTTTACAGGAGAGTGAGTGGAATGTGGCTTTACAGTGGTGCCCTTTTTGTAAAAAAAGTTTTTTAGCCCAAATTGAACTATGAAGTTTAGTACATTTTGCTTTAGCAAGCAATGTGAGGTGCAGCTGCTGGAGCCTCATAAGCTGTTTCCCTTGCCTTCTAGCCCTCTTAAGCCACTGCAGGCTTCAGTAATTCTGTGTGTTTCAGCGGATCTGTCTGAGAAACATTTGACATTTCTCTTAAACAGCTTTGCTCCTGGAACTGATTTCACAGCCTCTGCCTGCCTGTCAGTGGGTACAGGCATGTGTTCAGTTCCTGAGGGAACGGCATCTTCTTCCCCTTACAGAGTGGTGTTCCCCAGGTAGAGGGAGCCTCAGGAGATTTATGCTGTGGTGTGTTTATTTATGTGATTTATGTTTTTGCTGTGTTTAAGGACACCATATTATCTGTATTGTGGGATCTATCAGTGGTTATATCATGCTCTTTGGTGACAATGATACATGAGTGTGAGAGGAAATGTAATGCTACCAGAATTTGGCGTTTTATCATTTAAAGGAATTGATAAATAAGTGAAATGACACTACAGCTAATCCCAATGCTCACTTTTTGCTATCTTAGCACCTCAGGGTCATGTAAATTGTACCCCAGACCAGCGTGCATCTTGAAACTTCATAGTACTTGCTCTTAGACTGAAAGATCAAGACCACACCGTGTCTCTAGTCTCACAGCCCTAACATCCTGTTGCATGACTAGGTCCTACCAGACACAAAGGTCCTCTGTTTGGGAGGAAAAATATTTTAAAATACAACATGAGGACCAGGCAGAAGCAAATGTATTAATGTTGTAGCCCAAGTTGTGTCTTACAGAAAATCAGAAATCACCATAAGCTTCAAAACTTAGGAAGTTTCTGAATTGGCTCCATTTATTCTGCCTGTATATCTGCATGAGACTGTAAAACCTGATGCTTTCTGATAGCATACAGATACTTCCAAAGGCCTTGAAATGATTCCCAAGAGTGTATTGTTTTTACTTTATCTCAAGAGTCACCATGTTCATAAATAAGAAAGTTACTGTTTGAGTCAATAACTGCCTCACATGGGAACTGTGAACATACGTCACTGAGAAAAACAATGACTGGGCTGGCTTTCTGCACCTTGCAATTATGGAAGGAAATGAAGCAAGCAGATTGCCACAGGCTATCTATCATTCTTCTGGAGAAGACTTATCTGCTGGTTTTTCATTTCCGTGGTGCATGTGGTCACACTGCTCAGTGTGGATACTGCATCCCAGCTAAAAAGAAGCTCCACAACTGCAAGAGATTCCTTTCCCTCCTTTTAACTTCTGAGCTCAAGAGGAACCTCAGGGTAGGACTGGTGAGGCACATGAAGAGCTGGAAGAGATTCAGCTCTCATTGATAGGCATTGATAGGAGGAGGGAGGGAGATGCAGTCCCATGCACAGAAAATGGTGTGCATATCTCTACTTGTAAATGCTGTCTTTGTTCACTGAAAGTGATATAAGCATTTGTCATTGTGATCGCTGCGTTGGTACCCGAGGTACTGGGACAGATCTCAAGTGATTAACACCTCGAGTGATAGAAATTACTTTTGTTGTGCTTAAGAACCTATTCAAGTTTGAAACCAGCGAGTGACTGAAACAGGCTCTCCCATAAGATAGTTTTGTGGACAATATGCAAGAAATACAGCATTCCTTTCTAGAACAGGAATGTATCACGATAAATTGGGAAGAGTGCTTGCCTGCTTTATTCTTTTAAAGTTAAAAAAGCTGAGTCACTAATATAAGAAGCCCGCAAGAAGGTTTGCTGCAGTACTTCTCCCAGACAAAAAAATTCCTTGTATTACACAACCAAGTCACATATGCCAAAAAGATTATCATGCACAAATAGAGAAGCAGCTAAATGAAACTGCCAGTTTAGTATATGCACGTTGATATTTCAGCTGAATCTAGTTGTGAGCTGCTTTAATAGCTTCTGCAGGAACCTCGTGGGGTGTGTGTGTCGGAGCCACAAGCCTTGAGAAAATCTGTATTGTTAGCATAGGTAGCATTAATAAATAGATGGGCAGGCCTGCCAGAATATCCCTGCCAGTATTCCCCACACCACCTTGATCAGAGATAAAACTACAATAAAGGAATGCTTGAAACACCACAGTCTTTATGGAGCCCCATAGGAGGGCCTGGGTATATACTCTCCCAGCTTTACAGACCTAGAGAGGATAGGAGAGTCTTTAAAGGTGAGAAAATAAATATACAGTGAGTTAAATATTTTGATTTGTAGTCAAGATAGCTGGAACAAACACCCAAATGTTGGGATTCCAAGCTCCCTGCTCCTTCCTTCCTATGTCAGTACCTGGATGTGTTTGTGCTGGAGCCTCTGGTCGCCCGGTTAGACACTGTGCTGCTCTATGAATATGAAAGCGCTGAACGCTGTGCGGGTCTATAGGCAGAGAGATGTGCATGTGTGTGGTCACACATGGCAAGATCATGGGATCATAGAATCATCAAGGCTGGAAAAGACCTTCAAGATCATAAAGTCCAACCTTTAGCCCTACACCACCGAATCACTAAACCATCTCCTGAAGTACCTTGTCTACCTGTTTTTTGAACACCTCCAAGGGCGGTGCCTCCACCACCTCCCTGTGCAGCCTCTTTCAATGCTTCACCACTCTTTTGGTGAAGAAATTTTTCCTAATATCCAGTCTGAACCTCCCCTGGCTCAACTTGAGAGCATTTTCTCTGTTCACTGGGGAGAAGAGGCCAACCCCCACCTCACTGCAACTTTCTTTCAGGTAGCTGCAGAGAGGGATACTTGTGTACCTGTATTAAGTGTTTCATATAAGGGTATAGTGCCCAAAGTTTCTCAGTATGACTAGTTGAAAGAGGTGAGCTCTTCCAATGCCAAACTAAAATCATATGTAGTAGGTTTCTTCAGGTGTTCAGACTTCTGGTGATGAGTGGCAATCACCAGACTCTATGACTGGTTACTGTGCAAGCTCCAGTAACAGAAATGTTGCATTAACAAACAGCTCCAATTACAAAATTATAATCCTCAAGTCATTTTACGCCCCCACCCAAAAAACATGCAGACTTCAGAAAAAAAAATTACATGACAGCAGGGAATAGGAAAGCCTGCCATAAGGTACCAGTCATTCTCAGTCAGTGGTTCCAATCTAAAAACTTAACAGCTTGTGCATTTACTTTAGTACTAACCCTGCGATTCATATTATTTAAGATTGCTACTACAGTACATTGTACATGAACCTGTCTTGATCCTAGATGATAAAAAAGATGCATATCACCTGGTTTTAACTTTTGAAGACATCATTTCAGGTAATGAGATGGAACAAAATGTGTTGCGATCGTATTCATTACTCTCTTTTGGTGACAGCATGAGCACATAGAACCAATCCCAGATAAAGACAGAAAAGGAACAGATGCTCAGTCCCAATTTTGAGTTCTTTCACATGGCTTTAAGTACAGAGTAAAGCTAAGTGGAAGTTGTGCTGCTGTGCTCAAGGTAGAAGCTATCTGCAAGGTCTACACGAGTGTAAATTCTAAATAAAATCACAGTCATACTCAGAATTCGTGTGTTGACTCAGGATGATAGGTGGTATCAGTACAGCAGTGACAAGTACCATCGTATACTGAGATGTACAAGACAGAGCACTGTTTCTGGTTCTTTTGAGACACTAACCTTGGTGGAAAACTAAGTGCTGCTTTTTAAGTAAGCATCATTTTTCTGCACATGATGAGAGGTGGAGAAGCGTTTGCTAGTAGCGTATCTGAAATCATACTTCTCTTTCTGACATTACTGTTTGCTGTGGAAGTTGTCATGATTTCTTGAAGTATTCAGGCCAAACAAATACTTAAGGAGTAAGAGAAAGGTCTTTCTAATGTGCCTTCACAATGACTTTTGAAGGGAGAAGACAGAAAAGATAGAACAAAAAAGGCAAGATATTTTTTTTCCTAAATGGAATGTTTTACTTGAGTTTCCCAGGAGACATCAGCAGCTCTTTAAAAATATCAGTTATAAAGTTCCAGTGCAATGAGTACTGCAGACATTTTTTTTAATCTTCTGAGGCCATTCAGCTACTGTTATTTTCCAATATCTAATATCCTTTATTATTCTTACCCTAGATGACCCTCGGGGCAAACATCAAAAAAAATCCAAAGCAAAACCCAGAATTACCTTAATCTGTATGCTGTAGATGGGCTGCGGACCCTCTGTATTGCTAAAAGAGTAAGTTAATGCAGACTTTTTGTTTGCTTTTAAGGAGAAGAGTCTTGACAAAGATTACTGAAGGCATTTATTATTTTATTGTGCTTGATTCATAAATTCTTTTTTGCTTTATTCAGTAAAATAGGAATGCCTCTGCATCACACTGACTGTGCCCTCACATGCTCTTTTCAATAGGTTCTCAGCAAGGAAGAGTATGCTTGTTGGTTAAAAAGTCATCTAGAAGCAGAATCCTCCAATGAAAATCGTGAAGAACTTCTGTTTCAGTCAGCACTGCGGATAGAGAAGAATCTGCATCTACTAGGTAATGAAATGAGAGCTGGACATTAATTTAAAATGTGCTGAATATTCTGAAATCTTGGCTATGAAATCCGTTCCTTGCCTTGAATGGTTTCTGACAGTAGAGAAATTTGCTTCTTTTGGACTTTGTCATGGCTGTCATGTGCAGCACCACAAAGGAATGGGATATAATTAACATAACACACATACCCTGTTTTCCTTGCTCCTGCCATCGTTTTGTCACTAGTGAAATGAGTGGAGTGATACCAGGGATGAATTTGACACAATATCATAAATTGGTACTGCTGCTTTAGACAGGAGGAGGACTTGGCCCAAACTGTCTACAGAATTTCATCAGCTTGGTGCCACATCAACATGTCAGAGACCTATGTGACTCCAGGGGCACCAGAGACACTTGTAAAGCAAAGCTCAGAGACTGCATCTGTGAGGGACATCAGATCTCATACACATCAGGTTGAGCATACGCACTCAGGGCCTGTGTGTTCTCTGGAAGGGGATTGGAGGACTTCATAATGATGCAGTTAAAATCATTGTGTGTAAAATGTGTTCCAAGAGCTAAGTCATACTTTTCCTCTGCCGAGTTGAGATGGTGAAAGCACTGAGATTCTAAAATTTATATATATTCACTATTACTCCAAGCATCCAACCGCTCTCCCTGGCAACAAAACTGGGACAGCCATAACACTGCTGGAGATAACAACCTTCACTGGTTGCCAACATACCTGTCTCCGTGAGATGAGATCCACCTCACCCAACTGCTGATGTATCTACTGCAGAACTCGGAGGGTCCCCATATAGCCAGTGGAGAGTCAAACAAAAATAGTGCAGCTCATTTGGACTTTCTTAGATACCCACTTTAGCATTAGATGAGTCACATCCTTGAAATGTCTCTCTCCTCTGACTTAAAAGGGAGTCTGAGGTGACTAATTTGGACCTCAGTGATCAGGAAGATCCCACTATGGTTGTGCCTGTTGATTCTGTCTGCACTCTGGGGGTAAAAAAGTTAAATTGGACTGTCAGACAAATAAGGCAGAAGTAAGCTACCTGTTCAGCCTTCCCCAAGAATCTCATGCAATGAGATTAGGTTTTGGGAATAAAAAAGTGAATCTGGAAAATCTTTTTGTTTGGATAATAGTAGCCTTCCCAACACTGCCCTAAGAAATGTATTTCCACCTCCATGCCTGGCACATAGAATTCAGGTGGACTTTATTACTAAGATTTTTTTTTTAAGCAACACCCATAGGAATAGCAAAGAGCTAAGCAAAGTTTACTTTGCTTTTCCAGGTAATTTGCATGTCTGTCACGTCCTCATTCTCCAATAGTGAGGGCTTACATTTCCTCACTGAAAGTCAGTGATGACACTGAGCTTGGTCTTGAGCTGATTTTGCTCCAGTATTTGAAAATCTTGACTCAGTTGATTTATGAAAGCAGAGGAGAGAAACTCAGTCTCATATAAAAAGGTAAAAAGATACACTGAAAGCATGAAAAAGCCGCATTTTGCTTTCACATCATGGCCAACAGATTTAGGATTTATTCTCTGCTATATCAAATATGGTGACCGGTGTCTTTCTGAAAGAGCAAAGAGCATCAACAGGACAAGACAAGGTTTATGTCTGCAGCTTAAGGTGCTGTTGCCAAGCTACAGTCCTGCTCTCATTCCCTTCAAAAGGGAGAAACGTCAAGTGACCCAGGTTCTTCTAGTTGAGGAATGGCAGTTAAGACTCTTAAGAATAGAAACAATCTCCTAGAAGCAACAATATTTTCTCTAGCTATATTCAGAAGAAACGTTGAAGATTCAGAGCAGGGAGACAATAATCAAAGATACGTCAGCCTTGTGAACCTTTGAGATCAGGTTGCTTTTGAAGTTTTGAATTCCAGATTTGTTGTTGACCATTAAAGCAGATGTTTACCCCAGCTACCTTCCACTTCAAAAAATCTGACCAAATGTTGCAACCATTGGCAGTTTAGCTATGTCTCAATAGATGTGATGATTGATGGTTTAAAAGAAAAAAAAAATAATCCAAGCCTACAAATTCAGGTGAACCCTTAATGTTCATCTAATGTGGAATGTTTTGCTTTTTATATGTGCTTAGGTGCAACTGGCATTGAAGACCGTTTACAGGATGGTGTTCCAGAAACCATTGCGAACTTACGCAGAGCTGGGTTGCAGATTTGGGTTCTTACTGGAGACAAGCAAGAGACAGCTGTTAATATTGCATATGCCTGCAAGCTATTAGATCACGATGAAGAGATCATCACTTTAAATGCTGAATCACCAGTAAGCAGATCCAACGCACGAGTTTACTTGTGAACTAGCTTTACTTATTCTCAGCTTGCAGAATTAAAAGTTTGATGGCTCTTTTCCTTTCCCTCTTTTTTTTTTTTCCCCTTCTTTTCCTGCTTCATCTGTAATTTTCAGGTAGGACATGGCTTTGAATACTTTACAGTGAATCCTGCTTCTAAGTCATGGTGTCATGTGTCATAAATTTACTGAAAACACATGTGTGTAGTGGGCTCTACCATGAATGAAAATATGCCGTAGCAGCATAAATGCCTTTCTGTTTTGCATCCTCTAAACACCCCTAGTTTTGTTTATTGGCACTTACTGTCAACCTGTTATTAAAATGTGTTGAGGAAAAAAACCCAACTGATAACCTATTGAGAATTTGTGCTTTATTTTACACCACTGCAATGTAGTATTTAGATAACTCAGTCGTTCATGTTTTCTCAGGTGGCTTTTTCTCTGGAGATAGAAGCAATGCTTAAATTCGATGCTAACACTGAGAGTCAGAAAACCACATCTACAGTAATGTCTCGCTTCCTAACAGACCTTTTCTAATTCTTCTGAGTTACTCATCTTTCCTGTGCTGAACTTGTTGCAAGCAGACAGTCACAAAGAGGTTACTGATGTGGTCTAACATACAAGGAAGCAGACTGATAGTGCTGTAGTCCTTTAATGGGGTGATAAAATTGGACTTCAGATCAGCAGAGGAGAGATAGGCCAGCAGTATCCTGCTCCAATTTCTTTCGAAAAGGAAGAAAAGATAACAGCATTTTCCATTCTTGAAGTGTATCAACTGAACTGGTAAATTGATTTTCCATGATCTTTCTTGTTTGTCATACTTTGCTGTAAGACCAGTAGCATTTCGTTTTAAGTGTTCATATATTCTCAATAACATCTTTAGTTGAGTGTGGCTAGGAGAAAGAATTCAGCTTAAATAACCTTTAATTGGCCTCTAACAATGCATACCTATTAGATCTGAGTTGTAGGCGTATACACAGCATTCATCACCATACTTAACTTGGTACTGATACTGATTATATCATTTCCCACCACTGTTATTCTGAGAAGGAGCTAAAAGAAATTAGTTTAGCATACAATACTGCATGTTAAAGAGCAATTAGATTTCAAGCCTTTTCTGTCCTCATGGCTGTCATATCTTCAGCAAGAATTGTGTTTAGAGCGAATAGAAGATGATTAGAAATTAAAACTTCTTTAACAATGCAACAAACGCTGCAGAGCCCCCATATTCCCTGTGCCTAACTATACAGCAAACACAAGTGCTTGAATATGTGTTCTTTTCTCTCAGGCATATTTATTTTGAATTTTTTTTTCAGGAGACATGTGCTGTCTTGCTGGAACAGTGTCTGCAATGCGTAGAGTCTAAATTTTCAAACAACACAATAGACGAAGCTACTGGAAACATGACCGTTGGGTTCACCCCTCTCTATCCACACTCTTCCTCTGTGCTTTCCAGCTTGGGCCTAGTGATCGATGGAAGGACTCTAGCTTATGCCCTGGAACCTACACTAGAAGACAAATTTCTGGCACTAGCCAAGCAGTGCCGTTCAGTACTGTGTTGTCGCTCTACCCCACTCCAAAAGAGCATGGTAGTGAAACTAGTCAGAGCCAAACTCAAAGCAATGACCTTGGCAATAGGTAAATATCTCCATTTAAACTAGCCTGCCTTGATGTACTGTGCCATGAGAATTTTGACTTGCAGTAGGACCTTTCCAGCTGTCTCACAACTCAGATAGCCTTCAAGTTTTGTCTGAATATGTGTTGGACACCAATAGCTTATTAATTCTAAGATATTTATTCAAAACCAAGATAGAAGTCTGGAGTAGTATTTGGGATTTCTTCCTACAGAAATTAGGAATTTGGGACCCAGGCATGCTACAAGGTCTTGGCTTGTCTGAATGCAGCTGTGAAGAACTGGGTGAGCTATTGCTGTGCAGAACCCTGTTCTGCAATCACTGTATTACACAGAATAAAATTGTATTCGGCGTTGTTTCGTCCTGTAAACTCAAGGTTCTGCATTTTCCATCACAAGTCAGCCACACAGCGTAGGATATGACTTGGCCTTGTCAGTACAGAGAATGGATTTGCAACTAGCATCATGCCAGAGCTTACACTTCTTCCCAGGTAACTGCTCAGTTGATGAAGGGGAGATTCTGTCAGTCACCATGTCTTACATCTGGCAGCATCTTCCATGTTTCTGTGATTTTTACATAAAAAAGTCAACTAGCTCTTCTTTCCCTATCTCAAGTTCAGGCTCATGTTGCATTAAAAAAAAAGATTGTGGCATATATTGTCACAAACACATTTACCCTTCATCTACCTGTCCTGGTTAATCATAGCAGCAACACACGTGTGTGACCTACCCATGAGAAGTCCTCAGTACATCTAGTAATTGCCAGGCTCCTGTGACATCCACATCACCAAATGTGTGCTGATTATAACAAACCTCATGCTCACTGTATTATATCTAGCTCAAATACACCCCCCTCTTTGCCTGCCTGCCTGAGGACATTATAATTTGCATATCTTGTCAAAATAGTCTAGTTGGTTAACTTGAATTATCCATAATGCTTACAAATACTAGTGGAGAGTAGGCCACTTGTGTTTCCATTCTTTCTGAGCATCTTGAGCCTGTGAGTTGAACTCAAGCTCCTGCTCTGGCTTAAAACCCTAGCTGTGTCCATCGTCCCTTTAAACCAACATGAGCTAACTCGGGTTTGTGTCACACTGTCACAAGGACATCAGCGTTGTCAGGTGAGCAGATGCCACTCTTACACGTGCCAACAGCCGGGAAACTGGAGCGGGGTGTGAATGTACACCTCAGCCACTGAAGTTTAAAAACAAGTGTCTTTTCATCAGTTAATAGGGCTTCATTTTCCACTAGCACGCTGTCTGTAAATTCAAGAGGTTAAAAAGTAGATACATGTCCCATTCTGGTATCTTCTCAATGGCACCTATCACTTGTGGTATCACGATTGGAAGCAGAGCAAAGGGTGATGACTGTGCAACCGCTGCAGTTAAGTCTACCTGTGATGGGTGCATTAAAGATCTCAGACTGGTCATCCAAATCAAGAATTCATCTACTTTTTAACTTTATTGGAGTATTTACTGGGTAGGCATTCTCATTGGCTTTAGGCCTCCTTGCAGATTTCATTCTTAGTCATATCTGATTGCAGGCAGATAGTTAATCAGAAATGAGCAATATTGGGAAGCTCATTATCAGCCTTCCAGTGTTTTAGTATTTGTGCAGTTCAGGACAGATGCTTGAATTTTAGATCTTACAATAAAGGCAGAGATTTCTTTTATTTTTGCTTTTCCATGATAAAAAAGCTTACAAAGCATTTCCAAGGTTTGAACCTTAGATTCCAAAGATGGATCTTTTCCTATCCCTCATCTCCCTTACTATACACACCCAATGCTGAGTCACAACTGTTTTTTCCTTTGCTGCTGCTAATGGTTCCTGGTATACTAGTGACCAAAAAACTGTGTCTTGTCACCTTTAGGTGATGGTGCTAATGATGTCAGCATGATCCAAGTGGCAGACGTTGGTGTGGGGATCTCTGGTCAAGAAGGCATGCAGGTAATGTTGCTTGTTTGTACGATTGGATTCGATGATCTCAAAGGTCTTTTCCAACCTAGCAGTTCTGTGATTGACTCCCTGAAAAGCACTCCCATGAGGGGGTGGAAGAGGCACCTCCCATGCATCAGTTTGACCGAGCTGTTGTTGTATAGCTAGTACAAGTAACGGAGAAGTGGCAGGTTGAGTGCCAGTTGCACATTGTAAGGATGTTTTCAGCTCGGGTTTGAGCTTGTGTTTGTTCTGAGATCTGTGGTGAGTGTAAACGTGCTACCTTGTCAGAAATGTCAGCTCATCAGATGCCTCTAAGCAATATGTTTTACAAAATAATTTATTAAATACCGCTTTAAAGGAGAAAAACAGCTCAGCTATGCATTATTTAGGAAATAAAGGTTCACCTTGTTCTGGCTTTTCTTCTCCTGAATTGCTTGGGTATAATCCTCCTGTGGAGTAGCTGCACAAGCTGATCCAGCTGATGCAGCTTATTTGCATGGTCTGGTGGTGACCCTTAGCCCAGCCACCCACACATCTCGCTCACTCAGCCTATTCAGACAGCATAAATGTGAAGAAAGTGAAAATTGCAGCCCCCTGCAGAACCACTGCTCCTTGCACACGATTCTAAGTCTGGGTTTTCTCCCCATTTCCTGCCACAGGGAACAAGATTAGGGGACTTGCCCTGTAGTCTTTCAGATGTGTTCAGCCCGCAACTGCTGTATTTACCATTGTACAAGAGGCATTTTTCCCAACCCCAAAAGAAAGGAAGTATATGTATGGGATGTATTTATTACCTACAGTAATTACCTATGTATTATCTCTGCCTTGTCTACTGCTAGTGCAGTTCAGTTGCCTTCTTAGCACCAGATGTAGCGGTAAGATGCAGAGAATGAGGAAAATGCCTCGTTTCCACAACCTACCTGGGATCTGGGCTGGGTGTGGACTGATTGCATGGAAAAATAGAATAGCTAAGTAAATGACGTAGAGCTCTTCAGAGAAAATGGCAAGTGTTTTCATCCTGAGGACCTGAACAGATGAGCATGCTCCTTAACTTAGTTACCAGTGGGTGGTTCTCTGACCCACATTGCATTTTTGCAACACTGGCTGAATGTTTTGCTCGGAAGGGTAGAAGGGCCTCCTTCACACAGTGCACAAGTTGGCTACAGATCTTTATTCCATGGGATTTCCACAAAGATTTGTGTAACAAACGTGTCACTGAGCTATGAACACGGATGTCAACTTTGTGCATCTTCTGACATGCAGATCACCAGAAACTAGAGATGAAAGTCAGTCCTTGTTTTTCATATTTATTCATACAGTCTTCCAAAGGTACCTTCTCTTGGCCATTGCTGGAGCCTGGATACTAGGGAAGATCAGCTTCAGCCTGACCCAGCAGAGCTATTACCTGTGGGTTCAGGCAAAGTAACCTCCTGGGCAAATGGGTGTCCATCAGTGCTCTTCAGGCAGGCAGATTTCAGCCCTGCAATCCATTAATAATGCTTCTCCAAATACACTAAGAACTCTAAATTAGACTGGAAATAAGCTACCGCAAAACATTGAGATATTTGTTGTGCATATGGCATCCCAGCCATATATACCCTGTGAGTCTGACTTCAGTGGCCAGAGAGGGCAGGAGAAAAGGAAGTCTTGGATTAAGCTGATACCAAATGTATTTGTGTTTCCACAGCCTTCACCAGGCTGCAAGAGCTTTGCATAACTTCTGCAGTATCACTCTGCAAGCAGTCCACGCCTCAAAGAGCTCAGAGGATACTGTTTTTACAGGGTCCCCTCCAAAACTATCAGTTCAAAAAAGTCTGCTCTGCCCCAACCTCCTTGGGTCTTATCATCTCTTATGAAATTAACATCTCCTATTGGCTGTGTATTACATCAGATCTTTGGGTTTTTTTCACAATGCAGGCATACAGTGCTCATAGCATCTCAAATGCCACTGGCTTTTGTGGTGTATTCAAATCTGAAAGCTATTTGCTCATTACCCCATTAAACAACCTGGGTTTTTTTTTTCTAAATGAAAGTTTAACAGAGTGGAAAATGTTTATAGATCCCTTCCTTTACTGCAAGGTCCTAAGGAACTGCGCAGGGCTCTACTATAAACAACTGCCAGACTCTTACACACGCAGGTAATCAGAATGTGTTGAGCACTTAAGACCTTTGGATGTCTAAACCAGCAATACTCTGATTTATTTTCTTTCTGCACTCTATGGGAGCATGTGGAGCATGAATCATTTCTTCCTGTGAAAAAGCTGGAGGAAAAAATAAAAATGTGAAAATCAAGGGGATATTTTGAGATGAAATAAACATGCAAATGGGATTGGATAACGCTCTCTCCCTCGCTACCTTCCTCACTGTATTCAAAATGGAACAAAAAAGAAGAAAAAGCAAACCCTGCCACCTCTCACAACGTGCGGTGTTAGAAGCACAACTGCAAAGAAGCTAGCGGTTGTAACGTTGGAGCAGGCTGAGGTGGGGGAGAGGACAAGGAAGCAGACATGGCGCAGCTCTGTCCTCCTCAAACAGCGAGAGAGCTGTACATCTGTACAGCAAATCACACCATTCTGTGCAGGGAGGTTGTAACAACCAAATCTCCACACCTGAGACATCCCAGGATGTGTCAAGATCAAAAGTGTCACAGTGCTTGTATATGTCTATACTGCTTAATTTGCAGTGCATTATGACTCCTTCTTTTGCATCCTGTTTTAGAGTTAAATAGCTTCTACGAGCGCTAACTTGGGTAAACTGAGCCCTGTTGATGATTTACCAAAAAAGGTAATTAGGAAAAATTAAAAAGAAAGGTGTCTCTCATTTAAAAATACAGCCAAAATCCACCCTGCAGAGTGTGAGGAAGAGATTGCTCCTTTGGAGATTTTCACTTTTCCCTGTGTTTTTGGTGATCTGTGAGAAGAAAAGCGATACCAAAATAGACTCTGAAATGTAAAATAATATTAAATGTAATCTTAATGTGATCCCAGGGATGAGGAAAATCATGAAACAACTGCTGCAACACCAGCGTCTACAAGAAGGTCTCATCTAGATGTACAGTACCCTGAATTTTAGTCAGAAGTAGAGATAAACTGGGTGATTCATTTTGTTAGTGGGATTTTGGCAGTCTGCACAGTCCCAGAGAAGTCTCATCTAGTGGGATTTTTTTTTTAAAATACAATTTTAGAAAACATGCGATTTTAAAAATCCCCCAAAATACCGATATCTCGGGGCTGACAAGAAAACTTTATAGGCCAGGATTGCAAATGTAATATAATAATGTTTTTATTGCTTTGTCTTTCAAAGTCTTGTAATTCTGATGCAGCCACTTAATTAAGCTTTTCTCATTTTATTCTCTGGCAATCAATTTTGCCCGGTGAGTACCCTGTACTTTTTACAGAAAAACATGTAATAGCCACCAAGATGTTCACCAGCGGGCCCTGAGCCTTCGTGCCACGAGCAGCTGCACTTGCCAGCCATTCTCCCACCTCTTGCCTTTTGCTGCTGCTTGTTGCCATCTGGAACGTAGACTATAATCTCCTTTGGGCAAGGACTGGGTCCCCTCACATGTTCTACCAAGCCACGGGGTATCCTCACGGGTGTTCCAAGCCAATGCCGCAAATAGCTGCGCTTCAGACGCACCCCGATGCATTTCACTCCTCATCAGTTCCATTTCCATTGACTGTAAGATGACCAGACTCGCTGTGGGTGCTGAAAGTGACTCCTTACAATAACGACTGCCACTTCTCTCTCATTGAAGGCGGTGATGGCAAGCGACTTTGCGATCCCGAGGTTCCGGCATCTGGAGAAGCTCTTGCTTGTTCATGGCCACTGGTGTTATTCCCGACTCGCCAACATGGTGCTGTATTTCTTCTACAAAAATGCAGTAAGTGTTTGGCTTGGCAGCTTTATGGCACCACATGTTTCCAGGGTTTATTTTGTGCTAAGTGAGCATTAGGTCAGCCTTCAAATGGTTTATAAATAAGCTGCAAAGAAACTCGCAGAGTTGAAAGACAGCTGGCTGCCATTTGCAGAAATACGGGACCCACTCCATAACAGCTACAGTGTGCTGCTGAATGTGCAAATTAGGTAACAGAAATAACAAGCACTGCTTAAGAAAAGTTTCTTTATAGAGCAGTTTTGCAGAATTTAGCTGGCTAGACACAGGGGTCTTTATTGCCAAGGCTGTCCAGCATTGGTCCAAACGAGCAGCTGGATATGTTTTCTCTTCCTGACCCTGTATCATAGTTCCTTACGAATCACTGTCTATATTCCCTAGTGACTTGAGATACTTTGCATCCTCTCTGTGTCTCAGGTGCAAAGACCTGGAAAGTGGGGTGGGTTTTTTCTTGATTTGTCTTTCTGGATGGCTAACTGAAAGAGTTCATCAGAAAGGAAGCACACTGTGAGGCTCCCCAGTGTGTGAAAGGGGAGTTAGCTGAGTACTGGGCACTGAGCCAGTAGCAGCTCGACTCCTTGGCCCTAACAAAGGCCCTTTGCATTGATATTGGGAGTACACAGATGATTGATTGAAAACTGCCTAACAAGACAACCGGGAATTCTGTCAGCTGTGTGGGAGTCACTGGCAGGTCTGCTCACTTGCAGCACCTAGCAATGGACATGAAGCAACAGGAAAAAGAGGCGAGCCAGAGCTCTCAGGCCTCTGTTCCAGAGGGCAATGTGTGAACTGCAAACAGGAGACTGGATTTTGTCTTCAATAAGTAGCTCTTAGTTTTGTAAAAGTTGCTTTCCAAATTTAATCACATCCTCAGTTTTTCTAGTCAGTGGCAACTTTTAAATGCACATTCCTCTTGGCCTGACTAATCCCCATCTGAAGGTAGTTATTTTACCAGGAGAACATCATTTGCTCCAAATCTGTGATATCACAAGAGTACCTAAGGGAGCTAAAGCTATTATAAAGCATCTCTGCGTTAACACAAGTATGTTAAACTACCTTCTGTGGTCTGACCAGCAAGTGCATGCAAGCACCCTTCCAGACACAACAGAAAGAAGGGACTTGGAAGGTCTGAGCTGCTGCCTGAGTCTGGAATAACAAGCAGATTTAGCTAATGCTGCACAGAGTGCAGAGCCACCTGTTGAAGCACAACAGTGAAATATGTGCTGGTGTTCGAATGCCTGAGGTTTAAGGCTTGATCCCAAATGATGCTGAACGTCTGTACCCCCACCCCCAGTGCTGTGTGTTTCCAAGATATTCTTCAGCTTGACAGTATCAAATCTGAACTCCCAAGAAGTACATGCAGAACCAGCTTACATTAAAATAAAATTTAAAAAAGAAATAACACACATAGGGCATCCCAGCAATCGGCACCCAGAGAAGTTGTTTACACATCTACATTTTTGTTCAGCTCTTGTAAAATCTTCCATTTCCTTTGATACAATTCCCCTTGATTACAAGTATTATTTCTCTTGCCATTTTTAGTAAGACATTCACAGAAGCTGCTGCCTCAAGGCTAGAATATAACTGAAGAATATCTCTTTGTGTTGGCTCTGTTGTGGCAGCCTTGAGAGCTTTCCGAGCAATACTTGTTGCTACTGACTGTAAAACTGTAGTGGGGTATCCAGCACATAGATGTGAATATGTCTGACACAGTACCTGCCCTTAAGGGAAGAATATTCAAAAAATGAAGGATGGGAGCACCTGATCCTTTTGCAAGGAGAGACTATTCTGGATAATTCTCTGTGGAGAGCCAAGATAGCTACACTGCAAATGTTCTTTCTGTTTCCTCAAGTGGTGGGGTTTTTTTTTTCCCCATTTGCTTGTATTATGAAATTTTCCATTCCCCACTAGAACCTATCTAACTCACAGTTTAAACTCCAAATTGCTGCAAAAGCCATTTGGAAACTCAAGTGACTTACCCAATAACATGTTTGGCTTGGTGGAGATAATAAAAATACAAGTAAAATATAAACTAAAACATAGAATGCCTGGAAATATCTGAGCTTGATGAAAAAGGATTTCATGTAAACCATATTCTACCTGCACAAGCACATGCTGCTTCTTCCCCTTTATGCGTTATCTCTACAAGACAGCATGGGGCATTTTTTGACATATAATTAATTCAGTGAGAAATTCTGTCTTGGGTCACACTCATAAAACACTGTCATCTGGGGAAAAAAAAAACCAAACCTTTTTTTATTTAAAATTCAATTCCATTTTTATGTCAATTTGGTTTTACTGGGGGGCTTTTGGGGGGGGGTGATGCACAGAAGCAAGAGAGAACACTGTATTTGAAATTAAATTAAACACTTATTTAATTCAAAATAAAATTTCAGGGGAAAAAAAAATCTGATTTAAGCTTGGTTACTGAAATGTCATTTATTTGTACAGCTTGCTTTGACAGCACTGCTGAGACCCATACTAGAGGTGGCAGGAAAATTTTTGCCTGACTGTATTTTCATCAAACTACCCATTTTTGTCTGAGCCAAATTGTTTCCCAGACAAGCCACTTTTAGCAAGGCTCTAGGAAAGAAAATTTCTAAGATCCAGGATTAGCTGGATTTTGTTTATTTCAGATGAGTGAAGGAAAGTATCCAGCTCCACCTATTTATTGCAATTCCATTTTGAGAGGAGACTCAGCGAGCTTTGTTGGGTTTTGTGTGTGGAAAGGAACTAAATTTGAAAACCTGATCAATTTTTAAAGGAAATTGCCATCTCCGAGCCAGCTGTCCTGAAAAGGGTAAAGCTCTGGTAGCTCAGTCTTGTTTTGGCCAGAGGAAGGTATTTTTCCTGAGTTGTATTTAATGTATTTAATGAAAAATTTCTAGGGTGATCCTTAAAAAAAAAAAAGGATAGGTTTAACTTTTAATAGGTTAGTTTAATAGGTTAGTTATTTTAATTGGTTAGTTAGTTTTAATAGGTTAGTATGGGCTCCCAAACTGTGAGAGATCATAGAATCATAGAATCATAGGGGTTGGAAGGGACCTCGAGAGATCATCGGGTCCAACCCCCTGCCAAAGCAGCTCCCTAGGACATTTCACTGAGATAGGCATCCAGACGGGTCTTGAATATCTCCAGAGAAGGAGACTCCACCACCTCCCTGGGCAGCCTGTCCCAGGGCTCTGTCACTCTCACTGTGAAAGATGTGTTGCTGCTGACACACAAGCCACTTCAGTGCAGTATGCAAACACTGCCTCAACATATATGTACAATATAGCTAAATACGCACATACATATACACACCTACTTAGAGCAGGACTGATCCTCTTATTCTGTGGCAGTTCCCCTTCACGGGTGGGCTTACTCTCCCTACAGCAGCTTTCACTGACTAAGCAGACCATCCTGGGTATTTTTTCTCCCATGTTTAACTTTCAGCCGCATCTTGGGGTACAGGTAGAACGAATCTGCACTCTCCTCTCTATCTAAAGCCCGTGATGGGCAGGCATACTGCAGCTGCCTGAAAGCTTCTGCCAACAGAACACAAAAAGAAGAGGAAGTGAAAAGAAAGGTCACGTCATTTCCTTTCTACGTGGTTAAAATGGGGAAAACCCTTGAGGGACAGTTGCTGACGTTTCTCTGGTTGCCTTCTGTTCAGAGTAAATCACTCTAGAAAGAAGGATAAAAATTGAAGTTTTATGAAGACCAAGCCTGGGAATTTATTTTCTTCGCTGGGAAGCTTCCCATCTTTTTCTGGGCCTCAAACTGTCCCTCACAGGTGAGATGCACACCTCTCCTGAGCCCTAAAAACCTCTGGGTTCTCCATGTTGCAGAAATTGCAGAAGAAACAAGTTGTGTGTTTTGTCCCTTTTTGGGTGATATGCACCCAGGTATATGAACAATCCCAGTGCAGGTGTCTGTGCAGCTGATGTTCTTGTGCAGCTGAAGAGTGATGGAAACCAAGGAATCCTTACAGCACTACTGATTTGCTGAATTTCGAAGCATGGGGACTGAATATTTAAGACAACTTTGCTGGACAGTTTCACCTCCCTTGCTGCTGCCAGTCTCATGTTGGTCTGGCAAGAAAGCTCTGCATTTACCTATTGTAGACCAGAAACAAACATCTGGGACAAAACACCTCAAGCCAGCAGAAGATATTATTAGGGAAATGCTTATTCTTCCAATAGTATTGTACTTGCTGTCAGATCAGTGCTTATATACCTGGAGCTCAGAGTTGGTTGGGAGAGCTTCTTACAGTTAGTCAAATCACACCACAGATTTTCACCAGATCTGAAAGTTCATTTTATGTGAAGTCATCCTTGACACCTGAGATCTGAGGTTCCAGCAGCACAAAGACTTGCAGGTGTGCCAGGCATTTGTAGCTTAGCTATGAGGCCTGGGCATCAGGAACAGCCAGGGAAAGATGAGGCATCCATAGAAAAGTTGCTCTTGGGTGTATGTCTTTAGGTAAGTCCTTGCAGAGCTGCAATCAGGATGCTTTGAGAACAAAATGGGATGAGGATCCTGCTTATCTTGTCATATTTATAGCACTTCTAATTCTGTTTCAGATGTTTGTGGCCCTTCTCTTCTGGTACCAGTTCTACTGCGGCTTCTCCGGCTCATCAATGGTTGATCAGTGGTATCTCATCTTCTTTAATTTACTCTTCTCTTCTCTTCCACAACTGATCACTGGTGTGCTGGATAAGGATGTGCCAGCTGAACTGTTAATTGCTGTACCTCAGCTTTATAAAAGTGGCCAGAACATGGAGGTAAAAACTTTTTCCTTTTTATAATTTTTTTTTCCCTAGATGTCTTTAGTTTCAACTGAAAACCAGCTCAAAGGGTGAATGGCTGATAAAACAGTCTAGGAAGGCACCATTAACATTTCAGGATATTTTTCATCTGAGTCAAAGTATCTAAATGCCAAAATTGCATTTAAAACAAGCTGGTAAAAAAAACCAACCCAAAACACAACCAACTACACTTTGAAATATGTAACAGGAGAGAAGCTGGATGCTTTAAGTCAGCCTAAGTGAACACCTCCTTCGTGGTCCAGACTTAAAAATAACCACAAAGAGTAAATCAAATTATACCTTGTAGACTAATGTGGACTTTCACAGAGTAACCACACAGTACTTAATAAAAAGTTCAGGCCTCAGCCCTTCACAAACCATCAGGAGAGAAAGATTTCTTTGGGAGTGAAAAACAGAGGCCAACAGACTTAGACTCTGAGTAGTCACCAGCAGATGACAGATTCAGCTCAAGTGCCTGTTGGAAACACCTTGTCCCCATCTGCCTAAACTGCACAATGAAAACAGAAGGAACTGCAGGAGGGATTTGAGCCAAACCACGTCTGGTAATTACAGCCTCAGTGTGCTGTGGGGAAATCTTCCTGCTTGGCGAAACCATCCATACTGAGACATTGCTACCAAGGCAAAAGCCTTTTGTAAAAGGACCTGACATTGTGCCCTCTGAAAGGAGACCATGAGCATCTTTTGCCTCTAGCCATGTGCTGTCATTTGGTGCCCCACACATCCAGTAACACTGCTAGAAACTGTCCCAGAAAGATGGAAGGAGAATTTTAGTGTAACTTACCTTTAGTGCTTTAGTCCAGATTCTCTCCTTTTCACCCAGCTGTTGTTTTCCATTTTCTGCATTTCTTCTGTCCCAGTGCATTTCACTTTAAAGATCTGCAACATTAATACCTACTTTTCTTAGATACTTTCAAGGCAATAGAAATCTGGTAAGGGCTTAAGCTTCTCTGAAAGCTTTGTCTGCCTGTCTTCAACTGGCAACCTGAGGAGAGAAGCCTCCCAGGTTCATAGTACAAGTATTTCTCATGGGCAAGCCCAGGGACCATTCCAGGTTTGTTTGAAATCCAGGGAGCATTTGCTATCAATACTTACCTAAAAAAGGCATTTTCAAACCCATGCTTTTGGTAGAATGATTTAGGTTAGAAGGGACCTCTGGAGGCCATCAGGTCCAGACTCCTGTTCACGACAGTTTCAAAGCCAGATAAGGTTGCTCAGGTCTTTATCTAATCCAGTTCTGAATGTCTCCAGGAGTGGAGACTCCACACTCCCTCTGAGTAACCTGTTACAACGCTTAACTGCATGTTATTTCAGCAGGCCCAGTGGTTGCAGATGTAGCCTATATCCTAAAATTAAATAAATACTCTGTCATTTACAAAGTATTTTTCCTTCTATCCAGGTCTTTCATATGACCATCCTTAGCCCGCAACTGTATATTTCTGTAAACCACAATGTCAGTTTAATATTGCTTCTCAGCAAGCAATTTTTTCCCCAGGCACAGATAGGGCTATGTTTTATGTGTGTGTGTGTGTGTGTGTAGATAGATATGTTTATGTATACACTTACAGCATACTTGCTGGATTTCTTACCAAAGAGCATTGTAGTGGGTCTTCTTTGCAAACTATGTGTGCGTTTTCTGTCTTCTCTTATGAATAAATACTCTATGCTTCTATTTAACCCTTGGATTTGATGATCTTAAAGGTCTTTTCCAACAGAAATTACTCTATGATGCTGTGGTGTAAAGCACAGTGACTCCTGTGCTTACACCTCAGACAGCTCCTCCTGAAATTAGTGGTCTAACTGTGGTGCATAATGTTGGGCACCTTCATAAATGTTTGCTGGCCTAAATGTCAGATCACACCCTCTGCCAGAGAAAAAACAAACCAAACCAAACCAAAACACTCCAAAAAACCCACCTACAAAAAAAAAACCCAAACAAAAAAAATCATAACAGAGCAACTTGCAGGTTAACTCTTTGTACTCCATCCCAAAGGGTATCTAACTGACTGGCAAAGTTGTGAAGTCACTTGCACAAGCCTTTCAAAGTGCCCATTGGAATATCCCCTGCAACATCCCTGTCCCAGCAAACAGGCATTTTCATTAGGCTCTGATTTTCTTAACTTTTTTTTTTTTTTTTGTGCCACAGGCATACCAACCACACATGTTTTGGATGAACATGATTGATGCTCTGTATCAAAGCCTGGTTTGCTTCTTCATCCCCTATTTCGTAAGTGTTTGGTGTAAGCCATTCTCTTTCAAGCATTTTGAGGAGAACCGGCAGCACATCTTGAGCTAAATCCCATCTCTTTCTTCACAGACTTACTACGACTCAGAGGTGGATATCTTCTCCTGGGGAACTCCCATCACCACAATAGCTCTCTTCACTATCATACTGCATTTGGCAATAGAGACCAAAACTTGGGTAAGGCACCCACAGCCTACATAGAAACTCTCTGGCCTATGTGAAATTCTTTTCTTAGTGCCATTCTTCAAAAAAACAGAAGATGGTCGTTTCACCCCCTCAGCATATACTATTTTTAGCAAGCATTTTAAGCAAACATGAAAAAGGTTTCAGGCTGTGATCTGTGAAGAGCTTTGTAGTGTTGTATCTGCAATAAGAATTTTTGAAAATACAAGGCTCTAGACTCTTTGCCGTGCCTGGGTTTGTCTCCAGAAATTAAGAACTATTAATTCAGAATCACAGCAAATTTCTCAGAATATAAAAAAATCATTATTCTTTTGTTGCTTTTTTTTTCTTCTAGACTTTTCTCCACTGGTCGTCTTGCATCTTCAGTATCCTTTTGTTTTTCTTTGTGGCTCTGGTTTACAATGCTTCCTGTCCAGTATGCCATCCTCCATCCAATCCCTACTGGACTATGGAAAGGCTGATGGGAGACCCTATGTTCTATTTGACGTGCATTATATCACCAGTCGTTGCATTGCTGCCCAGGTATTGTATCTTCTCTCATGTATGAAAGCACTTTGGGTATATGGCTGGGAGGGCAAGAAGCATTTTTTTTCCACTCCCTTTCGTTTTGCCTTGCCAGCCAAGTCTTCAATGTTGGGTTTTTTTCAGCAGCTGATTATACATAGTCAGGTTATCTAACCTTTTCTGTGCTCCTGACCAGAGGAGCAGACCACAGCTCCTGGCCATAGACCACAGGAATGGGATTACTGTAGACTCTTGGTTGAAACTCCCAAGTAAGCAGAGATTTGCTTCCCTGTGAGGTTTTCCATGATGCTTCCAGATTTCAACCAATCCTCCCATAACATGCACAGTCCAGATGTTCTGGTAGCACGCTGGGGACATACTCACCTGCTTGTGGATGTAGGAGGCCTGCCCTGAGGCCTGCCCTGAGGCCTGTCCTGCACGCTGATCGCTGCCCTGCACACTGATCCCCATTGCCTTTGATTCCTCATGAGGGAAGATGAAAGACCATGTGTAATCACAAGGTGGATCACTAGCTAAAGGCACAGATTCATTGCACTGCTTCTTACTAATCAAAACATTAGCCCAGCTTCCGGAGCTTTCCCTCCGCGAGCTTTCTTGTGTCAAACAGAAGGACAGCACATAGAACTCCCTTATTTCTCTGCATTGTACTTTTGCCTTGGGTATTTTCTCTCCATAATATCCTGGGTACTTCCTTCTTTCAGTTCTCACACACACACTCTCCTCTTGCAGATTTCTGTACAGAATCCTTCAGGGAACACTATTCCCAACCCAGCTTCAGCTTGGACGCCAGCTGAGCAAACTGTCCCCAGAGATTCGCACCCAGCTTCTGACCAAGTTGAATGTAAAGGAGACAACGCGTCAGACTCGGTCCTTCGCAGACAGCTTCTCACCGAGCCTTGGCTCAAACGCCAGTGACTGCTGCAAAGCTTATAACCAAAGCACGCCTTTGCCAGCGGCTCCTCGACCAAGGGAGTCACTTTTCCAAGAGGACACAAAGGCCAAACACGCAGCAGATCAGACTGTGGCCGCCTCTCCCCAGGGTGATGGATTGTGTGGGGAAAACAAGCTCCCCTCATCAGCAAGTAGTCTGGAAAGGTCCGTGGGATTTCATGAAGTTCAACACAGTGCTTCAGAGATGGAGTTGTTGCCTATGGGAGCAACGCCCCCATGGAGCTCGGCAGTCGACCAAGCAGAATTCAGTTTGTTGAAGTGGATCACGTCAACTCCGCTGTTCAGTCGCTTTGGGAGTGTTTTGCAGGTGTCATCAAGCAGTTTACAAACTGAAACACGGGACAGTGTGTGTGTGGTTGGCTCTTCTTTGCCTGTGGACTTCAAAGGCTTAAAAGAACAGAGCTCAAATAACTTGCAGGACAGAACGAAAGGGACCCCACCTGAGCATTGTAAAAGTGACAATTCCGAGACCACCTTTTTATGACATGGGCCTTAAAGATATTTATGTATTTTCTATTTGCACACATTTATAGTGAGATTACTCTATTTGTTTCCAAAGATGAAACAGAAAAATCAAAGGTACAGAATGATTATTTAAGACTGTTTAAATACAATATATTGAACTAAGAGCTTTAAATATAAAAAGAAACACTTGAAAGTTCCATTTATATTGTTTTATTTTTTCATCTCATTTTGTAAGAAAATGCCGTCTCTTTATTTTTCAGATGCTTCTCTTTTATTCTGACACATACTGCAAAAGCAACAGACCTATGATTCTATCTACCATATTCAGAAGGATTAGATTCTGCAACAAGTATTGATATCACTAGAGCCCATACAGTAATCAAGGAGAAAAAAACCCATGATACTAGGCACTGTATTCCATCCATCATCTGCTTGCCAGGGTGTTTTGTCACTAGAGCAAACCATTAGGCAAGACTATCAATTTATTATACACCTCTCTGTAAATGTTAACAGTATCTTACCACCGCATTAGTAATATTGGTATTTTATAAGTGACACCATATTTTGATATTTCAGCCATAGCATTTTATGTGTCATGATGAAACAATAAATAAATGACCATCCATATTGCAAGTGACTTCCCAGTCTGGCATTAATAGGAATTCAGCCCTTCCCTTGGAGTAGCTAGCCTTTGGCTGGTCATAGCCTTATATCGGGCTGTTCAGCTTCTGGAGAAATGCTCCTGCTTGTTCGTGAGGCACAAGTTGGTAGCTCTCGTGGTTTCACCCCGGCTGTGGGCCGAGATCCACGCAGTTGCCTGCTCCTTAAAGTAAAAGAGCAGGGGAAAAGGGAAAAAGGGAAAGGGAAACAAGGGAAGGGAAAAGGAAGGGGCAAATAACTCCAAAACCAAGAAACTAAGAGGCCCGTGGGTTGGGATAAGGATAGTTTACTAAGATAACAGAAAGATAAAATATACCAATGCTAACAGGACTTTAGAACAAAAGAATATGAAACTATTGATCCCCAATGCAGTTTCTCACCGAACCACACAACTCAGGCCGTACCACCCAGAGCTGTCCCGGAACCCGACCGTCCCCCCAAGAAGCACGCGTCCCGAGAGGAAGCATGCGTCCCGAAACCGCCCCTCTTCTTCTTCCCAACAGCCCCCCGTTATATTGGGCAGGACGTAATTGGCATGGAATACTCTCTTTGGCCCATCTGGGTCACCTGTCCTGGCTTCGCCCCTCCTTTCTCAAGAATAGAGAAATAGAAGAAGCTAAGAAAGTCCTTGACTGTCTGACTGCAACTAAGAACATCAGGGTGTTATCAGCACTGCTTTCATTTTAACTCCCAAACACAGCATTCCATCAGCTGCTACAAATGAAATTAACTCTATCCTGACTGAAACCAGGACAGTAGCAAAGAGCTGGCGTGGTGTGTCTGCTCTGGAGTCTGTCCTGGGGGGTGTGTTGTGATCTTCTGTGCTGGAGCACTGCCACGAGCAGGCTGGTTTTGCTGAGGAGGTCAGTCCCGATGGATAGTGGAGGTGGAGTTTAGTTAGGCTCCCTCAGTGTCATTTCAGCCAGGTGAAATCAAGGCCTTGGTGAACGAGAAGGGCCCCAACTGGCTCTGGTGGTGCAATGCCATGAAACGGCACTTGAGCCTGGTCTGTAACAGGTGAGCTCCAGTCCAAAGAGTGAGGCACTGCGCTGCATTCTGAGCCTGTGCCTCAGCCCACCATGCCTGGTTGTATGTCACAAACTGCCACAGGTACCCGGGCATGCGGCTGTGCTCTGCTGGCCAGACACATCCCAGGGGGCGTTTGCCTTGAAGAGCTGCTTGTTTCTTCTCTCCTCACCACGCCCATTTTCTCATTGCCTCATCATAGGCTTCCAGATGTTCTTGCACAACTTGGGGCAAGCAAGGCAAAGGCCTTGGTCATGCCACGCTCTGTGCCAGGTGACCTGGCTCCTACATGGATTGCCTCAACCCACAGTGCCTACCTTGTGCCACTTACTAATCCACTTGGGATCTTCTTTCCCAAAGATTTATGTACTGGCTGCTTCCCCAGAGGCAGGAAGCTGTAAAATGGCAGTGTCATGAAGAGATGGAAGCAGTGTCATGAAGAGATGGAAGCAGTGTCATGAAGAGCCATCAGCCTGTACATGTGTTATACCCTTGTGAAATACGACACAGCCACATGTACCTGAACTATGCCTTGGGATTAGAATCTACTAGGGGCAGGGCAGAGATGCTAAGGGACTCTCAGCATTTTCAGTCTCCTGAGAAAAATTTTAAGCACTTGATTAATTAAAAAAGAACAAGTATCAGAAGCAAGATCTATTTTCAGCCTCTAGTTAATAGGGAATGTGGATTTCTGTATGTAGATCTCAGCAGAGGGGAGCACATCTATCAGCTCATTTGTTACTGGCTGAAAACATTAGGCCATTTTTCTGCTTTGTGTTACAACAGCAACGGGGCAGTGAGAGTGGGCACAGGGTTTCCATGAAGCTGGGTGGGTACCTCTGCTGCCAGTGCCAGCACAAGCCAGGACCTGTGGGGGTGTGAGTCTTGACACACTTCTAACAGGAGGCAGAGCCCCATGCCCTCAGAGCTCCTATTTCTCTCCACTCTCAGGCAGGGGAGCCTGTGGGACACAATGCAGGTGAAGAAACCTCCTTCTACATGTCTCCTGCACTTTGCAAGGAGGGCGGCTGCAGGGGTGGCTTCTGCAAGCAGCAGCCAGAACTCTCTGCAGGCCCCACAGAGCAAACACCAGCCGGCTCAAGGCTGGAGTCACTTCTGACCAAGGCTGAGCCCATCAGCGATGGTCACGGTGCCTCTGGGAATCACACTGAGGAGGAAAAATACTGCAAGCAGCTGCTTTTTTTTGCCACGAGAGAAGGGAGTGAGAAGATGTAAGGAACTCTGCAGGCACCAAGGCTGGTGGAGGGGGCAGGAGGCACTCCAGGTGTGAGAGAGAGCAAGAGTCAAACTGTTGGGACGACTTTGCAGGTAATTTTTTGCAAGGGTAGCTGTCTGTATTTAACACAAACTGCAGTGGCTGCCATTATAAATAACTCACCTGTGGGGAGCTGCAGTATCTTCTAATGTCAGAGGGAAAAATCAAATGACCCTTTGAAGTGTGGAAATACTGCCATCTGGTTAGAAAGTTCCTCTGCTTGTGAAGCAGGCTCTCCCAGAAGGGCACAGTATCAGAGACCAGCCAGGCACAGTTCATAGGTTTGCAAGCTATTGAAGTCAGTCTGAGAGAGTGGTGGGGTCAGAGCAGAAGCTTGCCATGGATGCCATGGGTGTGTTGCCCTCTCTCATTTACCACAGCAACCTCAGCAAGAGCATGAGGATCTCTTGAGCTAACTGGCTCACCTGCGACTTCCCAGAGCATGTTTGGTGTCCCTCATGCCTTCATGGGAATTGCCTGGTCCTGGCAGCAGAAGGGGCTGGAATGTCACTGGGTTTTGGCTCTGATCAGTATTTGGTGATGTTCTCATCGAAAAGAGCCTAAATTCCTCACTAGCCCTGCCTTTTGGATGCAGGTCTGGTTTTGTTGTGGTGTTTCAAAGGCTATTTGTGCAGGTAAAGGATGCAAAGGTTCCTTTGAGGCTGGGATATGCCCACACGCTGACACATCAGCGGTGCTAAGTTGCACTGTGAGTGGGAGAGTGGTACACCTCTATCATATATTTAGGGAAACTACATCTAGATCCTCAGCCCCTACAATCAACCATTGTAGTCCCTTCAATTTCCACAAGCAGACTTAACTCCAGTCCTCAATAACTACTGGATTTTGTTGGGGAAAAAATTAAAATAACAACAGTAAAAAAATCCTTAGCGATATTATTTTGAAGTGTAAGTGTTCCCTTCATACTAAAAGATAAAATACCATTTTACAGCTGCAATCCTGCAAGCAGGTATGAGCTTAATCTTAAATAAACCAAGTAAATAAACCTACTGCCCTTAATGGTGCAGCGACCTCAGTGGGACTGCCCAGGTGCTTACAGTCAGGTGGAAGATGTGCCACACTGAAGCCTCCGTGTGCCAGAACTACGCAGTGAGATCCGAACCAGGGCACCAAAGTGGCAGGAAGAAAGAGGTTTGTGTTTTCTTTCAGGAAATAAATTGTAAAATAATATAAATAAAATTTAATTTAAACCACAGTTTGGAGAAAACCCAAAAAAAAAAACCCAACCCCAACCCCAAACATTTCGTATTCAAAAAGAAAATACTAAGCAAACTAATTCTTCTCATTTTAAAGCAGAGGTTCTCTCTTCAGCTGCCAGAAGACAAACACATCAAAGCACGTTACTTGCTGGGCTATAGGGCTTGTCAACATTTTGAAGCTGCTATTAATATCTGAGAAATTTTAAGTAAATGAATACTAATGGCTTTTTGAAGCTGCATACGCTGATTTTAATAACACAGAAATAAGCTTGTAAACTGACTGCTGTGGGTGATGTTGAGCAGTTGTCCTATCAGGCAAAACAAAGCTTTAACGTCACGCAGCCGAGCCTCAGAAAGCAGGCCGCTGTTTAGTGAGGGACTCCACAAGGCAATGAAAACACTATTTGGGTTTAGTCTGTTACCAGCAACAGTTTCCCAGTTTCCCCCCTTCTCCCTGTACAGCATTTCACATACTTGTGCTGAACTCCACGAGCACTCCTGCATCTGCTCGGCGTGGCCAGCTGAAGGAGTCTGGCTGAAAGGAACAGGTGAGGAGAGGTGTGAATTAAGCACCACAGCATTCCTTCTGTCTTATCCCTTTCGTGCAGACTAACTTCTCAGTGAGTTCCCCATTCTCTGAATTTCAGATGAGTAGAGGTCTCTGAGGAACCACCAGACCACTTCTGTCAGCTCTGTATCTCTACCAGACCGCTCTGTCTAAGCTCAGAAGTTGTATCTCCTACTCAATGCCAGTACACTGGAACTGGGCACACAGATATCACAACAGGAAGAAAACAACACTTTTTTCCAAGCTAGTCCAGCTAAACATCACTGGTTTGTGCAGCCAGCCAGCCATGCCCCTGTTTGCCATCCTCCTTCACTGGAAAGCTGCTGGCACTGCTGACTTCTCACTGTGACCACATCCCATGGCACCCTGTATGGATTTCAGTGCTTTGTTGATGAGGAGGGTTCATCCTTCAGCCCGTAATATTTCCTCAGACACTTCCAGATTATTCACCTTGAGACTGCTCTTGCTCCCACAATGCAACTTTTCCCTCTAGCCCACACTGAACTTGTGCTTTATTCACACCCGCAGCCCATGCTGGCTCCAAGTATGTCTCACACAGACTCTACCTACTTAATAAGTGCTGCTTCATTACATCTTGGCCTAGCTTTCTAATGTCACGCTCACACTTGTCTCCACTCCAGGGATGTACATGCTCAGTCTTGTAGGCTGAGCATCCAATCTGCACTGAGCCGGTCTGGGGAAGTTTATCCATGAAGGGGTGAACTAGAGCTACACCACAAGTGAACGGGGCTCACTGTCTGCAGGTGAGCTCCAATAACAGGGTGTGATACCTGGGTGACGTCAAGTGACACAGCTGTACCCACTCTCAGCAAGAGCAGGTTGGCACTCACTTTGCAAGCAGGAAGGTGCAGGCTGTGCCCTGGTGTGGTGGCTCAGCCCCAAACATCACACGCCCCTGGCTCACTCCCAGGGGAGAGACAGATCCTCCCGGGTTGGGATAAGGACAGCTTGCTGACAAAAGCACCATGAAAGGGGAACAATCACAGCCAATTAATTACATTCACACCTGGTGGTAACACATAGTACCTTACAGACCTGACATTACAGAGTGCTGCATGACACAAGGACCAACCCAACACCCCAGCCATACTCAGAGTGCCCACAAGGCACCCAGAAGTGCCTCTCCCCAACCAGCCCCTTTTAAGGGGGAGTGAAGTCAGTTGGTGTAGAAAACAGCCTGGGCTAACTCAGCTCACCTCTGCTGGCTGCTTGGGGAGGTGAACTCTGGCTTGGCCAGAACCAGGACACCTGGTCAGGAGTGCTCCATAGCCAGTACCTGGGACCTGGGCAGGTCCCAATAACAGCCCCAGGGATGCTCTCCATGTCAAAAACAAGGGCAGGAACCAGGACTGGGAGGACCTTGATGTCTTCCCATGCACACAGGGTGCAAGCAGCCCCCTGCGGCTCACTAGACAGAGCATACATTTGTTTACAGTGTCTGGAACAAGTTGGGGTTAGTTGTTAGTGACCCAGAAAAGAAGCAGCAGATAACATGGCAGGGAAACCCTTCCTGCTCCATCAGGAATCTCCTATGCCATGGCATAAATACCTCCATTTTTTCTCCCATGCTTTCCAGTATGAATCCTGGCCATTGGAAAGCCCCTGGGATGGCTGATCTTCCTGCTGTTGAAGACACTATGGGGGGACTCTTTTCAGACTCTTCCCAGTAGTGCCTAGTGACAGGACAAAGGGCAATGGGCACAAACTGGAACATAGGACATTCCACCTAAGCATGAGGAAGAACTCTGGGCACCTGGCCTCCAGCCAGGGCCAGCCCACCGCACCACTAGAGGGGGGTCAGCGGCAGCCGATACTGCTCTCGTGCTATTCTTTCTGTGCAAATTACAGAACCACAAGGTTGGAAAAGGCCTTTTAAGATCATCAAGTCCAACCGTTCCTGTCCTATGCTAAACCATATCCCTAAGTAACTGATCTACCCTTTTTTAAACACATCCAGGGAAGGTGACTCAACCCCCTCCCTGGGCAGCCTGTTCCAGGCCCTGACAACTCTTTCAGAGAAGAATTTTTTCCTCACATCTACTCTGACCCTGCCCTGGCACAGCTTTGTGCCATTTCCCCTTGTCCTGTTTCCTGTCACCTGGCTGAAGAGACCATCACCCACCTCTCTATAACCTCCTTTCAGGTTGCTCCAAAACTTGAGAGCAAGAAGGGAGATAATAAGCTGGTCACAGTAGAAAAACAGAAAGTGCAAAACTCTTTTTTCTTTTCTTTTTTTTTTTTAAAATCAAATTACCAATGAAAATGTGGGGGTTATATTTACTAAAACCCCGTATTTCTGACAAACTCCTATTTCCATCAGCCCTGTGTACCGTTGGAGCTGCGTGAACCAATTTTATCCTGAGTGGGCTGGGTGTTTGCAGTTGGTAAGATCCCTGTCATTTCACAGACACAATTAACTTCATAGCGTGTTTGTTTTGCCAAACCCCCAAGAACTCAATAAAACTGTTACAGCTGAAAGATCCAATCTTCAGCTCCACCTAAGAGGATGAAAATAGAAAGTTTGGGTCGGTATGGTCTGGAAACTGAGGGCAAAGGATGATGCCAGGGGAGGCATTGCAGGCAAAGGCTCCCCTCCCCAGGCATCTGTGGAAACGATGGCTATCAGTGGCGGTACCAAGAACTGCAGTTCATCTGAAGTCATCTGGTTTTTGAAGCTTAAAAGTGAAACGGTTCATTAATATCTGATCACACCGGTAGTGCGTGCGGCCATCACATCCAGGCGGCAGCGTTTTCTGCCCTCAGAGCATGGCTTTAAGTAGCAGCCCAAGGCCCATGGTGCAAGGAACCTGGGCCATCAAGCAGTATTTCCTGCTTGTGAGGTTTTGGGGACCCATCAAGTACAGAGAGGTTTCAGTGGGCATCTCTGCCCGACAAAAAAGGGGTGATGGGGGCGGTCCCAGCCCACTCCAAGCCTCTGGCAAATCTGCGCCTTCCCCTTTGCTCAGGGCACCTCCAGGCCTCATACATCCCTCTCCAGGGGCAGCCACACAAACTGAGGAAATGCATATGTATTCCATAGGTATTTCTGAACAGGCATCCATGGACCTGCAGCTCCCTGGTCCCCACTCAGTCAGATATAACCATCCACTGGGATCTCGCTCCAGACAGTTTTGTCTGCATAGAAATGCCACAAATTCATCTCACATACTGCAGCTGGGGTTTGTTCTTTGTCCCAGAGGTCTGTTGTGAAATTAAAATATAAAATACCACGTTTTTGTAAGCAGGAGGGTGGCTGACAATGCACAGCTCTGGGACACATCTCCTCCCTAAGGCTGTGGGCTCCAGGAGGTGCTTTACCACATAAATGATTTTAGGGGTGTAGGTGCACCAGCAGTATTTTCTGTCCCCTGGCACAACAGGGTGAAGGGAAAAGCTGCTTTGGAAAAAAAATTATAATTAAAATTCAGCCTGTCCCCTTGATGCCCCTGTTATGGCTAAGTTTTGTAGCTGCTTTCATGAAACAGCCCACACACTTACAGCCATATTCTACTAAAATCCAAAACAAATCTATTCTTAAAATACACAAATTAAAGTTATATTAATTGTCTCAAGCTACATCTACATCAATCTATTCAGCATTATTATATTTCATTGAATCACCCCTCCCTCCTGCCCCACTGCTCACTAAGTGCTTCTCCTGCCACTGACAGAAACTCCTGTCCATCCTGAAGGCCAGGCCTGCAGTTGGCACCTCCAGCACAGCTCCAAGGTCGCCATCTCCAGCCAGGCCATCCCCTGGGGCAGCTCTGCTCCAGGAGCCCTCAGAGCCCACCAGCCAGGCTCTGAAGAGGAAAAAGCCTCTGTTTCTCAAAGCAAGCAGAAGGAAGCGTGTGGACTTCCAAAGGTTTGAATAATAGGCTCTTGAGCATTTCTTAGAGGGAATTTAGTGTTGTCTGAAGAGAGAAGCAATTTACATTTTCTCCTGTTTGTTGGGAGCAGGAAAAAAATACAAGAATAAATGTAAGTGGCTATATTACTTCAGCATGGTCTTTTTTTTTTTTTTTTAAATCAATTGTTTGAAGTCCAACAAAGCCCTTGTATTCCTCTGGTCTCCCAGCTTAAAGAAGACCTTTGCATTTTAACTCTGCAAGCCTTTGTCTGTCTGGTGCCTCATGACTCACTCCAGAGAAACAGCTGGGAGGGAGGGGGAGCTGGGGGAGTGGGGAGCAAATGAGAGGAAAAAAAAATAAGAAGGAATAAATGTGGGTGGGGGAAGGAAATTCCTTTTAACACTATTCACCATCCCTGATCCCACTGGTAGCATTGGGATGCTGGATGTCAGCATTGCAGCTGCTTTCCTCTCCATAATCACTTGGCCTTGCACTGACATCTGTACGTCTTGGTAAGCACACGTGAGTGAGCTGCTTCAGATTGCCTCCATGTGCCTGTTCTGGCCTTTCCTTTCTGCCACTGGTTACTGGGGCTGGCTGTGAACAGAAATTGATCCTGTATGGAGGGAGGGGGAGTAATTAAAAGCAAAAAATATATGATTATATAATTCATGAATAGCCTAGCATAGCATAGGCGGCATTGACCACCTATCTAGGAAGCCTGTTCCAGTGTTTGACCATCCTCTCTGTGAAGAAATGCTTCCTAATGCCCAGTCTGAACCTCCCCTGGTGCAGCTCTGAGCCATTCCCACATGTCCTGTCACTGGATCCCAGGGAGAAGAGCTCAGCACCTCCCTCTCCACTTCCCCTCCTCAGGAAGTTGTAGAGAGCCATGAGGTCAGACTCAGCCTCCTGCTCTCCAAGCTAGACCAGCCCAAAGTCCTCACATGCTCCTCACAGGACATTCCTTCCAGCCCTTCCACCAGATTTGTTCTCCTCTGGATGGACCTTCACATCATTCTGGAAGGTGGGCTCCCAAACCACACACTGTACTGCTCCAGGTGAGGTCACACCAACACTGAACACAGTGGCATAACCACCTCTTTTGAGGGCCTGGCTGTGTTGTGTTTGCTGTTTGGTGCCCCCAGGATGTGGCTTCCCCTCTTGGCTGCCAGGGCACACTGTTTGAAAACAGCAAGGAGTTTTTAAATCAGTAACAAGGTGCCTTGAAACAAAAGTTCGGCTTCAATGATCTCCAAGTGGGATAACCTCATTTCACTCCTTGCAGAACTGAAAAAGAAAGTGTGAATGAAAATCTGGAGTATTTTGCCTCAGATTTATGTGAGGCTTATCCTTGAGCAACCCATTTGAGGCAGGTTTATGAAGACACTTTGAAAGGTCAGGATATTTTTGAACCACCATTAATCTGGTAAAAACACCCCTACCACATTGACGATTCTCTTCCCTGCCTCCCAAAACAGCCCACGCACTGCTGCCAAGCCCTTCACCTAATCACTACTTTCCCCCTCCCCCCAATTTTCAAGGGGGTAGGTTTCTGGGAAAGCTGTCCCCACCCCAAAGGCACCAAGGATCCCTGGTGTCCCCACAGTGCACACGAGGGGTGCCTGGGCATGGTGTGTGCTCCCATGTGCCCACAGTGCACTGGGCATGGTGTGTGCTCGCATGTGTCGGACTGTGACAGAGCTCCAAAGCAAACCATTGGGCAAAGGCGAAGCTGTGGCTCCCTCATTCCCTCACTCCCTCTGTCCCTGCCTCCCTGCAGTGACTAACATTCCCCATGCAGGGCTGACCTTTTCTGCAGCTTTTCCCAGCCTGTGCCAGGTGAGCAGCCAGGCTTTAGACCCAACAAAGAAAGATCACACAGCCAGCAGAGAAGGAGTAATAGTGGTGGGGACTCATTTTGTGCCTAGCATTAAAAACAATGCCACAGTTTTCATAAGGCATTTCCTTAATAAGACATGTGGCCTTATAAATGTTAGCCTGGGGTGCATCAAGCACGGCATGGCCAGCCAGTCCAGGGAGGTGATTGTCCCACTCTACATTGTGCTGGTGCAGCCTCATCTCAAGAACCGGGTGCAGTTTTGGGTGCCACAGTACAAGAGGGACATGAAACTATTGGAGAGTGTCCAGAGGAGGGCAACAAGGATGGTGAAGGGTCTGGAGGGGAAGTCTTACAAGGAGAGGCTGAAGTCCCTTGAGTTGTTCAGCCTGGAGGAGACTGAGGGGAGACCTCATTGCGGTCTATGGCTTCCTGACAAGGGGGAGCAAAGGGGCAGGTGCTGATCTCCTCTCTTTGGTGACCAGTAACAGAACTGAGGTGAATGGCATGAAGCTGCGACAGGGTAGGTTTAGGCTGGACATTAGGAAGAGGTTCTTTCCTGAGAGGGTGGTTGGGCACTGCACAGGCTCCCCAGGGAAGGGATCACAGCACCCAGCCTGACTGAGTTCAAGAGCCGCCTGGATGATGCCCTCGGTAACACTCTCTGACTTGGCTGGCCCTGTGTGGAGCCAGGAGTTGGACTCGATGATCCTTATGGGTCCCTCCCCACTCAGGAGATCCTGTGATTCTATTCTATGATTCAGACGCTGCCCTGGGCTCACGGGGCTGCTGGCAGGGACAGGAGGTTGGACAGGAGGTTGCCAGTGCAGAGCTTCCCCATGCAAATTCCCAGTGTGCAGATAAAAGCCTGACGTATGCGCAGAGGAGCTGGGCATGCCCGTATTTGAGTCTACCTGATGCACAGCCATCAGGTTTATTCCATCATGGGAAAACCCATGGGATTTGCAGGCAGGCCTCCAAGATGAATGCAGTAATGTCCGAGGCGTGCTTCTCATCTCACTCAGAAGGGCAGAGCAACTCGACATCTCATTTTGGCACCAGGCACGGCTGTGTCTTACATTCACAGGCTGGAGCAAATTGCCCCAAGGGCCGTGTAAGAATTACAGGCTGAATTGATTATCTATCAGGCTACTGGGACAGACATTCCCTCCCTGTTTCTGCAGCTGGCCTGGGAGGAAAAACACCTGGCAGTTTCTGTTTGAACCCTGAAGTGAAGCCCAGCAGGTGTGGAGTGGCTCTCCCACCTCTCCTGCCACATCCCACCCCACCACCTGAAAGCCCCAAACATCTCTAAAGCCAGAAATGCCCCCCCGTGGGATGATTCACCTGCACCAGGACCTTCTTGTTTCTTCCACACATGTTTGCATCAAGAAGGGGATGAAGTCAGTGTCGGAGCAGATCTTGGACACACCACTCACCATCATCTTGGGATCTGGCACAAATTAAAAAAAAAAAAAAGTCTGGACTAGACCAGACACACAGACTAGATTATCCAAAACCTGAAGTTTTTATGCTCAACATCCACCCTATGCATCTGTGGAGACACTCACACCACCTCTTTTGCCTGCCTGTTTTCACCCTGTTTCCACCACCATCAGTCTCTTTCCACCATCCTGAGCAGGGCTGTTGCTTAAACAACATGCTAAGCCTAAAGGTAGCTGGGAAAAGCTCCGTCCTTCATTTTCCTGTTACTCTGCAGGCTGCCTTCACCTGGGGCGCTCCACAAGTTTCTTCCACAGCTGTTTAACCCTGGCCAATACTGGAGCAGTTGCTCACCTCTCCCCCCAACATGGGGGTTGAGAGGAGAAGGGGGAAAAAACTTGTGGGTTGAGATAAAGATGGTTTAATAGGATAACAATGGAAGAGAATAATAGTAACAATAACACAAGTGATGAACAAATGCAATGGCTCACTGCATGTAAAAAGAAAATAAACCAACCCAATTCCCAGCCTGTTTCTGAGCAGCGATCCCACCTCCAGGCAGCTTTCCCTGTTACATCCAGAGCATGTTGCCCTATGTTAGGGAACATCCCTCTGGCCAGCCTGGGCCAGCTGTCCTGGCTGTGCTCTCCCAGCTCCTTGTGCACCTGGCAGGGCGTGGGAAGCTCCTAAGTCCTCGACTGACTCAGCCACAACTAAAACCACCACCATGCTATCAATGCTATTTTCATACTAAATCCAAACCACTGCGCTATACCCGCTCCTCCAAAGAAAATTAACTCTGCCTCAGCTGAAACCGGGGCGACTCATAAAAGTTGTATGACTTGTGTTATTAAACTACCAGCACTTTAATTTGCTTGTCTTCAAGTGCATTGATTAAAATCGGGAAGGCAGCCTGTTCGACCAGGAACGAGCCCAGTTTCTTTTTTTACTTATTCATCTACTCAGAGTTACACCACCAAATTCCTGAAGTATTTGTTTCCCCCCCAAAAAAATATCAGAAAAGCAATTAAAATCAAGTACTTCCCCATAATGTGATTGCTGTCGGCTGTATTGATTTAGGAAGGCTCAGGCTGATTTCTGTGCATTTTTTGTATTGCTGTTATTTTCTAGCTGAGGTACTTCTAGAGTTACTGACCATAAAACACCCCTGGTGCAGGTCAAAACCCCAGAATACAGCGGTGCATGATTGCAAGGCAGCCTACCCTGAGTGCTGTTTTAAGCCTGGCCAGTCCCTTCTTTCTTTCCAATTTAATTTGGTTTGGGTCTTTTCTCTGACTCAGTTATTGAAGGAGTGGGTACTTCCTCATGGTTGCAAAATATTAGGGCCCTGTTTTATTCTCTCCTCTCACGATAGGAAGCTATGGTCCAAACCTTGATCCACAGGGAAATTTCTGTACCTCTGGGCAGCACTGTGCATCTCTGGGAAAATATTTACTAATATTTGGGATAGGGTTTGCATTCCCTCACCAGAGCTGACATTACTCTTACTCACCTGACATTATGCTGGGCACCATCACTATTTGGGGATGCCCTGGCAGCATGACAAAGGCCAGCACCACCTCATGCCAAGTAGATTAAAGAAGTATTTTTCTATCAGGAATTTTGACAAGAAGGGTTCTTCAGAGTATGGTCACTTGTGGCAGGTGGAGTGTCTGAGCGACAATGGACAGGGAACTAAGGAAGCTTGAGCTGAAGCACTGCTGCTCCTGATTTCTGAGTTTGTCCTATTTTCTTCAGCCACTGCCAGAGGGAGGATCCTTTGTGCCAAGGAAAATCCTTTAATTAGCCCACGTGCTTACTGGAAGCTCTGAAAGTACTGCCTTGGGTATTCTGATCACAGCTACATCACGCAGCTGGGGAAATCTGTGGGAAACACTGCTTTTTTAGCTTCTTTGCTTTTTTAAAAAAAATTTAACAGCATCCTGGTGACAGAAACACAGCCAGAAATTCCCTTTGTTGGGAGACTGGGATGCCGGGGTGGACTGAGAAGTGCTCCCATCCCATGGGCAGGCAGACACAGTACCAGGGCTACAGAGGGAGGCAGAGTCCCTTGTCTTTGTCCCCTGCAAAGCCGTTGTGGGCTGTTGTGGCTTTTTGTGGCTGGGTTCTGGTGGAGAAGGGAGGGCTGCAGGGGTGGCTTCTGCAAGAAGCAGACAGAAGCTCTCTGCAGGCCCCAGAGAGCAAACACCAGCCAGCTCAAGGCCGGAGTTGCTGCTGACCAAGGCCGAGCCCATCAGCGACAGTCACAGCGCCTCTGGGAATCACATTTAATAAGAAAAAAAAAAAGCAAGCAGCCACTTTTTGCCACCAGAGAAGGGACTGAGAAGATGTAAGGAGCTGTGCAGGCACCAAGGCCAGGGAGGGAGGATGGGGGCAGGGGACAGGATGGCCCTCCCCAGGTGCCAAAACACAGATTCCCCTGCAGCCCTTGGAGAAGACCATGGTGGAGCGGGTGTCCCCTGCAGCCCATAGGAGATGACAGGGAGCAGAGACCCCACCTGCAGCCTGTGGAGAGGCCCCACTCTGGAGCAGGTGGAGAAATATAGAAGACATTGTGACCTGCACTGGAGCAGAAGACCTGAACAGCCTTGGAGAAACCTCATCAAAACCAAGTCTCCTTCCCGGGGAAAGTGCAGGGTCTGCACCCACCCCAAGAAAGTGCAGGGTGAGGAGCAACAGAACTCTCACATCCACATCAAGAAGCTTCTTTCCTCACCTCCTCCTGAATCTGAAGTGCTTCAAAAAAATCCACACCAGCTGAGTATCACATGTATTGTTTGGGTTTTTTTCCACATGACTAGCAGCCTGAGATTCAGTGAGTCTTTGGGAGCCTGGAAGAGCCAGGGAAGCACCAGGTGGTCCCAGTGCAAAAACACAGCCTGTGTTAGGGAGCCTGGAAGGACATGTGCTCTGAACCTGAGGGAAAGTCCTGTGGTGACCAGCAATGTCCGAGGGCCTGGACCCATGACTGCTTGTAGCATCATGAACTTACAATAAAGGCCTGGGGTCTCATTTTTCTGTGCTTTTTAAAGATGAAGGCCAGCAGTGGGGAACCTGCTAGTCCCCTGGGCTTCATGTAACTTAGTCCTGACCCAGAGGCTTAGTTCATGCCTTCACCAAAAGCCAGCTGATGATGATGGCACCAGAAAGTTTTCCATATACTTGTCCAGAAACGGCATACAGCAATTTCCCTCTTCACCCTCCTGTACCCTCACACCCTTCCAGTCTCACCCTGAGAAAAAACCTCCACCAACAGGGCATTAATATATTTCCTTTCCTCAATCAGAGAATTGCAGAATGGTTTGTGTTGGAAGGGACCTCTGAAGGTTTAAGATGATATTTTCTACTAGATCAGGTTGCTCAGAGCCCCATCCAACCTGATCTTGAATTTTTCCAGGGATGGGGCATCTACCACCTCTCTGGGCAACACCTTCCAGTGTTTCATCACCCTCATTGTAAAAAAATTATTCCTTATATCTGGCCTGTATCTACCTTCTTACACTTATCCCTACAGGGCCTACTAAAAAGTCTGTCCCCATCTTTCTTATAAGCCCTTTCAGATACTGGTAGGTGACAGTAAGGTCTCCCCAGAGCCTTCTCTTCAGGCTGAACAACCCCAACTCTCTCACACTTTGCTTAACACATTTTCTTTTGCACACAGACTTAATTTGTCTTCCTCTAGCTATAAGATTACTAGAGGGATTAAATGCATCTAGAGGCAGAAACCAGATACATCCTTGGTATCGATACAGCCTGCAAGAAGTTTTACACTCGGCCTTCAGAAAAAGTCTAGTGGAAAGCACAGTGAAGAGAAAGAGGAAAATTAACCCCTTCTTCTTCTGCTTCCAGTATTTCTGTAGCATTCTGAGGAATTTGGCCACCCTGCAGCATCCCAGCTGCTAACACTGCAGCCTATGCCCATCCCCCTCCAGCAAGAATGGGGACACCACTGCGCCCAGGCAGGGCTGCCCTAGCACTGGGAATCACTCATGGTCCCACTGGAGCCATTCTGGGAATCATCTTTTTGCTGGTGAATGGTGGGAAATGGAGCTGCCCTTCCTGACAGCAGGGGTTTTTGGATTTCTTTTCGCAGAGTGGTACAGAAAGGGCATATTGAGCTGCTTATTTTGCAGGTAGGTTAGGAATAGAAAGGATCCTATGCTTTAGTTTGGGCTAGAAAAGCATCTTTTTTCCAAGTTTTGCAACCTTCTAGTTGAAGTTTTGGATTGAGCCCCATTACTTAAGTGTGAGGAGACCCAACCCCACCCGTACTGCTGCTGTCAGTAGTACCAGAGAGCATTTTCCCCGTGAGCTTGTTGCCATAGCCCAAAATGGCTGGAGTGCTCGTGGAACACCAAAAAGCTTGACCCTTTTTTCTGCTTGTGTTACGTGGCAGCACAAATCCTCCTTCCACACATGGTGCTGGGCAGAGCTCAGCTCCTCATCTTCATCTTTCATCCCACCCGAAGTGCATCCTCTCCCCTTTGCTACTTTCCACCACAGCAGCAATAGCGTGCTCCCTCTGCTTTCACAGCTGAAGCATCCTCAAAAAGTATCTGAGGATAGTAGAAAACCTCTCCATTTCCCCTTTTATTTTCCTTCTTTTGCTTTAAATTGTACACAAACAAGAAAACCCATTAAATAGCATGCCTTTTGGGGCATATGTTTCATAAAAACTATAGAAAGTATAATCTTTTGAAGCGATTCTCTCCACCAAAATTAAAACAAACTGTGCTGGATAGCTTTTGCTAGGCTCAGAGGGGGAAGGGGAAACGTTGATTTTCATGCTGCTCCTCTCCACAGCTCGTTAGCAGGCACTGCAAAATGTATGTACTTCCCTTAAAAATGCAGGCTGGAAGTTATTATCCAGCCTCCAAAGTATTTGACAGTGTGTGTGCACTTGCATCCCCGTGACAAGGAAATTCTGCAACTGCTTGCACAGAGTTGTATAGGAAACCAATAAATCAGGGTCCTGTCTCCCAGCACCTGGCCCTTGGCCCAGGGTACAGATGGGGAGGTTGGTCTAGATGTTGCACTTTTGTGGTACCTACAGTTATTTATCAGTGGGGCTTGTTTTCATTCCCGCAGGGACTACAATATAAAAAGCCACATCAAGACTAAGATAAGAAACTGCAGAGGGGTGGGTGTCTTAGGGAGGCAGATGGAACATTAACAGTTGGAAATGGCAAGGTTTTTTTTCAATATCAACATGTTCCTACTAGATTTTTGCAAACCATGCACATCTGTCAGAAGAACTCTTCCCCTCCCCCTGCCAAAAAAAGTACAAGTTTACAGTGTTACAACCTTTCCACTTTTTCTTTCTGAGAAGCTGATATTGTGGTGCCACAAATCCAAATGCAAGTACCCCAATGAGAGAAAAAAATCATAATTGATAAATGTTATTTTCAGAAACAACCTGCTTGTAAGGGCTCAATAACATCTTGACTTTATAATCCTGTGTTCCCGCGTCTCAAGACTTAGCAGGGCTTGAAGTAAATGCTATGCTATGTATGCCTGACTTCCACTGCCTTATATCCCTGAGTCAACCAACACCAAAGAAAGGCTGAAGACCTTTCAGAGGTAGCCCAGTACGCTCAGCATCAGCATTTCTCTAACCTCTCTGTGAGAGCAAACAAAGCCAAATGTGAAATCCTAGACAAAGTAATTTTCATTACAGCCCTCTTCCAGCAGAGACCCGGTGTGATTTCAAAGAGCAATATTGATCCAGATATATTTTGATAACAAAAGTCTGCATTATGTTTGCCCAACTAAAGATCTTTTGAAACCCATCTGCTTTAAATAGTGTTTTGACTGCACAGGGAGACCCAAGTTTTCTGCATTTAACTACTACACTTTGGCCCAGGGGGCATTTTGTTGTATACCAATCCTTTAACGCTGTGTTAGTAACATTTAACTCAGCTTGGAGCATAATCATAACAGCCACCTGTTTATTTGATGGAGCTGGTAAACTGGTGGAAACACTCACACCAAAGAAAGGGGCTGAGCCCAGAGAAGTACAAGGGTACCAGCCATGGTCTGAAATCACAGAGTTTTGCCGTTGGGACGCCAGGTTTCGGTAGTGAACTCTTTCAGGGACAGAAATATGACCAAGAGGTTTAGGGGGGTTTTTGAGCTACAAGGTCACAAGCACTGCAAAGCCAGAGAGGTGATTTTCCTTAGCACTGAGCAGCAGAAAGCTTCATGTAGAAGCCCAGCAGGAATTCCTCTTGGTACCTATCCCGTTTCTACATGTAATTCAGAAGCGTTTAACATGGGTTAACTAGAGACATTTGTTCTTGCAGATTACAAATAATTAAAACTGGACCTGAATATCACGTGATGCTCTGGGGACCAGCCAGGCCTCCCCAGCCTGCCCTGTTTGCAGGCAGATTTGAATTCACTGCAGCTTTCACTGTACCATAATCTTTAAGGCAGACAAGAAGAGATGTGAGAAAGCAGCCCACTGTCTAGGGGGGAGCACAGGTTTTCAGGACATAGATTCTCAGTCTTGGGAGTTTCCTGAAGGACTCTAATGTCCAGCCTTTAGCAGTCTGCTGGCTGGACCTCCTGGCTGAGCAACTACAAGCAGACTCAACACAGTCAATGGAATGAGGGTTTCTGATTGAAAGTACCCCTGTCCCAGTCCCAAAGAGTTCTTTGTCCTTTGTAGCAAGGTCTACATGATGAGTTTTACTGCCCACAGTGAGATCAGAAGTTTTTCTGGAGGCGATCTCCTCATTAGGGAAACACAGTGATCAGAGGCTTCACTCTGAGGCTGGAGGACATCCCTTGGGCTGGCTCTGCCCCAGAGGGCAACTAATTCCAATGGACATGGCTTTGACTGTTATCAGGCAGTATAGATGCTGGAAAGAAGTAGACACTTCTCATTATAGAGTGAACCTCCACCAGTCTTGCAGGAGGATAAAGCGGGGCTTTGAGGAAAACTCAGTGTTTTCTAAAGACTTTTCCCTTCATTTGAGCAGTTGATAACACAAGCACACACAGCCCAGAGCAATTTGGCTGCACTTGGGAACTGTAGAGGTTAGCGGTGTCTACACTGAAGCACCTGAAGGTACTGTGGAGCATCTGTGCATGTCGCATGCCCACCACATGACTGCAAGGAAAGACAGTCAGAATGCCTGTGTCTTTAAGGTAACAGCTAGTGCCCCAGTGCAATGGCTGACATACTCTGCCCAGGCCTCGCTTGGTTGTGGTTAATACCAGCAACAACTCAGCTCTCCAAGCCAGAAGCCTCAATGTGGGCTTTGGCACTCTCCATTTGGGAGGTGCTTTTTTGCCTTGTAACACACAACAGCAAAGAGTTTGACTCCTGGGGCAAAAACGTGCTGCGGCATGGCGCTTGCTGCCACGGCGCAAGTGACACCAGCAGTTCCTGTCCCAGGGTGTGGGCTTGGCTGCAACCCCCCCCCCAACTGGGATCTTCACCTGCAGCCTTGGGCATTTCTGGGGCCTCTTTTGCATGTGTGGTGCAGAACTGTTTTAAGATCAAAAGATGGACTTTAGGTCCGTTACTTTTGATGGTTGTTTCTACCTTTCTTTTTTCTTTTTGGTTGCCATTTAACGTGAAGGGGGAGAGCTGAAATGCCCCCTTCTGCTCCACAGGACAGACTTCAGAATACGATCAGCTTCACAACCTCTTTCACAGGAGTCTGTGCACCAGAAGCTCTCGTTAAAGTGAGAAAGTGACAGCTGCAGGTGTGGTGACAGGTAGCAGGTGGTGGAGTTTGTGGAGCTGTGAGCATCAGCCGCAGCTCTTCCCTCACAGCATTGCTTGGCCCCAGCCTGAGCAATGCCAGCACAGGGTGGCCATGCAGGGGAGACCCAAGTAGGGGGTCTGACAGCTCTGCAATTAGGGGCCTGCAGTTTTTCCCCAGCACCTGGCACGTGGAAGCTTCAACAGCACAGCAAAGGGTTGCACAGGAGGTGTGATGTACATACTCCTCCTGCAGCTGACATAGTTAAGCTGGAGCAGCAATATGCTATATATCCTTCCACCCAACAACAGCTTAGTGTATTATTAAGCAAAAAGACCAAAGAAAAACCCCAAAAATCTCCAGCACGAGGACTTCTTTTCTACTGGTGTGGCTTGCATCACCACTGGAGGAGCCCTCCTGCTTTACCTGCAGAGTAGTAAAATACTTAGGTATCAACATGGCTTCTGGGCCATGATGCAGGAGGGATGTTTGGAAGCAGTGGTGGCCCTAGTGTAAGTGTGAGGGAGCAGCTGCTCCAGGCAAGCAGGAGAATGGCAGCTCCCGTAGGGAGCAATCGCTCCCACAGCTCCATTACATGGCCCCTGGCTACAGGCATAAGAACCTGAACTGCAACAAGAGCCTCCAGGGACGTGTTTTTTAAGCTTCCTTAAACTCATTCTTGTTTTCAGCCTGCCGTCGCCTTTGCCAAGAGATGATACCCTGCCACTGTTGTTGATGTTGCTGCTGTAACCAGACCCAGGCTGTCCATCCATCCATCCTGTCACGTGAACCCCTGTTTGCTGGCTCCAATATAGATTTTCCAAGCACTGGAGAGGGTGATTACTATATAATGCACTCAGCCTAATCACAGGAACATGGTAGAGCTGAAAAGAGGTTGACAGAGCTTCCCCAGGGGAAAGTCACCTACTTGGACCCGGCCTCACAGGCAAGCAGTGATATTTATTCGCTCTATTACAAGCCAAGAATAAGCTGTCTGGAGCAGATCCAAGATGACCTGCTCCACTAGTAAAGAAAAATGCATCAAATCAAACTGATGCTTGTGCCTCTGCTCTTGACCATTAGAGAGAATTAGTATTTCTCATGCAACCTCCTCCCAGCATTTTATCTTCATATCCTGGTCCTGGCTGGTGAGCTGATCCTACTGTCTGAGCCAGAGATTGTCCCCACTGCCTTGTTGTACAATGGGGGAGTGGTCTGCCTCAAATGTGGGAAGCGGGGACCACTTCCTAATGGCAGAGTGAAGTCGCCAAACCCAGCAGGTGCAAAGTGCACAGCAATGCCTGCTCTTGGCCTTTCCTTCACCTGCCATAACCACGGATGCAACACTTTCCTTCCGCAAACATCCCATGCTCTATCCAGCTGAGCCACCCCAGAGGTGAGCCCCACATTTTGGAGGGAAGCGGGTGGCATGCTTTGTTACTTGCACCTCTGATTCTGCTACAGGAGAGAAAAGTGCATTCCTGGCCCTGCTCTCAGTAGTCTGGCACCTGGCTGTCACCAAACACGTTGTTTCAGTGTGCTGTGTCTGGCTCACATCGAAGCATAAAGACTGTTAAAGTGTGCTTCACAAGGTATGCTTTCCCTGCTGCTCGCAAAAGATGAGAAGGGGTTAGTTTTGTCCTTGCACATAATAAAAGTGTTAGGTTTTTTCCCAAAAAAACCTGCAAACCAAACTTCTTTACTAGTCAACCCTCCTTTCTGAAGATCAAAAGCCTTCCTCTTCCCAAAAGAAATTCAAGGCCACGAAACCCCGGTATATTTTAAGCTGGAAATGATGTTTCCCATAAGGACTGGAAGGCCAGTCATGAGGCACACATCCCTTCTTTCTTCTGGGCCACTTATCGACCTGTGTACCTCTTATGTTTTAGGTGCAGGTGGCCAGAAGGCCACACTGTGTAACACGCCTTCGTGGACACATCCGTGACGGCAAGGTAGGCCGGGCCTGCGCTCTCCCTCTGAGCATTCCCAACCTGCAGAAGGCTTGAGTCTGTGTGAGGATGCCTGAGGTGATGATCCCACCAATGAAGGAGGCAGAGTCCTTGGTATGTAATTTAATTCAAAATCCTGGATTAAATATTGTCTTTCTGCCCCTGCCTCTTTCTATTTTTCTCTTTGTGTGGAGAAATCTAGGTAAATATGGACATAGATATAGATACAGATACATACAGATATATAGATACAGATATAGATATAGCTTTAGATATAGATGTAGAAACAGAGATGTAGAGATCTCCATCTATAAACCCACAAGGCTGCCTTTATTTATAGTAAGAAACACCGTTCAACTTAGGGCATATAAAAATGTACCCGGGGGTGCCTGACTATACCAGCCTCCAGAGAAATATATACCTATTCACACACAAACACACACACACAGACTTACACGTCAGCTTGTGTGTCATATTATAGGAAGCTTAGTTTCAAACTTCCTGTGGTTGTTTCATGCCTCAGCAGAACTGCATAAACAAGCACAATACAAGGATATAAAGGGTGGGGGAGTCATTTTCTTTTGGTACCATACGGTAGTACAAGTAGCTGATAACAGCAAAAATAAGTGATTGCCTCAGAAACTGGAAATCTCTATAGCTGAATGGTGCATTTTCTCCCTTCTGACCTCAAGAGCATTCAGGAGTAAAAGGTGATTGTCCTGCTTTGCTGTCTCATTCAAATCTGGTGCTGCAGCTGAATTTGAGCACCGAACATGAGCTCAAGGACGTATTTTTCTCCTGTTTCTGCTCTTGTTACAGACATTCACAGAGTACCAAATATTTTTTAAAACCCGCAGAAAAAAACACTCCACTAAAAGTAAATTTCCAGAGGAAAGCATTTTTCAAAGATCTCTCAACATTGACAATAATTTTGTCTAATAATATTCAGGAAAAAAAAATCTGAAGCCTTTCAGCTGCTACCTGATTGCCATGAATGCTCAAATTAAGGCAGCTCAGAACTGAAAGGAACATTATCAATAGCAATCATGTTAATAGATATGATTGTTGAAGGATGTGGCTGATAGCCTTGCAGATATTGAGTGCAATCCCCTCTTTTTTTCTCTCTTTTTCTTTTTTATGCATCACTTGGCAGGGTTATCACTCGCATATTCCTGAACAGATTTTAGACCAAAGTGGTCTCTGTGATGTTGCTGTGCTGTAATGACACCAGTGTAACTTCAACAGATCAAGCTGCTGCTCAGTAAAGCATGTCCCACAGCACGTTGTGCAGTCCTGCATCTCATAGCCCTTAGCAATGCCTGATCCTCCATGAGAGAGCTGCCCACCAGATGATACCTGTTAAAATGCTACTAAGCCTGATAAAGGATTTGGGTCTTTCTTCTCACCTCACAACATCATGACAATGTAGGTAATGAATGTGGAAGGGACAGGAAAGTGCCTCTTGGCCTGTGTGAAAGGGCAATGCAAACAGCAACACTCGGGTGACTAGGAACAAAAAGCAAGGTCAGCTTCAGGTTTTGGTGGGCATGCAGTGAGCTGAGTCTATTTGTGTTGTGATCTAACCCCAGCCAGCAGTTAAGCCTCACACAGATGCTCATCAAGTCCCCCTCCAGTGGGATGGGGGAAAGAATCAGAAGGATAAATGTGAGAAAACCCATCAGCCAAGATAAAGACAGTTTGATGGCGAAAGCAAAAGCCACACAAGCAAAGCAAGACTAGGAATTTGTTTATTGCTTCCCATGGGCAGACAGGTGTTCAGCCATCCTCAGGAAAGCAGGGCTCCATTACAGGTAATGAATACTTGGGAAGATAATCGGCATCACTCCGAAAGTCCCCCTTTGCTCCTCCTTCCTCCAGCTTTAAACGCTAAGCATGACACCATAAGGTACGGAATATCCCTTTGGCCAGGCAAAGGCCTTGGCTCTGTGTAAGCGCTGCTCAGCAGTAACAAAAACATCTCTGTGCTTTCAACACTGTGCAGCACAAATGTAAAACACAGCCCCAGGCCAGCTACTCTGAAGAAAATTAACTCTATCCCAGCCAAAACCACAACAGTCTGTCAGTCTTTAACAGGAATCAAGATGATTGTGCAAGATCTGAACTTCATGAGATAAATCCCAGCCTCAGAAAGTCCCAAGTATTTCTGGATTCCCACCACATAGGCTTACGGCCCTGGGATGCTCTGCTGCAGGTGTAGTATTCTCTAGTACCCAGGGACGTACCTGGATCCCTGCGTTCTGCCCTGGGTGGACCACTTACAGGCAGTGCAATCCCCCAAAATCTGTCTTGCTCAAATATTTTGTTTTATAATGCATAGAAGTGCTATTTACAATCAACCCGTGAGTTCTGCTATTGACAGGATCTTATTCTGGAGACTAGTTTGAAGATTCAGCTAAACACACCTTTCTACTTTCCCCAAGCAACATACTCTTAAGAAAATAATCATCCCTCTCCAGCCGTGAAGTGCAATGACACAAATTGGATGGACACAAACTGAAGTCATTTCATCAGGAAGATGAGCCATAGCCACCTCTCTTTTTCCAGCACTCTGAATGACTTTAGCACAGCAAAGAGGTGTTCTCCTTCCTCCTTCCTCCACTCCGGTCACCAAGCATTCGACAGACTTGCAGCTAGATCAAAGGCAGCCAGACGAGTCAAAGATTTATAGTATTACTTAGTAAGGGCAAGCGCGAAAGTCAAACAGTAACTTCCCAAGAGAGACTGATTACTCTGAACTGCAGCTAATAGAATTCACTGACAGAGAGTTATGAAGACATTAGTTCACACCGGGGCAAAGGAAAACTGCCACATGGACGCGGGTGTACCTACCAAACCCCTTCAGCAAAGAACTGGCAACTTAACTATTCAGAAACACCACACCTATGGACCACAGTAAAGTCCCTCTAAAATTTCTAGGCAACTCTGCCTCCCACTGTATTTTATTCAATGGCATTTTCTTTTTGCAGTGGCACAGAGTGCTCTTTGGCACCACGCGGCCCTTTCACCCTCACCAAAGTCCATAGGTAGTTTTGCTGCTTACACCTCCATCCCACCACCACTCACCGTGTTTCCATGAAGTCAGCTGTGGTGGGTTGACCCTGGCTGGAGGCCAGATGCTCACCAAAACGTCTCTATTACTCCCCTCTTCAGCTGGACAGGGGAGAAAATATATGTTGAGAGGCTTAGGAGTCGAGATAAGGACAGGGAGAGATCATTCCACAATCAGTGTCATGGGCAAAACAGACTCAACGCAGAATAAAGGAAAGAAACTATCTAATTTATGACACTGCCCTGCACACCCAGTCACACCAGAGTCGGGTAATGAGAAGTGGGACCAGATCTTAAAGCACCTCTCCCCACCCCTCCCTTCTTTGTGGACTCAACATTATTCATGATTTTTCCCCCCATCCCTCCTTCTTGGTGTCACAGGGGGAGACAGGGATGGGGGTTTTGGTCAGTTCCTCATGAGTTATTTTCCTTCTTAGTGGGGGTGGGGGCATTCCTCACACTCTTCCCCTGCTCCAATGTGGGGTCCCACCCACGGGAGACAGTCCTTCACGAACTTCTCCAACATGAGTCCTTTACCACAGGGCTTCAGCTCTTTACCAGCTGCCCCAGCACGGGTCACTGTTATGGGGCTCAGTCATAGTATGATAGAATGTCTCTCAGTCTCTCAGACTGCTCCACCCTGGTCCCTCATGGAGTCACAACCCCCTCCCAGCAAGCCTTCTCCAACATGGGCCTCTCTCCATGGGCTGCAAGTGCTGGCAGAGGCTTGCTCCTATGTGGGTCACAGCGTCTTTCATATATCTCCACCTGCTCCAGTTTGGGGCTTCCCAATGGGCTGCAGGTGGGGTCTCTGCTCCCCATCATCTTCCATGGGCTGTGGGGAGACACCCGCTCCACCATGGGTTTCTCCACGGGCTGCAGGGGCATCTTTCTCTCCGGCACCTGGAGTGCCTCCTCCCCTCCTTCTTCACTGACCTTGGTGCCTGAACAGTTCCTTACATCTTCTCACTCCCTTCTCTGGTGGCAATAAGCAGCTGCTTGCATTTTATTTCTCCTAAATGTGATTCCCAGAGGCGCTGTGACCGTTGCTGATGGGCTCAGCCTTGGTCAGCAGCGATTCCAGCCTTGAGCCGGCTGGTGTTTGCTCACTTGGGCTTTCATTGACCTTCTGGCTGCTTCTTGCAGGAGACACCCCTGCAGCCCCCTCCTTCACCAGAATCCCACCATGCAAAACCACAACACTGAGGTATTTCTATGGCAGTTCTCTTCATTGCAATGCACATCTACAGTCAATAAATGGCCAGTCAGAGCCTTTCCTCAAACTGCACCCAAGGTGGCCTGGAGCTGTGCTCCCAAGAGGAGACACATGCCTCATTCCCCCATTGTCCACCAGCTAGCCTTAGTGCTCAGTAGCCCCACACCCACTTCTGAGACTGCTTCTTCCTTCTTGGTCAGTCCCAGTGGAACAATGGGTGGTCCTACTGCTTGCACCAGGGCTCAGCTTGGCCTTTCTCTTTAGTTAGCAAAACTGGAAACTCCTACCTTTTTCTATTTCAGTTTTTAATTTTTAATTTTTTTTTTTAAACAGACCAACTGGGGAGGGAAATAACAGGGAAGGGCTGAACATTTGTTTTCATGGGTTTTGCTCATGCCCTGCAAGGCTGCTGGGGAGAAAAATCCTTTCAAGTTTTAATTTATAGACCAGTGATGAAGGAAGTTCTGGGGGGTGGGGGGAAGATGAATAATTCTGTTGAAGCGTTTCTTCCACTTACAGAAATAAAATGTATTGAGGCTGTGGGAATGGCCGTTGTCTTCTGGGAGCTTTAATTCTCTGCAGTACCACTCAGTCCCAGGAAGACTAATAGCTTAAGAAGTCCTCAGCAGATCATCTCATTACCATCCAAAGACCATCAAGGGAATAAGAACCTTTAGAGGAGTGTGAGACACCATTTCTAGGGAGAGTTGAGAGTTTCACCTCCCCACCACGCAGGTTTTCTCTTTTCTTAAAATAAAAAATATAAAAGCTGGATTTGCAGTGACCTCCCTGTAGGTTTTTCCCACAAGAACTGCAGGTGGTCCCCTCAGTGCAAGCTCACTTTTGTCCACATACACGTCTCCTCATTTATTCTGGCCCACCCCACGAACAGACTTCCTGCTGTCTGTCAAATCCTGCCTGCTTGAGCTTAAAGTGGTGATTTTTACACCCAGCAATGAGGGAAAAAAAAAGGAGACTTATCACTGAATATGTTTGTTCTAGCCCTGTATCCCTGGATAACAGCTATGCAAAACAGACACCTATTTTTTCCCTGTTGCTGCTATACACTTTTTAACTGTCTTCGCATTTTGCCTGAGAGTGAGTCATAAAGATGGCACGTCCCATCCATTCCCAAATTCCTACAAATTCCCACAGATTCCTCCCTTTTCTGAAGCAGAAGCAGATTTCCACTTTGGCAGGCCAGACAATTTATTGTCCTGAGGTGATGGCTTGTATCCACACAGAGCCACACAAGGAGGGGCTTCTTAAACCTTCTTAAGGCATTTGTGAAGGACTTGAACTGTTGGAGGAAAACATTGTTGGAGATAAACACTTTGACTTCTTCCCCACATCTGGGACATGAATATCCTCTCACAAGTCCTTTGCCAGAGGAAAGGAATTCACCCTAAGGAGCTCAGTTAAAGAAACCCTTACATTTAATCCTGACCTTACCAAGCAGGGTTAAGACATAAGCAAAGAACTTTTCAATTAGCCTGTCATTAATGGATTGGGTAGCTCTGATAAAGGGAGGACCAAGGGCTTTACTTGCGCTCTTTCAAGGTTATCTGGGTGGTTTTACAGACAGGCACAGAGATGCTGCGAGACAAAGCCCCATGTCTGTGACATTAACACTGAAAGACAGCAGCATGTCACAGGGACATTCATACAGCAAGGATCACCTTGTAGGAGGAAAGACAACAAATGGGGAAAATAAATGAATCTTCAAAGCACAACTTAAGGATTAGTTTATAAGCATCAGGTCATACACTGTTATTTCTGTTGATCTCTCAGCAGTGACTTCCCAATGTGACCTCCACCAAACACATACGCTGCAAAGCACAGGCAGGATTTCTGATATTTTGGAGGCTACTCTTCACAGAATCACAAATTCACAGAAGGGTAGGGTTTGGAAGGGACTTCTGGAGATCATCAAGTCCAATCCCCCTAGCCAGAGCAGGATCACCTAGAGCAGGCTGCACGGGACAGGTTAAACCATAATTCTACTGGAACTCATTCCATTGCTGAAGTTGCTGACATTTATGACTGTGCTTTGAAACACTGATATACCTTGTGATTTTGCAACATTAGCTTTGACATGACAAATTAATCCATTGGCTCCTTCCAAAGTGAACCCATGATGCGGTGGATGAGGACATGGCAGCTGAGGGCTGTGTGGTATCAACACGAGACCTGTCCTCAATATGAGCCACCCAAAGTCCTTTAGACTGTTAGCACTGGTGCACTGGAAGCCACCCACCCCATCCCCATTCCCCCCCTACACACAATTTAGCAGTGTACTCTGCACTAAAGGAGAAAAAATGTTGCCTGCTATTCATAAAGAATGACATCTAACTGCCAGACAAGAGAGATGTGACCAGTGTAAGACACCAGCATTAATACTACTGTAGGTGTGAGTTGTAAGAGGAGACCTCAAGGAACGTGTGTAGACAGTGCTCTGTACCATCTCTGGGGGAGGTGAGCACCCAAAGAAAGAAAAATAAAAGTCCAAGGACTGAGCAGACCATGGTTTTTGTGAGAACATAGGGAACAGACTGATGGTTTATTTGCATTGAATCCAGTTTTGCATTTCTTAATCATAGAATCATAGAATGTGTAAGGTTGGAAAGGACCTTCAGAGGTCATCTAGTCCAACACCCCTGCAGTAAGCAGGAACATCTTCACTAGATCAGGTCTCTCAGAGCCCCATCAAGCCTGACCATGAATGTCTCCAGGGATGAGGCCTCCACTGTGTCTCTGGGCAACCTGTTCCAGTGATCTACCACCCTCATATTGAAGAACTTTTTCCTAATATCTAACCTAAATCTCCCCTTTTCTAGTTTAAAACCATTACCCCTTGTTCTACTGCTACATGCCCTCATGAACAGTTCTTCTCCAGCTTTTCTATAGGCGCCTTTCAGGTACTGGAAGGCTGCTATAAGGTCCCCCTGGAGCCTACTTCAAGCTGAACAAAGGGATTTTGTTTTCTTTTCAGTCATATTGTCCTGTTTGTTTGCTTACTTTTTACTTTTTCTGGAATAGCCTATGTATTTTGTATCTGAGATAGTGGCTCGAAGCATATTTCAGTTACTACTGGCCTAAATGCTATTTTGGGGTAAAAAACTCACTTCAACAAAAATGTGTAGCTTAGACATTCATAAGTATCATGGAAAGAGGAATTAAAAATAACATGAAGAAAGATTTCTAAAGAGATACTCTGTACAAAGAGTATAAGAAAGTCATTGAACTCATTGCCACAGGATGCGGCAGATGTCCAAGATATGAAGAAGTGGATGTTTCATGCACTGAAACAATTTAGTTTATGTCACATCTTGGGTTTGGGTTTGGTCCTTTCTGATCTACCTGCAAACTTCTTGTTTTCCATATAAGTCACTTGGGGGACAGTTTTCTGTTCAAACAAGAATGTGCTCTTAAAATAACGATTGCCAGGTGTTACAAGCCTTGTTTCATTTTGAATGTTACTCAAAGATCTGAGAGAGCCTTCACTGATATTCCACGTGGATATACCATCCCCTGGAAGCAGGTCTTAGAAAAGAATCAGAGTTCTTGATTCCTTACATTATTCAGAATCACTTCATGGTCTCTGCTAATAGAAACTAATTGTCTGTGCTTGATAACAACTAACACCAAACCTTCTGAGGTTAAGGACAAAATTTGTCTTCCCATTTGGGAGTGGTGAAGTCTCTGCTCATTTTCTTATTCTCCTTTTTCTCAGGCACAGTCCAATGAATCTGCTCAGAGTACAATCCAAGTAAAAGAAGAAATGGTGGATTTTGACATTTGGGTTTGCCTATTCAAAAATAACTCCTGAAAAGTTCCAACACCGAGTTAAAAATACCACATCCTCTCAATAGAAATTAAATATATCTTTTTCTTTTTAAGTATTTCCTTTCTGGCCCAAACACTATATTATTTGAGCTTTAACACCTGCACCTTTTATTATGCTTGTATTTTTAAGAGGTTATAATGTTGCCAGTTACAGTGTTTCTAAACACATTTCCCAAGTGTGTGGTGGTTTCTGCAATTCAGTCACTTTGTCATGATGCAATATGGGATTCAAGAGAATAAGATACCCGGTATAGGCATAAGCATCACACTGACAAGGTGGGTGATGTTGGGGGATACTGACAGATCATCAGAAGAACAAGTGCCCCGTAATTCATGCGAATAGGACAGATATTAAAAGGTCAGATGTTATAGTCAGAAAGGGGCTTCTAAAACAGGGGGTTTTTTTGCCTCTGCAATTACATTTCCAGCAGATCCTTCCACTTTGATCAGGCACTGGATTGATTATGACAGTTCTAATTTTGCTTTAATTGTAGCAAATTGTTCTGCTATTACTTTGTTAGACCAGAGGAAGATTCTGCCATCCAGTGGTGAAAAATCACTCTTTTTACTCTGAGGCCACGATTTATACTAAAACCACGTTAGAACTTCAATCAAACAGGCATGTTTGGGCTACTGTAAGAACCTCTCCTTTGTTCCGGGACAAATAAAGAAGATAATTTGACAGGGAAGTACACATATATGGGTAAAACTTGTAGTGATGCAACGTGCACATGGACTTGCACCTGTTCCTAATGCTTGGGATTGCTCTCATTAGCTAGCACACATGGCCTCGCTATGTAGTACAGCTCAGGACACTTGTGTGTCAGCCATGCATGTTCAGACAAGTCCTGGGCTGGCATAGTCCTGCCACCAGCAGGAGAGGACATCATGTGTGGAAATGTCTCCTCCCCAAGCAGGGGAGAATGGAGCAGCAGGCAGGGCCTGCTCAGCTCTGCCCGAGGCCGTTAGCTGCCCATCCACCTTTGCCATCTTCCTTCCTCAGCGGGCAATCTCAGCAGTATAAAAAAGACAGTTAACAATGTGCAAAGGGGTATCACAGTTGGGTAATAATTAGCAACTGTACCCCCATTCAGTTGCCAGCATAGCCAAAGGCAGAGCTGGACTTCTGCCACTTTGGGCGCTGGAGGCGGTGGAAGCATGGTGCCTCCACATCCCTTAGCTTATCTGCAGCCACCAGCCCCTTCTGCGCAGCTTCTCTGAGCAGCATGGTGCTGCACCAGAAATATGGGTCCCTGTTGTATGCTGTGCAGAAAGGGCATGGGTGCTTTATTCTTCAGGCTGTGGTATTTAAGGAAATAGCCATTTTTAAGAAAGCAGTGGGTGGCATATCCAGAGGTGAGCTGAGGGAATGGGCGCTCAGCAGCGCGATGAAACAGCCCTGCCCAGCCATAGGGTCAAACACGTGGCAAACCCTGCATGCAGCTTCACTGCAGCACTGATCAGGCACAAGGCACACTTACTCTGTGGAGCAGACCATGGTGGTGTGAGAGAGACGGTGGCTTTCTCACTGAGCAGTCATCTTCTGAAGTAGGTTGTGCAGGAGAAGGGGACAAAGAAAGATGAAAGAATCAATACAGGAGGTGACAACAGTATTTGTCAGAGCAGCCACGGTGCCCAGTGACGGGTAAAGGCCCAGACCCCTGCTTGATCCTATCAGCAGAAGCAAAGAGGGTACCATCCCTCAGCCGGATGCATGGTCTCCAGGAGCATGACCCAGCCCATCCTGGGACCTGCCATGCATACCATTCCCCTTGGCAGCAGACGTGATTAATTATTCTTCTAATTAGTTCCCATGGGTCTGACACCCCCTGGGAGTTTCCAGAGCAGCTGGAGCTTTCTTCGAGCCCCAGAGCAGAGGAAGATTGCCTGCATCTTCTTAGGACAGGGCAGAGAAGCCATGGGACACTCAGCAGACTAGTGAGACCTTGTTGCGACAACACTCACAGCAACTGAGGAACTTGAATTTCTGCCTGGTACCAGCGCTGGCATGGACATAAATGGACTCAGCAGACCTGGGAAAGCAGTTTGTTTTACCAAATCCATCTGTTTTATCAGATCTGGCCCAGAATCTTCACTCATTTTCGATATCCTCAAGATGTAGGTGAGCTAGCCCTGGGCCTAATGCAAAGGATTGGCAGAAAAAAATACCTTTAATACCCTTAAAAGCAACACCCCTAGTTTTTTGAATATTGCATTTGAATATTATCATTTGCTCATCATCCTAAGAGCAAAGACAAAATGTCTGCACCTTTCTGTGTACATGCTTGGAAGAAATAGCCCTTGATGTCCAATCTGTGTGTTGGAAAAGTACTCGGAGGCATTTTGAGGTGGAAGACAGGTATCACAGGAGCACAGATCACTTGGATAACTCTCTCCTCTGGGAGTATCAGAGAGCTGCACTAGCTTTCCTGGCAGGGGACAGCCCTGGTGTCCCTGCACTGGGAGCAGGAGGAGTGGTGGCAGCAACCTGTGCTCTACCAGAACTGCCACAGCCAGCACATAACAGATTAAGGTACTTAAGTTTGGGTGTTTTCATATAAGTCTGGAGAGCAATTGCACCGATGAGATGTAGACAACTTTTTTAAGGTGTGCCTGACGATCCTCAGACTGCCTCCAGGAGATCTCTGTTGCCAACAAGGAAGAGGTGAGCTGCCACCCTGGCATGAGGCATCTGCATGTGGGCACACAAACTTGTATGTCCTGCATCTGGGCACACAAATTTATATGTCCAAGTTTGGATCCTGATAGGGTAAAGCTGGAGAGACAGAGTCCATAAATGCATCAGGCAGACCTCCACCTTCAGGGGTGCAGAGCAGGGAACCCATCAAGTGAGTGAGACAGGCGATATAGGACTATCCAGCCTTTCTAAGGCGAGTCTGACAGGCAGCTGCTATCAGGACTGTGTCTATGGACTTGTTACCCCTCTGTGTTAACACCCCATGCCCCACTTTGCAAGAGCTTTCTGACTTGTTACCCCTCTGTGTTAACACCCCATGCCCCACTTTGCAAGAGCTTCCTGAAGCTTTCTCACATGCAAACTCTTGAAACATTGATCAGGGTAGTGCTGAATTTGATCACCTGTCAGTAGGAGACTGAAGAGTGCTTGGTGCTCGCAGGCAATACCTGCCAAAGAAACTATTTTCCAAGCCCAAATCATACATTCATGTTGACTTTCACACGCATGTGTAGGTAAAAGAAAATTATTCCTTGGGCTGGGCTTGGCTTTAGAGATGGTGAACTGCCCTGGCAGAAAATGGACAGCACTTAAAAAAATGAGCTTGTGAAACTTCAGCATGGCACAGGTTTTCCCCTCCTAACATACTGTGTCCAAGTGTTTGGCTGGAGTTTGTTTTGCATTCGGAGTTTAGCTGGTATCTTCACTGCAGGGAGAAAAAATTATTATGAGCAAAGATGTAACTAGTCAAAGAGAAAACACAACTGACCCATAGTTCCCATCTAATATACAGGTAGATAAAAACTAAACATGTGAAAAAATTCCTTTTTAGATAGATGAAATCCCTGGCTCACTTGAAAGCCAGTTTCATTTAGGGAAAGGTAGACAAACACAAGCTCTTTCTCTGCAAAGGAGCAAATCTTCTTGTAGCAGATATGCTTTAGAAGACGACTGCATCTCCCAAAGACATCTTTTGACAGTGGGATTCATATTTTCCACAAGGTGCTGTTCTTACTGAGCCTTATTCCCACAACTTTATGCTCACAAGACAGGTTCTTTTGACTAAAGTTATACACATGCTTAATCAAGTACAGAATAAGACAGCGTTTATTCACTATTTTTATAAAGCAATTATGAATGACTCACTTGCATGTGATTTGTTTGGTAAGAGTTATGAGCCTTCTACCTCTCTTCTGGTAACATGAGAGAGCTTTGCTTTTGACTCTTAGACATTTCCTCGGGAGGACTGGTACCATAGCAAAATGATCAAATACTTGTCTCTTTTCCATACCCAATGTTTTTGAGGACTGCTCTCTCCTTCCTCTGTGAGTGATGACCCTGATGACTGGAGTCATTCAACTAGCATCAGATCTGCTTGAATGCTGGGCATAACCTGACACAAGCACAACAGAGGACACTCATGGCTGGGTTTGGACCTACTTCATGCTGCTTTCTTTATGAAGCAAAGGGCAATGCAGCTCACAGAAGAAACTGCAGAACCAGAGCTTCTGCTGGCAGATGCCATCAATGTCAGCAGAATTACACCCCCAGGGAACTTAAACCTTTCAGAAGTGGCAGATATTTTAAAGACTATTTTAAGAAGGTTTCAAAGGGAAACATTACTCAGAACACTTGATACTCCCTGTTTCCAAGAAGTCAGGAAAAGATGAATTCCAGAAATGGATTAGTTCCTCTTTGAGGAAAAAGAAGCTGGCAAAGATGCTGGATACCAGGGAGGGAAAGCAGACAAATATTGGTAATAATTTGTCTGAATACTATTCATGCCCCAAGGAGTTGCTTTATTTCTGGACTGCTAGCAGTGGAGTTAGATCAAATGGAATTTTTAGAGGAACCAAGTAGGAAATGTGAAACAATGGCCTGCTTAACAGTCCAACAAAAGCTCAAACCCTCATCCTGACATGGCTGTTTTACCAAGGGTGAGATGTTGAAGATCAAAGGGTCCTCATTCATTCCAAAAACTGCTTTGCTGGGAGCAAGGAAGTGGCTACACTGTCAGTGGGGCCACTCTACCAGTGGTCCAAATTAAGTCACTGAGATTTCTGGTGGAGTAATAGTCTGCTCATCCCTACTATAAATGTGACAATCTAATATAAAAACATGACATTCTGTAAAGCTGCTGCAGAGCTAAATGACACTTGGTTGTCACTCATTAACAGTGTAAAATGATACATACAATTGCAAGAGAAAGTGTCACCAAAGTCTAAAAAGAAACACTAGAGGAAGCCTGTTCCTTCAGAAAGGCAAAGAGCACTCAGAGACTATGCAGATTAATGCTGCTAGTGACTGGGGGCTACCCTTTCCCCACGTACTAGCAATTAGTTTCAAAGGCTGGCAAAGAGATGGAAGAAGAGCAAAAGAGCAGAAAACCTGAGTAATAACATGAAGAATGACTCTTGATCCAACCACTAAAGGGAAAACTCTGGACTGCTTGAAGTTTCAGCTGGTTTCCACAAAGTGCTGACTGGACTGTACCTTCTGCTCCCCTTCACTCCAAGATCATTAGCACTGGACTGTTGTGGTGGTTTGACCCCGGCTGGAGGCCAGATGCCCAACCAAGTTGCTCTATCACTCCCCTTTTCAGCTGGACAGGGGAGAAAATATCTATTGAGAGGCTGAGGAGTTGAGATAAGGACAGAGAGAGATCATTCTGCAATCAGCGACACGGGCAGAACAAACTCAACACAGAATAAAGGAAAGAAACTCTCTAATTTATGACACTGCCCTGCACACCCAGTGACACCAGAGTTGGGTAATGAGAAGTGGGACCAGATCTTAAAACACCTCCCCCCACCCCTCCCTTCTTAGCAGAATTCACTCTAGTCATGATTTTGCTCCCTTCTTCCCCCCACACTGTGGCACAGGGAGGGGCAGGGACTGGGGCAATGGGGGTTTTGGTCAGTTCCTTATGAGTTTTTTCCTTAGCCAGAGGCAGGGGTGGGGAGGCATTCCTCATACCCATTCCCCTGCTCCTGCATGGGGTCCCACCTATAGATGACAGTCCTCCAGAAACTTTTCTGATGCCAGTCCTTTCTCTTGGGGTTTCAGCTCTTCACCAGCTGTCCCGACATGGGTAACTTCTATAGGGTGTAGTCACGGAATCATAGAATGTCTCTCAGTCTCTCAGGCCCAGACTGTCTGGCTTCAGCCTGCTCCACCATGGAGTCACAAGTCCCCCAGCAAACCTGTTTTGGCGTGGATGTCTCTCTCTCTCACTCATCTCTCTGTGTGTGTGTGTGTCTCTCCATGGGCTGAAGGTGTTAGCAGAGGCTTGCTCCAATGTGGGTCACAGCATCTCCTGTATGTCTCCACCTGCTCCAGCATTGGGCCTCTCCATGGGCTGCAGGTGGGGTCTTGGCCTTTTCCATGGGCTGCAGGGAGAATCTCTCTTTGGCACCTGCAGTGCCTCCTCCATCCCACCTTCTTCACTGACCTTGGTGCCTGCACAGCTCCTTACATCTCACTCCCTTCTCTGGTGGCAAAATGCAGCTGCTTGCGGGTTTTTTTTCTCCTAAATGTGATTCCCAGAGGCGCTGTGACTGTTGCTGATGGGCTCAGCCTTGGTCAGCAACGACTGCGGCCTTGAGCCGGCTGGTGTTTGCTCTGTGGGACCTGCAGAGAGCTTCTGGCTGCTGCTTGCAGAAGCCACCCTGCAGCCCCCCTTCTCCACCAGAACCCAGCCACGCAAAACTACAACAACAATTCACTTTTCTAGTGTAATCACCTAAGAACCTGGGGTGGGGTATGGCACAGAAGGGCAAGTGCTCATACCTCTTTGTGGTTTTCTTTTCAGATTATGTTTCAATAGATGGACACTTACGAATGCTACTACTACTTTCTTTTTAGAAAGGGTTAGTTATAGTTTACACAGAAACCAACTCTCGGTGCCATTGCAAGAGGCATCCTCCAAAACATTTATTCTCATGGCTGTAACACATAAGCCTGTGCTGAGCATTAAACATTTCTACAACCTTCTTTGTCATCAGCAAGAAGCCTTGACTGCAAATTCCACATTTGATCTAAATATCCACAAAAGCTGAATCTGCTTAAATATGTTTAGTTCAAATCAGTTTTATATAGTTTCAGATAAGATAGTTGATGTGACTTTTTCCAAGCTGGAAAATGGTGTTTTCATTTGAGCCCATCCATTCTGTGATGATTAGCTCTACAGCTATGTCATTTGCCAAAAGTAATGTACATCCATAACAAAACCAGTCTGTTTCTTCTGGAGCTTTCAGGTTGATTACAGAGGCAGATAATGTAGAGTCCCTTTAAATTCTTTGACCTAAATTTGACATACAAGCCATAAAATACAGTGAAACAATCCATTAATTCTTCCCTTCAAGTCCAATGACAGCTTTTACCTGTTTGTGAGACCAGGACATAAAGATGCACAAAAATGAATGCACTGTGCAAACCAAAATAACTCACATGAGCTACAGAGATCTCCAGTGACCATAAAGAAAAGCCCTCTCTTGCATATAGCTCTGCATGTCTTTGATATGTTATATACTCACCCTAAATTTTCACTGATTGAAGCATTTATTCTTGTGCAGGCAAAAATAGAAAAGACCCTGCTGAGGAGAAGCAGAAGTGCTAGCCAACGTCAGTATTCTCAAGGATGCATGGGCCCAGAAAAAATGCTCTACGTGCTTTTTGATCATTTGAAGCAAAAGAGAAAAGAATACTTTCTCTGCAAATGAACAAGGTGCTGACATACCAAATAAACAATTTTAAAAATCCCACCACATGGCAGCAAGAATGATTCAAGGTGTTTAAAAATCTAGCTCTTCCATTAAACATGAGGAGCTCAGTCTGCAGGATAAGAGGAGGGAATTATTCATTTATGGGTGTGAGCTGTTTGGTCGTGAGAAAGCTCTTTCCAGAGCAGACAAATATGTATTACACTTATGACAAACTCACGATAAAAGTGGGCAAAATATTGTAACAGTGAAAGTAATTACACACGGAGCAGGGGGGGGGAGGGGAAACCACAAAAACCCAACCAAAATCAAATGCCAGAGTATGTCTTTAAATCTGGAGTTGTTGAAGTGGGACCGGCTATGTTTTCAAAATGATTCGGTTTAGTTAAGGTGGGTGAGAATTTTTAAGTAAAAGTCTATGGATTATGTTATACAAGAGGTCATATTATGCATTCACAGTGTCCTTTCTGGATTTAAAATCTATAAATTTCTATTAGGAGCATTGGCTTTCACAGGCTGCTGACTTTATGATAAACTCTCTGCTGGGTCTCAAATTTTTCATGTTTGGTCTCAGGGGATGACACTGTCCATATATTAATTTTGAAGAAAACTTTCAGCTGACTAGAAATTAAAGGAATAAAATATGTTTTCAGCTTAAAAAACCCCAACCAAACAAAAAAAAAAACCCCAACCCACCCTACACACAAAAAAATAAAAGTTTCCTCTGTTGAGATTCTTTGCTCAGACAAAAAGACACTGAAATTGTAAGACTGCTAATTGTAAGATTGCTAACTTATGTAGTAGAGACTGTTTCTTCACAGAGTCAGGTTATTCCTTTCTGCAAGAGAAGATACTCCAAGTGAGGAAGTTAGGTGGGAACAGCTAAGCAGGCATCCAGGGTATATCCAGAGTACTCCAGTGCAGGTATACTACATGAGCTGTCCTGAGATCCCACCTCTCATCCTGTTTTTCACACACTTGCACCAGTTGCAGCCCTTGACAACAAACGCACAGTCACTACTGACATTACCTACCAGTATCTCTCAGCATATGGAGAGAAGGGGAAAGCCAAGCCAGAGAGAAGACCCCTGAGCTGGCTGCTTTCCAGTCTCAGGATGGTTACTGGGACAGACCAGCTGGTACCAGCTGGGACATACCTCTAAGGAAGGGGGATGGTGACACCACAGAGAAGAGCTGGCAGTACCGCACCCCCTTGGCCAAGACAGAGATACAGGAGACATGAAAGACTGGAGAGTGGACAAATCTGTGAGCAGACTGCACCCATGTCAGCTAGGTCCTTTGTGGTGAACAATGAACACCATCTAGCCTTCCTTTCAGAGTCCTTGCAGCAGATGAAACATTAAAAAAAAAAAAAAGTTTGCAAAACCACCTGCATTGTTAAAATAATAATGCCAAACACTGCACAGTAGTGCCTGCTTTAACCTTCTCTTCTCAAATGTTCTTCATTTATTAGGTCTTTGCTTTTTCATCTTCATGAGAAATATCCCCATCTGTTTGGTGGCAATAATTCTTGGTTTCAGTGTTAAACTCCAAGGTGAAGCAAAAAGCAAACTATTATTCTGTTCACTGAAGACTAGAAAAATGGCAAATTGTGCAACAAACTCTAAGATTGAGATGGGACAGAATCAGTTTCCCTCTACATAAAAGATCAATTGGAAAAATAATCTTAAAAGACCATGCCTGACACTTGCTTTTTTCATTCTCTGCAGTTCTCTTCAGAGTTCTTGGGACTGTGGTTGCTTAAGGGACAAAGGCAGTGTCATTTGCCACAGACTGGCAAACCCTTTCATTCTATAAAGCAAATTCAGATTCTGTAAAAGGATACATCTCCCTTTTTCTTTCCTTACTTTTATTCCCCTGCTTCTAACCCTCCTGCTTACTTGGTCCTTTGTCTTTAGCTATAAGGCCGCTTGTTTGCCTGATTGCCCGGGAATTTATGTGCACATTACTAAAGCTGTTCACTATATATGGGTTAGGTGGGAATGGCCAGATGGAAACTGAACTCCTCCTTAGCCATCACCTTCTGGCATCTTTGTTTCTTTACTCTCTCCCCGCCCTGCTGCCTAACACCAAAAAGGACCATGGCTTTCACCAAGCACTGTACAAACAATCCGCACGTCTTGGACACACAGAGTCTGCATGTCCAAGATTCCCACGTGATTTATAAAGCTAAGCAGATGCACAGGGAGGTGAAGAGGCTTCTCTGGCACAATATGGCTGGAAAATGCATGCAATGGTCTGTCTTCCTGGCAGTGCTGCTTCCTCTTGCTCCATGGACATGGTAAGCCTTAGAGAGCTTCTGTCTCCTGGGTAGGTGCTTCAGGAACTGACCACAGTAGCAAATTGACCATTTCTTGTGATTTGGGGAAGTTTTATTTAGGATTCCTGGAGAATCATCTCCCAGCACTCCAGAATTAGAGATGTTTCACTACCTTGGATCTCCAAAACCATTCAAGCATTTGTTGGAAGCATTTAATGGAAATTTAGACCTGGTGTTCCAGGTAGACAGTTCCAGATAGACACAGACTGAGAAATTGCATTGTAGCAATAGTCTTGTTGTCCTTCATGTTGGGTTTCCATTACCTGTAATTTGTAAACACAAGGAAGACACAGACATTTTGTAAATAGTGGCAGCTGTTCTCCTGAAGCCAGGAAAAAGAAAATGAGAGGTGATCAGTGTGAATACCAAAACTCAAGACACACTTGTGCTATACCTCACAACAGCATATATTCAAAAACTAAATACAATTTGGGTCAAGTTGGGGTGTTTTTTTCTTATATAGAAATCTCGCTTTTTCAAAAATCTAAGAAAGAGCAACCATTTGAAATTAAAGTTACTGATGTGGTTTCTCAAAACTTTTCTTAAAAAAAAAAGAGAGAGAGATAAGGGATCTTTCTTATTTTGTTTTCTTTTGATGAACACAGTGTTAGCTGTTATGTACTTGTGGCATAGAAAGTGCAAATAATTGGTTTTGTATACTGATCCTTTTGTTCCAGTCCAGTCAGCAATCATCCTTTTTCCTTTAATTCCTTTACATAGGTTTTCTCAAAGTAGCATCTGTTTTGCCTTTTAAAAATTAACTGTGTAAGCACAACAAAATCAGAGAGATGTCAAAGCTGTGGAATTTTCCCTTGCAGCCACACAAAGCCAAGCTTTGGATGACTGTTGCGAGACGATGAATCATCTCAAGTTACAGAATTTGGGTTCAGGTTCACTAAGGTAGCTATTATGAAGCTCAGCAAATCTATATCCACCTCTGATCTGTTGTTGTTGTGCTTTTCAGGTTTTGTAAGGGGAGAGGTGTGTGGGAACTTCTAATATCATTATCCAAACTTAAACTTGCCAGTTACAGTTTTCACAGCCTTCCTTAAATGAACCTAAACCTTAAACAACTCCGATCGACAAATCCAAACGGAGCAAACCCAAAAATTTAGGAACAAATGTTCTCAAAGACAAGTGTTTGCAGTCAGCGAAAGAGCTCTTAGATACAGTTCTCTGGGTAAATCCTGGCAGATGAACTTAATTAAGAGATGAAAACAATTAAATAGCAATGTGCAACAAAAATTGGCTAAACTAAAATTCCCTGTAAAAATCTCCTTATTAGGAAACAAGATAATTATCATTCTGCTGTTTTTCACAGAAGGGAGGATGGCCTCTTTCTGTCTCTGCTCACAGGGCAACATCAGCCTCTATTTACAGCGGTCCAGCTGGCAGCTCACAGATCATGGGATAGTTTCATATGCCCCCATCATTCCTCCGAAGATCCTGACAGTGTTCAGGAGGAAAAGGATGCTTCAGCAGCCAACACAACCTCTTGCACGTGCAGCACCAGGCATGGACATGGCCAGGAGTTACTGCCCCAGTCCTGGGGGGAGGGGAAAAGAATGCAGCACCCCCATGTGCATTCTCATGGCTCAGCACAGAGACAGTCATTCACTGCTTTTGTTGATCCTGAACATGGGAAAAGGGTGTCTCAAAAGCGGTTCCAGCCACCACATCCCCTCTGCTTCTGACCAGTTTGTGACTCATTGGCTGACAGACAGATGTGTAGCAAGAAGCAAACCGCCAGTTTAACCCTGTCCATTTTTCTCTACTGTGACAACCCCAGAGAAACCAAGGAATGTGCATCTGTTCTGATCCATACCATGCAATGGCTCCTGGAACAAATACTACCTTTCAAAGATAAATTAGTTGGAAGAGTGCTCCAGAAAACGTCTGGTACAAGATTTTTGAAGGATCACTAGGCTTAGGGCAGTCCCGAGTCATGTCCTCCTCAGAGGGCTGGTGGCCAAGAAGCCATGCTGGGAAGCATCTCTGTGGGAAGCCCCTCAGCTCTAAATCACCGGAGATCAGATAAAATGTTCCTCATCTCGAGGCAACCAGGTTAGCCACTCTTGGGGAATAATTGCTGTCCACAAAAGTCTGATCCAAAATGGTACATTTTTTACGTTCATAAAGCAATAAGCAGTCAGTGGTCTACTGAAAGCAGCTTACTTTCAATGGCTGACGAAACTGAAAAATTCAGATAGGCTTCTGTGGATATTAGGTACTCTTATAATTCTTTGTGGTTATCATTCTGGTTGTACAAATATAAGAATCAATTTTAAAAATCAGATATTTTAAAAGTTCTGGAAATAGAGGATAAGAAGTATCCTTGAAAAAATAAGCCATTGGATTTCAAACGTTGCTGTTGTTGTTATTTTCAAATCTGGCAGGGAATTCGAGATATAGTGTCTAATACACTGACGTCAGAGAGAAAAAACACCCAGAATCTGCAAGAATATGAAAACTTCAGAGTGTTAATGTTTAAAATAAGATAAGGAATATCCTGACTCTCCTTCTCCCCACCCCCAAATAAAATTATTTAAAAAAAAAAATGAGAGAGAGAGAGAAGGAGAATTTGCAGCAAGTGCCAAGCAATCTTTTTGGCTCCCAAATCTTCCATGTAGCTTGTATAATAGGATTAACTTTAATTGCTTCCAGCCTATATCTAAAGATGAAGAACAGGATATCAGCTGGTTGGAATAGAGCTACCTCACCAGTCATTATCTATTAAAAAACTGTCTGGCTCACACACCAATTGAACATAAATTGGGTACTTCTTGAGGTCACCTTCTTTGCCTCACCAGCTGTCTTCGCATTTCATAAACCCCTGCCTCCCACAGAAGCTGTGCTCAGGTTAATTCTTCCTCTCCTTTGGGCCGGTGTCCTGCAGGGTCTGGGGCATTTTGCTCTTGCATTGTGCCTCAGTGAGAGCTCGACAGCACAGACACGGTTCGGTACGCAGTTTTCGAACTGGGGGCCGTGGTGGACCAGTGCCAGATCGCAAAGCACCTCTCAGGAGCCAGCCTTTTGAAAGAGCTCTGCCACTTTCTTGCTGAATTCCCTCTTCCTCCACAAAGGAGACTGTTTGTTTCAGCTGGGCTGCTTCTGTCGTTAAATACCACTCAGATTTAGCAGATAGCAGAACACCTCCTTTGCCTATAGGTAGTGAGCCGACCAAAGAGAAAAGTAATTCTAGGGAATGAGTTCTCCTGGCCTGAAACCATTCTCTGCACTGGAAAAGATTTGAAAGAAGAAAAAAACTGTGGAATGTAAATGGGTAACATCTTCTACTGCTGAAAATGTTTCATATGACCTTATAAAAGGTCCTTTTTTTCTCCTGGATGAACACCAATCTCACATATGTAATAGAATATTCATCCCTCTTAGAGTAATTTCTTTTGCAAAGAAATTTATCTTTTAATACTGCACTACAAATTCCTTTTCAGTGATAGAACTGCTGTTTTTTCCTGAAACTAGCAATAGACTGCAATCTGTCCCCCTGCATTTATTTCTTCCCTTTTCTCCAAAAGTGTTTTAGACCATAGCTGCTTCCATCTTGGGGAGGGGGAGGAGGAAGGGGAAGAAAAAAAAAGAAAAAACAACAACAAAATCACACATACACACACACAAAAACCAAGTTGCAAGTAGTAAGGGAAATTACTGGAGAATTAGGAAAGGATGTCAGATGTCAAAAGCTCCCACGTGGGTGAAAAATCCATCAGGAAAATAAACCTTGTGATCCTAAGTCCCTTGGACACCTCCTTGAAGGGGCATCCCACCCCATGTTTTCCTGCATCTTCTAATTTTGCCATTTGGGGAAGAGAGGGTGTCTGTCAGCACAGCGTTTCTCTAGCTGAGCCTGTGTCATTGTCCCTTTTCCATCCAGACTGAGTCCAATTATTGCTCAGGACAGACCTCTCCACATTTCAGCGTGTGGGATCAGTGTGCAATCCAGGGAGTTACCGCAGGCCCCCTCACGCAGTGGAAATCAAAGCAGAGCCGTTCTAGGTGTGAGGGATGATCTCTTTGCTCAGCAGTTGGCACAGCAGCAGTGGATGCTGCCTTCTGCAGCTCTGAAGGATGGAAATTGCCTCACTTTAGAGTAATGGTTCGACAACCCTCTGCACTGCTAAGATGGGCATCCCAAGGCAGGGTGAAACAACCCGGCTTCCCGGCTGCAGCTGAAGCCCCTCACACAGAGAGGCTGATGGGGGAAGAAGCACTTTCAGACTTGCAGGTGTTCTCAGCAATCACCAAGAGCAGAGGGTATCACCTGCTTGCGCAGCGTGACATATGCTGTGACTGCCTCTTTACCCCTCCTGCAAAGCAGCAATTCAGGAGCAAGCAAATTCACATGCCACAGTGGAGTCAGGGCCTGGCTGCAGACTTTCCGCAGGAGGGAACAAAATCCTACGGATCTGCACCATGAGCTTGACCCAGGAAGCTGTCACCCCAATGCCACATCAGTGTAAAACCAAGTGATTGCTGCTATCTGGAACCCAGTTTGCCTCCAGTACCCAGATAAATGATGCAGCAATGCAAGCTACCGGTTGAGGCCCTGCTTGGGGAATTTGGCAACTGTGGCAGTAACATAGCTATGGGTACCCAGCATTTCAGACACACTTGAAATTCTAGTGAGGTTGAAGAAAATGGTATTCTCAGCTGGCCTCTCACTCTCCTACAGGTACCAATACAGGAGCTCTCCTTCAGAATGCTCCTCCTGCATTCTGCAGGGCTCACTTGGGATCAGTCTCACAACAAATGTCTCTTTGAAATACAGCTCCTTCTCTTGAAACTACAGTGTGTGCCATACTCTTCCTCTTCAACTTGAGGATGGGACTGTGCTTAAGTGTCACCTAACTAGTTGTCAGCCAGACACAGTCAAAATAAGGAGGCAAAAGCAAAGCTGGAACAGGAGGCAGCCCAAGTCAAACAAATATTTCTCACAGGCCGCAGACGTTCACAAGGCATGGGAGATATTATGATGGTCTGCTCAGTTCCCTGGCAGTACAGGGAAGAAACACCTGTAGAACGATGGGAAGATGCAGGAAGGGAGCATTATGGGATCAATTCTGAAGGACTTCGCCAGTGAACATATTACAAGTCACAGCAAAGCAGTGACCAGACTGCAAATTGGGTGTACCAAGAAGCTGAGGCAAAGCTTATTTATTCAGAGGCACCAAGGAGCTCTTGTGGTCTGGATGTATTTTAGGGCAAAAGGGGAGGGAAGCTCTGTAGATATCTCTGCCCAATTTAGTAGTCCTAGCTGCCTTAAGAGAAGAGAAAAATAAAAAGAAAAGAAACGAAAAAAAAAAAAAAGAAAACAGTTCTAGAACATGATTCACTTCATCCTAAAGTAGATGTTAAGATATGTCAGATGAGTCACAGCCTAAAATTGCCTTTTTCACTCCATTGATTATAAAAGGGAGCCCAGAATTATTAGTTCAGATGAAAACACCTACAATTATGAATATGCTAGATGAGCTGAATCTCCCCTGAAAAGTTCTCAGTAAGGGTGCAGGTACAGACACAGGCTTTGGCACACACCAGGTCATCAGTGCAGAGATACCCTCTGGAGGCTTTACCCCAAGAGCCATGCAAGAAAGGCCTCGCAGCTGTCTCACCCATGAAAAGCAGAATTTGTGCTTGTCAGTATCATTTAAGCACCGAGTCTTAAATCTACCCTGTGAGTTACTTGAAGAGCTCTTATCTCTGGGAGAAAACATGTGATTTCTGTGTGAAAAATACACCTGACACGAGTCGTGTAGGTTTACAGATCATGGTTTCCACATTAAGGCTTTGCAGGGTCTGCTGTTTGAACATCTAAGTCTACACAAACTGAATTCCTACAGTGAACTGAGCTAATGCAGAAGTAGGAGTTGCATGTCTTTCTGACACAGGTATTTGAAATTTGGCCTATAGCTACTGACACAACAGAGCCTGTGAGAACGGGGATGATCCGACTGGTATTCTCTAGCTCAGTGAGCTCAGTGGCAGACGGTACCTGGAAGAGCTGCAGCCTGGCAAAGGATCAGAGGGAAGACAGGATGTAGGGACAAGAAGCAGGTCCGTCACTCCAGAGGAAAAGTTGGCTCTGAGTCTACACCAGGGCCTCCTCTAATGTGAACTGCCCTTTCAAACCTTGGCAGATAGGATGTGTTGGGTGAAACTGCTTCCCTAGCCTTTCCTCCAGTCCAACCCTGGGAGAAGGAAGGAATGGCAGGGGAGTAGGCACCCTGCCAATGGGGCCAAAACACTGTGGGCAAAATTTTAAATTTAATTTCATTGTTTAATTACAAAACATTATTTGTACAGCTTGGTTTCCCTTACCCACAGGGAACTTATCTGGCTTAGGGAGAAGCAACACCAAGGGACAGAAATACCCATCCTGCTCTTGTCAACAGTCCGTCCCACATCCAGTAACACATACTAACTTTTGTGCTGCACCAGTGGAAAGATACATCCATGAACCTACATGGGCCTGCAACAACAATGGAGCATCTTGAAACTGGGAGTTGGGTGCAGAACACCCCAACCAGCACTGAGGGAATCAGCCCAAGGGCAGCAGTATCATCCTGGAAGTAAACCACTACTTCCTGACCCGTCAGCCCACATGGTGATGAGCATATTGACTGCATGGACAGGAAGCTGTCTGTAGCCACTGGCATGACGAAAATCTATGGCAGATCTATTTGTATTCTCCAAAGAAGAATTTGGCAGATCTACTTGTATTCTCCAAAGGAATACAAATTCCCCTGCTTTGTGCAGACACGGGTCCTTGCAAAGCTAACGTTACAGACCTGCTTTCAGGACTTTGTCCCTCATTCTGCCCAGCCGCTCAGATGGGAAGAGCTGGAGCCAACAAAGAGAGGTAGTTAAAAGCCTGGGAGTTCTTTATAAAGAAATACTTCTCACATTTCAAGCTAATTGGAGATAAATCGTGTAAGCCTCCCCCTCGCCCCCAGTTTAACAGACTGGTGACATTTGTACATCTGGCTCATGGGTCTTGACATCTGCGCATGGCAAAAGCATTTAGGTTCAGAGTGATATTCCCAGAGAGCGTGCTCGGAGTGGAACAAATTCTGCTCACTTAATAAATGTGCTGCTTAGTCTTGGGGGCTAAAAACAGGGAGAGCTAGGCTACTCTTGGAAGCATGAGGAGACCTGTCTAAACGGGACGTAGCATGGACGGCCCCCATGACTGTGAGCTACACAGGGTAATATGAAAATCCAGTGCAGGTGCTCTTCTGTGCAAGTGAAATAAAACCAGTAGGCCAGTAAGCCATGGCCTGAGACACAGAGATGGCTGGAACATCCTGCAGTGTACGGAGGTAGGCAGAGTGACTCTCTGAAGGAAGGCAGCAGCTCAATAGAAGATGTTAATGCACATTCCTTGTCACTGTGCTGCAAGTGCCAGGCTTATCCCCCTGTTCCTTCCACACCATGCACTTCAGCCAGGAAACGTGTGTCTCAAGTGTGTTAGCTGGCTTGGTTCAGGATATGACCCTTCACCCTGGTAGGATTTCAACCGCTTCATGATCTGAAGCATGACACTGCCTTTGTTTGGGGGTGGCCATAAAGGAGGATTTTCTTTTTTCTCAGTGAAAACGTAGCTCAGAAGTAGTATCCAGTAGCAAAAGAATATCTTCCTTTGGTCTTTCATGTTTCCTCTGTAGCTTATATGTAAGAAGTAGGTGCAACAGGGGGAAGAGAGAGATCAGGAAGTGTTTAATAACCTCCCAGTTATTTAATCTGTAAATACCAAGCTTTGAGGGGACTTTGATGTGAACATACATCAAAAGACAGGGCTAGAATTCAAAATTATCTCAACAAACAGGAGATGTAGGCTAAAAAAATAGCACCAAACTCAGTGAGATAAATGCAACTTAGTTCAGGTATACAAAAACAATCAACTAGAGACCTACCGGGTGGGGAGAATCTCTGTAGGAGTTGTGCAGGAAAGGACGTAGGGGTTGCAATACATCCATCACAGGCTGAACGTGAGGCAGAACTGTTATGTGAAGATAATACTGAGGTGTATGAACGGGATTATAAAGCATCTAAAATAACTTCTCTTCAAAGCCTGTCTCTAGTTCAATGTCCGAGTATGTACACTGTGTTTCAAGAGAGATGGAAACTGTCTCCCCAGAGGAGAAAGATGGATTAACTGGGAAATTTAGCTTGAAGGGGACTTCTAGAGGTCATCTAGTCCAAACTGCTGCTCCAAACAAGGTTAACTTCAAAACATTGTTCAAGGTCTTGTCCAGACCAGTTTAGAAATTTTCCAATTCTGCAGTCTCTCTGGGATATGAGAAAGACTCAAGAAATTGAGTTTTCTCTCCGAAGGACTCAAGTTCGGTAGGATTCATTTGTGATTTGTAGCATTTAGGTTAACTCTTAGGAGAAGCTTGGGTCTTCAGTGAAGGTGGGCTAGCATCCCCAAAATCTTCGGATGTTCCCATTTCCCACACACAGACAGGACAAGGGGAAATGGCACCAGGGCAGGGTCAGATTAGATATTAAAAAATTATTATTGAAAGAGTTGTGAGGGCCTGGAACAGGCTGCCCAGGGAGGGGGTTGAGTCACCTTCCCTGAGTGTGTTTAAAACAAGGGTAGACTGGATACTTAGGGATATGGTTTAGCATAGGACGGGAACAGTTGGACTTGATGATCTTAAAGGTCTTTTCCAACCTTATAATTGTGTGATTCTGTGATATCTCTTCCCTGCAGATTCCACCTGGATGACCACAACAAGCCTTGTCAGAGTGAGGGTTTTTCCACTGCGAATGCTGTGTCCTCGCTCTAGTCGTCCACCTAGATACATGTATTTGGGTCCTTTCTGGAGGCACCTTTACCCTCACTTGCCCAGGGTCCAAAAGACCACCAACATTGGACTAGGCTTTAAGTGCCTCCTCAACTATTTGTGTAACAGAGGGTCTCCACTTCAATTTGGAAAAGAGTCAAAGTCAGTAGTAGACTGAAGATATAATCTTTTCTGATGGCTGGTACACGTTAGTGCCCTGCACACACACATAAACACACCCACATCTCTTTTTGTTTTGAAGTGATGAATTCACCACCATATAGCAATTATCCAATTCAGAAGTGAGTCATATGAACTACCAGAAGAGTGAAATCTGTCCACGCAGTAACTTTCAACATTATAAATCTCTTGGAGGAATATCCTATGGGACTATTTGGTCCTGTCTTTTAGGGAGAAATGGAGAGGCTGGTTTAGTTCAGCAGTGTAGAAGTTAGCCACGCAAGGACAGGCAAGAGGCAGGTGATCCAGGCAGAACCAAAATCAAGCAAGGTCTGAGAGCCTGTTAATGCAAATTTCAGCTCAGTGCTGGAATCCAGTGAAACCTTCAATCTCATTGTTATTCATTAAGCAGATTGAAGGAGTGAAATGAAATTCAGCAAATTGTCCGCCTCTGCAGAGTACAATATGTTCATTTTGAGGGGAAACCAGTGTATGAATGGAAGGTGAAGCATAAGGCACGCTTACCTCGAGGGCAAGGAGTGAGGGGTCAAATGTTTTTCAAAAATCCATGTCCCTCACTCAGTGCCCTTGCACATACCTCACTGGCCTGTCTGTCACCTGCAGTATACACTAGCGATGAAGCCCACCTGTCTGTCCTCACCTGCTGCATGCACTGACGCCAGGGCACCAAAGCTTCACAAGCTACAGTCCCATCAGGGTCCTTTAGGAGCCAGACACTTGACTGATCCTTTATTAAGACTAACATCTAGTTCTTCTGATCCTTTATTAAGACTAACATCTAGTTCTTCTTGTGAGACTTAATTCAAATGTTCTGTGTGTCCTGCTTGATTGAGATACAAAGCTAAAGGAGAGTAGGGAGAACTCATCCTCCAGCCATTGTACACATCGCCTGTCCTTTTCTTGTCATTTGAGGGATTCCTTTTGTTATAAATACCCAGACACACTGGTTTATTATTTGCCCAGCAACAGTCTCCATCAGAAACTTGAAGAATTTTTTTGTTTTGCAGAGACCCACAAAGACAGACAGCGTGCAACGGAGTGTTGTGTCATAAGGAGGGACCACCACAGTGACCCTGCCCAGTTTCAGCCCTTGCCAGCCAGTCTGCCACACTGTTTCTCTGCTGAGCTGGAGAGTGAAATCTAAGCTTAGAAAAGCCCAGTTCAAACCATCCCCATCCCTGCTCATAGCACCAGCTCCACCTGGGAGACAGGGAGGGGAACAGGGACTTGACAGATTCGTCAGGTGGAGGTTGGATGTCTGCCTCAAGATGAGAGGAACGACTGCGTCTCTCCGCTAACTACAAAGGCAACATGGAAAAAGTAGCTGAAATGAACATGCTAAATGAGGTGTAGGCACTGATATTAAAGGGGGTGACTCTCACCCAAGGTAATTAGAGACTAGCAGAGTTAGGGGGAAGTAGTTTAAAGCAGAAGACTTTTTTCTACTTTTTATTTCCTGAAGTGGAAGTGGTTCTGTAGTAGAAAGTAGAAAACCAGTTCTTCAAGGTCCTTGAGGCTAAAGATTGTAGCATGCTGCTTCAGAGATTGCTTGATTAGTATTTAATTTCAGTCAGTCATCCTCTCCTAATGAAATGCCTCACCTATAACATTTCTCTGAGCTTTGGGGGTTTATTTTCCATAGAAAATTGTCTTTTAAAGGGAATAACACTTGGCACAGCTGAAGTTCCTCTCTTCCAGTGAATGCACAGCACTTCATAGTTGTTAGCTGCATTTCTGACCACGTTATAGCCCTCTCTTGTTGCCAGAAATGTGCTGATAAACAAGAGTTTCTCTCCTGGGCAAGTCTCTCCTTGATGTGTGTGATGCCTGACAAGATGGGGCACCGATCAGTGATTAAGGTCAATCTGTCACATCCTCGTAGGTGGTGCTCTTGTAAGAAATTATTAGCTGAGCCAAGAAGGAGCCCTGGGTGCCTGTTACACCCCCCACACTCCCTAGTTCATTAATGGTGTTTGAACAACGAAAAGTTATTCTGGAAGAGGGGTAGTGGGGGTAGATTGCCTGCATCTTACTGCACACATAGCTCCTGAGCACATCAGGGCAGATCTGGGGCACCTACAAGGATGCCTGGGGAAGATTTAGACACCAGCAAAGGAACTGAGGGAAATGGCTAGCACTTTAAAAAGCATGACCCATCTGGCCACAGGAGGGGAAAGGCTGAGAACAGGGGCAGCCCCACTGCAGCACAAGGCATCAGGGCAGGCTGGGCCGGCGGGGTCCTGAAGCGGCACTCAGCTCCCCCTGACCCACACACCCGGGCTCATGGGCAAGCAGCCCAAACACAGTGCGCCAGCAAGGAGATTCCCAACCCACATCATTGGCTCGACCAAGGTTCATTCCAAGATTGCATAAAGAGATAAACAATCCATATTTTGGATGAGGAAACAGTGAGGCCACGTCCTGAGCCGCACGGCAGCCCCCAGCAGAGCCCCCTCACCACTGTGTTTGCTCTCCATGTACACCCGGGGCTTTGCTGTCTCCAGTATAAGTGTGAAGTTCAATTGCCATAGCAACAGCATCGGGCAGGTGCAAAACACCCTCTTTTCTCCGTTAGATGTAAAAGAAAACCTTCCTGCTCCAGGGAAGGGGACTGTCAGTCGTAATGAAGATTCTCCTCTCTTCTCTTACCTGGAAACATAGCAAGGAAAACTCTTTATTGATTTTTCGTGAGGGAACTGGGGCTCCAGGATTAATTATCTTCCACTCTTTATTTTTTTGCTACACAATAGGTATCCATATAGGTACAGGCAATAAGCATTTGGGCTATATATAACACCATCTACAGAGCAGAGGGAGTTTCTCTCTGCAGCAAATAGGGGCTGTGAGAAGGAGGTAAAGTTGCACGGAAAATGTCACTGCTTTTTCCTGCAGCCCTGTGAATGTCCTGGCCAGAGTGCAGGTCAGTTCTAGCAAGGTAGAAATGGCCCAGGGAGATTCCTCTCTACTTTTCACAGCTGCCCAAGACTAGCGCTTAGGCCAGACGTTGAGGCCATGCCTTCCTGTTTGAGACAGACCCAGTGTGTCCCCCACCGTGCCCCAGGAAGAGTGTTTTCGAGGAGGGATGGGTGTTGGGATGCTCCCAGAGCTCAGGGCTGGGCCAGCAGGAGGTGACACCGCTAGCGTGGAGACATCCTCCCTCTCTTTGCCTTTGAATCTTGCACACCTTGGGAAAGCTGGAGGAGAGGGGTGTATGACAGCAGACCCCAAAAGCATGTGTTTTCACTACATTACACACCTGAAACCTCAGTGATGGGCTCACCTAGCTCAGGAACTCTGCGCCCTGAAGAGGAAGAGGGGACGGTGTTTGTTCACTTGTGTCCACATCGCCATCAGCCAGTGTACTTTGTCATTTGTCATGCATCATTCAATTTAGTTATTTGAGGGCTGTCTTTCTTTACTTTGAAGTGGCCTCTATTCCACAAAAATTGCTCTATCTTACTAAAAGTACCAGAAGTAAATAACCCTGGGACAGAAGTCAGAGAAAAGCTAATGGCAATGAAGGGTCGAATCCCACAGCGTGCTAAGTTTCTAAATCATGGGCACTGATTTTTGTGTCCTTTCAGGGTTTTGTCAGGCTTTTTGTCTTGTCTTCATTCCTGGTGATTTAAAACAAATTACTCCCAGTCCCCATTAACTTTGCAGCCACAATTACATTACCAGAGGGGAGCCTGGCTTGCAGGCATCATTCCTTTCAAAGTGGCAGCCTTGGTGACTGAGAGCTCCCCTCCACCCGAAACACCTCCCAGACTACAGCTGACAGACACAGCCACCTGGTGCCACTTGTTAGGGAAATTAAGGGCATGCTTTCGCCTTCACCAGTGCCAGCAGACAAGAGGAGAGTGCAGTCAGGTACAGGTAGCTACCAGCAGTCCCATCGTGTTGCAGGGGAGTATTAAACAAACAAGCCCTCTGTAATAGTTTCTCAACTTTTTTCCACTGTTATGTTCTACAGTTATCTCAAAATTAATTCTGATTCGAAGGATGAGGTCCAGGAACGAGCTGGCATCACAGCTTTCCAGGAGCTTTTTGTGTTGTAAACGTTATCACTTGAGTAAGAAAATGTATGGGTCAAGTGTGAGACAGGTAGGTGTGTCCTCTGAGCATGAATGGCTTTGTGGTGCTTCACCATAAATGCTAATTATTAAATGTGTATTTCCATGTTACATGGTCTTTCCTTCTGTTTCTTAGGGAATCAAATCGGGGGGAACCATGTTATTTATTTAGTAATGTGATTAGCAATATCAAATATGTTACAGATCAAAAGCAGCCAAGCCTGAGACTATTTCATTGACAGAGATCACTTTGACCTGTCAAGGGAGTCCATAAAAGAGCAACAAAAGAGCAGCAAGGCCACCTCCTTCCAAGGTGCTGAAGGCTGCAGTTAACTGTGCTCCAAACCACAAAAAAAAAAAGCACACAAATTCAAAGTAACACATCCTAACAGCCCACTCCGATGCAACCTTCTAGCTGGGAAAAATGCATCTAAAAATACATCTGCTGAGAAGGTCAGTAAGTTTATCACTGGTGAGAGTCGGAAGGGCAGGAACTAAATAATAATGCAGAATCCAAAGGAAAAAAGAAAAAAGGGTATAGTGTCTGGAAAATATCAACCTCTTTGTTTGTAGTTTCAGCTTTCCTGACCAGCTGCAGTATGTGATGATCTCTTTCCTGCTGCTGAAACTTCAAGTTCAAATGATCACCGCCCACAGTGCGGCATAATTATTATAATAACAATGTATTGAAAAACAACACAAACAGCTACTAGACAAAAAAACATTGTGCTACGCAGTAGAAGATTCCCCCACCCTACATCCCCGAGTAAAGGCAGGGATTTAGTGTCACTATGGCTGACAGTGACTAATTTACTCATCAGTAGACACCAGTGTCCACCAGACCCCGTGTATGTAACTGAAGATGGGATGCTCACACTGAACCCATAGAATCCTCTTCCCCTGCAGTTTTCTGAGAGCCCTGTTCATGCCTGGCACATAAGATATTTCCCTGCTCCCACAGTAGCCTTGTGTGAAGAAGAGAACCCGGTGGCTTTTCTTTTAGTCCTGTGAGCACACTCTTTAAGCCATCACCACAGCCAAGCTGCCAGAAGCTTGCAGAAGTAGCAAGAAGCGGCAGAACTTCAGGGCAGTCAAGGGTTTTCCTAATGAGTGAATCAAAGGCAAAAGTTAAAGCCATTAGTTCCTTTGAGTAGAAGCAAAAGTGTGTCAGGAGGAGCCTGACAAGGGGCTGTTTAGGGCCACTGCTGACAGCATGCAGAAGTGGGAAAAAAGGTATCTCCCAGCTCAGTAACTACAAACATTCACAGTGCAGTACCGTCCAGTGAAGAAATCCAAACAAATTCCTTCTTAAAAGCAGTAGCCTATTTTAAAAGACTCATAGAAGAAGAGAAAAAGAAGGGGAAAAAAAAAAAAAACCCAACCTTGCCTTTGTACTTTTGGCACGCTGTCTGCTTGCTGCTAAAGCACAACCTGCAGATGTGTGCTGGACTTGCAAATCATACTAAAGCATCTGTGCCTGGGGACCAGTCCTCATCTGAAGTCAGCGTTTCCCCCCGTGATGTCCCAGAACGACAAGAGTTGACCTTACTGGCACTGCTGCTCTGGAAGAAATGGAAGGGACCATTTGCATCACCAAAGCAACTCCATCAAGGCCAAAGCACCACAGCACCCAAGGGAAGCCCCACTGAACCACGAGGTCCCCAAACAAAGCTCTCTGCAAGTCTGCATCTGCTCCCATTGCAACGAGTGCCAAAAACATCCTTGACTCCAGCTAAAGCAGGATCAGGTGCTCTCCCGTGGGAAAGGCAGAACGATCCTAGCAGAGAAAATCAGAGCCAATCAAAGAGGATAAAATTGGGCAGTTGTGAAGGAATCCTTTGGGGAGGTTTTGATGGGGGAAAGCAGCCCTGTATTTCCATTATTGCTACCGGAGTCTCTTGCTGAGACAGAGGTGGCAGTGAAACTTCAAGCCTGCCCCTGTAGGGTCAGGGCCGGCAGGTTAAGACACAGTTATTTTACAGCCAGAGTGGTTGTTCTGGCTTCTAAGTTCCCTGAATAGGATAGCCGAGCAAAACTGACAAGGTTAATAAAATCTAAGCAGCTAAGAGGCAGCTGTGACATTGCTATTTGTGGGGCATCAAACCCAAAGGCTAGGCACACTGACTTCAACCATGTTACACTTGGAATAAATAGGACCCATGAGATTTCTTTTTCTCAGCTCACAGCCACACAATGGTGTGGTGTTTAAATCTGGGGGTGTCATAGCCCTGGTACACTCCCTCTCTGAGCATACCCCTGCCACTGGTTTTGGTCTGATCCCTTAGCTTGGGTGCAGCAGCATCCAGGCACTCAGGCTCCTCTCTCCGGACTCATCCAGGGGTGCACTGAGCTGTGCACCAAAGGTTTGGCACTCCAGCAGTGCTGACCAGGCCCCAGGCACATCCTCGCCAGCCTCTGCTGCATGTCATGGGCCACCTTTTCTCATAACAGAGGGGCTGGCTGAGCCTTTCTCAGATTATCCCTCCGGGGACCTTGTACTCGGAGCCCACACAGCCCGTAACACACCATGTCTGACAGAGTAGGGCTTTGGGCTTGGGGTTTTTTTTAAGCCATTTGCTTTTGACTGTACAAGAAATGCACTGATCCAGCCCCAAGAAGGAATCATCTATATGCTGTGCCATCCTTGCCTTGCCTCACCACCCTAAATTGTTTTTTGAAATTGAGGGAAATTCATCTCAGGAGAGAATGAATTGTTCACTCTCCAGACGGCAGGAGCACGGCTGACCTTTTGAGGATGGAGGCTCTCTGATTTCACTGTCTGTGTCTTTCAAACAGGCTCATGAGACAGCTATACTCTCTTTTTTCCCCTACCATGAGGTAACCCCACGTCTGCTTTTGTCAGGTGATCAAGATCCCTCAGAGCACAAGCCAGTTCTTAGAGGATAAAATGACTTTTCCAAATAATCATGTAGGACATCAACAAAACAAAGCTTATTTGAAGCATATGCTAGCAGATTGCTATTTACCCTTGGAATCATTGGGGGTTTTTTCACAGAGAGAAAGAAAATATTCTTTGAAGCAATCATTATTTTAGATGACAGGTACAAGGCTATATTTTTTCTGGAAAAAAAAACCACAACAAAACATTATTGGAGTTATAAATACTAAGTGGAAGGCACAGGAAATTTCTTTACTGATAAAACAAAAATTAAGTGGTTTAAAAATATTTCTGAAGTCTGTCTTACTCTAATCTGGAGACTATAGCATGTGTGCTCTATGTGGAATTCCAGTTGAAGCCTAAGTTTTATCAGCTGTCTAAAAGAAACTGCAAAGTTTTCCTCACAAAGATAGACCACCCTTTGTAGAGCAAAACCCAGCCACGCACCAGGTTCTGTAAATTCCTTGTCCTCTGCTTATTGCTAGACACAAGAACACCAGTCAAGTGTGTGGCATTAATCATATACGTAGGCATCTGCAGAACAGAGCCACCATTTGATCCTGCTGCACTGCTGGAGATAGGCAGTATTAGGGCCAGGAAACAAGTCGCAAAGTCAGGGCATCCTCTGCCAGATACATCTGGTCGATAAAAAAAGCCAACCCCTCTCTCTGTGGAAATGAATGGAGTACTGCCTAATTAGGCAGACTGGACCAGACCTGATGTCCATTGAGTGTTTTCAGGGAAACTGGGTCTGGGTAGGAGGCGTGATTACATGTTTCTGACATTGGCTGCTGCTAGAGGGAGAACACCAGATGAGATGTGCTGCTCTAGCAAGTGCTAAGTTCTTAATTTAGGCACTTTATGGAAATTGTTGAAAAACATTCTAATTGGAAGCAACTTCTGCTTCTCCAGCATATAATTTTCCCCATTTTTTAGCACTGAGGCATTTGCATGAAAACAAGCTCTTTGTTTTTAAAATTCCACTGCTCTTGTTGTTTATTCCCCACTGGAATTCATAATCCTGTGTTTGCACAAAGCACTATAATTGGTTGCTGTGGAAGTGTTTCTATCAAAAGGAAATGATTATTAATAATCAAGTCTGAACAGTTGCATAATAGAGATTAGTGAAATAAGCACCATTCTAATAATAATGCTAATCTCCACAAAACCAATCTCTTCAGATGCTTTGAAACATAAACATATCCCAGTGATAAAAATCATCTCTAAAGAGCAGCGAGAATCGTAGGAGCAAGTACAGGTAGAGGTTGACTCTGTCAGCGGGAGTGGTGCATTCCACAGCTGGCAAGAAGTTCAAAATTCCACCATGAGCTCAATGTTTCCCAGACTAATAAGACTCAACTGGCAATTAATGACTTCACATAAGTAATTCATGAGGCCCAAAATACGTGTAATGATGAACTAACACAAAGGGCGAGTTACTCCATGCCATCTATTCCTACAGTTCCCAAGACAAGGAGAGGTTTTGCTGGTAGTTTGCAGTATTTCTGGCATGCTTACTGCAGACATGGAAGGCTTCATTTTCTGGTTCATGAGACTCAAAGGTCTGGCACCAGGGGTTCTATACAACCTGGGGAATCAGTGAGAGAGTCCTCTGAGGGACTTTTGACCAGATCATGTTCTTGAGACAGTTGTTGAAGTCCACAGGAGTCTGCTGGTACATTACTAACTCCCTGCAAATGTTCAGGGCAAAAGCATCTTCCTCCTTACTAAAGAACTCCCTGATTTTCCCTAGAAAAACACATTTCTTCTTTTCCAGCCCACCGTGATTCCAACTTCTAACCCAGAGCCGTGCTACTTCAGTGGCAATAGGAGCGAAACTTGGTTTGGGGCAATGCCAGAGGGACCTGGATGCTCAGCCAGGGCTCCCAGTCCATGGGTTCACCTGTGCCAGACCTCCAGAGGAGTGCCCTGCTGCCTGCCAAGTCACTCCGAGTCAGGTTTAACACAAGTCAGGATTTAAGAATAAAAAGTGTGTACTTTAAAACATTGATATGCAATTATGGAACAATGTTATAAAAAGATAAAATAAATTACCTTAACAAGGGCATATTTAACAATAAAGATCCTCCTCCACAGCAGCTAGCGTCTACCTTTTCTTGTTCCAGGTTAAACAGTAATACCTCCCAAATAATTGAGTTCTTTTTTCTTTTGAGATTTTTTTCCTGCCTCCTCTTGCATCTTCCCCTCAATCCTCCCACCACCTGCCCTCTCCCAGAGAGGGAGCGGCACGGGAGAGCACTCAGACCATTATCCCCCCACCAGCCCCAGCCAGGATGTTGGAAGCTTCTTATCTGCAAAATATCCTTCCTCATTGCTTGTGCCCAGGCATTAGACACTACGTGGTGCTCCATGTCCAGTAAGAAGATTAAAAAGTCGCTTTTTTCCTTTCCTTTTCTTCTACATAGGCAGTTCTACAAACTTTTCAACAGCTGAAGTTAAATGTCATGTTCCGGTCTTCAGACCACTTGTCTGTTATAGTAACCTCAGGAATCATTGGTAAATCTAATGCATGACATTAGGATAGGAAATGGTGTACAGAGTAACCAGAGAACATCACCTCCTCACCAGAGCAGGCTGTGGCAGCACCTCTGCCTCTCTCCTTGCCACCTCAAAGCTTTCAGCAGTGAGCAGCCAGGAGCTGAGGCTGACTGGACCCAGTACAGACTTTTTTCTAGGTCTGGGTCTCTCATGCCTTACCTGACTAAGCAAAACAGCAGTTCAAGTTTGCTCTGCTATGGCTACCCAACCACTGGGTTCAGCTAGCTGACTGATAAAAGACAAAACTGGAGCTATGATCCAAACCCAGCCCTATCCTGAGTGGCCATGTTTCAAAGAAGGGCAAACCCTGCTGTTTCTGATGAAGACATGTTGAAAAACCAATTGCTTTGGTTTAGGATTTACTGTAAGGCACACCCATATAAGATTTGGGTATATCATACTTTTAAAAAAATCACACAATTTACTTTCTGGTGAATGTTTTTGCATAATAGGAAAAACAGTGAAGTGATGAACAAATGAGAAGCCTTTGTAACAGCAGTCATCTCCGGTTGTCTCCCTGTCTCTCTCTTGGCAGACCGAGGGACATGTAAGTTCAGAAGGTGTGGCACAGAGGCATTGCAGTATCACAGAAGGGTAGGAGTTGGGAGGGACCTCTGGAGATCATCTAGTCCAACCCCCAAAGCAAGCATTTCCAAAGCAAACGTTATTTTGACACATAAACAGAAACATATAGTGCCTAATATGGGCTATAAATTACTTCATGCACATATGAGAAAGATGAAACTGAAATCTTTATATAATTGTCTTTCATTACCAGGTTTGCCAAAGCCTGCAATCTGCCCTTTTATTAAGTGAAAGGACTGTGTCTTGTCTGCTCGTTATGGTGGGTTTGACACAGGTTGGAGGTGCTTATTTCTCTGTTTTGACAGACGCCAGGGTTTAACCCCAGCTGGCGACTCAGCCCCACACAGCCACTCCCTCACTCCTCACCACACCGAGATGGGGAAGAGAATCAGAAGGATAAAAGTGAGAAAACTCATGGGCTGAGATAAAGACAGTTCAATGAGTAAAGTCAAAGCCACGAATGCAAACAAAGCAAAATAAGTCATTCATTCACCACTTCCCACAGGCAGGCAGGTGTTTAGCCAGCTCCAGCAGAGCAGGGCTGCATCATGTGTAGCAGATATCTGGGAAGACAAATGCCATTATTCTGAATATCCACCCCCCACCCCCATCCTCCTTCTTCCCCCAGCTTTATATGCTGAGGATGACATCATATTGTACAGAATATCCCTTTGGTCAGCTGGGGTCAGCTGTCCTGGCCATGTCCCCTCCCAACTCCTTGTGCACCTCCAGCCTACTCGCTGGTGGGGTGAGGTGAGAAGTAGAAAGGGCCTTGGCTCTGTGTAAGCACTGCTCAGCAGTAACGAAACCGTCCCCATGCTATGAACACTGTTTCCAGCACAAATACAAAACACAGCCCTGTATGAGCTACTGTCAAGAAAATGAACTCTATCCCAGCAAAAAGCAGCATACAGTTAAAATTCAAGGTCCAGGTACCACTTCTTCTGGTGCAGCCTTTGTCACTAAGTGAATTGTTTGGTGGTATTATGACACAGGACGGCTTGGAAATATCCTCTCCCTTGCTCTCTTTTCACTGAGAAGCTATATCTCTGGTGAAAACACTCGTTATCAGAGAGTGAAGGGGAAGTCTTAGCTCACTCTCTCTTCCTCTAGCCAAATAAATCCACTGATGCAATTAGCTAAATTCAAAACCAGCCTGATTCATGTGAGCTAAACTTGTTCAGTAAATAGTCATATAGCTGTAGTTACTCTTTGTCAGTGATCTTCTCTGGCATTTATACATGAGTAACAGCCCTCAAACCTACACAGGCAAGCAGGAATCCATCTAGAGCTCGCACAAGACAAGAAATGCTCAGTTCAAACCAAAGAAATAAGGCATTAGTATGCAAGCAAAGGGGTAGTATCTTAGGGCTGTACATGTTTGGATTTTCAAAAGGCTTCAAACAAGCTCCTCACCGAAGAAGACTGTTGAGTTGTCAGGATATATGTGGGAATACACCCTTCTGCATTAGTAACTAGTGAGAAGATACAGCACAAAGGACATAGATATGGTCCAGGTTCACAGTGAAGTGAATTTCCCAGCAGGATCCAGCGAGGATTTGGGAGACCCGTATTAAATAGCGTATTTGTGTATGACCTGGAAAGGGGAAGGGGGTAATTGAAGCAACAGAGTTCACAGGGAGTGCAGAGTGATTCAGAGCAGGCAGACCCGACTGCGAGGAAAAGCTGAAGTCAAGCTGATGGTGCAGAGCTGCAGAGGGATTACACAACGTGGAGATAATGGCAGGCAAATTTCAGTAGCTGCAAAGTAATGCACAGGGGGGGAAAAAAAACATAACCTTAAACTATATCTGATGGAGTCTACAGAAAGAATAACCAGTCGGGAAAGAAATCTTGAAACGATGTGTTACTTCTCTGAAAGCAATTCAGTGTTCAGCAACGGTTAGAAAGGCGTTAGGGGAATTGCTTGCAAAAGAATAGAGGAAAAAAAACCCAAACAAAAACAAACCCAGAAAATACTATTATGCTATTGTATAAATCCCCAGAGCATATATTCATTGAATATTGAGCACCACTCTGGTCATGTCATCTCAAAAGGGATATAGTGCGACTGGGAACAGCCCTGGGGGGGACGGCGGGTTGGTATGACTTCCATATGAGGAAGTAGCTGGGCAGACTCGGCATTGGATCTGGAAGTGGTATGATTAAAGGGGTATATAGCACCCAGCTCCACAATCAACGCTCTGCTGCTAAAGTGAATAGGAAAAGTCTGTTCCTTACTTGCTGTGTGTCTGGGAAGAGTGACATGGTCTGGCAGCAGGTTTAAAACAAAGAATAGGAAGGATTTTTTTTTCGCCCAGCACGTAATTGTGTGGCTGAACTCTCTGGCACAGGGTAATGCGAGGTGCAGGAGGAGCAATTGTTGCACAAAGGGGATTAGATCAATTCATGAAACACCACCTGCCACCGAAGGCTATTACACACGATAGTCTGTCTGCAGGAACATTCCTCACCCACAGACAGACCAGAGCTGGAAGCACATGCCAGATAGTTCAACACTTATCCTCTACATCTGCATGGGGTACCCGGCACTCGCAAGACCATGGGCAGGGCACTGGGTCTAACTTCACCCCAATGCATGCACAACTACTACAGTTTCCATACTGGTAGTTTGGGATCCAGTTCACAGCTCACTGGAGCTGGAGATTCCGCACCAACATGCGGAAAAACTTTTTCACAGTGAGGGTGACAGAGCCCTGGGACAGGCTGCCCAGGGAGGTGGTGGAGTCTCCTTCTCTGGAGATATTCAAGACCCATCTGGACGCCTATCTGAGTGAAATGTCCTAGGGAGCTGCTTTGGCAGGGGGATTGGACCCCATGATCTCTCGAGGTCCCTTCCAATCCCTATAATTCTATGATTCTATGATTCTATGATTCAGTTTCCTGACAGGCAACTCCATGGAGCTCTGTGAGTATCAGCCTAGCAAATCATTATGAATAAGTTTGTCTCACCAGTGTGAGAAGGAGGCAAAGGAACAGATATTATTTTGTTCCCAGGGTTTCCTTTGGAGTCAATGGATTATTTTCTCCTGAAAGCAAGCCACGGTAACCTTGAGGGATACTGCACCTCAGATTTAGCTCAAGGAAGGCAGAAAGGACAAGGTAAACCCAGGCTTGGCTCTCTCCAGCCCACACAGCCCTCTCGCACTCTCAGCTGCCTCTGTGCCCCCAAATTCTTGAGCCATTCCCCAGAAAAAGCAGCATAGGCACCAGTTTCACACTCTAAAAGCACCTTCAGCATGGCCTCTGCTTCCCCAGACACTGGGAGGAAGGGAGAAGAAACACCCACAGAAGCACAGACACAGGTATATCCCACGTGGCCCAAGGAAAACCCAGGGCAAAATAGAATATAATATGAGCAGAAGTCATTTGTTTTACAGAAGGGAACCACCACTGACTTGGGTTGGCACACATTGGCTTTTCCCTGCTGGAAAAACAGTCCTGAGGTCTCTGAGTTGAAAGCTGGGGAAATCTGAGGGGACAAAATGAAAGTGTGTGATGAGAAGCAATGCTGAGAAACCATATAAGGTGAGGCATTACAAGTGAAGGCTGGAGGCCATCCTGTAGAATGCTTCATAAGGGCATTTTACAAGGATTTCTTACAAGGCTTCATAAGGGCATTTTACAAGGATTTCTTACAAGGCCATGAAGTGACAGGACAAGTGGCAATGACTTCAAACTGAAAGAGGGGAGATTTACATTTGATAGATGAAATTCTTCACTATGAGGATGGTGAGGCACTGGCACAGGTTGCCCAGAGGAGCTGTGGCAACCTGAAGGCCAGGTTGGATGGGGCTTTGGGCAACCTGGTCTAGTGGAAGTTGTCCCTGCCCACAGCAGGGTGTTTGGAACTAGACCAGCTTTGAGGTCCCTTCCAAGCCAAACCAGTCTGTGGGTCTATCATTCTATGCTCTGGCTGTGGGAAGCTCAGAGAAATCTCCAGAAAAACATCAGGGAGCTCTGGGGCCAGAGAAATCACAAGCAGCAACTACTCTTGCCAGCATTTTCCCTGCAAATACTTTCACATCTCTGATCACCAAATGAAGATTTCCGCTTTGCTGCTTCAGCTTATCCGTGAGTCCTTGTCCCAGACAATGCACTTACATTATTTTTAGCATCCCCAGTAAAATTCCATTTTGTTTCTGAAACATCCAGTTCCCCGAGCCTTCACTACCCAGCTTTTGCTGCAGCCAGGCTGTTTTACAGGCTTCTAACCTCTGCAGTTCAGCAGAGTCCAATTCATCAGACACCGTGATGGGTCACACTGCAGAGTCCAAAGGAAATGACGAAAATCTCAGTCAAAGTAAAAAATTACAGTCTTTTTTTCTCAGCTTAGGCAAGCAAGATATGCACCTGAGCACTTGGGTTCTAGAGGCTACAGAAGCCAGGTTTGCCTCTGACAGTGCATAGCTATGACAATGGAAACAACTGACTTACTGAAATCACACCTTCCACATAGGTGATAATCCATGTGTCATCAGATACATAGGCAGTTTTCTGCAGAAATCATAGGACTATGTGGTTAATAAACCCCAGGAACAAAACACAGATTGCTTTTTGGGATTTTTTTTTGTCTCATTTTAAAAGCCTGAAAATCACAGAACCTTGTGTATATTAAATTAATGAAGCGTTGACGTATTGGAACAGTTACCAGGGCAATATATTTATGTACAATTATAAGAAATTAAAAACATGGATACTTAGCATATAATGAGGAAGAAAAACACACAAAAGAAGATAAAGGAAAAGGATAAAACCCACTGAAAACTGGTACTTTTATGGAGAAAAGAAATGCTGCCTCAAGGGTAGTACTTCTGATACAGCATCTAGCATGTACCATCAGAGGTCAGCTTAATGAAGGTGACAGTATATGAATAGCTAACCGGGCCTATAACTTCCATTGCTTTATATTTTTATATGACTTCTTCTCACTGGCTGAATTTTGTTAAAGTTAAAATTATGCTTTATCTTCATAAGCCTGAGAATTTGTTCCAATTTTCTTTTATTTTTTATGTCCATAGATATTAGACTTGATGCATTTTTCTAGCTAACCAAGTGAATGCAAAACTTAGACAACTTTAAAAGGTGTACACTTATTGCTCATTTACTATAGTTGCACTAGAAGCTCCCTAAGGGATGAGGTCCCAGGTTCAGGTTTTTTCCTTCCTTTTATAAACCATCCCACCTCTCAGCACCAAATTCCCCTGCAAGGGTTCCTCTGGGGCAGTGGTGCCAAGGAAGGGTCTGCTCTCCCCACACTCTGCGTTGCCTAGCAAAGATTCTCAGGGAAGAGAGAGGGCAGGAGAAGGTCTGACTTCATGTCCTAGCAGCTAGACACTTACCTTGGACATTAAAGTCATAAGTCTGCTCCAGGACTATATGTTGTTTGGTTTTTTTACAGTCATTGCTTAAATTGAATAAAATTCATTAAAATAAAGGGAGCAGAAGACCCTTGACTTACACTGAAACACTTGCCCTAGGCAAGGTTTATGCTGTGTGTTTGAGGCAGGCAGCACCCCCAACCTGGGACCACCCCCAACCTCGGACCATCCCCAACCAACCAACCCCCCAACCATGGACCACCACCAGCTACCTCTGCCCGCAGCTGAGCCAAGCATCCAGGCAGTGCTGAGCATCCTCACCTCCCAGCCCTGCACTGCTCTTGGCCAGGGAGTGATGGCTGCTCACACCTCTGGCTCCCCCAGAGCAAGACCCTCATGCAGGACCAGCTGTTGCAGTGCAGCCCCTTGCAGCCATAGTCTGGAGGCAGGGCACATAGGATCTCATCCTGTTCAGGAATGTTGACAAACCCCAAAAGACACCAGGTAGTATGGTTAGATGCCTAAACAGCTTTATTTAACCTCATCAGTGAGTAAGGATGGCTTGCTGTCTGTACAAGTGACATAAAAGAATGGCACCTACTAGCATAACAAACAAGGGTTAAGGAAGGTAATTAGGGGATTAGAACACCTCTCTTATGAAGACATGATGAGGGACTTGGGACTTTTTAGCCTAGAGAAGACTGAGGGGGGATCTTACCAATGCTTAGAAATACTTGAGGGGTGGGTGTCAGGAGAATGGGGTCAGTCTTTTTTCAGTGATGCACCAGTGGGCACAAACTTGAATATAGGAAGTTCCACCTGAATACGAGGAGAAACTTTACTGTGAGGGTGACAGAGCACTGGAACAGGCTTCCCAGAGAGGTTGTGGAGTCTCCATCTCTGGAGACATTTAAATCCCACCTGCATGCTGTCCTGTGCAATCTGTTTAGTCTAGGTGATCCTGCTCTGGCAAAGGGGTTGGACTAGATGAACTCCAGAGGTTCCTTCCAACCTCTAACATTCTGTGATTCTGTGACTCATATTAAGCATTAAGGAGTGTCTCTTGTCCGAACATCTTAAATGCTCAACAAGAAAACCTTGTTGGGGTTAATGCTCCCAATTGCAGCTACCTTTGGCCTTCCCCTGGAAAGAGGCAAAGAAAAGACCAGCTTTCTGATGTGAAACTTGAGTGCTGTTGGAGGAGGAAAATTTTCAAGTGAGTCAGTGAGGTTCTGTGAAAACTAAGGAAGGAAAAAAATGTAATAGCAAATCCCTACAAGAAAGGTTTAATGATCTTGTTTCTTGGGCTATTCATAGACAGAGTCATCGAAAACCCTAGCTTGAGGCTGATTCCCCCAGCCCTCTCCTGGAGGCTCTCCTCTGCTCTCCTCTGCTCTCTGGTTCCTGTGTAAGGAGTATATATTTTGGTGGAGGATAGTGCTGACACAGTGACACCTAACAGCTGTCCAAGTGCTGGCATGGGCAGCTTGGTAAGCCAACAGCCCTCGAGCTGTGCAGCTTCAGCTGGGCATCTGGCACGGATGGAGCTGCAGAGTAACTAACATTGATTTAAAGGAGAAAAAGTTCTTCTGAATTGATTCCCTGTTGTTTTTAATCACAAGCAGCATTTACCTTCATTTTTGCTTTCTCTTCTCCATCCTTTTTAAGACCCATCCTACTCTCACTGATATCATGGTCCCTGCTGAGGGACCCCAGCATCATTCACAGTAAGACTTAACCTTTCAATTCATCACTGGCAGTACCGTGCTTAATATCTTGGGCACCCAATCAGAAAGGCACACAAAGGCTGGAAGCTTTTGAAGTTGTCATCAAAATGCCATGCTGATAAGATGTGGTGGGTTCACCTTGTCTGGTTGCCAGATGCCCACTCAGCGGCTCTCTCAATCCTCCTCCCCAGCAGGATAAGGGGAGAAAATAACGTGGAAAAGCTCATGGGTTATGATAAATAGGGTTTAATAAGAAAAAAAAAACACCACAAAACAAACAAAAACCATGTACAGAAGCAAAGCAAAAAGAGGAATTTATTACTTTGTGGTGGTTTGGCCCTGGCTGGAGGCCAGATACCCACCAAAGCCACTCTATCACTCCCCTGTTCAGCTGGATGGAGAGAGAAGATACAATGAAAAGCCCCTGCGTTGAGACAAGGGCAGTTAGCATCACAGGCAAAACAGACTCAACACGGAATAAAAGGCACCTAACTTATTACCCAATCAAAATAGAGAAGGATAATGAGAACTAAAATCACATCTTTCAATGCCTCCCTCCACCTCTCCCTTCTTCCCAGGCTCAACTTTATTCCTGATTTCTCTCTCTCCTCCCCCTGACTGGCACAGGGGGGCAGGGAATGGGAGTTACAGTCAGTTCATCACATGTTGTCTCTGCCACTTCTTCCTCCTCAGGGGGAGGACTCCTCACTCTTCCCCTGCTCCAGCATGGGGTCCCTCTCATGGGAGACAGTTTTCCATGAACTTCCCAATGTGAGTCCTTCTCATGGGCTGCAGTTCTTCATTAACTGCTCCAGCATTGTCTCCCATGGGATCACAAGTCCTCCAGCAAACCTGCTCCAGCATGGGTTCCTCTCTCCATGAGCTGCAGGTCCTGTCAGGAACAACTTCTAGCACAGACTTATCACGGGGTCATAGCTTCCGTCAGGTGTCTCCACCTACTCTGGTATGGGATCCTCCACCACAGGCTGCAGGTGCAATCTCTACTTCCCATCATCTCCCATGAGCTACAGAGGGACAACCTCCTTCAACATGGTCTTCTCCATGGACTGCAGGGGAATCTCTGCTCTGGCACCTGAAATGCCTCCTCCCATTCCTTCTGCACTGACTTTGGTGTCCACAAATATTCACATATCTTCTTATTCCTTTCTCTGGTGGCAGGAGCTGCCACTTGGGTTTGGGTTTTTTTCCTTCTTAAGTACATTATCCTCAAGGCACTACCACCATTGCTGACTGACTTAGTCTTGGCCAGCAGTGGGTCCATCTTGGAGCCAGCTGGCATCGTCTCTGTCAGACCCAGGGGAAGCTTCTAGCAGCTTCTCACAGAAGTCACCCCTGCAGCACCCTCTCCACTACCAAAATCTTGCCACACAAACCCAAAACAGCACTACTTCCCATCAGCAGGCAGGTGTCCAGACACTTCCTGTGAAGCAGAGCCTCAGTACCTGTAGCCATTTCTTGGGAAGACAAATGTCATAACCATGATGTCTTATCATTCTCCCCCTTCCCTCAGCTTTTATTGCTGAGGACAGTGTTATTCTGGGCAGAATACCAACAACGAGGGAAAAACGCTGAACAGGGGAGAGGCCTGAAAACCACAACAAGCAAGGCATGGCTTCACCTCACTTAGCACAGTCACGATGGAAACACAGCATGCCCAGGTACCACTGCAGCCGCCAGAGAGCCCCTTCTGAAAGCCATTCAGACCTTACACTGGCCAATTTCCCTTTTGGGTTTGCCATCACTCTCCATCGGTGACAGAAAGGAGCTAGCGGGGTGGCGGTGCTGCCCATGGTGTCTGTCTCACTGCAGTACCTAATTTTAAGGCACGCCAAGCTGGAGCCAGTCCTCCAAGGGACTTTTTTTCTCATGCTTAATTTCATCTTGATGATAACACATGGAAGCATAAGAGTCTTAAATTATTGGTACTGTCCTTTGAACTCAGCCAATACTGGGCTGTGCAGCGAGCAGAGATGTTACATGTGGATGGAGAGAGGAAAAGCAGGAGCTCAAATTGAGGGCAATGCACCGAGGGCAAGCTACGCCGCTACGACATTTGCACACTGGAAGCTAATCATTAAAAGTCTTCTTAATTGTTCATCTTTTGTGGCCCTCTCAAAGCTGACTAAATGTTCATTCATGGCCTGGTAATAACTGGCACGGCCCTGGATACTGGAACAAAGCATGCAGTCCTATTTAGTCATATTCTAGAAAGCTACTCACGTCTATTTCCCTTTTCTTCTTATTAAAACTGCCCCATTAAGAAGCATGATAATCATTTGCAAACTAAAAAAGTAGCAAATATGTCTGTGCACAAAATTTATGGGTGAGAGGTTGTTGCCTGATGTGACAGAGATTGGTGTAATTCCTAATTTTTCACACAAAACCTTGCTTCCAGTAGGGAATCGTTGAAAATGTTGATAAATCTTTGCCATGATATATTTAAAGGCTGCTGGTGAGCACTGTAAGACATAAATCACAGAAGGTGGCATTTTTAACTAGTAAATAAAAAGTAAATGAAAATATCATCACATAGATTTAGAGGGTGTTTGACAACAAGGACCTATGAGTGATTTTTTTTTTTCTGGTAAGAGCTCTAAACGGGAAACAATAAATACTGGAAGTCCATATTGCAATCCTGCATTTCTAAGGCAACACCTTGTCACCACAACTTGAATTATGGCTACCTCCAACTGAGAAAAATGAGAAAATCTGGCCCACAGCATGTGTTAACATCCACTCAGCTCAACTGGGAAAGAATCTGGAGGACAAAGCACAAAGTGGTTTGGAGGGATGGCATCAGATGGACCCATTCAGAGGGCTTGGAGTCTTTCCTAAGCAAAGGAGAAATCTTACACTTACTTACGTGAACAAAAGAAAACAAAGCCAATGAAAACAAAGCCAGGGACAGGAAAGCACCAACCTCAAGCTGTAAACAGAAATAATAAGCAGCTGAAATTTGCCACTATTGGTGAGTAAAGCCCATATAATTTTTGGATGTTCGTAGTCAGAATTGTCTAATATAAAATTTCCCCTGCTATCAGTAAACACAGCTTTAACTCAGCATGCATAACCCTCAGAATGAGCAGTGGGCTTCTTGCATCTGTTGCAAGTCAGGATGTGACAGCACAAGGTTTCAGATGCTTAAAGGTGACCATAGAATCATAGACTCACAGAATGTGTTGGGTTGGAAGAGATCTTTAAAGGCCATCTAGTCCAACCCCCTGCAGTAAGCAGGGACGCCTTCACTAGATCAGGTTGCTTAAAGCTTCATCAACCCTGCCCTTGAATATCTCCAGGGATGGGGCCTCCACCACCACTCTGGGCAACCTGTTCCAGTGTCTTACCATCTTTAACTTCCTTTTCTTTTCTGCTACCAGTGTTAAATGCTGGAGCAACATTGCTCTACAGCCCCTCTCTGACACAGCTTCTCCCAGGGCACAGAACTGCAGGAGGGGAAGACATGGGACAACACCCTCCTACCATCATTCAGTTGTCACGCATGGCTGTGGCAGGTGTGGTTACAGTCCATGCACCACCAAAACCCACCAAGCAAGACAGTAATTTTCATTCTTGAAAGAGATGCAGGGAAGCTTTCTCTCATTTGGACTATGCACAAGTGAATTTCCAGATTCTTAAAGTTCACTGAGTTCTGCTGGAGTGCATCCAAGCTAGAGGAGTCATTTCGTGAGCATCTTTGCTTATATGGGCTATTTAAGAAATGTATAAACTAATCTGAAAGCTTTTCTGTCTTACAGTTTGCTCTCAAGACGGACAGTTGCTGTGTTAAGGAAGATGTCCCTCACTAGTAGGAGCATCAGAAAGCATTTCCTGGGAAAAAGGGTTACTTAGAACAGCTTAGCCTTTTGGTTCAATAGTCCTATAAGGGTTACACTAAGCCTAGGTTTTCCGCCAGGAAATTTTTTATCGGAAGCATACGCATATCCTTATGGATACATTACATTCCAGAGTCTACAGTGAAAGGTGAGGTTTGCCCCTGTCTGCAAAAGAAGGGGGATTCCTGGCAAATTCCATGTTACTGCTGTCTTGAAGGGGTCCAATCCCCGCTGTTGTACACTGAATTAAACAGCTTTTGCCTTTTGAAATCAGATTCTTCATGGAGAGTGGTGAAGAGCTGCATGAGCATGGATTCCCCATGATGGAAAAACACAATAAATCCCATATTTTTAGTAAGTCAGCTCAGATTTTTACCACAGAGTCCTCTGCTAGTGCCAAGGAAGGGCATAAGGCCATTGAGTCAGTGGAGCTCTATCTTCAGTTCTATTTTCTTCACTAGTTTAAATGGTGTTGCTGATGTTTTTGCTTTTTAAAATCAACACATCTAGGCTTTTTTATTAGCACCAAGTTTTTAGCTGGGGGAAGGGATGGGGGAAAGTTAGATTGAGTTTCCTTCAATAGAACGTTGTTTGCATAATTACTGAGATTGTACAGCCACTACTATCTGCATGTGTTATCTACCTGGCAAGACTTTTGTGTCACTACTATGAAAACCTGAAGTAGCACTTTTTTTGGTAGCAACACTGTGCAACTTTAAGTATTTTAGGTAAACTTTCATTTCAGATTATTTTCACAGAATCACAGAATCACAGAACTGTAGGGGTTGGAAGGGACCTCCAGAGAACATCAAGTCCAACACCCCTGACAAAGAAGGTTCCCTAGGACAGGTCACACAGCTAGGCATCCAGATGGGTCTTGAATATCTCCAGAGAAGGAGACTCCACACTCCCCCTGGGCAGCCTGTCCCAGTGCTCTGTCACCCTCACTGTGGAAAAGTTCTTCTGCATGTTGGTGCGGAACTTCCTGTGCTCCAACTTGCAGCCATTGCCCCTTGTCCTGTCCCCACAGACCACTGAAAAGGGGCTGGCCATTTCCCCCTATGTCCCACACTTAAAATATTGATAAACATTAATCAGATTCCCTTTCAGTCTTCTTTTCTCAAGGCTGAACAGCCCCAGTTCTTTCATCCTTTCCTTGTAGGGGAGATGCTCCAGGCCTGTAACCATCTTCGTAGCCTTCTCTGGACTCTCTCCAGGAGATCCTTGTGATTTTTATACCAGGGAGCCCAGAACTGGACACAATACTCCAGGTGGGACCTGACCAGGGCAGAGTAGAGGGGGAAAATTTTGGTCTACTTATGGGTTTACATATTTGCAAAACCAAGTATCACGCACCAGAGTATTTCTCCTGCTGTGATGCAGCAGTCACAGAGGGAGAGCAAGGGATATTAGTTCCCTCAAGCTGCTCCTGAACAACGCCTGACCTTCCTCTGCTTCTCTACACCTTTTGGCATCCACAAGGCAGGACATGCTCCAGGGGAGGGCGCAGTCGGGGGGCCAACACGAGTGCTACAGGTTTGCTACTTGCCTGTGTGCTGTAGGAACCAGGCCTAACACCATCAGACAGTCTGTATGCACTTCTGAACACGCTGGGCAATTTCTGCTGGACGGAGGCGGTCATAGTCTCAGCTGTACTTTGCAGATATTTCATCAAGACAGGTGGTAAAGAAGAGGAGAGAAATCCTATTAATGACCCCACAGAGGAATGGCAAGAAGAGTTCAACCTTTTTCTTTCTTTTTTCTTTCCATTCAGTAGCTTTGTCTTGATTTTCTCAGTCTCTTTCACACCTATAGCTTAAGAAAAATACTGTACATGTTCTCACAGAAAGCTGCTCCCTGAGCCCCATCATTCACTTTTCCAAGTCTCTCAAAGGCCATTCCTTTCCCCATCAGTTCATTTTAGCTCTGCTAAGAGCCACTCCTTAAATCATGCTGTCTCCACTGCCCTGTGAAGCCAATCTATAGGCTTCCCCTCCGCCTGGCATTCCTAAGCCCCCACTGTAACTCCTGGTTCCACACCGATGACCACTGCTGTCTGAAAGACACCATCACTCCTGCCTTCTTCCCTTTGCAGAGGGAAGGAAGCCCTTGCCTTCCCAAGGGTGGTTATCCCTAAGGCTCTTTTCTCAATCAAAATGTAAAGAAATGAAAGGGCTCTATGGGTATTTCTGTGGGAATGTTCAACTTCCAGACAAAACATGACTTTTTCTCTGAAAGCAGGACTGTGTGTATGGCTGTCGTGACAGTGCTGATCCAGCTGTTTCTGCCTCTGCTATGGTTTCAGCACAAGCTAAGATGATCCATCCCACAAGGCAGCCTGGTGTTCCATGTGAAGAAGTCTTTGCACCCTTTGGATGTGCGATTATTTTCTAGAACCACCCTTTTGACAACAGAAAGCTGCATTGTGCTGTGAGAAGGAGGCATTTTTCACAAAATAGTATGATTTAGCAAAGCACAAGTTTTCCATCAATAACAGCTTAGACAACTTTTTTTTTTTTTTAACATAATTTCCTAGTTCTAAAACCTTTCCCTTGAGTCATTTTGAGAGAAGGGCATGAGGATGCACAGGAGCCCCAGGCACTGCTGGCAGACTCCTTCCAGCCTAACCCAGCAACTGAGCCTGTAGCACTTCAGACCAGTTCAACCCACCACTGCTTTCTTTAATTGAATAAGAGTCTTCTCTCGAGATATTCAAAACCCAGCTGGATGTAATCCTGTGCAACCTGCTCTAGGCAATCTAGTTGGACTAGATGAACTCCAGAGGTCACTTCCAGCCCCTACCCTTCTGTCATTCTGTGAAGTGTGGGTGAAATTTCTCCATCCAGGTATCTAAATGTGAGCTTGGAGGGGAGATTAGTGCCACTGCCGGACAGAGTTGCTTGATATGCCTTCATCTGCCACTCCAGAAGGACCTTGGTGTCCTGCTGGTGTAATATCTGCCAGCAAAGTTATCTCAGTTACCTGTACTGAGGAGCCTGAATGAAGCCCTCAGTCTCCAATGAGAAAAGGGTTTGGGTACCTGGTTAACAGCCAGGTGTCCACATGTACATATCTAACTACAGATCACTAAACTTTGGAGATGAAGTCCATGCTATGCCTTTTGTTTAAAGCTATTTATTCCCAAACTAATGACATCACTAACTTCTATATTTGTGTTGCTGTTTCAGGTGACAGTGGGACCACTGTGCCCCATAGTAAATCACAGTTCAGCTGCTTTGGTGAGACAAACTTTCGCACTGCTGAAGAAGCACACACTGCACCAGTGTAATGTGCAGGTGTTGAGCTTTCCCTCTCTTACTCCAGGTCTGCATCATGCCTGACACTGATAAATTCTTCTCACAAACAAGGAGCTCTCTGGGGGATGATCTATTTGCTGTGGTGTATTTTAGTCACAGCAAAATCCAAGGAACAGAATATGTCTTCTCTAACTCTGCCAGATGAACACTTTGCATTTGATGAGGGGCATTTGATGATGGGCTGAGCTGAGAGCCAGCAGGTGTGGAAATCTGGTTTCGGGTAGGGAAAGATTTAGGTGATGACAGAGTGCCTTTTCTCTCCAGAGCTTTCTTCCATGAAGAAGACTTTTGAGGTAGCTCACCCAGGACATTGACGGATACCCTGACTCAGGCTTTTTTGTTCCCACGTGAGGCTAGCAGTGACAGAGGTACCACAATCCAGAGAGGCATGTGTGGGAGAAAAGTCACCCAGGACCCCAAGCCCAGCCAGGCCACGAACCTGATCCTCCCTCTATTGCCTAACCAGGAGATGGCCTTGACCTTCCACCCAGCTTTGGCTCCTTCCCCTTCAGCAGTATCTCACAAGCATCTTTTCCCTAGCCCCAAAATGTTCCACTCTGAATATTTTCTCTAACAAACACTTCTCACTCCCACTAAATTTAATGGAAGCACTGTATGAGTTAGAGGGAAGGTCAGAGCCCATGGCAGGAACCCAGCCCTGCTGATGACTCTTTGGCTTAAACCAATGATTTTTATATTGAGGCTTCATGAACAACAGAAAAAAGCAGCAACAGTTCCAGCCCACCCATGGTATGTTTTGCACATCTTATCTTCTACTCAGAGTCTTCTCTCATGGCTGTTTCGCAATGTCAGAAATTAATTTCATTGTCAGGGCATGCTGAACAGATGAGGCCCCATCTAAAGGGGAGACTGAAATGGCTCTGTAAGGACCAAGAAGAAATCACCATTGAGGCTACTCAAGGAAGTCCTGGGGAGTACCTTAGCAATGGCCTTCAGCCTGAATATAGGCACTTGCTTATGTTTGAGCAATGGCTCGAACCTTCCCATCATGAGCTCCTTAAAGAAGAGAAAGAAAAAAAAAAGCCCAGTACAAGTAAAGCACAGAGCACCAGTGAGACCTCATCCAACACAGCAACCTGCTTCTGCTCACCTCCCTTCTCAAGGAGGAACACGAAAATCCCAGATCCCATGCAGGGTTGCCAGGGGACCAGCAATGGGAAGCCAACCTTGACAAGCAGAGACCCGGAGAGCCTGGATTGTTTATTCTGCAGAGGAGAGGCAGAGGCGGGGATGCGCTTGCTTTCCTAGAAGTGCCTGCCGGAGGGCAGGAGAGCTCTTCACCCCAAAAGACAATGCTGGCACAAGGCTAAATATATATGAATAATTCAGTTTGGAAACTTGATCACTTCAAGAAGGGGGATTCAGCATCAGATTTCCCATAGGACAACAGACAAAACAGTCTAAGCGTCATGGCCAGAGCCTGCTGTGGCTCTGAAAGCACAAGTGTGTCAGTGGGATGAATAGAGGAGGGATGTTGAGCTGGCAGAAAAAGCCGGGATTTTGGAATGGAAAAAAAGTGAGCACATTTTCAGGTGGAGAAGCCCTTCTTCAGAGCATTTTGTAGCATCAGGAGTGCTCTGCAGGGTGCCATGCAGCTCTGCCCTTTCCCGCTCCACGCTACATGCCTCTACCAGTGTCAGCATATTAGGGGCTAATCATATCCCAGCAGTAAGACGATTACTTTTCCCTTCATGCACGTGCTCGTCTGGTTTGAAATACAAATTCACCAAGGATGGAATTTGCAGCTATACAATTGTGGACATCTCAGATGTCCCATGTTAAACGTGGACATTATCCCATTTCCATCCCTGCCATTAGGCCAGCAAGATCCCCAGCAACCCATCGTCTCCTGTGTGCAGTGCAGCATTTCTGCTTGCCTGTCACTGTGGTGCCTGAGCTGCTTTATCGTAGTATCTGCATATCTCTGCAGTGATACTTCGGTTGTGTGCCAGGCACAGCTCTCACTAAGAGCCATACCGCATGGAAAACAAAGCCCTCCTATAGCCTTTGTCCAGACTGAAGAGTATCCCTGAAAATCTGTGAAAGAGAATGAGGATGTAACTTGCTCCTAGTAGAAACTGCCTCGTTTCAAATCACTCACGGGTAATTTACGTACTGAGGGGAAAAAATCTTCAGCTCCTCTTGATATTTAATACAAATTTTGTATCTGTATAACATCATAAGGACCTATATGTTGAACAAACAAAACGTGGGCAAGGCTAGTCATGATTTAATCCCACAAAATTATGTCATGATTAAATCACTAAATTTTTAGTCATGATTAAATTCTGCTAAACTCTGCAGTGCAGAAACATTAGTGAGACCTGCTAAAGCTTGCCTCCTCCATGCTCGGAGGTGCCCACCCTCAAGCCCTGTGCCAGGTACGGTGCTGTGGGCCCTGGGGGCTGCTGCAGGCACAGCTCCCGCAGTAATGCTCTCCTCCAGGCTTACGGCAAATTCCCATCCCCTGCCACCTTCATAAAAATAAACCGCTCTCACTCTTATTCCCGAATGGAAATGTTCTTCTGAGGCGACGTATTTCATTTCTAAGTAATAGCCTGCGGTGGGTTTTTCCAAGGGCCCTTTACTGCCTCGGAGTGGTTTTATTTGGTGGGTGAACAGTGACATCTGCTGGGAAAGTCCCCGGGAAGAGCACTGGGCTCCCGGGGTGTCCAGTACCCCGGCACCCCTGCATCCCCTCCTGTCCCCTGCCAGCAGGGTCAGACAGGGCTCTTCTACTGCCCACAGGGCTTGTTAACCACACACCACTCATTCTGGATAGGCACGATTAAGCCTATATAATAATTATCGGTCTGACTGTATCAATGAGCAGTTGATAAAATTCACTATGATTGTATCTTTTATATAAATATATATATATATAAATATATATTTTATATATATATATATATATATTGTTTTCTTCAAGTGCTAAAGTGTGTGTGCATGTGTGGGGCAAGGGCTGGTGGCTCACAGCGGCTGAGTGATCAGAACTGCTGCCCATATGTCTTACTGAACATTTCAGTTCTTCAGCTCTCTTCCACCCAGTGCTACTCTGGTGTCCCTTCTGCCTCACCCTTTATTATATTCTATTTACAGTCGGGCTTATTTGAAAGTGAAATGCCCCGGCAGAATTGCCGGCAGTAGCTGGCAGCGAGGGCTGTGTCACTCCAGGTACGGGAGTGCCCCTTCAGCCACAGTGCAGCACATGTCTGATGTCCCCTGCAAATGGCACGACACCTTGCTCTCTTTAAAATTCCTCCCCCACATACACACACACACGCGCTTTAATTTAGTAAGAATACAATGTTCTACTTGAGTGAAGCGCTGGGCCTGTGACGTGGCAGCTGTGCACTTACATCCTTGGCTTCTTCAAGGTATTAGCAATACACCTTTCCAAAAAATTATTATAAAGTTTAAATCATTGAATCACAGAATGCATTAGGTCAGAAGGGCATCTAGTCCAAGCCCCCTGCAGTAAGCAGGGACATCTTTCATTAGATCAGGTTGCTCAAAGCCCAGTCAAGCCCGATCTTGAATGTTTCCAGGGATGGGGCCTCCAGCACCTCTCTGGGCAACCTGTGCCAGTGTCTCACCACCCTCATGGTGAAGAACTTAAATGCATAAATGAAGGATTCAGACGCCATGCAGGACCTTCATTCTGCTCAGCAGCCCTCTGACTGTGTGGGGGTGGTTAGGTGGTTTTGCAAGAGCCCTGCCTCTTTGGCACTAGGCCCCAGTGGTATGCCTTGTACATATCATGTCACCTTTCTAACTTTTCACTTTTCCCACGTTATAGAAGAGCTATTGTAATTTAAGCGTATCCGCTCACACTAATAAATATTTAAGTTTGAAAAAGAAAATCCATATGGCTTGAGCCTAAGCACATTGCACTGTGGGAAAACCGGGCTGCTCACCAAACTGGGCTGCTCCTTCTTGGCACAGAAATAGGGTGGTACAAGAAGTGTTCATCTTCGGCTAAGGGAAGAGGAAGATACAGTCTGCCTGAACAGGAGCACACATGGTACCAAGGGCTAAACCTGAATTTGCCCTCAGCTCAAGCTATCTTTCTACAACCACAGAGCTATTACCCTCTCTGGAGGTCTCCCCACTCCCTGACCTTCCACCCCAAGGCTCAGCTCCCCCACCACAACCCCCTGTAGGGATTTCCAATCTGGAGAAGACACATGTCCACCGCTCCTCCTTGAGAGCCCTGCTACAATCACCCAGTTCAAATATTTCCATGAATTACATTTCTTTCCCTCTTTTGCCTGTGTCTGTTACCCAAGGAAATGCCATCCAAAATAAATACGCTGTTCAAAGAGAAGTCCCTACCAAGCGCGTAACTCAGCAAATAATTTATATACTCCCCTTTGCAAAATTAAAAAATGCCTTACAAAACCCAGGGCATGAAGCTGGCGCTGCTCACTGGACCATAAATCATGGGAGCAGGAGAGGAAGCCATGGCAGATTGTGCACATGTGCCACGTGGGCAATTACCACCCTGTGTCTCCCTCCCACACCTGAGCATGCTTGTGCTCAGCACCCCCACTGAAGGCAGACATCATCCCCTGGCCCTTGGGGGCTGAAGTGAGTGGCAGATGCTCCCTGAGGATGAAGAGGAAGCACCAGGAAATCCCCTATGGACTCCCCAGCTTGAGCAGCGTGCAGTTGCCAGCTCTGGCAGAATACAGCACTTCCCAGCACATATATGCTTCTTCCAGACATGTATATAGGTAATGTACCCTGAGTGATGGTCCATCCCTGTGCTGCTGTCCACCTCCTTCCAATGCTGGTTGCATAGGGTGTTGCTCATGAGGCATAGGCTCTGGTCTTGTGGAGGATAGAGGTGAAGCACAAATGTAAGTTCTCTGGGGAAGGTAGCTCTGAATGACTCTGCCCACTGTAGCTCCCAAGTCTTGTGACTTGAAGATGTGATCACAAAGACAACATACCTTCTTGGTCTGTTTATCAAAATCCAAGCTAAAGAAAGACCCAGAGATATCTCAAGAAAGCTGAGAAACATCCTTGGAGAAGCTACTGAGAAAGAGCTACACAAATGTTCAGTGCTGGAAAGAAGTAGATGGGAAGCAAGTAATGAAGCTTGGGAGAAGCAGTGAGATGGAGGGGAGAGGAGGACCTTGGAAATGCTGGGGGATAAAAAGACTGTGAAGGAAAGAAATACTCAAATAGGGGACAGTCTAAAAGTTCATTTTTTATTTTTTTAACTTGTCAGGGGCTTTTCACCTGAAATTACATGTGAAACTATGATCTTTATCTGGGAAAAAAATAAGCCCATCTACTTTTCTGTTAGTGATCTGGAGAAGGAAACCAAAGATTTCCAAAGCAATCAAAGTAAAACCTTGCAAAAGATTTTTGGGAAAAAAACCTTCATTTTCATATTACTCCTCAGTGACTCTTCCCACATAACCAAGCACATTCACATGAATCACCAGTTTACTCAGAAGAGTAAACACACAGCTCACAGCACTGAGAGGGAAAGCTGGGGTGGTCGGAGCCGGAGCCACAGCCTTGCTTGTTCTAGACCAGGAGCTGCCACAGAGGTTGTCAGGAAGCCCTTCCCCACTCATACACTGACTGAGGAGAAACTCTGATTGAGGCTCACAATGAAAAGACAACTGAATGAAGCAGCTAAGAAAGCCCCTGTAAATACATGTTCTGGCACAGGCAGGACTAACTTCTCTCGCTGCAAAGCAAATGTGTTTGATAGGCAAAGAGCTGCAGATTAAAGCAAGCACAGAATGATTGCTGAACAGCCCTGCACCAAGAGGGAGGCTGAGTAGCAGAGTCCCAAAGAACCATGCATGGATGGATGCATTTGGGTGTGCATTCAAATTTGGCATGCTGGTGATAGCACTCCTGCCAAGCAGTCAAATTCTCGAAGTTAGCACAAAAGAAAAAACAGGTTTAAAAAACAGCCTTGGGAATCTTGGTGCCCTTTATGCCATTACCATATAGACCTTCTTCAGATGTTTAAGCTTTTCCCACCATCTAGGCAGGTTGACTCTTTCTTACATGGAAACAAGAGGTATTCTGGTGTTTCAATTCTAGCAGCTTTATAAAGACTGAGGACTGTAAGCTGGTGATCAGAGAGTAAGACATGGCTGGCTTTACTCCTTCTTAGAGCAGGAGTCACTTCACCAAAGGACCAGAGAGAAACAGAAGGAATAAATGGCTTCCTCTGATTGTGGACAAGAAGAAAATCCAAATAGACACCATGAAGAAGGTGAAATGGAAGGGTAAAACGCTGCATTTCTGAAACACAGTGTGAAATAAGGACTAAAGGTTTCTCTACTCCTCATAATTAGCAGCTCCTGAAGGGAAACCTGTGGCCAGGCTCTCCAGGCTAGGTTGTGAAAGGAGTGACCTCTGAGGATTTACTTGAGGTGCCTGTGCTATCTGCCAAAGGGAAAGGAAGGGGAAAGACCTCATTAAGAGCCATTCTGTTTAACTTCGACAGGTACAGAAAAGTCTCATTGATCTCTCTGCAACTATCAAACACCCACTTTATGTCTCCAGACTCCCCTCAGTGAACAGGCAGGGTAGACTGTTTCTCAACATGAAATAACAGATACTCAGGCATTTGCTTTGACTCTAGCAACTTCCTTAAGTAGACCAAAGATCTTTTTAAAAGATGACCATGAGTAGGCAGGTTCCCATTCTCCTTAGGCCAGAAGGGTCGCATGGCTTCACCAAAGGAACAGAGGGAAACAGAAGCAGCAAACTTCTCATCATTTTTCTGTATCTTCTTTCTGCTGCCTCCAAGCAGTTCAACTGGTGGGTTCAACTTTCAGTGCTCATGAGCAGATGGTACTTAGGTGGGGAAACATTCCTGTTATAACAGCCTATATGCTTTTTCAACAGCTTTCATAATATGTGATGCAGAGTGACACAGAGCTGCATGGGGAAAAAGACTACCAAGCTAGAGGCAAAAGCATATGGGTGAGTGTGAGTTGTGGCTATCTGTATGTAATGAAACGACATGGAGGTGTTATCCTTTCTCTTTCTTCACTCCCATTCAGGTGTCCAAGCATAGCCATATGTGTCTGGATGTTCTTGTGGCTTTCCAACGCTGGAGATATTTCCAGAATCCTACCTATCTGTGATTACTACATATCTCTAGTGCAGCTGGGACAGGAGTGAGAAACAACCAGCAGATATTCTTTAAAAGAAAAGAATGCATTTTAAAAGTGCTTTCACACTCAAATAATTAAACATATACTCACAATATCTAGAAATATACGTGGTACAGGAGCTTGCCTCTTCCTGGCAGTAAGTGATCACTTCCACAACGAAATAGGAAAAAATCAAAATGCAGGAAGATCACATTTTGAGTTCACTGTCAATGTGATACAGATGAAACATTCAGTCTATTATTTATATCATGATCCTGGTGGATGAGGCGACTGCTTCATCTTAAGTAAAGTCTTTGACTACAGATATTTACAGGATAAGTGCTTTTTAGATCTGTTAACTATTCACTGGCAGTAGAAAGATGTTTTGTATTTCAGTAACAATCTCTCATCAGCAAAACTTTGAGAAGGAACTGAATTCTGTTTTTCAAGTGCAATGCCGTAAAGTAAATGCAGAATAAAACATTATGTTTTTTTAAATTGAATATCTTGGAATAAATTAGGGTAAGTTTTCCTTCAGGAAATCCCACAAAATTCTAAGTGAGTGTGAGATGGCATCTATTGATCCAAGACTGGAAAGAAAGTCCTATAGATCTTACCCTCTGTGATGGGAATAAAGGTTTACTTTGAGTAGTATATAACCAAAATGTGTCACCTGTCTTTCCCTTTTTCCCCCTGGAGTCCAGTAACAGGAGTTAGCTTGATACAGTTTTTCCTGTTTGGATATATAAGTCACTGCAAGCTACATGACTTACCAGTTTTGCAACTAGTATGTCTCTTTTAATGACTTGGATGGATGGTTTTGCTGTGTCTTTCAAGAAACTTTACTTTTATGAATCACAAAAGGAGAGACTGTCTCTTTAAAATTCTAAAAAAAAAAAAAAAAGATCTGTTAAGATATTTTAAAAATATCTTGGCATTGCAATACTTAGAGCCTGGTCTTTCCTTGAAGATGTATTTTTAACACCAGACTCCATGCCAGGCAAGTAATGACACAAGGTTCAGCTATCCCTGCCTGGTGTAAATACTAAAACTTCTCAGCTAACATGTTTTTTACAATGCATTTTTATCCTTATTTAGCCAATCCCGAAGAAAAAGAGTATCAGTAAAGCAAGGCATAGTACCAGGAAATTCAGCAATGTTATCATTCATAATTGGTTCTGGAGTCACGCTCCCATGAGCTCCAGTTCTTCAAATGTGGGAATGAAGCTAACCATGAAATAGTTCACAGGCTTAGCTCCAGTAAAAACATGAGGCTGAGCAGCGTGACTAATAAATGTACAAACTGCTAGCTCCTTCCATGATAAGATGCCTTAGCACAGGTATAAAACAAGGAATATATGTATGGGATCACAACAGCAAGGAAACAGCAACTGTTCTACTCAGCCTTTGTTATTCTAAATTATAATAATATCAGAGTGACAACAATACCTCAGGAAGCAGTGCAGCTTTTTCAGGCCCGAATTCCTTTATCCACTTTAAAGTCATTCAGAAGGGCACCAACTGGGAAGTGCTAACATGTAAAACACAAGAACTCTCTTTGCCAACAGAGAAGATGAACAGGGATATTGCACTTGAGAGTCACAGTGTAAAGGTTCACCACCTCTCTGAATTTCCTGTAGCAGTGGATCGCTTATTTAAGCTTAAGGATAACTATGTCAGATTTAGTTTTGCAAGCTCCTGGAATTCTTTATTTTCTGTTTCAAGATGCATTTAACATGTTCTGAAAATTGCTTGTTTTTAATCAAAAGGAGAAATTCCACCAGGACTGTAAAACTAGTCATCCTGAAAAACCATATCCCTGAAGTTTTGGTTCATTGAACCAAGATGACTCTTATACTCCCAAAATTTGTTTCCTCATCCCTTCATGTAAAATAGTTTCCTAAAAACTTTGAAAACATTTTTGTTCTTTATGGAAAACAGACTTTTCATGTGTTTCTTGCACACTGCATCGAGCTAACTCAAATGCTAAAATGGTTGCACTGAAGCAAGAAGTACCCACTGTGAGCTCCCACAAATGCTACTGGGATGCAGCCATGCCATTTTGGATATCCCACAAGAAGAGACAATACTCTCATCTGCAAGGCTCATCAGTCTTGAGGAGGAAACTGAGAAATGCTTGCTTGCTGCTGTCCCTGTTTACTGCTATTCACAGTCCTGTGACTCCCAAGGAGCCACAGGAAGGCAGGGCAGGGCAGCTGTCAGTCTTTGAGGAAGACTCCAGCAAATTTGGGAGAAATCCTGGGGACAGATGACATGGTGTGGCATGCTTGAGTGGCAGCCCTGAAGGACCTGATGACATAAAAAGTTGCAGGGCTGGTGCTTCATGACCACTAGTTTACACCCTGAGGGTACCTCTGCTCTCAACTAATTCAGTTCGCCTGCTCAGCCCTGGTCTCTGATGGTCTTCCACACTGGATAAATATTAGCTTGCTCCTGGCTACAGGAGACAGCAGGATCCAGGAGCAGCTCACACCAGGCAGTTTGGAAGTGGTTGCACCAGTTTTGCATCTGTCCACCCACTGCCACCCTCCAGCATGACCCCATCCTTCTCTCCACCTTCATGTGCTCCTGCAGGCTTTGATGCCACAGCCCTCGCCATAAAGCTTGCACCCTCAATTTCCTGCCAGTAAAGTACTGCTGTGGAAAGTTATAGGAGAGCCTTCAGATCGCTTTGGAGTTTGGAAGCTCAAACAGTCACACATCACCATCATCACAATAGTAATACCAGCAATAGCAGCAACTGCAACAGTCACAGAGCTGGTGGGCAGCACATCATGCCCAGCGGTGCCATGGGGCTGCCTCCAGCCTGCCCAAGAGGCAGCCAGTCCCACCATCTGAGCAGGACCACTTTGCACTGCCCAGCCTGCCATGGAAGCAGCCTGCCCTGGATCACTTAGTGGGCACCTTCCAGTCTGTCTAGTGAAATAGGACAGTCCAGGGGCTATGCTCTCACACTTAGACCAAAGAGCAGAGCACAGCTCTTCCCTGTGTGGCAAACCCCTCTCCTCCCCAAAACAGACTGCCTGGCAGGAAGGATCCTTGGCATTTGTCACTCTATCCACAACAGCCAGTGTCTGCAGCTGGTAGTTGATTCTGGCCAAAACCACACAGGCAGCCGGGATAACCCAGCCAAGCAGTGTGGAGCACCACAGGACAGTGCTCAAAGATACTCCCTGGCCTTTCCAAGCACAGACATATCTCAGACACCCAGCACCTCCAGCAGTGCCCCCTTGCCCAATCTGTGCCAAGGAGCCTTGGACTTCAAAACCTGTCTGAAAGGCAGGGCTACCTCAGGACCACTGACCAGAAGCATGAGCTTGTGAGCTCATAGGAAATCAGAAACTTTTCCAAAGAAGCTAGGCTAGCCAACAGCTTAACAGTCCAGGAATTGCAAGCACTTGGCATTACTAAAATATGTGTCCCAAATAGCCAGGAATTGTTTGTACCTCTCCATAGAAGTGTACGTTGCACTGGGGGGAGCATTCCAGAAGAGAAGTCAATAGGAAAGGAAATTTGGTGGTTTTGTAGGAAGAAAGATTGACCTTGAAGGTCTGGAGAGGTAAGGGAAGCAGGGAAGAAAGTTCTCCAGATATCTTGAATCAACAACCATAAATTGTTAGAACGAAGAGCTGTGGCACTGCTCTTGATGTAAAATCTGGCAGCCTGTTGCCATATCAACACAGTGCAGGAGGCTCGGAGGGAACAGCTTGAGCCACAAACAGAAGAAAGGCATCGAGGCAACAGCTTTTTTATTATTATTATTATTATTTTTTCTCCAAGTGAATGTGCTGCTTGTGAAAAGCACTATGAATGACAGTTCCAGAAGCTGAAGGGCTAAAGCCTCTTTTCCAGTACCTGGCATTAGCAACCAATCCACCCCACACTGATGAACGAAGCAGCACCTGAACTGGAGCCCAAATAGTATGATAATTTGATTTCATATGATAATAATGATTTGATATGATAATAATGATTTCGTATGATAATAATGATTTGCTGATGACACCAAGCTGAGTGGTGAGGTTAATGTGCTGTCCAGAGGGACCCGGACAGACTGGGGAAGTGGGCCCAGGTGAACCTCATGAGGTTCAACAAAGCCAAGTGCAGGGTCCTGCACCTGGGTAGGGACAATCCCTGTTATCCATACAGATTAGGAGATGATGTGCTGGAAAGCAGCCCTGAGGGAAAGGACTTGGGAGTACTCGTGGATGAGAAGCTGGACATGAGCCACCAGTGTGCATCTGCAGCCCAGAAGGTCAACCACATCCTGGGCTACATCAAAAGAAGTGTGGCCAGCAGATTAAGAGAGGTGATTCTCCCTCTCTACTCCGCTCTGGTGAGACCCCACCCTGGAGTATTGTGTCCAGCTTTGGAGCCCTCAACACAAGAAGGACATGGACCTGTTGGAATGTGTCCAGAGGAGGGCCAGAAAAATGATCAGAGGGCTGGAGTACCTCTCCTATGAAGGCAGGCTGAGAGAGTTGGGCTTGCTCAGCTTGGAGAAAAGAAGGCTCTGGGGAGACCTTATAGCTGCCTGACAGTACCAGAAAAGTGCCTATAGGAAAGCTGGGGAAGAACTGTTCACAAGGGTATGTAGCAACAACATGAGGGGTAATGGTTTTAAACTAGAAAAAGGTAGATTTAGGTTAGATATTAGGAAAAAATTCTTCAGTGTGAGGGTGGTAGATCACTAGAACCACTTGCCCAGAGATGTAGTGGAGGTCCCATCCCTGGAGATATTCAAGATCAGGCTTGATGAGGATTTGATCGACCTGATCTAGTGAAGATATCCCTGCTTACTGCAGGGGGGTTGGATTAGATGACCTTTAAAGGTCCCTTCCAACCTAACACATTCTATGAACTTATAATTCAATAAGTCTGAAACCTAACAGCAGTGAGATTAACGAATGCTGCAGAAAAAGGTCTGAGAGGAAAGGTGATCCCTGAGGGTCTTTTGAGCTGCTCACCCTGACACGTAGGAGTAACAGAACCAAACATAAATTTTCCAAGAGCTGTTACATTCATCCCAAGTCTCTCAAAGGACAAACTGCTTTTACACACATTGCCCTACAAAATGGTAATCATGTCATCCTGAAGGAATGCCCAAAAAGCTGAGGCAGGAATTATGTCCCCATGCCTACATGGGTCTTAGACACTTTTTTACTGGTAGCAGGACTTTCCGATGTCTCAGATATGAGCCAATGATAACTGACTTTTTGCGATGCAGACTGTAATCTCCACTGGAATCACAGATTTGGAATGAAAATGAAGTAAAGAAGTGTTTTTAAAGAACAACAGAAAAACCTTCAATATAAATAATCTGCCATCATGAGATAGGAGGGATCTCAGTCCATCTGCCCTACTAGTATCAACCCCAGACATTCAGGTATTTCCCATATCCCTCCTCTGTGGCAGAACTCTCATAAGATGGGACTCCAGCAGCTGTTGTATCCTGAAAAAAATATTCTCCTAACGTTGGTCATTTCACCTCTATTAGTCAGTGCTGTGTGGCCATCAAACCAGGAAGCAAAGCCTTGCTTCCAAGCCTTGCTACAGGCATGCTGCCTGTAGATGCTTGTCATGGTTTAACTCAGCAGGCAGTGAAAACAACCACACAGATATTCACTCACTCCTCCCTGCTCCCAGTGGGAAGGGGGAGAGAATCGTGAGGAAAAAAAAAAGAGTCATGGGTTGAGATAAATACAGTTTAATATGACAGAAAAAAATAATAATAGGATATAAAAACCAAGATATGAACGGCACAACAATTTCTTACCACCTAAAGCCAATGTTCAGCTAGTTCTCAAGTTGGGCTGCCTCCTAGCCAACCCCCAGTTACATACTGAGCATAACTGAATTTATATGGAATATCCCTTTGGCCAGTTTGTGCCAACTGTCCCAGCTGTGTCCCCTCCCAGCTTCTTCGGTGCCCCCTCCTTCTCTTTGGCAGGGTGATACGAGAAGCTGAAAAGTCATTGACTGCTCAGCGACAACTGAAATATCAGGGACACCCTCCACTAGGCCAGGCTGCCCAAAGCTCCATCCAACCTGGCCTTGAACACTGCCCGGGAGGGGGCAGCCACAGCTTCTCTGGGCAGCCTGGGCCAGGGCCTCACCACCCTCACAGGGAAGAATTTCTTCCTGATATCTAATCTAAATCTCCCCTCCTTCAGTTTAAAGCCATTACCCCTTGTCCTGTCACTATACTACCTGACAGAATCCCTCCCCAGCTTTCCTGTAGGCCCCTTCAGATACTGGCCGCCTGCAATAAGGTCCCTCCTGAGCGAGCATTCTCTTCTCCAAGCTGAACAAGCCCGACTCTCCCAGCCTGTCTTCACAGGAGAGGTGCTTCAGCCCTCTGATCATCTTCATGGCCTTCCTCTGTACTCAGTCCAAACAGTTCCATGTCTTTATTGACCTGGGGACAACTGACCAGCCACGTGCCACCTACAAGCATGGGTAATAGTCCGTTTCTCCCCAGTACTATTTTTGATTTCTTTCCCTACCCAATCACCATGTGACAAAACAATTGACAACCAGGCTTTTCACTAGGAAGTCAGAGCAGAGACTATTTCCCCAAGCTCTGTGTAATCTAAAACTCTGAAGAGAGCCTGTGGTTGCTATTGTAAACTTTCAGGCTATCTGTCAGCCAGGGCTAAAGTCAGGGAAAAGAACAGCAGTTTCAGAAATTAGCAAGCAAAGAGTTGCCTCCAACACCCAAAAGAAAATTCCAGCTAGACATGCACTGCCTGATACTCATCCCCAAAAGTATTTGAACCCCTCCCCCTCACTCTGATCAGTATTCTCAGCCAAGATATTTCTGCTGGAGTTACGCATGTAACCCCGGTCAGCCTTTTCCTATGGAAAAAACAGGAAGGAAAAAGGACTTTTGTCAATCCCATTCAGCAAACAGTGAAGCAGTCTTTCCTTTAATCTATTACACGTTGAGTGATTCTTTTATTGACATCCCACTTAACACCAAGACTGAAACCTTTATTAGAAGAAAGGTTCAAAACTGGTCTGCACAGACCCAAGATTCGTACCACAAGCCAAAGGCAGAGGCAGACTCATCTCCCTCTCCCTTCCTCCCTCACCCAGAAGCACAACTGAAGGAGAATTTAACCCGAGATCCCCTGTTGGTTCTCACAAAACAAAAATAAAAAAAAATAAATCAGTAAGCACAAACATTTTGAATTAAGCTAATGAAGCAGACCACTGATCTTAAAACAGAGAAATGCCCCATCTGCCTATGGGTGAAAGAGGGTACTTGGGTAAATCCATTCTTGCCCTTTCATGGCTATTTTTTTTCATGAGAACTGATGTGGCAGACACGTTGTGGGAAGACCCAGAGGCTGGAGAGAATTGGTTTCCAGGAACTATGGTCTATTCTAGGAATATCCCTGGGGTTTGTATAGGAGTGGGAGCCCAATTAGCTCGGCAGGCTTCTCATGCTTGTACTTAATCCAAATGTAGCTCCAGGTAATCCCAGGTTCCTTCAGGCAGGTATAGACAAACCTGGATCTGTTCCACCTCCTGGGACAGGAAGGACGGGAGCGTGGTGTGGATGGAAGCTTGCTTGGAGATCCCGAATCACTGCATTAACCCGGAATTGAACCCGAGGCCTGCTCTGAAAATACTTGGCTTTGCTCTGTACTAACACAGGTTTACATCTCCCAGAACTAAGCCCTTAAATCCACACAGGGCAGGACACTTCACAGATAGGCAAACTCATGTGCGCCGTCATTTGGGAACCTCTTTGCTATATTCTGTTTTACACTGCCTAGAAAGTGAAGGGAGAGGTGCTGAGCGACACCTAGATCGTGAAGATAGCCCCTGAGAGCTCCCTGCTGGGTAAGAACCGTGCAGCACAAGCTGCACTTTTACCAGGGACACAGGCCAGGGGCATGGTGAGGCAAGCCCAAAAGGGCACACGTGTTTTCATCCTGTCACCACTCAACTGTGGGACACCGGAGCGTTTTCCACAGCACTATCCCAGCCGAGGCCAGGATCCACTGAGACGAACAGAGCTCGTTTCTCAGCCCTTCTGGACCACGGCTTAATGAAATAAATGGGAATAGATCGGACAGAGCTGGCTAAGTGCCCAACGCAAGCCTGCTGTCACGGGGGGAAGAGTAGCACGCATCGGCATGCTAGGGTACAGCTTTTCGCTGCCAAGGGGTTTATTCTACCGCTCCGGATTTATGGGGGTCAGGCTCGGTAGTGTCTGACTCTGCAGCTCCATCTCTTGGCAAATAGCAGGTAACAGACGTACGGCAAATGCTCTCCGTGCTCCACGCAGAGATGTGTGATCAATACTTTTTCGGTGCAAAATACTCCTCATTTCCTTAGCAATAACACAGGGACATAACTCTCATCTAAAGTAGAAGAGGGAGTTCTCTCTTGTACTTCAGTGTTTGTTGTGTTATCCACTGTTGCCCTGGAAACAGTCCCCAAGTCAGAAACTGGCAATTGAGAGAGAAGAAAGAGGGTTTTTTCAAATGTTTTAAAAATACACATTTATAAATTAATTTTCTTTAACCTGTCACTTTTTTTTTCTTCAGCCATGGGAATTTCTCAAGCAATTCCTGGATATGCATTTTTTATTTTTAAAAAAAGTTTGGAATTGTGTTTTCATCAGCAGGTTTGCCCCTGTGGTGGCTGATGTAATCATTAAATACTCAGCTACCATGTTCTCCTTGTTTGTAAGGCCAACATCTCTAATGACAAAAAAAGCCCACAGATTATCAATCAATTATTATCATTTGCTGTGCTGCAGCCTTCTCTAGCCTGTATGACTGATGAGCTGAGCAGCGTCTGTGCTTCCAAGGGAACCTCGGTGCTTTATACTAGTTGATGAAGTGGTTTTGCTGTTACAGACTAGTCAAACCACGGATTTTCAGGCCCACTAATAAATCATGGTAATGCCTTGATACGACCTGGATTTAAAGTATTTTAAAAATAGACAATACTAAAAAGACCAAGATAACTCAAGTTATCTTGCAACAAGTACAGATAAAATCAGGCTGTGGGAATGGTGAGGAATAAAATGCAGATATGAAACAGTCCTCAGGAGTCAAGTGACAAAATATGTTTTTATTTCTAAAAAAGTTTGGAAATCAATAAAGAAACAGATAGTTGGTAGAAGGCAAAAAACTTTTACATTAACCAAGAGAGGAGCCTGGATGAGATACTATCAAAGTAAGATGCTAGCACAGATGAAAGCAGCATTTTCAAACAGAAGATGGTGCTTTCTGAGAGGAAGAATATGAACTACATCTTTTGGCTTCTCAAATTTAACTGTCAAAAGTCAGAAAAACACTTGGGTGTCACTGCAGGCAATTTGTTTGAGATGAATTGCAGTGATTAAAAAAATGAATAGCTAAAAAGGAAAAAGAATACTGAAAGTAATACTGAAAATACTCTTCAATATGCCAACTTTGTGTTCTGGACATCTTGAGAAGGACAAAGCAGAAATTAAATTAGCTCAGAAATTACAATGAAAATAATTAGAAGCATGAAAAGCTTCTAGAAGAACAGTAAAATCAAACCTGTTCACTTCAGAGAAAAGAAAAGATAAAGGTGTTGAAAATAATGAGTGGCACCAAAGGAACTGAGTCCTGCTCATCATTTCCCATCACAAACAACCTGGAGGGCGAAGGGTGAAAAGCAATCCTTTCCCACAGCATAGGACTGTCTGGTGCAGCTCTTCCCACCAGAGGCAATCAAGGCCAGGAGTTTCATGGATTTAGAGGGAATGGATATGTGCATGGGAAAAAAGAGAACATGCTAAATGCTAAAAATTAACCTATGTTTTTATTTTAATGGAGCTTATCTTCCAGCATAGGTTGCAGGACATAAAAGGGTCTGATGGTGGGCGAGAGAAAACTTTTTGCCCTCAGAGAAGATTCTTTTTAACTACCTCGCTCCAGCATTTCCGACATTTCATCACCAGTCCCAGCATTCATCACCATTCACTGTTCCACAGAGAATGCTGGAGCAGATGCAGGAGTGGCTGGTTACAGAGAGAGGCAGGTCTTGCTCCACTGCACCAGCAAATGGGAAAAAGCTGGGAGAAGGTAAACGTGGCCACAGGGCAACAGAAAGAGGCAGAGTTTGCATGAGCACAACCGTGGAAACCATCCCCACAGTTCAGCTCAGTTCCTAAACACCCAAAATTTCAGACTGATGCTCCCACTTGGAAACCTGCGGGACAGAACAGAGAGAAGCTCTGAGCACAGTGCTTTTCAAGAAAGATTATTTAACTGACACAAGCCATTGGAAGAAATTTTCACTGCCTGTGCAAAGTAGAAGAGCCATGAATAACGTGGGAAGCACTGAGGGCTGCAGGAGATGGAAGGCACCCGAGTGAGAACTGGAGATGGTGTCTTCGCTTCTGGAGAGGAACAAAGATGCCCTGTATTTCTCTGATCAGTCTCACTTTAACCACTGTATGGTAACACATCAGTAACTCATACTTACTCAATTTATTGATTGTATTGATAGTTTTCCTGTGTTGTTTCTATAATTGAAACACACCAGAACAAGAGATACATTAATTTCATTTCCTCTTACTCGTTTGGCTTAAACTGAATCTTCTGCTTTTATTGAATATATGAACCAGTTTTGACATACACAGTATATCCCATTTCTTTCAGCATTCTCTATGGCAAAATTTTCAGTAAGGCTCACTGTATTGCCCCCAGGGATTGTACAAACAAGCAGGGAGTCCCTACTCCTGTTGGAGATGCCAGGCAGGAGTTCCTCTCTCTCTCTGCTGACTGCTGAGAGACTCAAGGCAAGCCAAACACCTAGCCTAGGGACAAGGGTTTGTGCCCAAAAAGAGATGGCATAAAACACACACAAGTTTTCAGTAGTTCAGGAATGTTCCGCCTTCTTCCTTGTTTCAGCATGTTTTTAGAGCTGTTCTGTCTCTTCCAAAGTAGCACAGGTTCTGAAGTCTGCTATGACTTGAATTTAAAGTACAAGAGAGATTCGTTTGTGTGCATGGACGGCAGTCTCCAGACAGTCATTTCCACCCTCGTAGCACTGCTTCTGCTCTGTGGTTCTTATTTTTGTGCTATTTTAATCCTGTTTCCATGACCTGATATTCTAATATGGCCTCATCCCCGGCTAGTGTGGTTAATTACGCAGTCTCTCTGCAAGAAGAAGCCAGAAGCTCTCTGCAGGCCCAACAGAGTAACCACCAGCCAGCTCAAGGCCAAGCCCATCAACGATGGTCACAGTGCCTCTGGGAATCACATTTAGGTGGAAAAAAATACACCAGCAGCTGTTTTTTTGCCACCAGAGAAGGGAGTGAGAAGATGTAAGGAACTGTGCAGGCACCAAGGCCAGGGAAGAAGGGGGGACAAGGTGCTCCAGGCACTGGAGAGAAAGATGCCCCTGAAACCCTTAGAGAAGATTGTGGTGAAGTGGGTGTCAATCTCCTGGCAGCAAAACCTGCAGCCCATGGAGAGACTGACCCACACTGGAGCAGGTTTGCTGGGGGGACTTGTGACTCCATGGGGGACCAGGCTGGAGCAGTCTGGGCCTGAAGGTTGGCACCCCATGGAAGGGATCCACATTGGGGCAGCTGGTGAAGAGCTGAAGCCCTGTGGGAAAGGACTCACATTGGAGATGTTCATGGAGGACTGTCTCCTGTGGGTAGGACCCCACCCTGCAGCAGGGTAATAGTGTGAGGAATGCCAGCCCCCACAGCTAAGAAGGAAAACAACTCCTGAGGAACTGACCGAAACCCCCATTCCCCCAGTCCCTGCCCCTCCTCATGCCACAGGGGTCAGGGGAAGAAAGGAGTGAAATCATGACTAAAGTGAAGTCTGCTAAGAAGGGAGGGATGGGGGGAGGTGCTTTAAGATCTGGTCCCCCTTCTCATTACCCGACTCTGGTGTCACTGGGTGTGCAGGGCAGTGTCATAAATCAGAGAGTTTCTTTCCTTTATTCTGTGTTGAGTCTGTTTTGCCCGTGATGCTGATTGTGGAATGATCTCTCCCTGTCCTTATCTCGACTCCTCAACCTCTCAGTATCTCTCCCTGCCCAGCTGAAAAGGGAAGTGATGGAGCAGCTTTGGTGGGCATCTGGCCTCCAAACAGGGTCAAACCACCACAAGGACAAGCTACTGTTTTGAGGTCCACACACTCTCTGAGATTGTTCCCATTTCTGCACAGGACTTCACCCTCTGAGCACAGTCAAAGGACAGAGCCAGGTAAGCAGCAGGGAAAACCAAGTAGAGCCTGGGAAGAATTTCACACACCTCTCCTTGATTCCTCAGCACATACTGACAGAAGCAAATGCAGCTGAGAACATCATCAACCTGATCTGCTCTACAATTTCTATTTTTTATATACAAAGGCTATTCCAGTACATAGGCAATTCTCAGAAATTTGTTGAGGTTTAGCAATGATCACTATAAGCTTTCAACCGGTGCTTAGACTGGTTGGCACTGAAATATGTACAGAGATATTTTGCAGTCCAGCACAGAGTAGGGACTATTCATCAGCTGAAATACTTATTTACAGACTTTCCACAATCCAGTTCTGTGTCTGCATAAGGCTTCTCAAAACAATCAGAGATGGGTACAATGATTTCAGTGAAAAAAACCTGTAAAGTCTAAAGTCTTAAACAGCTCAGAGAGTATAAAACTTTTTGAACAGATGATGAAAGTCAGTGATGAAACAGAAAGGCTGGTCTTGTCTATGTGATCATCTCCAGCAGAAGCTTCTCTGCTGATGCCAGCTGGATACAGTATAAATTTAAAACAAAAGACTAAACAAGATGAGTGTGATAACTTCAGCCTCTGCAATGGCATCAGCTGGAATTACAGGGAGCTGGTTCTGCATCTCGACTCTCTGTACTGATATGATGTGCTTTCCTGGAGTTTTTTTTAAGTCCATCTGAGACAGACAGCTGGAGTTAAAAACTTCATATGGGGAAGACCACAGCAATTGAGACAGTGTGAGCATGTGTGTGAAACCTGAAAGAAAAACAGAGGTAAGAGACCTTCCATTGGTGCTCAGCCTTAGGCACTCCACCCAAAGACTTGGGACTTGGCCTTGGATATATACAGATAATACAGGTGGCAAAAAAAATCTTTCTTCCCTGCCTGTGCCTTTGTAAGTAACAACTCCTCCAGCTTTGCATCTGTGTAAAAAACGGCAGCCCACCAAGTGGGGAACTCTAAGACTGGGAACTAAGACTGCAGTGAAGCCCCTCTCATCTGAAGGAAATTAATTTGCTTAACTTGACTCAACTTTTCTGAAAGAGAAATACAGACCAGCTAAGCAGGAGCATAAATTTAAGAATTGATTTGGAGAAACTGAAAAGTATTTTTCAAAACCAGAAGGAAAAAGAAGAGCAAAAATTATAATACACCATTGACAGTGGAAGGTGAGTCATCCATGATAATGCAGGATTCTTTTTTTGGTTTGTTTTCCAGGAGAGTCTTCAAATATATTGAAATTTAGCATTGGGACTTCAGACTGGAAGCAAGAACAACAATATTAGTAAAACACCATATTTCAAATAGGCAACAGAAAAGCTAGATCTTTTAGGTTTTATTCACTGTCTTAATAGCTCATATCCATTAAAATTCATAGAAATTTCAATGGGATCGTAACTTAATGGCATTTTTGAAAGTCAACAACTAGTAGAGTCCTGTGACAAGTGTTTCAGCCTCATGAAAAAGCCTGATAGGAGTCAAAAAAATATACTTGCATTTTGTTTGTTGGCTGCTATCACTTCCACTTCTGAATCAAAAGTAGAACGAACATACACACACATGTAATCACAGATAGAGACCCTTCCATCTTTTTCATAATGATATCCTCCTTCTCACAAAAAGTTGGGTTTTTTTTTTTTAAAAGTGGTTTTGTACTGTTTCACCAATGCAGATGGTTACTAAACTCTGAATTGGTTCAGTCCTCGGAGTTGGTAAGGTAAACTAAGATTCAGTGGAAGAAAGGGAAGTGCTTTAAAGTGATGGTTTGCAAGAGAATCATACGCTGCCCATTCACCGATTGCAAAGCAGATTTGGGGATCTCATGTAAATACTCTGACAACAAAGTATGCAGTTCAGAAAAAGAAAGCCCACAAACTTTAAACGTCTTTAAAACCTCTTTTCCTACAAAACTCTTTAAAACAGCTAAAAAAATTTTAAAAAATAAAAATCCAGATACAGGCTTGAGCTTCCCAGTGTGACTGCGGCCAGCTCAGCCATGGGACCAGACCTGGCAGGATGCTCTGCTGGCTTAAAATTCTGAAGGAAACATGGCATCCTTCACCCTGGAGCTTTTGGCTGGCCTCTTGGCCCATCGCCTGCTCCTTGCGTTTCACTGTGCCCTTCAGACCCGTTGCAACAAGCCAACAGCAACAGCAAAAGTTCAGAGCCCTATCACCTCCCTGCACCGGGCAGGAACAGTGGCTCCCTGACTTTGAGGGAGTGATGGTAGCGAGGGTAAATGGAGGGCGGGGAAGCAGGGGGAGACGGGGTGGAGGGGTGGGTGGAGGGGGAGAAAGCCGATGTGTCAGTGTGTAACACTTGGCACCCAGTTGCAGGGAGTGAGACAGCAAAGTCGGCAGCGGTCGAGCCTAATCCTCACCAGCGAGGGGGAGAGCAGCAAAGAGAAAGCTGAGGAGGAGAAAGCAGGGATTTTCCCCTCAGCAACAGTGACACTTGAAGGCACAAAGACATCAATTATTTTTGGACCATATGGGCAGTTAGCAGGAGTCAGGGATTATTCATACGGAGGAGTTCAGAAGAGGGTATAAGTGCTTTGGGAGGATCCTAAACTGAGTGTAAACTAAGTAAATCTCTGATGCGCTGTGAGAGGGGAAAATGCAGTGTTTTATTTTAGCTGAAAAGGAGTTTTATAAGCTTATAGGCTTCCTGGGACCTTTGCTTACTGCAGTGACCATCATTGCAGTAGCGTTCAAGGCACCTGCTGTCTTCACCTCCTGCTTCTCTCTGCAAAGGGTATGACACAGGCACTTCTATTTTCAATGCTCATGATTATTTTGCCTGGGAAACTTGGTGCAAGGGGACTTAAATCCTCCTTTGTGAGGTTCTCAGCCCAAAATAAATATAAGTAATAGCCAAATACACCAACTGAAACTATCAGAAATACCCCCCACCATTTCTACCTGTACTTTCTGGGGGTTTGAGGCATCACAGGCTCAAATCTGCATTCTCATTTGGTGGCCCCAGAGTCAGGCCCCGGATGGTGACTGTCAGCAAACAAGGGAAATGGAAATGACAGGCTCAAAGAGAGGATTCCCAAGCGGGGGCCCCAGAACATCCACATACTGCCTATTACACTGTAAAGACGTCCAGCCGACGCCACCAGCAGGAGCCCTGCCCAGATATGTTAAGCAATTCCCTACTGATACGGATTGCATCAGCTCTCAGCTGGATTGCACACAGCTAAATCACACCAATGATTTTTGCTGCCCTTGAAACTCTTCAAAATACCCAGTAAAAGCGCTTCTCTCTTATTAACCATTGTTAAAGAATCAGATGGCCCCGTGCATTTTACATTTTCAGTCCATTTGCTGGGATGGAGAATACCTCTGGGCAAGGTCTTTGTTTCCTTAAACATAACTCAGCCTCACTACCCATACAGATGAACAGTTTGCAAGAACAAGGTACAGCTCAGTCCGGCAGTAAGTACAGACCTTGTTTTCTTTGCCATGCAGATGGCATCGTTCCTTGTTACAGTGCAGCCTTCTTGGCTTCAGAGTACTTGGTCCTCAGTTTATGCACCGGCTCCCCACTTCTTCAGCCCTCTTCCAGCTCCAAAATAGGGTTAGGCAGCAGCTAAGCTGGAAGACTTCTCTGACCACCCCTGCCCACCCACACTGCTTCCAGTAATCTCCCATGAAGGAAAATCTCTCCCAGTCAGAAGGTGGCTCCCCTCCAGCAGCAGCTCGTGCAAAGGGATTCTGCAAAGGGCCAGAGTGTTTTTTCCTCCTCCCCACAAAATCTGAGCCAGATCACATCCCTGTGCAACAAAAAAAGAGTAGGGTCAAAACAGCACCTACCTCACACCGCATTTCTGCCTGAGAGAGGAAGCAACCCCATCATGCAGGCATGCCAAGGGCTTTGCCACCCTTTGCATTAACTCTTGCTCTATCAGAGGAGGCAGGAAAAGCAAACCCTGGAGAGGAGCTGGAAATAAAGCGGTTGTCTAAAAGGCTACCTTGGAGGAATGCGGGGGAGGGGTCTCCTGCCTCAACCCCCTGCCTGAACCCATGTTCTTTCCCCCTGCCCGAATCCATGTTCTTTCCCCTCTGACCCTCAGCCCCCTGCATCCTCCCTAGTTCTGCTGAAGGATCCTGCTATACACATCTTGCTCACCCACAAGCAGCATTACCAATATTCACAGCCCCATAAAGAGTGACCAGAGTGTCCTTTCCTCCTCAGAGTGACCACCGCTTGCCAGATATGCTCCCCAGAGCAGCATTTCCACAGCTCTGGGATGCTTCCAGCTGAGCATCAGCTGAAATGGAAGTGCAGCACTCATGCTGTCCAAGAGCTCTGCAAGGTACTTCATTCAAACATGGAGTGGGTGGGAATCAATGTAACTGTAGGGCTTGGGGGGAGCAAGGGGTGGTTGAGGACAAGCAGTTAGAGCAAGAAAAGGCAAAGAAGACCAGGAAAGCAAAATGGGAGCACACAGGTATGGATGGCTGCCAAGACCATGAGGGAACAAGGGTGCAGGGGGAGTAGAAAGAGAAAACTGAGTAGTGAAAGAGCAAAGCAGGGGCTGATGTTGAGCAAGGCAGTAGGAAGAGCACTGTATAAATAACACAGCATGCAAGAAGCATAGATGCCTGAGGACAACCAAGAATTTGGAGAAGGGTGAGCGTGTGGCATGAGCATGAGGTGCAAAGTAGCATGCAAAGAAAAAGCAGGAAGATTAAAGCTAAATCTTCTGTGCTTGGGAGCTGAGAGATATTGAAGATCTCCTTTGTTTTCTCTTTTCTGGCCAGAAATGCCTACAAAAGTTTCTGAAAAAACATCCCAGCTCTCACAAAATCCACAGCCCAAAAACCCTGCACAAGGGCAGCTAGCAGCTGCTCTCTGCTGCCTTCTTCATTTCTATCTGCCACTGCAGGGAAACTTGCATTTTTGTCCAGGCTTTTGGCATGTCCACAGGTATCAGTGATACAATAAATCCTCGTGTTTTCTTTGCTTTTTAGAAACCCAGGCTCCTGATCTTGATTCCATCTGCCACAGCATGTAGCATCATGCAACCTCTGTACAGAGATTATGCACTGGGAGGCACAACTCACCAAGGACTCTGCTCCACCGAGAGGGTTTCCTTCTTTTTTAAGAGATGGGACCTCAAATATTTGGAGCCAGTGCAAAAAAAAAAAATTCTAATGTGTTCCTCTCAAATTAAAGAAGATGAAAGGAAAACAATCTAATTTTCTTTTTCTGGTGGGAAAAAGCATATCACTTCCAGAGCGACATAGTCACACTTCCCACAGGGGTTTCCAGGTAAAAGCAAAACCTGACAAGGGAAAATTTCATTTTCTTGAAATTATATTTTCCTTCAATAGATGAAGAAACTTAATTCCTTTTTAACCTCAAACTTTCTATTGTTAATCTGCAAAGCACCGTAATGCTACCTATTCATCTCTTTCAGATGTTATGAAAATAAAGCCATGTGAAGCCCTCAGTTGCTATAGTAATTAGAATAATAGGAAAAGGCCAATGGGAAAACAAAGGACACTGTCTCCAGAATAGGGTTTAAACCATGCATGAACTGTATGTTAACCTTAAGATGCACATAAAACAATGAGGTGTAAAAACATTTTACCGAGTCAAAAATCCTGCAAGAATAAGTATGCCGTGTGCTGACATAATAAAAGGCTCCACAGCTCACACAGGCACCTTCTTTCTGACATTTCCTGGGAGAATTTTAGGTGACATTGCAACCAGAAGAATTTTTTTTATTAGTTAAGGGTTTTTGTGTCAAACTCTATTTGGTTTGCCTTGTATGTGTAATTCCGTCTCTCGCCTGAATACCTGAGGAAATGACGAATCCGCAAGTCCTTTTTCCATCAGACATTAGGTACCTCGTAAATGCACCTAAAGCATACTATATATGTATTTAAAAATACTTAGGATAACCCCCTGCAATTTGTGCTCCAACTGCTGTCCACAATCTATTTTTTTCTCTGAGAGTCTTTCTTTTTATCAGCTCGTTGTTCCACTCTATCTTCAATAGAAAAGAAACGCTTCCTAATCACAAGACATGACGGGGCTTGCTGCATTTTGAAATAGCAGCATGCTTGGGTGCTTAAGAGCATTTGGCTTTGTGCTTTGCATCTAACCAACAACGCACCAGGTGAGCTGCTATTGGACAGGGGCTTAATCCCTGTCATGTTTAATCACTACATTAAAAGATTTAAAGACTAATGTTAAAGGCTGTTCCGTTTGGGCACCGTCGACTTAAACGACGGAGTTGGGAAAAGCCACTTGGTTTATCCAGACAAAACCTGTTTTAAATCTTTGAGAACAAAAGCCAGGAGAGCTGAGAGGGAAACTCTTGCTTTGCACTCACCCTCCCCATGGCTCACACATCTACCTGGAGGCCCTCAGACTTCCTGCGAGCTCCACATACAAGGTGTTAGTTGCACCATCTACCTAAAATGGCTGCAACAAATGGTTCGCTCTGGCCCGCTTCCGTTCTGCTTGGCACCAGTAAGAAGCTGAAAAACGCACTGAAAAATCTCATCCATGCTCCGTGCATAGCTCTCTGGAGCAAGGGTGACTCATCCGTCCCCCACTGCAGAAGACATGAGGGGGGCATTTTACATTCCCTCAAGGATTTGACCCCCAGGTGTAAAATCTCCCGCTTGAACCCCACACTGCTTAGGGATAAGACTGCTAGCAGCGCTAGCCAGGGCTGTGTTTCTGCCTGCCCAGTTGCCGAAGGAGTAGGAAGCCTCTCGTAGAGGCGTGGACTTTGCTACAATTCCCCAAGTGTGGTTACTGTGTGCGTAACTCAGATCTCAGGCAGCTGAGAAGTAAGAGGGGGTGGAGGGTAGCTGCACATCCAGGTTTGTCCCCTGGGGCCTCACCACTCCCATGTTGCATAAACCCTGTTGTCTTCCAAATTTTCTCCAGTCCAAATCCAGTACCTTGCTTTGATTTGCCGAAGTGCTTCTGGCTGTAGTCCTCTCTATCTGAAACAAAAAAAAACCAACCGGAAACAAAATCTCTACATTTTCAGCCTAGTAATTCATCAGCCAGAGGACTTCGGTGCTACACACCAACTATGGGGCACATGCAATGCCTTCTGCACTGTGTCCCAAAGTCTCAGTCCCTCAATGTCCAGATGAGGCAACTGATGGAGGTCACCACAGATTCTTCCTTGAGTTTCTTATGGGTTTTCTTCCAGTGGAAACCAGAGCAGGCAGTGGGGGAAAAGTGACACACGCTGGCTCTCTCTAATATGCTGTCAGGGTACAGGTACCACAGCTCAGAGGCATCCTCATGGTTGCCCAGTAAGTGCCTCATGTCTCAGAGGATATACCCTTCAAAGTCTCTTTCTGTGGCAAAGCCCAAGTTTAATCAATTACAGAGGATGCTTTGAGGGTAATTAGTTGCTTAACCAGACCATTTCCAGAGTGTTATTAAGAAAACCAAGCAGCTTGAGGGGTATTTCAGATCATTAGCTCATACTTGCTAGTTAACTTTTCTGCTCAGTTTATACCTGTGTTAATAGTAAGTGTACCTGGAGGTGGTATATAGATGCCTCAAATAAAAGAACAAAGTAATAAAATTAATAAATTATTGATAAATAAAATTATTTATTTTAGTTGTATTCCTATAATACAAATGGAAGCTGAAATTCCAGCTGAGGCAGACACCTGAGATGCCTTCCATAGAACAGGCAGAAAACACAACATTAGAGGACCATCATGAGGAACTCTACTGAAGATACAAGACCTTTTAAATTGTATTCATGAATTCATATAGGAAAAATCAGGTTTCAAGACAGTTGAAAAATAATTTGGGCTTACAGCAAAGCTTCCCCACATTGCAATCCCTCTTCTTGCACAAAGGTCTGAAACTGCAAAACCTGCCTCATATGACCCCGTGAAAGCACAGGCTATCAAAAGCCTCTCACATTGCTTTCCCAAGTGGGTAAGAAATTAGTATTGTGATAGCAATGCATACGGTACCTTTATCATTGCTTTATCTACAGAAAGAAATTAGTTTTTCCCAGACAACCTTACAGTAATCATCACTCTTTCCAGCTATCAGAACCTGGCACAAACTTCCAGGGAGCAGCTCTGTTTCAATAATCAGCTTCTGCAAACATCCATGGAGCAAAGACATCCCTTCTCCATGCTTTTCCTGCAGCCCTTTAATCTATGCTGCCTTGACTGAAAACACTTTCAGAGCAACAAAGCTAACAATGTCACAGATCTTTTCGACCATCAAGCCTTCCTCATATGATTAAAAAAAAAAAAAAGTAAACCAGCAGACCGCACAGGGATAACCACTGATGGAGTGTACACATCTAAGGGTCTTATCAATAAGGTCATTCCTTATGAATGCTCATTTAGATTTACAATGCCTCTATATAAACAATCAGCAATTTATTCCATCTATCCACATTCTATGTTAACTATATTCAAACCAGGCAAATTTTATTTTTCAGTCAAGAATAAGCCTCTGTTGTCTTCCTACCAATTCCTTATCAGGGTATTAAAAATTGTCTTTGTTGTAGGTGTATGACCTCCCAATACAGATAGATTTTAATACTCCAAAATGAACCTTTTCAGATGCTAGCCTCTTTCATATGTTTGCCTTGTCTTTTCATGCATGCACACACACACACATATGAATAAATACAAACAGAAAACCTAAGGAAAACAAAATACTTTCTAGCCCAGCCAGTGCTAGCAACAGACACATAAAAATGAGACAAATCAGGATCTCCATAGACACCCACAAGAGAATTACTTGCTTTAGTAGGTCAGGAAAGAGTTGGCCTAGAGTGTTGTTTGATGTCAATGTAACGTAAAAGACTCTGTGGTACAAATACCCCATCACTCACATGACTCGGATATAGCCTATGGTTTAAGCAGCATGGGAAGCGGGCTTCCCTTGTGCTAAGGTTTTACTGTTGGTTTTGTTTTGTCATTTTAGAGAGTGGAAACTGAAACATGAGCATGAAGGAGTCACCAATGGGTCTCACTCTGTTAGGAGGCCTCTCCAGCTCCCCCTCACCATAAACACGTGTGTCCGTTGCACGCCCTCTGTGTCTGTGATGGGACAGAACGAGAGGCGTTTTCTTCTTCTAAGGAAAGTTCAACCTGAAGTACAGAGCTGTTGTTCCTTACGTATTCTCTACCCAAATAATTGCATATTGCCACCGTATGACCAAGAATCAGAACTTTGCTTAGTATTAAACTTAAGAGCTCTTATCTAGTCCTGAGTGTTTTGACACTAATTTTATTTTCAACTACTTTCAGTTCATGACTTTACAGATTGGGCATGACTTTATTCTGGGGGGAAAAAAAAAAAACCCAAAACCAACAACCTAGGCATGACAGCTACTGTTTTAGCTGGTTATGTCTTCATTAGTAATCAAGTCTATGACACACTTATAAACACGCTGAATGAAATTATTTCCGGGATTACAAGCATTATAGCATTAGAAATTACTCTATTACTCTAATTCCAGTTTATAAATTATTACAAGCACTTACTATGCTATTTAACTCTTAGCTGAGGATCCTGCGTGGTTGTAGCTCAGCTTTGAGAAGCCTGGATTCTTGACAGAGAAACCAAACCACAGTATTCATTCTCAGGGCAAGGATTTTCTTGTGTAAATATTGCTTTCAGGTTCAGTAAGAGTGGTTTTATGGAGGTGGGGGCACAGGGCTGAGGGGGAAGCAGGGGGAGCTACTCCCTATATTTAGGAGCCCATTTGTTTAATTGAACAGTGGAGAGCATAACGGTGTCTTCAAGTATGATATTAACCAAAATTAAAACATGAGAACAGAAGGAAGTTCCTTCTGGAGGCAGCCTGAGAAACATCAGCATGGATACCTTAATGAAAGATAAACCCTCATCCAGCAAAACGTTTCTTAGCTCATTTCCTCTCATTCTGAAGGACAAACCCTTCAGCAATTTCCAGCTGTTCACTCCATGCTGCAGAGGATAATTTATGCCTGGAAGGAAAAGTTCCCATTCTAACACAGACGTTTGCACTGTTGATTGAGTCTCAAAGATGCAGTTCTTATGACTTTGACTCCAACAGTATATCAATTTAAAATTTATTGTACCTTTTCAGCTCCTTTATGGTCATTAGAGATAAGAAGCCATAAATAACAGACAAGCATCCAGTCTTGCTCATACAGTAAGAACAAGAAACCAAAAATTGGCAGACTCTGTCGTGGTGTCCGCTGTCACGGAATCTACATCATATAAGGGTCGCACCCTTGAAGTTATGCCTTCTGAGTGCTCATCCAGCTTTATAATGCCTTTATGTCTGTAATGACATCCATTTTTACCAATTTAGAAGCATATGATGGTATTAATTTTCAATAGCCTCTCTAGAACAGTGAGGATAGCAGGTGAGCTACTTCTTAAATCAGATGTCACTTGTGAAAAAGCTTATAGGCTCTCACCCACTGCTTCCTTTTGCAAAAGTGGTGTCAGTCCAACCTTTCAGGGTTACAGAGTAATCCCTGGGCACAGAATCACATCTGCTCTGCAATTTTTTTTTTAAATATTTCTTTCTGTAATTGCCAGGCTGCCATGGAACTTGCAGGCTTACAAAAGAAAACCTGACAAGAAGTCACAATTAACATTTATTATATCCGTGTGAATCTGTTTCTCATATGCATGAAGAGCACTATATTTCTTTTTCAATGTCTCTAAACAGTGCAAAGTAGCGGTTTGGAGGGGTTTTTTATTATTTTTAAGTGCCTGCAATAAATGATCACTGTAGGTTAGTAAAGAAACTAGTACAAAGGAGCTCATCCAGTCTTTAGCAACACAATAATTTGCTCACAAGCTTGAGCTGTTCCATACAAGTAAAATCAGTATTTTATGGTTCCCACAGATTAAACACCAGTCTAGAAAATCAGCACCAAGAAGCAATATACTGTTCTATTCCTGAGCAAACTTTCTGGGAAACCAGAGAATGAAGATCCTGTTTTTAAAGATACTTATTCTCAGTTCAAATGAGTTCTGAATCCAAACAGGTTCAATCGTCCTATTTGAAAGAGAAAAGCAATGGTAACAAGGAGCTCTAAAGCACCTTGGTAAAGCTCCAAGGTCTATTTTTATCCCAAGGACCAAACGTTACAGTACTTATTCAGGCAAAGTTCCCACGTATTTCAACTGGATTTTCCTCTGTCATGGAGCATTTCATTCTCTTGGTAAGAATACCTGTATTTCTTCAGCATGCCAGACAGAGTGTATTATCTTCTAGTATTACAAAATGTAAAATCAGGAAAGCAGAACTGTGAAAGCAAAATCACAAATGCAAAGACCATCGGTCTATGCTTGGGCAGTGGTGGATTGGAATGTATAAAATAGATGTTCAGTGCTTCTCCAGATGAAATAGAGTCATAGAATTAACCAAGTTGGAAGGGACCCATAAGATTGAATGCATTTGCTGGGTACATTAAGAACCTAAATGATCTCTTCTGCTATGCAGCTATTAGCAGTCCAGAGTGTATTTCAGCTCTGGTGTCAAAAGGTGTGACATGGCCATGTGCAAAAATCACATGGAGCTGAGACAAAGATTCTATGGTAATTTCCATAGAAAGGCAATACAGGCACGTGGGTCAGGTGCAGCCTACAACACGGTCTAACAGGACCCCAAGCATAAAGCGACATCCTCAGCAGACTTCTGTATGGTGTCTCCCAACCCCACACTTCTGTGGTGAGCTCAGCAATGGGGATAGTGGTTGTCTGAGGAGATTGACAATGCTATGGTACTTTTAACCTAAGTGTTCAAACACAATCCATTATGATCTTGGTAATAAAATCCCTCAATAGTTGATGCCTCCAGTGTCCCTGACCCACTGCCCCCTCCTCTGACACTCCATGGAAGTAAGGCTGGGAGCAAGACTCAAAACACAGCAATTAAATTTCCTCCTAATCCCAAAACCAGGCAATTCACTGGGACAAGGCATGTGAGGGAGCTTAAACTCTCCCTTCTCCCCCATCCCCTCTTACTTCTGTGTTTTCCTGCAAGGGGCAGCCAGCCAAGCATCTGGTGTTTATGTATTGATGAAAAAATGTTGTGACTTGTACATTCTACCTTTTTGGTAAGAACATACAGCAGGGTAGCTCCCACTTGCTACAGGAGGTTGAACCTGGTATAGCTGTCTCTGCAGCAGCAAGAGCTACAGTAAAATTAGTATTGCTGCTGAGGAAAGGAGGGGAGCTGGGCTTCTAACATCTTCTACCACCTGAGCCAAGAGCGGTTGGAGCTGTGGCTGATGCTTTTTCTTCTCAAGCTAAATTAAGCTTCATCTTCCAGCAGACACCCCTTGGGAGTGCCCTCCTTTTCCTCCCCAGACAACAGTATTACTAATGCATCTGTATAAAAATACTGGGCGTAGAAAGCTGCATATTGTATGCTAATTACTTGAGCCTTCAACTTTTAATTATGTCACAATGACCTTTTAAAAATCATTTATTGACTGGAAAAAATACAGATAGCAGGTTGGACCTGATTTCACCAAGGTGCCACTGCAGTGCTAATAATCCAGCCATACTTTGTATTCAAGGAACGAGCTGTTTAAATAGCAAAGTAATTATGACATTAAAATGCCAAAGGAAAAAAAAAAGAAGTAAATTTAATTTGTCACCCTGTAGTATAAGCCAAGGGTAAAATGAGTTTCTGGCATGACACAAGTTTCTTGTGGAAAAACAGTGTCTTGTCTCAAAAGCAATATTAGCAATTGGGCATTGTGTGGTCCCTTGTTTTAGAAAAACATGTGCTGTGTTTGCTCTGGGATTGCTTGTCAGATTATTTCTTTTTTTTTAGCCATGTCAGGTTGATAGATGTAGATGCCTGCACCCTTCCAAACATTATTAAGCACGTCACATTAATTGTACAAAGTCATTTTGCTCTGCTCAGCAAGTCAGGCTTCTATATATATCTTGGAAAAATAATGTAGGCATGTGGTCAGGAAAACAGCTGTCAGTCAGACTCCTCCTTTACAACCTAAACAACAGTTAACCCAAACCTGCATAGCTATGTGATATAAGGCAGCTTCAGCTGTGCTGCGTGCTGCAGAACATACCAAGATGTCCCCATGAAACCTCTGAGTAAACAAAAGCATTGCACTCAGCATCTTTCACAACTACAGCAACTGCTCGAGAATTATTTCATCAAGCAGACACCACGTCAGGAACCAGCCCCAGGCTGTGGATGTAGAAAAGTGTGTGATACAGCACAGAGGAGAGCAAAAAGGCAGAAAAAATAGCTTTAAAATCCCTGCAGTGCTGGCATCCTCAGAGCACGAGAACCGGAAAGAGCGCAGAATGGCCAAAAAAAGGAGAGCATTTCCACTTCAACTGGAGAAGTGACCAAAGGAAATATCACAGAGATTTTCAGCGAAGCACGAACCTCTCACCCCAAGGGGAAGAACAGAAATGTCTATATTCTGCTCCTGCAAGGCCGGCAGAAAGATGGTACACGAGACTCAGAGACAAAGGGCTGCACATGAGCTGCTTCTCCCTTTACCTACTTCTTTCCAGAGGCTGCTATGCCAGGCAAAGCATTTGGGGAAACAACACTCTCCTCAGATGGACTTAATGCAAATACAGTGGGAAATCTCCCTCAGCTTGCAGGGAGGAACCAAAATACCCTCACTCGATCAAGATCAGACTTTGGGCCAGAAGTGAGAACTGCTTCAAGGTAACATGAACCTCCACATCACACCTTAACCAAGAGACCAGTTTGCCTCTTCGTGTGGGGAAATGGGAGAACATGTACACTTTTCAGGACTCAGAAGTCTACATGGCCTTTCAGAAATGCCCAAGGAAAAAGTTCAATCCCTCAGGTTAAAATGAAGAACTGGAGGTAAGTATGAAATGAACTTTTCTGAGTACTGCTTGCTTTGCCTATGTATTTTTCAAACTAATGTTTCTGTCTTGTGAATAAAAATAGTAATTTGATAGAGTTTAAACATTCTCCTTGTTATTCATATGCACCAAACGAACAACAAAAGCTAAGACTGGTTGCAGACAATAAAAGTCAACACTGGCATAAGACCACACCTGTGTAAAAATGTGAGGGAGGTGGGGGGAATCATAGCTGGGACATCTCCAGGACACTGAAAAGCAAAGTGCCCATTTCCTTATTTCTACTTGCTTCACTCAGATCTGACTGCACTAGATTTTTTGCCACAGCTCTCAGTACCAGAAGGGTCAAGTTTACCATAAGTGGCAAAGGGTGGCATGGCCAGAAAAGGTTAGAAAGGTTCTAAGATTTTGGGGCCACATTATTAACCACTTTAAATCAGTTAAGTTCTCATCATCCCAACAGTAATGAGAGGAGAAAAGGTTAGAAGCAACTCTGACTTCAGTTGTGACCTTACTTCTCCTAGATCCAGGACTTGAGTCGAAGTATCCTGCTTGCCTGCCAAGGCCTGGCCATGCAACCTCCATCACACTGCCTTCACTTCACCACCTGCTTAAACTAAGGATTACACTGTATTAATCCAACTGACTCACAGTCCCCTACAGCCAGCCTTATAGAGATCGTCTCCCTGTCTGCGATGACAGTGAGACTTGCATCAAGAGTGTTATACTCACCTCCAAATTCCTGACAGGGAAAGAGAGGAACAGATGACAGGACAGACCACCAGAGTCCATCATCACCACTACAGGGATTTTTATCTCCCAGTTGCCCAGACTAAGCTCTAACCCAGAACTTCAGTATTTCATTATATGGCTGATGATCCTTTCCCCTTCCTTATCTTTCTATCTGCAAAGGGAGGCATAAAGGCTTCAGCTATCAGCAAGTCAAAGCATTTGGCTTTGCTCCCAAGAGCTCATAACACTTCAGTGTACTCCTTCTGTCTAAAGAGGATTAACTGAGGTAGACTGTTCACAAAAAGATGCCTGTCATCTGACAGGTTACACTTACAGAGCTTTATGATCTAATTTTCACTCACATAATTCTTTGAAATCAACACAAAAAAGAAGTACTAGCAGGTCATTTGTATTGGGGCTTTCACATGAAATGAGAACAGGACACACGTGGCATTCGGTGTGTGTTTATGAAGACATCCCGAGAGGGGACTGTTTTCTGTAAAGCTCTGAAGTGAGACATCAACATCTACTGAAATTAATACGCAGCAGACTTGTTTTATGATGGCATTTGTCCAGTATCACAGTAAATGGGGGACAAGGCTTGGGATTCTATTTTTAATGTCCTTTTCTTCCCGCTGGAAACCGCTGCCTATTCCATACAACTTGTGTAAGACAAGTTGTATTTGTTCCCCTTCAGCGGCTAAGAAAAGACATTTGTTTCCAAACATTCAGATGCCAAGATTAGTTTTGCTACTTAGTGACCAGGTTATTAGCTACAATTGCTGATGTTTACTTTTTTACTGAGCATTGCTTTAGTCACACAACTAATGCATCACACAGATGCATCCACAGAGCCTGCTCTGTGGAGGGGATCACTGCAAAACAGAGTCTAACCACTTGTTCTCCTCAAATGCAGTCCACGCCCAGGCCCCAGAGCTGCAGCAGGGATTAGGGAGGAAGCAGGGAGGGAGTGGTGGCTTTTCCACCAGGAACTCCAATCAGATTTCTCTGAATTCGGGAGTCTGCTCAGCTGGACAGATCCAGTTGCTTTCCAGCAGCTGGCTACACCAATGCAAAGTAGCTGAAAGCACTCAAGGCAGTAAAAGCATTTCTGTACCCTACTATCTGAGGGCTTCAGAGTGTAACATGCAGGAAAGTACAATGATCCCCTCTGGAAATGAAACAACATGGGTGCACTGATGCCCACAGTCAATCTATGGCTAGTCAAGCTACTTCAGTGTAAAAATGAAGTTGCACGCACATGATATAAAGCCTAGAAGTGGTTTAGTGTTTCCCCAAAAATAGCAATTTATCCCAAGTGGAATCAAAGCTAAATCCGTGGCACAGCTTGGACATCCCTGCACCACTGCTACAGAGCAATTTGCTCTGCATATATTCCTAAACGTATCATTCTTCACACATCCACAGTCAATGTGATTTGTCACACACCTCCTCAAAACAGAAGGATGAGTCTTTTCATACCTGTATGCTATTCAGAGAAGTCTCCTTCCCATGCCTCTGTATCCAGCCAGTGCAATACATAAACCCCAGAATCCACATCAGCTGAATCCATCCTGTACATTTCCTCCACCTGCCATCATCTGCCTCTTCCACACAATTACACTGGTATCTTCAGAGGAAACCCTGTGACATGTCCAAGCAGTATGATCTCGGAGCAGCAACGGACTGTGAGCTGCCTGTTACTGATCAAGGATGCGATATCAGGACTGCAATCAATAGTTCCACAGAAAAAAAAAATGCACTTTATGCTCTGCAAGGGACAAATAACCCAACTCCAAATCAAGTGTCAGCTACTATATGGAAAGTAAGAGGGGTAAAAAAGACTGTCATTGAACCATTAGTGTCCCTATCTTGGATATTTTGAGCAGTCCTTCCTGCTATAAAGATGCAAGAAAATGATTAAATGTCCAGATAAAAGTTATGGAGACAGCTTCAATGCAATGATTGACTGGAATATATTCTATACATCAAGGACAATAAGAAAAGTTTCTGTAAGTATGTCAGTAATAAAAGGAGGATGAGGGAAAATGCATGACCCCTCCAGAATATAACAGGAGACCTGGTTACCCAGTACATGGAGAAGGTTGCAGTACTCAACTAATTTTTTGCCTTAGTCTACATTAGCGAGGGCTCTAGTCACACTGCCCAGGTCACAGAAGGCAAAGGCAGGGACTGGGAGAATGAAGAACTGCCCACTGTAGAGGAATATCACGTTCGAGGACATCTAAGGAACCTGAAGGTGCACAAGTCCATGAGACCTGATAAGATGTGTCTGCATGACCTGAAGGAATTGGCAGATGAAGTTATTAAACCACTCTCTGCCATATTTGAGAAGTTGTGGCAGTCCAGTGAAGTTCCCACTGACTGGAAAATGGATAACTTAGCCCCCATTTTTAAAATGGGAAGAAAGAAAAACCCGGGATCATGGAGCAGATCCTCCTGGAAACTGCTCAGGTACATAAACAAGGAGGTGATTGGTGACAGCCAAAGTGGATTCAAAAAGGGCAGATCATGCCTAACAAATCTGGTGGGATTCTATGACGGAGTTACAGTCTTGGCGGATAAGGGAAGAGTGACAGACGTCATCTACTGGATGTGTGCAAAGTGTTTGATACTGTTCCTCATGATATCCTTGTCTCTAAATTGGAGAGACATGGATTTGACAGATGGACCATTCAGTAGATAAGGAATTGGCTGGACAGTTGCACTGTAAGGGCTGTGGTCAACAGCTCAATATCCACGTGGAGACCAGTGATGAGTGGTGCTCCTCAGGGGTTGGTATTGGGACTGGCACTGTTTAACATCTTTGTTAAACAACAAAGACATGGACAGTGGGATTGAGTGCACCCTCAGCAAGTTTGTCAATGACACCAAGCTGTGTGGTGTGGTCAATACACTGGAGGGAAGGGTTACTATCCAGAGGGACCTTGACAGGCTTGAGAGGTGGGCCTGTGTGAACCGCATGAAGTTCAACAAGGCCAAGTGCAAGGTCCTGCACATGGATCAGGGCAATCCCAAGCACAACTCCAGGCTGGGCAGAGAAGGGATTGAGAGCATCCATGAGGAGAAGGACTTTGGAGTGTTGATTGATGTAAAGCTCAACATGAGCCACCACTGTGCTTGCAGCCCAGAAAGCCAACTGTGTCCTGGGCTGCATCAAAACCAGTGTGACCAGAAGGTCTGGGGAGGTGCTTCTGCCCCTCTACTCTGCTCTGGTAAGACCCCACCTGGAGTACTGCACCTGTTGGAGCAAGTCTAGAGAAGGGCCAGAAAAATGATCAGAGGGCTGGACCACCTCTCCTATGAAGACAGCCTGAGAGAGTTGGGCTTATTCAGCCTGGAAAAGAGAAGGCTCAGGGGAGACCTTATTGCAGCCTGACAGTAATCAAAAGGGGCCTACAGGAAAGCTGGGGAGGGGCTGTTTATCAGGGAGTGTAGTGACAGGACAAGGGGTAATGGCTTTAAAATGAAAGAGGGTAGATTTAGATTAGATATCAAGAAGAAATTCTTCCCTGTGAGGGTGGTGAGGCCCTGGCACAGGTTTTTCAGAGAAGCTAGCAGAGTCCAAAGCGTGGTTGGATGGGGCTTCGGGCAACGTGACGTGCTTCCCCATGTCATCCTTACAGTCAAGTAGGAGATAAGAACTGGCCATGCAGGCTCTGCAACAGAGCAAGGGAAAAGCAGCAAGAGAGTGCATTTCCAGATCCAGTTTTCTCAATATTATTATTTCTAGGGTAACAGGGAAGCTCATGGCACAATAAACTTTGTCCTGAACCTGAAATTGTAATACATCAAAATTGGCAGGATTTGCTACTGTGTGGGAGAGAGCCTCCAGATGCCGAAGTCTGTGTTCATTCCAGTGATTATTTTTAGATGAATACCGATGTCCATCTGAGCACAGCAATGTACCCTGATTTCAGACCACACAGAGTACAAGAGTACTCCACTCAGTCATAATATTTCAATTATATATCAGCTCACCATACTATTTGCGAGTACCAGGACCCTCCACACTGATTTGTAATGAGATCATTTAAGTTCACTTGTCTTAACAGCTATTAACCTGTAACATACACGTTAGGTCTTTCAAAATTGTGCTAAAAACTGTAGTGTATCTATGGCTTCTTACCGATCTTGAAAACACATTTCCTGGCCCAAAACAAATACTTGGCTTCAGTATCATGCTTTTGAGAATTTATGGTTTTAACAGCTTATTCTAACATTTAAGAACTTCTCATGCTTCTAGATTACACTTTAAAAAAAAAAATGTACTCTCTACCAGGGTAGAACCACCTCTATATAATTCCCTTTTTATTAAGGGAAAAAAGATTCAGATCTGTTTTCCTTTTTTTTCCTTCTACTGACTCCTTTTCCCCCTTCTAAGCTTGCTGTTCCACATACATAATGCCTAAAAAATTCAACACTCCAAAAAACCCAATTTTGCATGCATTGCTCAACTTTAAAATTACCAGATCAACCTGCTAAAATGCAAACTTTGTGTTTTTGAAAGTCCTCCAAAAGAGTACCTGCAATGCACAACACCTAGCCAAAGGTAGGGGAGGGAAAGAAATGACCCAAGAGGCAACAGAAAAATTATTTTTAGGGTTAGACAAGTGAGCCTGGCAGCAGGCAGGGCTGTGCAGGGCCTGAGGGTTTCCTGCCCAACCTCTGGGCTGCATGCCCAGGCCCATGCTGCTTGCCGACCCTCCCTACCCTGGCAGTCAGTTCTGCACTCTATGCCCTGCCAAGGTTGGGGTTTTCTTAATATTTATGTAGATGTGTATGCTACCGGAAAAAATCAGTGATTCGAGAGTGAAAACACCACCAGTTTGAGCAACACTAGCCTTCCAATGACCGAAATCTACACTGTGGTGGTCCTCAGCCCACCAGCCCAGCAAGGCCACCCCTGGACCTCACAGCCAGCTGCACAGCCAGCCCTCCCTCTCCCCATCCTCGCCTTCCTGGCCTGCCACCCCAGCAGGGGCCCACATGGCCGGGGTGGCCAAGCCGGGTGCTGCCTGTCCTCATGTGCCTCAGCCAGTAGCACCAGCCACAGCATACAGCTGCGGCGCCGGCTCCTCTCCAGAGGTCAGCGTCTGTTCCCCTGCCCGCACTCCCCATCCGCAGCCCTGGCAGCCTGCCTGGGTTAAACTTGATAAAGCCCAGGCGGGCTGCCGTTGGCGCCCATTGGACAGGCTCTCACTGTGGCGGGGTTTGGCAGCAGCAGGGCTGGGAGGGGACTTCTCTGAGGGGCGAGGAGATGGCACTGGGTGTGGGTGTCTTCAGCACAGAAGTGATGGCCCTTGGCTGTGCCACCGCCCTGGTGTGCCCGGACAGCTGTGCACTCACTGGGTATGTGTATGAGCAGAGCTGTGTGCGCGTGTGTGCACATGCAGAAGTATGCATGCAGTGCAAATGCAGGTGCTCATGCACGTTCTGTATTAACGTCTATGTACATACATGTGCATGCATCTGTGACATGTGCAAGCATGAGCGTACATGGCCACATGCAGACATGTAGCCCATACATGCCTCCATACGCGTGTTTAAGCATATGTTCCCCCTGTACGCATGCACGCGCAGAGGAACGCGTGTGCGCACCAACGCACCCGCATGTGTGCGTGTGGACATACACGCACACACGGCTACGCCTATGGAGCTACGCGCCATCGCGCGCCCCCGTAACCTCACCAACGACCGCGCTCCCCTCCACCCCGCCCTTCCCGCGTATCGCCCCCGAGTCCTACGCATGCGCACACGAAACTCCCAGCCCCGCCCCGCCTCACGAGCCACCACCCCGCGCGCCGCGCGGACCGCCGCTCCGTAGGGAAGGAGCCCCTCTGCCCCCACTGTATCGCGCCTTTGCCCTCTTCCAAGATGGCTGCTCCCGTCTCACGCGTGCAAGCACGCAGGCGCTGCCTATGCTCCCTTCCGCCGGGCCTAGCGGCTGAAAAAGGCAGGAAGGAGCCAGGTCGGGAACTCTATGGTTTCGCGCGGTGGGTAGCGTGGCGCAAGCGCTTAGTCCGCCCGCCCCCGGGCCGCGTTGCACGCCGGGACGCAAGCGGGTCCTCCTTCCTGCCCCCCTCCCCACCTCCGCCCGCCGCGAGTCCTCCGAGCTTGCGCCGCGCCGATATCCGCGTTGCTCCCAAGATGGTGGCGCGGGGCTCGGGCTGAGAGCGAGCTAGTCCGCGAAAGAAGGCGCACCCGCGGGCCCAGCCTGTCCTCTCGCCCCTGCGCGTCGCGCCGCCGGCCTCGCCAGGCCGCTCGCCGTTCCCTTCCATTCCCCACCAGGCCGCGGCCCCGTCTCCTCCGCCCCGGGGCCCCGACGGCTCCACCGGCAGCAGCAGCGGCGGCGGCGCCTCATTCTCCTCTTCGCCTGCGGCCCGGCCCCGAGTACGGCGCGGCCCCCGCATGAGCCCGGGCGGCGGCGGCGGGAGTGACCGGGAACAGCAGGCCGCGGCGCCCAGGTCGGTAGGCGCTGCGCTGCGCAGCGCCCGGCCCGGGGGAGGGTCGGGAGGGGAGATGGTGCTCGTCTCACGCCGACCCTGAAGGGGAGGGGTCCGGGAGGCGGCCCTGCCAGCTTCTCTCGCCCGTGTCGGGTGGGGAAAGCGGGCGGGAGGCGCCGGCGGTAGGGGTGCGTGGCCTCAGTGGTCCTTTACCTCCTCCTCATGAGGCACATGGGTGCGGGGCCGCCCCGTGCCTCTCCAGAAGCGGGAAGGCCGAGCGGGTGGGTGGCTCTGCGCTTCAGCCGCCCCCCTGGAGACCGGGCTTCCTGGGCGACCTTGGGTGAACCCAGCCTGCCCCTGCCTCGGTTTCCCCGCTCGGTGCCTTACTCAGGGCTAACTGTGGCAGCTGGGAGGTGCGGGTGTGCGGAGTAACTAGTGTGCGCGGCCTGCCTATCAGAGTAGGTACGTTCACTTGCTCGTCTTGCCTTCTGTCCAGTCCGAAGAGTTGGATCTGCTAACCTGTGCACGGGCTGCTGATAGATGCGATCTGTCGCTTTTGGCTGCAGGACTTGCTGGGCTTCAGCTTTGAAGTATACCCACGGTGCATCTTTTAAAGGAACTTTGTGTGTTGTTATGGTTCACGCTTGGTTTATGAATCAGTGTCAAAGATGATGTGACATGGTTGTTCCGAAGTTACTACTGCTTAGGGAATAAAACATGTTCCACAACTCTTCTTTAAGTGGCTGGAACCTATAATATATAGACTTGTAGTTATGTTTTGTTTTGGATTTTTTTCCTGCAGTTAATGGAAGTATTTGTTTATGTTTCCTTTGGTGTAAGAAGCAGTATTCTAATTCTGAGACAAAGCTTGCACATCACTTCAGAAATGGTCCTTCTGTGTCTATGGAAACTTCCCTGTGGAGTCTGTGCGAACCTGAAGGTCTGTGAGAATCAGCTTGTCAGAGTAGTTTTGCATGGCTACTAAAAAGTTCCTCAGTGGGAAACTGTACTTGACGTTAGCTTTGATTTTCTAAGGAAGTAAGACCTATGTGATGATACTGTCAGTTGATTTTTTTTCTTTTATCTGTTTTTAAAGAGAGAGGCCTAACAAATAGGATTCAGTTCCTAATTCACGCAGATATCATCCAGTGAGACAGAGAATCCCTGCTAAGGGAGAAGCTACACTCTGAGTTTAACTGCACTGTTGCACATTTATAACTGGGAGAATAATGAAGATGGTGAGAGGTGGCTCTTGATACGAATGAAGGCTACTGGAAAGTGGACTTTATGATTTTCACGAGTTGTTGGGGTTGGATGGTGGGACTGAATACCCTGTGTGCCCTTTCATTTCAGAAACAGTTAAAGGTTTTAAAATTTGAAAATACTGTGAAACTCAAAGTTTAATGAATGTGTTGATTTGAAAATATTTGTATTACCAAATTGCTATGGGTATTCGATAGGTTTCCTCATGTATGTTTGTCTTTTAAAGCATGCAGTTTGCAGTGCTTCTGACTTGTCTTCATAGCAGTAGAGCTCTGTCAAGTCAATACTGACAAACCTTGAAAGAAAAGTTAGACCACTACTTAGCTTTACAGGGCCAAAAAACATGTTGAATTGAAATTATTTACATGCAATGTTATAGACACTTCATCTCTTTTTTTTTTTAGAGTGAAGTGGAAGGCATTCATAATTGTTTGCTATTTAATGTAGCATCTTTCATACTGGAATTTATAAGTTCTTTTTCTCTTTACCAGTTACATCTTATTTCTCTTCACTGGGTTATCCTGACTATCTCCTAAGAATTTAGAAATAAAAGCACTAAGCTGGATGGCACAGTAAATGACTTGATTTGTTTGGGAGGGTTCAGGGGTGTGATGTGTGACTGTTTAAAAGAAAAGTGACTGAAGGAAAGGCACGCTTGAAAAAGCAGAGGTGTTAACTGTTTCACAGCAGTGCATTTCAAAGCCTAGATTTCTTAGTCTAGATCCTTTTCAGAACTCTAAGATTGTTTGGGTTTGATTCTTCAATAGCAAACAAAACCTTCAGGTTGTGGGGGTTTTTTTTTAATTACTGCAACTGATTAAATATCTATGCAAACTATGATTCTTTTGTGAGTGAAATTTAAAACTGTTAAATATGTCTAGGGATGCTCTCAGCTTCTTAGAGTCCTTGTTAGAGCACTGTGACTTTGTTCCTGTTCTAATGAGCTTGAGAAAATTAAACCAGATTATTTTTATTTTCATTTAACTTCACTCTGTAGGAGAAATACTTCTTTGGAAATACAAAATGACATGTGTGCCCCAGAGTAAAATCATGCTTATTTCATTATCAATGTGTGCCTTGCCGATACATACTTTGTTACCTCTCTGTGAATGCATGGCTTCTACTTTACCAAATACAGAATTGGGGGGGTTGGAGAGGTGGTGGTGGTGAATATCTTTGAGTCAAGTTTTAATAGTCCTAAACATGTTTAATTATGAACATGTTTCAGCATATTACATTTTGTATGGAAAATAATAATTGTATTAAATGATATGGGACTTACCATGGAACAAATTTAGTGTTTACATTTTTGTAAGTAAGGCATTGTCTTAGTTTTTTGCTATGCAGGGAAATATTTTTTTTTTTGCCTCTGCTACTTTTGGTTTCAGTTCACTTAGTGAATGTCCAGAGAGAATTCATCTTTTTTTTTTCTAAAATGCAGGAAACACATTTCTTCCTCCCCACTCCAGCGTGTTCATGCACTTGAAAGTAAAAGCCACTAATTCTTAAAAATAGAGTGTGTGATTGAGGGACAAGAATCCCTAAAGTATGTAGGCATATATCTCATTTTCAGTGTTAATCTTGATGGCTGGTACTGTGGGCAAGGCCTTTGCTTCACTTTAGTTAATGAATTGATATTGATTTTTAAACAAAGGAGGTATGTTTTACGCTTCTTCTGAAGCATCCAGTGTATTTAAGGTAGCTACATTTTTTTATAGAGAAGCAGTGTTGAGAGATTTTCTGTCATTAGTCAGATTCTGACTTCTCCATGGAAGGAGAGGTGTAATACATTGCCTACCCAGATCAGTAACAAATTATCTTTTAAAAAAGTAAATATAGTATTCTAAATTATCTTCTCCCCTCCCAGGAGAGTGCTGTAAGCTTTGCTAAGTAGTTGGTGCCCAGAGACAACAGCAGTGAGCAAATCACAGGTTTGAAGTGACTTTTGTCACCTTAAATACTTTGACCTTAACATTTACTGCGTTAACTTCCTGTATTTACAGGCAGTGCCTGACAGCCTCCTAAGGCTGTATTGCCAGTGAATGAAAGTTTGGGAGAAAACTCGTTTATCTGAATAGCAACGTGTGTAAATGTGTTGGGTGGTTAGCAGAAAGTCAGCAAATGCAGAGTAAAGGTAATACTTTGTAATGAAGCAACACTTCAACAGTACCAGCTGGTGAGACATTTCTGCAGAAAAATAACCCCGTAAGGGAAATAAACAGAAAAAATAAAGCAAAATGTTGAGATTCAGGACTTGTGTTTGGCAATGTAATACATAAACAGCACTTGGAATTGCTGTTTTTCAGTAGCTCCACCTTCTTGTGGTTAGGAGTGACAGAACTTATTGATGACAAAATAACTTACTGGTTGCAAAAGTACATTATAAATAAAATACTACTGTAGTGTTCTGTCTCACAAATACTCTTAGGAATGAATCTCTTGAAGGAAGCATTAACTACTTCTTACTTTTAATAGGTTGAGCCTACTTCCCTGTATTATGTAGACTGCTGAATGGAGGAAGGGGGCAGAAGTCAGTCTTTACCAAAACTCTTTCCATTACCATCCTGCATGGTTTTTTATCCATGTTTTACAGGTTGGTGAAGAATTAGGAGAAGCTGCAATTGTTCAGCTGAGTGGAACTAAATGGGTGGCTTCCCTTTGGACCCTCACTTCACTCGCTTAGGTAAGAGGGATGACTTGCTTCTTCTGAAGCAACTTACGTTTCCTTAGTACAGGGGTATGTGTTTTAAAGGGAACTTCTAGTTAGTGAAGCAGAGGTTTGGACTCTTGTTTTGTTTCAGGGCTTTTTTGCAATCTACTATCTTGAAAAGGATATTTATATTATGTAGCTGTTGAGGACTCTTCCTCAGGAAGCATTACTGTTTGCATCCATCCAAACCGTTTTAAAAGCAGTCTACGTTCACATACTTTACCTTTGAGAGTCATGCTTATATAGCACGTCAGCAGTGGAGAATTGGTCTTGGTGGGCCTTGCATCAACTGTTGGGGTGACAAGCAGAAAATCATGGAATCTGTGTGTGGGTTTGGTGATTGCTGCATAATTTTCTGGCAGTCAGTAATGCACATGATTTGCTTTTTATTCCGGTGTTCTGTAAGGGCTGTGACCCGACTTCTGCTGTCTTGACTGAGCTTGAATAACAGAGGTGAAGCTAGTCCTTTGTCTCTCCTTCATAGAGACCATGCTCTTACACCCTTTGGTAGACACGTTTTTGGACTTGTTGATAGTTTCTTGATAATTGTTACACAAAAGAAATTGGTAAAATGAGGAAATTAGAATGACAAATGTGTCCCTCACCTCTAGGAGCTGTGTACAGGGCTGGCACAAGAGCGATCTGTAACATGTTGCCAAGCTTGTGCTGTGCTGAGAGGTGCCAGACTTGTCCAGGCAGCCAGGCTCTGGCATGGCTTGTGTAGTCCTGCTCTGGTATGCTCTGTGGGACCGTGAACTGCAGCTGCAGTTCAGGAGGCTTGGGGTGTTAGAGCGTGATGGAGTGGCACTTAGAGGGGCTGAACTTCCAAAATGGGCTGCAGGTCAAAATACTTCAGAAAATGCTGCCATAGTTGTAGACTGGTTTTGGTTTTGCATTATGGTTAGTAATGTGTTTGAGCTGCTTAATGCTTAATATTTTGATTTTTACATGACAATATTTTTCCTTTTCCTAAAACGTATCAAAAACTTCTGTGAAGTTAGATAATGCTGAAGACTTTAATCTCTACTTCAGAATATCTATTTCCAATATGATGCTTTCATCTTTCTTACTTGTGTAGCCATATTCAGATAATGGTTACGTTTTATTTTAGAGGGAAATGTCATGTACAAAATCTTGGTGATGATTATCGTGGTTTAAGATGTGTATGTACTCTATTTTCCAAGGTAGTACACACTGGATACGGTAGCAGCACCTAGAGGTGTTTCAGTTGTTGTAGCAAAACTTGCCTGTTGTGAATCATAGTAATACACACGTATAGTCCATGCAGTGTGGGAATCCCCTGAGAGTTCAAGGACACGGGAGCTCATAGGTGCCTCCATCACCCCTATGAAATTCTGGTATTTCTTGGTTGCAGAAGTTGAGCCCTTCTACATTGCAAGGTGGTGACACTCTGTTTGTATGGCTCATATTTATGAGCTGAAGGTCTTATTGAAAGAAAGATGTTTGTGGATACATGAGGGGGCTTAGTTGGCTATTTGGCTAACCTTGTTGTATTAGGAATGCCAGTTGTGGAAGAAAGTGATTCACCTTTAAACATATATTTGAAATTGTGTGAGATAATCTTTAATAGTAGGTAAAATACCTACTGTTGTTTTGAAAGAATTCTAGAAGTGCTACCCTGTTCTGCTCTTGTGACAGTTACTGTAAAGTGGAAAACATATTTTTAGCACCTGACCAGTGACTTGACAATGTCTTTCATCAAGCCAGACATGAGTTGCCAAGCAGTTTTTCATAACTTATAATTCTTAAATATTTTCTAATTCTGTACTCTACAGTTTGGTTTATTTGGCAGCTTGCCATTTTTTGTTAGTACCATTCAGTGTGCCTTGAAGTCTTTTTCTTGTTGAAAATGTATGACACAGTTGTAAAAAAAGCAGCTCTCTTGCCTCTGGTCATGCAACAGATAAAGATTTCTTTATATTGAGTGGAAGCAATAGGGTTAGCCACGCAAATGGCAAATATGACTAAAAGCATCTTTTTTTAGGCATGTGTGGCTTAATGCTAATTAATGAGTATACTCAAGGTGAATGTTGAAGCACATCTGGCTGCATGAAATTCTCATTCCTGTGAGGCAAGCATTAAAGGTTCTGTGTTTCACTGTGTTGTAGCATTTGCACAATTGTTTTTAGTAGACTGCTGAACTCCTGCGCTGCACTGGTGGTAGCTGGTGGGGGAGGTTGAGTAAAGAGGACTAGAAGTCAGCTTGCTTCAGTTATGTGCTGTTGGAATTACTTGCTATTCCGATGCTGGCTACTCTTTATTAAGCGAATCCTCTGTCTGTGCCTCCCTCTCCTGTGGTCTTGTTTCTCCTGTAAATTATACTGTCTCAAACTACATAACTTCAGTTATGTTGGGAAACCTTTTTCTTTTCCCCTGTTGCTGGGGAATGGTCATAAGGTCTCTGGTAGATGTATTTGTGATACTTTAATATTCTTTAATAGAATATAAGGCAGTTACTCTGGATTTCTGCTGGTGGTGTGTGGTGGAAGTGCCACCTTCAAACAGGAAAATCATCAGTTACTGTCTCATACTGTTAGATTAGTATATTAGTCTTTTTCTTCTGAATGGAAGTAAAGTTCTGATTGACACAGTTGTATAATGTTAACTTATTCATTCTAATTGTACATAAATCCACGTAATTGTCGTAATTCTTCGTTGAAACAGCAGTCTTGTTTCATGAATCAGGTAGGGTGCCCTACTTAAGTTACAAACTGAAATTAAAAAAGCTGTGTACAAATTGTTATTGCTGTAGAGCACAACTGGCATGACTGTGTCAGCCCAGGGTCGCTGCTTTTCACGTCCTAGGTACAGAATTGGGCCTCTGGTACTGATGAGTTCTCTGTTGTTTTGACATCTCTAAGATAGACCCACATGTACTCTTAAGGTAACCAGATAAGGGTTTCCTTCATGAGAGTTCTGATCTGTATCTGACATCAGTCTAAATCAGCTGCATTGGACTCGTTTGTAATAGAGCTTTAGAACGAAGAAATTAAGTATTAAATCTTCATGGAACTTGAAAATATGACACTTTGTGCCAAATGAGTAACTTACTGGAAAGTAATTACGAGATTTCTTTAATTATATGGCTGTTTGTGTCACTTTTTCTCTGAGATTGGTTGTGCTTCTAGGTGTTTGTTGAAAATGTTTGGAGTGTGTTTTAGTCACATGTCTCATGTTAATTATGGTTTCCCTGAAAATGTACAATATATAGAAAAGGTTCTCTCTCAGCAGTTCTATGCCGTACACAGCCAGGACAAAGATGTGGTTCTATCTGTGACTTCTTTAGAGTGTTTTCATTTATTTATTACTGTTAAAAATACTTTTTTTAAGGGGGAGTGGGGAGGGCTAGGAAACCTTACCAGAGCCTTCCAAAAGAAGGAAGTGGATATTTGTAATGAACTGGATGAACAGAAATGTACAACAGTGTTGCATCACTAGAAAGGAAAGAATAGGAGACATTGTGTGGATGTACTTTCTGCTTTTGTAGTTTCTGTACCATGCTAAGTATTTTCTGTTGTGGTTTTTATGGAAAGCGTGATTTATCTTAGGAAGTCATATGATTTAGTTTTAGGTAGTCCTGTGAGGAGCAGGGAGTTGGTCCAGAGGATCCTTAAGGGGCTGTTCCAAGCTGAGATAATCTGTTCTGTGATTCTAAGTGTATGTTTCCTCTGGTTGCAGATTTATGACTGATTGAATGGCTGTTCCTGAATGTATTGTTTTGAGTTACAACACAACAATTACCCCACAGCATGTCGTGGAGCATAGTGCAAAAACTGAAATGTAGTATTTTGCGTTATAGGTGCAAGAACTGTAGAAGTCCATTTTAGAATTTGAAAGAACAAGTTTCTACAGCTCTGGAAAGATATGGTATGTTTATATTTTCACATATTGTGTGTATGTTAATAACTACAATAAATAATTATGCATTTGTTCCCTGATTTTAAAAAAGGAAAGCTGAGAATAAATTCAGGGAGAAACACACTTTTTTCCCTTTTTTTTTCCCCCCAAATGTGATGTCTGTTACATAGACATTATTCTCTAGGAAACTGAGTTATTTGATAATTTTTTTTTTCTTGGAGAAAATAAATAATGATGATACAGCATTGAATTTCCTTTTAATTTGCTGTATGAGCTCAGCAGCATGCTGCTACCATCCATGGACTGGATAAGAATTGGTGCTGTTTCTGAAAGTTGCTGGTGGGGGGTATTTCCCTTCCTACTGAACATATTTATAGAGAGGCTAGTACAGTCTTTAGGTATGACTTGAAAACTAAGCTCATAACTCCTAGAAAGCTTAGGCAAACATCAGTGCAAGTCAAATTTGCCAATTGGAATCTTAAGAAATGCAGAAATATAAGCTTCATTAGCAATGCTAACATGAGACCATGGCACGTGGTATTTCTTTTTGTCCGGGTTCTTAAATGTCCAGCCAGCTTAAAAATATGTACATGTATTACAGCAAGGTTGGAACCTTTACTTGTAGTTATTTAAATTTCCAGTTTCTAACTTTATTCAGGTAGTACAGAATAACTGCACCACTCTTCTGTAGTTCTGCAGTGTGGTGCATGGAGAATTTTTGAAGCTTTTTGCATTGCTGCATTCAGAAAACAATTTCATTTATTTATGCTTAAGTTCATTTTTCTACCATATTAAGTTTGTTAATGCGTATATAAAATTATATGCAGTTACTTCAACAACTGCTACTAACCTATGTGTGTACTCTTTTATCCACTTAAAATGTGGGTAGGAACTCAGTAACTGCCTATATGAGTTTTATATACTGTATTTTTATGTCTGATTTTTGCTTTTGAAGGTATTTCAAAACTTTAAACATTATGTTAATTATCAACCTTTCAGAAAGGTCATTGGGTTTCTGTTTTTCCTCTGAGTTGTGTTTCATAGGAAGCTATAAGAGCTAAAGTAATTAATTGTAAGTTGAAACTTTAAGCATGGTGTGTGCTAATTAAAAACTGTAAATCTCTTAAAAAGCTATAACGGTACATTATCACAATCCAGATGTTCCTGAGAGAATTGTGTAGATTGGTCCTTTACTCTAGCAGGCATCTGGCAGGTAGTGTATATTCATTTTTGCACCCACAGCACCACTGGGACCACCCACCTGCTTCTTGCTCTCCAGTTTCAGTACCAGTTACGTGTATGATGGCTCTTCCTCAAGCTGAAGCCATTACTTCTTTATTGCCATTATTTCTGCTGGCTGCTTTTTTCTGAGTGTTTAATTGCTTGCCACTGTATGTATGCATAGAGTCTGTGTAATGGTATGCACTTCATAAATTGATGAAGAATTCCCCTTTAATCCCCCACAACTTGTGATGAATACTAATGGGACATCAGAAAAGCTGGATGTTACACTACAGGATTGCATGATTGCTTGGTCTTAATATAAACTATGTATAAAAACAAACATGCTGGTGACACTGAAGGAATTGGTGAACAGAAAGGTACTTGGAAGGCTGCATGAAAGATGGGTGGCATAAGAAAGCAAAATAAAACATAAGGGTAGATGGAATAAAAGTTTAAATATTAAAGCTGAAGTGAAGCTGTAAAACTTACCTGTTTGGAAAATAACTTGATACCTAGCCAGTAAAAGGAGAGCTACTAAAAGAAATTTAAATAGATGATTGGATTTCACCTCCTGATGTAGAAGGGGCTTTTGCATTCATAACTGGGTATCATTTTAGAGGGAGCCTGAAGTAGCAGGCGTAACTGAGATAGAAACAAATGGTGGAAAAATAGGGAGCATGTATAGTAAAGGAAAAATCAACATGGTCTAAGTGAAAAATGCAGAAATGAAGAGAAGTTCAGGGTCTTTTCCTCTTTCACAAAGGTGAATAAAGTACATCTGTCATCTTACTGGAATATCAAGCCAAAAACATGTTGAAAGGAAAATACCATTGTAGAAAATGAGAATAATGCACTGGCCTTCAGCTTTGGGGTGGGAAAGGGAATGGTAGCAAACATTAAACCTTTTTATTTTACTGTGTGATTTGTGGAGCATTCACATCAAGGCAAAGGAAGTATACAGATGCTGTAGGATGAAGCTTTTGTAAGAAATCTGTGGTTAATCTCTGTATATTGAGATGCACCAATTTCTACCTTTATTAAAATCAGTAACTTGGGTTTTTTTTTAACTGAAATGTAAATGGCACCAGCTTTAATTTGAAGATAGTAGCAAATTCAGATCCCCACCTCAAATAATATATGCAAGTGTTAATTGTCCTCGTTGTCCTGCACGCTTGTGTTCCTCCTCTAATTTGAATTTCTCAACCATCCGTTTCAATTCATATGGGTTTTTATATGCTTGCTTTTCATTGGGAGATCTTTATGTATTCTTTCTGTGCTATGAAAAGACTTAGTTTCTTCCAGTATCCATATTGATCAGTTTGATTAACTCATTCCATTATCTAATCAGACAGCACTTTCTTGTATCTTCATGCTGTCTTTCTGACACTAATTCTGGAACACTTTTGAAGAGTATTGAATAGTTGGAGACCTGGGCTCAAGTTTGGAACATGTTTGAAGTACTTTGTGCAGATGAACAGGCACCTTTCAGGAACCCTTCATGAGTCATACCTGTCGTTCCAGCTGTAATAGAGGGAGCAAATGTCTGTTTGCTTCTCAATTGTGACTGCCTTAATCACTTTAGGTTGGCATTTTCCAGGATAGAACCCAGTTCTTTTGGTCTTCTCTGTAATTTTGTATTTGTTGTTATTAGTCAAATAGTTTGGCTTGCTAGGCAGTGGAAAAAAAAATTGTATAGATGCCTAACTACTGATTCTCTTACTGGTGTATAGATGCCTTTATACGGATTTTTTTTTTTTTTAGCTCCATTAGGATTTATACAGTCAGGCTTTATTAGCAGCTGGTTTATTTTACTTAAGGTAATTGTGGAATAATCTCTCCCTGTCCTTATCTTGACTCTTTAGCATCTCAATGTATATTTTCTCCCCTGTTCAGCTGAAAAGGGGAGTGATAGAGTGGCTTTGGTGGGTGTCTGGCCTGCAGCCAGGGTCAAACCAGCACAATGTGACAGTTAAGATTCAACTTAAGGATCTGGTGAATATTGTATGGTTTCCTCCAGAACACTTGAATTAATCTCTCATAATAAAAAAACAGTTTTCCTGTTAACTGTCAGTTCCTTTCTTGAAGTAGTAAGCTAGACAGGGTAGTTCTGAGGTCACCTTGCTGTATAGGTGATGAGATGATTGTCTATTTCATCATGGTACTCATATTCGTGCTTGGGGATTCGTGCAGTGGGATTCTTCAGAAAACATACAAAAGCAGTCTTTAGTGGTATTGTCTGGAGAGAGATGATTGTTTGTAATTAAGCACCTCAAATTCTGGCACTGGAATGTAAGGAAGATCACGGTTGCTCTTTGTACAGGTGAATCACACCCATTTTCATTGGATCATCTGTTAAAAAGAAACTTAAAAGAACTTAGATCAGAGAGTAGTTGGTTGGGTACTTACAATTATTTTGTGGAGTAAATGTACATTTTAAATGTGCAGCCTCCCAGGGCTCCCATCCATCCTTAAATAAGAGCAGTAAGAAGTCATAGTTTAAATACGAGTGGTGTTCATCTCAGGGATTTTCCTAGACCTCAGGTACTGGATAGCAGCTGCCAGGTTGCTGTGCTGTCACAAAAAGTGAATATCAAGTACGAGGGAAAGTAATAGGAATCCACATAACTGAGAACTCTTAAGTGATTTGTAGCTGGAAGGCTTTTTACTTTATAGCTGACAAATAAGTATTTTCTCCATGGTGGCCCTTTTGGTTCTTGATATTATCTCTAGCTTCATGGCTCATGTTTGTGATTTCAGACTTTCAAGACTGAATAAAATATGCAAAGAAAAGTTGTTGCCATCAGGCTATGCGACAAAGCTGCTTTTAGCCTCTTTTGATGCATCTGAACTTGAATTCTGACTTTTTTGCTCTTTCACTCTTTTATTGTTTTATTCCATTCCTCTTTGAGTTGGTAGCAGTATTCTTTTCAGAAAATCTCCACTTCTGCCACCTTGGAGAAATGAGTGCTGGCGCAAACTACTGCATGAACATTATTTATCCTGCTCTTTCTCAATAAGGGCTACTCCATGCCTCACAAGATTCTTCAGATACATGGTTTGTAGGCATGGATCGTTGTATTGCCTTGCTGGTTATAATAGAGTGGTTGTAGTCCTGGTTGAATCTACCTCTTATAAATAGTTACTAGGCAGATACAGATGTGTCTTTACTGGAGCCTGCACAGTCCCAAGAACTTAGCAGCCATCTCGGGTTTCTCAGACGTATTCCACAGGCACAAGCTTCATGTGATACCCTCAGCTGCTCTGTGTCTCTATGAAAGGCTAAACTGTAAGCCATGCTAATCGTGATAGGGAAGACCAGAGAAATCTGTTTAAGTTATAAAAATAAATACCTGCTTTGGGGCTCCTGTTCCTACCTTATAGAAGGTAAGTTACATCCAGAGGATATTTTTTTTTTTTAAAGGAATCCTTGTGACAGAAAAGTGGTTGGTTAAGGTTAGTTTCCTGTTCTGTAATGTCCTTTTCCAAGATGTTAGTCTATTCATCAGTGTGATTTCCCTTTCCTGTTTAAGTAGTGTTTGACTCTTACCAGTGGGTGGGTTTTTTTCCCTGCCTTGTTTGGATGCAGCAGTCAAAACGTCCTTTGTTCAGTCTAGATTCAGAATAAGGGATCTCTGATGGCACTTTCTCTCCTTTACCACCCCGCCCCATGTTTCAACATGCTGGTCTCTGCCAGCAGACGGTACTCTGCTCATGCATGAATAAGGTCTTAGAAAAATGTGTGCTAGGGAGTCCTTGCCAATCATACTCTGTCCCACAGGAATGGCAGCCAAGGATAGGTGTGGAGGATAGGACAATAAGGAGATAGAGAAAATGGTTCCTTAAGATTTCTTGCATCTGGACTGTTGGAAAGTAGTAGCATGAGATTTTTAGAACCCAGTACATGTAAGTCTAGTTTTAAGGTATCTAGTAACAGACTAGAAAGGCAGCAACTACCTGATTCAAAGCTCTGATCTGTGATAAATTTAATTTGTAGATAGAAATTTCACTGCAGAAGTTAAATTTCATCTCAGTGAGATTCATGCCAGTTCAGATACTGCCTCTCTTCACAGAGCTGCAGTAGATACTATGTTGGGTGGTGTGGTAAGTCTGACTAACAGCGTTGGATCTGTGTCAGGCCTGGGCACAAGCTTGTCTTGGCCATGATTGTGGAGCTGCCACCTCAATGCATGTTCTTTTAATGTTACAAAACCTGATGGTTTTTTTGAATCCAACACCAACACTTTGCTCCTTCACTGTTGATAATCGTGTTTGTGACTTCTCTGCTCTGGTATGAAACAGCCTTCAGGAAAACCCTGTTTTACTAAGGTTGCCATCAGCCTGTTGTTCCAATATGCTTCCATTTCAACAGAAGGCTGCTGTACTTAGCTTTTGCCCATGGTCTGGGTGGTACAGGACACAAGTCTCTAGGGGGTGATTGAGCTGGTGCGCTCCAGAAAGTGAGTTGGTACTTCCAGCAGTCAGACAGAATGTGGGTTTCCCAACCAAGGAGGCATTAGAGATTACACCACTGTCCTCTTTGACCAGCATACTAAAAGTTACTTGGGCAAAGAGCTAGAAAGGGTTTTAATTTCTAAATGCATTCTTACAAAGCCATTTTGTGATGGTTCGGAAAGAAGCAAGAATTCAGATTTAACTTTAAGAGAAAGCGCTGCCTTAGCGTAAGGCATCTGTTTCTTTAAAGCTAAAGCTTGCCTGAAAGGTGGCCATCATCAGGTCTTAATCAGAATGCCATAAGCAGAGCTCTAAGGCTTCTTAGTTTTGCATCAGCATCTTGGTTTTTGCTGTTTGCTTTTCTGTACAGCTGATGGTCAGCAAACATCGATTTGAAAATCTTTACCCTGTTTGTCATTTAATGTTGACAGATGAGGAACCTTTCCAACTGACTTTTATTCATTGTACTGTGTTCCTGGCATTGACTCAGTTAAAGTTTGACAGTTTGCACCAGTAGAACAGAAGTACTAGAGAGCATTCTATTTTATTTTGGAGGTGTTGGGTAGTCTGCTTCCTTTTTACTTATGTCACATATGCTTGTGTTTTAGATAAGATGACTCAAATATTATTGATGTTAATTAAATGGCACTTTTCCTACCTCAGGGAATGTACCTGATAAAACAAATAAGCATCGTTCCAAAATGAATACAAATTTTGTTCTGTTGCAGAGTTTGTAGCAGAATAGCAAATTGTCATATAATGGCAGAAGTCGTTAGCTTTTCTGACAAGCTTGAGAAAATTGTGGGCCTTGTTTACTGATCAGTGATTTCATATCTCTGACAAGTCAAGAGATACAAATTAGTGTGGAGAATGCTTGATTGCTCATCATCTAAGACCTTAGTGAAAGGCTCTTGTAACTGGTTGGACTGAAGCACAAAAGCTTTGTTTACTGAGATGTTTAAAGCTGTCTGATGTGCTCTCTTAATATTTGCACCAGATGGTTGTGAGTGTGGGTGTTGCTGAGCTGCAGGTGTGCCTTCTGTGACTCACTGCCCTTTGTGCACCTTGGTAACCTGCAAATGTGGGGTTTCATCTGGGTTTAGAGGCACGGGAATAAACTTCTCAGATACGCTACAGAGGTCTGTCTTCAGAGCTACTGGCTGTTCAGAGAATGGTAACTTCTCATTTACTAAATGCAGTAAGAGCACTTCAATGTAAATGAAAACTGTATGTTATTCACAGGAAGTGAATAGCACTGTCTGTGTTCTGACTCGTATCTTAGGCCTTCTTTGTTTATAGCCTGTCCAGTGCACCTAGGAGCTTGGGTGGGATAGAGAATGGGATGAATTGAGTGTTGAGGGTGATGTTTGGAAATACTCTTATCGGTTATATTTAGTTTAGAGTAGATAATAGCAATAGGTAAGAGACTAACTGGTTCCTTTTCAGCCATGGAAGTAATCAGCTGGGGTGGTCCCAGGGCGCTCTGGGCACGAGTATTGCTGAGTGATCACTGGCTGCCACCTGCGTGACAAAGTAAAGGACCAACCCTTCAATTTATACCGGTGGAGCCAGATCACGGGAAACAAGTGACAGGTAAAATACCCTTTTGAAAATTTAAGGGAGAGGAGAGAGTACGTGTGGCATAAATGGAGCAAAGTATCTAAAAGAAAAGGTGGCAAAGGTTGCTTCTCTGAAACTTTTGCATAGGTTTAGCTTGCTTAACTTTGGGTAGAGGCACACAGCAAAGCACAAGTTATGTGTTGGTCCACTGGGAACACCAAACCTTACTAGGAACCAGTATTAATCGAGTTGTAGCAGGAAAACAACTAATGTTACTGAGGTTAGAAATTACAGTTGATATTTATGGCCGTGCTTTTGATCTTTGAATGCGTCTTGTCTTGACATCAGGGGCTTTCCATTCGTCCAGAATACAGGGTTTTATTTTTTGAGAAGCTTATGAATTTGATAAGTGAAGCTGATGAATCTTCAGGTTCACCAGTTCTGTATTGTAGTGAATTGCTCTACAAGTCTCAGTTCATTTTTGAGTAACATTCTAGCTTATGTGCAATAGGTCTTAATCTTGTAGATAAAACAATGCTTAGCATCAATATTTTTCTTCTGCTTTATGGTTTTTATTTACTGGACTGGCTGCAAATAATTTGTAAGGACTTTTAACTAAATTATTTTTACTTATTTAGAATTGTTAAGCTTATGCTTAGCCCAGCGTGATACAGGACTGGTGTGACAACTCGTTTTTAATCAGTGACTCAAAATTGTGATCACCCTGATGTCACCGAATGGCCACAGCTTGTAAAAGGTAAGCATAAAGCATATGTATTGTTGCTCTGCATAATTTTTGGCATAATGTGTATTTTTAAAGTACTCTGTATGTCTTGAAGTTAGTTTTATAAATACTATTAAGCTACAATGTTTGTTTAAGAAAAGTCAGCTGGCAAAGTTGACTTACCTTCTTGTTTAGAGCGAGTGATTTCAAAGCTCACTTAGCTTGTACCTGTTCACTTTTTAAAACCTAGGCACTGAGGTGCTCCATGGTATCCCTCTTAAGAGCTGTACTGTAATTTTAAATGTCTCATGGCTTTTACTGAATGAAGTATGTTAAACAACTTATGCTTAAATAATTAAATACTGTATTTTGTTTAGGGTTTTTTTGGAAACATTTGTCCGAGGTGTTTTCTGGTGTTAAAATTTGTAGGCTTGCATACCTTCGCTTTTCTCTCTTAGGGAGGTACAGTGGAGGTAAAGAGTGGCTTGCAGAATGGAAAAGTTGTTCCCTGTGTTACTGGAAGTGAGCCACTATTTGAATTTGCTAGCTCATGCTGCAGTATTCAGATTAATTGGTGTCTTGTGATCGGTATCTACAATCTAATTCAAACCTGAAATTTATAAGAGCATTTGCTCTGAGATTTTCTCTGAACAGAACTCTTGTTTCAGATTTTAAAGCATGATGAAAGGACGTCTTGCCATACTATATAGTTGTTTTTCAGTACTGTTGCCTGCTCAGAGGAATAACAAGGTATCTTGTTTGTAAACAATTGGGTATTGCAGAATAAACAGCTACAATTCCTGTAATTAAATTCATCGTCCACATTGTTTTAATGAGTACTGAAATCTTACTTTATTTGGTGCATTCACTGTCATTTAAAACCTTTTAAAATCTGGTTAACAAGTGCATTAGTAGTTCTGCAAATTATAGTTGCAGTAGGTCTGCTCATGTTATAGGAAACAATAAGCTGAAGGAATTTGATCCCTGTTTATTCTAGAACCACTTAACTCTAGAGAACCAATCCTTTTTTGACTCGGCTAGTTTTTCTTTTCTCTGAACTTTCCTGAAACTTTTGTCTTATGTTGTCTTATAGAAGAAACCCTTTTTGCAGAGTAACATGTGCTGAACACTGCACTGTCTGTTTAAAGCCCAGATAAAATTTATGCAAACAATAAGGATAGGAAAAGATTTTTTTGATGTACTTTTAGCTGTCTTTAGAGGCCTGTACTGCAAATCACAAGGCCATCTTTTTTTACATGCTAAGTTTAGATGCTGATCTGCTCTCTTTCTATAATTTTTCACACTGCTGTGTATTTTAAAGGCTTGTGGCAATTGATACTAGCATTGTTTGGTTTTTTTAACACTTGTGTTTTACCCTTGTACTTTTATAACAACTTAAAGCACTACTCTTACACAAAGCTTCATTTTACTGTACTTCTGTGGCTAAAAGATAGCAGTCCCTCAAACTTCCAAGCCCTTTGCTCTCAGTTTTCTGAAGTTCTGGGTGTGAATAGAGGAGCTAGCCAGTATGAATACAATCACTCTTCTTTCCACTGCTCCTCAGGCTGTGTGACTTATAGCACTTAAATGCTTAGGTGAATAATGGGGGTGGGGGAGTTACGGGTTTTTTTCTCTCTGCTGAGTATTTAGTGACTTCTTTTGGTCACTGGAGTTAAGGGGAGGTGAAATTTTGATTTGATTCGCTGTTGAGCATTATCTGTGTCAGCAACTATCTCATCACTCCTTAACTTTAATGAATAAAGGAAACATCATTTAGAAGGAATTAGAGACCAAATTTTGAGATTGACCAGTTCTTGTTATTTTCCAGTCAAAGTGATTTGCATTTTAAGCATGAATGTACTTTTAGTTGAATAGTAAGTTCAGAATTGTCCCTGATGTCAGTTGAGTTTTATAACTCAGAGGAATATAAACAACTAACTTCCTGTGTTCTGCATCATCTGTCACTGCACAGTATCCAGCCAGCCTAGGAATTTTAAGTTGTCTGCCAGAAATGCTTTCTAGGTACTGGGTCTGTTAACATAGTACGGTTTGGTAAAATCCAGAAAGTTGGTATGATCTGGTATGTCAGTAAAGGAACTAAGTTTTTATTTGAGAATTTGGAGAAAAATCCAGGCTTTAATAGGAGGCACCATCCAGTAAGGTGGCACAATGAAACATAAGGAAAAAAGTACATGTTTCAGGCTGCAGGTAGAGATTTCCAATGTTTAGGATAGTGTGGATAGTCACATAATAAATAAATTCAGAAATTCCATTCCTATAAACAAAGATTTCCACCCCCTCCCCCCTAAAGCTATGGCAAAGCCTGCTTAGCTGTGTGAGCTGAAGTCCCCTAGCAAACCTACAAAGTGACTTCTGTCTGCAGATTTTTAGCTCACTTCCGTTTTGAGAAAGCTCTGTCATGAAAGACAGTTTTGTTCATGTAAGCTACAGAGTTTAACTGTGGTGACTGTGCTCTACTTGCGCTCCTCACGCTATGTATCCTGCGTGGCAGTTCTGGTCAACCGTGCCAAAATCTATATCCCAGTGAGGGCTGGGTGAGGTTCCTCAGGGTACGATTTCAAGGCAGTTTAAGGTGATTGAAGTCAGAACTGCTGCATTTGTACTGCTTTGTGTCCTGGCTAGTCCAGCTGCAAACTCATTGGGTACAGGGAAGTCCTGAAGGAAGGAAAAAATACCTGTCTAAAAAAAGCCCTTAAATACTAACTTCTTGAAACTGTGAAGATGATGAGAATAGGGAGGAGCTAAACAGCTATAATTTATCCTACTTAAATTAATATGGTACTGTACTCTTAAATTACTTTGTAAATTAAGTAAGGGGTTGGCAACCTGAACACAGGTGTTGCTTGTGTGTTCAAAAATGCCAGGCAATAAAACCTAATTTGGAATACTGCTGGCTGACCTGTTGGCTGGGAAGGAAGAAACAGAAAGCTGCCTGTGAGATTTTGTCCACAAGTTCAAGTAGAGACAGGAAATTTGTTTGAGATTCTGTTGAGACCTGCTTTCTGAGCTGCTGTTTTTTGCAGTCTAACTCTACAGAGAGTCTGTAAGTTGGTTGCTGATAAACTTGGAGCATACGTTTTGGTTATGAAGAGTTAGCCCAGAACTGGTGCACTATGCAACCTAGATATGGCTGCTGTTACATAAGTTGTGGGGGAAAAGGGCTGTCTTCCTCAGAGAAATTTGGCTTAATTATATTGTCAGGTTTTGTTATAAACTGTCTTCTAGAGTTTGGTCAAACAAATTAAATGTGGAAGTGCATAAAAGTTGATGCTTTTAGTGGCAATAATACGTTATCACTTCCCACCTTTCCTAACTCCTCATATTGTAATGACTTAAAATAACAAACAGTTCTTAAGGTTTTGTATCTGTATTTGCAGATCACCAGGAGAACCTCACTCTGAAAACATTGAAACTAGCCGAATGTAAGTAAATGAGTGGATGAGTTTAGCATATCTTGTTTAAAAATGTTTCACATATGTGAGTTACACTTGCACCTGCTTAAAAAAAGCTGAGTAGGACTGGGTTTACCACTGAAAACTTCAAGTTAGTATTTTGCTATACTATACAAAAAAGAATCACTACAGGTTTGGAGTTGGTTTTTTTGTGAGTAGTTTTGAAAGGAAAGTTCAGAGGCTTAATGTGAACCAGTAGATGGTAGCATAATACAGTGTCAGAAAGCTTCAGGCCTATGTTCAGACCTGACAGTAGGGGTGTAATTTCTACCTGCTATTCACTAACATCTTGCATGGGCTTGAAGGCACTTGAGTACTAAGGCACAGTACCTGCTGATACCTCGTGTGGCAGATGGATTATTGAACTAAGAGAAGAAAAAAAAAAGAAACATGTCTGACTTAATTTGGCAAATTATGTATTAGTTCTAGAAAGAGAAAACAAGCTTTCATTCACTGAACAGTATTCATGTAGTATTTTGTCACAGTTCTGAACCTTCTTTTGGTCTGTCTTCATTAGCTTAGAAGCCAGGATCAACTTGAAGCAAGGTTGTGATAGGCTGAAATCTTAATTTCGATTTCAAATTTGAAAGGGGTGCAGCAAAGAGGACCACTTTAAAAAAAGGAAAAATTATTTTGAGTCTATTCTTCTCTGAGTGAGCAAACAAATTCTTTTCTAGCTATTCAAACTGTCTTGTCATAGAACTCAATAGGGAAACCACAACCTCTGCTTTTCTGGCTAATGGCATGAGTTCCAAAATAATGGAGCATAGCCGAGTGGTCATGGTGCCGTTGAGGCTTCAAAAGATCTGGCTTTGTTTCTCTTCTGCCACAAACTTCTTTGAGTTTAAACTATCTCCTGTGTACCCTCTCCCCAAGTGGTGTAGCATTTTTACACACTGTGGCCAGTTTGGGATGTTTTGCAGGCGAGGGATGTAGTCTGAATTGCTCGAGGACTTCTCTACTGTAGCTGGCCAACTTGGGGAGAAAAGCTGGTGTGAGCCCCTCCACAGTACGTTACATACCTAACCCTAAAAGTGATGAGGAGACAAGGAACGCTTTTCCCATGCAACTCACTGCAGTGAAATCTTTATCTTGCACTTAGGAGGAGCGTTTTTCCTGGAACAATGAATTTTCTTCTCCCCCTATTGCCCTCTGTTACAGAAGTGCTGTTTCACTGATATCTTAGGAGTGCAGGTTGCAGGGATCCAGACCTGAGAGGTGACTGAGTGATGCTGTATGGACTTGTGTCAGATTGCAGGGCAAAAACCCTGCCATGGTCTCTTCTCCCGCTCCAGTAGCGGCCCCTGTTGTAGTTTGTTTTACTGTTCCTGCAGCAGGTTGAGTTGTATTTGCTTCCCTGGCCTACCCAAACGAGGGCAAACCAGTGATAGGCTCACTGCAGTCCGCTCTGGATATTGTCAGTTGAACTGCTGCTTTTTACACGTGGCAGGGAAAGATGTCTCAGAAATCAGGATCTCGAGTGGCATGAAACTGAGACTCTAAAAGGGCCTATGATAAATTCAAAGGAAAATGCAGTGCAACTATTTTCCTTCCAGCAGTTTCACAGTTCTCTTTTAGTGTGTATTTTATCCTCCTCCAGATGGAACCTGACAGAAAAAAATCTACAGTAGCAACCTTTTCTGTATGAAAGCTGAAATTTTTTCTGGTTTGTGCAGAATGATGACCAGAGTTACCTAAAATGTATAGTCAGGGCATCTGACTAAAATAGATACAAGCCAGTCAAGCTGTAGGAATTCACATATTTGAGTCGTAGACATACAATATTAATGGTACACTTGCAAAACTAAATTTTTTAAAAATGCATCACAATGAGACATAATTTATTACAGAGAATTTCTGCAATCCCACTGTATGGTTGTTTTTGCCACATAAGGTGGTATGGCAGGCTGGGTAATACACTATGACCTGCAAGTCTACTCTGTAGCTCTAGTAGTTACTAAGTTATTATGTTACTTACATGCTTACAGTTCATTAGTAAAGTCAAGGACTTATGCAAGTGTTTTGTTATTTGCGCAATTAATGGTTAAGTTGTTTTTGCTCTGGTTGGCTGATAAATTGCTTTATTTGTTTTGGTTTGCATTGCAAAGTGTTATATCAAGAGCGTAGTCACGTATGTTTTGTGTGTGTGTGAATTAACATAAATAAAATAAAAATCTTGCTGACTCTTTCAGATTCTTGTGCAGCAAATTCTTCCATGGATAAGTTTTGCTTATCCAGAATTTTTCAAATTCTGGCACTGTTCATGGTGAACATCTTGGTGCTACTAGCTTAGACCTAGGAGTCTCTTCTCCTTAGCATTCATAAGTCTGAATTTTTAACGTCAGCTTCTTCTCCTGTCTTCTGTCACAGGTCTGCATTAACTTTCAGCTTCTATTAGTGTAACTTTTAAAACCTTTTTAGCACTAAAGTACATCATTTTTAATTGTTTAACTTCTTAGCAGTTTGTGTATTTCCACTGTGTATTGTATGTTGTCATGTACCAAAGCAATGATTTGGGCATTTTGATTCAGTGGCTTTCTGTGCATTCATCTTTCCTCCTTTCTGTTTTTAAGGATTGGATGCTTTGCAATTTTGAAACTTACCTCTCTTTTTCAAATTGCTGAGCACCCCTCCATTTAAAGTGTTATAGTTGATGTAAAGTCATCTCACATGAGTATGTTTGATAGATGATTTGTTTCCCTTGAATGGCAAAGCAAAAATTCTGCAGCAGCTACAAAATATGTTAGAAAAACAAGTTGCAACCATTGCAAATACACGCAGTAACTGTATTAGTGTTTCATGATACATACTTCCAGATGCCATCCTAGTGCTTTCTGAACATAGAGTGCCTGAAACTACTTTTCTCATAGCTGAGATAACAGGTGTGTTTGCCTAATGTAACCATGGGACATGCTGACCATGACCCTCTGTCAAACCTGGCCACACAAAGGTGTTTTATTGCCATTCTTGGAGGGAAAAGGTGTAGTAAGTATCTTCATGTACACTTGCAGCCTGTACCATGTTACAGTATGATCTGCCTGGGATGAATTGTAAAACTTCTTCTCAGAGCCTCTTTCAGTGTATCATTTAGTCAGGCAGTGGTTCCCCTGATGAAACTATCAGTTAAGACTGCCTTGACTCTAATCAAGAATTACTACTATTTTAAATTTAGCAACTACTTAAGTTATGATTAAGTATCCCTTACCTTTGCTTCCAAGAGCAAAAGTGTAGTAAAGTTGACCTAATTTTATAAGGATTTGAAGGAAAAGGAATTTCACATTTTGCGGTAGAAAAAACAACTGAAGCAACAAATGTACTGGAGGATACAATTGAGGGGGAAAAAAAAAAAGAAAAACAGCTGAAAGGAGCTATTTCTCTCTAGACCTGCCTAATCCACAAATGCTAGGCTGTTCTTGAGCAATTTACACTTAGTGTCTGTGTGATCATGGTCATCTTTCTAGGGCAGTGCCATGCAGAATGAAGGCATAGTAGAAGAATGCTACCAAGGAAACCTAACTTAAAAGAAATGTTCTGGAGTTTTTAATAACTTGAAAAGAGAGTGTTATGATTGTCCCTGGCCTCTTTTCTTCAAGTTGTACAATGTTGATCAACATTTAGGTCTGTTCTCTGCAAGTCGATCTTAATGTTGCAGCAGTCGATCCTTTTCTTACATCGGTGTTTTTGTCTGAAATACTTTGTGTCTTATATCGTGCTTTCTGCTGAAACACACGGGGTGGCCAGAAGTAGAGAGTGGGAATCAGCATCTCCAGTTGACTGTCTGCATCTGTTGATACCTCACTGCAGCACTAATGTTAATTTCCTTCTTTTGGTTGGGCTGCTGATCAGAATACAGTGTATAAATGTCATACTTGACAAATTGAAACTTGTGCCGTAGAGTACAATGTGAAGTTTAATTGTAATTGCTTGAGTGGTAGGACTACTTTAATCAAGGAATAACAGCATGGCAGGCATGAAACAATGTGCATTTTGCTTAATATTTTATACAGAGTAAGAAGACAGAATGGTAAGAGTTTAGGACTCCTTACTTGATAATGTAAAACAACATGTGGAGAACTGTGGAAATGTTTTGTGTGGTTAGATGTGTTTATTCTTTGGCAGGCTAATAGCTGATAACAATTATGTTCCTTTTTCTTTAAACTATTAAGAATATCAAACTTGTTCAAAGGGAGTAAGATTTTTGTGAGTTTATAGTCAGTCCTAAACTTAGTAGTAAGGTTATTTCAGCAGTAATTCAAGTTACTTTTTCTTTGCAGTTAAATAAATTTATAGGGGTTTTTATGAAGACTGTATGTCTCCCTGCCTTTTCAAAAGGCACTAATTCTCTGAAGACAAGCAGTCAAGTTAAATGCAGTCAAGTGTGCCTACAGTCATCACCATTTACATATGTTGACTGCTTACAATAATTGCCTGATAATTGTTTCCCCATAATCAGTTATTTAATGGTTTCAGGCCTATAGTGGTTGGGCAGAGAGGGATTGGGGATTTTTCCTGAAATGGTTTGGGTTGAAAAGTCAGGATATAGTTGATGGGTTATTTATTTTTCTTTTTTTTTTTTTTTTTTTGGCTGACTGAATGTTGGAGGGATCGCATAGGTGTCAGGGCACCGCATGCTTTCTTAAGAAGGACAGATAGGAACTAGGGTGTGAAATCAGTTGGTCTGTGGAGTATTATCTCTGTAGAGTCCTGGAGTTAATAACCTAAAGAGGAAAGGGCAGTAATGAAAGGTGCTTTTCTGGTAGGACTGCAGCAAGGTAATTTGTCTGAGAGACAGGATTGAGATACACGCTGACCGTGTTCTTGACCCCTCTCTCTAGCTGTCTTTCTGCATTGCTGTACTTGCCAGGACAGCTCTTCTCTTCTGAGGTTCGCCCTTCCTGAGGAAGTGCGGTGCCTGACTTTGTCAGTGCATGATATTCCTGGGGGCACAGTGGATCTAGAATACGTGGTGGGTGAAGCCAGTAACTCCAGGGGAGTTAACAGTCTGTGCCCCAGCTACCAGGGCCCACCACACCGGGAAGAGTGAGATTTGGGAAACACAAGCTCCGTGTACTTGTGCATTTGTAGGTGTACTTTAGCTGGGGTGCTGGCACCCAAGGTGGTTAAAAGCTGTTGCAGCACTGCTGGCACATAGGGCTCGGTTCCAGCCCTGGGTGGACCATTTGGCAGTTAGGTGTGCAGGCCACCTCAGAAGGGTCTGTGTGGGCAGTGGCTTTACTTGGAGGTTTGTTGTGTCCAGCACTACTGTTCTTGCTCTGAACATAAGCAGGAAACCAACATGCAAGGCTTGAAACTGGAACTCTTGGCAGTATTTAACTTCATGAAGATGTCCATCTGTAGTCCACGCTTTTTTAAGAGTTGTGGTCTTCTGGTCATCTTATTTCCACAGTGTAGTATAATTTTTGCAGGTATATAAGTCTCTTTCAGACATATTCTGATTTGCTATTAGTAATAATAATTAAAAAAATTCAAAACTGGGGCTAGTTTTCTATCAAAGGACAAGCATAAATTTTCCTCTAGTTTCCATGCCCATCAGTATTTCTGTTTGGGGGTTTTGTGTGTTAAGAAAACAGCTTAGGAACATCGAGGAACTTATTAATTCCTCATGATTTTATTAAAACAGGCCATTGTAAACTTACACTTACTAAAATTGGCCAGCTGGAGCAAAACAAGACTTTTGTGTAGTAATAATATAGAAGTTGTGCCCCAAGCAGAAGCCGTTCAGAAAAACATCATCTCATACTATGTTTCCACACAAGTATGAAACTCTCATATGCATTTCTAAAATTTAGCTAAACTTAAAGCAAAACTGATGCACTTATGCAGATGCTTTTAACTTTGGGCAAGTTTTGAAACTTGGATGAAATGTCTTTGCTCTAAAGAACGATACACGTAAAATGGTTTTCTAACATTCCTTAGATGTTTAAGCATTTCATTTTTTCTCTCTGTAGCAAAACTTTCCTTTATGTAGTAGTTCTTTGCAGTTAGCTTAAGATACTTGGAATATGCAAATTAGATGCTGTTACATAGGAACGTTAGAACCAGTGCATCCAATCCCTTGTTTTGTACATGGTTTAGACATTGAAAAGTTATCTTACAACCCAAAATGGAGCCAAATATACCTTTGCCTAAGTATCTAGAAAGGTAGAGGCTCAGTGGGGCACATATCTAGTGATACTCCACAGTTTGGGCAGCATTTCAGTTACAAATGCAAAGTACTTATTATCTGGCCTTCTCTTAGTTAAACAGCAGGAGAAAAGGAGGCTGAGGGGAGACCGCATTGCCATCTTTGGCTTCCTGACAGGCAGGAGCGAAGACACAAGCGCTCATCTCCTCTCTTTGGTGACCAGTGGTAGAACCCGAGGGAACTGCATGAAGCTGCAACAGGGGAGGTTTAGGCTGGATATTAGGAAGAGGTTCTTTACTGTTGGGCACTGCACAGGCTCCCCAGGGAAGGGGTCACAGCACCCAGCCTGACTGAGTTCGGGAAGCATCTGGATGAGGCGCTCAGTCACACACTCTGACTTGGCCCTGTGTGGAGCCAGGAGTTGGACTCAATGATCCTTATGGGTCCCTTCCCACTCAGGAGATTCTGTGATTCTCCTGCAGAAGTAAGTTGGTGAATATTGTTGGGTTTCTTAATGGAAAAATATGCTTGTGAGATGGTTGAACTTTGGGGAAGGAAGACATCTATTTTAGTTAGGTGTCTCATCCCCTCACTGAAGTAATGAGTCTTGCTTGAGGAGGTTATACAAGGCCCACTGTGTGGGAAGTTACCCTTAAGGCTTAAGGATATATGCCTGTGGTAATGTCCACAAAGTGTTTACAATTGCAGCTGCACACATGCAGCTTCATACTTGGATGTGCAACAACTGGGTCTTTGGAAACATATGCAAGTCAGTCTCTGCAGCCATAGCTATGCTGGAAGGTGTATGTGTGCTAATGTACAGTTAATTGGTCCCTTATAAACTCAAGGACTAATTATGCTTCCCTAGATACCTGTATGGGAACTTAAAGGGAGCTACAGTCTTTGCTGCATAGTGTGAGCTAAAAATAGAGAGGGGTTTCTTGTTACCTCACTTGAGGAACCAGTTTTAATGCCGCAGGCTAAGAACTTAGATTTTGTACATACTAAAAGAGCAGGGGAATGTAGAAAGAGATAAGTTTTCATCTCTGGGGAACTGAAAAGGTATGCACTTTTCTCCTGAATTATATAGAAATGTGGGCTGTTGGCACTGGACAGTGACAAGCCTGGAGTGCCCCAGTGGGAATGGAGTATCCTACTAGTCTGTAGGATTACACATTGGTGTAGTCAGAACTGCATTCTCTGTAGGTGCTTTCGTGGATGGACCTCAAGGTAGCTCATGTGGAAGTCAGTCTGTTCTACTTTTTTAGGTCTGTGTCCTTGCTTTGTCTCCACCTTTTTTATTAAATAATCTATCTGAGGCCATCTCAAAAGCCTACAGAATAACTACCAGGGAGAGGCAGGGAAAACTTCTGTTCTATTGTGTGCTGTTGTACACTATTGTTTGTTTCAGTAGTTGAGGGAGAAAAAATGGATGGACAGTCAAACATTCTGTCTCTAATAGAATTTTACAGAACTTGAGTCAGCAAGTTTGTGGCCATGAATGAAAATGAAAATGTTTATAGAGACAGTGTTATTGTATACATGGCACAGTTTGACAAGTAATTGGTAGTTAAAAATTGGAAGCAAAAAAAAAACTTGAGCCCCTCGGAATGTAACTTGTAGAGACAAATCTAAGCTTAGTTTTATCTCCTGGCATCCCAGATATGACCTGATTAAAGTGGAGTGTTGTTTAGTATGATAAAACGTGTTGTTAATGTATCAGTGTATAAACACTGAAATAACTCAAGCTAGAGGTTATGTAAGCTAGGCAGGTGTGCATGCCTCTTCAGGGCTATCAATTTCTCCAGTTGGAAAACATAATTTCTCTCTTGGGGAATTGGTCAGCTTTTCACAATCTATTTAATCTGAAAAACAACTTCAGCTGCTTTGGGTAAAGAAATACACACATATAGCCTTATATGTAGTTAGAACAGCTGTGAGAATCCATATGACATTTGTAGGTGTATTACATGGGTCAGAAAACAACACATTTATTGCAGGAAACCCTGAGATCTATATGTAGACTGCAATGGAGGAATAAGATAGAAGGAAAATGTGATGAGGAAAGGCAAAGCTACAATTATAATGTGTATATAAATAACTGCCATTTAGTATTCTCTGTGGAAAATCTGGTCAGTTTGAGAGAGGGAGGAAGATTAAAGGAGCAGTAAGTTTCAGCTTGAGTTGGAAAGAGCTTTCATGAAGGCATTGAGAGTGATGCATAGGAAAGACTGTAAGGAGAGTAAATAAGGAGCATGTTGGTGAGACAGGTGGCTGTAGCTCAGGTATAGTAATTCAAGATTTACAATGAAAGGCTTTCAAATCATATTCGTACCTGCTTACAAATGACAGTATTTCACACTAAATCTGAAGGTCTGGAATGATTGAAAGTCAAGAGTGATGGAACCATGAAATCTTGGCATTCACAAGTAGATGTCTGTGAAATCATGTGCTGGTCTAAGATGTACTAAAAAAAGTTACCTTTTTAAAGCCTCTATACTAAAAGCTGAAGTATGAGAAACAAGATCAGAAAAACTAAATATTTTATGTGTGTGTGGAGAGAGGCAGGTTTTCTTAAGTCCACATGTAAAAATTGGAGAGGCTAAAACATTTACGTTGGTTCAGAACGCAGCTATTCCCTGTTTATACAGTAGTAGTTTTGATGGGTTTGGTGCTGCTTTTTTTTTTTAATATGGTCTTACTCCTCTCTCTTGAGGTGCCTGGGAAACCTTTCTCTTCTCTTTTTTTTTTTTTTCCCCTATCTTGGAACTATGGGGTGTTGGGAAGGTGAGGTAGACACTGAGGTAATGCTTTTCTTTCTAAAAAAAATATTCACTTCTCCAGGATTATGAGATCTTGAAGAGTAAAAGGGAAGGAGCAAAGGTGTTATTGCTGAATAGTAGACGCCCCAATAGTTACTTTTCAGAACTGAAGCAGCTGTATTGAGAATCTGATACTTAACCAAGCATCATTAACAATTAGGTGCAAGTGCTGAGGCAGTACCAGTGGGTCCAGCACTTCGGCTCTCAAGTACTTGTTCTATGCAGAATCTGTGCATGCATCAACATCTGGAAAGGCAGCTTTAGGTTAATACCACAATTTCTGATGACAATCTTGCTTCCTGTGTCCTAATTTTTATAGTACTGTATCATTAAAGTTAGGTTAAAAGCCTGCATGTTACTGCATGATGTGTGAAATGTTTCATAGTTGATATTTTTCATTAATAACTTGTTTTCTTCAATGAAGTGAAAGTTTGGGGGCTTCTTTCAAAAAAAGTGAAATTTGGTGCTGCATGCAGCTTTCTGGCAATTTTACCATTTGCATGCTTCTGTAAAAGTCTGTGACACCATTAATTGGCCAGTTAACTTTTCTTGTGTATATGTGTGTTTTTATATATATATATATAGTACTGAGAACATTGACTTGTATTGTGATACAGTTGTAACTCGTCAAAATGCTTACTTGCTATGCATAGTTACAGGAGAATGATGATGAAGACTTGGAAAATAGATTTTTCTTTTTTTTTTTTTTTTTTAGTGCCATATAGCTTATTAAGCTGAGGAGAGACACATAATCACCCCTGAGCTCATCTTTGATCGTGGTTTTGTCATCAGTTTAATTAACCAAGGAATATTTTTCCTACAGATTTAAATAAATGTTGCATAACTAAATCATCTAGATTCTTGTTTTTTTAGGGATCTAACCCATTTTTAAGGGTTTATATCCTATTGGTGCAGTGTTGATAGTATTACTAAATAAATTCTTGGATTGTTTGTATTTCATGCCTCTTCCCCGTCTCGGTGGCAAGCATACCTCAGTACTATACATCAGACTCAATCACTGGTGTGACATCCAGTTCTGTTTCATTTGCAGCCTTGCTTTGCATCTAAATTGCGCTCTCTTTTTTTCAGCAACAATTGAGATTGTTCAGAACTGAACAAGATTGTGTCTACTGTAACACTAGGATGTAAAGCTGAAACAGAATTTACCTTCCACTTACATAGGAACCACAGATCAAATTGTGTGTTGAATATATTTGCATTTGTCAAGATGGGATTCTTGTTTTAAAAAGAAAAAAACAAAACAGCCTCCTGATGTGTCCTGTCTGATACAGAAATCTTGTGTTTCAGTGCCTGACTAATCTCTGCCTTGCTGATGCTTTTGAATGAGCTTTGTATGGAAAAGCTCTACTAATCCTTGTACTTACTGTTTGAATGTTTGCTACAGGAAGCGAGCAGCTGCAAAGCATCTAATAGAGCGCTACTACCACCAGTTAACTGAGGGCTGTGGAAATGAAGCCTGCACGAATGAATTTTGTGCTTCCTGTCCAACTTTTCTCCGTATGGATAACAATGCAGCAGCCATTAAGGCCCTCGAGCTTTATAAGATTAATGCAAAACTCTGTGATCCTCATCCCTCCAAGAAAGGAACGAGCTCAGCTTACCTAGAAAACAATTCCAAAGGTGCCCATAACAATTCCTGCACTGACAGAAAAATGAACAAGAAGGAAATTCAAGGCCCGAGAGATGACTTTAAAGGTAAGATGTTATTTTTAGAATTTCCTTAAAATAAAACATAAATGAGTATAACCCTGAATTCACTGTGGTAGTATTCTGCTGACTGTGGTAGTGTTCTGCCAACTACTTAAGTAAAATACAATATTGGGCAATCAAATGTTTTAATACGGATTCTGAAAAGTGGCTGGATTAATGCTGAACACTGATTCTAAATCTGGATCTTTACTACATTTCTGTTAAAATCCATATGCATTTGTTGCCTTCTGAGTTTACTGGTTTTGCAAACAGGGAGAGGTTTTTAGTGTGTTACAATTGTTTTAGTTTTGGTAGTTTCATAACTCCTGTAGTTAATGAGTTATAAAAGTTATACTTTAACTAATTCCAGATTCTGTGTTAAGAAACCTAACATGAGCAAAAAATGATACTGTAGATGATAGGCAATACATCTGTTAAGCTGGGAAAAAGCTTAAGTGATTTCAAAACCAGTGTACAAAAATGAAACACTGCTCTATGGCTTTTCTGACTTCTGCTTAGCTTTTCAGACTCTAGAATAGTAAGTACATGCTACAAGAATAATTTTAGTTGTCATCAAAATCTGTGGTGCAGACAGAAATCAAAAGCGAAATTAAAGCCCTTGAACAGTTGTGTTAAGCTGTATAAACACAGATGTTCAGATTCATTCATTTTAGCTAAAAAAAATCACAGGCTGGTTTGGGTTGGAAGGGACCTTAAAGATCACCTAGTTCCCACCCCCTGCCATGGGCAGGGACACCCACCACTGGACCAGGCTGCCCAAGGCGACATCCAACCCAACCCTGAACACTGCCGGGGAATCAAAAGGAGGTGAAACAGTTTACAGCAAAAGGCCTACAGAATCAGCAATAAAATATAACGCTGCATTATAAGGGACCTAAGATGCTCTAGTCAATACCTGCATCAGATTGTTCTTTATCCGATGCAAGGATAAACTTGTACCAAATTTGTTTATGAACTGAGTAAGCAAAGAGGAAAACAGGGAGAGGCGAGGGGAGCCAGTGTGGTCTTCAACAGTCAACAGACACTTCAGGTCTGGTTTATGATCTGTCTCTTAATTTTTTGTGTTTTTAATGGTGATAGGCATATACAGAGTTTTACTCCTCCTCCCTCATGCTACCATCCTCCCTCCCCAAGTTAGGTATCTAAGAGTCTTCTCAGTCTATCTGCAGAGACAGTCTGTCTAAATCAGTGACTCTTCTGACTTCATCTCTTGCAGCATCAGCAGTATTGACCTGTCTCTGTGGCTGTATGGAAAGAAAGCATTAATGCATTGTTAAAGGCCATCTGGGTCTCTTGGTTACCTTTGTAATTGGATGATGTCTAAGGAATTTTTTAAGGTCGATCTGCAGCAACAGTTACTGGAAAACTGCAGTTAGGTTTAAGAAAGCCAAGGAAAAGATGTGCAGCTTGCTTTTATGGTTGACATAGAATTGAGACTTAAAAATAATTCAAAAGAAATGCCCTCAATATGAAATTATTTAAATTGCTTTTCTGTAGTGCTAAGACATAAGACCTTTGAGGCAAAAATGTATCTGAATGCCATTGCCACCATTTCTGTAATATCTTAGATGGCAGTCCAAACAGAGGAAGGAAATATTGAAAATACATAAAAAGCATAGGTTACAAATGATGTCAGAGAGAGCCATTTCAAAATCTGTGTTATAATTACCTGGGAAGCTGTTTTCCACTTTGGTCACCAAAACGTTACACTGGAAACAGAGAAGGCCAGTGCATAGGCAGGGAGCACACAATCACAATGAAACTTCCATAAGAGATAATGAAAAGATAATTAACAAATGTATGTATTAACGAGTGTGGTATGGGCAATATAGAGGTCACATTCAGTCTTCTTCACAGTCTAGCATCACTGCTAAAGCTTGCCTTCATGTACAGATTTGGGTTGGAGCATCACTGAGAACGAGGTCTGAGAGGAGACATGCTTACTTCTGCGTATCACTTTGTTGCAATAGAAAGGATGAGAGGACAAGGCATGTAAAAAGCTCACACATTTAGGCACAAGTCAGCTAAAACTGACTTGGATTAGAAGAAAGCTTCGCTGGCATTTGTTTTTCTCCAGCCTTTTCACTGCTGTAAACTAAAAATGAGGTAGACTGTGGCAGCTCAGAGGTTGGTCACAAGACCATAGTGGCTTAAAACTATTACAGTGAGTAACAGCTACAATGTTTTAACTGGAAGTAAGACATAGTTCCTTAACCACTAAAACCTTTAAAAGAATGACTGGGGAATTCCTGTTGTAAGTATGGAAATGTGAAATGTGTCCTATGGTTAAATTGTCTGGTTTTTTTCCTGGCTATTTTTATGTTCTGCATAGCCTCTGCAATCCAGAGTCGGTGATCTCGAGGCTGTGGTCCTTGTTTTGAGGAGCTGTGGCATAGAACAGTGTATCACCAGTTAGTTTCTTTTTTTAGGCAAGTTTGCTTCTTGAGCATGCATTGCAACAGATAAAAATAGAAGATGTTGCACTAAGCTTGAATACTTCTGAAATAGTTTTCAATGCTGTTGGTTTTTTTAACATGATGGATTTTAGTTTTCAGGCTTTTTCACTGTCTTCAGATTGATTGGAAGCCATTCTCAATAGCATGACATAAGGTTAATCTTTGTGTTGTATGTGCTCTAAGAATGGCTTGGGGATCTGAAAATCTATAGGTTGACTGTCTTTGCATCATTTAGTTTGTATTTTTAATTTAATGACTGCTTGGAATGAATGTTAGTGTAGGCAATCACATTTCAGAAATAATTGAACATGTAACTCTCTATTAAAATTACACGTTTCCCACTTTCTGCAGAGGTAGTTGATCTAGTGTGGTTAGTGAATATAGTGCTGTGATGTGTGCTTAGATTTCTAGAGATGCTAATAAACAGATTCAGTTTTAATTCTAAATTATGTGTCAGTTCAAAGAATCTTCTGAAACATCTTTTCAGGGTCTGATCATGTGGTAATCCTACTCTTAAGCATCAACTGATATGAAAAGCACTTGTGGATTCTGATTGAGAAGCAGCATTGAAAGCTTTAAATAATGAATTCTTTCCTTTTCTAAAGAGAAGGGAAGGTTTCAAATAACAAAAGGGCCACAAAACGATTTATTTCACATCAGGAGTTTGGGGGGAGGAGGGTGTCACACAACCAGAAACAGACAGGTACTTGGGACCCATACAGATGATGTGTGCAAACCAGGTTGTTCATCTGAAGACCATATTGATGAGTATACTAAACTTGTCTCTCTCGGTGAGATCTAACATACAAAGTAGTAACCCACGTGCCCAAACCTGTGTGTAATTCAGAAAGCAGTATAAATTTCTGAGTGCATATTGTGGTTTTTAGGGAGGATTTGCAGGCAGCAGTTTAGTATAAAAAGTTGCAGAAAGCATTAAACCTAGAAATGAGAAGTCTTATATTGCCATTAATGTACACCAAAACAAAATACTGAGTCTTTACTCCAAGAACTGCTTTTAAGGGAGAAAGAGCATGTAAAGTCCATATGCATGGACTGTCTTCAAATAGAGAAGCTGATCCTGTTTGTGTATAGCTTAATGACCCAGACAATAACACTGCAGATTTACCTTACCAGAAGACTCTATTGTCACATAGTCTTATTCATTATAAGTCTTGTAAAGTTTAAACATCTTACTGAGTTGGTTGCTCTTGTTTAGAAAATATAATACTGTTAGCTACCAAAAGTAGTTAACTGGGTGCAAAAACAGTTTTACTATTTCGTCCTCTAATCTACATCCATGAATTAAATAATTTACAAAATCGTAGTGAATGAAATCATCATTCTTAATGCTAATGAAGCTATAAAGTGTCTGTCTTGCATTTATCCACCACTCTCACTGATTTTTTTTTTTCAGTATTAATGGTGATATGATACAGTGATTTCTCGAGTACAGCAAATTAGAAGTATTTTATCTCTTAAAACTAATACTTTATCTTTTTATAGATGTGACTTTTCTAACAGAAGAAAAGATATACGAAATTCTTGAACTATGTCGAGAGAAAGAGGATTATTCCCCTTTAATCCGGGTGATCGGGAGAGTATTTTCTAGTGCTGAAGCATTGGTACAGAGTTTCCGAAAGGCCAAGCAGCACACCAAGGAGGAGCTCAAGTCCCTTCAGGGAAAGGATGAGGACAAAGATGAAGATGAAAAGGAAAAGGCTGCCTGTTCGGCTGCTGCTATGGAAGAAGATTCAGGCGCATCGTCATCTTCATCATCAAGAATAGGTGACAGTACACAAGGAGATAACAACCTCCAAAAACTAGGCCCAGATGAAGTGTCTGTAGATATTGAAGCAGTCAGGCGGGTCTACGATAGATTACTTTCTAATGAAAAAATAGAAACTGCCTTTTTAAATGCACTTGTGTACTTGTCACCTAATGTGGAATGTGACTTGACTTACCATAATGTGTACTCTCGGGATCCCAACTATCTGAATTTGTTTATTATCGTTATGGAGAATGGCAATCTTCATAGCCCAGAGTATCTGGAAATGGCTCTACCGTTGTTTTGCAAAGCAATGAGCAAACTGCCCCTAGCAGCTCAAGCGAAACTGGTCAGATTGTGGTCGAAGTACAGGGCAGACCAAATTCGGAGAATGATGGAAACATTTCAGCAACTTATTACTTACAAAGTCATAAGCAATGAATTCAATAGTCGTAACCTAGTGAACGATGATGATGCTGTTGTTGCTGCTTCAAAGTGCTTGAAAATGGTTTACTATGCAAATGTAGTAGGAGGGGATGTGGATACTGATCACAATGAAGAGGAAGATGAGGAACCCATCCCAGAATCAAGTGAACTAACTCTTCAAGAGCTGTTGGGTGAGGAAAGAAGAAATAAAAAAGGTCCTCGAGTGGACCCACTGGAAACTGAACTTGGTGTTAAAACTATAGATTGCAGAAAACCACTTATCCCTTTTGAAGAATTTATTAATGAACCACTGAATGATGTTCTAGAAATGGACAAAGACTACACTTTCTTCAAAGTAGAAACAGAAAACAAATTCTCTTTTATGACCTGTCCCTTCATATTGAATGCTGTTACCAAGAACCTGGGATTGTATTACGACAATAGAATCCGGATGTACAGTGAAAGACGCATCACTGTGCTCTACAGCTTAGTTCAAGGACAGCAGCTCAACCCTTATTTGCGACTCAAGTGCGACGTGATCACATCATAGATGATGCGCTCGTCCGGGTAAGTCACGCAGCAACATGGATCTTAGTTGGTGCTGACTAGTGTGAACTGTGGGCTTTGCCTAACTGAGAATAATCGCGGGTGAATGCAGTGTTTTATGTTCTAGATGCTCTCAAGAGGAAGCTCAAATAGCTTAACCGTACTAGGTTTGCTGCTGAAGATTTGTGTGTTTGGTACAACAGCTTCTACTCAGTGGTTGCAGACTTAAATGCTTTTGTGTGGAATAGTTCTTATTCCCTGCTAACAGATTCCTTGCTATGACAGCTCTTAATGGTGAGAGTGACCAGCTTCCTTTTCAGAACTTTTCCTTTGTCCTCTGGACTCTCTTGGATTATCTTTTGATAGTAGGGTTTTTTCAGATGAAAGTTGGAATTAAAACCTTTTGGATATGTACTCTTCTTGTGGACTTCTGATCTTCTAACTATAAAATGTGTAGAGTAGATGATGAGTAGAACGCCTCACTTCTCCCAAGATCTATTGCAGTTTGTTGCAAATGCTGATAGAACTGAGAAAGGAGACAACAAGCCTGTTAGTACCTGAGAACTGTTGAGAGCAGACTGTTTCTGAATATGCTGGCTGCTTCAAGTAAAGCTTAAAGCCATTTCTTCACACGTTTTTGGAAGATGCAAATTATACAGGATGCAAGCTATAAAGATTATTCCACAGTAAACCTTTTTCCATAAATGTGCTTTAATTTTAGGATGCTTCCTTTATTTTTTGCTTCAAACTGTTTATTTTTCAGAAGGTCATTTTTCTTTGTTCCATTATTAAAGCACAAGAATATTTGCAAAATTCTGAAGTTAACCATGGCTTTAAAGCTTGTTGCTGAAGAGCCAGGAAGTTTTTTTCCTCAACTCACCTGTTACTTCTAGTTAAATTTGATTACTGTAACTGCTGCTGAAGGTTAGTTGTGAGAGCCCTAAATAAGCTCCCACCTTGATTTCTTTTTTTCTGTGTTCCTGTGAGATTCCAGGTGGGACTTGCTGGCCTTACGACTTAGGGAAAATGTTTGTCTCCAGTACCAATAGGAAAAATAGTTGCAATGCAGAAATAGCTTCTGTCTGTAACCCAATTTTATATTAGGCAAATGAGAAGTACAGTATTTTAATCCAAAACCCTACTGTGTGCCACTTTTCTAGTTTAAGAATACCATTTGTAATTTCAGTATCTATTGGGCTTACAGCTGTATCCAGCTGTTCTGTCACAGTAACTTAGGGGGGTTTCTCCTTGATTGTTTAGCCTTGGGATGCATAAATACTGGGGGAAAAAGGGAGGACAGTACTCTCTTGAGGAGAGGATGACCTAAGAGAGGATAAGAGCTAGTTTTAGGGAGATGTTTGTATTGGTGTCTGCGCTAGCACGGAGGAAGCAGACCTTCCTTGTGCTGCTGATGGAAAGGAAAATCTGTAAATAAGAGGAAAGGTGTTCTTCCACGTACTGCTGCTTGTGGGAGGAAGGTGAAACCTTTGGGGGGAAATAAACAACAACAAAAAGGTTTCTAGTGCTTAGGAAGCTCACAGGCAACGTGAAGCTTATGCAGCTGCTGTGTTGCTGTCACTGCTTGCTGTGCCTGCTCTTGGTCTGTTGGAAATTTAGGTAATTTTAATCAGATTAAGCTCAAACATATTTAGTGAAATTATGATGTGTTTGCAATGGCCCTTGCACAGCGTAGCAGTCTACCAGTACGTGCCTGGGCAGTTGCCATGGATTCTCCTACGGCTGTTAATATAAGCTGTCAGAACATGCCAAATTACAGTGATCTGATTCTGTCAAAGCCCAAAGGAGAGCAAGAATTTTAAACTGTTTATTCTGGGGCAGAAGATAAAGCAAAAAGATAAAACTGTTATCAAGACAAAATAGTCTGAGCTGAACTGGAGTGTTAGTCAACTAGATCAAGTGCAGTCCATGGCATCCCTCAGGAGTGGAACATAGATTACAGTCAGTAAAATGGAGGCGAATGAAGACTCACCATGGTGGCTGAAGGAAAGGAGCTGTAGCTGCCCTTTCAAACGGATGCAAGGAGGTAGCTGTGTGAACTTTGAGAAAACTGGCAGGTAAATATAGCTGGTAGGGAAGTCACCTTTTAACCACTGTTAAGTTTTAACTGATGATATGAAGTATCAGTACCCAAGGAAGAGATTTTAAATATTCCCAGGGAAGCGTGAGGAGTTGAAAGGAGCGAACAATACAATGTCTCTGTTCATTGTGTGTTCCTATGTTTCTCTTTGATTTGTTTCTTCTCATTTTAAAGAGTTGGGAGATACTTGGACAGTTCAGAGTCTCATCAGAGATTGCGAAGGGTTCTTTGTGCTCTTGGTCACCTTTTTTTACCATTGAATATGGCATAGAGAAGTTGAATGGGAAATACTGGTTTTCTCAACTGGTAGCACCCAGTCCTATTATCAGGAAGCAGGCTTAACATAAACAAAAGGATATTTCCTTCATACCATGTACCTTAAAATTCTGGGTGTGTTTGCCTAAAACTTGTACTGCTTCATGAAAGAAAGATCTGGCAAAGGGTAATGGGCATTACAGGCATTTTGATGTGGCCCACAAATAAACCTCGAAGTCTCCAAGCTTCTGCAAGTCTGCTGGTACCTGGAAAAGTATTGTAGGGAAAACATTGTTCCACGGTGTCACCTTGAAGTTTCATCAGAGTGCCTGATCTGTTTAAGAATTGCATGCTGCTGTTACAGGTACCTCTTGTAATGGGTTGGGAAGTCACTTGAGTAATTTTCATAGTTTGCTTTCACCTCCTAATTGGAGCGAAATAGGTCTGGAGGAAAATATTCAGTCATATGTCATAATCCTTAAAATAACTTGCTTTATATTTGTCATCAAAGCTGGGTACCATGTGCTTCTGTAGCAGTGCTGGCAGTATCAAATCTGAGTGAAAGCTGCCTTGTATGAGTTTGCTTGGGTGCACTACTGAACTTTGTAAGGGTCTCACTAAAAACGATGGGAAAGAGCTTGCAAAGATAAGTCATCAGTAGCAAAATTATATTCTTAGATCTGTTCAGTGGCAGCATGTTTCCACATGTGCTTATATTGCAGGTAAGTATGATTACTGATATTTTTACCCTTGAATTGCATTTTGTATTTCTGGCGTTTGACTACTTACACACTTGTTTGCATTGTAAATACTTGCTCATGTCATTAGACCTCTGTCTTTACAGAGCAATCAGCGCAAACTTTTTCTTGACTACATTTGGATTAATTCTGATAACTTCTTGATAAAGGCATTTTCAGAATTATTTATTAAAAATGAGGTTAAATTCCTTACTGATGTTGGATATTTTAAAAGTAAATATATTGACCAGCCATCATAAATTCTTCTTGCAAATGGACTAAGTGCTGGTCTTTTCTATTAATTAGTTGAGCTAACTAAGTTATCACTGAGCTATTTTACTCTTAATACTTAAACTTTCAAAATTCAATATGTACTACTTCTCACTTTTTGGACTTCATTAAAACAAATGTGAGCACTGCTAAATTTATTTTTTTAAAAAAAACTGTTTTAAGATTATTTTTTTTATATTGAGCATTTGAAGCAATAGCTTTTAAACACCTTTGAAGCAATAACTTGTTTAAAGTTGCTTTGTAAGAGAATCATAGTTCACCCTGGAACACGTACACCTAACCAGCAATTTTATTTACAGATTCATTGTTCAATTTCTTTGCATGAAACTTGCATCAGGAATGTATGTGTCTTACTGAAATTGATATAGTGAAACATGCTTTCCTTGTTTCATATACTTGTTGTATGCTTATTTGTTGTGGGGGCAGGGTGGGAACACTGGAATTGGTCTCCGCTTTTTTAAGGAATCCTTTGTTTTGGGAGTTGGTAACTAAGTTTGCAGTGCTTGAAAGCAGTTAATACCTGTTATTGTGTCCTAACAGGTTTAAGAGGTTAGCTGTACTCCTGCTCAGTCACCTTACATGGATGTGGTAGTAAAGAAAGGAAGTTTATCCTTAAATCCCCTCTTTGGCCTTTTCATACCTCAACAGCTATTTCTTTCATGTCCTCTGAGTTTACTCACCCCACCCCCATGTCCCAGATTTCATGTGGATTTGCTCTCACTCAGGTAGCAGTAGTTTAAAGTGTATGAGTTACGGCATGTGAGTTCTGCAAGAGAACATGTGGTGGACTCTTCCAGCAGAGTCTGGCTGGTACTTGCTCGCAGATTGGAAACTCAATTTGAGAAGTTTCACATTGAATAAAGATGGCTGGCAGGGACAAGCCTCTCCTGCTTGTAAATGACTCTGCTAAATATATTGATGTAGTGACTGACTTAAGTCATGATGTGTCACTGGTACATTCAAACTTGAATTAGTTGGGTTCATGTCGTTATTGCCTTCTGCTATGGAAAGTATTCTTGTCACTGCCATAAAGAGAACTTTCCTGTTCCATTGCCAGAACTAGAGGGGTTTTTTTGATTGTCTTTAACTGAATAGAGGCTAGTTCACTTACTATCAATTTTAAGAAGGTAACCAAGCTGGTGTTAATTAAAGCTTTTAAATGTTTTGTTCCTCTTGTTCAGTGGAAAATTCTTCAATTTTGGGAATGAACGGTGTTGCTCTGTAAGCAAAGTAAATCTCACAGTCTCTTATTCTGTGGTGCAGTGTCACGTTTCAGCCAACAAAATGCAGATACTCTTTATCATGTTGTCTCAGCTTTCAGCTTTTCAGTTTGTGGATAATCAGCTTGATGACGCAGCTTCAGAGGTGCTACACACAGGCTCTCTGGGAAGTCCCTGGAAAATGTAATGACAACTTTGCTTGGCAGTGAAACCATCACAACAGAGACCATATTAGCTTCTGAAGCTTAGAGAATTTACACACACATAAACTCAGTTTTATCCAGTGTGACAGAGGCAGCTTCGATTATTTTTTAAAAAAGGTGAAAAACTGTAAACTGAAGGTGGTAACTTCCTTGCTGTTGTAACACTGCTGCAGTTCTGCTAAAATTCAGTGCCTCTCTGCTGTCATGGCTAATGCTGTGTTTTCCACAGTTCCAGTTTTCTTGTGAACCATCAGTGTTGAGAGAGACAAATGTTCAAAGGAGCAGCTAAATCCCCAGCCTTGTTGAGCAGCTTAGCACCATTGTCCTGCTTATAGAATCCACTTCAAGAAACATTAGGCTTTGACTGAAAATCCTGGCTTCTTGGTAATCCTTTCTCTGACTCTTGCAGACACCCAGCACACTGTTCCAATCTGCCCAGCTGGTGTGGCTCAAAGTGTTTCCTTTCCCCTTTTTAATACTGCTTTTCTGTACACCACTTACTGCAGTGTAGCTCTCAGCAAAAAAAAAAAAAAAAAAGGTTTTTAAATTGTTTTAAATGTATAAACACACCTTAAAATGATGTGAGAGAGCCTTTACACTATGACAAAGGGTTGCTGTCCCAAAAGAGATAGAGGCAGTACTTGCTTTTTCAGAATTCATCAAAATTTGTAAAAGCTGCAAAATAGGAAATTGCTGTGGTAGATACTAAAATGCCAACAAAGTCATGACTGGGGAGAATAAACCAAAACCTTATTAGTCCAAGTTGTGGGTTGGAAAGGATTCAAATAGGAGAACTTTTCTCTGTTCAGCTTGAATGTGTAACCTGTATTGTGGTCTTAAAATAAATGCTACTTCTCTGGTTTTATATGTCTCAGTTGAACTTGGAACATGGCTTAAGCTCCATTGTCCTGTTCAGGAACAATTTTTTTATTTTTTTTTTTAAGAACTGTAAGATGAATAATCTTAAGATTTACCTAAAAGGCAAGATGCAAAACTACACTGTTCGGGAAAGCATGTGATGAGAGTCCCAAGGAAGGGGAACTGCAACATGTTTTTGCTGCAGAAGTGTTGTTGATAAAATACAGTGAATTTTGACATTTAAAAGGTAGTTGGTCTCCTTAGGTACAAAAATAGTTCATTGCCAATTATATGCTGTAGAATACCAAATACTTTAGGTACTACATAACTATTTTTTCCAGGTAATATAGCCCAGTCATCTAATTTGCTCTTGGTACTGGGTCTTCATGGCTTGCCTTCCAGTTTTTTAAATAGTTATTTTAAATAGGCTTTATGTGCTATGAAGTTACTCTTCCTGCTACTAGTTTTTGATACCAGTTAGTGTAATTCTTTCCCCACATGCTCCTTATGCGTGAGGACCTTCAAAGTCTTCAAATCCATTACATTAACCACCCGGCTACCCGGGCTGCGCTGCTTGCAGCATGGCTGGCTGACTGGGACCAGGAGAAAATGCATCTTACTGGTGGTGTCATTTATGAGTTGATGGTGCAGTCACTGCTGCCTTTATCCTCTGTTCTGTTCACGTCTTCCTTTACACTTCTATAGTAAAATACTGGGACGTGAACAATGTGCTGGCTGCTGTGTGTGTTTAAGGCAGGGTAGTCAAATACAAAGAAATACTTTGGCATAGCAAGGCCACCTGCTGGGAGGTACAGTTTGTGCTAGACCAGATTAGAGGCAAATCTCACCAGTAACATGGTTTTGGCAGAGGAACGTAAAGGTCCATCTGTGCCTTACTTAAGTGCTGTTGAATTTTCTTTCCCATGTAGGTATGTTTAATGTAATCATGCTGCACAGGTTTAGCCAATATGTTTACGCTTTTAAGCAGCATGTTTCTTATCAGCTGGAAAATATTATTGTGTAACTTTAGAGTAACTGAAATGATATATTTTTGTTGGCTTTTATATAGACATAAAACCTTTCACTATTAAACATCACAACTTCTGTTTGACCTTATCTGAACTTTCGCTTTTGTGTAAGCGATCTGTTTAAAGGCACTGACTAAGAGCAAGAGATTCTGAGACTTCTTCATTAGGGTCAAGAGGAAACAGGATTGATTTTACTGCAATTTTGGTGTCTTTTTTTATCCCCCACCTCTTTGTTGGTGAGATGCAGCTACTAATCAAAGGCTTGTCTTCTGTCTTCCACTGTAAATGATGAAGGTTTTGAAAAATATGTTTGTAATCCTTTCACAAAATCATTCGTTGTCAAACATGGAGATCAGACTGCAGTTTCACTTCATTGTCAGATGAATTTAATTACCCAAGTAATACAGTTTGTTTTCATAGTGTTTTCTCTGAATTTTGTTCAACACAATGCTAACTTATTTTACATAAGTTAAAAGGATGGAAGTGGAGGCAGCTAACAGACATAATTGCCTAGCAGATCAGATCTGTGGTAAGTTTGTTGCTGTGTTAATCCCCAAATACTAATAATATGTGCTTAGAATGATGTAACATTACTACTGGGTTTTGATATTTTACTGTTGTGACTTACACTTGCTTTCTTCTTAGGTGTAGAGGGTAGTTTTGATTTCATGATTTCACACTCAGTTGACAGTAACAATTAAAACAGGTTTACTAATGAAACACTTCTATCTGTTCACTCAATAGCTAGAGATGATTGCCATGGAAAATCCTGCAGACTTGAAGAAGCAATTGTATGTTGAATTTGAAGGAGAGCAAGGGGTAGATGAAGGAGGTGTTTCCAAAGAATTCTTTCAACTGGTTGTGGAAGAAATCTTCAATCCAGATATTGGTATGTGTTCTAATGGTTTACTAATTGATCGGACTTTTCCCCCTGAAGGTTGGACCAGATGATCTTTCAAGGTCCCTTCCAACCTGGGCTGTTCTGTGTTTATGCAGTGCCTTTCTATGTCTGCTGCTGCTTCTCTCTGAAGCTCTCCAGGTTTCTTGGTGATCATGAGAAGAGTACATCAACCATTGAGGCTCACGGCCATCATCGGTCATCCTCCTAAGGAGGAAGGATGAAAGAAATAATTGTGTATATCTAGTGAACGCTGCCATTGCTTGTTTAGATATGAGTAGTGCAGGGTTTCTTTGCAGGGTTCCTTTGTTTGTTCTCTCACCTTTCTCCTCGCTTTGCTTTGTGATTAGCTTCTAGAATTAGTAATCAAACCAAAGAGGAAGAGCTTCTGCAATAAAACCAGAGTAGGACTATGGTGAGTCTCTGCGTTATTTCCTCCCCTTCCTCCAGCTTAAAAAAAAAAATAATCTGATAGCCTCAGTTTGTCTGATTTCACCTAAAGGGGTACAGATCTAAAGGGCAGCAGTAATGTCAAATTTGCTTGCAGCTAAGAACTAGGAGTAAGTTTTACATTTCAGTTTTAAGTTGCATTTCCATCTTACTGTTTTTACCCTTGCCCCCTGCACCAGTCTCTCATGCTTCCGTCTTTGCACATGCAAGGAGTTGCTGCTTTTAGTATGCAGCTTGGCTGCTGTTTTGAAAAGATTAAAACGTTTTAAAATGTTATGAGTACTTTGTTCTGTAATAGGAACAAGACCTGTCAGGTTTCTATACTGACAGTTTCTGTGAAATACAATGGCACGTTGTAGTTCTTGTAATGGAAGACATTAAAGAAGCTCAACAGCTTATGGCCATTAGTTAATTTGGGTTCATTGAACTCTAATAGAAAGCTTTTGTTCTTGGCTTAGTAGCTTAAAAAAATGATTAAAAAACCAGAGAAATTAATTTTGGCCAAGTTAAAGAGGAAGTCCCCAGAATCAGTAACAGAATCTGAACCTTCATGCATACTCTTCACTCTACACAACTGCTATGAACTTGAAGAGACTTGGAATCTGAATTAGCAAGGTTACCTGGGATAGATTATGACAAAATAAGGAATTCTAGTACTTTGAAGCTGTATTTCCAATGTAAAATATGTTTTTGACCTGAGTTTCTCTAAACAGAAGTTGCATGGGGTGCCTATTTGGGAATACTCCCATTTAGTAATTGAAGAATGATTCAGCTAAGATGCAGTGTACATACACTGTGTTTAAAGATGGGTAATAAACCTAGATGTGCATGCATGTGTTAATTTTTACTTCTGTATTTAAAATACAAAAAAAAGTGTGTACACTGTTTGTATTCGTATCAACTTGGGAGGGGAAAGAAGTATACACTGGCTTCTGGCATAAATGTGTAAAAGCAGAAAATGTAGCTTGCTTTCACCATCCTTTCTTTTGCACCTATTAATATGCACTGCAGTATAACTAGCAGTTTACATATTATTTCAAGTGACTTCTGTTGACTTACAAGCACTTTACTTACAGTGAAAACAAAGATCCTTTAAATAGAATTTAAAATGTCTGTCCTCTAAATAAGTGTGTGTGGAGTGGTGTTTATTGTTCTTATAGTTTCTTTCTATGTTTTCATATTAAGCTACATTAAAATTCTATTCCAAGAAGGTACGAATTCAGACAAAATATTATTCATAACCAACAGTCACCATGATAAAGGGAAAAAAGAATAACTTCTCATAATATTCCTAGCAATACTATACAGTTGTTTTCCCCTTACTGCAACTTCCAGTTTCTTCTGATGTTTTAAGATTTTAATGTCTTAATTTTGGTTAGTAAATAAAAGGTTTCATTTCACATTAAAATGTTTCCAGATGTGGATGTGGGTAAACTTAGTCCTTCATTATTAGGCATTTACTAGAGTTGTTTTGACTGTTTGAATTCTTCTGTCATTTTCCCAAAAGTACAAGTCATTGCTTTTGTCGTGCCAGTAATCCAGACGTTAGTTCAGTGCAGAAAAAGGAATGCAGGCTTCACTTCAGTGTTTCTCCCATGTATGCTTGTGTGGCTCATCCATTTCTGACTTCTGTTGCCTTACCTGATGTGTTAGCCCTATCTGTGTGCTTCCCTAATAGCTGAGTCTCTCCTTAGTACCTTACCAAGATAAATTAATCTTCTGTTCTGGGGAGCAGCCGGAGTCTCTGAATGAGGTTGCAGTTTATTTCTTTACACTGAATGAGAATTGAGGCTTTATCTCTTGGCTGAAGGTGACATCTTATTTTCAGTCCTAGGAGTCATTTTGTGGCTCTGTTCTTGTGGCTTGGTAATGAATTTGTACATGTTTGTCTTTTAAGAAGCTGACAAGATAAATCCTTGTGGTAAATGCAGTTCCTGTTCCTGACCGCATGCATCTAACTTCTGGTGTGTGGTGGGGAGGAAGGAGCCTGAGTGCTTTTTCCTTATGTTCTGCCTGGAAGTCATGAGACTTAGCTGTACAGGGACTGTACTTGTCTCTTCCCTCCCCTTAAGTCAATGAAATCTGCATTTGTCTGTCTCTAAGCAATGGATTTTACCGTGTGGTTTTTTTTTTACAGAATGATGGGGCTGGAAGGAACTAGATGATCTAGAGATCCCAATAACCAGTGATCTAGAGATGATCTAGTCCCCTGTCAGAGCAGGATCACCTAGAGCAGCTTGTGCAGGACAATGTCCAGGCGGGTTTTGAATGTCTCCAGAGGAGGCTCCACAGCCTCTCTGGGCAGCCTGTGCCAGCCTCACAGTAAAGAAATAACTCATGTTTAGGTGGAACTTCCTGTATTCAAGTTTATGCCCATTGCCCCTTGTCCTGTCACTGGGCACCACTGAAAAAAGACTGACCCCATCCTCCTGACACCCATCCCTCAAGTATTTGTAAGTACTGATTAAATCCTCCCTCAGTATTCTCTAGACTAAAAAGTCCCAAGTCCCTCAGCCTCTCTTCTGAAGAGAGATGGCTGAGTCCCCTAATTATCTTCATAGCCCTAATAGTTTATAGCCTGGACACAAACTCTGGCTTCATAACCAAGAACTAATCAAGTGACTTGCTTACAGCTGAAAGGGAAGGGACTCTGCTCTTCTCTTGTCTGTATAGTCCTATCCACTCCCTCCAGCTCGTGGCATGTGCCAGTTCTGCTGTTTGTTGAAGCCTCCTGCGAAGGAGGTGAAGGGATAGGGGAACAAAGCAAAATCTCTCCCTTTTGACAATGGCCAACTGTTAAAGTTGCAACCCCTCTTGGGAAACCATAGTTCTACATTACATTTCCCCCTCAAGTTCAGATGTATGTGATAGCTGCAGCAACTCGAGTCAACTGTGCCCAGAACCTTAAAGAAACAAAAAATGTCTCTTAGGCATCCAAGTTCATTTGTGACAGTTAACTCCTGGAGTTCTTCAGGCTTTTCATCCACGTGGTCTTTGGTGTGCTTTTCTTGTACTATGCTAGTTATAGAAGTTACAATCTATGTTGACAATGTGCTGCTGCTTCCTCAGTACTGGAGGGGGATGAAAGGTGGTGTCTGTTCAGCCTCAGTGAGCAGCACAGGGTGTTGTATCGCAGGTCTCCTGCATGCACTTTGTGGTCATGTGAGTAACAGTATTTTGAGCAGCTCCAGTTCCTTTAAGGTAAGTAGTTCCTCTTTGCCAGTGAATTCCCTGTAACATTAAACTAAATATGTCCTAGAGGCGTTTGAATGCAAACGGGTTTATAGTGGCATGTTTTATATGCCATTTGTATGGACGTGTAACCATACCTGTTCATTTTTTTACAGGGATGTTCACATATGATGAATCTACAAAACTGTTTTGGTTTAATCCGTCCTCTTTTGAAACTGAGGGTCAGTTTACACTGATTGGCATAGTGCTGGGTCTGGCTATTTACAATAACTGTATACTGGACGTACATTTTCCCATGGTTGTCTACAGGAAGCTGATGGGCAAAAAAGGAACTTTCCGTGACCTGGCAGACTCTCATCCTGTAAGTTCATTTTGTTCTTTGAGTTTATTCATGCTTTTTCCATGCAATAACTTAACCTAGATTTCAGATAAACACAAGATCGTTGGTAGAAGTGAAATAAACAGTGATCTGTGTGAAGAGTCTCTTATTTGTTAGGGTAAATTCACAAGCAATAAAACCTCTTACTACGTCTGGCTTGGAGGGGGAAGAATTGTCAAGTCCACAGACAGGGTTGGGTATCAACAGAGCTTTGTTCTATTTTCTTGTCATACTGCCTAAGCTGCTTAATATCACTAAGCACTATTAAGCATAAACCATTATTAATAGTCTCTTCCCAAAGAGACTTCTAAAATTAGCCTGTTGTATCTATTTGTAGAAGTAGATTCCTACAAACAAAGAAGGGAAATTAACAACAGATGTGCAGAGGTGTAATGCTCATAGTGGGTTTTGTGTAAAGCAAAACACCAGTGAGGCAGCTGACGAATATCCCTACAGTTTAAGAGCAATGGTCAGCAACCATCTGTCCCCAGCCACTGGGCTGGACAAAACCTCACCATGCATGTGCTTTAGCAGGCAGCACACAGAAGCACGTATGCAGGACCTCTTCGCCCTGCTCCATCTTCAGTCACAGGGCATCAGTAGCTTTCCCCTGTGCTAGGTAGTATGCTTTGCTTCATTTCAAGTGGTAGGATGTTTTCCTCCTCATAAGCAGTTCTGCAGAATCTTCAGCCACTCAAAAAAGATGAGTTAAATGATACTGTTCAAAAAGAACTTACCTTTTATTTTTGTTTAATGAGAAAATGAGGCATGTGTAATAAAGTAGGTTATCTAGTCTGCTTTGGATGACTGTGTGTGTAACAGCATGCCAGCTTTGTCCTAATTCTCTGTAAAATGATGTTGAGAAATACACAGTGCTTCTAGCTTCCTGTAATTTTTATTGTAAAGTCACAATTTTTGTGACAGAAAAAGAGGATTTCTTTCTGTAGAACAAGATAGTCAAGGTATTTCTTAATTATTTTTTTTTTACCTCTCTTACGTTTCTCCTGTGATGCCTACTCAGACTTCATTTAAATTCGTCCTTAAATTCATCCTCTTTGCATTCTAATATGACTTAAACACTCAGAGCTTCTCAAACCAAAACCAAGCGTGGTTTTTCTTTGGTCAAGCCATCAAATGCTTGCTCAGATACTACAGAGCGTGGAGGGGATAAGGTACTCACCAGCCCCCACCACCACCATTTCCAAGTCTGTCACTTTCTATATGAGATGTTCTTAAAGGTGCTGCAGAAGAATCAAAAAAATACCAGCTTGCATATAAACATTAATTATTTAAAACATTGGGGGGAGACTTATTTTAACCTCACTAAAAATATAGTTGCACTCACCTGTTACTTTTACCTTTATTTTGCTGGTTTGAGTCCTACACCTGTGTGTTAGCCAAAGAAATGTTCCTTTTCTGCAAAGCCTCAGGCTTTTCCTTAGGCATCGGAGGGAAGGAGGCTGGTTGTTCCTTTAAGTAGAGTAAACTCTCAAGGCTGATTTCAGTTGCCACTTGGCAAAATCTGACCTAACTTGTGATAGTATTTTTTATTTTATTTTTTTGTGGATAGCTGTTTTCTTGTTTGAATGGCTGCCCCATCCATTTTGCTTCAAGATTACTTCCTAGTTTGTTTGGGTTTTGAATTAAGATGTGGGAGATCAAAGCCTGCTGCCTGAATTTTAGCTGAAATAAATTACAGTGCTTTTTTTGGTTTATTTTTTTTAACACACATATGTTGAACTTACTAGTGTAACATGTTTGGGATGCCAAAAATAAGTATAGTTTCAAAGGAACTAAGAGAGGAAGAAGTTTATTCAGTGTCCCTTAGCTAGAGATCTGACCGTTGCATTTAGGAAGATTCAGGCCTTTCTAAAGGAGTTACCACTCGTTGCTATGTATCTTTTTGTCTTTCCTCAATAGCTGCTGTAGGTTGCTTGGGCAAATGCTGAGCTTAATATACCTTTGTTTGGACTGGTAGAGGAGACCTTAGGTGACTTGTGTCATAGAATATAATCACCCTTTATTTTGAGGCACGTGATTTCATGTCTTCTGGTACCGAACCACACAACCAAGTCAGGACAGGTGACCCAGATGGGCCAAAGAGAGTATTCCATGCCAATTACGTCCTGCCCAGGATAACGGGGGGCTGAGGGGAGGAAGAAGAGGGGCGGTGGCGGGACGCGTGCTGCTTGGGGGGACGGTCGGGTTCCGGGACAGCTCTGGGTGGTCCGGCCTGAGTTGTGTGGTTCGGGGAGAAACTGCATTGGGGATCAATAGTTTCATATTCTTTTGTTCTAAAGTCCTGTTAGCATTGGTATATTTTATCTTTCTGTTATCTTAGTAAACTATCCTTATCCCAACCCACGGGCCTCTTAGTTTCTTGGTTTTGGAGTTATTTGCCCCTTCCTTTTCCCTTCCCTTGTTTCCCTTTCCCCTTTTTCCCTCTTCCCCTGCTCTTTTACTTTAAGGAGCAGGCAGCTGCGTGGATCTCTGCCCACAGCCGGGGTGAAACCACGACACTCAGTGAAGCCTATTGAAACTTACATCTGACAGATATGTATGTCTTAACTCTGTTAGGTTCTTTACCAGAGTTTGAGAGACTTACTAGAGTATGAAGGAAGTGTGGAAGATGATATGATGATAACGTTTCAAATATCTCATACGGATCTCTTTGGCAACCCAATGATGCACGATTTAAAGGAAAACGGTGATAAAATTCCTATTACCAATGAAAATAGAAAGGTATGCTCAAATATCTATACTTTTTTTTTTTTGTTTAATCTGTAATTTTTAGCTGCTCTGCAGAATTATGTAGGACTCTGAAGGTTTGGTGTCGCTTTAAGTCTAAAAGCCTTTTAAAATTGCCACAGCACGGTGCAGTTGTAAGTAGAAACTGGGGTCGGGGGTGGCGTGGGGGAGGTGGGTGGTGGTGTTAGAGGGGTAGCAGTGTGTATTTTTCCAAAGAAAGGTTTGATACATGCATACATGGCTTTTGGGTGTGGTGTTTGACCCGTCTGAGAAATATTTGAGACTTGTTCTTTACTGTTGCTCAGCAGAAGCTGAACCCAGATAATCTTGGTAGAATATAGAACTAAATGTATTTTGGGGTCTTATGTTGTTGGGAGATACTTCAGGTGACGTGTATGTCAAAATACTAAGGGGTTTTTGGGGATTGTTCCCTTACAGGAATTTGTCAATCTGTATGCTGACTATATACTCAATAAATCAGTAGAAAAGCAGTTCAAGGCCTTCCGGAGAGGATTCCACATGGTGACCAATGAATCTCCTTTGAAATATTTATTTAGACCAGAGGAAATTGAATTACTTATTTGCGGAAGTAGGGTAAGAATCCTGAACGTGCACCAGAAAAAGCAGAGCTTTTTTGATTCCAAGTATATAATCAGTAGTCATTTTTAAAAAATGTCATCTTCTTACAGAATTTAGATTTTCAAGCGCTAGAAGAAACTACAGAATATGATGGTGGCTATACAAGAGACTCTCTTATAATTAGGTAATTTTTTTTCTCATTTCCAAAAGGTTAAAAGCATGTTACATGCCCATTTGTTTCTTTATGATTTAACAGTGTAAGATTTAGTATTCTTGTAGTATTGGAGATTCAAGTGTCTTAGGTATATTTTCACTGTAGTCAAGTGCTGTCATTAGAGAAGAGCAGATAGTATAAGCACAGTCTTCAGCTTCCAGTGTACTTTGGTAAAGCTTAAAAGGGATTTTTTTTTCTTCTGGGTCTTTGTGTCCCACTATTGTTGTGGTTTAGCCCCAGCCAGCAGCTAAGCCCCATGCAGCCACTTGTTTGTCTCTCCCAGATGGGATGGTGGGGAGAAAGGGAAGAGTGAAAGTGAATCACAGAATCACAAGATTGGAAAAGACCTTTAAGATCATCAAGTCCGACTGTTCCTGTCGTAAGCTAAACCATATCCCTAAGTACCTCATCTACCCTTTTTTTAAACACACCCAGGGAAGGTGAGAACCCATGGGTTGAGATAAAGACAGCTTTAATAGGCAAAGGAAAACGATGAATTAATTCCACACTTCCCATGGGCAGGCAGGTGTTCAGCCATCTCCAGGAGAGCAAGGCTCCATGTGTTACTCGGTAAGACAATTGCTGTCACTCTGAATGTGCCCCCCGCCCTTCCTTCCTCTTCTCCCAGCCCCTAACATACTGAGCATGGTCTCATATGTTATGGAATATCCCTTTGGTCAGTTGAGGCCAGCTGTCCTGGCTGTGTCCCCTCCCAACTCCTTGTGCACTCCCAGCCTACTTGTGGGTGGGGTGAGAAACAGAAAAACCCTTGGCTCTGTGTAAGCGCTGCTCAGCAGTTACAAAAACACCCCTGTGCTATCCAAATTATTTTCAGCACAAATCCAAACCACAGCCCTGTACCAGCTACTGTGAAGAAAATTAATTCTATCCTGGCCAAAATCAGCACAGCCTCAGAGTTAAATAATCCCCAGTATAAACAGGGATGTTTCACTAAGTTACCATCCTTTGCTGCTGTTTTAAAAAGTAGTAATTAAAAAATCATAAAACATTGATTTGTTTGAATAGCTTATGTGTAGATCTTCTCTAATTAGAAGTCACATACCTCTATTGTTTGAGGGAAAATGTTTAGTCTTCACTTTCTTGTTCCCTTGACTGAGAACTCTGAAGAGAATGGTCATCTGTGGCCCTCTAGACTTGACACTAGCTACTTTACCAGTTCCTGCTAGGGTAGAAAATGTTTGACAGCAGCTGTATTTGTTTGCTGCGTTGTTTAACAAGGTGGTAGAAATGGACAATGTAGTGGAACCATTATTAATTCTGTAGGAATCATAAAATAAAGAAAGAATATTTGCCCATCTTTCAGCCAGATTGACATTTAGAAGCACTTAAACTGCAGTGTTTTGATAATACTTTGATTTTTTTCTTCTGGATCTCATCAGTTAGTAAATACTTTACTGTTAGTTTTGGTTTACCAATGCAACTTGTAAACTGATGTTAAGATTGATTAATTGTACTTTGAAGGTTCTAATTCTACTTTTGAAAGCCTCATTTATACCAAAGAACATTTTCAGTTTACTTACTTTTTTGATTTCTTCCTTGATAGGGAATTCTGGGAAATAGTCCATTCATTTACAGACGAACAGAAAAGACTATTCTTACAGTTTACAACAGGCACAGACAGAGCCCCAGTGGGAGGACTTGGAAAGTTAAAGATGATCATAGCCAAAAATGGCCCAGATACAGAGAGGTAAAATCAAAAATAAATCTACATTTTGCTGCTTTGTTAATAAATGGAAACATGTTCTGTGCTTTTAATTAGTTAAATCTGAGAGTCTAATCTTTCAGTGAAGTAAACTCTTTAAAAGAAGCTTTTGGATTGTGGAAATAATGATGTATTTCTCTGTGTATTGTGTGTTCCCAGATCTGAATTCTTCTCTTTTGTTTTCCCTGCAGGTTACCTACATCTCACACATGCTTTAATGTACTTTTGCTCCCGGAGTACTCAAGCAAAGAAAAGCTTAAGGAAAGATTATTGAAGGCTATCACATATGCCAAAGGATTTGGCATGCTGTAATAAATATAACAAAAGGGATTAAAAGAAATGATGGTGGTGATGTCCCTGTCCAAAAAGGCCATAAGATAGTGAGCTACAGTAGTCACCTGTGTTTGTGCCTCCCTTCTTTACTGGGGACATTGGGCTGGAACAGCAGATTTCAGCTGCTTATATGAACAAAATCTTTATTTTTTCTTTTAGCGTGAAAGTGTTACATATTCTTTCACTTGTATGTACAGAGAGGTTTTCCTGAATATTTATTTTAAGGGTTAAATCACTTTTGCTTGTGTTTATTACTGCTTGAAGTTGAGCCTTTTCGAGTATTTACAAGAAAACAAACTGTACTCTCCCAAGGAAAATATTGCCATCATTTGTAGACCATGTAACCTTCAAGTATGTGCTATATTTTTGTCCCTGTATCTAATCAAATCAAGAACTGTACTTTTTGAAGAGTTTGCTTTTGAAACTTGAAGTCTTGGAAAACAGTGTGATGCAATTACTGCTGTTCTAGCCCCCAAAGAGTTTCTGTGCAAAACCTTAAGAATCAATAAAGATGGAAGGGAGAACTTGGAATGTTAAATTGCAGCCTTGAGAACTTTACTTTAGCCACAGCACAACAATTAAAATTCATTTCACTATATGTTGTCTTCACATGTCTTGTAATAAACTGTGTTTTTAATTAGGAAACATTTCTTAGCATATGAAAGGGTAGAAATTTTAGTTACTTTTTTAAAAAGAAGTTTACTGGGGAAAGTGCATTTTCAACTGAACAGCTTTAGAGTAGGGAGTGAAGTGTTTGGAAAGAAAATAGGAAGTTTTTGCTATATTATAAACAAAGCATGTGGAAGTGCACTTAAAATGAAGTTTTATTCTTAATTGCCTATTATGTTGACATTTTAAATAGACAATCCAAAGTCTTCCCTACGTGTTATGTCATCACCATTTATTTAATGAACTGTTCCTACTTATCAAGGCACATGATCAGTGTTGCAACATAATCTAAAGGGATGGCTACTGTATTTTAATCTCAGCTAACAGTAAGCAAAATTGAACAATATTAAACGTAAGGCCTACTTCATGTTGTACACTTCCAGCCATTAAATAAACTGTTAGAAAGTAAGTACTAAGGTTATGTTCATCTACTACATAAAGTATTCAGTAGGTTTTTAATTTAACTCTACAAATCATATCAGAAATAAATCCTTTACCTTTCGTAGTCCGTGTTTAATGTGAGTTTCTCCTGTTGCAGTATATCTCACAAAGGGATTGTGCACCTGTAAGTGGAGGTGATAACTGCCATATCTCTCTTACAATACAAGCTGCAGCGGACGTGCAGAGCTGAGCTTGTGCCTTGACAGTTGCTGTAACTGACTGCACCCATCAAAGCCGTGACTCTGGAATCGGCATTGAAAGGCGTAGTTTTGGAATCATTGGAGAAGGACGAGATGTCTTTCAGGACTATTTTAATAAACCCTTTCTAGTAATAGACAACTGTGATGTAACTCTGCTGAATAAACCAGTGACTTCTTTTTTCTCCACCACGGTTCAGTGAAAAAGAAAACAAGCGACTTCCTTGCTGTGATAAGCAGGCTGTTGCGCTGTTTGATTAGAAGACGTTGTAGCACAGCACGATTTGAGGCTTACAGGTATGTAAAACTCAGCAGAAGTGAACTGCAGTGATGTGGGGTCCTCTCAGATCCCAGCTGCCGAAAGACAGCCTGCATGCGGAGACTGAAACTTCCGAGGGAGGGAGGGAGGGATGCTGGCTGTCTTTTGGTCTTTGATCTGGAGGTGGCACTGCAGACAGGCATTCTTGAATGTTCACCTCATCAACTGAAGAGGAAAACACCTTGAAGAGGAAAACACAAGATACCTCCCTCTTAGTAGGGTGGTAGACACCAGTGGTCGCTGATTCCTTCAGCTTTGGGTCATCTTTTGCTGTAGGTGGTGAAAAGAAGATTTGTCCAGTGTCTTGAGGTGTTTTCTTACAAGTATGAACCACGTCATGATGCTGCTGTGTGGTGTATACTGCCACAACAGTCTAATAACTGTAAAGGTATAACTTGTTTTATTCTGATGTCACTAGGAACAATGGTCATCCCTAGCTGACTAGTTTGTAAGATTCATGTTGGGCTTTTCATATAGTGCCAGAAGCTGGGCAGGCAGGGTGAGTGGATAGCAATGCAAAGCTCTCTCACTGAAGAGTTAACGTTGTAAATAACGCTTTTTCTGTCTTCCTTTAGCAGTGAGATTAAAATAATACACAGTTGGCCTTTAAAAGCCTAAGTTGTTTTTCAAGGGGTCATTTTCAGGTAAGATACAAGTACTTCATATTTCACAGATTCCCCATTTAAATATATTCTGCCTCTCCCAAAATGCCACTGTACTGAAACCTTACCTTGGTGGTGTAAATGTGCTGATTGTTCAGCAGCAGCAGATGATATGGTTTAACATAAATCTTGAGGTCTTGTAGCTCCAGGCCCCTCTCCTGCCCGACAGAAGTTCCCATCTGCCTTCTGTTGCCTGAAGGGTCTGTCAAAGAGGGGAAAATGCTCTTTTGGTATGTTGTTTTTCTGGGCTCCAGGCATACCCAGCGTGTCTTTAACCCTCACTTTGTCGTCTTTCAGCAGCGTTTAGCAAATTTTAGGTCTACAAAGCTTACCTCAAACTTTGGTGTACTTCTGTGTTGCTGAAATACTTCTGAAGGGAAACAGAAGACTCCTCTTCCAAGGTAGCAGTCTGACACCAGTGCACTCTCCTCAGGGTGCCCTTAATATGTTAATGAAGTATTTTGGCTGTCTCAGCATTGTCTCATTTGATAAGTGACAAATGCCTCTGTGAGCTCTTCCTTCTGCACCCTAACAGGCTGCCAAGATGTTCCCAGCCTTGGTGTGAAGGGACATCAGGCTTTTATATGTGTTGTGTGGCACCATATGCCTCAAGTTATAGTCATGCAAGGATCCTCTCCAGGTACTGACCAAGCTGGCGTTCCTTAGATTTCATTGGGAGTGAAGGAGAGCTTTTGTTTAGCTCTGGAGGGATGTTGGCCCATGACTCTGCAGGAGCTGAGCATTGCCCTTTAAAGGATGAAGACTTTGGTTGCCAGAAGGATTTTTGGGAACAGCAATGGGGAGCAAGCACAGCTCTGTTAACTAGAGAATAGTGGTTGATGGACTTGTGACTGGGCTGCTCTTGTCTTGGGCAGTGAGAGATGGGGCTGTGGCAGCACAGGAGCCCTCTGGCCCTGTGCCCTGAGGAAAGCCACCACCAGCCCTCAATCCAACAGCAATCCACACTGCTGACACAGGAGCTTCATACCCCATCTTGTACCATACAGGTGTGAGGTACCTGATGTGTTCAGCCTCTGCATTAGCCCAGACACCCACGTTTCTGCTCTATGGAGCAGGGACTGGGACACCATTTTCCACGCTGCTGCTGCTCAGCAGGAGGACAGCCCCCACATCATCAGCTGTTAAGGTGTTTCCATGACACCCTGGTAGCCAGTTCTCTCTGGGTTATATTTTTTATCTTACATGGGGATTAAAAAATTCCTCTGTCTGAAGAATTTTCAGGATGCAGACACTTCAGTTGGACCAAGTGTTTGAGTTGTGCCTGCTTTGCTGTGCAGAAAACCTCCAGCGTTTCAGCATGCAAGGTGGAGCAGGAACTTCTCCCAAGCTTAGCTCTGTGGAATCAAGCCCCTCCTAACAGGAGCTCTTAACTTATTGGGGTCCGTCTCTGAAGCACAAGGGCTTGGCTTAAGTTGCCTGCAGGTCCCATGTGAGCTCATGCACACCTTTGCACTCTCAGAATTGCTGCAGAGATGGAAGTTGTCACCGAGCTCCGGCGGGCACTTGGATTTGATGAAGAAACTCAGTTTTATTCTGTATCACAGAAGGGAAACTGCTGTGGAAATAGAGTTGATAGCGGCCTTTGCCTTGGGACAGGTCACTCTTTACCCAGATGAATTCATTTGGAAACCCCCTGAAGTAATGGCATGTCTGTTTCTCCAGTGCTCCATCTACTGCTGTCTTCAGCTTTTGACACTGCCTGTGTATCAGTAACAAAATTGGGAAGGGTGTCTTGCTGCTGGCGATTCCTGAGCAGTACTTTCCAAAGTGCCAGGTGACCAGGGCTGTATGCTGCACAGCTGGAAGGTGTCGGCATAGCTTCGCTATCATTAAAGCACCAAGCGAGGGACTGGCTGCAGTCAGAGGGCTTTCCTGCCCTGACTTTTCATCCCAATGTACCACCTTGTCACTGAACATGGGGATCTCCCCCTTCCTGCTGTCCCAGAAGTTTCCAGTGTGTCTTTGGTTGAGTTTCTGGTAAGTGGTGGGGTAGCCAAGCCTGAACTGGGGCAGCATATTCCCTGCAGATCGGGCAGGCCAGGGGCTGCCCAGCTGTCAAGAGCTGCTGTGACAGAATCTGTAGGGAGCAGAAAAAGCAGCTTCATCGACGTGCCCAAGGACTGTGCCTCCCTTGGGCTTTGCTCTCTGAAGAGCATAAAGTGGAGTGTGCTAGGTGTTGGTTTGGGATCTCCCCTTCTCTTTAAATGTAAGGAGACAATTTTGCAAGCTGAAGATTGAAAGTAGAGGAGGCCATGATCTTTGAAAGCTGTAATCCATTCTCTTCTTTTCCCTTTTTTCCTCTTTTTTTTTTTTTTTTTTTTCCCTCTCCTCAGAAAGATGTACTATTTCTTCTACTTGGAGTCAGATTCCCACATTTCTCAGTGGCTAGTTTGGGAGCTGGGCTTGGCTGGAGAAGTCACTTGCTCCAGCTGGTGTGGGACAAGTGAGAGGGTGAGATGGAGTAAGAGGAAAGGAGGGCAGTGGTTGGCAGGGGAAAGTAGTTAGGTGGGAAGAGAAGCAGTTGGAAAGATTTGGAGTGAGAGACTGAGGAGGGTGAAGGGAATGGAGATGTGTTTGGGGTTTATTTTTGGAACTGAAAGGGCTGTAAAGGATCCTGTGATGGCAGGAAGGTGGCTTCAATTGCAGGTGTACCAATATAGGTGTGGTTTTGTTCTGTGGTGTTTGTAGGATACACCCAGAGAGTGGTCCTGATCAGTATTTGAAGCTTACCTGGCACACTTCTGTTTGTGACTGGCTGTTCCTCAGTGAGTATCCTGCCTCTGGATTTCTATGTGGGGGAATTTCCAAGAGGTATAAATAGAGGGCAGGAACTCTTACTGTATTTTAGGACAATAACAAGGCATTCAGAACTGCTGTGTTTTCTTCTGGGAGGTTTGTGCATAGCTTTGAGACTTAAAAATGAAACCAGAGTTCATAGAATCACAGGATCTCCGGAGTGGGAAGGGATCCATCATTGAGTCCAACTCCTGGCTCCACACAGGACCAGCCAAGTCAGAGCGTGTGACCGGGTGCATCGTCCAGATGCTTCTTGAACTCAGCCAAGCTGGGTACTGTCACCCCTTCCCTGGGTCGACCACCCTCTCAGTAAAGAACCTCTTCCTAATATCCAGCCTAAACCTCCCCTGTTGCAGCTCCATGCCATTCCTTAGGTTCTATCACTGGTCACCAAAGAGAGGAGATGGGTGCTGCCTCTTCGCTCCTGCTTGTCAGGAAGCCTCAGACCATGATGAGGTCTCCCCTCAGCCTCTACTCACAAGACTTACCCTCCACTGGTAGTTGACCAGTGACCTCTGGAATGGGACTTCTGCCTTGGGAAGGACACGTGGTACAACTGGACTCGGCACAACAGCCCGTGCAGCGATGCTCCTGCTCACATGGGCTCGGCTGACGAGCAGTACCGGGACACGTTAAGTGAGGATAACAGCTGCAAGATTTGAGACTGAACTTTCAGCTAGTGCAAAGCTGATGAGAAGCCTTTCCTCTTAGTGTCTCCAACAGCTCTAGCACGCATTTCTGCTGTGCCAGTGTGTTCATGTATGGAGAAAATCCCTTAAATGGGTCTTCCTACTGCACCCTTGCAGCACGAGCAGCGCTGCTCGCCACTCACTGTCTGTAAAATGGCAGTTCATGGAACGCTGCAGTCTGCAGTTTCGATGTAGCTGTTTCCCAGGGCAAGCTCTCAGTGTTTGAGCAGCAAGGGCTAAGGGTCAGGTGATCTCTGCTAACGCACTTCAGGGCTTTTTATTATTGCCTAATACAACTGATTTTAATAATACGTGGGAAACTCAGCACTAGAATATTCTTTTGAAAACCCACTTTCCTAGAGGAAAAACGGCCTCCCTCCTGCAATGTGCACTGGTTTGTTTTCTTTAATTAACTTTTCAGTTGTCATCTGTGCATGAGGAATCCTGTGAGTGTTGTAGCAAGTCACCTGAAACAAAGCTGGTGACACCTGGACTTCACCAGCACTGATATTTGCTTTCAGGAACACAACACAGACTTCTTTGTAAGCATCTGATGAAGGCTGCTCTTGGGCCAGTTTCTTTCACCTTGCATCTCCCCAGGGAAGGTCTCATATTCCCAAATCAACATCCCCAGGTGGATATCCTTTCCAACAGGATTCCTGTCCAGCCACTTTGGAACGGAGCTGCAGCCACTGGGCTCTGCCTTGCCAGGCTCTGCCCCAGCAGCCAGCCCAGGTGAGAGCATCGCTCTTGCACCAGGCCTTGGTCAGGATGCCAGTCCTCAGACCTTACAGAGGGAACCCTGCTCCACTCCTGCAGCTTTTTGGATGTGTGCTTTGCCTTTATCCCCTAAGTCACTTCCCCTGCTGGCTTTGCTTTTGGTGAAGAGAGGCCTTTCTCTGTGTCCCAGCCCTAGGAAAGATTTGCTGAATCTGGGACCACCCACTGCTGCTGTTGCCACCTTCAGAGGGTATGTTTAGTCCTCCTGCTCTCCGCTTCTTTCAGAGGGATAGCGGAGTCTGCATGCTGGGCTGCCATGGCCTGCTGCTGACCGGTGGTTGTGAGATAGGGATTGAGATGCAGAAGCAACAGCAACGTGCCTGCCACCTCTGAGCCTTGCTGCTGCAGGGCTGTGGGTGGTAAAAATGGGCTGTTTAAGCAAGTTCTTCCCAGTGGCTGCAAGGTGGGAGCCTCCAGCAATCACATTCTACTTGTTTTCACCTCTTTGTAGGAATCTCCCATCCCAAGGTTTGTTGCAGCCTCTGGTGTTTCCCAGTGGCTGACAGCAGCATCAGTTGAACTCTGCAATTATTCATATTGTTCCTTATCCCCTTCTCTAGGTGAGACTGAAGTCCTGTGGGATGGAGCCCATATGGAGAAGGCAACCCTGCTGTACTGTGCTGCTTCTGCCTGTGGCACCCGCGACAGCTCCATTGGAAACATCCTGTCGCCCATCGGTCCTGCATGGGCTGGTCCTGGCCACCAGCATTTAAATGTAAATCAGCTGTGGACAACTGCTAGGTCACTAGAAAAGGGGTTCGGTTCCCCATCTGCTTTGTGCAGGGCTCCAGGTCACTGCATCTCTTCTGTGATAGCCCCTTTTCCCAGTGGGGAAAACCCCACCTCCGGGTTGTTTCCTTCACTGGGGAGTGCCCAAAGTCGCTGCTGTAAAAGAGGCTTCCTTGTGAGAAGCCTTGGATGAGTGCCTGTGAAGGAGCAGGCCTGAGGACTTGCTTTAAATGACCTAAATCTGCAAATAAATAATTTGAAAATAGAGGACTACTGAAAATAGAATCCCACTGAAGCTTGTTGTGTGGATTATCAGCACCGCGCTGCAGCTAAACTACTTGTGCTTCAGTGAGGAGCTGGCAGTCAGCTCTCCTAAAAAGAGCAGATTGTTGCAGCGCGGTCGCTTTGGCTAATGAGCCCTGGAGGAAAGCTGTGCCAGAAAACGAAATAAATCCTGTTGTGCTTTGTTGTCTCCTTCCCTGGGAAGGTGAGTTCTTGCTGTGCTACACACCTGGGGTGTGCTCGGGTGTAGTGAGGGCTGCGGGGCGGCTCATTCCAGGGGGAAGGGGGAAATGACTGTTAGCGTAAGAACAGAATGGTGGGGGTTTCCCTGGCAGGAAACTGTCATAAATGACATGTTAAAACAGACAGAAAGCTGAGAAATTAATTATCTGTCAAGCTGCCCAGCACTCTGGAATGTGGTTGTGCTTTCCCAATTTTCTGTGGTACTGTTCTTCAGTTGCCCTGTTACAGAAAGGGCAATAGCAGCTGCTACAAACATTAAGGAAAAGCAGGATAGGAAAAGAGAATTAATTGCACAGAATCACAGGAGTTGGAAGGAACCTCTGGAGACCATCTAGTCCAAACCGCTGCCAAAGCAGAATCACCTAGAGCAGGCTGCCCAGGACAGCATCCAGGTGGGTTTTGAATGTCTCCAGAGAAGGACAATCCATAACCTCTCTGGGCAGCCGGTCCCAGTGCCTGTCACCCATGAAGTTCTTCTTCATGTTCAGGTGGAACTTTATGTATTCAAGTCTGTGCCCATTACCCCTTGTCCTGTCACTGGGCAGTGTCACTGAAGAAAGACTGACCCCATCCTCCTGACACCCACCCCTCAAGTATTTATAAGTATTGATAAGACACACCCTCCCTCAGTCTTCTCTAGGCTAAAAAGTCCCTCAGCCTCTCTTTGTAAGAGAGATGCATAGTCCCCTAATCATCTTTGTAGCCCTTCTTTGTACCCTCTCCAGTAGCTCCCTGTCCTTTTCTGTTTCTGCACTTCTGGGTTTAGTAACCAAACCCAATTTATACAGTCAAGACAGGTCTCTCTGTGAGCTGGACTGTCTTCCTCAATCTCTTGGGAGAACAGCCTTTGGCATGGGAGCTGTAGCCACTGGCACTGCATCCCACGCTCTCTCTTCAGGAGCTGAGCAGAAGTAAAGCTGATGAATCATGGAGTCACTGAGGTTGGAAAAGACCTTTAAGGTCATCAAGTAAGTGGAAAATCTCTGAAAGAATTGATGCTTTTTTTGGTGCAAAGCTAACATTTGTGCTCATACTTGAAGCCGAGGAAGCTGTGCTGTTGTGCTCTTGAGGCTTCAGAAACCAATTTTGCTTAGGTAATGGGCTGGCTCCTCTTAGGGTTTGCAAACCCAAACCAGCAGAATTTTGTTTTCCACAGCAAAGCAGCAAGGGTGGCTGGCAAGCAGCAAGCCCCAGCCTTTGATTTGTGAGCTGCAAATGTTGCTAAAACTGAATTTCAGAAACAAAAGGCCTGACCTTTTTTAGGCCCGGAGCTCGCGTGTGTTTCCCTCCCCCTCCACTCAAGGCAGAATGAAAAGGAGTGGGGCTTCCCCATCCTTCTTCTAAGGACTCCCCAGGCAGCAGCATCCTCCTTGGGTTCTGGACTGTGGATGGGCCTGGGGAGGAGTGGGGGATCCCCAGATTAATGTCTTCCCTCAGGAAAGCCGCCACAGCTGAAATCTTGTGCTTTAGCTGTGTGTGCTGTTGCCAGATGCATTAATTTTGCTCTCGGGTTTACACAGAGGGGTTTTATGAATGCTAAATTATGTAAATAAGGGTTTGACTCTTTCCAGGATGGAAACAATGGAAGAGTCGAAGCATTTTGAAGCCAAATACAAATGCTGTTGTCTCACAAACCTTCAGGATGAAGAGCAGGGCTCCTTTAGTCAGCCTGACTGCGTTATCTTGCTGGACAACCTGGGCTAGGTTTGGCCTGTGAATCCCCCTCTCATCCTTGCCGGCAGCAGCGATACAGAGCCAAACATGTTTGCCAAGCCAGCTGTGTAGAGAGAAGCTCTGAGAAACCCTGAGCACTTTTGTGGGGGAAAGGGAAAGGAACAGTCTGTTTCCTAGTGGAAATCAGATCCCTCTCCACTTGCAGGTTGGTGAACGCTCAGCAGAAATGAGATGCCCAAGAGGAATTACAGGCTGGGTTGTTCCTTCCCCGGGCTGGTTCTGTGGAAAGAGCTGTACCATCCAGCTAACCGCTGCCCTTGGCTGTGTGTGAGGGGGTCTGTGCCCACACACACACTACAGGCGCACAATGTTTTGCTGTCACCACTGTTTCTGTTGTCCAGTGTTCCAGACTGGAGCTTTCTGGGGGACAAGGGAAAAAGGATGGGATGCTGCCACTGCAAGCTCTTCAGAGAGCAGCAAGGCCTGAATTGCTTGCTGCTGAGGATCAGGGCCCACGACTCAAGGCCTTCTTCCTTTCTTCTGGCCCAGCTTGCTCCAAGCAGTACATGGAGCGCAGCAGGGCTGCTCCACCAGCTTTACCTGGCCTTTGCACCCGCAGCAGACGTTTGGACACCTCTGGCCTTGTCCTTCAGCTGTCTGCCTTAGCACAGACAGCCTCAGCTCAGAGCAGCAGTACCACCCTATGATCACCCGCTTCAGCACAGGATGGCTCCTGTACCTCTGTGAAGCAAGTGCTGTGGCCATAACCAAACCACTGTTTGAAGATTCAGGGTGTTTATTCAAATGTCCCTTTTCTCTTGTGGAGGGGTTGAAGGATCAGCCTCAACCCCTGCCAGGTCCTGCCCACTGCCTTGGGTTTTGGGGGTGTTTTTGCCAAGTTAAGCATGTGTGTGAGTAGCAGGAAGCTGCAAATATTTTTATTTCTGCTTGAACAAGCATCATCCCCACCGTGCCACCCTGCACGGAGCCAGGGAAGGGGAGGGCAGGACTTGGGTGCCATGGCGAAGGGAGCTGCATGAGGAGGCTGGCAGGCTCTGTGTCCCATGGTATGCAGCACCCCTGGGGAAGCGGGGTGGTGGTTGGGCTCCTATGCCTGAGTGGTGTCTGCAAAAACACTGACAGTGCCAAAACTGGGCACAGGACCAAAGGTGTGCGCCAGCTGCCCCACAGTGAGGGAAGAGCAGTGCCATCCCCGCTTGGTTTTCTGTCACTTTGGATCTCTGATCCAGCTCATGGTCTTCTGGGCTGTGTAATATTGGTGTTATCAAAGCCTGTTATGAAATGCTAAACTGCAGAGGGATATGGGTAAGAGAAAACACAGTGTTGCTCGAACATTTCTCAAAACATTTTAATGTACACGCTGGAGACACATGAAGGGGAAAAAGAAACCATCTTAAAGAGATGAAAGTTATCAAAGGATGTGATTTCATTATGCCAAAAACTATTTCTTTTGAAGTGAGTGTCAAAACAGCTCTTTATCCCAAGTGAGTGGGAAAACCAGACCAAGAGGCATGGAAAAGGGAAGAGCAAACATAAACTGATAGATCAAGCTGTTCTGATCCATCAGGTAGAGAAGCATCCTTCTGTTTGTGGGGTGGGTTTTGGTTTTTTTTTTACACATACAAATTTGTTTAAAATATTATTTATAACAGTTCTATTTGTACATACCTAGTGAGCTGGAACAGCTGCAGTATGTTGGGTAGATAACATATTTACAGAGAGTGATGACTGATGTCAAACAGTATGAAAGTAAGTGTGAAACTAAGTATGAAACCCCTGCCAGGTACAGTGTTCAAATAACACACCAGTTCAAATAACACACGTCAGCCACAGGCGAGTGCAGTTCCTGCCTGTGTTACAAGGTGAGAGTTGCAAGTTCAGCAGCCTGTGACCACCAAGTCTGTGCTTACAGCGGGATGTGGCAACCAGCCAACACCTCAGCCCTGACTCCCTCCCTGCGGAAGCAAGGGTGCAAGACCCCTGCCAAAAGCAGCCTCCCTTACCTCCCCCCACTTGTCTCAAGCCCCTGGAGAAGATAAAGACGAGATTCAGCTGAAGTACCAGAACTCCTAAACTCTGCTGGCCACTGGGTCTCCACTATTTTCCAAAGCTCTCGATATAGTCAGTGGAAATCTCAATCAGAGGTTAAGCCCAGCCTACAGTCTAGACTGCTCCTAGGCTAGTGATAACGGGAGGGGAGATAGGGGCCCTGTGCAGATATCTGCTTCCTGGCAGCCCCTTTGCCGGTGCTGCGGGCGAAGCCCAGTTCCTTAGTCACTGCCTGATTTGTCTCTCTCCCTGGGCTCAGGACCCTCGACAGGAGGGGGACAGCTGCCTGCCCAGAGCAGCTGTACACAGTTTAGCAAACTAAAGTTTGCTGAAGTTTGTGCTAAGTTTAGCAAAGCAACTGTCTCTCTTCATTTCACCGCCATCTAGTTAAGCCACTCTTCTCAGTGGGTTTCTCAGTGATTTTCCAAGGGGCTCTCTATTCCCACACGCTCATAGGGCTCCTAAATCAGGGCTGAGGACAGCTAAAAGGCAGAGCGTTGCCCATGGTAATACCTAATGCCACTGGAGCATCCAGCCCCAACATCATGGATGCTGAGCAGCCTCTGTTACTGCAAACTCTTCTTCGGTCACCAAGGTACTCGAGGCTAAAAGTAACAGAGGGGGAGCTACACAACACAGAAAGACCGCACCGAAAAAACATTAGAACTAGGATCTTCCTAGTATTAGAGGAATCCCCTGAGCTGGAAGGAGAGAAGCCTGGAAGGAAACTAGAAGCAGCGTGGCAGAAGCCAAGAGGGCGGATCCTGATGTTGCAGCACGACAAAGCAAGAATCCGTCCTGGTACCCTTCTGCCCTGAATGTCACAGCAGGCTGAGTGGACCAGATCCATGTGTTCACCTCAGAGCCAGGCTGCCAGCAGAAGTGACAACTCTGCAGCAAGTAGAAAAGCGACCAGCACAAGTAGGTCCTATCAATCAGGGCCCCAGCAAATGTGTCCTTCGTTCTCCCCAACTAAAGGAAACATGGTAGTATGACCACTATTTCAGAGAAAAGCTGGCACTGAGCAGTGAAAGGAGCTGGAGTAGGCATCATCAAATGAAGTTAGGGGCAGAAAACATAGGCCTAGTAGCAGGAAAGACTTGTAATGCGGGGCTTGTTCTCCCTGCCCTGCAGAAGCCCCACTGGGGAGGGAAGGTGGAGGGAACAGGATGTCCCTGCCCACCCCTGCAGTTTCTTGGCAGCCTCCCTCCAGGGCTGCCCACTTACTGAGAGGGCATTCACTCAGGACCCTACCCACAGGGGCTGCTTGGACCAGGACCCTCTTTTATTTTCCCTGCAGCCCTGTGCAACCATACCGGCATAGACACCTTTCATTGGTGACCTTGCGGGCTCTCCCTGCCAGGTGAGGGTTTTACCAGCATGGATGGGGCTTTGTTTGAAACAAACAAAAAAAAACCCCTAAAAAAAGTGGTTATCTCCCACTCTCTCCCTAAGTGAAGGGGTTTCAGAGCAGCAAAGGCTGTCACAGACCGTGCCAGTGAGGCCACGAATGAGCTCTGCTACCCTGTCAGCATGGTCCTTCACGCAGAGCCCGGCTCATTGGAAAGACTCAGACCGACGCATCCGGATGCGCGGCCATCTCAGGGTTACACCGCGTGGGCCAGGGACGTGCCGCTGCTTACCTGTAGGCCAGCTGTTTGTGCAGACGCTTCACTGTGGAATAAGAAAGATTTTGAGAAGCCCAGATGTGTGCCCATGTGTTTCATTGGCCTCTAAGGTAACCAGGCAGAACACACACCCTATAAATATTCTTTAAGCCCTTTAAAAACCCACCAGTTCAATCCTTTCTACTAAGTACAATGCCTTCTTAACGCAACACGCGTGGGAAGAGATGATGTGCCAAGACCTGCGCGTACACAACAGACCTGAGCACGACTTGAAAGAAACTCACCCCCAGTACAAAAAAAGTACCCAAATGCCAGACCAAATCTCCCCCCTGAGAAGGTGACAGTGCTCCATTTACAAGAAAACACTGCTTCAGTTAAAAATGCTAAAAACCATTCTCTTGAGTTCATATAAAAATAATCATGTCTAAGTGTATGCATACAGGTATTTACAGAGCGTTATGGCTTTCACGTGCTTCAACCTTCTCCAGTAAACGAGGAGATAGAGATGCCCCATCGCTACTTTTTCTCCTCCTCGGGTTTCCCAGCCTCTGATTCTCCAACTGATAAAGTGCCGCTACCGTATTTTTTCACTCGGGTTTCTACCCTGGCAAGTCTCTGCTTCACCTTCTGCTGAGATGAGGTGTATTCTGCCATGAGCCTGGCAAACCTAGTCTGCAGCGTATCCAGAGCTGTTTCAAGTCTTCCTACTTTTTCTTCCAAGTCTTTGGGGTCAGCCCCCGCTTTTGCTGCTTCCTCATCTATTAAATTGTCTTTCATCAGAATTTGTCGCCCTTTCTCTTCCAGAGCCTTTTTGGCTTCTGGATACTCTGTGAGGGCTTCCATTAAATCATCTTTAGACAAGCAGAACAAATCAGAATAACCAATACTCCTTATGTTGGCTGTCCTCCTGTTGCCGGATTTGCTGCCTTTGATGTTCAGGATGCTGATTTCACCGAAGTAGCTGCCATCGCTTAGGACCACAAATTGGGTTATGCCATCATCTGCCACCACAGCCAATTTTCCCTCTTTAATAATGTACATTTCTCTCCCAATGTCTCCCTTTTTGCAAATGTAGTCCCCGGGACTGAAGACCGTAGGCTTCAGTTTCAGCACAAGCTCAATAAGAAGTCCAGCCTCACAGTCCTGGAATATACGCACTTTCTTCAGCGTGTCCAAGTGGACGTTGATGGCAATTTCAGCCTTCAACTTGTCAGGCAGGTTTTTGAGAACTTCCTTCTCATCCACTGTTTTCTTGTTGGTCCACAGGTAATCAAACCACTTGATAACCCTGGCTTCCAAATCCTTAGTGACTTTTCGGAAATGCATGTACTGCTTAATGGAATCCACTTTGGCCTGGAACTCCGCCCTGGAGGCGTTCATGTTGGAAATCATGGAGCCCACGTTACCGACAATGGTAGCGAAGATCAGCACACCCACCAGGAAGTCAATGACCACAAACAGATACTCCTCGTCCTTCACTGGGGGAGGTGTTTCCCCAATGGTTGTCAGCGTGAGCGTTGACCAGTACAGGCTGTAAATGTACTTTCTCGACAGGCGCCCGTACTCCGGAATGGACACGTTGGGGTAGACCCAAGAGTCAGTCCCAAACCCGATGAGCTTCGAGATCGCAAAGTAGATGCAGGCGTTCCAGTGGATGATGATGAGAATGTACAGGACCAGGTTCCCAATGCGGAACATGTTGGGGTAATTCGTCCTGGTTTCGGTACGGTCAAAGAACTCAAACAGCCGGGAGATCCTCAGCAGGCGGTTGAATCGCAGCTCCGGGTAGTTCAGCCCAAACTTCAGATACGCCAGGTCCGTTGGCAGGAGGGACAGCACGTCCAGTTTGAACTGCAGAGTTTGGGTATAGTGATCCCGTAGTTTCTTTTCATCCTTAACCAGCAAGCCTTGCTCAAGGAAGCCTTCAAAGAATAATAATAATAAAAAAAATAAATACACCTTTTTTTTTTTAACTTGTTAGAATGAAAATGCCCCCAAACAGGACTGAGTGACTTGCACTTCAGACACCTGAGAACCTCAAAATGTGTGACAGCTGATGTGGCACACCAAATGGTACCATTCACACACTGAGACACCACGAGTTCGTTTCAAGATTTCATTGCAAATCTAAATATTTCAAATGTTTCAAAGCTGACAGGTAACGATGAACAGCAATGACTCTATCCTTGCCACAGTGCTCCCTGCAGTTTTCTGCCCTATTCTGGGACAGCTTTTATCTTTTTTTTTTCTTTTTCTTTTTCTTTTTTTTTAGGCATCTTTGCAAAAAGCAAGAGGAGAGTCAAATGTCTCGTTTTTCACGAGTCATAGCTAAAGTTAAGCAAGTGTTAAGCAATTGTGTATAAAATCAGAGTGGGGTGTTCAGAATAAATAAGTAGGTGTAGTGGATTGCTGGAAATTTTTTTCCAAACAACACAGATACCCTTGGGATAAAGAAATCCAGTGTTCTCTTCCCCCCAGCCATGCTTTTCCTCCTGCACCCCATGTTAAAGCTGGCAGGATTTTCCTTTTCATCTCAGGAAAATGGTTTGTATTTTTTTGTGTGTTTCTAGTGAGAGAGCTGCTAAGCAGGATTTGCACCTCGGTATTTCTTCATTCAAAAAACTCTGGAAATATTAGATTTAAAAAAAAACCAAACAAGAAGACATAGAGTGCTAGGTTCATGGCTGTGAGGCAAACTGCATCTGTGTACGAGCTCTCCCAGCCAGCCTGCCTGAGCAGCACGGCTGTGGTGCCACCACAGACCTCTGAAAGCTCAAGGCAGCGGCAATGTTCTGCAGGGAACAGCCGATAACCCTGCCTGCCAGGCCACTTGGGAGCAAAAGTCCACTGAGAGAAAAGCAAAACATCCCCTGTGTATCAGGGATTATCGCCCTTCCCTAATCCCTGAGCAATCTGTGGCTCTCTCAGGGAAGCATCTGCTGAGGAAGAGGAAGCTGCGTTTCGTTGGGCCCTGCGCAGCACGGCCGCGTTGCTGCACCGGTGTGCGGACTGAAAGGGCTGTCGGGCATTGGAACAGGCTGCCCAGGGAAGCGGTGGAGTCACCATCCCTGGGGGTATTTAAAAGGTGTGTGGATGAAGAGCTTGAGGACAGGGTCTAGAGGTGGATGAGGCAGAGTTAGGCTGTGGTTGGACTTGATCTTAAAGATCTCTTCCAATCCAGGAGATTCCATGATTCCATACAGCTGCCTCGTGTTCACATGTGCGTCTGCCTTCAGGGAGCTGCAAACTGGTGGCGACTACAAGTGGAAGAAGTTCCTGTGCTGTGCATGTGTTACCTCCCACAAAACTGATTTTAAAGCTGGTCAGGTATGCCCTTCTTAACAGTCATGCATCTAATCAGAAAAGTTGGCCAGGCAGAGGAATTTCACAGTTATTAATAACTTTAAAAACACCTTCCCTCTGCGGGGCGATGAAAGCCCCCAGCTCTTTTCTGTCCCCTCACAGAACCGAACTCCTTTAGTAAAACCTTTTGAAAGCATCCAGACGTGGAGTACACTAAACCCAACCAGCTGGCCCTGCAGCTAGGCAAGGATGCACCCCAGAGAAGCTGATGTGGATTACGGTAGTTGTGGGGCTTATCTAGACCCCAGTTCAAACCCAGTCCTTACCCCTAGGCAGCAGGGAGTCACCATGTTTTCCCCAAAGGGTTCTAGGACCTCTGTCCCCAGGGCAGGTGGACCTTGCAAACTTGGAGGAAAAGGCAGCAGGCACAGGCAGAGCCAGGAGGGGTTGTTAAGAGAGCTGACAAAAATTTCAGCACCTGAAAGAAGTGACTTCCTTAGCTGAGTGCCTGAACCTGCAGCAGACCCCTGTACTGAAGTGCTGAGGTGGCAGCTCTACTCCAGACCTGGAAAGACAACCTTCTAGCCACGCTCTAACAGCCATACAATCATTATCAGGGAAGCCCATGGAAATTCTGTCACTTGGGTTGCCTGGGCATGCCAAACTTCTGCCTGGTTCTTTCCCATTACAATTAAAAATAGAACTGCAGAAGAGAAATTGAGTTGGCATAGTTGACATTTTAACTACACAAAGAAGACAAAGCCCCCCGCCGAACACAGCGGTCTGGTGACTGAGGTTGCTATCTGAAATAAACTCTTGTTGAACAAGGCATTTACTAAGTTTAAGAAACTGGCTTTCCACGAGTCCTGCGCTTCCCAGTGGTTTTAGCCTTTGTCTTGTAACCTTGCTTACAACTTGTCACAAGCATAACTAATGTCAAGCTGTCAGCATGATTTAAGAAAATAAATAAGTTCATTAAAAGAATTATCTGAATTCTCTTTTCCATAATGATCAGTGTGACTCTGGCCCCTTTCAAGAGACTTTTTGGGGCTGCATCCATATTAGTAAATAGAACAAGCCAGGAAATGCTTTCTGGCCCTGAGAGCAGCTACCTGGACAGCTTCTATTCACGTGTAAGTTCTCCCAGCACCCCCCAAACATGCCACTGTGAACAACATCCAATCTCTGCTGTCCTTCTAGCTGTGCCTGACAGAGTGCTAGCTGGCACTGACCAAGGTGCACACATCAAAGTATGACAAGGACTATTCTAGCAAGTTAATGGCAGGGATCACTGTCTGTCATTGCTGTACCATGGTCTTGTTAAGTTTAAAACAGTTATCCCTTCAAGGCTGGAATCTGTATCAGCTAGGCATGCTCACATAGGAAATCTTGGCAAAGAAAGCAGCACTCATGGGGTGCAGTTGCCCACTCAAACATGCCCAGACAATGTACCATGCACAGAGTGACCATGACCCACAAAGTGCCTTATCCTACCTGCCCCACACAGCCTGCTGCAGTGCCTCTGGCATGCCCGTTAAGCAGAAACATAGAGACAAGTGAGGTGTGGGTGTTGGGATGTCCAGCCTTAAAATGATCCAAGCTGGTCAGCCACTTCACCCTCCCAAAGCCTCCGCTGCTGGATTCTGCTGGAGACATGATGCTACATCCATCAGACCCCACAGGGGAGGGGGATGGGGGTGTGTTCAATTTCCAGCCTCTGTATCCCTGCTGTAACTGAAAACACTGTAAAATCCCAGAAAGACTCACCTGTCCTGAATCTGACAAACATGTCAAGGACATAGATGATATCAGAGCCATAATCCAGGAAGAGCCATAGTTTAATATGGTCCATTTGTAGCTCATCAAAGCAGGCTCTGAAGAAACAAAGAGCAGAAAAAATCTAAGTTACCCCGAGCACAGAAGCAGTGTGTTCGCAGTGTGTGTCCCTGCAGCACCTCAGTGCACACTGCTGGCACTGAAACACTACATGCAGCGTGCCTGGTGCCTGGACATCTGCACACTAGAGCTGAGTCTGGCAGCGTGTCTGCATGCCTAGACATCTGCACACTAGAGCTGGGTCTGAACAGACACTAGGATCTTGCAGGATGTGAAGGTGTTCGGGCCAGGGATGCACACACACCCCACCCACCCCCATACACGTGACACAAGTGCACTTAGGGAGGAATACACACATCCCCACAATTAGGCAAGTATCAAATTTCTGGGGTCCATACCGCCCCTAAGGTAACTCCCAAATACAAGGTTTGTTTCTGAGCAGCAAGCCATCCCCATTTCCCACCACCACCCGACACAGCCTAAGGGAACCATTTCCACAGCGCTCCATTACTTGGATTCCAACTGATGTCCACATTTTCCAAGGGAAAAAAATGCTCGGGTAAACTCTTCCTGCCTTTCACTGCCGACCCGACGCTGCCCACACTCCTACCTCCCCCTCTCTCCTGGGGGACTGGAAGGGACCAGTCTCCACCAGTGGTTTCGGGGCCCAGGGTGGCCAAGGCCCACCTCTGCAGCTAGCCAGCAGGTGGCACACAAAGGCCACCGCCAGCGCTCCCGAGGATGCTCATCGAGCATTAACAACAGCCCGGGTTTAGACAAGAAGATCGAAAAGAAGAAATATTGGCCATCTATTCCCAGGGGTACGTATAGCGTATACCCGTAGGGGTATGCCTATCATATGCCCTTAAGGGTATGTGGACTCCAAATCTTCTTGGTAAGCCACCCCCAAAAAACACTGCAGGGAGAAGAGGGGATGGTTTGCATAGGAAACACAGTGAGATGCTAAATCCAAAACCTAAAATTATTATCAAGATAAAACTGTACCTGCAGACGAGCATACACCAGTTATAGAACACGGGTGCTGCGATTACGGTCAGCCAGTTGTAGTAAATATTGCTTGAAGGATCTACCACAAAGATCTCTTTTTTCTTCCTGGAAAGTAAAACATACAGATTTGCACTGGAAATGTAACCAAGTGACCTGCTGGATCTCCCTCTTCAGGAGACTGCTCATCTCATGAGGAATTCTCAGCTGCCTAAGAAGAGAAAGCATCTGTGCCGGCAGCTCCAGGTGAGATACCAAATATTAGCTCCATTCCACCTGACACCCTTTGCTTCTTTCCTTGACCCAGCTTTGGAAAAAGTAAGCAAGAGTCTGAAGAAAAACACAGACATTCACATCATCCAGGCTGAAAACCACAGGCTGTCTGCCTATGTCCCCACTGAAACAAAGGTAAAACGTTAAGCGTTTCTTATTGCCATTCCAGCTAGAAAGCTAGGGCCCATTGCTAGAGAAAGAGCCTTCCTTTGCAGATTAATTATGAGGCTTTTGGCAACTCTGTCCTAAGGAACCTGCTCTGGAAGGGGGGTTGGACTCAATGATGTCTTGAGGTCTCTTCCAACCCCTACAGCTCTGTGAACTCTTGTTATAGAAATGACTGTATGAGCATGCATTTAAACAAGTAAAACACATGTGTCTGCAGAATAAAGACTGTGTGCCCATACACACATACAAGAGAGCCAATGGGATCCTGGGGTGCATCAGGAGGAGTGTGGCCAGCAGGTCAAAGGAGGTGATCCTCCTCCTCTACTCTGCCCTGGTCAGGCCCCACCTGGAGTATTGTGTCCAGTTCTGGGCTCCCTGGTATAAAAAGGACAGGGATCTCCTGGAGACAGTCCAGAGAAGGGCTATGAAGATGATTAAGGGCCTGGAATATCTCCCCTATGAGGAAAGGCTGAGTGAGCTGGGGCTGTTCAGCCTTGAGAAGACTAAGGGGGGACCTAATTGATGTTTATAAATATCTTAAGCATGGGATGCAGGGGGAACCAGCCAGCCCCTTTTCAGTGGTCTGTGGAGACAGGACAAGGGGCAATGGCTGCAAGTTGGAGCACAGGAAGTTCCGCACCAACATGCGGAGAAACTTTTTCACAGTGAGGGTGACAGAGCCCGGGGACAGGCTGCCCAGGGGGTGTGGAGTCTTCTTCTCTGGAGATATTCAAGACCCGTCTGGATGCCTATCTGAGTGAAATGTCCTAGGGAGCTGCTTTGGCAGGGGGTTGGACCCAATGATCTCTGGAGGTCCCTTCCAACCCCTACAATTCTATGATTCTATGAGAACAGAGACATGTATTGTTTTGTATAAGCAAATGTCACAGGCTCACAGTCCTGGCTGCCCAGGCCTTGCAACAATGGAAGATGCTACATGGAGCGTGCAGGCCTGGAATTTAAGGAAGATTTAAGGAACAGCACAGCTAACAGCACATGTAGGGTGTGCTCAGAAGCGCCCTTCCCCAGCACGAGGAAGGCTGGTAGGGCACTGACAGCGATTAGGCACGCTGTAACCTGAGGAAGTACCTAGCAGTGGATTGTGAAGCCCCCAGCTGCACAAGTTACTCCAACAGCAACACATGGTAGTGTGAGCTGTGAGTTGTATAATAGCATGGGGGCTATGTGACCGGGCAGTGCTTGGATATCTACTTGTGTGCCTCTCCTAATCTCCAAGAATGTAAATATATTAAAACCTAATGCTACTTTATTTCATATTGTGTGTATATTTCTGGAATTTATCCCTGCAGTCAGCTGAATGTCCAGATGATAATGTTAGTAAAGGAAGCAGTTTTAAGCTAAGAAGTATTTACTTTGCCATCTTCACCATTGGTTTTGAGCCCTTTCTTCTAAAAAACTGGTCACTACCTCAAAATTAGTGACCATGCAATAAGGTTTATCATAAGACAGAATGCACTGCCTTCTAGACATGAACACATTTATCAATGTTTTTAAACTATTGCAAAGCTCAGGTTCTCACTACATAGCAACTGAAACTGTAAGAGCCTTTCCAATCAAACAAAGTTTTGATTAAGAAAGTCAAGATCTTGAGATCAAGCAGACTCCATCTGGAAACAATTTCTAACTACATGTCCCTGTGCCTATATAGCACATGTCACCCTCCACATTCATACAGACCTGCAGTGTGCTACTCTAGCATACTCCTTATCTGTGAGGTCCACTCAAACACCTTCTCTTTTTATCTGCTATCATTGTTATTTTTAATGGCTGTTGATGCTAAATTGTAGTACACTTGGGTCAGCTTTGGGAAAATGAAGCAAGAGCAGGCTTTGTATCTGTCAAAAGCATTCCCATGATCTTGATTTGCTGCAGAAATACAGCATTTCCTAATCAGCAGAAGCAAACTTTAGTAATGAACTGCACCAGACTAAGTCATCAAATATGTTAGTCAGTGTAGTAACTAAACTTGTTAATAAATCCCTAATTTTCTACATGTAAGGTTTTTGCTCTTTTTCCAAATCAAACTTTGGGTTGATCTGCTCCGAAACATTATGGACACTCTGGAAGAAGGAAAAGCTTGTGCAGATCTCTGAAGCTGATGTATATTTAGGCTACCATCCTAAAATGCCCTCATAGTAAAAAAGCAATCTTCAAGAGCAAATCGAAGTGACCAGAGGTAGCTGAATTCCCCTTTCTGACCCAGCCAGCTGTTTGTGACAGGTCTAAACAGCAGGTCTTAGAGATGCAACAAGTTTGCTGAGCAGTTGCACGTTTCTGAAGGGGAAAATGTGTTAAAGATTTGCTAGGTTAACATTCTGCAGCACACAGAATGACCACTGTCATGGTAGTGGTACGATGAAAAGCCACACAATGTTTTGGGGTGTAGGAGGTGTGTCACAAGCACACATTCACTCTTTATACTTACTCTTCTTTTTTTTTATCATCTTTTTTGTCATCTTTCTTTTCCTCTTTCTTTTCTTCCTTCTTTTCCTCTTTCTTTTCCTCTTTTTTCTCCTCTTTAACCTCTTTCTTTTCTTCCTTTTTGCTGTGCAACGTAACACAAGGCTTAGTGATATTACCAGTATACATTCTAGCAGTCTGGGGAGAGGGTGGATGTGGAGGTACAGGGAACTAGGCTAGACTCCAGATAGAGCAGGACAGGGTTTCTCAGGGGAACCATTCATCCAACTGGTAAAAAGGGTTTTAAGGTTGAGGCCTCTGGAGCTGACACCACCACACCATCCTATCAGGTAACCAGCTGGCTGATTCTGTGCATTAGTCACCCGTGCTTTCTTGCCCTTCTCAGACATCAGCCTACCAGGCTGATTTTAATTAACTGCTTCCTGCTTCTTTCATTCTTTAGGAACTCAAGCATTCAAAAAGAAATTTATCAAATGATAATAGAACTTGAAATGGCTTAACAAACTGTCAAGATTCTCTGCATATCCAAATGCTCACAGTGACTGTCTGAAGCTCTAATGGTAATTAAATGAAGGGAGGCTGAATTTCCTCTCACAGTTCTTTAAAACCAACGTAGCTATAATTAATCTATTACCTCTGGCTTCAACAATTGCCTCAGAGAAGAATCCCAGTCAATGGCTGAACAAAAGTCACAAATGTAGAGAAAAGAAGAGTGTCTCATTTAACAGCATAGTGGTCATTTTATAAATGCTTCATAGTCAACATGACACAGCCAACGTGTTTTAAATCTCTACAGTGAAGATCTCCTTGTACCTATGAGATAGTTCATACCTACAAGATGATTTGTGCCCCAAGAGCATTTTTTTATTTCCTTTAACTGCAAAGGAAAAATGTGTTGCCTAGTTCAGGTGTGGGTGTCTATGTCTGGTCAGAGAAGCCATGCCCAGGTAGCTTTGCCTGTATTCTTTTGCCACAGTATTCAAAGGCTGAGCATTAAACATGAAGTTCCATTCTTCCTAAAATCAATGGGAATGATGATTTTCCCAGTGCTTTTTAATTGCTTTTAATGCAAGAAACTAAAATATGGGCCATTTAACATAATGATATTCTAGCTATCCATAGTATACAGCATAGCCCCAAGCTGCAAGATTTTAGTCTAGATAAGGATTTTCATAGTCTTCAGGTATGCACACCCTTTAGCTTGTTAGAATGTGATAAGCCAGATATAAATGTGGGATCCCCCATTCTTAAGTTTGTCTGAACAAAGAAATCTTGAAGTATGTTAACGTGGGCAGACAGGCCCACACATCCTCTTCAAAACTGTGGGAGGTTAGTGTCTTTCCTAAGATTCTGTCAACACTTAATCTCAGAGCTAAATTTGCTACTTGCATTGGTCAAGAATCATGTAAGCTAAGGAACTGCACTCGTTTGCACAAGCAGAACATCTATCATCTCAGATCTCCCTGTTTAATAAGGAATACATTTCTGTATTCCTTGGAAGAGAAAGTGTCCCCTTTGGTTAGACAGAAAAGCCAGTTCCTGACACTACAGTGTCTGTGGATAATGCATATATGAACATAACATAAGGTGCAGTTTGAATGAAAGCTATGGACTCCTGCTCCCATGGGAGCTTTGTGTTCTCCTCTGAACTGCCAAGATCGGGCGTGATTCTCCCCTCGCACTGGTGTCAATAAAGGACAAAGTTCAATGATAGCAGCTCATTACTATGGATGATGTCTGATCACAGTTGCTGTTGCTAGTATTAACATTGCTCCTCAATGCTTCAAATGCTTGGTGTTCTTACCAGAAAGGAAGAATAAGGAGAAAACATAATTTTCAAAGGGTAGGGCTACTGGGCATTTGTGGATGTTGTTATGCAGGGATAAGTATGTTGAGATAGAGAATCAATCACAAAGTCTCAGTGGTGGTGAACTTTGGAAGGAATATTTTGACAATTCCAAGCTCCTCCGACTTTTTGTTTTTAAAAAAAACACCCACAACATTATTTCACATGGCTTCTAATGCCAATACTTCTTTTTTTTTCTGGGCTGAGATGTCCTCCAAACTCATCTGCCAACTACAGGTATATTCCATCAGTAAAATTCTTCCATTTCTGTGGCCTCTGTTCAGCTCTCTATTGTGGCAACTCCCAACTTATCATACTCCCATCTACTTGTAGTCAGGCAGTGTAAGTCACTTAGAGGAAAAGGTTGACCATCATCAAAGACTTGTAAGCATCACCCACAGTTCCCCAAGGGCAGGCACTCTTAGATCTTCTTCAACATAATGAAAATGCCAAAGCTCCAAAAGGACCTGCATCTTTTTTTTTTCTTTACCAGTGCTACTGAGTAACTAATAAACAACTTGTTTGTGCCTCTTTCACATCAACATCACTGTGTGTTGGCAGCACATGAAAAGAAGCAGGCATCTTCAGACTTAGAAATTGTGCCTTCACCAGCCCCTACAAAAACACAGCCATAGTCTTTGAATGAGTCAAATATTTGCATTTCCCATCAGTCAAGTACTTTGCAAATCAAGTTACGTTTCAGGCTGTCAGGCAGGTAGACAGACAGGTGTTGTCTTCGCTTATAAATAATGAAACATTGAAAAGATGAAAGTTTTGCCCAAGGTACGTGAGTCATTGTCAGAAACAGAGTGAGAGAGCAGTATTTCCACCCTAATCAGTCCTTTGGGCCCTGACTAGCAGGCTAGGCTCCAGGCTTTTCACCCTTTTTTTGTACCAATCTAAAGAAAATTCTGCACATCTCTGTCACTGTTCACTGCACACTGATTTTCCTTTTACATATAAGTTAGGCAAACCAAACCAAGAAGTTGCTTCAGGAGCAGGAAGACTTCTTGTTCAGGCATGTGCATGAAGGTTTTGCAGCATCATTTAAAATGTACAGTTTGAGCCAGTCTGGGATGGAATTATTTGCAAAAAAACCCCATGAGTTTCCTAAAACTATTTCTGACAATCAGAAACCACCCTGATCATTTTTAATTTTTGTTTTCATCTGGAAAGCAATGAAAAAAATTATCTATCATCATGTGTGAGAGGAGAGCAGGTCTGCTGCTGGGTGCTACAGAGCAGATCCATCCTCAGCTGTGGTCAAAGACATGCAACAAACATTGGTATGGGGTGACTTTACATTACACGAGCTCTTCACCTTTCCAAGAGATTCCTCTTTGGTGCAACACGCTGAAATATCTTGTCAAATATATAAAGTAGACTCCAAAGAAAAGCTTCTGTCAGAGCTTCTCTTGCAGTGCAAGCCTTATTATGTTGCCTGTCACTGTCTCCACATCTACAACAACAGTGTCTGCTGAACTGACACGTACATTTTTAAAAGACAGTTAAGTTTCCATTTCAATTGCACACATGAGTCTTTTCATGGTACCCTGATCGGTATCCACCTCTCATTTGACAACCTAAAATTTTGGGGGCACTTGATTTGCAAAAAGGGACTGCTGTGTTAAAAGGGGGAAACCACTATTAAAAAATTAATAGGTGAATCTCATTTAAAAAAATGAAGACTCAATAAATCACTTGGCAATGCAGTAAAATCAGCCAGCTGAGCTAGAGCATGTAGGGACTAAATGATTAATCAAATTCACTCCCGGAGAGCTAGGGGTAATTTCAGGCAAAAAGAAGTTCACAGAGAGCAGGAAGGATGCTTTTCATGCTAAGAAAACTAGGGTGGGTGGGTTTTTTTCATAATTAAACTATATTCTTAGGAAAGGCTTAGGAAGAGATAAGGAGTCTATACTACAGATGCTACTAGGCTGGAAAGGGAAAACGAGAAGGAGCTAAGAGTGGAAAAGCGTTTGGAAGTTCTCAGTACTTACTCTTCATTGGTGTTGTTGCTATAGTTGACATTAAACTTGGCCAAGGGCCAGTGGCTGCCACAAGTGAAATAAAAGAGTGTAAAGACCGATGTTATTTCATACACGTGGTTACCAACATGACAGGCTGACTGACCAGCTTCTCACACAGGCCACTGAGAAGATTAGGAAGGTCAACTTTAGACTGCAGCGATAAGCCCCTTTGCATAACTATTTCAAGGCACCAGTTTCTTTTTGCCATGTGCTTGGCCCAGGCATCTCTGGCCACATCTGATGTCTGAAGCTCGTTCCCGGGCATATTAGTGCATGGCAACATGCAGCTCGCTATTTTTAGCCCTGTACTCCTTTGGCTACTATTTTAAGCTTTCTTCAATCCTTTCAAGCCTTCTTCACAGATGCAGTGCCAAGGCTGGTGGATAAGTAACAAGCAGAATTAAGCCGTCATGATAGAACAACTGAGTATTACTGTTACGTGGCAACAGTGTAAAACTGCGAAGGCAAGGATGGATACTCCTGTATTCATTTCTAATAGCCTTATATAGAGGTTTGTTGGCCCAGGATCAATGTTGTACTCTCTAATTACTTCAAATCCGCACTTGTTAATGATCCAGATGTCTGAAAAATCAGACAACAGTCTGGTTAATTAATCAGAATATGCTTTTGAGCTGAATTTCTAAGGAGTGGATCGATTGAAGATAATAAGGCAGTCCTGGAAACCTGTATCATGTGCAGCCCTTCAAAGGCTCTTTCTGTAACCTGAATTGCTAGTTGAGATTTTGAAACAAATCAATTTATTACTCGCTTACCTACCAATAATACAATGCACATACTCAGTTGTGGGCAGGGGAAGGCATTATAATAATGTCTTATATTATGCTTTTTCCAATAAGACCACAGATGCTTGCCAGAGAAACCTTTATGCATTTACAGTTTTTTGACCTGATGAAGTATTATTATTACTTTATAAATATATTAAGTAATATGTGCTAAGTCAGCGGCTGAAAGATTTTCTCATTCCTCCATCAGAAGCTTCCTGCAATGTCAGCAGCTGAACTCCTGAGGAGGTGTAACAAAGCAATGGCACACTCTGCCCAAGTGGTTGTTTCCTCCCGCTCGCCGATAATGTGCGTAACATTAATGTCCTGAAAAGCCACAACTAGCGACATCCCAGGTTCTTGAAATAGAGATTCCGTTCATCCTCAGTAGAGAGGAGTTTGGCAACATCAACTTGTGCAGGCAGCACATGATGAAACTCCAGTTGTGAGAAACCATTCGGCGCGAAGCAGCACGATCCAAATCCTTTGCTTCAAGATCTTTGCCTCAGTGTGTTTGAGCAGGAAAGAGAAAGTCTGCTGAAAGCCCTAACACCTCAGTTATGCGAAGATTCCTCAGCAGCATTAAAGACTCTGCTCATCTCCCACACTAAGCTTCTTACCCTCTTCTTAAAATAAAACTTACATCCTAATCACCAAGAAAATACCATAACCTCAGGCATCTTGCTTTAAAGCATAAGCACCTCTTCTTACCTGTTTACTCCCCCAGGCCGCTCACGGATACCCAGAAAGGAGCGGATGTTACTCTGCCTGCTGGACACCTCAATGAGCTCTGGCCCTTGGAACCGCTCTAAGAAAGAGTCAGGTCTTTGGTCTTCGTGGTGCAAATGTCTTGTGGCCCATGACCTCACAGAGACGACAAATCGCGATAGCCTGCATGGAACAGACATACGACATTGACTGACGCAGGCAGGCATGTCAGATGGCTTAAATCAACTTCCCACAAAGAATAACCCAGAAGAATTTTTCTCCACTTCTCCACCTGCCAGGACATTAAACCTGATGGATTAATTCTGCGAACCTGGTCACTCCCCACTACTTTATGCACCACCTTTTGCAGTGGACCAGGAAAGCATCTCACGCATCAGTTCCCAGTCCACTGTACCAGCACCACAGACGCAACAGAAGAGTATCCTTACCAAGTGGCTGGGGTAGGGCAGTTGACTTCTGACAAATTTCTGACGTTATGTGACAAGAGGGGAATTCTGGACTCACAGAATTAGGAAATAAAAAATACTCCTGGGATCACAGACTCGAGGGCTGATACACACGGAGAAAACAAAAGCTGAATAGTTGGTGAGGGACGATGGACTTTGAAATAAGGAAGGATAAAAATTCAGCCACTTTCCCTGTGATTTAAAAGTCTGTCTGCAGACATATTAACTGCATATCAAATATAAATCTGCTCACTGCATAGGAAGCACTATTTCCCCATCCTAAATTTCCAGCAGAGCACTGGAATGAGATAAGCAAAAACTCATGACAATGTAATTATTTTATCATTGTATCATTATGTATCTTTTTCTCTACCCACTAATTCACATTACGAATCCTTTTCCATCAAAGGTTAAAAGGAAACGTGCTTCTGAAGAATTGAAAATAACAGAGACTGAAATCTATAAAAGTGCTTTTATTTATTACCCACACATGATGTGCTATTATTTCCTATCAGCAGTCTAGTTCAGGCAAATTTAGTGTTCACTCAGGTTTCCCAAACTTTGGCCTTGAAAACCGCACAATCAAATCCTGAACAACGCTTCACTTCTTATAGAGACCTCAGGCTACTCAAGGAAATCTCTTTTACATTCTCCCTGTATCAGCTAGTATTATATATGCTCAGAATCCACAAAGAGGTGTATATGAACAATTTAAATCTTGAGGTAAAGTACATCTGCCTCCTTGACTGCAGGTCTCAAGGGTCTAACTACACCTCCCCATAGGTCTTGCCCGGTTTCTGTTACACTGAAATAAAAAGGGCAAAAAAGCCAGGAATGCTATCACATGTCAGAAATTAGAAAAAGATACTTTTAGTTCTTTCGGAATGTACCAAGATAGCATCAGATCAATCATCTGCAACTTCCAACAATTTAGAGAATGCAAAGCCTAGCAAGAACGCAAAAGGAAACCAAAGTTCTACATAAAAGTCTGAGATGATTATTTAATAGATTCCTCACTCTATTCCAAAAAAAAAGCCATACAAGATTAAGCTACAGAAATTTTCTCTTTCCCTGAGAAGAACTCAGCTTTCACATAAGGAGTAGTATGGACAACTAATATGAATGTTCCTAATTACATTAAACTATAAAGCATTTTGATGAGACCCATTAGTTAAGGAGCAAACAGATTTTACCAAATAAGATTGAGAGCCTCTCTATTTGAACAAACCCCTAGAACTTTCTGATTTCTGTCATGCTGTATTATTTTCACTTTTTTTTTGTCCTTTGTATCTCAAAGTAAGATACTCGGTGAAGTCCATCAGATGCTGTCGTCTTAGGTCCTTGCAAATGGGCATTCAAGAGGCACTTAATGTAAACAGTACTTAAATTGCTAAGAATTCATTTTCCATCCCAGGCTTCCTTGTATATTCAGAGCATAAGTACCTCTAGCTACATGTGTGTAATTCAAACTGTCCTGGAAAAGGGTACAGAACAATATAAACAAAGGAATTTCTCAATATAATAATTAAATAGCTATTATTTTGTTATTAGCTTGTATAATAATTAAATAATAATTCAAAAGGAATGTCTCAATATCAGTTTGTATATTCATGTGCTTTACGTCTACACAAAACACACATGAAAATTGCTTTCCACCTAAACCCAACTTAGAATGAATCATAGAAGGTGTTAGGTTGGAAGGGACCTTTAAAGGCCATCTAGCCCAATCCCCCTGCAGTAAGCAGGGACACCTTGAATTAAACCAGGTTGCTGAGAGCTCCATCAAGCCTGACCGTGAATGTCTCCAGGGATGGGGCCTCCACCACCTCTCTGGGTGACTTGTTCCAGTGTCTCACCACCCTCATAGTGAAGAACTTCTTCCTAATGTCTAATCTAAACCTATCCTGCTCTAGTTTAAAACCATTGCTCCTTGTCCTATTACCACATGCCCATGCAAACAGTGCTTCCCCAGCTTTCCTGTAGGTTCCCTTCAGGTACTGGAAGGCCGCTATAAGGTCTCCCCTGAGCCTTCTCTTCTCCAGGCTGAACAAGCCCAGCTCTCTCAGCCTGTCTTCACAGGAGAGGTGCTCCAGGCCTCTGATCATCTTTGTGGCCATAACTTTTTGCAGACTTTGTAATCTGCACGCAGTCGTGTCACTATCTGACAACACAACAGGGAAATACAAGCTTATTCTTCACCATCCAAAAGGCTGAAATGTAAGCACCACTCATTAAATGACTCTACTTTTATAATAATTTCTTTATTTTCTCTTTGAAATACACTATGCTTAAGCTGAGTACGGTCTGTATTGAGTATAGCTATGGCACCTAAAGACAGAGCTCTGTAGTCTCAGCTGGAAATATTTAAAGAAGACACCCTGAGTGTTTGCAGCTCCAGGTTTATGTTTACATCCTGGTAATAGTAAATGACGTAAGCAAGCGGTTCATTTAAATGTAAGACTCCCAATCCATTATTAAAAGTAACTGGATTCTAAAAACAGAGAGAAACTTCTGCACTCCCAACACAAGGGCCCCTGTCTCCTCCCCTGCCAGAGCCAGCTACCAGAAGGGAAAAATCATTATGTCTTACTTGATAGGAAACAAACACAGCAGCAGCTATCAGACAGAACCAGACGTTTATCCATTCACTTTACAGTCTGACCTCACTTCATGCATTTCCTCAGCATTCAATATACTTTCAGATCTGATTGTGTAAATAGAGTTGGGTTTTTTTTTATTCAAAAGAATTTGTGTGAGCTCATTCAGCATCTCCAGGATTCCACTACGGTTTTTATCAGCATGAGTAAGCAATGAGTTCAGAATCAAGGTCAAAAGCAGCTTTGGTTACTTTTCTTCAGCCAGCCTCCATCATTTTCCTTTGGAAAGGGGTGGTTCTTCTTACTTTGCCTCCAAATTGTGATCAGTCTCTTTCAGCAAGTTAAATAATACTGGACATGGTATTTGTTAGCACATTACCTTGCCATTGCTCCCCTGCCTGTGAATGAGCTCGTCTGGGATTCAGATAGATGTCTTCCCTCCACAGAAATGACTTTCTGCAGTTCTGAAGACGCATCCTCACACAGGGAATGGGTTCTGGAAAAGAAAATCTATTTTTTAAAATTCCACAGAGCCTCCAGCAGACTTTCTGCCATCTGATTCTTTCCACATCAGAAAACAATGCAGCAAATTATGCTCTTCCTAGTAATATGACATACATCTGATAAACGTAGAGCTAAGCCTATATTCCTACTTTTGTGGAGCCATCCAACAGGAGATGAAGTCAGCGGCGGCTCTGCCATGTGTTCCAGCTTGCTCAGAAGCTGCTACAACCCTGGTGTGCAGATAGGCAATTATGGGAAGCACGTTTCCTCCTCTAACACCTCCTGTGAGGCATCAGCAGCTTTTCTTCAACATGGACTTCACCCTCAGGTGAGGATGAAGCACAAAGTGACCGCCCACTGCGTTACTCAGTGTTGCTCCCCCAGACATCGCTTGGGTTTAAGAGACTGAAATTTCCACCTTTTTTTATGACTGAAAAGCAAATACACATCTCTTTTTGCTTTCACACATGCTTGGACTGGAAAGAAAAAGGGTGATTTTCCAGTGGTCAGCCCTGTGCCGCATCGCTGCCGCTCTCAGCAGCCTGTTGCCACCAGCTGCGCAACCGCAGAGGCCTGATGCTGCTCCCGCCGTAGCTGAAGCTTCACCCACTGCGCCACGGAACCGGCTACAGATCTGCGGGGCTGCTCGGGCAGCCATGAGGTGAGGCACCTCAGCCCCATGGAGAGGGCCACAACAGCCCAGCTGCACACAACTGCAGGTACCGGTTGTAGCGTTGAGCTACGTGCACCGTCTGCCAACTCCCATGGGGTTCCCATAATCCTAAATCCACTTATTAGCACCGAAATGATCCATATTTGAGAAAAACAGGAAATTTTAGCCTCATCTTTCTGTAATGGAGTTTTGGAACTGACTTCACCAGAACCTGGACCTTACCAGAGTTCAGTCTGGATTCTTTTAATAAAACTCTTAGGGCTTTTTTCTGTGGTTTCCATTCTGTAGTACTCACTTTTACAAGACTTTGTCACCCCCATTAAGGATCACTTTTTGCCTCCCCTCGTAATGCATACAACAGCTCTCACATGAGTCTCTTGGTCTGTATTGCCAGGAAAACTCCTGACTATAATGATACTTGCAGTATCTACATGAGAACTGGCAACAGCACTTTGTATGCTCACAGAGAATCAGGAACCTGATTTTTTGAGTACTTTCAGCTGGGACACTGACAGAACTTTATTATTTCTAGACAAAGAGCCAAGCTTAAAAGCCCTGCCACTCCCACAATTCTCAACTGGTCACCTGTTTGCTTCCTCTCTTCTGATAAGAACACACCTACAGATTAATATTAAACAAAAAACCCCCAGAACAACAAAACCCAACAACCTTTTATAACCTAGTTTATATTGCGGGTGCTGAAAATATTGTGGATGTCAAAGTTAACAAGGCTTCAAGGGAAGAATGAACAAACCCATGGAACAGAAATCCCTGACAGGTTACCAGAGGTACTGACACTACATTCAGCTCAAGAAGTCTCCTGAACTGGATGCTGGGAGAGTATCAGGGGAAAGTACATTGCAGATACTTGCAGTTTTCCCACTTGTTTTCTTTTTCCCCTGAAGCTTCTGCCTACATCCCTGTTGGAGAAAGGATATTGAAATAGACAGTCTTTTAGACTGCTATGGCTGGTTTGAAGTCCTTTTATTCCTTTCTACAGAAAAATATTTATTTTGTGTGATCTTAGACAGCAACAAATTCTAATACTGCTAATTCAGTTATTAATTACAAGATATTACTATTTTTGAGTCCTGAAAGCACATTTTTAAAAGACAGTGGGAGTTCTTGGAAAATTTTAAAGTGTCACAATTCAGATATGACAAAACCAATTGTATTTTGCAGAAACATATAGCCTTTCATGGAGGCTTAAACCAGTATTTTTCATTTCACATTCTGTGGATTAGACATTTGTGCTCCATCAGTGACCCTGATGAGGAGTGTATCACTAAGCTGCACTAACTCAACTGCTTTTAGTGACTGTCCATGAAGTTGAAGCATTTGCTCTAAGTATACGTGATTAAATATTGGGTCACAAAATAGTCACTAATAGTACAGAAAACAAAGTAAACATAGATTAAAATGTCAAATTTAAAAAAAAAAAAAGAAAAAAGAATACCAGAGCTTTATCAGTCTAAGAAAACCCCACAGAGAGGCTAGGCATGGGAAATCAGTCAGACTCTTTCTGAAGTCTCAGAAAATCTGTTTCCATTTTATCAGCCTCTACAGGCAGACTGAAGTGCAGTGTTCTCTTTGGAATAAGCATGCTGGGTTATCAGCAAGAGCAAGAGCCAAGCAGGAGTTGAAAACTGCTGTCCAAAATGCACTATCCTTTAACTAGCCTTCTTTTTCATAAATAGTTTTTGGTCCCAGTCGCCTTTATTACTGCTGCTGCTGCACTCAGGCAGCTGCTGACAGTAAATAAAAGGCGAAGAACAAAGAGCTCAGCTTTATTTTGAGCAAATGCCTAGGAAAGCACTGCAGAATAGTGCAGAGAGAGCTGGGCAAGCTCTAAATGAGCTAGGTCAGGGACAACAAGCAACGCTAAGCTTACTGGCACAGAGTCATGCTTGCTAAATACATCACCTGTCAAGTGCTCCATGTGCCTGATCCTCACCTCGTACTCCTCAGCAGTGCAGAAAGCTGTGCTCCTCTGTCCTTACACAGACTCATTGTATTTTGTACTGTCTCTCCCCTTGCTAGTAGTAGCTACAGAGCACCCCCTACCACCCAGAGTTTCTAACCCAGGGTACGGCTCTCGGTGTCTGGAGGCCAGATGGATGTTGAAGAAATGTTTTAATCTAGGTGAAAGAAAATGGTACGCTTAATGTGACCTGATCTCAACACCTTCCAATCTGATCCAGAGTACCACAAAAAACAATTAAAAATTCCAAGTTATGTAACTTACTCTCTGGTTAGATTCTTACCAATAAGCAATCAGACACCCTCACTGAAAATTTGTATGCTGTAGGGAAATGAAAAAAAGGCAAAAACTCTCAGACTCAACTGCTGGTATCAAAGCAGGTGGATTATGATCCCCACTCGTGAAATTTTGAAGTCTGCTTGACTTTTAAAAAAACAACTATCTGATTATTCTTTACATGCATTAGGAGCTCAGAGAAGCAGGTTTATGTTATAACTAAATAAAATGATATGTAAATAATTTCAAGTTTACCCTACGAAAAAGTTCTAAGGTATAGACAATGTGGGAAAATCAAAATCATTCACACAAATACAAATCAAAAAGTAAATCTAAAATCAAGTCTTCCTTCCACTATTATAACTGCTTATTATAAATCCCTACCATAAAAATCATATGCTCATTCCTGACTTTCCTCAACCCTGTTCAGATAAGGCAAGAGGCTTTATCTGTCAGCTGGCTTTATACTGATGCAAAGGGAGAGTTACAGATAGAGCTTTTGATATAACACCTTCAGTGCATGTGGCATAGTTCTTACTTCAATTTTACAAAGATAGACTCATTCCCATCTGGACTCCAGAAGTTTATTTGGTATCTGCAGCAAAAAAGTAACCCCTGCCATTACTATCCAAGGGTGTGAGGCAGTCTGAAATGAACACGAGAAAAGAATACGCAGTGTGCCAAGAAACAGAGGGGAGGTTACACAGCAGAAACATCAGCAGATGACTGTGCCCCCTTGGGTTATGCTGAAAAACATTTTATTTCCATGGGGGTAGCAATGTCTCTTTATCTCAGTGACAGTGGGTTTTCTACTCCCTGCCTCTTCAGTTCCCCAAAAGCCCATTTATTCCCATGCTGTTGAGATACCTGGCCGAGTAAACGCTGGGAAGGATATTTACACCAGCACCTCATCTGCACCTGTCCCTTGCTTTGACTTAATTTGGCTCTAAATTTGCACACAAAGATCTCCAAGCAATCCCTCGCAGATCATGTTCACATAAAATGCATGCAAATAACCCAGAGTTTTCATTTAGTAGTAATTGTTTTGAAGTTCTGATCAGTGAAACAGGAATTTCTGAAGCCCTTTTGAATAAGGACTATGAGCTAGACTTCCAGGGTGGGGTTTGTCTCCAGGTGGCAGTGATCTAAATCAGGGTGTCTAATATAAGCTGAGTACCTAAATTCCCATTATAGTTAATTGCCATCCTAGGACTTAATTCAGTTGCCTCAATATTGTAGCCTAGTACCATTTGGAATATCTCAAAATACTTTATCTGACCTCTCCAGAGCACACAGATCTTCCCTCATATCCACTAGCCCAAATAAATGGTTTGTGGTATCTCAAATAGCTTTAGATGCCTATTTTAGGCAACTAAATGCCTCGCATAACCAACACAGCCAAATGAGCCTGAAGAGCTAGTCAACTGTAGGGTAAGCTGAACAATTCCCTAGGTGCCACTGTTGATACTCACTACATCTCCACTGATGACTGCAGGAACTTACAGACACCTACTCACGTAAAGATGCTGAAATCCAGATGTCTACAAGGCAGAGCTGAATCCTACTTGCAACTCTGAGATAGCCAGACTGTGCCTGTAAGCCATGGTGTTGCCTCTCCTCTTTGAGCTGTTTCTGTACAGAGGCTGGATTTTAAAAATGAAGGTTCATTTGTTATTTTTTGTTTTGTTGATTTTTAATTTCCAAAAAATGGACCAACTTGATAGCACACTATGCTCTAGGAACATGGGCACATGAATCACCTGCTCTAGCATCACAGAGAAGAAGTTTAAAGATCACCAGCAGCTTTCTGTTAACTGTTTCAGAAATGCTGTTCCTTGATAATACTTCATTCTGCAGCAGAAAGGCACTTAAGGACATCCTTAGCAGTAAGCATAAATTTAACACCCACTGACTTTATGGAGAACTAAGTCATGTGCTTAATCGCTTTGTTGAACTACAGCCAACAGGGGGTAGAGAGAGAAAAAGACAAAGGAGAAATGCTGCTACCCAAAAAAACCTGGGGGGTTCCAATGTCTATAGTTGTATATTTTGCTACAAGACAAAGAAGGGCCAGAATTTTGGATGGGATCTATCTTTTAGTACAGGCATATTCCAAACTAAATGTGAATTTTAGAAAAAATGTATCAGAATCCTTTGAATGCTATTACAAAGGTATGGTCTATACTTAACTAGAAAATACTTCAGCAATCCAAAAACCTTAAACTTGAGATCTCTTTTACAGAGCGAGAATGTATCTTTTTACTTATCTATGAACCTCCTGTAATTAATGCTGATAACAGCAAACTTTCTTTTAAATAAATGGCTCTTCAAGACCATCATCATCTTGATAAAGTGCAATTCATGTTTCAGTCCCTCCATCTGTCACAAGCAAGTCATTATGTCTGGAACTGCAGATGACTGCAGTGATTTAATTCTACATTTAAACCTTTATAACCACACTCTCACATCCCTGCCAGTAATTCCATTCTATGAGCTGCCAATCACTGATATCCTCTACAAAAAGGACATTTAAGAACAGGGAAAGGAAGAGGCTCATTTCAGTCTGTGTTCTCCCTATTTCTGAGATATCACTGTAAATGGAGACAAAGGGACATGGGTCTTGAAATCTCCCTACGGAGACTACGGGGTAGTACAACAAAATCAAGTAAGCCAGAACACAAGTAGCTCCGTTTTCACTAGCATATGTACACCTACATGACCTGTAAGCAAAGCAAAAAGAAACAAAAAAAGACCAAACAGGACAGGGATCCCCTCCATAATATATACTGGGGACATGCAACCCAAAATTATCCTAATGCAGGCTGTCCTACCAGCCCAGCAGGATTTTGAGTGCTGCAGTCTGGGTACACATTTGAACAGCAAGAGGCAACCTGACAAGATCTGCATAGTGGAGGTGTGTGTTGGGTTTGCATGGCAAGCAAGGGGAAGAGGCTACAGGGGTGGCTTCTGCAAGAAACTGCTAGAAGCTTCCCCATGTCTGATGGAGGCAATACCAGATGGCTCTAAGTCAGATTCACCACTGACCAAGGCCGGGCCTGCTATCAATGGTGGTAGCACTTGAGTGCTTCTGGGATAACATAACTAAGAAGGGAAAATGCCTATGGAGGACCCCAAAGTGGAGCAGGTGGAGACACTTGGAGGACACTGTGACCCTGTGGGAAGCCCGTGCTGGCAGGGCCTGTGGAGAGAGATCCCCCCGCAGCAGTGTAGGTTTGCTGAGGGAACTTCTGACCCCATGGGGGACCATGCTGGAGCAGTCTGGTCCTGAAGGTCTGCACCTCATGGAAGAGACTGGAGCAGTTGTTGAAGGGCTGAAGCCCATGGGAAGGACTCACATTGGAGAAATTCATGGAGGACTGTCTCCCATGGGTGGGACCCCACACTGTAGGTGGGACCCCACACTGGAGCAGGGGAAGAGTGTGAGGAGTCTTCCCCTGAGGAGGAAGGAGCCACAGAGACAACACATGATGAACTGGCCCCAACCCCCATTCCCCAATCTCTGTGCTGCTATCGGGGAGGAAGTAGAGAATTCAGGAGTAAAGCTGAGCCCAGAAAGAAGGGAGGGGTGGGGGGAGGTGTTTTAAGATTTGGGTTTATTTCTCATTGCTCTACTCTGTTTTGATTGGGTAATAAATTAGATGCATTTTTTCTAAGTTGAGTCTGTTTCGCATGGGATGTTAATTGCTGAATGATCTCTCCCTGTCCTTCTCTCAACCCACAAGCCTTTGGTTATATTTTCTCTCCCCTGTGCACATGAGGAGGTGGTGTGGTTTAGCCCCAGCCTGCAATTAAGCCCACACAGCTGATCACTCATTTGCCCCTAGTAGGATGGGGGAGAGAACTGGAAGAGTGAGAGTGAGAGAACTCCTGGGCTGAGATAAAAGCAGTTTAATAGAGCACACACAAAAAGAAGACAACAATGGTAATATATATTAATAACATATACACACAAAACAAGTGATGAACAGCACAATTTCTCTCCACCCAAAGTCAATGCTGCATGACATCCCCCCACACCCCCAAGCTGCTGCATAGGACACCCAAAAGTGCCCACCTTTTCAGCCCACATGCGCAAGCAAAGCAGAACAAGGAATTAATCCACCATTTCCCATCGGCAGGCAGGCCATCAACATGAAGTCTATGCTGCACAAGACCCCCAGCTCCTACCCAGCCCCTCAGCCCACCCCTCCATTGTAAATGGAATATGACATTGTATGGTATGGAATATCATTTTGGCCAATCTGGGTCACCTGCCCAGGGTGTGTCCCCTCCCAGATTCCTGGGTGTGCCCCACTTTCTCATTAGCAGGGGAGCATGAGAAGCTGAAAAGTCCTTGATTGTTCAGCAACAACTAAAACATCAGTATGTTATCAGCACTGCTCTCATCCTAAATCCAAAACACAGCCCTGCACCACCTGCAAGAAAAAAAATTATCCCTGCTGAAACCAGGGCAGGAGGAGGGGAGTGATAGAGCAGCTTTGGTGAGCACCTGGCCTCCAGTCAGTGTCAACCCACCACACAGTGGGTGACCATAACCAGCCAAAAGCAGAACGCTTTCCCCAGCCCATACAGGTGCTGTGGGTCACCAGACACTTTCCTGCAGGCACAGCAGAGACAACTGACTGGTACTGGGTGAAATATAGTGCAAGCTCACTGGCACATTTTAAACGGATGCTTTAAAACTATCAAAACAAAGAAATGTGAATATAAAAAAACCTGTTACCAGTTCCACTGTACAGTGTGAGGCCCTGAAAACCAGTACAAAAATGCCAATATTCTTCATACTCCACAGATGTTGCCTATCACAGGAACTGGGCAATTTGCAAAGGCCACTTAAAAAAACCCAACAAACCACAACCAACTTCCCAAGGCTTTTCACTACACGGAGCTGAGAGAAACCCTCTTTTTCCACAGAAAGTGGGAAGCACAGACCCTGCTATCTGTGTGGAGACATAAGAAAGAGGTTTCTCCCTATTGAGCTGGTGTAGTTCCCAGTGATGTAAAACGGGGTTTATTCCTGAGACAATACAGATTCTGTTTCCAAAACTGCAAGCCACGACTCTTGCTTTCTCTTCTGTGCTTTGGATATACATTGTTAAGTCAGTTAAGTGTGCTGGGCCAACAATACCATGCTATAACACTCCTGTAACACAGAGCTAGAGCAGTGCCACAAATCCTGCAACAATCTATCCTCCTGACTGTGATGAAAGGAATACAGTACCTGATACAGCCATTTCCAAGCCTCTCAATATCTTCATCGGCAGGTCTGACAGACAGTCTGTGCATACCAGGGTAGGAGTGCTGGGTGTTGATTTTTGCCATTTTGCTTTACATATCAACATCTAAATGGCAGCTGAAATGGGAAGAAGAAAAAGAAAAAAAAAAAAAAAACAACAAAAAAACCCATGTTGTGAAGGCTGCAGAAGAAATGTGCTCAAGACTTTAAAAGTTTCTTACAACAATGCAAATTTTTTTTGAGAAGCAAACTCAACCATCTGAAGACTAGCCAGGGATGTCTACACGTGCAGTATGATACCTGCTCCTTGATTTACTTGCACTAGACAGAGAAAAGTGCTAGCAAAATTGTAACAATGATAATTTGTCATGACTAAAGAATAAGGTTACATGACACTCTAATCTTTTTAGTCTCCAGGCTTTCTGTATACCCACACTGTCATACCTGTTACCAAAGTGAAACTGCATATAAAATCTCATTCAATGGAGGTTACTGTTAGAAAGCCAACCAAAAGGAGCTGGGTGATGCTCACGTGCAAGGACAACCCATTCCACTTTAAGTTGCTAATTTTATCTATTTTGCAATGAAGTTTCTTGTTCTGAAAATGCTTATTAAGTAAGCCAATAATTAAATGTGTCCCTCAGCTTAATATATACCATGCATTAATTCTGTATTATCTGACCTCTGCACTAATCACATGCTAAATTTTCTTTCTGGATGTCATTTTTATTATACTGCTTTAAGACAAACTCTGTTAACATATTTAGAAGCCTAGACTCTATGAGATTTAGGAAATGGACCTAAAGTCCTTCTCAGATTTGGCCTTCAACGCCTTACCAAACTGATATCTTATCTATCACCTGTAAAAGAGGTTTTAAGACTGAATAAAAATGTCTTAAAAATGAGGGACTGAAAGATTTGCAGTGAAACCTTTGAACTTTGACTTATTTAGTTATTTGTTTGGTTTTTTATTTATTTAAGTTTCAGAACTCCATTCAAGAACGTTTTTTTCTTTCTGATATGACCAGCATGAAATTCCCTTGGGATCATTCAACTACCTCAGGCCATCTACTGTCCCTTTTTCACCTGTAACCCTCTGTCTCACTGATCATACAACATTTAGGTTTAGAAGGAAATGACATAGAGATCTTACAGAAACTAACGTTCTGCCTTGAATTATTCCTGAAGCCACTCACACTCCACAATGAGGTCTCTGCTATGCACCCAGTTTCTCAAAAAGCTGATACTCGACTTGACTTACCTTCCACTCAACTCTGAAGAGAAACATACAAAACCATTTACATTATTTAATATACTTAAAAATATTAAATAGATTAACTTTTTTTTTTTCATCCAGAAATAATGAAATTAGTCTAGAAATAGCCCTTGGGCATCATTTAACACCTGAAAATCTGGTTAGCATTTCCCATTACTAATTTTACCACCGTGCAGATCAATTGTTGTATAACCGAGCCCTGTACATACTGGTTACATGCTGGTTAACTTAAGCTTTACTGGGGGAAAAAATGGCCATTTCTATGACACATCGAGATATATATATATATGTATATTTTTGTGTACATATATGTATATATATATATATATATATACACAAAAAAAGGACCCATCTTTTAATTTGCTCTCAGATTTGAATATTCACTCAGAATTAATTCCTAAAGTGCAGATAATAACAAGCTAAAAACATACCTGTTCATACCAATGTTAACTGCAGCAGTCTTACAGAATGAATCAGTTTTGCCTGTTCAAAAAACATCTGCCAAATTATGTATGCATATCCATTATAAAGATATCCATTATAAATGTCACTGAATATGATTTATTTTCAAATGATTCAGCCTTTGTGAGACAAACACTGTTATTAATAAATTAAGCAGCCAAATTAATAGGTTTCAAAACAGGTATGATGCCAAAACATCTCATCTCCAAGAAAATTGTTCTTGCTGCCTATTTCATTTCCACTGCTTTGAGTTATATTAAGTCTCAGGAAAGGTAACTTTTAAGAGTAAAGTGGCACAAGCTGCTTGGGGTTTACTGCTCTGTATAGACCCTGCTCTTCTGTAAAGCTCAGCCAAATAATGTCAGTGGGTTTATAAACCAAACTCTCTATCACACTGCAGAAGGGAGGGACATATTGTCACTCTCCCACTGAACAGCATTACATATTATTCCCCATGTGTGCCCATTAAACTTACACTTTATTCTAGTGCAAGATTTTAAAAGCTTGATGGTAGGAGAAACAGAATGATTCATATGATAAGTAACAAATTAATAACTTTTTTAAGGATTCGTTTCCAACACAAAGTCAGTACTGAGTCAGGATCTCAATTAGTTCTGCCACCTAACACAACAATAACCCAGTCAATTAGTTCTGGTGATTGACAATCAGATTGATGTCTATCTACAGCAGTTCTGAAATGACAGAGCACCTGGTTTACAATCTCCAATAAAATAACTCAAAAACCAGTATAAATACAAGATAATAAACACCTTCTGAAGTCTAGGAATGATGCAAATCAATTGCTACCAACAACATATTGTATCTCACTGAAAAGAGACATTGCTTTTGAACCTGAACAATGCAATGAACCTGAACCTTCTATATTTCAAAGACTGTAGGTGGATTTCCAGACCTACCATTTCCAAATCAGTTCCTGAAAGTTTGGTTGAAAACCAGTAAGTACAATATTTCTTTAAACATCAAACTGAAATGGCTTCTCCTGATGTTACTGATCTCCTGAAATTAGGTATTACTAGTTTGGAATCAGAAACTACTAACAGATACTGGAATTAGATACTCATCATCTCCCAGAATGGTGTGAGTACGTCAGTGGAGCACTGAATACAGGGAACAGCTCTATACCTTATTTAGACACCCAAAAGCTATGCCAATAGAGAAACAAAACAAGTCATAGAAAACAAAACCTAACATTATCCTGAATGATTCTGATGAAGAACTATCTTCTTAGGAGACAGAAAGCAAAATGGAATTAAACAGTCATCTCACCACTGCAAAAGCTTAAAAAACATATTCCTCAGGGTTCCACAGAAAAACCACTAATAATGCTGATAAAAGAAGTAGCAGCGAGACAAGAGGATCTCGGGATGGCAAAAAGTACAACAGGCAGGAGAAACAAAAGAGGAGAGCAAGGAACTTCACAGATTCATAGAATGTGTTAGATTGGAAGGGATCTTTAAAGGCCATCTAGTCCAACCCCCTGCAGTAAGCAGGGACATCTTCACTAGATCAGGTTGCTCAGAGCCCCATCAAGCCCGATCTTGAATGTCTCCAGGGATGGGGCCTCCACCACCTCTCTGGGCAACCTCTGCCAGTGTCTCATCATGCTCACAGTGAAGAACTTCAGCGTGACCCCCATCAACTTGATCAATCTCTCAATTTGACAGCTACTGACATGCAATGTAGGCAAACAGAAATAAATGAATGCTGGTGAAAAACATGTAAACTACTACTTTATATGCTTCCCAATTAACCATACACTCTCAGAAAGAGAACCTAAATAATATATATGTACAGCTCATTGAAACACCCTTCTCAGTGCAGGGCAGGGTTGCTGACACAGGAAAGAGTTAATGACACAAAGAACATGAAAAACTCTCCATGAAACAACAGTGTGGACTTACTGGAACACTATTCATCCTTCTCTTAAAACAGAACTATACTGCAGAATAGAACCTTGGCAAGAATCATCAAGGACATAGAAATGGAAAAGAAATAAAGAAAAACAAGGCTTGCCTGCCTTAGAAAGGCACAGAAGAATCTACAGAATAAATACATGTAGGTAAAATTAGTGAGTGACCTTCCTGTCCTTGTCTCAACTCATGAACTTTCCCACCTTACTTTCTTCCCTTGGACTGCTGAGGAGGGGGAGAGTGAGAGAGGGGCAGGGTGGGTGTCTGTCAGCCAGCCAAGATCAAACCAGTCTTCACAGCAACTGTGGGTTTAAATACAAAGCTGAGCTCACAGGTAAAACAGATTTGAGTTGGAGAAAATTAATTTAATCTATTGCCAATTAAAACAGAGTTGGATGGTGAGAAACAAAGTCAAAAACACCTCCCCTCCTTTTCTTTTTCCCCAGTGCAGGGCATGGAGAATGGGAGTTTGCAGTCAGTCCGTAATGGTTCCTCTCTGATGCTCCTCCTTTCTCACACCATTCCCCTGTTGCAGAGTGGGGCCTTCCCAGAGGCTGCAGTCCTTCAGGATAAACCTGCTCCAGTGCAGGTCCTCCATAGGCCTCTCAGGAGAACCTGTTCCTGTACAGGTTCCTCTCCACAGGTCGCAGTTTTCAAGAAAGATACATGTGCTCCACTGTGGGGTCCTCCATAGCAGGTATCTGCTCCAGCATGGCCCTCTCCATGGGCTGCAGGGGATTCTCTGCTCTGGCACCTGTAACAACACTTTCCCCTCCTTTTTCTCTGACCTCCATGTCTGCAAAGCTGTTTCACACACTTTTTCCCCCTCACTCCTCACACGCTGCCTGTTCTTTTCCCCTTTCTGAAATAGATTTTCTCCTGAAGTGTGACCACCTTGGCTGCAGGGCTCAGCCGTGCCCTGCGGTGGAGGATTTGGACCTGGCAGGAACAAGCTGTGACAGGGGTCCCTGTGGCCCCTGCCAGCCCAGGTACCTGCACCTCAAGTGAGTAGGTATCTGCTTTCTATAAAACATCTCTTATCTTTAACTACACTCTCTGCTCTGAATATTTAAAACTTGTATTGCAATGAGGGTAAAACTTGATTACCTGACAGCTGACAAGCCTGACAAATATTTATTAGGCACTTAAAGCAGGTATTTGGCTCAAAGACGATTAATGTAATGTCCTCTGAGCCTAAAACTAGTTACCCACTTTTTAGGCAACCAAACTGGAGAATTTGATCCTTAAAGTAACGTTGCAATGTTTAATTTTCCACAGCTCAGTGACTTACCTTTAAGTGCACCAAGTAAAACTATGGGAAACAAAAACTGCCTCAGGTTGAAGAATTTTCCAGCATCAGACAGCAAAATAAAACTTACCTGAAACAATCCTAGATCTTACAAGACTGACATCTTTACCAAAGGCTTAAGTGGAATTTTGACATGCTTTCTCCTTTAGTATCTCTCTCCTTGCAACCAGTTGTATTGATTAGAGATGAATAATAATTCCACACTCATAAATATTGTTTTCCAGTGCATGTCATTGAGACTAACACTAGACCTAAGTGAGAAAGATGTATTATCCTCTTTCAAATGCAACAAATTATATATTAGTGATAACTCTCCCTTCTCTACGTGCAAATAGTTTATGTACTTTTATCCTCTTCCATTTGGGTTCAATAGCAACCAATGGTTTGTGTCACATTTGTGTCAGACCATGCATGCACTGTCTGGTATAAAAGACCTGTTTTATTAAGACAGACAGTTGTTTGACAACAAGTAAGAGTTCAAGTAACATATGAAAACTTCACATTCACATAAGCATTTCCTAATTTTAAAAATCAGGCTTTACTTATCTCTCTATAACACTACAGATCTAAAACTGGAGATACGAGAGCAGCTGTACGTAAATTTTAGGAGCTCTGCCATCCAGTGATTTCCTACAGAAGGCATGCAAAAAATCAGGGACCTAGGAGTAAGACACTGAGAAGGAAGCTACCTATGCCAGCTGATACAAAATGACTGAAGCTAAAACATGAGACTGAAAATAACCAGGCATCTAATTCCAGGCCAACAGGAGGTGGCACCCAGTCCTCAGCCATAACTCCCCTCTTCCCCAAGTCGATTCACCCATTTATAGCAAATTGCATTGCGCTGAGGAGCTGCCCCTCAAAAATGACAAGCAGTGATTCTGTCCCTCTACTCCGCTCTTATGAAACCTCACCTGGAGTACTGTGTCCAGTTCTGGAGTCCTCAACATAAGAAGGACATGAAACTGTTGGATCGGGTCCAGAGGAGGCCACAAAGGTGATCAGAGGGCTGGAGCACCTTTCATATGAAGACAGGCTGAGAGAGTTGGGCTTGTTCAGCCTGGAGAAGAGAAGGCTCCAGGAAGATCTTACAGCAACCTTCCAGTATCTGAAGAGGGCCTCTAAGAAAGCTTTTTAGAAGAGGAACTTTTTAGAAGAGCTTGTACTGATAGGACAAGGGGAAATGGTTTTAAATTGGAAGGGGGTAGATTTAGATTGGGTATTAGGAAAAAAATCTTCACTACAAGGGTGGTGAGCCAGTGGAACGGGCTGTCCAGGGAAGTGGTGGCTGCCCCCTCCCTGGCAGTGTTCAAGGCCAGGTTGGATGAGGCCTTGAGCAGCCTGGCCTAGTGAGAGGTATCCCTGCTCATAGCAGGGGGTAGGAACTTGATGATCTTTAAGGTCCCTTTCAACCCATTCTATGATTCTCAAGTCTGTTTCAAATTAAGCAAGCCAAACCCAGTTTTCCCCCTTTCTCCAGAGCTGCCTACCAATATAGTTCATGGGACACGCAGAAACTCTCACATGGGTTTGCAGTGCTCTGAGAACATGCACCAGAGCAGCATCAGGAACACCTGCTTTCTGCACCCACTGCAATTTGGACACAGCCAAGGCCCCTGAGCAGCTTCATGGCCCAAGCTTCAGGCAATTTTGCACATACTTGGTAGCAAAAAACCCCCAACACACATGTACACATTTAAATGCTACAAATATGTCAAATTTCAGAAGTTGCTGGCTATCAGCTAAGCCACCAAAATGTACTGTGTAACCTGTCAAACATCCATGAAAGAAGTCTGAATTCCTACAGTCTCCCTCTCGAGAGCATTGAGAGTTGACATTTGGGATGCTCCAGCAGTTCCCCTTTTGAGGAGAGTATGTCAACTCACCCTAAATTAAATCAAAATGGTTAACCAAACAAATATTAGTACTTCTGATATGAAGTAAACGGAGCTGTTTATCAAGTAACGATGGCAGATCAAGCTCTTTGTGCCACCACTTAATATTCTTAAAGCTTATTTATTTAGATTAAAAGGATGACAGAAAATACGGCAGAAATCAGGAACCAGCTTTTCAAGGGTAAATATGTATCACTGTCACAAAGTAAAAGGCAACTTTACATAGGGTTTTTTTTTGTTTGTTTGTGTAGTTGATAATACACTGTTGCTCTTGAGGCTTTCAACAACATTTTACTTACTGCTGTGGAAGCGGTGATAAGCTGCATAGGATCACTTACATCATTTTAGTTAATACACGTTCCAAATCCTCACACAGCCTCTCAGGTTCAACCCTGGTAAGTCTTTGGGATTTATTTTGGGATCTGACCTCCACCTACATGATCCCTGTTACATCACTTTGCAATAGTTGTAGTTCAGCTGTATGCTATGTGTGTTGTGTACATTACAGGTGACAGTCCACAGTTTCAATGTCTCAACTAGTACAGGCAACAAATGGACTTCAAAGACTGGAAAATGGATCTTTAAACTGCTATGTGATTTGTAGACAACGTGCAACTTGTTTCTTCAATTATTTGGAGGTTTGTAAACTAACCTGCGTATCTGGCATGCTGTCATGGAAATCAGCTTTGTAGAAAGGCTACGGGATCAAGCCCAAGGGGTTGAAAAAATGATAAGCAGGCTGCACAACCTTACCCTTTTGAATCATTATGAAATGATGACTGATTCCAATCATCAATTCTTAAATCCTATAACCTCTTTTAAAGCACACAATTCAAATGTTATTACTCTCCACCACATCATACTGCATTTTCCATAGTCTGTGGGCACTGGTATTTCCTGAAAATTTTTGTATGCATAGCCTAGTAATATCAGTGCTAATGACCTGTCAAACAAACACCCTGCCTCTCACAGGTACTCCAAGAGGTGCATATACTACACACAACACTGTGTATTCATACATGTAATAATACTAATTTATACTTTTAGAATCATAGAGTGGTTTGGGTTGGAAGGGATCTCAAAGATCATTTAGTTCCAACCCCCTGCCAGGGGCAGGGACACCCTCCACTAGCCCAGGTTGCCCAAAGCCCCATCCAACCCGGCCTTGAACACTGCCAGGGAGGGGACAGCCACAGCTTCTCTGGGCAACCTGTGCCAGGGCCTCACTGCCCTCACAGTGAAAAACTGAAGGCAACTCATAGTTTGAGAATGAAATGCATTTGATTATCCTTGATTTTTTGATGGTTGACCCCTTGGCACCTTGTAACAGCAAAATAATATTTTAAATATATTGAATTATTTGGACAGAGTTTCCCTTCTACATCTATGAATTACATGGACCTGTTGGAATGAATCCAGAGGAGGCCACAAAGATGATCAAGGGGCTGGAGCACCTCTCCTATGAACACAGGCTGAGAGAGTTGGGTTTGTTCAGCCTGGAGAAGGGAAAGCTCCAGGGACACTTTATTGCAGCCTGACAGTACCTGAAGGGGCCTAGAGGGAAGCTGGAGTGGGGCTGTTTACTAGGGCAAACAGTGACAAGACAAGGGGTAATGGCTTTAAACTAGAAGAGGGGAGATTCAGGTTAGATATCAGGAAGAAATTCTTCCCGGTGAGGGTGGTGAGGCCCTGGCACAGGTTGCCCAGAGAGGCTGTGGCTGCCCCCTCCCTGGCAGTGTTCAAGGCCAGGTTGGATGGGGCGTTGGGCAGCCTGGTCTGGTAGAGAGTGTCCCTGCCCCTGGAACTAGATGGTCTTTGAGGTCCCTTCCAACCCAAACCACTCTATGATTCTATGATTATTAGTAATACAGTTCAAGTTTCTAAAAGCTACTTAATTTCTTTTCAGAACATTTTCTATAAATGCACTCTTTTTTAGACTGGAAACTGTTCAGGACGAGCCAGCTGTATGTATTGAACATAATATTGTAAATTAAACCACAGTACATTACCAACTACAGTTGACTGGACAACCAAGTCATATCATTTTGTTTCTGTTGCAAGTACAGGTTAAAGTGGTGCAGGTATCCGTGTTTCCATACAGCAAACAAGCTCTGTGCAAGACTTCCTTAACCACTGCCTAAAATTTACCAGTTCTGTCAACATCTCTGTCCATACATTAATTTGCTAGCATAACAAAAATGAACATAACAAGGGCATGAATACAGCTAAACACAACAGGTTCACATTTCTATCTATAAAATACGTATTTATAAATATATACGTATGTTTACACGCCTGCCCATGTACCCACGTGGATGTCATCCATTCAAAATCACTCCCTGCCCACTTTATGTGAACTATTACAGCCATCCCACTTGGCTAGGGAAGGAAAACATGAGAGGTAATTTGTGTCACGTTTCACATGCTGTAACAAGGCATCCGACAGAAGAGGATTTAAGAGATGCTAATGAAAAGAGATGGCATCATGGGAGAAGGCTGCCAGATAACGTGCTGAACCGAAATGACAGAGCTTGGGCGCAAATTGGATGACAAAGGCTGGGATGTGCAGAGGTGTACAGAAGGCAGAGCTGAGAGGCCGACATGGAAGGTTGTTGTGTAATGTTTTTAAGCTGATGTGTTCTTCCCTCAACTCGTTCAGTGCTTGTTTACCATGAATACCCTTGTTGATTAGACATCCTGACAGTCCCATTAGCATCTGCTCCGTGTATTTTTCTAATCAGATGGTTTCTGCATGCACACTCAAGGAAAATGACATCAAAATATCAGAGAAAAAAAATAGCTGTGCTGACTGAAGGCAAAGTTATGCCATTTCAAAAACTGTAATGTTGGATGCTACAATTTACTCAGTTGTAACAATGAAAATTCCAGATTTTAAATACAACAGTCCTTCTACTACTTGTTTAAATTGCAACAATTCTGAATCTGGAAAACAAAATGTAATAAAAAGTGTCCACTACTAATCGGTACCAACATTTACACTTAACATCATTCCTTCATAGACGCAAAGTAACATTCATGTCATTGTCCCCTGTCTTCTTTTGGCTCTTTCCTCTGTAACAACTGAGTGGACCATGCATTAGAGAGGGACACTAATTACAGTCATTACTGCATCTTGCACAGTCTTGGGCACACTGTGGCCTGGTTTACACTACACAAGTTTTGCAAAAGAGGTTGTATTGCTAAAAACAAGGTCGATTTAGCAGGAGCACCAGGAATTCCAGGAAAGTGACTTCCTTTTACTGCACTTGTGTTTGCTAGCATTTTCTTTGCACGGGGTTTGATAACCTCATCCCATAGGCACGGGGCAGCTGAGAACTTTGGAGACACGTGGACCAAACTCGTAAAGCAAAGCCTCAGCCAACAGTAGTGGGGTCGCTCCCCTCACCACCATTTCTGTGCAGACTCGTATCCTGAATCTAAGTTAACTGCAGATACAGAGACCTCTGCGTCACTGGACCAAATGAATGCTTTAACAAAAATCAAACAGCCTGTAAGTTACGCTTCCCTTCCAAGCTTTGGCGTTAAGGTTCAGCCCTGAAGTCACACGCAGGACGTGATCCCGCTCTCACAAGCGTAACAAGCCTCACTGCCTCCGCTTCCACACTCACCTTTCCACGCTTTCCCCCGCAACATCCGCGCTCTGTCCGTCGGTCTGTCCGCCTGCCTGAATGCAGGCTCTTCGGGGCCGTTATCCGTAAGCAACGCTGACAGGTAGCGCTGCCTTTCCCCGGCGTCGTTCCGTCCCGGATTCCGCTGCCGGCCCGCGGCGCCGGGAAGCCCCCGGCAGCGGCAGCTCTCCCCGGCGGGGCGGCCCGGCCCGGCCCGGCGGGGGCGGCGGGGCAGGGCCCGCCGCGGCCGCCCCTCTGCGCGGCGCGGGAGGATTACAGCCGAAACCCGGCGCGCCTAAGCCCGGCTCACCGGGAAAAGCCGCTCGAAGGGCTTTGCGATCCTGTTAAGTTCTCGGAGAGGATCAAGACGTCAAAGAGGCTCGGCGGCGCCCCGGCACACTTCTTGCCACGCCGAGGAAAGTTGGGAGCCCGCCGCGGGCAGGGTACGGCCGGCCCGGGCGCGCTGGAGGGGCGTGGACCCGCAGCCGCGGCTCCCCCAGACCCCGCGGCGCTCCCGGGCACCGGCACAGGGCCCGGCCGCTGAGGCACTCACTACCTGCGGGGAGGAGCTGCGCCCGGGCGGGCGTTCATCCCCTCTTCGCTGAGGGGGCCGTGGCGGGGTGTGAGCCGGTGCACAAGCCGTCTCAGTCCCTCTCGGCCGGGCGGGGTCCCGCCGCCGACGCCATCGCGTTCCCGGCCGCGCTCACCGCTCCCGCCGGCGCCTCCGCGGCTGCCTCAGTCACTGCCTAACGGTCCATGCAGCGGGGAGAGACCGGGCGGAGCGGGGAGGCTCCGCGGCGCCCTCAGAGGGAGGAGAGTTCTGGACGGACAGAGAAAGCCGGATGGCCGCCCCCTCCCCTGCCTTCGCGTACCCCCTCCGCAAACCCCGGCTCCTCGCACACGCCGCCTCCTGCGCCTTCATTAACCGCCAGCGGCGGGCACGGAGGCGCCGGGCCCCGCGGGCTGCCGGCCGCACCGGCCACCAGCCCCCGCCCGTTGACGGCAGCGGGGCTGGCGGGAGTGGGGCCTCGTCAGGAAGGCAGGTGGTGGACGTGCCATTGCCAGTTTGAAGCGTGTGTCACACACCCCTGGCAGCCGTCAGAATGCGGATGGGCCCGGGAGGGCAGTCTGGTCTCTTCCCCACCGTCCCGGCAGGATCTGCCTGAGGGGTACCGGTTACCCCTTCGCCAGTCACAGCACCTCTTGGGACCGACACCTTGATGCGGAGGCGTTTCTCTTCGGCGTCCTGCTGAACAGGTTTCTTCTTCAGTACTTTGGCCCTCTGTCCCTGATCCCCCGGAGGCAGCTAACCCGCAGGCTGACTCAGCCTGAGGCGGGCAGCCGGCTTCCTTCCCTCGCCTCGTCCTTCTGAAGCTCCCTGAAGGCTTTCGCGCTCCCCTGAACTTCACCAGTTCAATTCCGATTCTGCTTTCCACAGGCACCAGAAAAAACTGAAAACAAAGGTCGTGTGTAAAAGGTCCATAAAGTGATTCTTCAGCTGGAAGAAAAAGAGTCGGCGAAAGCCATGTCATTCATAACTGAGCCACTTGCTGCACAGCGTTGATTCAGCTTGACTGAACATGGACGTGACACCAGAAATGCATTTAGGTGCTTGGGTTTATGGAGAGGCAGAGTTACTCGCTACTCTCCCCCTTGCTAAGAATTGCTCCACATGTGAGAGATGAACCGCATCACACAACAGGTACTAATGAGAGGAAAAGCCCAAACCCATCAGAAACTGGAGGTCTCCTTCTGACATGGCTATCAATTGCATTGGTCTTTAGAGTAAGAGGTTTCGGGGGGGGATTGAAACTGAAAAGGCTGGGAAGTGTTTGAAGAGCGTGCTTATTTTCCTCCTTTCCTGTCGGAGAACTCCAGGCAGTGTCCTGGAAATGCTGTTACAGGAACTAACCTGACCAGGTTTATACCAAATACTCAGTCACCTTTGTCCCTCAAAATGTCAAGGACTTTCCAGGTGCTACATGTCAGTAGGCACACTTTGCAGGTGCTGGTTGGTACGTAAAAGAAGCCTGGGAAGGGAGTCCAGGAAAAAGCTGTGGAGATTTCAAAAAAGTCCCAGATCTGGACAATAAGGGGTTCAGGCTGAAAAAAAGAAGAAAGAAAGAATGAAATTAAGAAAGATTATCCAGATCTAGAAGGCACCACTTGCCAAAGTTTTCATAATATTCGAGATGTTAGAAAATCTAGAGAAAACACTATGGTAAATTTATAATACGTCTTCACAAAACCTCAATTTACCTCCCTTAATCAAGTGTTCTGTGTCTTAAAATCTTAAAAATCTTGCAAAACTTAGTATCATAGAATTAAATCTCTGACAGAAAAAAGTTTCATAAAGGAAAAAAAAGCTATCTAAATTTATCTAAGCATTTAAGCAAACATGCATGTTTGCTTAAAAATACTGCCTTTTTCTATTGAAGAAAAAAAATTCTATTGAAGAAAATAATGCATTGTCATTATAACAACTTTTTTAAAAAGATAGAATTATTTCTCAAATTTTAGGTGAAGCTGAAATACATGAATCACATATATTATAGAAGAGCTAGCTGTTTTCTCAGTATCTAAACATACAGCCTGCAAGGATAGTTTTCCTTTCTCCTGGACTCATCCTTCTCTGTAGAAATATCAAAGCTGCGTGTACAGGTCTACAGAGGGGTAAAAGCCTTAATTAAAGCCTAAAATTCCAGTTCTTGTAATAATTCTTACATGCTAATCATGCTCTTACTCAAACCTGGCTTACTAGCAGGTTTCAACCTAATAGTGGCATGCTTTGGCCATTTGCCTGGGTATTGAAGATGACAAGCAGAAAGAAATACCTTTTCACTTTTCCGTTTTCTGAGTTGCTAGGTACCAGTGAAAACATGTTTATTCAGGGAACAAATACTCCTTCTTTCCAGAATTTCCCTAATTTCCATGACATTGTCTTTCCAAGTTTAGCTCATGCTTCGTTCGTGCAGTCATTAAACCGGCCCTCTGAATGCCATCAACAAGTAGGTTCAATGTGCTGATGGCTGCGAGGCACCATCCATCCAAACAGTTATGTTCAGCAAGGCACTGCTCATGATTTAACTTGGTGACCAGAAATTCTTGGTCTCTGACAGACACCTCGTGAAAACACAACCACAAATTACTGTGTTGAGTTTCAACAAAGTTATTTTCTAGTTTTATACACAAATTAAATACCTGTTTTGTTCCACTCTGCAATTAAGCAAAGCACCAGTGAGAGTTTGCAGGTGGAAATTATGATTAAAAAGGAAGGGAAAATCTGCAGTTTCAGCACCTCAAAATATGAAAGAGAGGGGGAAAGGAGAGAAAAAGCAACCCCTTATGCTACAGTCTTTCACGCCTTGGTCCTCAGCTACTGAACAGTGTCTTCTCTTGCACAGCTTGCTTTCTCGTTTTATTCTTTTTCCAGCTTACATACAGCTTGCAAGTGAAACTCCTCAGCTGTCAGTCCACTCTCCAAATTCTTCCTCTTGTTTTCTTGCATCTCTCATGTCATGGACTCACCATACTTACTCTCAAGGCCCCGTTCAGCTGTGCCCGTCGGCTTCACTTTTTCATGTTCCCTTGTTTTGCTGTTGTGCCAAGGACTCTGTTTTCTAGATTTCTAGTCTGACTTCACTGTCTGTTTAGTTCTATCTTCACTTTAATAATAAAAATAGAAAGTAGCTGCCAATACCCACTTTAAGACTTGCCTAGTTTATTTTAAAGTCCAGGAAAATACTAATGTTTAAGTAATACTTAATCAGCACCTTTCTATCTAGAAACTTGTTTTATTAGAATAATGGAATCACCTGGGTTGCAATAGTCCTTCAAGATCATTGAGTTCAACCACAGCCTAACCCTGCCTAGTCCACCTCTAGACCATGTCCCCAAGCACAACATCTAAGCACCTTTTAAATACATCAAGTGATGGTGACTACAGATCTTTCCTGGGCAGCCTGTTCCAGTACTTGACAGCCCTTTCAGTAAAGAAATTCTTCCAGATATGGAACCTAAATCTCCCCCATTGCAATTTGAAACCATTTCCTCTTGTTCTATCGCTTGTTGGCTGAGAGAAGAGCCCAATCCACACCTCTCTACACTCTCCTTGCAGGTAACTGTAGAGAGCAATAAGGTCTCCCCTCAGACTCCTTTTCTTAAGACTAAAAAGCCCCAGTTCTCTTGGGCACTCCTCACAGGACCTGTGTTCCAGACCCTTCACCAGCTTCATCACCCTTCTCTGGACATGCTCCAACATCTCAATGTCCTCCTCAAAACTGACATTATGCCAGCGCTGTCCTCCCTCACTTTGAGGCCTGCTCCTGGCATCAGTCATCCGAGCCTAAGCCCTGTCCATGCCATCAACTGAGGCAGCACACCTCACAGACCACGTGTTGTTAGAATAAACACCCCAAAACATGCAGAAAGTCAGGCCCTGGAAGGGAAGACAGTTGATAGCCAAAGTAGAAATTCTGGTACAGTGTCATCCTTTGTTGTTGAAAAGAAGTGTTCAGAGGCAATTAGCACTCCTAGAAGTCTCCTCCTGACTGTTCGGTAACTAATGACATCATGTGTAATGAAAGTAACCAAGAAATGATTCCTCACTCCTTTTTGATAGCCTTGTAACTCACTGGTCTGAACTTCAAGTCCTCAGCTGCTCTAAACCGGTGTAGGTCCAGTGGAAACAACAGAGGTCAGCTTATCTACAGTATCACAGGTTTTGGTGCATGGTTAACACCGTGAGGGGCATTAACATCATTCGAATAGCTCTTTCCAGATTGCTATGGTTTGCAATAAAGCACCACCAGGATGCACAGCTGAGGAATAAGGCTTTTAAAATAAATATATACACACACACACACACACATTTATTTTTAAATCTCATTTTCTTCAAGTTGAGAAATCACCATATCCCATTTACGCTGTAGTTCTGACCCATTTCTCAGATTGTTCTGCTTCAGAGGAATTAAATGAACAAAGATCTGTGAAATAATTGGACTGAATTGCAAACCTGAGGAAAGCTCATTTGGTTCCCTTCCCAAGAGAAACACTGATTAGGTCTGCCTTAAAAAGCCACTTGCATTTAAAGAGCTCGAGTTATGATTTGGAGCCGAGCTGCAGAGCGGGAGCTCAGGCGAACAAAACCATGCGGTTCACACATGCAAATGCAAACCTGAAAGATTCAAAAGACAGGAAAAAATGGAAACCAGCAATAGAAACGTTCAAATAGTGCCAGCAAAATCCATGTCACAGGTTCTTTCACACTTCTGGTGCAGCCTAATCCTGTGAGGAACTGACTTCCATAGGAAACGGACCACAGCCCAGTCATTTTCAGAAACCAGCCCCACTAGCGCAAGAGATGTCCTGATGCATAGAAGCAAAAGGGCACACATACCTGTTTAGTGTTCCACCCTGCAGTCTCCATGTTGTCCTGATTACAAGTGAATGAGCTCTGTTTATTTTACCTTTGCCTGCACCACTGCACGGGAGGTACAGTAAGGGAGAAGGATAGGCCTGTGCGTGATTCCTTTTCACCCATAGGGAACAAGGTTTTCCTCAGTTTGCGTTAAAAATAAATGCAGAACACACACTGGCCAGTGGCTGCGTCCCACTGGAATCAGTGGAAAGCATCCCACACGTTTGGGTGTAACAGGATCGGGTCCCAAACATGTAAACAAAAGCATTGGCCTCCACCTGAAGCCAGCGCTTTTTACAAGTGAAATCACAGTACTGACCATTATGGGTGAAACCTTCAAAAGAATGAAGGGTAACCCTCGAGTGTTGTCTGGTGGTGGGCAAACAGAGGCACTCTAATCAGAGTAGATCAATGCATGGACAAAGAATCTTCCTGCCCGGTGCCCATGTGAGCGTTCAGCTGTACCATGTCTGCAGGGCAGCCAGATTACAGAGCGCTTCACAGAGAAGCAAGTACCTGCCTGAGCCCCGCTCTCTGCCAGAAGAGCCCAGAGGAATGGGGAGCACAGGGTCACTGCTCAGCAGGGACATGGGGCCTAAGAGAGGTGTGGAAATTCCTGCAGGCTGCAAACCTACCTGTGAATTCACTTCCCATCTCCTGTGAGTCAGACTGCCTGAAGACATGGGCTTGGCAAGCCATGCAGAAGCACTAGAGATGCTCAGGGAGCTGTGGAGATTTTCCTGTGAATTTTCAGGCTGCCCTGTTTAAACAAACATGATTGCAAATGCAGCCTCATTAATGTTTCTCTGGTGATAGCCTGGAATAAGAAGCATCCAGAAATACCCTGATTTTTTAATTGTTGCTTCTCAGGACAATCCTATCTCTTGGTGGAAATAAAACTATCCTGTTCTCTCTAGGGGAATTGCAGCAAAATGCTCATCAGGCCTGAGGCACTGATAGGGATACAGCCCAGCTTCTCCGAACAGCATAAACTGTCATTTTCAGTCACAAAATGGCAGTCCATTAGCAGCAAGAGCAAGAAGACACACTCATATGAAATATAACATGGGGATTAAAAGCTTTTCTCATCATGCTTTATGAGGGCAGTTGCTGTCATTGTTCTGCTAATGAGTTGGAGGAAACTCGCAGCCACGTGTTGGTAACCAGGGACTAAAGGTGTCTCTTCTGCAAACTCCTCAATATCTTTACTCTGATAAAACAACAGTCTGCCCAGACTCCAAGATTAACTGTGTCCTGAGATAAGTGAGACAAATGATGAGTGATAGGTCTCTAACTGCTGTCTGTAAGTCCTGTGCCAAGTTGTAAACTTAGAATAAAAGAAACTAAAGGACTGAAGGACCTGAAGAAAGTCTATGAGAAAGTTTCCAGGGGCTAACAGAATCACAGAATCACAAGGTTGGAAAAGGCCTTTAAGATCAAGTCCAACTGTTCCAGTCCTACACTAAACCATATTCCTAAGTACCTGATCTACCCTTTTTTTAAACACCCAGGGATGGTGACTCAGCCCCCTCCCTGGGCAGCCTGTTCCAGGCCCTGACCCTTTTCAGTGAAGAATTTTTTCCTAACGTCTAATCTGACCCTGTCCTGGCACAGCTTTGTGCCATTTCCTCTTGTCCTGTCACCTGGTAAAGAGACCATCACCCTTTCAGGTAGCTGTAGGTGGTGATAAGGTCTCCCCTCAGCATCCTCTTCTCCAGGCTAAAAATCCCCAGCTCCCTCAGCCACTCCTCATAGGATTTGCCCTCCAGCCCCTTCACCAGCCTGGTTACCCTTCTCTGGACTCACTTGAGGACCTCAATGTCATTATGGATACACAGCTCCATGTATCTGTGTGCTGCCTCTCACTTCAGCAGCGCTTTGAGCAGTCCAATGCCTCCTATCAGAAAGCAGTGACTTAGCTCAACTTCTGAGCAAAGAGGTGAAGGAAAAAAAAATCCTATCCCCATTATTTTGCTTTGGAGAGTTATTTTAGCCAACACTGCTTGTTTCCATTTATTGTGTACGAGCCTCAAGGAGTAAAGTACACCTCGCGTAACACTGGTGTAAATAATAGCAAGCAACTGAAAATGTGACAGAAAGTTCAATATTTAGTCAAGAGCTCCCAGTCTTGCTGAAGCTTCATTTATCTGTCACCGCTAAACTGACCCTACATGACTTCCCAGGGAGCATAGAGCAGAGCAGGGCAGCTGCAATCCCTGTGAACAGCCCTGCAGCACTCAGACTATGGTGTTGCTGGTGGATGCGGCCAGCCCCAGCTCACAGGAATTAGACGGGGCGAAGCTGAAATCCCAAAGAAAGTCAGAAATTATTTTAATGGGCAAATATGACTGTCTGGGGGAGGTGGAGATTGTTGTAGCAAACTAATAGAGTACTGAAAAATCCTATACGCTGGTCAAAACAGTGACCTCCAGCAAAACATGTTTGAATGTTGATGCTGTCCATGCGTAAGGCCTATGCATCACCTCGAGTAGCCCTATGGAACTGCCTTGGGGGTGTTACAGCTATTTCAGCGGGGTGCGACGCAGAAGTATCAATGCATCTTTCCTAATATCACTGTAGTACCAATGAGCACTGTTTTGTTTATTCTCTACTTAATGTCATCACTGCAATACAGCGCTCTGAGTTAGCAGCTAGCAAAGAGATTGCAACTGATCTCCTGATGCCTCAGGGAAAGTCAAATGAGAAACAGCAGCACAGCTGCCACTGGGAAAAGGGATTTCCCAGGATGCTGCCTCTTGTTCTCATCACAGAGGAATCTCAGGGAAAACTTTGGGTGGTTTGTGAACCTGAGGGCTAGAGACAGACCAAGAGAGCAAGAGAGTTTTTGGTAGTACCTTCAGAGGCTGTCAGTCAGACAGAACTCATGAGATTAATCCTGCTAAAATCCAGTGTGACTGATAAGAACTCACTGTGCTTGCACCTGCACACAGAATGACGAGTATGGGATGATTTGATGCTGGTAATAGGGGAAAGGAATGTTTTGGCAGATTATATTCCCGAAGGTTAGCTCTTCATTTACTGCCTTACATATGGAGAATAGCACTGAAGGACAAGTTTCATGGCTCTAGAAAACCACAGAATCACACAATGTTAGGAGTTGGAAGGGACCTCGAGAGATCATCTAGTCCAACCCCCTCCCAGAGCAGGATCACCCAGACTAAATCACACAGGAATGCATCCAGGTGGGTTTTTAATGTCTCCAGAGAAGGAGACTCCACAACCTCTCTGGGCAGCCTGTCCCAGTGCTCCATCACCCTCACAGTGAAAATGTTTCTCCTTATATTCACATGGAACTTCCTACGCTGCAGCTTGCATCCATTGCCCCTTGTTCTAATGCTGGCCATCACTGAGAAGAGCCTGGCTCCGTCCTCCTGACTCTCACCTTCTACACATTTATAAACATTAATAAGGTCACACCTCAGTCTCCTCTTCTCCAAGCTAAAGAGGCCCAGGTCCCTCAGCTTTTCCTCATAAGGAAGGTGTTCCACTCCTTTAACCATCTTGGTCATCCCGCACTGGGCTCTTTCAAGTTCTATGTCCTTCTTGAACTGAGAGGCCCAGAACTGGACACAATATTCCAGGTGTGGTCTCACCAGGGAAGAGCAGAGGGGGGAAGAACCTCTCTTGACCTACTAACCATACCCCTTCTAATACACCCCAGGATGGCATTGGCCTTCTTGGCCATAAGGGCACATTGCTGGCTCATGGCCATCCTGCTGTCCACCAGGACCCCTGCCCACCAGGTCCCTCTCACTTACATTGCCCTCTGACAGGTCAGTCCCCAACCTATACTGATACCTGGGGTTGTTCTTCCCTAGATGCAAGACCCTACACTTGTTCTTGTTAAATCTCATTAAACTTCTCCCTGCCCAGCTCTCCAGCTTGTCTAAGTCTTGCTGAATGGCAGCACAACCCTCTGGTGTGTCTGCCACCTCCCCCCAGTTTTGTGTCCTCAGCAAACCTGTTGACTGTAAATAGTATTCCTAAATTCCTGAAATAGTATTCCTAATTTTAAATCCATAAACCCTTTTCTTGCTAAGGGAGATAGGGACTGCTAAAGAGTAGGATGTTCTTATGCAGAAATAAGGAGGCTGAAACTGAGCTTCAGACAGTTATGCTGTGCTGCTGAGAGACCAGGGTGGAGAGCTCATCAGTTTCTCTTGCCTCTTCTGCTGTCATGCAGCTGTCTTTCAAAGAGAGGAACCTAAAAGTCCTTTTGGGTTTAGGACCCTTCCTCCAGTGGCAAATAAATTATATTTAATTTGCCTTGACCTCATCCTTGACACGTGGACTGATCAGTCCAGTGCTGCATAAACAGCTGGTGATGGGATCTGCTCATAATTCGGAGGTAGGCAAGCCCAGATGTTTGTTTTAATTGGTAATTCAGAGTCTGATAACTCATCACACAGATTCTTTAAATGCAGGAAGGAAAAGGAGTGTCTTCCCCAAAAGCAAATATGAGCAGTCACCATTGACAGTGAATATCCATTTGACTTTCCCAACCACATCAATTAAAAATATAGCATTAGAATCATAGAATCATAGAATGGCCTGGGTTGGAAGGGACCCCAAGGATCATAGAGCTCCAACCCCCTGCCACAGGCAGGGCCAACAACCTCCAGGCCTGGAGCTACACAAAGTTGCCCAGGGCCTCATCCAACCTGGCCTTGAACACCTCCAGGGATGGGGCATCCACTACCTCTCTGGGCAGCCCATTCCAGCACCTCACCACTCTCTCTGTAAAGAACTTCCCCCTAATATCTAATCCAAACCTTCCCTCCTTTAGCTTCAATCCATTCCCCCTTGTCCTGCTATTATCTACCCTTTTGAAAAGTTGATTCCCCTCCTGTTTGTGTGCTTCCTTCAGGCTACAATGAGGTCCCTCTGCAGCCTTCTCTTCTCTAGGCTGAACAAGCCCTGCTGCCTTAGCCCTCTAATCCTCCTCGTGGCCCTCCTCTGAACCCTCTTCAACAGTTCTACATCTTTCTTGTATTGAGGGCCCCAGATCTGGACACAGTACTCCAGATGGGACCTCACGAGGGCAATAGCATTAAAGCAAACAAAAAGGAAAATATACTTCACAAACTTCTGCTTCCTAAACTAAGGCCCAGGAGCAATGGAAGTGTGACCAGGCCATTCTTGGCTCTGCAGGAATCGCAGATATTTTCAAATACAAATCCCAAAGTCACTTACTACATCAATGCTAATGAAAAGTGCTGCATGTTACTTGTTTCTGAAATGCACACAAGGTGGGTCAGGTAACTAAATTTCTGCTCTGCTGGTTTCAAAGAAGTTAAAAAATATATAATCAGGACTTGAGAAATCACAGTATCATTCAGAACTCGGTAGTCATAATCGTGGCTGCATTTTATTTATGCATAATATGCAGGAGTGAACAGCAGAGGGGGTTAGCTTAAAGGGAAACTTGGGTGTACTGTACAGCCTGTGTCCCGTTAGTTTCAGTTTGCCACAAAAAGAGATCGGGAGCTGGGAAGCACAACTCAGTGCAAACGGCACCAGGGAATGTGTCCATCGCCTCTTACTGTGGGGAGGTTGGACTAGATGACCTATAAAGGTCCCTTCCAACCTCACACATTCTATGATTCTCTTCTTTGAGCCAAAAAAAATAGAAATAAACCAACTGCAAACAACCCCTTCTTCCCAGCTTGGCTCTTGCTCCACAAATTCTTTGTGCCCAAAGAGACTCCAGCTGGGGTGGCTGGAATTTATTGTCCCCTCTCATTATAGTGATTCGGCAGAGCAAGCTTAGGCGTCAGCTAGGCCTCGCCTTGCCACGGGGAAGGGCTTTGCCCAGTGGGGTCTGACCAGCGCTCAGGGCTGGATCCTTCTGGATGCTAGGCACTGTGCACACCATGCCAACACTCTCAAGTCACATACCCTTGGAAGGAACCCCCGCGCCAGGGTGTTTAGTGTTACTTCCATGTTCTGTGGGATTTTCAGGAGCATCAGCCACTTAAGTCAGCCAGAAGGAAGTACTTTTTGAAAGTCTACTGTCTCTTTAGGCATCTCACGGCACCCTGGGGCCTGTAATTGCACTGCCCCTGAGCCACCCCACAGGAGCATTTGGCCCCTGGCAGGGCTGAGCTCCAAGCAAAAGGCCCAGCACTCCAATGCAAGAGAGAGAAACTCCCTTTCTCATCTGCTTTGCCATGCTGATAGGAGAAAAAAAGCCCTGTGGACTTCTTTCTTCTGCTAGAGAAGTGCTGTTTGAAGAAAGCCCAAGGTGCAGATGTGTCAAGTGTAAAAACTGTCTGGCAAGGGAGACCGGCACTGAGAGGGCCCGAGACTCCATGGACCCACCTTAAAAAACTGTTTCCTCAGCTGGGAAGCCTTCCTCTGTTGTCCAGCTAAAAGAGCTGGCTTTGCCATCACAAGTTAATGCGAATGCTTTTTATGCCATTTATGACTGGTTTTTACACTTGGATGATTTTTCAGTGTACCTTGCAGAATGGATAAATATTCTTTTGATGACTTCCTGGGCAGCAGCTCGGAAAGTTTTTTTAGTGACATTTTATGTGGCGTGCCCTGGTATCAAGAGGTGTGCCTTTGTTTTCTAAACCTTTCTAAGGCCAACATAATTTCTCCCACTCTTCTCATAATTAAGCAGATATAAATGGGAATAAAGAGACAAACCTAAGCCTCTCCTGCAGTATGTCTTCACCAACAGAGCTCAGTTCTATTTTAAGGTGCTGTGGATTATGTCTCTCAGCATCTAGCAGCCAGACCAAATGCGTCCTCCTTAAGTCTTCTGTCATATATGCCAGCTTGAACCGGATGTCTTGGAGACCTTTAGGCACCTCAGATATTACTAGACAGGTGTGTCTAGGCCATGGGACTTCATCCTATTCATTTTGATTCTGTGTCTCTGAAGAGAGAATAATTGTTTTAAAATTCCTTAATTTATTTAGACTTCCTCAGAAAGCATATTTGTAGCTACAGTATTCACAAGCATCACATCTACATCCTCAATCACTGGATGCTGGAGCATATCCAGAGAAGGGCAATGAGGCTCTTGAGGGGACTGGAGAATAAATGTCACAAGGAGCAGCTGAGGGAACTGGGGTTGTTTAGTTTGGAGGAGGTTGAGGGGAGATCCAACTGGTTTCTACAACTACCTGAAAAGGGGTAGAGAGGTGAGGACTGACCTTTTCTCCAGAGTGAACAAGTGACAGGACAAGAGAAAATAGCATCAAGTTACACAGGGGACGTTTAGATTGGATATTAGGAAAAACTTCTTCCCAGAGAGGGTTGTTTGGCATTGGAACCATCTGCCCAGGGAAGCAGTGGAGTCTCCATCCCTGGAGGTATTTAAAAGTCAGTTAGATGTGGTGCTGAGGGACATGGTTTAGTAGAAGATGGCAGGTTGGGGCGATGGTTGAACTCAATGATCCAAAGGGTTCCTCCCAACCAAGACAATTCTGTATTCCTCCAGCTCAGCCCCATTAGATGCTTATTACACTGAGCTTGGTATTACAGAGTTTGCAGGAATACCCAAGCTGTAGGACAAGTACTCACAATCTAATTCTAGAAGAAGAGGCACATCAGCAATATACGGGCAATATAGGCAACGATGTGTAATAAAATTTTTGGTTTGATTCCCTGCTCTACCCCAGCTGCCACGTAACTGTTCTCACTGTTGTCTTTGCCTGTTTCCGTGAGGGAGTGGATCTGACCTCTCAGCTTCTTCCTGACTTCTTTGGGAGTGTAAAAAGGGCTTGCTGAAGCACATCTAAACCACATCTCCACCAGGTCCCAATACGTACAGGAACAAAAGTTCCAGTGGGAGACATGATCAATGGTGAGAGGATTGCTGTGTTCAGTGCTTTGCCTTACGGTGAACTTCAAGGCTTCTGCAGTCAAATTGCACAGGCTATGGTTAAAACTGTTCAGACCATTATTTGAATGCATTGATCTCTTTTTAAGCAATACAGGGTGGGCAGGCTTGGACAAGGGAGAAGAACAGACCAGGAGTTACTAGTCAATCACTGGCTTGTCACTAGGAAAGTTCTTGGTGGCCCAGATTCCACTCTGCATAAATGGTGTCACACATTTATAGGAGGAAGGACGCCCAAAATGCCCACTAACAGCAGAGAATGATCCGAGGTAAGAAGAGAAAGAGGAGGCAATGAAAATTAATTTTGTCAAGGAAGACATGAAGGAAGGCTGCATGTGGCTTTTGGGCTCGGAATGAAAGTTCACGGTGTCAGTGTGTAGCTGGTCTTTGGCCATGAGGTCTGGCAGAACTGTGTGGGACTAGCAGCCACCACTTGTCCCAGCCAGAACTAACGTGGCTAAACACATTTAGCTGCATATTTAATTAAGAGAACAAACAGACCAACGCTCAGCTGCCAGCACTGTGGGCACACTCACAATGTAATTGATCGAAAACATATTTTAAAATCATGTGCCAAAAAATATTTAAGCACTCAATACCAAGCTACTAAGTTGAAGTGCTGCCTCTTGTTTGGCAGGGAAGGGTCTGAGCTTCCTTTGTCTGTAAAACAGCTGCATAAAGGAAAGGCTGATGGTAAACCTTGGCAGGAACTTCCTTGTGAAACATTTTTTCCCTCTGGTGATAAACCTCTTACAGTATATCCACAAGCAAAGGACATACTGACCCCATGTCAGTTTTGATATGAATGAAAAACTGGCCAGTAAAATTCTTCTCAGGAAAAAAATGGATACCAAAAATAACTATTGAAAAGTCTAACATCCCTTGCCTTGGTATCTAGTCTGCCACCATTCTGCAAGTTATGTATTCAATCCAACTGTATCTTGCCTTTTTATGTGCAACTCAGATTGAGTATCCATGACCTCCTACAACAGCAATCCCTATGAAAACTTGCCCGGCCCCTGTACTTAGCATGCTTATTTTTATATTTATATTTTTTAATCCTTTGCACGCCTAGCAAGGGCAAAGCTCTTTCCGTTCAAGGTGACTTTCATGTTAGATCAATGAAAACAACAGAAAAGAATAAACAGGCAGCATCTGTGGGTGGTAAATGAATGCAGTATGTGTGAAAAGACTTTCTGAACAAAGTCAGGCTCTGTAGACAGGCAGAGGAGATGAAAAATGTGAAGAATAGTGGAAAGAAAAGAAAACATTTTCATCTATATTCCCCACCTGTATTCACTGCATTGCCTGAATTTGCTCCCCCCACGCACAGTTCTTGGTAAAATGTTTGACTTTTGCGCTTCACCCATGAAAAGTGAGATTTACAGTATGTTGTATCAGAAAGACCATGGGGACATGGTAATTCTGTGAATTGCTGGCACATAGGGACATTAAACCCCCCAAAAATTCCCCTAGGAACATGTTCCTAGTAAATACAGTCCCACTTCATCTCAGCAAGCAGGAAGAGTATTGTCCCAAAGTCCAAAGGGCCCCATATTGCAGAGCTAGACCCTACAGTAGCTCCAGCCAGCACAGTACCCGGAGCACCAGCAGAGTAGTCACACTCTTGCACCATATACAGCACCAGATGAGGCTTCAAGTGGATGCTGACAGGACAGTCCAAGGAGGACATGATGTTAGTGATTTGATCCGAGAACGCTGAGCATGAAAAGTCAGTATCCACAAGTAATTATTACTTATCGCTGGCCCAGACTTTGTTCTCAAGTGCCAGCAGCCAGGCTGTGCCTTAACTCTGGGCCTGCTAGCAGCCGTGTAGCTCTGGCAGTGCAGGGTGGATCCCCAGCCGAAACAGGCCGCTTATCGCCAGGGCTGATCAGTGCGCCCTCAGTGCCACAGTGGTCACCTTCACGTGGCTTCTGGGTGACTTAGGGCACTGGCAAAGCTGTTTTCAGAAGAAATCTGCCTGGAAAATTTAAGGATAAGCAGGAGAGGCAAAAGAATTGTAACCTGTTTGTGAACCCAGATGTGCCATGGTGTGACCTCAAACTACATTCCAGGGTTAGGGAGAGCTTGGCTGGAGATTTGTGAGCGCCTGGGAACAATGCTTGGTGCAGGTTTGAGTAGGTCTGGTCTGGTCTGAATTTTTACAGATAAACTAGGGAAGATTTGCCAGATTGTTCAGGCTAGCCTTGAGTTTCAGCTCAGCTGAGCCTTAAACTCACACCTTAGCTCAGGGAAACTATAGGTGCTGGGATTAGCCACAGTCCTAAAATGAAAAGCTTTTCATCAAATCCAGCCTTAACCACTCCTGTGAAATTCAATGACAGTAATTTCTTTTTTTCAAACTACTGAAACTGAGGACAATAGTCCCGACACAATGTCGCAGAAGAACCACTCAGGTGATGGGGAATAAATGTATCAATGAGATCAAAAACAAACTCTAGGAACAAAAAGAGCCATGGAGGAAAAGGTCCTTTGCACACCTCTGCAGATCAAGTCAAAGTTTGCTATGCAAACCTCTTCTGTGAAGCTGCTCTCTTTCTTCAAATGTAAGACACTGACCTGACTTCATGGTTGCATAAGTGAACAGGAGGTTACAGATAACTTTCTAAAGGAATTCAATCTTAATTCCTCCAGTTCTATCAGCCAGTTCCATAAAAGCCTTTACACTCATTTGCCCTTTATCCTCACTCCCCATGGACCGCAGGAGTTCCATGGTCACACTGCCAACACAACATCCAACTAACTGCCAGGTGTTTTCCTTCCTCTGCCTCTCTTTTGCTCAACTGAGAAGTCCAGCATAAAGCACCTTTCTTACTTGCTTGTGCAGCACCAATGAATGCCAAAAGCTGGGGGCCCCTGCTGTCCAGAGTTTGATCCAGAATAACAAATCCAGGTGCAGGTGCATATGACTTTTTTCTTTTTTGTTTGTTTTGTTTTGTTTTGTTTTGCTTTGTTTTGTAAGCTAGCTTTCTTTATCAAAAAGAAACAGAAACATGTGTGTGGGAAGTTAACAGGACAAGTACCATCTTACTGGTTAGAAATGAATCACAAAGAAGAACTCTGAGCATAACCTCAGACAGTCCCGAAGCCAGACAGGCAATCCACATCCCACCACTGCCAACTTGAAATGAACCAGCAACCTGGATTTTCAGTGATCTGGTTGACTGACAGAACCTGGAATTAGGCCATGCTGGTCAAGCTCAGCCACCTGGCAAATCTTATTGGAAAATCCATCTTGTTGACAGACCACCATAATAATATTTGTGTCTTTAAAACAGATCAGTGGAAAGAAACAAGCATATGGAAACATCACCTCCTGTACATCTGCACCATGGTGTGGAACGCAGGACAGAGCTATAGTTGTACGTATGGACCAACAGAAACCTTTGAATGAAAAGGTTAAATCATCCTGGCAATTCCCAGGCTTAATACAAAGCAATGCAACGAAACATTTAACCAAACTCAGGCAGGAAAAAAGACTTGTGGTCTGCAGTAGGGAAAATTAATAAATGCTATCCCATGGCAGGTGCTTCTTGAGGTCAGACTGCTCCCCCAGAAAGCAATGGTGAAATGCATCCTTAATAACAAGTGAAAAGGGAACTCATCCATCACCGTCCAAATTTCTATAATAAATCAGCCTTTAAACGTAGCTTGTCTGAAGAACCAGCAGTGATTGATGATCACCCTTTCCACAGAAGAATTCACCATTCAGGCTACCTGTGCTGCCAGTTTTGGCAGATCCTGTGCTTGGTTAACATTCCTGTTTGTATTTCTCACAAATTTGTTTTGCACCCAGTGAAGCACGCAGCCAAGTTTTCTTCAGCCATTTTTTCAAGGGGATCCCAGTCTTCATCACTGTGGCGTGACACAAAACCCATCTGCACATACCTGAACAATATGTGCCTGAAAAATTGGCCCAAACTCCATTTTGTTCCTGTCATTGCAACTTCAGCCTCAAATACACAGTAATCACAAGAGACATAGGTGAGATGATCTTGTCAGTGCTGAATTAGTCTGATTGACACGTGTCGTCTTCTGCTAGAAATGTGAGCTGGTAGATTACAAAGTCCATGTGATTGAAAGCTGTTCTTGGGGGGAAAGTAGATTTCCTGTCCACCAAACTTTTCATTGAGGTATCTTTTCTACCAAAATCTATAGGGCTCTTCCTTTCATCGGTATTGCCATTTCCTCTAGAAAACAAAAGTATCCATGTCCATGGTAGAAAGATTTCTTCACAACTATCCTGGCCTAAAGTTTCCTGGATGCTGTGGTATAATGGTATCACCTCCAATTCTTCCTCTGGGTAGAACAGATCCCCAGTGACTCCCTATAACCAGGGACTCCATGTGTGTGCCCGTTCCATTCTACAAGAGAAAACTCCAGGATGCCATGGAGTGAATAAGGAGCCTGAGCTGCAGAATGAACTATCCAAACTGCAACTTTCAACATGGACCATTTGAGAATTACTAGGCAGAAATTTCAACAATCTCTCTCACATCCCACTGGAGTATCCTGGATGCAAGGTCATTCTGGCTACAGAAAATTCTTTAATTCTCCTTTACTAAATATTTGTATGTGGGTTTTTTGTATGGGGTCTTTTTTTGCTCCACACTGAGACAGAAACTGGTATCAAAACCTCAAAATTTTCTGTTGACTATAGAATTTTAAAATTTGTTTATACTGTCTCCTAAATGATGGCATCAGGTTTTTCTTCTTTCCCATTAATGGCTGTTAGAAATGTGAAGCACAGACAGAGCAGGGCTTGAGGTTATCAGTGTGCTTCTATACAGAATAACAGCCCAAGATCGAGCCCAAGACCAAGCCCAAAGAGAAGCAGAGTGTTAAGGATGGTGCTTTTAGTTCTACAGCACTGCATGCCCGTTCATCTGAAAATAGCGTGACACCTTCTCCTCCTCCTCCTCCTCTGAGCAGCTCCTTGAGATTTGGTAGTAAGCACCACAAGCAGGTCCAGGTGCTGTCTCCACACTGGGCTTGAAGGAGGCTCTACCAGTTTTACCATAAACCAAATGTGACCTTCCTGCATAGAATCATAGAATCTTCAAGGTTGGAAAAGACCTCTAAGATCATCAAATCCAACCATCAACCCAACATCACTATGTCTACTAAACCATGTCCTGAAGTGCCACATCTACAGGTCCGGGCAGCCTGTTCCAATGCCTGACCACCCTCTTTCACTTGGCTACAACCTCCTTTCAGGTAGTTGTACAGAGCAATAAGGTCTCCCCTCAGCCTCTTTTTCTCCAGGATAAACAACCCCAGTTCCCTCAGCCACTCCTCATAAGACCTGTGCTCTGGACCCTTCACCAGCTTTGTTGCCCTTCTCTGGGCATGCTTCAGCACCTCAATGTCTGTCTTGTAGTAAGGGGCCCAAAACTGAACACCATACTCCAGCTGTGTAACCAAGAGGTTAGTTTTTGAGGGCAAAGCGTCTCATCTGAGTTCTCTTGGAACAGTCCCCATCAGTGGAAAAGCTGGGAAGTCACTTTTTACAATCACATCAAATGAGACCACCAACTAATAGGTACCCTCCTGGCACAAAACGATGACAGTCAAAATGAATGAAAGGCAAACTGGAAGCTGGAGGAAGAAGGAAAGAGAATAAAATAGGAAGAAACAAAGTAAACAAACCCAAACCATTGAAAACCCTGAAGTTGAGGGTGTAAGGTCAAAAGCATGCCTTTGGAACATTGTCATACTCATGCACAACATCAGCCCTTGCATACACAAAAGGAACATCCTGATTCTTCTTGGGAGAAGAATCTTTTGGAGTTCCCCTGTGTGGGGCTGTATCCTAGAAGCTGTCTGTAGTACTAAACTATTGCTGGACTGCATTGCTAAAAGGTACCTCAGCAGTACTGCTGCCTTGAATAAAATGAAAGATGCCCTGTTAAAGGAGTGTTCCTCACCACACGCATTGCACAAACTTGTTTCTTTTCTTTAGTCAGTGCACATGCTCTTGTTCCTTCCCAAGATGTTGAGATGTCCCCTTCTCTGGAGACATTCAAAACCCTCCTGGATGCATTCCTGTGTGATTTAGTCTGGGTGATCCTGCTCTGGCAGGGGGTTGGACTAGATGATCTTTCAAGGTCCCTTGCAACCCCGAACATTCTGTGATGCTGTGCAAGAAGCCATTCCAGTCTTGCTCTCAGAATCTGGGCAGAATTATCCTTTCCCTCTCTTCCCCACCCAGACTCCCCAACACACATCTCCTACGCCACTGGAACTGCACTTTCTCCCCTTGCACACCTCCGTATTTTACTCTGGGAGAGAGACAGAAAGTTTAACTCGCATCCCTCTTTCGATGAGAGGACAACCCTGACAGAAGAGAGACACTCTGTCCAAGCTGTAACGTGCTATCCACAGAATCCACTAAATGTGGAGGCTGTTGGGGAGCCCTTAACAACACACAGCTGCAGGACGTAACAGATGCAAGTGTAGCTGAATTGACATCAACTGCTTATTAAACAAGCCATGACCAACAGATGGGAACACTGCTTTATTATGATAGCCTTCTGCAAACGCTGAATGAACTCTCTGGAAAATGAGACTGGAAAACAAGTGGATGCTAAAAATGCTAAAATCCTCCTGTGGTAGAGCCAGCCAACCCGCTAGACTGGCAGGTGCCACAGCTGTTACGCTCTTGAACCCAATTCAGAGGAAGTGGATTTGCCACAGCAAAGGATAGAAACCGATCGTTTTCAAAGGTCTCCCACCTACCCACACTGGCAGTTACAGTAATTATCAGTGTAATTGCTTCAAGTCATATCTCATTCTAAATTAAAAAGGAGATTTGGGCTCTGTTAGCTATGATTTGGTAAAGCATCAAGCAGTGCAGTCTGTTACAATGCATCCTGCCTGTACCTCACTCTGTTTTCTCATTTATTTTTTTTATTTCCATTTTGGAAAATAAACAAGGAAATCATGTGACAGGAACATTGATTTCAGGCATTACAGAACAGAGGACTAGAAAGACAGAGAGAAGAATTTTTCTGCAGAAGCAAACAATATATTTTAAAGTACCTATAACAAAGACAGCAATAACCAATGAGTTAAGCTTTTGTGATCTTATTCAATCAAATAGTTTTATTTGAGTTAACTCTACAAAGAATGATTGGCCTACCAACAGCAGGAATTTGCCAGAACTATTCATTCTCTCACAAATATACAGAACAAACACACACAATAGGGGCACCAGGCATACACATTAAAATAATGGTCTGTTAAATATAACAGTTTTGGAATAAATAGGACAAAGTTCCACATCAACACAATAGTGAAGCTAATATACACTAAATAACAAACACAGTCTTTATTCACTTCTCTTAGTCTTATTTCCCTGAGTGGGAATATCAGGAATGGGCTGTTGATTCCTTCTAACATTCAGGAATAGTTTAGCTGAGCGCAAACCAAACCACAGACATTCAAAACTACTCCACTAATTCGTGCAGGGCCCACAGCTCCGTGGAAATGTAAGACTCCATCAACCACCTCTACAAGAGCCACGTAGCTGAATCCACCTTACCTTGAAAAGTACAAAAATCCATCTCTGTATCAGGCACGTTTACGTTCAGGAGAACTTAATTCCTCATGTAACAGAGAAATGTACACATGAAGCCAGCAGAACCATAGGAAGACATGTTAACACATAGGCTAGTTACAAAATGCAGCCCAATCAGATAATTGAAAGATGTGTATGTACCTGGAGATTTCATAAGAAGCAGTGAGACAAACCTTTGGAAAGGAAATGCAGGAATTGCTGATGGGGCTGAATGTTTCTTAACCCATTACACACTGTCCTGGTTTCAGTCAGGATAGAGTTAACTTCATTTGTAGCAGCTGATGGAATGCTGTGTTTGGGAGTTAAAATGAAAGCAGTGCTGATAACACCCTGATGTTCTTAGTTGCAGTCAGACAGTCAAGGACTTTCTTAGCTTCTTCTATTTCTCTATTCTTGAGAAAGGAGGGGCGAAGCCAGGACAGGTGACCCAGATGGGCCAAAGAGAGTATTCCATGCCAATTACGTCCTGCCCAGGATAACGGGGGGCTGTTGGGAAGAAGAAGAGGGGCGGTCTCGGGACGCGTGTTCCTTGGGGGGACGGTCGGGTTCCGGGACAGCTCTGGGTGGTCCGGCCTGAGTTGTGTGGTTCGGTGAGAAACTGCATTGGGGATCAATAGTTTCATATTCTTTTGCTCTAAAGTCCTGTTAGCATTGGTATATTTTATCTTTCTGTTATCTTAGTAAACTATCCTTATCCCAACCCACGGGCCTCTTAGTTTCTTGGTTTTGGAGTTATTTGCCCCTTCCTTTTCCCTTCCCTTGTTTCCCCCCTTTTTTCCCTCTTCCCCTGCTCTTTTACTTTAAGAAGCAGGCAGCTGCGTGGATCTCGGCCCACAGCCGGGGTGAAACCACGACACACACATACTGACATGCACAGAACACTCTTACGTATAAATATGAAGAAACAGCCTTTACTTCAGGCAAATAGATCAGGACTATTCAGCTTTTCTGAACGTTGAAATATATATCCAAATTACTCAGGAGTTAGATATTACAAGGAAAAGAATATGTGGGAGGATTGTGCATCTTTCAGATAAACCATTTCCCAGTTTAACAGCCTGACTTTAGGAACCCTGAAAAATGAGTACCTAGTTACTGTAAAAGATACTGAGCTACCAAAGTTATTAGCTTTATCTATTAGAAGTATTTACAGGCATCCTCTGAGATGCTGACACTATTTGTTGTAAACCATCAAGAAATAATGAAGTATTGAAAACAACTACTAGGAAAATCGGGTAAGGGATCACTCTGATGAATATTTGTGTGTCCTGAGTACAAAGGGCAACAATTGAGATTCCAGGTTTATGTAGGTGCCTGGACATGAACACAGGGTGTTTCAGCTCTCCAAATTTCCCCTTTTGGATAAACCACTGAAGGACATGTAAATGAAAATACACTGAGCCAAAAAAACCCCCAACCCTGCCATATCCAGTGTCCACGGTGTCACAAGAAGAGGAGAGGGTACTCTCTTTAGCATGTTTGACCTGCATACAGCCTAGAAATCTTGTTGGAGTCTTTATTGATAGAGAACTAGGAGATCGCTTGGTAGGGCCAGGCAGTGCTCAGGTGCAGCTGCTGCTCTCAGTTCATCTTTGTTTCAGCCTGTGTGGACACAGTAACAGGACTTGCTGGTCACATCTGCATCATTGCTTAAGATGCCCAAAAGGGAGGAGTTCAGGATACCAGAGCATTTCCAGTGAAGCAGCCCTACCTCTGCTCACACAGCTACAGGACAAGCCCAGCACCACTGCTCTTGTATAATTCTGACCAGGCCACTCCTAAAATGCAGTGTCACCATAACACCCATTATAAGCAAGGTAAGTGGAATTTGCAGACAACCTTCAAAAGACGAGTGAGAACACAGAAGGAAAGTTCAGAGGAGCCAAATCAAGTTGATTGACAACAGGGTGATTGAATGAATCTACAATCCACTACTTCTGGAAGTAATTAACAAGGATACTAAGAACATGTTTAAAACAGTACAAGGAAGTACATCTAGCAGGTATGGATAAAATTCCTCTTATCTTTCCACTGATGGTAGGATCTTCAAAATGAAGAGCTGACTGTAGAGAGACCTACGCTAGCCCAGGTCTCTCTACTCCAGCTTTAACTGAGCTAGCTCAGCCACTAAAAGCAATTTAACCTCTGAAGCATCGATCTCCATATGCACTAATGCAATGCTTGCAACATAGGCATACCTTTAATCCAACAAGTAACAACCAGTAGAGGGACTGGAATATATACCCTGCTTACTAGCAGGTACTAAGGGTGGTGTTATTGCATCTTCGCTGCTGCTGTGAAAGTTGGTGAAAACAAGGCAGCACATGTGGGAACAGGCTACATTCAGTTTACCCCTTTGCTGGGGAAACACATCCTGGGTGAAAATGGTTTCCAAAGGAGCTGAAAGAAGCCCGTCACACAGGACGTGGGAAAGGAGGCTGGTCTAACACCCAGAAAAGATAATGAAAGTTCTTTGTGTGGGGATTAACTAAAGGCCGATCAGATCTGTTTAATCCCTAATATTTTTAATTTTCCAGAGCTACTTCTCTACTTCTTTACCTTCAAGTTCTTCTTCATTGCCAGGCAGTGCATTTCTTCCTCTCAGTTTTACTTCCTTTCTTGAGACAAACAGAACATCTTCAGAGTCCAGCATCCTCCCCCTGGGATGTCTTTTGTCTTCTGCTCTCCTTTTTCTTTTTTTCTGTATTTTCTTTCATATTACTTTTCTTTGTTGCTTCTCCTTCTTCACCTTCCACAGGTGAGTGTGAATGGGGCTTTCTGGTCTCTCTGTCCGGGCTAGAAAATCAGACAAGGAGATTCACTATGCTAAAAGCATACACATAATATTGCAAATCCTTTTTTGCATGACATAAATTTCACGTTTTCCCACACCTCTAACTATGGACAAGAGAAGGACTTATCACACTCTTAACCATTTGACAGGGCTATAAATGTCTTACAATTCAGTTTCCCTTTTATTTATGAAGTGAGTAAAGAAAAGCCTAAACCACAGCACACACAGTTCCATTCTCTTATTTCTGTAGGCACATCTTTTGCTAGCCTATTGCATACAATTTTTCTTGAAAAAAATTCTGGACAGCATTCCTGTTAATCTCAGCTCTAACATGATTCAGCAAGAATTCATACCCTTTGTATCCTTCACAGAGAGTCCATTCCCAGCCCATCTGCAATGTTTCTAAAATGTGTAGGAGAGTTATGAAGCAAAATATAGTTACAGATTACCAGAAGTGCTTTGGGAACTAAAACTGAAACAAGTACTGAGGCACTCAGCTTTCCTGATATCGAAAAAGAAAAAGCTCCTAAATAACTTTCTGCCTCTGGCCTTAATTCTGTCTGCCTTTCAGGATTCCAAAGAGTCAAAACGGTCTTCTATGGTGTAGTACCAGAGGATGTAGTGTTTTACTTTTGACAGTGGAGGGTCTGGCCTTGAGCTGGCTGGCACTGGCTCTGTTTGACCTAGGGGAAGCTTCTAGCAGCTCCTTGCAGAAGACACCCCTGCAGCCCCACCACCACCAAAACCTTGCCACAACAACTTTGTGTATGAAATTAATTAGTTATGTGTGCAGAGCACTTGTTTGCCCACAATTGTTCCTTTCCATTGTGATGGCTGGAAAACACCACAGACAGATGCTGGTATCTAATATTAAAATGATGAGAGTTACATTAGTACCTCTAAAGATTAATGAATTAAGTGTGATCTCTAATACATGCCACATCAGAAGACAATCCCAAAGATCTCAGGGCTGAAACTTCACAAGAGCTTTGTAACACAACATCCATGTGCACTGTGGACTCCCTGTAAACAGGGAACCCTGGGCTCTCCCTTTTCAGTCCCTTGCTTCCACAAGATTTAGCACACAAAGACTAGATCCTTTTGAGCTCCTAATACCATGTTATATTCAAACATTTTGTTTCCTTTCTGATTAAATTATGCTGCTGGTTTTTTTCTGGCAACAGTGTCAGCATGTTCTCATCAGACCTGCGTGCACCGATGAGCAAGATGCTGCACTGTTCCCCTCTGGTAAGTCTGACATGGGAGTAGGTATCTATTTTAGAATATAATTTAAAAAAAATAAGTTCCAGTGGGAAGCACAGTTCCATGCCTCCTGAAAGGTAGGTGCTCTACTGGAAACTCCAACTCAATCCAGGCTAGAGCAGTGCCATATCATTGCTACTATTAGTAACTGATTCATGGGTAGCTGATGAAGCACAGTGGTTAATGGCTTTGGACCTACACCTCCTCATGACAGGAAAACAAACATTCAGCATGGCAGGCAGCTGCAGAAATAAACGTAGACAAAGTAAAATCCTGGCCAGGGCCCGGTTTTCATGATGCAGCCACTAAGCTAATAGAGTCAATGCCCAGGAGAGGACATTATGTATGTCTGCGGGATACTAAAGTGACATGTTAAGCAGCAAGAAAGGAATGAGATTCTACTTTACAAGTATGTGGCTTTCCAGAGAACTCAAAACCTAGCTGAGAACATTGCAAACCAAGAGAAACGTCCTGATTTACTGCACTGTCAGGGACTGTCTACAGAAATCTCACAAAGCAATTTAGTGCAGGGAGTTATAGATCCGAAAGGTATGAAATTTAAAAGACTCTTTACTATAAAAGCTCTATAGTACCAGGTTTCTGTCATTAATTCCTGGAAAAGAGACTAAAAATTCATCAAAACTAGATAGGGCTACAAAGATGATTAAGGGCCTGGAGCATCTCCCCTATGAGGAAAGGCTGAAAGAACTGGGGCTGTTCAGCCTTGAGAAAAGAAGACTGAGAGGGGATTTGATCAACGTTTATAAATACCCGAAGTGTGGGACACAGGGGAAATAGCCAGCCCCTTTTCAGTGGTCTGTGGGGACAGGACAAGGGGCAATGGCTGCAAGTTGGAGCACAGGAAGTTCCGCACCAACATGGGGAAGAACTTTTTCCCAGTGAGGGTGAGGGAGCCCTGGGACAGGCTGCCCAGGGAGGTGTGGAGTCTCCTTCTCTGGAGATATTCAAGACCCGTCTGGACGCCTCTCTGTGCAATATGTCCTAGGGAGCTGCTTTGGCAGGGGGTTGGACCCGATGATCTCTGGAGGTCCCTTCCAACCCCTACAATTCTGTGAATCTCTGAATATGATACATAATGTGGAAAAAAATTGAAAGAAATGTATTTCAGTAGTTGATGATGTTGAGAATGTGCAAAAGAAGGTGCTGTGATTCTGGCAGCAGCACTGTGGAATATTGTGGATCAGCAGCGCTCACCAAGGTTTTTATTGGCAAACCAATGCCCTTCATCTGCGTACCCGGGGGTTAGGTATATTGTCTATATGCTAAAAATTACTATTTCTGTAGTTTATTCAGTGTCAGTAGAGGATCCTGGGAATTCCAAAGGCTCAAATATTCCTAGTTCACTCAGGGCTGTAAGCAGGTGTCCAAATTAAGAGAGTCTCCATTTTAGATGCTCAGCTCGTGTTGTTTCTTATCAGCTGCCTTACATTTTTCACTGCACTCTGTGCTATAAATCTTGACATTCAGTATACATCCATGGAGTTAAAACATCTAAATTCCCCTCTCAGGGCTGCCAAGTGCTGAGGTCCCACAACATTCCTTTGTGTATCTGAGCTTTGGTGTCTTAAAAAAACCTAGCAATCAGCTGTAAGTAATAACATCTTAGGGCAACCAGGCTGGTGAAGGAGCCGGAGGGAAAATGATACAAAGAGCAGCTGAGGGAGCTGGGCATGTTTAGCCTGGAGAAGAGGAGGCTGAGGGGAGATCTTATCACCACCTACAACTACCTGAAGGGAGGCTGTAGAGAGGTGGGCGATGGTCTCTTCAGCCAGGTGACAAAAGACAGGACAAGGAGAAATGGCACAAAGCTGTGCCAGGGCAGGGTCAGAGTAGATGTTAGGAAAAAAATTTTTACTTCAAGAGTTGTCAGGGCCTGGAACAGGCTGCCCAGGGAGGGGGTTGAATCACCTTCCCTGGATGTGTTTTTAAAAAAGGGTAGATCAGGTACTTAGGGATATGGTTTAGCATAGGACTGGAATGGTTGGACTCAATGATCTTAAAGGTCTTTTCCAACCTTGTAATTTTGTGATTGTGTGATTCTGTGATCTGAAATAATTTTGTGTGAAGGCACTTCTTGTGTTCATTTAATGGGGGGTAATTTGAATTGTCCCATCCTCAAATATTGAGATATTTTGCACTAAAAATATTTTGGTATCAAATATGGTGGTTTGCTTCTAAAATCTACAACTGCTGTGAGAAAACTAACAATAAAGTGAAAACTTCACATCTTAAAACAACTGTAAGACATTGGTGTGCTCAATCATTACACTTGAAAAATTTATGCTCTGTTCCAGGCCATGCTAAAAGCTGGTTTAGTTTGGTTTAAAGTGGACAAAATGAATGCCTTAAGTGAGAGTCCATTATTTTGTGTTGCAGCAGCAATGCTGTTTGGAATATTTTATTTAGATATCATTAATGTAATTTCAACAATCTGCTAGACAAACTGGCCAGGGCATTTACAACCAAATCAGTGTTTACTAGCTGGAAACACTACAGAGAAATTCAGAACAAGTATGACTTGAATATGCAGTTTCACATACTATTTTACCCAGAGATCTGGCAGATTTGGTATCACTTCATCTAAATTTTAGATGAAACAAGTATATTTATTTCTCATTTGCAAAATGTAATGCATTCATCTTAGTCAGTTCTCCAAAGAATTCCTTTGTTTGCCAGTGAATAACTCAATTTTCTCATCATTTGTACATAACAACGGCATGTCAGCTTGCCAATAAAAAGTCTGCTCAGAGGACAAATATTAAATCTGAAATTAAAGCACTCAGTCATGAAACAAAGCACACAGAATGGAAGCCGCTCTTCTTGCTAATGCATCTAGTCACATCTTTTCACAATAAGGTCCCTCATTTAAAATATAATCCAACTCAGTGGAAAGGAAAGACTTTCACTGATTTTGCTGGAATTCAGCTCAGTTATACACCTGCCTCTTTTTAACAGGCTGTATGCATTAAGTAGGAAACCATGGTCTTTGAGTTTAATTGTCGGTGAAAAGAAGCTGCCATCATGCAGGTGATCTGGCATGGAAACAGGCATCAATGTATTTCCAGATTTGGAATTCTGCTCAGTAAAAGAGGTTATTCATTGCTTTATGTGCTGCAGGCTGGCAGAATAGTGAGTTTCAAACTGCGCTAGAATCACCAATAGAAAATGTATATTGATATTCTTCACATAATTACAAGATTAGAAAAAACCTTTAAGATCATCAAGTCCAACCATTCCCATCTTTTGCTAAACCATAACCCAAAATACCTCATCTACCCTTTTTTTAAACACATCCAGGGATGGTGGCTCACCCACCTCCCTAGGCAGCCTGTTCCAGGCCCTGACAACTCTTGCAGTGAAAATTTTTTTCCTAACATCTACTCTGACCCTGCCCTGGCACAGCTTTGTGCCATTTCCCCTTGTCCTGTCTCCTGTCACCTGGCTGAAGAGACCATCGCCCACCTCTCTACAACCTCCCTTCAGGTAGTTGTAGGCAGTGATAAGGTCTCCCCTCAGCCTCTTCTTCTCCAGATTAAACATCCCCAGCACCTTTAGCTGCTCGTCATAATATTTTCCCTCCAGCCCCTTCACCAACCTGGTTGCCCTTCTCTGGACTCATTCAAGGACCTCAATGTCCTTCTTATGGAGAGGAGCCCAGAACTGGACACAGCACTCAAGGTGCAGCCTCACCAGTGCTGAGTACAGGGGCACAGTCACCTCCCCAGACTTACTGGCCACACTAGTTTTGATACAAGCCAGGATGCCATTGACCTTCCTAGCCACCTGCTGACTCATATTCAGTTGGCATTCTTGGTATATTTTGGTATATTTTGTGGTTTTTGGTGTATGTGTTTGGTATTTATGTATATTGAGAATATATTTGGGAGAAGTATCCCTAGATGATTGTTCTGACCTTATTCTGCTTCCTAAGATCTGTTGTTGCTAGCTCTCAGAGATTGTTGGTGCTCTGAAGGTTATCACAATTCAGTGCTATTTCAAATGGATTAAACTAGAACTTAATACAAGATGAAAAAGTAATCAACAATACCTTGGAACCAATGCAATTCAGCACACACTTCATACCAGAAAAATGTGACCCTTGCTGTACACAACTTCTGCAGAACTTAAATAGAGGCTCATATTTGTCCTACACGCTCTATCCCCACCATTCCCCAGATTTAAGCCCAGTAGAATATTCATGTTGCAGTTTGCTGGAGCTGTGCTGCTGAGATGGCTTTTGCAAAGCAGCGGTTACAGTTTTCTGCGAGTTCCAGACAGTAAAATCTGCCAATTCAAGGCCAAAGTTATCTCTGACCAATCAGAGATGGATTCATAGCACCTCTGTGAATCACATATAGGAGAAAAAACCTGCAGGCTGGCACACTTTGCCACCGGAACGCAGAGTGGGAAGAAGTGACCAGCTGTACTGGTAGCCAAGGCCAGGCCCAAAAGGAGGAGGAGGGGAAGAATTGGAAAGAACGTTTCCCCTGCAGCTCGTGGAGAAGACCATGGTGAAGCGGGATGTCCCCTCGCAGCCCATGGATGAGGATGGGGAGCAGAGACATCTACACCCTGTGAAGAGATTGATCCACGCCTCAGCAGGTTTGCTGGGGGACTTGTGACTTTGCAGGGAGCCAGGCCGGGGGAGCCCGGGCCCAAATGTCAGAACCCTATGGAAGGGAGTCCTGCTGAGAGGCCTGTGGTGAGGAGATGACTCCCCAATGGAGAGGACTCACGCTGCAGAAGTTCGTGGATACGACTCTGGCATGGGTGGGACTCCACAACGCTGTAAGGGAAGTGTGTGTGTGTGTGTGTGTGTGTGTGTGTGTGTGTGTAATGCCCCCCCCCCCCAGCTGAGACAGAAGACAGCTCGGGCGGAACAGACTGAAAACCCCACTCCCCATTCCCTGCCCCTCCTGGTGCTGCGATGGGAGGGAAGAAAGGAGCACTATTGGTGATTAAAGTCAAGGGTGTGAAGAGGCGAGGGGTGGGGGGAAGTAGAAGCGTTAAGATCTGGGAAGGAAAGCAACTGGTACCGCCGGAACCCCACTCCCCATTCCCTGCCCCTCCCCGCGCCATGTTGGGGCGGGGGGCGGGGGCGGGGAAGGGAGTAAAATCATGATGAAGTTTGAGTTTGCTAAGAAGGGGAGGGGTGGGGGGAGGTGCTTTAAGACCTGGCCGCTTCTTACTCTTATCTCGTTCCGGTTCACCGGGTGTATTAGTTGTAGTCGTAATAAATCACTTTCCTCTGTGCTGAGTCTGTTTTGCCCATTGCACTAATTGGAGAGTGATCCCTCTGTCCTTACCTCAGGGCCTAAACCTCTAAAAATGTATTTTCTCCCCTTTTCGGCTGAAAGGGGGAGTGAGCGAGCAGCTTGGTGGGCATTTGGCCTCTGGCCAGGGTCAAAACCACCACAATTCAGTATCTCAGAAACAACTTGGAACATAATGCATGGCTTTACATCACAATGAATATCTTCAAAGAAAAATAAGGTCTACAACAAACAGAAACTCCATCTCACCTTTCAGCAACCCTCTAACAGTTTCCTGGAGCCACGTTTCAATCTATGACATCCCGCCAACGTTTCCAAGATGAAAATACAGCAATAAATTGCCAGATAATAAAGTGGTAGGACAGACAGTTAATGCTCCTCTGACTGACATGCCTGTGGGTCAAATCACTCGGTTGCATATGTAGAGCAAGCCAGTTCATGACAACGGTACTACATACAGAAATCTGACAGCACAGTTGAACTCAACGTGCAACATTTAGGATTCATGTAAAATAAATTCTGTATTCTTAGGTTGAAGTGTACTTACGTCCTATAATCCACCATCTGCACCATTCTTATGTACTGACAGGAAATGACATACTTTGTTTGGCTGATTTTAATAAGCCCACTTCTTAGACAGTGTTCCTGCAATAATACAATCAACATTGATCTCATTTAAATCTAAATCTCAGAAACGATGAAGATACGTGTGTATAAAAGCCAACTGTTTTCATGCAACTGTAATCAGCCTCCAAGTAATGAAGATAAAAGTTTTGAGCACAAAGTACTTTTTCTTAATATGCACTATGAAAAACACAGTCAAATTATCATAATGGCTTACAAACAAACAAACATAATGGAATTAAGTGGTGTCTATACTGACTGTGATAAAACTCCTTATGTTCTGCATTTTAGCAGCACGGAGCTTGTGAAACCCACCAAATGGATTACAGAGGAAAGAACAGAGTATGATTTAAGAATAAATTATCCTGCAGAATTTCTTGGCTCATGTCTGTTATATGACCTCTTCATTGAGCCCTGAAATCTGATTTTCTTTGGCTAGCTGGAGATGGGGATTGGGACGGTGAGCTTATTAGCCTGGCAAATTATACTGCCTCATCAGAAACAACAATGGCAATACTATTGCTAAATTGGTATTTTCTAGGTTTGTTTCCTTTCATCCTCTAGGTTTACTTACTTGTCTGTTGTTGAACATCAGCACTGTGTAGAGTTTATCACCTGTGTCCATCCTCTTTGGTGTTGCTATGACAATGGCAGGTGCGTAATATTTGTTTCCTGTGTGTGCCCCAGTTCTGGCAAACACGTGGTCTCCAACCTGCACAACAGGAAAGAACAGGTTTGCAAGAGCCACGTGACTTGTGGGTTTTACAAAATCAGGCATAAAAGGTAAATGCTGTTCAGCTGTGGCTCATCATTCTAATGTGTTCCCATGCTTCCATATGGACCTTTAGCAGAAAAGAAGAACTTGTTCCTTGCATGTACCAATTACTCACAGTTTCCACTGAACCAGGGAGAGACACACAGCAAAAATAAAGGGCAGAGCCCTACTAAATGTATCAGGGCTCCTTTAGCAAGTCCATCAGACCAAGGAAACTGTTGCAACTCTTAAGCCCCTTAAACTTCACACAAATTGATATGTTTGTAGTAAGCTTGGGAATTTTAGAGAATTCCCTCCATAACTGACTTATATGAAATAAACACAGAAGTCACAATTTTCTATCAAATCCTGCAGATCTTCTCTAGAATTGGATGCTGATCATGATTTGCCTTCATTTCAAAGGGGGGGAAAGGGATGTCTGTAATTTTAAGTGTAACAAAACAGTTATAAAATTGCGCTTTTTATTCAAAACAGCTGTGTGCATTCTGTATCCTTTCTGTACCCATCACCACTTTCATGTAGAAAATAAGAATCACCTGAAAAAACAACTGTGGTCACTGATAATCAGCTGCTAAATTTTAAATGCAAACAAAAATGGAGTAAGATTTCTTTTTTTTCATTACATAACCTTGGTATAAGGTTATCTGCCAGATTTAAAATATGCTGTGAAAAGCAAATGGTTACAAACTGCTGGACATCACATTGTGTATAAGCAGTTCTCCCTTCTTCATAACCTATGTGCTAAGAAACAATCTTTCTACTGGTAAATCACTCACCTTTGTTCTACAGGTGGGTAAATATTCATGTCTTGTAAAGAAAATAATACAGATTTCTAATAAACAAAGGAATAATTAACCAATGAAAAATAGCATCTTGAAAACAACATATTACTATCACTATCATTTTATATATTTAAACTCTTCTTTAAAATAAATAGATGTATTTAAAAGATTTCCAAAACTCTACCATTTGTTCTATGTGTGAGCAAGTGAACAAAATTAAACATGCATGTTTGCTATTATAAAACCCCACAATTTTTCACCTGTAGACGTGGGCATGGCATTGCACCCCCCACAGGTACAACGAACTTCACAGGTACAGTCCAGGTCTCCCCATTGCTGAAGTCAACAAGCACACAGGTAGAACTGATATTTTTTATCACAGTTCCTAAAAAAGAGCATAATAAAATACTGAAATCATTTTTCTTTTGCCCCTTGTGGAATTATTTTTTTCATTTTCTAGGCTGTCACACAACACTGAGGTCAAATGTGTCTATACCATACATTCTTCATTATCATTTAGGTAGGGTAAACTGTTCTAGGGCAACAGAGAAATTTTTATCTAAAAAACTATTAGTCTTAGTAACCATTCCTTATAATGCCATAAAAATAAACTAAATCATTTCCCAGCCCAGGTCTGAAATTTGTAAGGTGATCAGGTGGATGACTGTTGACATAATGAAATTATTATCACAGTTGAAAATATGTGATTTTAAAAGCCAAACAAGCACAGGTAACATAAATATTGTGTGTGTGTGTGTATGAAAGAACAGAACACAATCTTACCTACTCATCATTCTGGCTGAAAACTCAACATAAAGGCAGAAGTATTTAGTGAATTCTTTCAGCACATGCAAAAGCTCAGCTTTTGCCAAGCACTCATCAGAAACTTTCGAGGGAGATGTCAGAGGGATAAGTTGATACTCTCAGATACTCAGCTACTTAAAACTATTTCCTTCCATACTTTTCTTATATAAACACACATTGCTTTCTAACTTTACAAAATGTATATCTTTGTATACAGGCATATATGTGTACTCACAAGAGATATATTAATTTTTCATGAATATGCACATGTGACATTAAATCTGATTGAGGCAGAAGTAACTAATCATGACCAAAAATTAATGTTTTCTCAGTATTAAGGAACTAAAAAATATTTTAAACATGGACAAAAATACATACCTGGATAATAAAATCCTGTGACTTCTGATCTTGCAATCACCTTTTGGCTTTTGTAAGTCAAAAACACTTGGCCTTTTTGTCTTTTTTTAGACCTTGGCTTCACAGTTTCTTCTTCAAGTCTCTGTAATTTGACAGAATTATTATTTTTTCCACCACAGCTAAGGCAGTCAGCCTCAATTTGTCCTTTGAATTAATTAAAACTTTAGCCAATATAATGTTATGATCTCTGCAGTAGTTCACAGTAAACTGGACTTATTTTGAACATTCAGAATTGTTACAAACAGAGGAAGCAATGTTACAGGAAGTACTCATGGTTCAGATCATCTAAGAGTTTTCACTGTAAAATGCTGTTTTACCTGGTCCTAACAATACTTGTATCTTTAAGTGTTCAGGCAGAAATTTACTGTCTCTGGCTCTGGCTGCCATTTTCCTAGAAAAAATTTGACAAAGCTGTGCAGTTCATATTCAAGGATGAGCTAAGGACAAATCAACTGATTTTACAGAATAAGTGAAGGTGCTATATACATCCATTTTGTCCAGACAGGTGGGTCTTCACAATAATCTTAATTAAAAGTACCTCACTATATGGAATGGTTAATTAAAAAAATCAAACATGTAATCAAAATTTTTCTTTAAAAAAATCTTGAGGTTTCTGGGAAAGTTTATTTACAAACTATAAATTAAAAGACAATTTTTTCAGCGGTTTAAAAACATTTCAACAAAACATTAAACCTGATTTTCCAGAGCCACTGCTGTCAATTATTCTCCCCAGCTAGTTTGGGTTCTTCATACATTAATTCTCCTCTCTGGGGAGCTGCTCCCCAGACTCCAGCTCTCTCTATGTCCATATACCACAGCCATCCAGAACACCAGAGATTACTATCGAATTCCTCCCAAATAAGTCTGGAGGACCATGTGCTGGACAGTGAGAACAGAAATACCAATGGAGCTGGTTGTAAGTGGACCTACTCAACTCCTAGTTGAAGTCAGTGGCTGTAGTTAGTAGTAACTGAGTAAGAATGCAAAAAGCATGATGGATCTCACACAACAAACGAGGCAGGGAGCTGTGGGAAACACAATGTGTGATAAATAGTCAACGACTCAGAATCACAAGTGGCTCTATGTAGAAATATACTTTTGAGCTTTCTGAGCTTCTGTGTACTTGACTCTGCAGTTACCATATTCTTTTATCTTAAGGCCTTTTTATAGCTCATATTAACATGTTAGAGTCCCAGTGTCACTTGCCCTTAGAGTAAATTGTGCTCCCGAATCCCATTTTTTTTCCAGAAGAAATAATTTCTTCCCATTCAGAGCACCTCTCTTATAGGATGTTTTAGAGGAAATTTTGAGATGATCAGGGTATTATGTATGTATGTCAGAATGTAAAAGCATGCTTTATATTTCTGAGAAAATTAAGAAATCTGATAATAAACCCCCCATTTTATTTCTAATGGGAAAAACTGTAATCCCAGTATTTTTATAAGCATATTTTAACAACCCTCTAGAATAACAATGTAATTTATATTTAATACAATGATAGGAAATTAATCCTTTTAAAAGTCTATTCTTTTTCTCCATACTGCTGGCAATAATGTTTCTAAATATATTACAAGCATGCAAAGTTAAATACATTATTTCCCTGGCAATTTTAAAAACACATACTTATTAGCCTGCCTCATAAGCAATTTGCAAGCATCCATCTCTTACAGAGTTACAGAAACATACAGCTTGAAATCTCAAACTTTTCCACACATCTACACCCTGTTCTGAAAACCAGCCAGAACTCCCCAACTCCTAACTCCCCTCTGTGTGCTAGGGGGTGTGTGACCTGCTTCCTTGCCTAACAACATTTTTCTTCCTAAAAAGATATAGTTCATTTTGATAGTCTATTTTTCCTGACAGGGAAGAATGATGGAAAAGATAGGAATAACTTTGACTGGTTTGTTCTCGGTTTCACTACAATTATCCCAAAGTCTTTTTCCTCTTTTGTTTCCCAAAACCCACAAACAACTCTAAAATAAAGTCCTAAAATCAAGAAAAAAGACATTTTCAATGGGACATATGTGGGTTGTTTGGGGGTTTTTTTTCTAGTTTGTTTTTCACTGCTGTAGAATATAAAATATATCAACCCTTTGATGTTTCAGACTAGGTCTAAACCAGAGGCTCTCCACAGCACTTAACTGATGGCTTGAACCTCAGCCTAACAAAGGCTGATTTGAGTGCAAAGGCAGCTCCACAGACACAAAAAGGTATTTGGGTAAATGTTTTACTTAATTCCTCAGGCTTCAAAGGGACAGCTGCTGCTGAATATTTATTACCAACTAATTTGTAATGCTTGACTAATAACTTGGGCAACTTCCAGCACTCCACATTAATCCAAATACTAAAGACAGCACAGGCATCCACAATGAGGACCAAGCCCTGCAGAATTCAAGTTGCTCAAAAAATTTGCACTGTGTAAATTCAAATCTGTCTTCCCTAACTCTCACAGGGCCTTCAGGGGTTCAGCACAACCAACCCAGACACTGTCAGAGCACCCATTTCTGGGATATCATTTTCCAGGACTTCTATTACTAGAGACCCATCTGATACTTTGGGATTTTCACCCTGTTTAGCTCTGCTTGTGTTGAAGTCAATGCATTATACCACGAGGTGAAGGAGACTTTGTTTCCCCCTTCAATACCCACCGCTTTTTAAAATTCCCTTTCAAAGAGATTAGTTATTGCACTTTCCTACTGTAAGTGAGAACAGATTGGAGTATTATCCACAGATCTCCATGTAGCTTGGCTCTAATTTTGCCTTTTCACCATCCTGACACTTCCAGAGCCAAGCAACTGCTGCTTTTCCCAGGCTGTCAGTCAACAAGCCCATTCTGTGTCCATGACAGTCCATTTTTATGACAGAGCCTAAATTTTGTAGCTACCCACTGTCAGTCCAGCAGGTCACCTCACCTATGACAACGCAAAATTTGATCAAACATTTCTAGGCAGTTATAACATATTTGGTTGTGCACTATTTGGGATGCTTGTTCTCCCTTGTTGCCCTACAGAGACACAAGGACAAAGGCAGTGTTTTGCCAAGCTGTTTAAGAAACATGAATGCAAAACAGGTATCAACAGACATGATTAGTGGTCCTTCAATGGTGATGAAGAATGAGCAGTGTAAGAATTAGGATACCTGGAAATACAAGAAACTGACAAGGGAGACCCAGAATTCCCATTCTTGTAAGGAATCAAATCTCAGCTACAAATATTTCATTAGAAACAATTAAATCAGCTGCATAGAAAAATACATTTTTCAGAAAGAAGAGACTCAGTGGGCCACAAGAGGTCCCTTTCCACCCAAATAAGCATGCTTTACAAAACACAGTAAGCTTATTAACCATTCTAAGTTCTTTATATCACACTGTGACCATTCAACAGGGTCACAAACAAGAATACACCTTGCAATTTGAGCTCATCCTAAGGGAGACACAGTACTTTAAAAAATATATTCTTAATGAGAGTGGATCCTTAGCAGTGAATGCAGCTTTATCCCTGCAGAATCTGAAATGCATTCATGTGCAGAAACAGAAACATTTAGTATGAAACAAAATGTTCTCCATCACTCTCCATGGCCAGACCGTGACACTTAGCGAATGAAATACTTTACATGAGAATGTTACAGCCAGTAATGGCATGCAACACACTGTCCTGGAAGCTACCTTGGAGAATGGAAATGCCATGACCCCAGTAGACCTGAGGTGGTCTAATGAGAAGTGGGAAGGGGACCCTGAAAAAGTCCCCTTCCTAAGTGGCATCATGTTGTGAATGGATTTATAATTCAGTAACAAAAACACATAATAAGAAATGACAGTTGACTCTTACATATGACAAGTTAAAAACAGAAAGCATATAAAATATTTTCAGTCAAAGCACTTACTAGGAAATAAAAGCAAATCAAATAATACATTCCTTGGTTTTAATATCTTTAGATGAAAGCTGAGTGCTAGACTGAAAAGGAAGATTTTTGTCAACCTGTGCTTTAATCTGTACAGCAAAAGAAACTGAGTAAACTGGATAAAATATAGTCTACAATTAGCTCTCCACTTAGGTAATCATCAAAGTTCCGTGTTTGATATTTTGCCTGATAATAACTACATGTGCTTTCTCATTTTCCAAAGCATTTACTTCTTGCATCACTAGAGGTCTTCAGGCACCTCACAGCCCTGTGCAGGTACATGTCTCCTTCATCCCCCTCCAGTAAGTACACCCTGCCTGTTACAGAAGTGCGTCAACACGGCAGCCTGAACACATCTCCCAGAGAAGGTCAGAGCACAGAGGGAGGATATCCAGACCATTAACTCAGTTGTAGGCTTAAACTGAAAGCTCCCATAGCAAGAACATCCAGAAAGGATTACTACTTATTTTAAGAAGTTTTGAATGTAATTAGGAACCCTTAAAACCTAAAACTAAGGAGGTTTATTTTGAATCTAGTAGGGAAAATAAATTAGCAGGAAATTTAAAAGTCTGCTTTGTTGAGTAGACCTCTGGGATAATTGTGATTTTTCTACCATCTCACAATGACAATTTTAATTCAGTGCCATATCAGATGCATCCTTGCTGTAATGTATTTCAGCTGGTGGTCTATATTTTGTAGGCAGAAATTACAGTTGGAAAAACCTCCAAGAGCATTTTAAAAGGTTCCTTGGGTTTTTCCTGGTGTTTTTTTTCCCTGTTTTTTTCAGCCACATAAACAGATCTCTAATTACATCTGCATTCCTGCCTCTCACTCTTAAAGCCTTTCAGTTGCAGATTAGCAATTACTCTAGATGGTGCTCTGATTAGGCTGCTAAAACAGGTTGCTCAGGATAAGTGATTGCACAATGTTAATCACATCATGCCTGAGAGCACACATTGGTTGTTTCAAGGCAGCAGTAAAATTACAGTCAACAAATGAAACACTGACACGTTTCTGCTGCTCTTCTATTGGGACATTATATGGTAGAGGTAAATTAGTAATCAAAACAGCTGTATGAGCAATGTAGTATAATATAAAATGAATCAAGATCATCTGTTTTTTGAAAGCATTACGATGTTTTCAAATGTACATTCTTAGGGGAGCAAATTCTCCAAGACTGCAGAAAACTGAAGGTGATACTGCTAACCACACCTTCAAGTTCATTCAGAAAGTTGTTTCTCTCACTCAGTGATACAAAACAATGAAAAAGGGAAGGAATGTAATAATATATGAGCTTTATGATGAATTCTCTACGTAAATTATCCTCTATTAGAACTTAGAGGTCCGAGAGGATATTTTCTTTCTTATTAATTCACTAGAGAGCTTGTTTTAGTATTGCCACACTAAAACTGCACCAAGCAAGCAGTCCTGCAGAGGCAGCAGCACTCCCAGAGAAGCACTTTCTTTGATCAATTTATTAGATGAAAAAAAACTTGAAACCTAGTAAGAGAAATGTTTGGGTAGTTTTTTCAGTGGTAAGTACTCTGAATTTTAAAGCATCAACAGTGTATACAGAATTCTTTTCACTGGGAAAGGTTCAATTGCTTTTTAAAACTTTAAAAACTCTCCTCTTCTTTTCCCTGAGAATTCATACTCTTAACTTGAAGATAAAACCATTAAGGTAGAATCCATTTTCAAGAATGCTCTGAAAGAGTGAAAATAATTATAGAAGAATCTAACTCTGTAACCTAAGATATGTTTTCTGAACCTATATATCACCACAGAAAAAACTAAAATGAAAAAGTATATTCTCTCTTCCGATAGGGCAGCCTAAAATAACTTATTAGCCTTATTTTTAGACTTCTTGCTTCATGTATTTTCATCAGCATTTCATTGAATCTCTAATAGCATTCCAGGTAAAATCAGCAGTTCATCTGGGGGTGCATACATACATACATATATATATATATATATATATATATATATATATATATATATAAAACAAAAGTCTCAAACCACAGTTTCAGAGTAGCTGAGCACTCCTGCTTATATATTAATGGAATGGAGAGAACACTCTGGCTTGCCAGCAGCAGGCATACACTTCAGGATGAGCTACACAGCTGTCCAGATGCCACTGACTGTCAACCAGGGCTCTGTTCACAACACTGTGAGATCAGACATCAGCTCATGTATGCCTGCCCTTTTACAGACAGCTACATTTCAGTGTCCAAATAGGAAGCTGACCCCATCCCTTCTCTTCATCTTTCCTCTTAGAAGAAAGATACCACAGAAGATTACAGTGAATTGCTCCAACGCTACAAGACCTTTTAGTCCCATTTCCCAGGTACTAACCCAGACAAAAATCTTGCCTTTCATCTACCTCTTCTTTCCCTTCCTCCATATATACCTCTGCTGTCGTTTCAAAGGAGGTGAAGATACCTGATACTTTGCTCAGATTTGTTTCTGTGAGGCTCAATTTCTGTGGCACACTCAGCTCCAGAACTTCTGCTTCCCTGGTACTTCCAAAAACTAATTGAAAGCTTGCTCTGTATTTAACTACCTTCTTTCCTCTACCCATTCATACAATGGCATCATACTAAGCACCTAATTTATCAGGTATCATCCCAGAACAAAATTATTCCAGAAGCACACACTGAAGAGGAATATCTAGAATAGCTATTACCTTTTTATTGTCACTTATGTGTGATTCTGAGTCCTTCTCAGTTTCCTTTTTGGCAGCTTCCTGAAGATCAGAGGCTTGTTGCATATATGTTGATGCTGCCAGTATCTCATCTTCTAACAACATAACATCTTCATAGGAAATTGGCCATCCCAAATTCTCTAGAGCCTCCAGCAAAGCTTCTTTATGCTGCATATATTGGACTGGCCCATCCTCTTTAAATCTTTAAAAAAAAAAATAAATTAATCACAATTAGGAAAAGTTTTCATTTTGGCAGTACTTTGCAAATAGAATCCCAAAGCTTAAAAGTAGAATAAATCATCTGATTAATCCAGTCTATCTTCTGTATACCACAAATTTTTGTGTTTCATCCAGTTACCACTGTGTTTAGCCACATAGAAAGGCTTCTAGAGAGCAGTTCAAGTGGCTGGGCTGAGCCTAGATATCTGGTGCTGTTTTAGATGTCTTAAAATATGTGAGACATTAGTAAAGGCAACATATACAACCATGTTGATGCCTTCCACATTGCCCTGCTCTTTTGCATTGCTCATCTATCTCCTCTTCTAGGAACCACTTTATATTGAAATTATACTGACTGGTATACTTCCTTTATACTTACTTAACCTTATACTGGTTACTTACCTTGATTTCATTGAGTCAATTATTCATCTATAATCAATATCAAGTTAACTTATCTCCTGAGTTGGATCTCTCAACCATTCTGAACACAAGCACAATGTTACCACTTCTCTAGTAACACCGAATTTCCCGAGTATCTGAGATAGCCTTTTAATAGGTACTAGCAAACCAGAGAACTCCTCAAGCAATTCTTTCAGGACTCCTGTGACCAAGTTAGTGGATTTCATTATCCTCTCCCTTCAGGTTACTAATGATTTTGAAAGTATGTTGTTGTCTGATTTTAATACACAGATGTGATCCCACAAATTACAAATTCAGAAAAGAAATAGATCAAATATTTCCATTTCAATGCACCAATATTAACAATTTTAATATGCCCCTCTAGCAACAGACTGTACCACTGCTAGGACTTTTTTCTTCCTTATTTATATAGTTGGCCATAAAATATCTTGGATACCACTTTATAACTCATTATCTATCAACAGACATCTATTTCCTTTTTTTTTTAATGATATGCTGCTCTTTTTCTTTAACAGCTGTCATTTCCCCTCTGCACCAGAGAGGGGTTTTAGTTCTCCTTATTGATGGTAGAACTGTGTAGCTTTTGCTCATTAGCTTGTCTTCTTAAAAGCATTCTACTTTTCATCCTCATTCTTCAGCCTTGAATATTTCACCCCACTTTATTTTTCATCAATTGATCTTCACTTTATTCTCTGAAGTAAACACTTAACTGCACTGATGTCAGTCCTGCTATGCAGTCACTAGTTTTTGAAATCAGTATATAGAAACAGGCTAGTTAAAGTTTTAAAAACTTCCAGTGTGATATAAGGTTCCAGCACATGCTGTAAAAGTGCTTATTATACCTCTACAAACTAGCCACTGAAGTCCTCTTTAGGAGATGTGAGATTTACCTTGATGCCAAAAGCAATGACATGCTGCCCCCCAAGGCCCTGTCACTTGACACTGATTAAGAATAGACCAGCACCACTTAAACGGAATGAGATTTCCTTTATAAATAATCAGCACTGCAAGAAGGAGGTCTGGGATTTAATACTACTCCAAATCACATACACATTTTTGGAAGTAAGGTATAGTTATGAAATATTTGAAAAGAAAACCAGTTGGTTACAGAAATACTCATAAAGAGCATGAAATATTTATGACCATCCTTTAAGAGGTAAGTGAGAAAACCAAAAGGCGATAGCTTACTTGTCTCTTTCCTCCTGAGGTAGTGCTCTCCAAATAACGAAGTTCAGGCGCCTGTTAAAGAAAGCAAAGCAGTTTTTGAGGAAATGCAGTTCCTTGTGCCTCTGATCATCCCAAAACTAGGAAATAAATGGTTTCTTAAGATATCTGCACTGATTTGTATTCCAAGAGTACTGTATCATCAGACTGTATCCTTATCATTCAGCTATGAAATTATCGAGCTGCAAAAGAAGATGGGAAAACAGCATCTTCCATCAAGTAACAACAAGACTATTTCAGGGTCATACAACGATTAATGGCAATTACTGCTGCTTCCTGCCAGGATTTTCTATGGATGGTTTGCTTCAGCACCAGCAAGCTAAATCAAATAACAAAAACTGATTAAATGCCAGCTAAGCTAAGCCAGTTCCTCCAAGTTTCAGAAAACTGCAGCCAGAAGACATGTGGAGAGCAACGCTATTTTATTATTTTTTTGTTCTGCTAAGATAACCCATCAGTTCTGCCATTCAGGTTTCTACTTGATTAAACTCTGGCTATGAGGAAAAATTACTGACAGGAAACCAGGAGTGATTATCACAAAGCAATGCAGTTCTGAGAGCTTTTAAAAGCACCACTGAAGTTCCTGCTTTTGGCTTTTTTTAGACATAAATCATACACTCCTATTAGGTGATCTAACTCACAGTTTTCTCTATTAACATCTCAAACAATTAAGCCATCACTCAATTGCTTCATGTCATATTATAGAAATAAACCCCTGCTGATGTTCCTAATTGCTGTAATTCTAGAAAAATTTCCAAACTTCCTTTGGAAATACAAGGAAAAAATCACTGTTTGGAAAAATCTGGGTTATAACCATTACGCTTTCAACAGTCTTGCCAGAGTTACTGGTGCATGTACAAAAAAGCTCATTAACACCAGATTTTGAATATGAATTTCTGGATGATTCATTTTATCTACTAGAAACCAAACCCCAGCATTTTTAGAATGTAAATTACTTAGTTCATTCACAATCTGCAGCCTCAGCATGCTCCGCTGCCTATTTCATACTTCTAAATGTGCATACTCATAACTAACTCATTTGTAAAAGCCTCTGGCTATACAAGATCATACACGTTTTGAGGCTTCCCATGTTTTTCTCCTTCAATACTGGATATTCTCTTTGTCAGAGCAAACAATCTCTGCCCTTGCCACTTTCCTCCCTCTACATCTGATGCTAAGGTCAATCTATGTACAAGGAAATATTGCCATACTTGCTCCAAACCTGCAAGCCCTGATGTATTTTCTCATCTAAAGATGTCAGAATAGATTTGTGACCAATCACTATTCACAAAGCTGAAGTGCAGCCTTTGCAAAATTCAATTACTGGAGAAGTACTGTGGCATTCAGAGCAAAATAAATTTGACTGGGTTCCTGTTTCACATGTAGAGGAAAACGAATGAGAACTGTTTTTACATTGTCAATTATAAGGACCTTCAGACAGACCTCTCTTCTATACATCTTTTACACAGAAGTAGGGAACTCAGTCCCACTGCTGTAAATACACCACATCATTGGCCACTGTAGGTAAACATAAGTAAACCATACACCCAGCCAGGGAGATTATGAAAATGCTGTCACTAGAGGACCATCAGGGTTTTACCAGAAAACACTATCCCTTCCCTCAAAATTGAAGTCAGTAAATGTAAAATATTCAATGGTACGGAACAGCAATGAAAAACCCAACCATTTTTTAAGTCACCATCAAAAATATACTGCTTGAACCTTCTATCAAAATGAGTGACAAATCCAGATTTCTATGAGTCCTTCATCAGCCTGATAATAACAGTATTGTCTCAGTGACAGAGCACACAAAACCAATAGATTTTCTTCACTGAATTCCATTAATATTAGACATAGCAAGCAGCATTTGCAAGCCATCATTCTTGATTTTTACCACAAAAGATGGATACATTTAGAAATAGGAAATGGGAATGAAAAAGAGAGCTATTACATGCTTTACAAAGAACTGGTATGGTCATAGAGGGAAAAAATCCTTAAAGGGCCTCAGTTGAATTCATCACAAAACAAAGACTGAACACTTGATGTCAGGGTTTTTTGGTCAGAGAATCACAGAGCCATAGGGATTGGAAGGGACCTCTGGAGATCATCTAGCCCAAGCCCATGCTCTTGCCCTTTTTGAAGACCAGAGGGACATTGGCATTCCTCCAGTCCTCAGGCACCTCTCAAAGATGATGGAGAGTGACGTAGCAGTAACATCTGCCATCTCACTGAGCTCTTGTGGGTGCATCCCATCAGGACCCATGGATTTGTGGATGCTGAATTTGCTTAAATGACCTCTAACCCAATCCTCTTCAATCAACGGAAGGTCTTCCTTTCTCCAGATATCTTCTCCTACCTCCAGGGTCTGGGTTTCCTGAGGGCCAGCCTTAGCAGCAAAGACTGAAGCAAAGAAGGCATTCAGTAACTCCTCCTTCTCTGTATCTTCCATCACCAAAGTACCCACCTCATTCAGGGGCAGGCCCACATTTTTCTTAGTCTTCCTTCTGCTGTTGTTGTATTTGAAAAAGCCCTTCCTGTTGTCCTTCACATCCCTTGTCTGATTTAATCTCAAGTGGGCCTTAGCCTTCCTTGCTGCATCCCTACATTCTCTGACCACATCCCTATATTCCTCCCAAGTGGCCAGTTTCTTCTTCCACATTCAATGAATTTCCTTCTTCCTTTTGAGATTTTCCAGGAAACCCTTGCTCAGCCATGCAGGTCTCCTGCCACCTTTGCTTGACTTCTTACTCTTCACAACGCACAGATCATGACGTTGAAGACAGTGGTGCCTGAATACTGACAAGCTTTCTTGGACCCTCCTCTCTTCTAGAGCCTTAACCTATGTGATTCTCCCAAGCAGGTCTTTGAAGAGACCAAAGTTAGCATTCCTGGAGACTGGGGCTATAATCCTACTTAGTGCCCTGCTCCTTTCACACAGGATCCTGAACTCCACAACCTCATGGTCATTGCAGCCAAGGTTTCCCCCAACCTTCACAACCCCAACCAATCCTTCTTTCTTTGTTAGTACAAGGTCCAGCAGCACCCCTCTCCTCATGGGCTCCTCCACCACCCATGTCAAAAAGTTATCATCAGTGCTCTGTAGGAACCTCCTGGACTGTGCATGCCTGGCTGTGTTGCCTTTCCAGCAAATATCAGAGTTGTTGAAGTCCCCCATGAGGACCAGAGCCTGAGATCATGAGGCTACTTCCAGCTGTCTGTAGAAGGCCTCATCAGTTTCCTCTTCCTATAGTGGTCTATAGTAAACATCCACAATAGTGTCAGGTGGCCTATAGTAAACATCCACAATAGTGTCACCCATATTAGCTGGCCCCTTAATTCTTACCCATACCTGGTCATATAAAATAATAATATCTGTAAATTTTATTAGAATACAGCCTGAAAAGATATCTCATTTATTAAAATAATTCTAGTCAAAGTTCTCATAAGGTTACTCAATCACTTTAGTAGTAAAATAATTGCATTACTTTAAAAAAAATGCACAAAGTTAGACCAAGGAAAGAAATAGTTGAAGTGTAATGTCATTGTCCTTTTTACTTCTGGTGTGCTTTTACCAACATTTAGTTAGTAAGTACAATGTCTATCTGTCTCAAAAAAAAATAATTTAAAATCATCAGCATCTTATAGGTGCCTCAGTTACACTTCTGCATCCATAGTCAGGTGCTTGGGAGCTGGCAGCAAAAAGGAGGCCACTAATTTAAAAGTCGGTCTATGGATTTAGGAGTTTAATTTTAAGTAACAAGTCTGGCTGCTACTGTATGTTTAGGGGGGATTCCTCCCCAGGGAAGATTGCTTTCAGATTTATTCTCATTATTTGTCATTGAACAAACATAACATAAGCAACATGCTATTTATTATCTCCTTGCCTATTATCTATTTTTTCATTCTGAACATTTTTTTAAAGAATATATCCAGCAGACTGATGGTGGATTAAAGTGTGTCAATGTGCAGACTTACCAATATTGAGCCAGGAAAGTGTGAGTGAATACTCACTATGTAAGAAAAAATCTGAAATTAGACTGCAAACATGATACATTTCTGATGAGGAGACTTGCCTTTCATAGGATTTAATTGCTTGCTCCAGCTTCTTTTTATAGGCATCAAGATTCACTGCCTGAGGATTAATTAGTGTGATCCGCTTCTTGTCGCTGCTAACGTGGGCCAATGGTAACATCTATCATGCAATAAAAGACAAAGACTTCATTTATCACACAGCTTTTCCTCCACCAGAATACCCAAAAGCCCATGAGTCCATGTCCAGGAATCAAAATGGACAGAAGGAACACTGGAAGGCTGCAGAAAGAGAGATCTGAGCATCCCAAAGAAATGTCAGAATTAAGACATAGCCTGTTCATAAAATCTTCTGAAATGACACAACCCCTTTATGAAGATGTTACAAATTAAGATTCCTAACTACTAGTTAATTCTAACTAAATCAGTACCGTCAAAAAGCCACTCTAATAATGGGAGGGTAGGTCAGAAGTGAGACAAGCATGTCTAGATCATGACCATATACCAGATTGTACTGCTTTAAAGCAATACTCTTATACTTATTAGCATCTAATTCTAGCATACAGGTGTGATAGTTACCAATTTAGGTGTATTTAATACTTCTACTCTGAAAGACCATATATTCTGAGGAAATAGAATACTAAAGGTGGAGAGAGACATTTTCACTACCACACTGATCACAAAGAGTGAACAAGGTGGATATTACTCACTGAGACTAGTGTTAACTAAACACAGCAACACTTAGGAACCTAAGCAGGTTGGTCAGAATCAGGAACTCAAATACCTTTCAAATCTCACAATACAACATCTACACAAGTGAACTTCCTCATAAAATAGAAAGTCATAAACTTAAAAGTAGATCTTCAAATGGCAGATAAAAGGGTAGAAAAGGATGACAGAGAGGAGGAAAGATGCCTTCCCATCTCTCAGTTCAAAGTCCCACCAAGCTAATTTATAGATCACTGTTCTGATGGTAATTAAAAAGAGAAAAAAATCCAAGAAAGAAATGGAGAGATGTTACTTTCCCAAAACCCATCTTCAGTACATATGGTTGAGTGGGAAGCTTCTCCAAGTGCCTGTCTGGCATAGGATATAGATGACAAGAAGATGGATGAGGTTCAATTTAAATAAAATTAAAACCCCTGTTGGGGAAATAAGGCAAGCAATCAGAAAATAGAACAAAAAAAAAGACTTCTTTAATTGAGAACATTTTTCAGTGATGTTTTGTTTGTGTTTGAATCATCACAGCCCTGCTGGATTCCAAATTACCGACCTTTTTTTAGGAGCAGTGGTGTGACTTTATATTGCCCTCTTTCTGAGGATGTCTTCTCTCTGATTAATAAATCTGCATCACATCAGTGCCAGACCACATCAAAGCTCCTCGTATTAAATTAATCTTAAGATCACTTAGAAGCTGAAGTTAATGGGAACATGTCAGTGAAGTATCTTGCCAGAGACAAATGAGGTAAATCTCTGCCCAGAACTGAGCCATGATATCTGGCTACCTGTCAATTCCAGGTGGAGTTTGAAAGCTGAGATACAACAAACTGAGTCTACCCATCTTCCAGCTCCATACTGCCATAGTTGTTGTCTGCTATGTTACTCAAACCAAGTTTATGAAGGTTCAGCAGGACTCCTATCTCTCCTTCATTCCCTAACAAATTCCCAGACTAACTCCAAGCACAAGCAGCATCATTTGCAAAATTAATATTTGATACAGTTCATAAACCCCTTTGAATTGAATACGAGGAGCAGACAAACATAAACACATTATTACAGTACTGAAGAAGAAAACCAGAATGGAATGTGTTCTTAGCAAACAGTAAACTTGAAATACTATGCATACTTTGAGAGCAATGAAAACTGCTCATAAAGTCAAGTGAAATTTGACAGATTCAGCTGAAAGAAACCACAGGGAAGGTTTTTTAGTGCCTAAATGTTTTGTCATTTTGCTAAATTGAATACTTAGACTTTCATCTCAAAAGAACTCACTTGTTTCAAACAGCTTTTAATTCAAACCCAAAATTTCATACTTTTAAAGACCAAACCAAAGCACAATAACCCTGTAAAAATCTTTCTTGTTTTAGACATAACAAGATGTTTTGATTGGCTGAATCTGAACTTCACTCTTCTGAGCAAAGTGTGGGGTCAAAACTCCATGACCTTCAATGCTGTACTTAAGGTGGCACAATCTGTAGCAGATACTCAGAAGGTTCTGTAGGGAAGGTTTGCTCCAGAACTACCACAGCATAATTTAGACAACCCCCAAAATAATTTAAATTTTTTTTCTGGATATGACTCTGATGGGTAGTTTAATGAATTAACCTCTGAAATAACTAGGGTGAAACTGGCTGGTCACATAGAACTGAAAACAATAGGTCAGCCTCTTGTTAATGAACAGTTGTCATGGAAACACTTTACTTGCTGCATCTCCAAGGTAAGAAAACTGCCCATAGTTACTCCATCATCACTGCTAGCAAAGACTGAAAATAAAACTTATACTGTCCCCAGAAAAGCAAACAAGGATGTCTGCATTCCACACTAAGAAAACTAAAGTCTCAGAAGGAAGAATTCAAAAATATATGTAAATTTATCTTCAATGAAGTCTTATGAAGTACTGGAATAATCAAGATCCTTAATGCATTTTTTAATGTTTCCTCTCCAAACTCTGTTTCTAGTCCCAGAACCTATTTTCTGCTTTTCCTTAGTATGCTGGCTTGAGGCTTGAGGGAGAACAGGTTCCAGATCTCAGCAATTGTACTGTTTCCACCTCACGGGCAACCCTCAACCTTCTTTTTGCTTTCTGTACCCTGCTTCAGATCCAGAAAAAAATCCATGCTTCTACACATAGACCAATAATTCTCCACTGCCTGAGAAACTGAGTGTCTCCGTACAACTAATGGGGATTAGTAGGTACAAAAACTGGTAAAAATTATATATTATTTTGTATTTATATCCCTGACTCTAAGGGATCCCCATGGATCACTGTTTAGATTCTACACAGCAGCTGTTCATTCTAAGAACACCGAACTGCATTCAGCCCTGAACTAGAATGCCATAAGCTCCCATGAACTATCATTAAAAATTCTCTGTATCACTGGCTGAATCACAGCTTTGACTTTTTTGAAAGACCATTATGTTTTACAGACTGCTGTTCTGGGAAAGAGCAAATAGTTCAAATGCAGTTCAGGGCTGCCTGGAAAGGATTTGAAGGAGTCATCATTTAGAGACATGGCAGAAAAAACTCTACTTGGTGTATAAAGAAGATGGGAAAAGAAGTGACTGCTTAGAAATCAGTTGTAAGAGTAATGTGAAAGTCACAATGGCTTTTTTTTTTACATTTCACTTACAGCAGATTGCTTTGTACAGTTTCATAGTCAGTGAATATCTGATTTTTTTAAAATGTCTGTTTTACCTCTGAAATGTTAAAATGGACTTTTTTAATGCTTTTGCCAAACCGTCTTTTTAATGCATAAAATACCTCACACTTCAAATAATCCTTAAATATCTTGGGTTTGACTTGCTTTTACTGAAACAGAGGTTCTGGTTTTGCTTCTGCAATCTGCATGCTACAGCAAAATTTCCCATTCCTAAATTTAAAAAACAAACATGAACACTTTAAAATGACAGATGTGTATGTTTGTAATAAATACTTTACTTAGTTCTATCTCACATCCTATTCACAGAATCACAGAATGTTAGGTGTTGGAAGGGACATCAAAAGATCATCCAGTCCAAAGTCCAACACCTCTGCCAGAGCAGGATCACCTAGAGCAGGTCACAAAATTCCAAAACTCTTGCTTACCCCTAAACAGAGGCTCTTTAGTTTTTTCTTTGAGCACTGTTTAAAGAAACAGTTTTTATTAGTTAAAATTACCTGCAATGTATTCAGATCATCACCACAAAATGGATTTCCTTTAAATGGAATAGCACCTAGAGCTTCATGATACTTGGTAAATTTTGCACTTCCAGAATCTCAGAACTGCCTATGCCAATCAGAATTGTTTTAATTACTGAATTACAATACTTTTCAAAAGGTCTAAGCAGACATATGTAAGCCCTGAGAATACATAAAACCACAAAGTGTGCATCTGCAGAGTTTTCCAAGGACTTCATGGACCTAAAACAGATACTCCAGTGAGTTAGTATCTATCTGTAGAGGCTGTAGCGCTCAAGAAATTAGTGAGTACCTGATGGCTGCACACTGCCATCAACTGGTAACTGTGAAAGAAAAATACATACCTGTAAAACTTACAAGTTTGCAAGAAATACTATTAACTCTCAGTTTTATCTTCTTACTGATGTATGAATGTACATTCAGATATGCATTATACATTTAGTACGCATCAACCATCTTCAGTGAACACTAGAGAATGTAATTATGGCATTTATAAAAATCAATTCAAAAATCCTTTTGAAAACAGCACCAAGTTTTGTGTTTGCTTTGAAGCAGTGTAAGAGTTTTACCTCATCAAATACTTTAGAAACTACATGCTTGTCCAGAACTGGAATGTATTTGGTACCATGAGGGACAGCTGTAGGAGCTAAGGCATCCACGATGGTGAGTCGCCTAGCAACCAAGCCATGAGTCTTTAACCAAAGGGCTGAAGAAATATCTACAGAACTAGAAAAGAAAAACTGTAAGATGTAGCACTGGGTAGAAATACACTGAGAAGTTTGACAGGACTGAGGAAAAATACAAACTCTATCTTTGCAAGGTATCTATATATGCACACACATACCTTTCCGATGTCGTTTTCACAGCTTTCTGCATTTTCGGATCTAAGATTAAATATTTGTATTTCAGTATCTCACAGTTTTTGTGCACACAAAAGTATACATAAACCAGCTGACATACAACACCACTGGTTTTTATTTAAGCCTACTAGCAGTGTCACAGACTACACTGTTTATTTCAGTTGCTCAATTAATCAATGAGAATGATGTTTCCTGTGTTTCATGATGCTTGATCAATAGTGAAGGTGTTACTATATGCCTCATGAGCCCTAATTAATCAACGAGGAAATTTGTTAAATAGGTGGTGATTTATTTTTTTTAATTGAACTTGGTATGTATTCATTTCTTATAACCTAAAAAGCAAGATTAATCAGTTCATTCCCCAGTTCAAGATGTGATACTATCAGTAGTGAGATGGCCAAGGATGGCTAATTTAAGGTATATTGTGATGAAAATCTGTGAAGTGGGGATATAAAGAACTAAAAGTAAGCTGCTGAAATGTAAAAAAGCCAAAAATATTGAAATATCAAAGATGAGGTTTTAGAACAACTTAGAGGACGCATTATAAGGTTCAGAGTTGCATAAATTACTGAGAGAAATGCAAACTACCTGGATGCATATCAAAACCCTGTTGGAAATACTTTTGCCTCTACATGTCTGCCTGTTCCAGAGAGCATGCTGTTTGCAAGTCTAAGCCTATTCATGAAGTTCTACCTCCTTTTACATTGGTACCCCGGAATTCGGACCACCACTCTCAGCTTTAACCTCAACATAGAACATAACTACAAATTACAGTATCACAACCAACAATCTCTTACTGTATCACATGATTCTCAAGATCTATTTGTTCTGTTGATAAGAAGCAACTGCTACATCCTTTCAGCAGCCTAAGGCGTAAGTGTGGCGCAGCTGCCGCATACTGCAGACATAACTGAACTGCTGCAAGCTGAACAGCTTGAGCACTGCCAGGAGCCTGGCCGCAACTGTAAGGACCTTCTTACAATACCCTCCTCTGTGTCCAGCTCTCTGCATCTCTGCTGCATTCCAGTCCTTTGTACTGCAGGTCTGCAGAGGCACCATTACAATTGCTGCAGAAGAAATGTTCTTTTCTACCCCACCCAGAGCTTCCTGTTCTGTTGACTTGCCTTTGAAAAGGTTTGTTCCTTTCACACTTTTTTTGACAGAAAAACTTGTTTTTTCAGGAGATACTCCTTCCTCTGGGCTTTCTTCCCTAGGTTTCACACTATGGCTCAGGATTCGCAGCAAACTTGTCTTTGTTTGTTCTGTAGGTGTTGAAAGGGAAAGAAAAGAAGAGCTGACTTACTGCTCAAATACATGCCTGGGATTTTTGAGTTCCTCTTTGGTATCCAGTCTCAATTTTTAAGGGACTCCTACACAAAACCTCAAACACAAAATTACTTCAGCACTAATTTGTACTTTTTACTTTCCCAAGGATGAAGACTTCTACATCAGCAGGGTAAACTTGGTTTCAGACTGGGTCCCAGGAATACTCCAAAGAGGAAACACAGTGTTAGTGGTGTAGTAAGGGGAACTAATGAAACAGATAAGCTCTTCATTCTTGCCAAAGATGTGCTTGTTTAGAATAAAACAAGACAAAGGTTTAATATCTACTGAAAATAAAACAGTTTACAGAGATTTAGAAACATTCTGTCATAATGGTTAACTTTCTCTGCAGGGCTTGTGAAGAAGCAAAAATGATCAGACATTTGTCTGCCTGGTTGGGTCAAATGAGCAAATGGCTGAAAATGAAAAATGAAGACGCATTTGGTAGAATTTCAGGAAGATGAAGACTTCCTTTGTTCCTACAATGAAGGATGCTTTTTGCTATTTTTAACAGATTACTTCAAGTTGGTGACTAAATTCTGCTAGCAGCTACACCGTTCATTTCAGACTTACCTGCATATAACGCTTTCTTCCTTCGGGCTGGGCTGTCAGCAGTGCTTTGCCAGGTTTGCTGATGTAGCCTCAGCTCTCCTGAAGCACAGCACGGCCTACTGCTAGGAGTACCACTCAGCTCTTCAATGTGCTCAGTCACAGGAGAAATGGCATGTGTCTGCTTGTGATTACTGCTTGCAAGTGACAAAAAGAAGAAACAAGCAAGAAATGACTTCGAGCATATATCACTGGTTTAAAAAGCACTAAACTGAAGACTGCTGTTAATTTAAATACTCACTTCAAATGCTTCCAACAGTGCAAAATATTCTCTTTATTATCCTAGCCTGCATTTCAAAGGGGAACTCAAAGAAGATTATGGAGGTTAAAACATTCTTAGCCCTTTGAACTGTTTAAAAGTAATTTCTTAGTCTATTTAAAAGATGTTCATTACTTTTAAGGCAACACCCTTGTATATTTTTAATAAGGTAAGAATGCTCTGTAGTAGCCACTTTGAATCCTGGGGTATTCAAAACCTACCATCAGCAATGGAAATAACTAACATACAGACACTTATATATACACACATGCTGATACATATGTTCCAGCATTAATAAAAAATAAAATACTCAAATTCTGAAATAAAAACTCATCTATATTTTATACTGGACATCCTACTTGCCCTTCCATACATATAAATAATTCTACAGCACTCTTCAGTTTTACATTATTTTTAATATGGACTCACAGATTCACAAAAGAGTAGGGGTTGGAAGGGCCCTCTGGAGTTCCTTTAGTCCAACCCTCCTGACGGAGCACAATCATCTAGAGCAGGTTGCACAGGATCACATCCAGGCAGATTTTGAGTATCTCCAGAGGAGACTCCACAACCTCTCTGAGCAGCATCTTCCACTGCTCTGACACCCCCAAAATGAAGTTTTTTCTCATGTTCAGATGGAACTTCCTATTCCTACCTTTATTTTAACTGCTTTTAATAGACTTCAGTCTTGAAAATCTCATTTTATTTTTAATGTACTTGTTTTGCTTTTGTACTATTACTGCACACATCAGTAAAGCACAAGACAAACTTTGTTTTATTAAGGCTGTGCTCCTATACAGATTACAAGTAACTTCACATTCAAAGCTGGGGCTTGCTTTGTTCCCCAAACAGAAACTCAGTACAATCAGACATGCAAAAAACTTTTGCACCATGGCTCAGGAGTCTTTGAACAGTCATTCTTGGCACTGTGAGGTTAGTAACATGCTTTTCAACTGATGCTGAACATATATGCATGAACATACATGCATGAACATACAGATTCACATGGTAAAATAAAATGTGAAAAGAAGTTGAGTTTCATTCATGGTGTTTGCCACATTTTAAGCAATCAAATTTGTATGTAATTTGTGTTTCAATCAGCATATCCTAAAGAGTAGTGATTTCATCATGAAGTACTAAGCCAGCTCCATTAACAGGAAAATAATTTTTCATTAAGTCTCTAAATCAGAAGTAGCATCTTTACCATGTGCTGGAGACAGAAAAATATTTTCACCTCTTTATTTACTTATTGCTAATAATCAGGCATTACATTGTTCGTGTATTTTCCTGAATTTTCATTTTTCATTACTGTAACTGTTTAAAAAAACGCAAACCAACCACATTTCTTTCTTAAAAGAGGAGAATGTCATTCTTTTAAAAAGAGGAGAATGTCAGAGGTTAAAAATGTAAGACAATGAAAAAGGAGAAAGGCATTATTAGCATAATAGCAGTATGAGGATATACTTATTCTCTGGATAATTTTCTTCATTATAACAATCCATCATCAGACATCCAGCATGAAAGGTCTTCACTTTTTCTAGGTCTCTTTCTCCTTGTTCAATCTCTCTTTTCAAAAGAAGTATGTCTTCACTCTAACAAAAAGAAAATCAAGCGGTTTTTTACAATTACTCCTAAACATGTTTCATTTCTGACCTGAAACTGTGCAAGCTCTGATCATAATTCTGAATGATGACTCAGTTAGGACTGGCTCAATAATTTTGTATACTTTTTCAGGTAGCCTGTTTCCTAAATCATTTTCCTAATTCATTTTCTGTATGTATGAACAAGTTTATAGAAAACAAGATTAAAATGTGCTTGACAATACAGCCTTCCAAATCATTCTTTCTTGTTAGGAAAAGGACAAGCATTCCCTAACAAGCCAGTTACCCACTGAGATATGAACAGCGATATTTCTAGGTAATATAATGATATCAGTAGCTTCCCACATTCCAAGCAAGCAAGCAAGCAAGCGAATAAATAAATAAATTCAATTAAATGAAATACAGTACAAGATACATGCAACTGCTGTCTTGTCATTCTACAGATCACAGCTGTATCACATACTGTCCCCATAAAATGAGAAGTAAAAGCCATACTGTTTAAATAAACATTGGAACTAACTGAGAATCATGTGGGCTGCAGGTGGAGATGGGAAGGAAATTCCAAGGATGATCCCTTTACAACTCCTTCAGGGTCAGAACTCTGGACAACACAGACTCTGGCCCTCACCTTTCCAACATACACAGTGTCACACTGTCCACATCAGCACCACTGAAATTGTCAACACCTTCCAAGAGATGGAGTATTTTTGCATCTTCCTCTTGATTGGTTTCTGCAAAGTTCTGAGTTTCCTGCTACGGTCTTATTCCCAAACCTTCTCATTGTTTCACTACCACCACTCTAAAATTTGTGGAACTAATTAACTGAGTTTTAACTTTAATTAAAAACAAGAATATGCTTTAAATGGGGGTTTCTGTTAGTCTATTCAGAAATTTCCTATTGGGGATTGGCAGATTGAGCTGCTTAGTCACACTTGACAGGTCACTGCTACTCTAGTCATGTTGTGCATTATAGATCTCTCCCCAGTGGCTACTGTGGAGCAAACTTTTAGCAAAATCCATGGACTCAGTCATTCATGATCATTTAAACTCAGCTTTGCATTCCTTCATTTATTAATAGAATACAAAGCATAGTTTCATTTTCAATGGTAACTTATTTCTGAGACAACAGAGATCACATGTTTCTTCCAGAGCTGAATTTGACCTACATGGATTTTGGTTTTTGAGGAAGGTGAGGGAGATGGGTTTGCAACACCAGTAGTACAAATGTATGTTGCATGATAATTGATAATTAGGCTTTTTTCTTGTGGTCCAATAAAATTTCATAAGCAAAAAATGGCACATTGATTACTTTCACATCACTTCAAATCTGACTAGGATTAACCTTCTCTAATAATCTATTGTAATGATCTATCACAAGAATGCAAGTCTGGTGGTACCTTCAACAGCACAAAGAAGCAAACAAATTTATTTCCTAATACTCACAGCAATAAACTCTGCAGCCTCAGGATCAGTCATATAAAGGTTGTAGTAATGAAAGCGTCCCCCCGATTCGGTAGATAATTTGGACAAAAATTTATTAGCTTCTATGTCATCACAATTGAAGGATACAGTATGGATGGGAATTTTACGATGAAGCTGGACTTGAGACAAAATGCTTTGAGGGGGCTGAAAATTGAAAAATATATACTAAAGCTATGACATAGAAACATATTTATCAAAATATAAAGAATTTCTAAGAATTTAATCAGTGATACTATGGCTTAGAGATACAGATAATCTAAAAGTATGCATTTTATATGGATGACTAGATCATAAGTATATAAAATGTGCTCATTTAAAATTGAATTTGAAACACTGACAATTCCTTAAGGCTCAGGATGTTCTAATAAATAAAATTTAAATTATAATAAGTACTCTGTTTCTACTACAATATAGGAAATTAAACTACTACATCAGTGTTTAATATCACTGGATGTATATAGCTGTTGATACTTTTATTAAGCTAAATTAGTTCAAGGAGAAGTTCATTCGATACCAGGAAACAAAATAGAGACTTTGAAAATAGGAAAGCTAGTGTTCCTCCTCCAAAAAAGAAATAAAAATTAGGTGAGGAAGTAAAAGCTCTACCATGTCTAAAAATTTTGAAAGACCTGGTAGAAAGAAATTATTAACTCAATTCTCTACTTTCTGATAATACTTCGGTTGCTTAGAATACTGTCATAAATCTTTATGAATTTAGCTTTCTGCTGATATTTGCAATGTATTTGTTGCACTTTAATGTTTAACAGTAATACCTTGGTAATTTCCTCTTTTTCATCTAAAAATATATATAAACCATAAAAGCCAGTATTAATTAGGTATAAAATAAATTAAGTGTATATTATTTTCTACCTTAATTAGATTTTAAAATTAAGAATCTGAGAAAGTGAACATGAAGACAAATTATTCCTTAATAAGACATGAATACATGCTCCTAGCTAGCAAAAATGTGAAACAATGCAAAGATTTTGATCAGCTTTAAATTGAGTTTCAATGAGTGACAGACAATAACAATCAACTTCTCTTTAGAAAATATCAAAGATTAAAATTGCAATTTAAAACTTTAAAAGATGTAAGTCAAAGTTCTCATCTGCTGATTTAAATCAGTTTACATTTTGATATTCAAATGACTTCAAAGCATGTAAATCTACAGTTCCTCATGGGTCACTTTCCTTTTATGAAGAAAACCAGAACAAAAAGAAAAGTGAGCCTTTAGCCTTTTCTTCTCTATCAAAGTATAAAGAAATTATTTCTGCAAGTTTACAATGCTTTCAGAATCCCAAACTTATTGTATATGCTTCACTAATTACTTTCATGTGCCCTTCAGCCCAGCTATTTACCTACACTGGAGTTTTGCTGCATATCTGCCATTACAACCAAGTTATATTTTCAAGTGCAACTAAAATCTTTTTAAATGCCACTCCCAGTAAACCAGCTACTTTTCAGCATGCATTACAGCTTCACAGCTCAGTTCTACCTAAAAAACATCATTATAGCTGATCAACAAGTGGATTTTCTCAATTTTTTTTAGTTGGTGTTACATAATGCAACATAACAAGAAATAGCATCATTTAAGTCACAGTAACACCAATTTTCTGTTACCCACTTAAAGCTAGACTTAAAGCAACCCCAGATCACTGCTGCTCCAGAATTGTACCTACATGAGATCAAATTTGACACAGTAGGATAAAAATGGAATTTGGTTTCAGATGGAGACCTAATGGAACAATATTAATGGTAACATCCTTATATATAAATAATGTAAATTCTTACTCCTCAGACATGACATAGCCTTTGTGTAAGCTCTGCAACAGAATGTAAAAAGGTACCTACTTACATATCTGATGTGTTCTTTGGGGAAAAATGTTGAACACAAACTTGTTTTGGTTTTTTTTAAATTTTGCTATAAATCATTTTGGTTTTAGGTTTTCAAACCATCACACAACATTGCAGGGTTTTAATATTTAAATCCAACCATATCATGGGGCCATCATTATTTTCTGATTTTTAATTCATGAGATATTTGTACTAAGTTGGGGAGATGTTTTATTTAACATAAATCCTAGCCTTGATACTAACATACAGCTTTAATATTTAATAAGATACCAGATGAGAAATGTCATGATTTATCATGCATCAAAGAGTGGACCGTGGGCGGAGAGTTCTAATCAAAAACCCCTTCATGAAGAGCACATTTTTCTGATACAATTTTTCAATGTTATGACAAAATCCAAGAGACTCAGCTCTGCAGGAATGGTATCTCACACTTCAGCATTCTGATGCCATCAGTGGAGCATCACAGCACTGCATTTTCTCATTTTGCAAATACCTGGTCAGGTCTCCCATCAGTCAAGAGATAAATAGCCTGAGTGTCAGCATCAGCAAAAGCAATCTGGAGAGCTTTGAGTGTATTTGTGGAACTTCCAACCTAAGGAACCAAAAAGCAAAACCCAAAGAAACAGCTATAAATACTATCAGTTCTTTGCCTCTGTTCTTAAATTCATAATGACAGTGTACTGATTCAAGGGATATTGCAGAACCAAAATGTGTAATAAAATGGAGAAAATATTTATGTCAAGTGGCTAGAAAAATCAAAGCAAGTGTTAAAGTAGCATAAATTGGTACTGAATTGGTATTCAGTGCTTATGCAAACACATGTAAGCAAAATGCTGGTAAAAGAAATAGCAGCTGTGGAAGCAAAAGAATCACTAAAAGACCACAAGCAGATAGGAAGATGCAAGGTAAATGTCACATTCTATTATACTTCCCCACTGCTGCCCCTGATTGCCAACTCATCAGGCTCCCTTGAAATACATATTTTACTTAACCAAGTAATTCAAAAGTTCCACAAAAACATTGCAAGAGTTTATTTCTCAAAAGTAAGTAAATCACTTCTGAATATTTTCTGAATATTTTTTTCTGGACTCTCTCCAATCTACCCCTTCAGCACATCAATGTAAACATCATTTATGTTTTAGCACTAAAAGTTAGCTATAGCAACAAAACATACACAGTAAAGCAATAATGCACTCCCCAAAAAATTCATATTTGAGTATACCAGGCTGTTCTTGTACCACTCTTTGCACCTTTTTAGATACCTAGATCTGAACTTAGAAGGAAATCGACAGTTCACAACTTCATGAATAATGAGGAAAAAGGCCTTTCCCAAATGCATGTACAATATGGTATGAAATTATAGTAGTTCAAAGCATTACTGAACTGTATGACGCTCTACCATGTATATGGGTTAAACAGAGCCAATTTTTCAAGTCTCAAGGAAGGCTTCAGAAGTTTACTAACCTCAGTTATAAGTATCCAACAACTAGTCAGTGAGGCAACACTAATACTTTCTATTCTCCATGTGTTTGTTAGTATTTTCTGAGAAGACCAAGTTATTTACCATGTTATGTAGTCTCAGAGGTATTATGTAGCTTCCCCAATTCCCTCATCCCCTGGAATTTCATTATTAAGTCTCAGGAAGAGCTGTCATAATGCCAAGGGTATTTATTATACAAACAAGCTTTTGTGTTAGAAAACATAACATGGGATATATTTGTACTGATTAACAGTCCTGTCCACATTTGACACATTAGCTGATCCTAAAGCTGCTGACCACAGTGGATAAAAGCATTTCTACACTGTTTCAGGGGAAAATCCTCAGATTTTGATCACTGAGATCAAAGAATCTTGTAAACAGGTCCACTGTTAATAATCTTACAAACAGGTCCACCGTTAAGGGAGTATTATAACTGACACAGATACTACATTGTACTGAGATCTACTGAATGTAATCTACATTTTCAGCTTACTCAAGTCAAATACTCAGAGATTCCAAAAATGCCCCAGCCATACATGAAGAAAAGGCAAAAATATTTTGTACAAACATGCATTGTGAAAATTAGTTTCCATGTTACCTCAAGCCCATTTATCCAAACCCAAGCACCTTGCAAATTTCCTTCATTAACTTCAGCAAGCTTCTCTTGCCATGCCACTGCTTGGGCACTAAATTTCACAAAGTTAAATCTCTTTTTGAATCTCAGTTGTTCCTGAAAGAAACAGCATATGACTTTGGCTCAGTGTTAAAAGAAAGAATACTCACATCCTGAAATACTAATAGTTGTTTTAATTAATATATCGTTGATTATATGGTTACAATAAATTATGATAGGATTCCTTTAGAGACAATTATTGCCTACAATTATTAAGCTTGCTTGAACTTCCAACATAACTCAAACTTTCATCTCAAACTACTTGAACAGCAACTGTCTGTGAGGGCAAGACAGAGTGAAACAAAACTGGGTATGTACAGTAGTACAAGGAATTGATTCTAACTGCTTACCAAAGGAAACTGGAATCAGAATCAAAGTAAGACATCATTTAGAGGAGGAGAACAAGAATCAAATGTAGAGCACTGGCAAGGAGAACTAGGACAGCAAGAGAGAATTAAGTTAAGAATTTGCTGAAGTTGCTTTTGGAAGGAAGTTATAAGGCAGGAAAGATTTATGCAAGCTGGTAGAAACCTTCAGAGCCTGGAATCTTTGCCTCCCTTTCATCACCATTTCTGTGCAGCTGTCTGTGAAGCCTTCTGGCATGGCATTTAATCATTTTCTACTGCTGGCCAGCCTAGAGGACCATATCATTCTACACCCCACCACTGGTACACTTAGGTCAAAAACCTCAGTTACAGTTTTACATTTTCTAGCCCTACTAGTGATTGTTCTCAATGCCACAGTATTTATTTGTCAGCTACTCCTCTCAGGTCTAAAATAAGTTAATATTAACCATGTTTTAACAGTACCGGATTCTCTGAAATAATAATCTTAGCTTAGGTGACATAGATTTCTAAAATTAGGTGAGATAAATCCTATCTTAGCTGTGTCTCCCAGTACTCACTGCTTTTGAGGTACTTTCCAAGTCCCTCTGCAAAGTTCTGAGTCATTGTAAGATGCAAGTTCAAAACATTCTATACTCTCTACTGTACAAGTAAGAAAGTGAATCTAGAACACACATTACAAATCACAACATGCCAGTGGAATTGGATGACACTGTTTAAAATTCAAAACTAAAATTTCAAAAGGTGTTTCACTGCATAGGTGTGGGGTATTTTTCTCTTATTTTGGGGGGTTTTGGGGTTTTTTTTTGTAGGAGGGATGTGGCTCAAGGGAAAGAAGAACTACCTGAGCCTTTATAATTTTTCTCCAGATTTTTTCAAATATTTGTACAAATGAGGGGAAAAAATAATCTTTTAACTTAAAAATGAGCACAAGAGCACAAGAAAAATAACAACATTTTTAATAAAGTTGCTATTTTTTAAAATCATTTTAAAAAATTACAACCATCCAGAAAAAAATCATCAGCCTACTCTAAAATGCTCTTCAGTCTTCAGAATCATCACATTATCATACCTGTATGAGCTGAAAGATTTTCTCCTTCACCAGTGGCAGCTTGTCCTTCATGGACCGGGATGTATCAATAAGTATATAGACATCATCTTCAAGCACATTCCCAAAGAGCCTTCTGCTTCCTTGTTGAAGCCACTTAATCCTGGGAGACAAAAAAAAAATTTGAAACCTGGTCTGTAGGATCTTTGGAGTTTTGGATATCACACTTTAACAGGAAGGTTCTTTTTATCTTTGATATATTCTTTTCGATAATTTTTTTTTTAATCACTGCTATTCTCTTTCCCTAAGCACCTGTTACTAGGCACTGTTAAAAGCAGTATATTGCCTTTGATGAACCAATCCTCTGATGCTGCACAGCAGCACAGGGCTTTTATTTCCTAATTTCAGTTGGAATCTGGAGACAAACAAAACAACGAAATGCAACACCTTTAGAAAGTCAATTATTGGGTAGTTTAAACTAGGAAATCCCATGTGGAAGTAACTACAACTATCGCCCCTGGAACTGTTCTCCAGATTGAACTCTGGAAATCATTTGAGAACCTATTCTACAAAGAACTTGAGTACTTTGAAGAGTCTTAATACAACACAGATGCTTCAATGCTTTGCTGACCTTAAGCCTTAAATACAGACTTAGGTTTACATTTTAAACAGGATTGAAGCATGCCTGCCAGTTAAATACACGCATACATACTGCTGTGTACAAGAACATTTCCTCAGCAATGGCTGCAGCAGGTCCAAATCTGATTTCCCTTGAGAGTCATTAACTATTAGTCTGCTCTGAAACAGAGATATTTAGCGGACAGAGTTAATAACCCTAGAAAAAATATTACTCATCTCCACAGAGGTTTAAAAACATGGTAACATGAAAATGTAAAGGATCCTATCTTGCTACTACATAAAAAGGATCCTACATTTGCTAGTGATAGCTATTATGCTATTTGTTATTTCCCCCAAAAGTGTTCATTGAGGTCTACCTAAAATTTTAACCGTGAGATGAACTATTCAAAACAGCAAACCCACATCTTGGCTTGGATTTCAATAATATATGCTCACCAAAAGCCTTTACCTCCAATCTTCCTTTCACAATATGTAAATGTTACCCTAAGTACAAGAGGATGAACTGAAAGGAATAACAAAACTCTACTTGACCTTCCTACACGTGATCAGCCTCTTATACTTTTGGTAGAGAAGCAGCAGTAAAATGAAAATTCACATCTTTCTTCTCAGTGAGACACCTCATTGTCCTCATACACAGAACAGAGGGCAGTATTATTTTTTTTCTCTTGGTTTTACAATATCCATTTTTAAAGTTTCTTTCTTCTCCCAATGTAGACATAAAAGTGCATATTTAGGACAAATGAATCGGACCTTTACATTTGCTATAGTTCTTTTTAGATGTTCCAGAAAATCCAAGAGTGTATCTATACAGCTGCAGAACAGTAAACTAGGGAGCTAGCTTGAGCACTGAACTTCTGATCATACACATTACTTAATAGCTCATACACTGACTCTGATCTAGGCTGTTCAAACTGGTCTGCAACACAAAACTGCAGAAAGGGCAGACAGCCATTATCTGTATGGGCCCAAGACAAGCTGTGCTACCTGGTGCCAAAGGTATCACAAGGGAACCAAGGTACACAGGCCGAATGTTTACTGAGTTTTATTGATGCTTCTATAGGTTATCTGCCCCCAAGTGTGCTGATACTTTTTGGCACTTTCAGCAGTATTTCAGTAACATGCAGCCTGACTTTCACACTTGTGTTCCAGGAGGAGAACAAAAGATAAAACTGTTCACCAGTTTTCTTATGTGGCTACTAAGAAACCCTACACACGAGATCCCAATCTAAGATGGATTTCTGGCTTAGTGCTGCTACTGGCAGTGTACCAACCGTGCCAGCTTATTATGACAGCAAATGTCAAACATTTCAGCACCAGTGTGGAACAATACAGACTGATTTTATATGACAGAACACCAACCTTCCTTCCACTTGTCTGAGAGCCGTCCTCATTTTCTCTGCGTACTGCTTATACTTCTCTGTGCTAACGTGTATGTGAACTACAGATCCATCTTTCCAGACAGTATGTACAAACTTGTCACAGTATTTTGCATGAATTACTTTCCTCTTTGTCTCCTACAGACATAAAAAAACATGTTTCATGTTCTAAAACACATTATTTTGCAGTGCCTTTAATATTTCACCAACAGACTTCAAAGGTATGTGCCTCTTGCACATGAACAGGTGCAGAAATAGACATGGGATAGGTTGGCCACAGAATTTGCTCCTAGAAAAAGGCAATAGAAACTGGTTTTGTTCTTCTAGCTACCAAGAACAGTAGCTGACCAAACAATATAATGACAGAGCTTCAGAAGAACAAATAGAAGACAAATTAATTCAAATTTGTTTAAGGACCTGCAAACACTGGAGCAGCTGAGACCAACACTTCTAAGGAAAAATGAAGATGACAAGCACTCTTTGCCCTACCCCAAACAAATACATAGAACATCAAGGTATTACTTCAGACAGTCCTGAATTTTCCTTGCATATTATATGTGGACAAGCAAGGAGTCCTTGAAACAGTCATTTTTCAAATAGCCCTTTGAAACAATTTTACTTATGACCATCATTGTTCCACTAATAAGATGATTTTAACAAAAATTACCCCCAAAATGGACCATGCACTTTATCATAAATCCATCCATCAGTCAAGTCTTCAAGCTTTAAAAGAAAAAAACAAACAACTGACAGGACATGAGGGAAAATTATCCATACTCACAGCATCAGTTTGTGAAGATTCATCCTCTGGTTTAGTTTTTATGTCAACAATCCCATCAACGTGGCGAAAAGTACAATCAGCAAGTGCATCATACAGCGTGAGTTTTTGAGCTTTCAAGCCATACTTCTGCAACCACATCTCAGAAGTCAAGTATTTGTCAGATGTGTGTTTTTGTAGTGGGTTATCAGTTTTGGTTGCTAATAAAGAAACCAAACAAAATCTCCTGTATAATGTGGTTGATTTTGGATAATCTATCTTCAAAAACAGGCTATGATACTGGGGTCAAAATTTTCACGCTTATGCTTCCACTGACAGCGTGGGAGCAAGAAGGTATTTCTGGCTGATTTTTAATATTCTCTACTTTGGTTGTGGGTGGTTTGTTTTTTTCTTATCAGACAATCAATACAAATTCCAATGAATTCTTTTCTAACTAGAATAAACTCATCAGAAGAGAAAGCACAAAGAAGATAAATAGTTAGAGGATCAATGTATAAAAGTATTATTAAACTATATATAGTTTAACTTAACCTTTATACTGGTTGAATTACAAAATGCCAGAAAAGATTCCTGTATAAGATGTCTAACTTCAAGGATAATTATCTGAGAAAATGAAACCACAGAAGATATAATTGAAAATACAGGCAAGAACATTGCTTAACATTGCTACTGGGTTTTTGGGTTTTTTTCAGAGAAGGCCATTTAAAATGAAAAACAAACTACAGTGCCTTTGGAAAAGATTTTACCGTGTTTCTCTGCAATATGGCCTTTTTATAGGCTGCGTATTGTACCATGTATCCCAAGTCACAAATCACTTGCTGCATATTGTACCATGTATCCCAAGTCACAAATCACTTGTGTACCATCTTAACACTTTCTCTAGTTTTACACCCTTCTTCAAGCATTTTTAGTGGATACTGAAAGAATTTTTTTTTGGTCTGATCTGGTATGCCTGTTTTTATTTTTACCATTTGATGTCATACAGTCTTAGAAAATTTTTAAGGACCATCTTAAGGTTGGGCACTGCACATCTCTGAGTATTGGTAATAGGATACAGGGCTCTACGCTCACTCATCAGCAGGTCAATAAGCGAAATCAACACCAAATGACCCAGGAGTGGGTCTCGTAGCAGGGTGAATTTATTTTGTATTACTTTAATTTCAGTGGACCTGAAATAAATGATATAAATGTTTATCTCTGCATCTGTTCAGATGCAGCCACAGTAACAACAGTATTGAGATTCTGAGCCTATAAACAAACCTATGGAGACATCTACTACTTTAGCAAACACAGAGATCAGCCAGCTTCGGGGCAGGTGCAGGGTTGGAGTCTGTTCATGTGGAAACCTTTGCTTTCTGATTGCTTGTGGTCCTTAGGACAAGTGTCGCTACGGCAAGTGTCACAAATGCACTCACAAAGTTTTACAAATAAAACTGTTGTATTCTCTCTTCCACATGCTTTATGTAAAAAGTAATGTTTCAGTTCAGGTAAGTAGTGTGTTTTTCCTGTTTCTTCAAAAGAACATTGTGATCTTCAGAACAAAACTACATTTTGCAGCAAAGCATTTTAAATAGCTCAGGAAGGCAAAAGCAGGAAGAAATGCAAGCAAACAGAAAGGCTGCAGAAAGACTTGGATCAATGGGCTACAGTCAAATAATGCTGAAGAGCTGACAAAATAAATCATGCTGTAATTTAATTTCCTTTAATTTATTTATGAAGTGATTATATATGAAGGCATGCACTAAAAGAACATTAAGGTTGCATAGTCAGGCACACGTAAATAAACACTGAAATTAGAGCTGCCCTTGCAACATTATTGTGGTCTTTTTGTTCATATGCATTAAGGTATAGCTGTTTAACCTCATATGGGAAGTCCTGCTAATTCAGAAGATTTTAATATCAGTATAAAGGACTGTATTATGCCTTCACAGGAGAAAAGAACCTCAAGCTTATATCCTGCAGACTTACATTATTGAAAGATGTTCAAACCCAATGCAGGCAAAGAAAGTTCCTGGCTTCAAATCTTCACCATCACCACCTAGACATACATCTCACCACACCACTGAGACTTCAGGTGACTGACCAACAGACAGTACAGTGCGTTCCTCAGCAGGGCATCTGTCCGCAGCCTCCAACTAGCCAAACCAAAACCAACTACACTGCAAAAACCAACACTGGAGCTACATCAAATCCCTGATGACCTATGCTAACTCTGCCTGAATCATGTATGAACTTATGCAAAAATACCACCAGACACCATGTAAATATTTTAAAGGCAGGGACTAATGCAGACTATAGACACTGACAATCACAGCTATGATCCTGAAAATCCACCCCCTTAGCTGCAATCTAACACTGAAGCTGTCTAAACTCTACAGATTCATAAATTTCCAGTATTTAAGTCTTCTCAGTGTGATCGTTCTGGTCCAGAGCATGCCCAGAGAGTGTCCATTTTAGCAGGACTGAGTAGCTTCCCTCCACCCCTTGTTTAAGGTTTCCAGAGATTCAGAAACCAGCTTTGCTGCTGTCTTCAGTAGGGCTCTATCCAATCAATATGCAGAGAGCAACAGATGGATCATGATCTAGGCCAAACATAGTGGTAGTAACTATTAGCTTAATGAACTAATGTTAGGTGGGTGTTCTTCTGTGTTTCCTAACCCAAGAGATGTCAGAGCACTCACACAGAAGCAGTTTCAGTCCTCTACCTTTGTCTAAGGGAATTCAAGATTTCTTCCCTTTTAGGGGAACAAACTAGCTAGCAAGTTGGAGACTATCCCAGGAAGACCATAATGAGAGAGAGATGAGATTCTTCCCCAGCACTGTGTAGAATAAAGCTAAAGATTTACTGGGCAAGGCAGAGTGGGAGACACCAGGAAAAATTAATTTGATTATCTTGAAATCTATGCAATTTCTAAACCTAGTCACCAGTGAACTAAAAATGGTGTCTTTCAGCCTGAGCTGTTAAAGTTCTGCAAATTCAAGCAGTAGCAAACAGCCACTTGTAATGGGAAGTTTTAAGCAACCCTAAGTTTAAATGCCAAGCACAGGTGCTACCTGTATATAAACATTTCTGAGAAAATTATCCTCAAATTGACATAGAAACAAAACTGTTGACAAATAAAATATTGATCATTAATATGATGGTAAGTCTCTTGAAAGAAACATAAATGATACCATCTCCAGAAGCAGGCTGGTCAGATTCTGATAAGATTTCCTGAACCTGTCTCACTGTACTCTTGGCTTCCTCCAACTCCTTCCAGATCAAAAAGACATCTTCACGGACACCAGCTACTGCAAAAGAAATCATAAAAAGGACTTGACCTTTTGAGACAATTTCTGCTTTTTATAACTCCTCAATAACCACAAAGTCATTGGGTTCATCCAGATGTTGCCAGATAACCTTGTTTTCTTGAGGTCCCATTGCAGTGACCAGTGCTGTTCATTGATCGATTTCAAAATAGTGCTCAAAGCTGGCACCAGCACATGAGAGGTTCTTAGCCTGGTGGAAGCAACCTCCAGAAGTGGCCAAATATTGTTCCCATAATGGAAGCAAATCCTTTTAAACACTCTCAGATAATAATAAGGAAACACCACAAAGAAATACTCATGTTGTTCCCTAGACTTCATTGCAATAACTGGTTACAAACATTAGACCCAACTTTGAAACTTTAAAGAGAAGGTATTTTCAGGCCATAAGCTATACAATTTCCTTAAAGTACATGAATACCTTTACTTAAAATTAAATTTGCTTTTTCTGATGAGTATGTGATGCAATTTTGCTAATGTAGTTTATTTCCATCCTAACAATTCTCAACAGTCATTAATAAATGCTAAAAATTAAAATAGTCTACTATCAGGCTCCATTCTCAAACAAAAAAAAATGGGAAGAACTCCAAAGCAGAAGTTGATACAAGGCTTTCTTAATGTCAACAGACATGTTTGTCTTGATCAAAAAATTAAAATATCTATTTATTTAAGAGTACAATTATTAACATTGAGGCCCCATGTATACCTAAGGAGTATGACAACTACTGAAAAATGTCTTGAATCAAGTTAGTCTCAGAGTTTAAATTACATTAAAGGATCATCCAGAAAAACTGTGTGTAGTCTTATAGTAAAAATGTAAAAGAAACTGAATCATGGGCTATCCTAACCACAGATGCAGACTACAACCTACTGCAGCTTACAGCCTATTACCAAATTGCACATAAAGATGCTGAACAAGGCAAACTATATATCTTATCATCTAGTGGTTCAGTGGTGGTTCACTGTATAAGATATGGCATGCAAACCTGTCTACTAAAGTAGGCTATCAGTAAATAAACAAACCTGATCATTTTGTTCTTAGATAAACTTCCCTGAAATAATAATATGAACATTTTTACAAAATAACAACTCCGTTTTCATTGTGAAATGCTTTTAGTTTCCAAGAAATATTTTGAAATGTGTTATTGTACACTGCCATCTCCTGGGACCTTCCTGCATTTCAAAAACATCTGTTTCAGCCACTGGGACAAAGATCAACATTTCCTAAATCACAAAAAAAGCTTTTTTAAAGCATATCATTACACAACATAACACACAAAAGGGAGAAAAAAACCCTTCAATTTGTTATCATTGCCTTTTAAGATTAAGAAAAGTATTCTGTTCAAATACTTCAGAAAGAAATAAACAATTCTTTGATACACAATCTCTCCCCAGAAATGCAAAACATACAAAATCTCAGCATGTGCAGAATTCCAGCAAGTAGGGAGCTACAGATTTTCTGATGAGTCGTCAGGCATTGAATACACACATGCAGACACACCTGTTGTCGCAGTTAAGACCACAGAACACATTCCTTCACACCACACATATTTCTAAGTTTAAGACTGTTGAGAACACAGTTCCAAACCGAACCTGGATATTCTCCCCATCCCCTCCCCCCCAAGCTATACAAATATTTAATTTTGTGAAAGTTTTTAACGTTACGTTTGAAAATCCTGAAAGAAGTCTGCCTATTTCAACTACCTTTAAGACAGTATTTATGATATCATTATGTAGCTTCATTTCCCCTTAAACTGACACTATGACCTCACCGAGTTTACAGGATTATTGTTACTGTTCCCAGTAAGGCATGCATATTGAATTGGTATTTTCCCCTTATTTATGCTGCAGCACAATAAAGTAAAACTGCGTGTGCTTTCAAAGCCATTATGTTTGATGACCCAGGACAAACGCAGGCGTCAACAACTGCACATTGTGAAGGTTCAGTTGCTTAGAAAACCTATTCTCTGGCAACAATTTTTCCTGGAGTCAACTGGGATAGTGGGTTACAAGCAATGACAATTGAAGCAACTTCCTCTCCACTTTGGCCTCTTTTCCTCTCCAGTTAAGGAGGAGAGGGAAGGAAAAGCTATGCCTTTTGAAACTGAGCCCCCAAACTCAAAATATACACACACATACAACACATAGTACCTTCCAGGTGTGGTGCTTAACCTGCAGCCCATCCTTCAAAGCCCATCAGTTCAAAATTACCAAGAAAGCACAAACCTCTCTTTGGTTTAAATTCCCTGCGCTCACACCTCAGCTGTGCCATTTTTAGGAGTCACCAACTGAAAAGCAGCTGAAAGACACCCCAACAGTGGGGTGCAGTCCTCAACCACTCCAGGTCACTGGCTCTTGAATGCCTTCAGGCACCCATGTCCTACGAAAGACCTCGTCTTAAAAATATCGCTTTATCATCAGAGGATAAGGGCCTCTCTCCCGCCCACCCTGCTGTGAAGTGCTCCCCCTCCCAGGCCACCCAGGCTGGCGGTTTAACAGCCACCAGGGGATGGAACTCTGGGGACTCCTTGGGCCAAAAACTGCCACAGGGCAACGGCAAGAAGGTGGTCACCAGACACACATGAGGGAAGCGGCCTTAACGCCCTGCTGCCTGTCAAGCACGGTCGGTTTGTTTCGGCTCTCGCCTTGACTGCTGCGACCACGCAGGGCACCTCATGCTGGGTAAGGTTTCAGATGCGCCCCACCCTCTGCTAAGTGGCATTTCTGCTCTGAAGGAGGGAGGCCCTGAAAAAGAGGAAGAGGATGGGGAAGGGTGAGGGGAGAGCCTGCAGCAAGGGGCAGGAGCATTTTGCTGACACCAGCAAATTTCCTAAGAGAAAAGACACAGGCACACTTGCACATGTACACGGAAGCTCATAAAATGCCCTCATTTCCATTTCCCACTTATTTAGCACTGTCAGGCAATGTTAAAAGAAGCAGCTTTTCCACACCTACCTCCCAGCAGACAAACTCATCCAGTTTGACAAGTCTCTGTAACCCATTTGATTTCACACTCAAGATCAAAACCTGCTAAGGAAAAAAAGCCCATACAAAAAAAAAAAAAAAGGAGGGGGAAAAAAAAAGCAACCTTGCAAAATCTACAGTATCTTTGAAATATCAATCAAATACCAATGCAGACGCAGTTCATGGAAAATTGAAGCATTTCTTACTTTTCTGATTATCTGATTTAGAGCGTGGAAGCAAGCAGATACAAATATAATTGAGTAAGATCTATTTTAAAATTCATTTGCCTACAAGGCAAGATGGACAATTGCATTTTGTCACTGCTGGTCCTTTCCTCAGCCTCTACGTGGCAGCAGAACATAGCAGTATTCCTTCAAGCATTCATTTTAAAAATCTCTACTTAAAGGGGAGGACGAATGGTGGTACAAAGAAGCACAGGATGGGTCTGCGCAGCTTTACGTGTGTACCTGCTAGGTCAGGCAGCACTGAAACTCACTGTAGCCCAATTTCCCTGCCCCTTTGCCACTAGGCAAATGGACAAAGCAAATGAACTTTGTATCCCATGTGGTAGGACAGAGCAGCTATCTGCATTAGTCTCTACACATTAGCAAAAGGATTTGCCAGGCCAAGGTTAGGCTGCTAAGACTAGACAAAGCACTTGCAAGAAAAAAGCAGAGGCAATGATCTTTGCTATAGCTTGTAGGCAAAGCAGCTACTCTTAAGTCATCATTGTGGCTCTCCAAAGGGAGGGTTTGGACTCTCTCATGTCTGTGTACATAAACACTGCAGAGCTCATTGACTTCAATGTCATGCAGGACGCTGGTGCTCTTCTGCTTCGATTCTACACTCAGCAACCTGAAATTTTCCCAGTGGCCATCAGGTAAATGTGAAAAATCAAGCACACCTAAAAATACAGCATTACACTGTACACAAGAGGACAGACACATCGCTCTTTGGATATGTCACATCAGTCAAATCCTGATTTCAGTCTATTTGCATTTTCTTTACACATATCAGCTCATCTATTGCACCACACAGAAAAACACTGTGGAGAGATTTATGGAGGTTTCTATTTCAGCCAGTGTGAACCCACTATTCATTTCAGGATCTAGTTCAAAACTACATTCATTTTCAAGCCCTGTTTAGCACTTATCTCCCTGTCAATCCAAGCAGATAACACAACTGTGTCCCTTTTCAGCAAGAACCTTCTTCTCTACAGCTTCCACTGCCTCTTGCCTTTTATATCTTCAAGTTCCAACTTAAATTTCACCTCCCTTCCACTTACAATATTAACTGTGTAACAGGATTGCTTAATTCTGCAGCTTTTTGCAGATGAAGAAGCTACACAAAGAATGTAGACGGAAGTGATAACAGGAAAATCAGTGTCAGATGAGATATCACCACACTGGTGAAATTAGGCTTTATGTAAAAGCATTTCTCTTCCTTCAGTGAATCTGAGTCTGCCAACATAAGGACCTTCATTCTTTACTGGCTCACACCTGTTTTGATCTCAAGCACCCACTCAAAATGAGTGCAAAAAATTCAAATTTGGCAGTTTCTCACGCTTGCTTTCTAAACGACTGCTCAAGATGCAAAACAGGGGAGAATGGAGCTCTTATCTAAATTTTTAAAGAGTTTACTTGCAACTTGTTTTGGTTAAGCAAATGAAAAAGAGTCAACGTGAAGATATCCTGTGTGTGCAAAATGCTGTTATTCAGTGGATACCCAGAGAACTGTCAGATGTCCTTAAAATGGCTTTTCCAGTCCATAAAACATAATGATGAGTTTCAGCTTCCAGCTGTTGCGTTTGTGGTGCAAAAAGAAGCATGATCAAAATATTCCTGTGCCTCCCCTTATTTCAAGAAACACCACATTTGGAAGATTAAATCTCTGGTTCATTCCCTATTTATTTTCTTGGATAGTTTATGCCACACATCCAAGAGCAAGTTTCAGAACCCATTAGTGAGTAATCGACACTTTTATTATTATTGCCTTGAAGGAGTCTCTGAAACAAGAGACTTCAGACACAGATCAGAATAATGTCTCCAATGTGTTTTCTTTTCTGAAAGGACTTTAGATTCTGCATATGACTGAAATGCTCCTATTGGCTGCCAATGATGTCATGACTGGGTTTATAATACCCTGTAAATGCAGAAAGCTAATTGTGTTCCTTTTTAATGTGTAAATTCTATTCCATAATAGCAATAAGACACAACAGACAATGCACTTCAAGGAGATTACTGCCCTTTTGAGTGATTAAAGCTATTCAGCTTTCAGCTTCAGAAACAGTGGTGAGGAAGTAATTTCAGTCATACAGGAGCTCTCGGCCCATCTATTCAAACAGGCTGGCTGCCCGGGGGTGAAGAGGAAGCCAGCTCCCCCCACACACACCCCCAAATGGGGTGCAGCAAGGAAGTGCTTGTAGCAGACTGAAGGTGATTATTATACTGCTCTGAACTAGTACAAAGCCAGAGACATGGTTTTGAAGCATGTTCTCTGTTGTTTTCTAAACCCTGTATAGGTGAGGCTTGAGTGTCCCTTCATGACACAAAAAAAACCCAAGTGACACCTCACTCTCTTATTTCTGGCATCATCGTGTGTCGTCATGTTGTTGTCCCCCCAACCCCACCCCACCCCCATTGTGGTTCTCCTGTACTGGAGATGATCCTGAAGAAGGATAAGTTTGTACACAAGGAACCAGACTACAACCCAGGAAATGTGGGACAGCTATTCTACTTAGTACATATGACCTTAGGTGAGTCACAAAATTCACCTTATGCCATACATGCCCTAGCAATAAGAGGGTAACACTGTTCTACCTTGGGGCAATACGAATGCCCCCCAAGAAAAGTTAAGCTGCCAGTCATTAGAATAAAGAGGTCTTTTGCCTCCTGATACCTAAAAGAACTAATTTTCTCATTTAATGTGCTGCTGATAAAGATATCAGACTTGCCATGCACAGCTTCACACCACAAACTGGTCTCCTCCCAACCTAGTGGAAATCCCAGTCCAGTCCCACTGAACAGTAAGGCTGATTTATCCCAGAGGAAGTAGCACTGTGACTAATAAGAAACACACTGGAGCTTTCTGCTCAGGTCTACCCTGCAGCAAAACTGTTTCTTTCTGTTATTTACTTCCTCCTGATTTGGTTTTGGGCGTTTGTTTGGGGTTTTTTCATCAGCGACTCCTCTGCCCCTTTGCACCTTCTTCTCTATGGTTATTTTACTTTGCTCATTGCCTCTCTTCATGACAAATTCAGATCTTGAGAGCAGCAAGTCAACTTCATGTGGATTTAATCCTCTTACATTATCTATGAGCTTGGCCTGTATTGATGTGGCTGTTATATTAGTTGGTCTTCCACACTATTTCTCTTCCTTTCTGCCATTTTTCCATGCATTTTGACATGGTCACTGGCATAAGCACTCCACCAGTATTATTATTCATTTCCCTAAATAGATGTTCTTCCTCTCCCTTTTTTCACTTCTTTCGTTCTCACATGCACATCCTCTACTCCACTTCTTTCTTTTCCTTTCCCTCTCCTTCCCACACACAGAATTTCCATTTGACCAGTCCTGTCCTTACCCCACATGTTTACAGAAGCATTCTTTTGATTTTACACTTAGCAAGTTCCTATATCATGTTGCTATTCTGCAGCCTCACTGAGAAAATCAGTATCATCTTAATTTTTATATTGTCTACCTAGTGGCATTCGCCCTTTCACTCTTCTGGAATTAAGGGCAATTAGAGCTTTTCCATCCTCTTCACATTTTAGCACAGGTCCAGTAGCATCTCTATAGTCATTCTTCTCAGCGAAACCATGGAATCTGTAATATAAAATGAGTTTTCACCAGCATGTAAACTATATAAATATTTTCCTAATTTTCACAAGATCCATGACACACATGCAAGATTCTCATGGTATACAATTTTTGAATGATTTGCTTATCTATTCAGGATATCTAAACCTTCAACTACAACACCACTATGAACAGGCAAACCTCTAATCAAGCCTTTTATATACATTTATGTACATTCTTAAGTCTTCTTATGAAGAACACCCTTTCATTTTGCTATCATTTACTCTGAGGCACCTTCCTTTTCAACCTCCTGGAAATCTATTTTCAATTAATGCTTTTAACATTCTGAGCAAACATGTCATTTGAGATGTCTGAGATGCCACTAACACCTTTTTATCAGATTATCCTCCCAGTTGGAAGCCCAACAGGAACATTTATTTCATTATCGACATAGGAATCAGGAAGTCAAGCAGACTTCATCTACCCTTGCTGTCAAAACAGAAAAGCTCTTAGAGCAGGAAAGAGATGCATTTCTAAAACAGAACTACACTAGAAACAGGCTCAAGTGATGAAAAGCCATCGACTTGGCCATTCCTATGGGAAAGCTGACTTAAACTTGTAGACAGTTATTGGGCAAATACCCACCAGCAAGATACTAATTGGCCCAGTAAGTCTCTGCACCAAAGCTAGGCTTACGTAAAAAGAAGACAGTGGGAATCCTATAAAACAAAATGATTCCTCTCAGATCCCTGCCACGGCCCTTCTTGCCTCTCCCTTCCTCTACCCTACAAACATTCATTTTCCTTTTCTAAAGGAGGTAAAAACACTTCCAAACTAAAATAAAGGATGGCAACTGGTAGTGTACCTGGTATTATGGAGGTACCATGGTTCTAAATGACCATGATCATTTTAGACACACATCAGACCACAGCAAACATAACACTTTTCCACAGACTTGTTTTTTGGCAGACACTCCATCTCTTAAAAGCTACTTCTAAACACAGATGGCTATAAAAGAGCTAAGCAGCTGCCATCTTACCAATTGCTCTGCTGTCATTTGGGAGATTTCTACTGTTGGAGGCCTTCCCACGCTTGCACAAATAACAGTGAAACAGAGCTAGCAGCCATTTCACTGCTCTGTAACTGTACGGTGACTTCTGTTAAGCAGACAACACTTACTGACTCCTACTGCCCTCCTGCTGTTCAGCATGAGTTCGGTATCGTGGTGTTTTGAGTTTGTTCATTTCTTTTCCCTATTTTGATATCAGAATCAAGATTAAAGTTTTATTATCCCTTTATACTGAAGGCTGATTCCCAGGATAAAGTAGCCAAAGAACCTTTTGGAATACATCAGTTTCCACCAATGCTACCAAACAGATGCTAGAGACCATGGTGCAGAGCTGCATTTCCACACAGCCAGGCCTGATGGGTAGCACCACACCAATTTTCTGTAGTTCTGGGAACTGCCCATGTAGGACAGATAGTACCTTTTCAGCATTTGTAGGGCACTTCATCCCACAGAACTCTAGATACTTTGCTGGTGCTTGTGGATATTGCCAGAGTACAAATAAAAACTTCCTTCGGTTTCTGTTGTGACCCTTTCCCCCCACACCACAAATTTTCAGACGTCAAAAGAGGAGCAGATGGCAGATGATTAAGGATATAAAAAAGGAGTGGCCATTTTGCAAGCCAGTAAGCACATATGTGAAGAGAAGCTGGTCTGCTTGAGTATTTTAGTCATATCTCTTAGACTGTTTCCCCAGTTTCCCCAGATAACTTACTGAACTGCTTTGTCTCATTTTCCTCATGAGTAAACAGGGATTACAGTCAGGTATCACCATTCCTAGCAGCAAAGCACTTTACAAGTCCTGCAGTCATTACTGCGCTGTTTCTTTCTCATACCTGCCAGAGGCCAAGCGGCTCAAATCTTTCAGAAAAAGAATCGTTTCATCTTCCCTAGCATTGAAAGACACAGTGTTGACTGGACAGGGCCCATGAGAAACCTTCTCAAGGAGTAGCTGCTTTGCATCCACTGGAACATCACCCACAGCAAAGTAATAAACGGCTTCAACCTGCCATTAGACAGAAGGAGAAATTAATTGGGAAATAGAACTCATTGTTTTACACAGATGCCTGGTACTGATTCCAGCACTGTCCTGTCCTGACTACTGGTAGGAAAAATCGGTAGAACCAATGCTGTACTTGGGCTGTAAGATTTTCTGGTCTTTGCTTTTCCCTCCTATTTAGTAATTCAAATGAAAACCACACAAAATTTGCTGAAGTGAGAAGAGAACCTGGCCCACAGCCTCTGGGGCTGATTCTGCCCAACGCAAGCCCCTTTCCACAGAACTTAACTGAAACGGAGGAAAGGTGTAAGGAAAGGCAATGATATTATTAGTCAGCACAAGGCTCTGTGCCACATTCCACTTTTATGCAGAGAGGTGCTATGTTGGTGCCTTGCCAGGGCTGAAAACCAGTAGGAACTTGGTACAAGACATACTTTTACTGGCAGCATGTACTCTGAGGATAGGAAAGATGCGTCATTCTTTGAATGTTACTGCTGGTATTTGCAGATAATTAATATTTTTTATACTTCCCAAAGCCAAGGGACCACACACACTTATATTCTGAGAATTTTACTGAAAAGAGAGAAGCTGAAGCAATGTCCTTTAGCTATTGCTTGACTAATACATTATGAGGGATTTGTTATTACCTGCAGTTATTTATGCTAACAATCCCTATGGTATGTAGACTTCTTGAATTTTCACCATCACTAAAAATAAATATAACAACAGCTATCCCATAATGATATTCAAGACAGTAAGTACAATGTATCAGTCATATGGCATGATACATACCAACTGATAAATATCTAATCAACAGTTGTTTAATTAAAAACTACACTCGAGGATGACTGGGAATCTCAGGACACGCACCCCAAATGAGAAGACAACTATTTGAGTTTGGGATGGCACTGAGGAAATGTTGCTGTGGCAACATTTCATGTGGCAGCACAGCAAATTCAGTATCACCTTTAAGTATGTACATGCATTTCCACTAATGCCTTTGATACTGATTTCTGTTTCTGCTCCCTGAGCCAAAAGATGAGCACCTTTTGCCCAGATGAATGCCTTTTGCCCAGTTCAAACGCGAAGCTTCAAGGCTGTAGGAAGCCTGTACTGTCCTACATCATAAGCATGTTGATACATGCTGACACAGATGTCTGGATTTCAAGCTCTCTCCCTCTTCTACCTTCTGCCACAAATACTTGGACTAATCCTCAGCACTGGAAGACATCTCTCCCAAGCAGCAAGCCAGTCTCAGGCTAGACCAGGCTGATTAATGAAGCAGCACCTTGCCACCTCAGGCCTCATTTGGATCCTGTAGAGGGATCCATGTGACATTCCATGTAGATGTTCCATGTGGCAGGGTTCAAAGTTACAAATCACACTTGCTTAGGAGCAAGTAGGTTTGTGGTCAGCCACATGTCTTGGCATCACTGTTATTGCTAGACAAATGCTATATTAAAGGGAATCACAGAATGCGTTAGGCTGGAAGGGACCTTTAAAGGCCATCTAGTCCAATCTCCCTGCAGTAAGCAGGGACATCTTCAATAGATCAGGTTGCTCAGAGTCCCATCAAGCCTGACCTTGAATATCTCCAGGGATGGAGCCTCCACTACATCTCTGGGCAACCTTGTGCCAGTGATCTGCCACCCTCATATTGAAGATTTTTTTCCTAATATTCAACCTAAATCTCCCTTTTTCTAGTTTAAAACTGTTACCCCTGGTCCTACTTCTACATGCCCTTGTGAACAGTTCTTCCCCAGCTTTCCTATAGGCACCTTTCAGGTACTGTCAGGCTGCTATAAGGTCTCCCCAGAGCCTTCTCTTCTCCAAGCTGAACAAGCCTGACTCTCTCAGCCTGTCTTCATAGGAGAGGTGCTCCAGCCCTCTGGCCCTCTGGCCCTCCTCTGAACACGCTCCAACAGGTCTATGTCCTTCTTGTGTTGAGGGCTCCAAAGATGGACAGAATACTTCAGGGGACGTCTCACCTGAGCAGAGGAGCAGAATCACCCCTCTCGATCTGCTGGCCATGTATAAATGAAATGTATTTCATTAAAGTGCAAGACTAACAAAATACTTACTAGCTTTGGCACATGGGAAAAAAATGTACAAACTCTTGCACCTATGTGTGCTGTAGGTCAATTTTACAATGTTCCTTCCAGCTAAAAAGCTATCTGAGCACGCACACAGCTCTCCCAGCTGAGTCCCAGTCCTTGGGCCACACTTTGTTCCCATTCCTTCTGCTGAAGAGGCTCCTGATGCATGCGTATGGCACAGCCATTTTTCCCTGTGTTCCTTCAGATTCCCGTCTTCTCCTTCTCCCTCCTAAGACTGCCAATAATTCATAAACTCGATATTCAATCAGGATATCAATTTTCACACTTCCTCAAAAGGATTTACTGCCTCCCTCTGCAACTCTTAAAATGCTGACATTTCTTGGGCATAGCTGATGCAGAACCAGCTCCTCACAAGAAAATAAACAAAATTGCTAACCACAGACAATTCACTCAACTACAAACCCAGCAAGACTATACCACAAAGGAAACATTCCTTACAGATTAGAGGGGAAAGGTTAAAACCTTTCCATTTAGTCCTTCATATTCGGAAATTTAAAATTTATGCTGCTATTTAAACAAGCAAACAAACTTCATACAGGAACTGGAAGGAGAACCACATGAACAGTTAGTTTGTCAGTCAGGTGGGGAGGTGTGATTTGGGTGGGTGACTCACACTTTGTGGAGCGGCACCTGTACAGAACTGCAAGTTAAAACCCTGTCGATGCATCTGTGGCAGGTATTGCTCAAAGGTTTCCAACCTCACTGCAGAGTGAGCTTGAGACTGACAGGTCATGAGGAAAAGAAATCTAGGGAGTTGCCACACATGGAAAGAAAAGCTCAGCTAAAGGAATGGCAGGGAGAGCCAAGGCTGGGGAAAAAAGAGCTATTGTTTTGGAGCAACTTCTGTTGATGAAGCCAGTTCCAAGGAATGAGTCATCTACCACTGTTCAGTGAGTACGCAGCTTTCGCCTAGGACTGAATGGGGTCTCCCCCAGCCTGCAGTACAGAGAAGCCTGCACTCAAGTGAACTGTCAGTTATGAATAATAATGACTCTGTTTGGGAGCAACTGAATTTTGTTTTATGTTGAGCACCTGCCACAATTGACTCCCTCAGACTACCCATTAGCATATCAATGACCAGAAAAAAATAATAGATGTCTCACTGTTGGACAGATTTTAATTTCTGTTTATTCATACATGGATCCACCAGGCCCAACAAGACTTTTTTTTTTTTTCCATCCAGACAATGCTGAAATCTAAATATGATCTTTTTCTTTTCTTACCAGGAAATCAGTAATATACTGCAAACTGACAATGAGAAATATGAAGGAGGTATCTGAAAAAGCAGTCATAAAAAAAAATCTCACTGTTGCACAATTTGTTCCTCACTCAGTTCCTTTTTAATATCAGGTTCCAAACATCAAGGTTCACCTGGATGAGAATCCATCAGCTCAAGGAACCAGAACCAAACTCAAATCTACCTTCTCCTTCAAACAATGTCTCAGAATCCAATGGACAAAGGAGTTAGGATTGGACTTATGCACAGGGACAGATATTAATGGCAGTGAAAACCAATGGTTCTAGTCCATACAGAGTAGGCCAAATTTTCCATTAAATTTAGGAGCTAGGGAACTGAAACACTGTGCACTGCAAGCAAATTTCATTATATTATTTCTTTAACAGCACAAGTTTTAAATGACTAGCTCAAATGATGGCATATATGTTTTATGTCTCATGACTCTGCTGTAATGAATAATGTGGTACTTTTAGGAACAGGATTTATTTGCAGTGATGCCTGTTCTGGGTGAAACTCTAGCTATAACCTAGCTGATGAAAAAGGATTTGCATACACCTACCGTGAGTTAATGCTTAAATAAATCTCTGCACTGACTATTTTGAATTTTAAGTATAATTTTTCATGAGCGCTTTGGATACATAACAAAACAAAAATGGTTGCCCTGTCTTCAATAACATTGATCCTAGCAATTTGCTCATAAACTCGAAGCCCTGAAAAACATACATGGCAAAGAAAGTGGAAGGGAAGATGTTTTCTCTGTTCCTTAATGACTGAATATGTTATTTCTTCTGTCTACTCTAGAAAAGAAAATAAACAAGTTTTGGCATTCAAAATACAGTTCATTTACATAAACAGGCCATCAGTAAACATAGTATGCAGCTACACTTGGGGAAAAAAAAAGATTCCAAATGCCATCATTAATATTTATCTTTGCAATATTCATCAGGGCAAAACATAGTAGCCAGTCTGGCACTGAATATTCTTGGATTTACTTGAGGCTTCTGAAAAGATGTATGAGCTTACCGCCTCATCACTCATGGCTTCCAGCAGGGCTTCAGCAGAGCTGGTATGGCTGGCAGCTGTCATATGGTCCAGCTTCCAGAGCCACGTAAGAGCAGACTTTACACTATGCTCAGACACACGAGTAGGTTTCTGCTGCCACTTTGTAAGATCCTGAGCAGCCCTGAAAATGACATTAACTATAAATCAGAAATAGTGAGAATAATGCTGGCAGAGCAAAAGAGTGGAGCTCTGCTATTGTTACTGTTCTTTTGTATTCTTAAGTAATAATTACAATAAATAACGGATAGTAAATCTAGACTTGTAATAAAAGTAGAGAAAAAATTAAAACATTAGAAAAAGACTGTAATTTTTATATGATTTTTTTGAGACAACTGTTTCCAAAGTAGGGTCAAGAGAGTCACAGTACTTTGAAGTCAGTTCCCAATTCGTATCTCCCCTTAACATAACAACACAATCAGGGGTTTTAAACTATGTGTATGAAAAAAAAAATCCTGGCTTCCACAGGTCTTTTTCCTCAACTTGCTGCATAGCCTTTGTGTCAGATCATTTTAACTGATGTGCTTTTTTTATAGTAGGGCTGATCTTTATCTACCCATCAAAATACAATTTGTGACAGTAAGCCTTTTGATACTTTATTTCATCAAAGGCCTTAATTTTAATGGCAATACAGAAGTAAAAAGATTATAAGCATGTATGCCTGTGCATTTGTACATAAAAAGACAGAAAACAAATGTAAAAAGTAATTTCTTTCAGTATCTGTGGCATTGAATCATGCAACATTTTGAAGAGTTTCCTGCACCTCTAAAAGACAAGTATGCTTTCCAAGATTCTTTTAAAGTAATAACTTATATCCTATATTGTCCTTGTTCTCTCTCCTGTGCAAACAAATTGATGAAAACAATTATTGTGCCTCAACTCTGACTTGGTTTTGCAAATCATTTTTAAAGAGAAAGTTTTATGTGCTTCTGAAAAGCTGTGGAAGTTAGCTTCTACTTTTCAAATCTCAGTAGTATCACAAGCTAGAGAATTAAGATAGTGCACCAGAATCAGATCTCTCAGACAAAGCTTGGGTAATACAACATTTAAAAATCACTGGGTAGTGGCAAATTATCATTGTAGAACCAGTTTTTAAATTATATGACCTAATTTGTGCATCATTTTTTTCATAGCCACTAAATTCCATTCATCTATTCAAACCCAAGCTTATGCATTCAAACCTTTATACACATATGAGAATTTGTGCAGATACATAAATCTGAATAACTCCTTCTATTCTTCTATTTGTAACTAAATCCAAATTCATTTACTCATCTTAGGGCACAGGCACTTCTCTTTTGTTATGGAAATCTAGTATTGTTTCCTAGTTTTGCTTCTGATTTCTGTGACCATGGAAATCTATAGACATACAAATGATTATGCCTGTGCCTATGGCATTTGGGGGGAGCATACATTTTGCTGTAAAGTAGAAGCTTGCAATACCTCAAGACTCAAAACACCTAGGCAGTCAGATGAGGCATCACAGTTTCACTCTGTAATACTTAGATGCCAGAAGAGTGTTACTGGTATTGTGAAGCCCCCCATATCTTTCTAGTTTTCTATGCTACATTTGTAGAAGGCACATATCAGTATCTGGATTCTGTTAGTCTCCATCTGTTCTTCAGGGTAACAATAGTCTTAAGTTACATGGAAGTTGTGAGCTCCACATGACTGTGGGGTGAAACTTGGTGGAAAATCTTTAGATATTACCATAACATGAATCAGGGCAACTTCCACTAAAGAAAGCATATCATGCAAACACATGTCTGTATGATAGGAGACTCCTTTTTTACTCCAGCAAAGGGCAGACATGGGTGTCTGTGTTTAGCCAGGAGAAGAGAAGGCTCCAGAGAGACCGTATTGTAGCCTTTCAGCGCTTAAGAGGGCTCAAGAGAAAGATGGGGAGACTTTTCAGTAGGGCCTGTAGAGACAGGACAAGAGGTAATGTTTTTAAACAAAAAGAAGGTTGTTTCAGACTAGATATGAGGAAGGTACTTTTTACAATGACAGTGGTGAGCACTGGAACAGGTTGTCCAGAGATGTGGTAGGTGTCCCATCCTGAAAACACTCAAGGTCTGGGCAGATCTTTGAGCAACCTGATCTAGTTGAAGATGTCCCTGCAGAGAGGCTGGGCCAGATGACCTTTAAAGGTCCCTTCCAACCCAAACTATTCTGTGATTTTATGATTCTGCGATTCTTTCTGCTTACCGAATGAGGTTGAATTTGGCAATCTGGGTCACCTGTTCCACAAGTACCATAGAAAATGCCTCCCGACATAGATCAAATTCAGCTGGAGCTGCAGTGCCAAAATCCAAAACAATGACAATGCACCGTTCTTGAATCACTCCGAATATCTGCCGGCTCTCACTGGTTAACCATTCCATTCGCTGCTTATATAGCTCAATAGCTCCCATTAGACAATCCACAAAATGAAGAATCAGTTCTTTTTTGGCTGTCAGCTTTATTTAAGTAAGGGAGAGAAAGAAATTGAACATCAAAACAAATAATACAAACGCAGCCCCAAGCTTAGCACAGCTGCAATAGCTGGTTTGCGGGTGCCAGATATGCCAGCCAAGGTAGCAGTGAAAACAACCCATTTTCCTTCTACTATTTCAAGAGCAAATTCTCCACAAATGCATCTAAGCTATAATAGAAAAGACACCGCATTTTCTCCTAATTGCTTTTCATAATCTTTTTACACGAGCATGGGACAGTGCCAGTGGGTTGTCTGACTTGTCTGTCTCAAGACTGGAGCAATTAGAATGAGCTGAACACAGGCTAGGATGTAGAAAGGGGTACAGAGCAGATGGGTGAACAAACAAGGGCACAGAAACTTTGTACCTTCTTAGTCTAGAATTTTGACTGGCTTTTAATATTTTGTGCAGCAATACAAGGGAGCGTGGTTTGGTTTGGGGGCACTTCAGTCTCCACCTTGTCTTTAGCATTTGAAAGGAAAATGTCTCCTGTTTGTACTATTATTTCACTAACAATACCCAGCGTTAGAGATTAACTATTTGTGGGTAGGTGCTCAGGCAAATTTAGTTCAGGCAACTGCAGTCAACAACTAAAACTTCCTATACCATACCAGTAAAATAAAAAAACCTAGGTTTGGTATTAAAATGAAAACCAGCATACCCTCCCTATGAACATGTACACATGTTCACTATGCAAAATGTTTTGTGGGTTTAAAAATTCACCTCAGGTTCCAATAAAGACACTCTCCCGCTATCTCTGACCCATATATGCTAATTTGCTGACAGCCTTATGCCTCCAACTACCTTTTTAGGACTAAGTACAAAACCTTGGAGATACAAAATGTTTTTAAGCAAGAACATTTCTCAGGGAGAAGACATTTTTTATGTCAGCAGGCACGCTCTCTGTTCTTTAATGTCAACTAGGGCCCTGTAATGTGCCTCCCAGATACAGAGTCTCAGGCTGTCTGCCAAAGGCATGTAGGCCTGGGAAGGAGCACTTAGAAAATCCAGTTTCTTCTTATGACAGCCAGACTCATACAAAGCAGCTTATTGCACTATACCGATCAAAGTCCATCTTAAAGCAAGCCGTATTCTCGCACCACCCCTTCACTTGTAGTTGGCCTGTCCAGATTCCAGATTCCCATCTCTCTGAGGGCTGGAAAACATCTGACTGTCCAGCCTAAATTTATTCATGGAAGTTCATAACCATTTTTTTCTTGGAACAGCATGATTTTAGCATAGAAAACTACAGCTTTTCCCTATACCTGTTCTTTGCCTTGCTTTAGGCATTCAAGGGCAATGCTACCCTTTGCGAGTCTTCTTTAGTGTTTAGTCTTAAATAACCAAAGCCCTCTTATAAAATCAGCACTCCATTGCAGTTCATCCTACAAGCTCTTCTCCATATCTGTTCTGGCCTGAATTGCTTCTTCTCAACCTGCAGTTACTGTACACAATGTTGTACACAATATACTAAATGAGATCTCACCAGATCTTGTATAGTGGCATTGTTACCTTAATGCTACCAGAAACGTCTTTCCTACTGCTCCCAGCAAGTCCTAAGGTTAAAAGGCGTTATGTGGATATTTCATAAGGCATTTATGGGGGGAAAAAATGAGGTGAAAAGGCACCCTGAAATGGTTCTTTTCCCATATTGAAACTTTGTGCCTCAGAAGTGACTCTAGTTATCAGAAAAAAAAAAAAAAGACAAGCCATTTGGTCTTGTAAAATCCTTTATGAATTAACTCTTTCCCCTCCTTGCTCACATGCGTATCTCTTCAATCAGAATCCGTCCTCCTAACAATGGGGCCGCCAGCAGCTGTTGCTAAGACATTCCTTGGAACATAAGTCTGGGCAGCGATCCAGCTAGCTGTCTCTATAGAGTAGGCTGAGCCTTTTGTGATCCTCTGCCACTAAGCAAAGCAGTGCTTTGCATCAGCAATGACAGAGCATTATGTCTTCGTATTTCAGCATCCCCATTTGTTTTATTGACTACAATTTTTATATTTTTTTTTTAACTCAGCTGAGCACCTTCTTTTTAAGTGTTCCCTTTTCCAAGACAGGGTCAACGTTGCTTAGAAACTGCAGTCTTGTCTGGGAAGGTTTACTGCAATGCTGCACCAAGGCAAGAGCACAAGTCTTTGCAAGGAAAGAATGAAAAACATATCTAGCTTCTCTATCACTGATTGTTATCACTAACAGTTTGAAATAAAAACTGGGGGGGGAAAGATCAAAAGATAAAGCTCTTACAAAGGATAGAAAGTATTTCATGCCATAGGGAGACATTTTAGTCACATCATTCTGCTACAGAGGTAATAACTTCCAAGTGCACAGGGAAGTTACCACAAGTCAGTCACACTTACATTGTATACACTGCCATCTCCAGCTCTCTTGTACTGAGGAAACAGACCATCTGCATACCGAGAAGCCACGAGTTTCCTCAAGGTGGTCACATAATCTACAGTAAAGGTTACAAAAGATCAAGTTGCTATCAAACAGATATTTTTAGGTTGATGGGCATACCATCCATGTGTGAGGCACATCCATCTGTATTGAACTGACGTTAAGACACTTCAGAGAAACTCTGTCTGAGGGAACCAAGAGGCCCTGATCAGCCTCCCCTGGGGTTTCCATTCTCAGGTCACTCAGGCCTGGGCACCCAGTCTTGTCTTTAGCTGTGTTGTACCTGTCGAAGTTCTGCTAGTGGACAGCTTCCCTGGATGGACCTCTCAGCCCTATACTACAGCCTTGTTTCCAGCTCTGTCTCTTGGATGCGGTTCTTAGACCTATGTTGTGGCCTTATCTCCAGTCTTGTCTCTGGCTCCATCTCCTGCTGCTCCTGGCTGCACTATGTGTCTGGACCTTAGACATAGTTCACCATCCCACCCTGTCTGGGACTGTCTGTGGACACTGACAGCAGCACCCTGCCCTGCCTGCCGTGCTTGGATGCTGCAGGACTGCATCCTGGTCAGTGAGGGCAGAGTCCCTTTTTGCTCCTAGATCATTTTTCCCCCATGAAGCAGCCCCGCTCTTGCTGGTCCCTGCCAATTTTGTCTGAAGCGGGGGAATAAACCCACATTTAATTATTTATAGGGCAAAAGGCTAAACGGGGCTTTAATAAATGCAAGATTTGGGCAATTAAACTTCTGTATTATCCATTTACCTCATGACAGGCCTTGCAAATATTTGTCCATCAAACAAATACAAAATCTGGTACAGATAATGCTGTCCTCTTACACAACTAAATGGGTGGAGAAGTGGGTGCAACTAAGGAAAAAGTTGCACTCTGCTCTTTTAGTAGCTAGCAATCTTCTACAGGATCTCCACTGATAGGAAAACATTAGGGGTGGGAATATTTAACGTCACAAAGCAGTTCTTCTGTACAGCATGCTGCCCTGCTAAACTAGCATGTTCTGCTCCTAAAATTACCCTGTAACATCAATACTGCCTAACAGCTTTGTTTTCATCAACAGCACACAGGATTTCAGAATCTGCACTGTTGATCTTTGAATGCCCCATGGACACAAGCCAGTCAAAATCTTAAATTATACAGCCCAGAACAATTGCAGTACATGACAATTCCTACTTCTTGGGCAGGAAGCTCTTCAAAGAAAAGAATATCTTACCATGCTCTGCAAAGCATTATTGTGACAGTGATAAATAATTATTAGCAAACTTTTCCCCTCCAGCTGTCAGATAACTGCAAAGGAACATTTTTCTATAGCCTGACTTTACATGAAAAGCAGCTTGAATTCTAATAAAATTTAACTGCTTTCTTAAAGCTGGATCCCAGAAAATACTATACTATTCCCAAGGAGGTTGGCTGGCCCTGATGATCAACTAGTAGATCACAGATTATGGCACAGCATACATGGTATTTGCCATCTAAAAATGGACAGAAATCTTACGAGGTGTTATCTATAGGTAAATCAGAGAGGCTCTGAACTTCAGTCTAAGGTAAAGCAACAGTAGAACTGAGTAAGGAAAGCCCTTATCAGATCTTAGAGTCCTTCTCTCAGTCCTTCTGAGATCAAAAGATGACAGAGTTCCTCAGTTCTCTGAACTGGAAATGTCAGCAACTGTGGACACTGCTTCTCTTTCTGCCATTTTCATGACAGACAGTGCAAAAAACATTCTCTGTACGCCAGGGTGCAAAATGAGCACGATGCTATAGACTATTCAAAGTAGGGGTTTTTTAATTATTCCATCATAGATTTTGTCTTATACCTTTCCTGTGCTTGAATCCAATCTGTGACAAAATCTGGGGCAGGGACAATTTGTTTCTTTTGAGCCCATGAAGCTGAAGCCACTCAGAAGATGAAATGAGAGGCTGTACATCCATGTCCCACTGACTGACTGCCAGTCTCCTTTCCTCCTCCTTTGATTTCTTCTTGTGGGTCTCATGGGAATCTTCAGAGTCTTGCCCGTGTTTTGAATCAAAGGCATCTGTTGTAAAGAGAAACAAGCAAAACACAACATTTACACTTTAACCAAACAACTCACTGGAATTGAACTCCTTTCCTTACCTATATTCTGTGGTACTCTGTACACATATAGCACACCTCGTGTTCCCTTTTGTTGTACTGAACTATGGAAAGCTGCTCTCTGTCTTACACATCTACTTGCTGTTACGTATTTTCATTCATCCATATACATTTAGGTTCAATTTATTAAAGAAAATGCCTCTTGTATTGCTGAAATGCAAGCCCTGAAGATAAGTCCAGTTTGCCAAATCCTAATTCTTTCGTCTCCTAAGATATGCTTCCTAAATCTTGGGAATCAGAACTGATAATAGCCATTCAAAGACTGTCAGACCATCACTAGGTACAGATTAGAAGCATTATGCAATAAACAAGGATTTCTTAAAAACTGTATGTTGAACTTCTACCGTAAGCAATAGCAGCACCAACAGCAGACCCTGACTTCATTGCAAGGCTGGTGAAACTCCCTCTCCTCGTATCATTTACCTCAAGTGTAACTGACAGTTCTGGCAGTATCTGCTCCAGGCTGTGCATGCCTGGAGCATGGTGCATGCACAGGGTATCATGGACATGAAGGTCCAGTTTCATTTTAAATTCTGCAGAACTCAACAAAATATCTCAGCACCAATGTATAGTCGGCTGGGGTACCTACACTTGAAACTGGCAGCAGAGACAGCCCAGAGCCTAGAGCGGCCGAGGCAGGAATGGAAGCAAGGACAACAGTAATGCCTCTGTTCCTCAGCACAGAGGTTCTAGGAGGACTTTGGTATTTCCTATTCATTCCCAAAATACTCTGCATGAGCTAAGCTGGCTCTAGTTGATGAAATACTTTTGCTGTGTCTAAATTTATTTTCTGTGGACTTTTGATATTTCTGTCCATTTTCCTCAGCATCAACATTAACGTGAATATCCCAGTCCTCTACTGCCTACATACTGCAAGCTGGATGTAAATCTACTGCATGGATCAAACTGGTCCAAAATACAAAGAATGGTACTTCTGTCTTTCATGTCTAAAAAATAACCCTCAATCCAGTATGGAATAGAATTTTAGAATCATAGAATAGTTTGGGTTGGAAGGGATCTCAAAGCTCATCTAGTTCCAACCCCTGCCATGGGCAGGGACACCCTCCACCAGACCAGGTTGCCCAAAGCGCCATCCAACCTGGCCTTGAACACTGCCAGGAAGGAGGCAGCCACAGCTTCTCTGGGCAGCCTGTGCCAGGGACTCACCGCCCTCACAGGGAAGAATTTCTTCCTAATGTCTCATCTAAATCTCCCCTCCTTCAGTTTAAAGCCATTACCCCTTGTCCTATCACTGCACTCACTGATAAACAGCCCCTCTCCAGCTTTTCTGTAGGCCGCTTTAGGTTCCAGCAGGCTGCAATAAGGTCTCCCTGGAGCCTTCTCTTTTCTGGGCTGAACAAGCCCAATTCTCTCAGCCTGTGTTCATGGGAGATGTGCTCCAGCCCTCAGATCATCCTTGTGGCCTCCTCTGGAGTCACTCCAACAGCTCCATGTCTTGTACTGGGGACCCCACAGCTGGATGCAGTACTCCAGGTGGGGTCTCACCAGAGCAGAGGGGCAAAAGCACCTACTTTGACCTGCTGGTCACTCTCATTTCAAGCCAGGACACAATTGGCTTTCTGGGCTGCAAGTGCACATTGCCAGCTCATGTTCAGCTCTTCATCAGCCAAAACCCCCAAGTCCTCCTTCTCATGGCTGCTCTCAATCCATGAATGAATCCATCAATCATAATGCAGTCAGAACTCTCTGTCAAGATCAAATGCTACTACAACTGACCTGCTTACAAAAAGATAGAATGCTCCTCAGTTAACAATAAATAACATAAAGGCAATGAGGCTCTCATTCCCTCTGAGAAATCGTCTCACTGAGGTTTCTCACTGAGAAACCATCTCTCAGTGACAGTAGACATCTGTATGGTGCAGACAGGCACCAGTTCTTTCATGGTCATCAGTCCTACAAGTCAGGCACTGGGCTAGCACACCTGCAGAGGCTGGTGTTTTACCAGCCAGCTGTGACAGATGTTAATGCTACAGACAGGTGAAGGTTTGCAGCTGTCTGAGCTTCATATATAGTTGGGCACTCCTTACAGTCACTTCAACAGTCATTCCCAGTTTCCTCCTCTGAAATACCCAGAAAGGCCAGCATGGCAATCCATGTACAGCGCAGGTGAGACGTGCACAGTTTCAGGATGGGTGGTACACCACTAGCAGCATGCACACCTCAGTGCTGCAAACGAAACTGGAAGTTACCCAGGAAAACATGGAACCTGTGCAGAAAAAGTCCTGAAATACTCACAGTCACTCCAGGCAAGTCTCTTACGTGGATTGCCAGTCATGACAGATCTCTTGATTGGCTCCTCTTTGATTTCTTCTTAAAAACCTGAGGAATTATTACGTTTTTAAGAATTTAAAATATTGCCATGCACAGGTCAATATGAACTGGAGACCAACTCTACAGGCCCAGGTAATAATAAACTGCAGAAAGTCGAGATCAAGATTTTATTCAAGGAAAACAATATTATAAATGAAAAAAGATAGTTACTCCCTATGTAAAGAAAGGCTGAAGTCAGATTTGACAGGAAGACCCCCTACTCAGAGATGGGAAAGTGGGAAATTTGTAATATGTTTTCCCTTCCCTCTACATTATCAATAAAAAGAGCCAATGTGGATGTTTCCACACAGATATGCTAGCAAAATGAGCATGGTGTTTTCACCTGCTGTCAGCCAGTTGTATTATATTCAATTATTGCTTTGCTTTATACCTTACCTTTGCTATAATCCAATTTATGACTAAACCTGGGAGTATCTGAGGTGCAATTTTGTGGAGAGATTCATAACTTTGCTTGTAAGACCTCAAGATGATTCACAAAGAAAAAGAATTATATGTGTATACATGTAAGTCTATGTGGTGTAAGGCCCAACTGTGAATAAGACACTATATATGAATAGAAAACAAAATGCCAGACAAAGCAATGTAGCATATATTGGCTGAGTGTACAGCTTTGAGACACAGTGTTTTGCCATTTACTTGCTTCTTTTAATAAATAAGATGCGCAAATGAGGAATATTTATGAATCACTGACTGGGCAGATGCTAACTAGCAGCTTTTTCTATGGGAAAAGCAAAAATGGGGTTAAGTAATAACCCAAAGACAGCCTCCACCCTCTTTCTTCATTACAGAACTGAACACGCTATTTATTTCCCTCATACAGGTTTAAATACCCATATAGGAATGGATAAACCATTCCGGTGTCCGTCCTGCTCGTGCAGAAAGGCACAAACAGTGGGAAAGGCAGGGAATATGTAAAAAAAAAAAAGAGAGTGAGTCTGCGCTGCACCTTAACACCCCAGGCATCAGACAGAAGATCCCCCCAGCAGCACAGCAGGTGACTAGCGGGACTTGCTCTCAGCGCTGGAAGGAGCCTTTGCCACGGAGAAGGCCCAGAGGGCAGTGCCCATAGTGAACCACCAGACTCGTGCCATTTCTCTCTCAGGCTGCAGAGATAAGTGCCAGGGTGCTCTCACGAGACACTTTTCAAGCAGCAGCCCGCATCAAGAGAGCGAGTCCCAGATGCCATCTCATGTTCCAGATGCCCAGGGGTGTGGCGACAGCGTTAGCCTCCAGCACCACCTCCAGCGGCTTCAACAGCACCCAGGAGTGAAATGCTGGCACTGCATGAAAAGGAGCACTTGAAAGGAGGTGAAGAGACTTCCAAGGGAAACTGCGGGTTTACCTCAAGTCCTGGGAAGGCGAGTGAGGTCAAAAGCGATGACAGCTGGGATAACCTTCAGCCCAAAGTCTGGATCAAAACAGGTTACTTTCAAAAGGTGAACGAGAGTCCAACTGGGCACCTCTATTTACCCTTCCGCTCCAGGCGGTGCAGACACATCCGCTAAAACCTTCCCTCCCCACGTGTTCGGAGATTTTGACAGACGCAGCAGTGTTTGCCGTGACCCCATCACCAGCCCGTCCCAACACATGGGAACGCCCGGGGAAAGCCCATGTGCCTCACTGCGCGGGAAGCCGCCCCACGCCGCCTGAAGCACCAAACCCACGGTGAGAGGTGCCCAGAGGACAGGGGTGGGCAGGCGGGGAACAGGGCAGAGGGTGTCATTGCAAAACCACGGCCGGGCCAGAGCAACAAGGGGAGCACAGGACAAGGCCCGACCCGCCGCTGGCGCCACCCAGGGTGAGGCGTGACGGTGTCACTCGCCAGCGCTGGGAAGCTGTAGACCGCTCCGCCCTCGCAGGCCCCCTCACAGCCGCCACCTCAGGTAACCGACGTGTCCCCAGATACACCGCACGGAAACGGGCGGGGACGGGAAACCGAGGCCCCTGGGGTGAAGGATTACGAGTCAGCGACACACCGCCGGAACCTGCCCGCCAGCGCCGGAGCTGGACACCCCCTTTCTTGCGGTGGGCCCTGAGAGCCGCCGCGCCGGGGGCTCTGCCGCCGTCTCTCGCCCCCCGCCCAGCGCGCTGAGTGCGGAGCCGTGCGCCGCCCTCTCGGCCCCCAACCAGTCCTCCCGCCCTCACCTGCCTCCGACCGCGCCGCCGCCTCCGCCCTCCCCGCCCGCTCTGAAACGGCGGCGCCGCCGCTCCGCTGTCGACCTGGAGACTGCCCGGTTGCTACCGCACGGCCTCACACCGCCCGCTCCGCCCCCCCGCAGCGCCTCAGCCGAAAAGCCGTGGAGGAGGAAAAGCGAGAGGGCAGAGCTGCCCTAGGGACGGGCCAGGGCTTCTACACGGGCCCGCGGTGCGGGAGCGCTGCCCCGCACCCCTGCTTCGGCGGGCAAGGACGTGCGGGATGAATTCATTGTCAGCAGACGCCACAAGGACGTGCCGCCGTTTCTTTGGCAGCCCTACAGGGGCCAACCTGGAGAGTCACAGAGATTTTTATATAGTGGGCCCGAGTCTCCCGGCCCTGTTAATTCTTAATGTAGACAAAGTCGCTGACAATATTTGTAGTAAGAGCAGCCGTGTGTCCTCCGTTTGAACCGGAGGGACGACACACACTGCCAGAGAACCGCCATGCTCCTGGAGAGCTCTAACTAAAAATTAGTGTAGTAAAACACACAAAAAATGTGTGTCATAAACCTGAGCTCGGTATTTGAAAGCTTCTGTTGATGTCAGATTGCCAGAAATCCAGGTCTTGATGTGCAATATTTGGGCTGTAAATGTTTAGCACCGTTTCCAGCTCCAAAACAGACAGTGCTGAGCTCCACGCTTTCCCACAGTTGCTTTGGTTTATCACAGAATAATAAAAGATCGGTCTCTTTATAGCATCGGCTGATCAGTCATAACAACGCACTGATGTTCCGATGGAAATATATATACACCCACAAGCACGGACGGGGGCATCCCGCGGCACGCCAAAGCCTTGGCTTCAGAGCTCTGAGGTGGCTCGGCAAACAGAGATCGGAAAGAACAGTTCCTTATAAGGTGTGCAGTTGGGATGGGAACGTGGCTTTCTGGAGCTCCAGCTTCTGGTACAGTCAGGATCAAGGGCTTGAAGACAAGCCAGGGCATGGCAAGCCATTCGGGATTGCACAACTCTTCCCCTGAGGTATAGAAAAGGCATGTATTTTCCAGGCATGAAATACACTCCCATTATATCATTAAAAATAGTAAGCACTGAATATTCTTTGGATCCTTTTGGACACCGCGACTGCCATGGCACGAGCTTCTTTAGGCACCTGTATTTTGGGAAGGGAGGGCTTTGAAAATTTCTCTTGAAAGAGCCAGTGCAATGGATTAATAAGTAGATACCCCAAAACCGATCTAGTCAATCTCCTGATTTGTTTTGCTGCTTCCACAGAAGTTTTTTATCAAACACCAAAAATGCCTTACTCAGGTAGCTTTTGTCTGCAATATATAGAGCAAACCTATCATGCTTAAACATCTGCAAATGTAGTAATTACAAGTTTAAAAAATAAAAAATTATATTTGCTGTAGCTTTGTATGCAAAGCATGCCAGAAACCTTCACTCCAGGCTTGGCAATGCTGAACAAAAAGTGTTGCAAGAAAACATTCCTTACAATGCTTTGAATTGCAGGGCTTGTACAACTGCCTGGCAAGCCCAGGGGCAAAGGTTGGCAAATGCAAAGCTACTTGTAGCTCCCACAGGCTTTGTGATCAATTGGTTGTCATCTCCCAGGTAAAGTTCTTAGGGAAATAAGATGGTCACTGCGCATCAACTAAACATTGTTCCTGGTTCATGTGGAAGCCCTGCCTCTGCCACTGCCCACCCTGGCTCGTGAGGAAAATGAGGAATGTATTCTCCAGATGCTGCCTGCTGAAATGAGGCAAGGCTGAGTAATAAAGGAGGCAGGGATCCAAGTAACTGGGAAGTGAGAATTCAGTCCTTGTACAGGGATGATAAAAATAAATCTTGAGCCATTCTGTCATCTGACCTTTAGGCTAAACGACGAAGTGATATTGATAGCTGGAAAGCACATTATTATGTCATTTGTTAGAGAATGTATTGTAACACTGGCCTGAGATTGCATTAGCAAGCATGACTTTGTCCCGACTCTAGAATATTTTACCTATCAGTAAACATATTTGGTCCTTTTTTTATACAGCTAAAAATCAACTCTGTCAGCATTTCTTCTATATCGGTCCTAATAACAAGGAACTGTTTGCTTGGGGTTTGTAATCCCTTTTCTACCAAAATAAAAAGATAATCCACTCTTTGTGTCTTCCATTTTAAAAGAACAAACAAGCAAAATCAAACCCACCGAACTCTTCAGCATTTTCCCTTCTTTTCTTAGATAATTAAAGCAAAAATTAACGTATCTTTTCAAAAGTTCTTTATCCACGCAAAGCATTGTACACAGTGGATCTATCCTAACTGCTACTCTATTAAGAAAGAAACAACCTCTACAATGGTGCCTTGGATCAGTAGGTAAGGACACTTAACAGCAGTGATGCTTATGGGTATGATAGTACAAAGAATGGAGCTGCTCCAGGAAATTTAACACTGTCACACATCCTGCCCCACCATGTCATGCTTCCTGTTGACTCCATCTCAAAGAGAGACAGGAATCAGGAATCAAGGGATAAGGAAAAAACCCAAAAGCAAGCTGTACTGAGGGTGACTTAATGCTGTTCTTACTAGACACACTGATTATAATGATTGTCTACAAAAATTGCATACTTCTAAAAAACAGTTTATCAACACAGGCAGAATAAGAAAAGTCAAATATTTTAAACACTCCTTTATGTGTATCTTGCTCTCACCCTTCAAGAGCTTCCTAAAATAATTTTCTTCATAAATCAGCTGGCTGTAGGAGGGCTGACCCTGGTACCAGCAGTGGTATCATGACATAAGCGTGAAATTTTGCCTGTTCCTGCCTAGAAAGCAGGCACACAGGGCAGGATGCAGCATTGGGCAGAAGATCTAGATTTAAAGCAGGCTCAGCTGCACCTGTACTGCATTGCACTGTCCCTTCTACATTTACCCAAAGAGAAGTATTTTAATTTTCTAGATTTTCCTTACATTTTCTTTCCATTTTTTAAGATGTTCCTTAAGTTCTACGTGCCAGAACTGTGCAGCCAAGAGCCTGTGACTGACTGACAGCCCACGGGCACCTTAGTCTGTCAAATATGAACTTGGAAGGAAGTAATCGCACTTTTGGGTGAGCACATTGTAGGGGTGAAATGAAAAAACAGGCACTGTGTAGTGGGAGAGTGGAGGGTGAAGAGCAGCATAGGAAAGAGCAAATGGGGATAAGCTAAAACTTCAGGGAGAAAAGCTAGAGACAGGAGGGGAGCTATGGGGTATGTGGCTGGCATGCAATGTCAAGGAGAAGCAAGAATTCAAGTTGTAGAAGTGGGATCTACATTGAAAATGTGGATACTCATAAGAAAATGGAGAAGGGGTGGACTAGCATGGTGGAAGTGACATGTATGGAGGCTTCATGCCCCTTGCCTCACAATCTGCCTGACAGATGCACTAGATAAACTGTGAGCCCCATGCTGTAGGAGCACTGGACTGGAGGAGGAAGGCATTGGAGTAGGAGGCTCATGTCACTGCACATGGATCTAACCATCTGCTGCGAGACCTGGACAGGCTGGAGAGCTGGGCAGTAAGAAACCAAATGAGGTTTAATAAAAGCAAGTGTAGAGTCTTGCACCTGGGAAGAAATAACCGCTTGAATCAGCACAGGCTGGGGGATGACCTGCTGGAGAAGAGAAGGACCTGGGGGTCCTGGTTGATGACAGGTTGTCCATGAGCCAGCAGTGTGCCTTGGTGGCTAAGAGAGCCAATGGGATGCTGGGGTGCATCAGGAGGAGTGTGGCCAGCAGGTCAAAGGAGGTGATCCTCCCCCTCTACTCTGCCCTGGTCAGGCCCCACCTGGAGTATTGTGTCCAGTTCTGGGCTCCCTGGTATAAAAAGGACAGGGATCTCCTGGAAAGAGTCCAGTGGAGGGCTACGAAGATGATTAAGGGCCTGGAGCATCTCACCTATGAGGAAAGGCTGAAAGAACTGGGGCTGTTCAGCCTTGAGAAAAGAAGACTGAGAGGGGATCTTATTAATGGTTATAAATATCTTAAGCATGGGATGCAGGGGGAAACGGCCAGCCCCTTTTCAGTGGTCTGTGGAGATAGGACAAGGGACAATGGCCTCAAGTTGGAGCACAGGAAGTTCCGCACCAACATGGGGAAGAACTTTTTCACAGTGAGGGTGACAGAGCCCTGGGACAGGCTGCCCAGGAAGGTGGTGGAGTCTCCTTCTCTGGAGATATTCAAGACCCATCTGGACGCCTATCTGTGCAATATGTCCTAGGGAGCTGCTTTGGCAGGGGGTTGGACCCGATGATCTCTCAAGGTCCCTTCCAACCCCTACAATTCTGTGATTCTGTGACTAAACTGTTAGCCATAGAATAATATAATAAAGTGCTGGGCATCTCCTGTGAATGTCTAATGCCTATGTTTAAAAGTCTATTTTCAGGCCTTGAGAAAAGAGGGGCATGCTTCCAACAGAAGCCAGCAACTGGTTGTCTTCATCGGCCCACCTGTGTTTCTTGAGTTGTGCATGTCTTCTCTACACAGTCATCCTCTGCTGCTTCCTGACTCTGACACACGCAGTCTTGCAAGAAGGTTTGTTGCTGAAGATGCAAACACCATTCTGTGGCTTTTATTTTCCTCTTCTTTCAACTTTCCTTTAGATCTCTACTGAACTAGAAGTGCTTTTGAACCAACAGGAGTAGACAGAAACTTCTCCATCCCTGCAGATTTCTCTTCTGCCGTTACCACACATAGCATGACTGGGTGCTAATGAAGCTGAGCTTGTCACTGAAGAAGCAATGCTACTTGAGCCAGTGCATAACAGATTGATAAGAACCTAATGAATTAGTAAATAAGTAAATAATAATTAATAATAATAGAAATAAGAGAGCAGTTCTCCATGACCTTTGTGTTCAAGACAGGCACTGCACATCGAGGTTTGCCACTCCCTGATACCCACCCAGTGTTTGTATCTTCTGGAACGAAGGATGAAAGATAAAAATGCTGCTGATTCCTTACTGCCCTGGCGTGATATTGCCTTACCTATCTCCCATGAATTTCTTTCCAGGTAGCCTGCTTGCACAAGCACAAAACCAAACAGGCAGCGTGCCCATAGCGGGGAGGCTATACTGACAGGAGAAGTATGAGGATAAGCTGCATGGGAGTGCTTTCTGTCTTCCTCAGCAAATACAGGAGAGGCTCTCACAGTTCTTGGTGTCCCCCAAGTCCATTGTCAGTGATGTGCTTCTTTCCCTTTCTGAAGACACTCTTGTTGACATTTTGTGCTCTAACCAAGGGGTTCTTTTTAATGGGAGTGGAGAGGAGGGAACTAGTTTCTTAGTCCAGTGAGTTATCATCACATTTACCATGGTATCTCTGTCTTCCCATCTTTGTCTTTCTGCCACAGGATGTCTGTAGTTAATGTGAATATAAAGTCCCTTCCTACTTCCACTAACAGCAGCTTGATGATGTCCTTCGGGCTGTTTTCCTGGTTTCAGCTGAGATAGAGTTAATTTTCTTTCTAATAGCTGATAGAGCACTGTGGTTTGGATTTAATGTGAGAATAACATTGATAACAAACTGATGTTTTAGTTGTGGCTGAGCAGTTGCTGTGTCTACACTCAGTCAAGGACTTTTCGGCTTCTCATACCCTTCCATATGCACAAGAGGCTGGGAGAGCACAGACAGGACAGCTGACCCAGCCTGGCTAGAGGGATATTCCCTAACATACAACATCAGGCTCTTGATATAACTGGGGAAGCTGCCAGGAGGCAGGATAGTTTCTCAGAAACAGGCTGGGAATTCGGTTTGTTCTATTGTCCTTTCACATGCAGTGAGCAATTGCATTTGTGCATCACTTGTATTATTGTTGCTGTTGTTAATATTGTTGTTATTATTGTTCTCTTCCTCAGTTATCCTATTAAACAGCCTTTATCTTAACCCACAAAGGGGTTTTTCCATTCTCCTCCCCATCTCCTTGAGGGGGAAGAGATAAGTAAGCAGCTGTGTGGTACTTGGTTACCAGCTGGGGTTAAACCACAACAGCTGTGAACTCCCAGGACAGTGCATATCCACTCTGGAAGATCTGGAAAGTGCTTTGAACATCACAGGCACTGGTAGTCTAGCAATAGTTTACTGAGACATGAGGCAAGCCGGAGCAGGTAAAGAGGCTGGGAAGCAGATAGAGCAAAAGTGAGAAAGCAAGAGGTGTTGTTTTTTTTCCCCAGCACTCATGTAACAGGCAAATAAAGGAGTCTAAGCTAGCCATTAATCATTTCAGTTTAGGAAATTAAACAATGTTGTTCAATGTGAGAACAGTGAGGACTTGGAAGAGACCTAAAGCTGGAGCACATAGCAGAGAGAGGCTGTTATGCAAGGGACCAAAGTGATCAATAATGTCCTGCCTGCTCATCTGTTCTTAGGAATAGGAATGCACAAATCCTGAGTGCAAGATATAATATAGAAGATAGTGGAGAGTAGTAAATGGAGAAAGAGGAGGAGTAAGAGAAGGAATGAATGAGTAGATTACTTTGCATAAGAGGGGAAATTTTCAATGGACTATTTGGAATAAGATCAAGTAAAACATTTATTAAAATTTGCTTTAGGTTCAAACACTCACTTTAACCATCATAAAAACACTGAATGTGGAGACACATTTGGGGCATGGCTCATGTAAACAAACTGACATATGTTTATACTGAAGATGCTTGGATTATTTGAGTACCAGAAGAGTTCAAAAATCTAACATTCATCAGAAATATTTAAAAGCTAGTAAATAATTTAGCAAGCCTAATACACAAGGATAAACTAAAGCTAAATGTTGATCCTTCCAAGGCAAGATGAAGAATGGTTTTCTTCAGTAAGGGAAGGTTTGGCTTATAAGCACTAGGCAGCAACAGTGATAGCCGTGCAGTGGTTTATGGAAATCAACAGGTTCAGTGTTGGGCACTGATAAACATAGAAACATAGCACCATAGAACCACTGAACCACAGACTAGTTTGGGTTGGAAGGGACCTCAAAGCTCACCTAGTTCCAACCCCTGCCATGGGCAGGGACACCCTCCACCAGACCAGGTTGCCCAAAGTCCCATCCAACCCAGCCTTGAACACTGCCAGGGAGGGGGCAGCCACAGCTTCTCTGGGCAGCCTGGGCCAGGGAATCACCTTCCTGATACCTTCTCTCCTTCAGTTTAAAGCCATTACTCCTTGTCCTATCACTACATTGCCTGATAAACAGCCCCTCCACAGCTCCTCTGTAGTCCCCTTTTAGGTTCCAGCAGGCTGCAATAAGGTCTCCCTGGAGCCTTCTCTTTTCTGAGCTGAACAAGCCCAACTCTCTCAGCCTGTGTTCATGGGAGATGTGCTCCAGCCCTCAGATCATCCTTGTGGCCTTCTCTGGACTCACTCCAATAGCTTTATGTCCTTTTTACATTGGGGACCCCACAGCTGGATGCAGTACTCCAGGTGGGGTCTCACCAGAGCAGAGTAAAAGGGCAGAAGCACCTCCCCTGGCCCGCTGGTCACACTGGTTTTGATGCAGTCCAGGACATGGGTGGCCTTCTGGGCTGCAAATGCATATTGCCATCTCATGTTGAACTTTTCATCAATCAGCATCCCCAAATCCATCTCCTCAGGGCTGCTCTCAATCCATTCTCCATCCAGCCTGTAGTTGTGCTTAGGATTGCCCTGACTCATGTGCAGAACCTTGCATTTGGCCTTGTTGAACTTCATGAGGTTCACATGGACCCACCTCTCAAGCCTGTCAGGGTTCCTTTGGATGGTATCCTTTTCCTGCAGCAAGTCAGTGGCACCACACAGCTTGGTGTCATTGGCAAAATGTTGCAGATGCAGTCAATCCCACTGTCCATGTCTCCAACAAAAATGCTAAACAGTGCTGGTCCCAGTACTGATCCCTGAGGAACACTACTCATCACTCATTTCCATTTGGACATTAAGCTATTGCAGCAACAATTGTGCAAATAAAATAAGCATCCCCCAAAACCCCAAAGTCTTTGAGGCAGTATTTTGTGTGAACGGACAAAGAGAGGTCATGTATGACAGAGTCATCAAGATACAGTAGAGTGTCTGGGATTCCAGCCAGGTTGGAGGCAATTTCGTGATAGTGTCTAGAGTCTGAATCCAACTCAAAGGACATTCATTTGTAATGAAAACAGCCTTTATGAAAGTCAGGTTGTTTTATTTATAAATATCTAGAGGAACACTGCACCCATGGTAATCAAGTTGTGGCGTGATCCTGCTGCTCATACTCAAATCCAGCCATCGAAGCATGCACAAGGAATTCTGTTGGTGCATTTTGTTTCCTTAAGTGCTTTCCAGGGGTTACATATATTTCTGTCATGCTGTCTGCCTTCTACAGACAAATAAGCATACACTAGTAATCCTTGTTACAGTGACATAAGCCCTGTTACAGGTCTATGAGGCCTGGGAATGTTGGGAATTCCAGAAAAGATGACCACTAATTGTTCAATATTTTCTTAAAAGTTCCTTATCTCCCTATAGCAGATATCAGGAACCTCACTGCAACAACAGCAAATCAAAGTGTGTATGTTGATGTTTCTAATCAAGCCTAGACAAGAGATACTGTAATATCATTGCATTTCTGCCAAAACTATAGCAAGGGTGTGGTAAGAGAGGCACTGGCTGAGGAAAATAAGTTCAAGTCCCTGAAGCGATGGCTGCTGCAGGTGGAGGAGGCCTGAGAGCGAGCAGGAGGCAGCTGCAGATGAAAGGAAGAACAGCAGGAGACAGAGAAGGGGAATGGAAGCTGCCCCAAAATACTGCTCTACTACTCTGCAAGGTATATAGTAGTGTACAGCAATGAATTCCACACTTGAATGTACAAATTGAAAGGCTACATTAGTGAGCTACTTCAGTCTAGACCAGGTTGTGTATTTTACTGCGGACAACTGTAAAAGCAGCTCTTTGCATTTTAGGTAAAGTTGATCTGGACCAATCTTCTCAGCCAGTAAGCGTACAGCAAAGTGCCGTGCACCAGCCTCAACAAAATTATTTAAACTAAAAAGCATTGTTTTCTTTCATGTAGAGCGTAGTATGTCAGTGTTACTAAAACTAGAGATGAGGATTGCAGGTGACATGTTGCTGGTGACTTAGCCCACAGAAAGGGATTTCAGTCGTCTATGAAATGGGTGAGTAACCAAAAGCAGGTCACCTACCCACCTCAACAAGCCAGTGAAGAGAGACAGGCAACCATCTCCCCACCCCCACGTATGCTCTGGCTGCCCAGGCTGAGAGTGCCAGCTTTGAGCTCTGCTGAGCAGCTCTGCAGAGCAGGAAACATTCACGCTTTCTCCAGCTTTACAACCAATGTGAATGATGGGCAGGCGTGGTCCCATAAGCAGGCTCCGGCCTGCGCTGAGACTGACGCACCCTCCTGCCTCTCAGTGAGAGGAGTCTGTTTTCAGAGACAGGGGTCTGCACTCCAGCAGCAGAGAGCTTATTGCTTGCTGTGCTCTCACCCTTCACATATGCATCAGCCCTGTCTAAGGAGAGATGGGGACGGATAGCATTGTCTGCAGAACTTGAGCAGAGGTCACATTATGTGCCAATGGGGTTGGTTATGGGGGGTTATGTGCCAAAAGGAAAGGTCTCAAAGCTGACTCCTAAATCTTAAGCTGAGAGTGGAAAGCTGTCAGTTAAAATGGTGACAAAATTATTTCTTTCCATTTGTAACTGCAGGATCAGTCCAATAACAAACACTGAGAGATGATAAATATTGATCCTGAAAGCACCCAGTCATTGTGTTTATACAGAGGCCGGTGTTTTGAACAATAAATGAATTATACTACATTAATTCATCCTAAGGGTTATTTGGCCAAAAGAAGTATATCACAGATGACAATTCTTCACCCAGCAGGATGCGAACTGGACAGTTATTTCATATAGAAAAAATAGCTAGTGTATAATTTGCAAAATGTAAAAGAATATTTAAGGATTGGCTTTCTCTTCATCGGCAGACACAGTCTTTTTGAATTGTCTGAATTACATCAGGTTCAGACATTAAACCTCTCATTGCAGTATTTAAAACATTTTACTATTTCATATTTTAACAATATAACATAGATTTGGTGTTGATAAAGCCGTGCACATTTTGATAATACAGGAAAATAAATGTGTTAAGCAATTAAGCCATGTTTTTCACCTTTTAGTTTCCAGATACTTCCATATTACATTTTTGGTGGACACAATGTTGCTTAGAATATTTTAGGTGGGACTTCATCCCTCTCCTCACTTTAAAGCATTTTAAAATAGTTTACAACCACTGAGCTCGTTCAAAAGATATCAGTAGCCTCAGCACATTGTAATTATTTTCCCAGTCCAAGTACAATTAAGATAATAATTCTCAAGTCTGAATAACTCTTTAGAGCATATTTTCATAAATGCTCTATGGAGTTACGAAATAATTCATATATAACAACTTTCATGAAGTACTTGCTGACATTTTAATCCCACGCTGTCACTATGAGCAGGACATGTCTCTTCAAGATAGTGCAATTGGGCTGCTACTCAGGCGATTTATAACTTGGCCCCAGTTCCTCCTGCTGGGATTATCATACGATGTCTGTGAAAAGGACAATGACACACATCATTCTGTTGTAAACACCAAAGAAGCTGCATTTAGTGACATCCACACCCACAGTCCTCCAGGTGAGGATTTTGAGTGCATGTGGGTTTAGAACAAGGAAAGAGCCAGAGAACTGATGCCAGAGGGGATGTTTTATATCAGTGGGGAAGTGTGTTTTGTAAGGGCTTTGGAAGGTGATTAATATCATTAAGAACAAAAAAGAAAAAGACACATTACATCCTGATCACGGAACATGCTGACCAGGCATTTTGTTTTAAGCAGTGCCTTGTGTTTCCTTCCACCCTGGCTGCCAGCTTCATCCCGTGGATCCTGAGTTGGGATGTCTGCTCACAGCTGTCTCGCTGCACAGCTGGCAGGAGGTGCTTAGACCAACTCGCACACTGCTTTTGGAAACCAGATGCATGGATGTAATTATGTTAATCAGTGGAGTTATGCCCCTCCCACTTTTCCCATCATTTCCAGCTGCAGTACTTTTATTGTAATTGAAGGAGTATTATGTCACATTAATTTTAATTTTCCTAATGCCCCCTCCCCCCACTTGGTGTGTGTCTTCATAACTCAGGGCCCATTTTACACATGACTCATGTCATAGACAAAGTTATTAATTTATTACAAGACTGCTTGCAATCCTAATTTTTACAGTGTTCCTACATTGCTCACAGACTTGAAATCTGGAGCCGTTCGTATTACTCACTAGTCGAGCTTAATAATTGGAAGCGTTAGTGTAACTATTGTTTTATGGGGCCCCGGGCCACAGCATTGCATGCTGGAGAGTCAGTGGAACCTCTTGTCCCATCTGGATGGCTTGGAGCTTCCCAGCCAGCCTTCATCTGGGCCAGGAAGCACCTTTCCTTGTGAGCAGTCCCACAGACTGACATGGAGCAACTCTGAGGTACACCTCCATGCCGTGTGAGTCAGGACACCAGAATGTACCCCTTAGGTGCTAATTAAAGTCCACTTCACACACAGGTATATACTTCCAATTAACAAACTAGCCCTGGAATGCATTGTGGGATGTGGAGAACAGCAGAAGCTACTGCAGAAAAAAAGTAATTGGAGCGTTTAAATGACAGGGCCCTTGTGATTAGTCTGTGTCGCCGTATGAATTATCCCTCAATAACGTGGCTCCAGGTTCCAAAACAGCTGCTCATGTGAATCCAGGACTTCCAAGAGCCGGGCTTCTCAGCAGTCCAAAAATCTGAGGAAATAGGCATTTTTGGTTTCCTCATTCTTGAACTTCCTACGTCACCGCATGGTCAACAGCCAGAGCAATTGGCTGTTCGAAGACCTGAAGAAACAATTTGTAAAAGACAAACAAATACATCATTCGGAATGCTGTCCTGGAAAAGAAATCTAAAATCTCCTTCCATGGGAAATCTCAAAGTCTATTTTTTTGATTTGGAATGACTTTTTATTTTGGAATTTCACTTGGAATAGAGATTCAAAGAGCCTGCCAATACAAGTCTCAGTTGTGATTCAGCTGTTACTCATCCTTAAAATTAGTATCTTTACATCCTTTTTCTTAATTCATAGGCATTTATAATTGATTTATCATTAACCTTCTGCATCCTTCCTCAAATGCTATCCAAAGCATAGGGAGAAGGAGAGAGTCTGCCTGAAAGACTGCTGAAGCCCAAGATGTCTATTTTTCTACAGAGAGCTAGTATATTTTGCTTTTTATTCTGCTGTGCTTCAGAAAATACTGTAGCAAGCCCTTCCACCATTTTGCACCAGAAAGCTGCAAATCCTGTACCAAAAACCCACTTCAACAAGAAGACCTGTGCCATCAAGTAACGCCCAGTATGGCCAGGACATTTGCAAACAATAATCATATCAGACTCCCTTTCCTGCAGTATTTCCTACCTTGGCTTCAGATGCAGTTAAATCATCTGCCATGCAGTAGTCTTGCAATGAATATTTACATAAAGCTGTGATTGCACATACTGTCTACAGTTTGTGGTCTATGCCATCAAAATAAAGGGTCTCAGCCTCCAAGAGCTTTTTGGGTTTAGTCATAAAAGCAGCACCAAAAGCAGTTTAAGTTGTAGCCAAGTAGGAAAAGGGTGTAGGCACTTAGAGTTCATATTCTTTTTGCTAAATCATTTACTTTTACGAGTATTTAAAGGACATGGCAACGGGTACACAACAACTTTTGAGTAGCTTTGTTTTTCTGATCTTGTCATCAAGTGACAATGGTAAACACAGAAAATGTTATTCCCTCCAACAGCAAACAAGAATTTCTCTGAGTAAGCTGCTACAGAAAGTCCTGCTCTCCCTCTTTCAACTTCTTGGAAAAGAGTCCTCTCAGAAACTCCACTGGCCTTCCCCTTTCAGGCCTTCCAGAACGGACTTGGAGAAGCAGAACAAATCTTACCACTGTAACAGCCCACCTTCTACTTTTGGATATAAGGTACAAACGTGCAGCACTAGAATCTTGCCAAAAAGTACCTGAATTTGGAAAATATTATCAGCATCCTGGAAAGCAGAAGCCAGGATGACTCAGTCTTTAGCCTTGGTTAAACACATTGAACTGAGGGATCACGACTGGTGGCCCAGAAGCATGTTTTGCCCTCTCTGCAGCCCACATACTTTGATGGACCTGCACACGGAGCAAGTAAAATAGAATTATTTTGTACTGTTCCAATGGAGTCTTCTCTTTTGCTTACGATGATACTACATTCACTTTGGTTTAAGTTGTCCTGTGATTTCCATCACTCTGAAGAAATGCATACTTGGAATACACAACTATATCATCTGAATTTTCTGGAAGGGAAAGAGGCTGAGGCAGCTGGCAGAAGAGGTCTGATGTTTTTGACAGACAGAAAAATCCAGAAGTCAGCACAGCTTATTAACATCTTCAGGTATCTCATTACTCCAATTCAGCAAAAGGCAAACTTTCATTTCTTACTCCCTGCTGTTGATTTGTTATTCAGTAAAACATTCTTGTAACAACAAAGCAGGTCCCCAGGACACACTTCACTAAGCGTATACATGAATCCCTTCAGCACATATGTAAAAACTTTCCAACAGAGACAGACTTTTCTCAATCAGCTCTGTGAGAGAAAGGAAAAGTCACTGTCATTTCATTAATGAAACTAAGTATGAAGATACAACCTGGAGTGGACTTTCTCCACTGCATTTTTTACAACCTGTTCCTTTTATAGTCAAACCCTGGTGTTTTGTCTATGCTAGAGATGTGCAAATGTTTAACTTGTCAATATATAGTAGTGACAAACAATCAACTTTGTAACTTAGTTGGTAATGAAAAGTGAAAGTTGAGCCTTTCGCTTTTCTTAATTTACCTTTTTGGTGGGTCATCTGCTGACTGCAAACATTAATTCTAGGTATGCAAAAAAAATCCAAACTTTTATTGAAGGAGAGAGTGTTATTTCTCTGGTTGAAGATTAACTCAGTCATAAGCTCTTTCTTCCCTGAGAGAAATAGCTTTCAGATTTCTGTAAACATGCAAAACAAATCTCAGCAGCTATTCTTCTATGTGAATGCCTGCTTTACTTTTCCTGAAGCTAGAGGTTATTTTGCTTTGTAGGAAGAAACTATTCTTTGTTTCTTTGTTGTGACTGCCATATATATATGCATGCATATATGTGTGTGTATATATATATAAAAAACTTACTTTTTATATATAAAAAATTTAAAGAAATTTGGTGTGATTTCATTTTGATTGTCATTTTGATTAATGACACCAATATCTGAGTAATGGTTATCTTCGTCACTGCATGTTTTCCCTTCTCACAGTTATGTCTGGTAAATATATAAACATGCTGTATTTTAAATCCAAGTAGAAAAGCAGGGTATGTCTTCATACTTCTGCATATTTAAAAATAACATTACACGCATGGTCTGGTGAATGGCTTGGCTGGTGCTAACGTTCAGGAGAAAGGGCACAAGCACGTGATGTACATGCAGGTGCATTCAGACATTATTTTTCAGCTTGTTATTGACATCACATGGGATGGAAAGAGCACCAGGGCATCTCTATGAAGATCACCCAATCCCTCTGTGTTTCTCAGTCCCTCTCACTACCATGGAATGAAACACACATTCATCTCAGGATGATGTCAGATTTACTCTCCAGTTAATATTTGCAAAGCACTGTAAAAGAAATATAGTAGATTAGGAAACTGTGGAATATTCTTATTTATTCATTGCTGCATCTGCATCAGCCTTTTTGAAAATTATGCATTTTATTTATAATGCATTATATTTTATATTTATAATTAAATATTTACATTTCGTTTTTATATAACATTATTTATTTATTTATTGTATTTATAATTAAACAGTAATTAATTACAATGTATAGACCTATCTGTTCTCTTAGCCAGTAATCACAATGGTATAGACCTACCCCTTCTCTTTTGTTACATTTCTGTAGAAATGGGAGGGAAGTATTTTTTTAATTATTCTCCTGTTGGTGTTAATGCTTTTCTTATGCTATCACTCTCATTTCCATATACTCAGTAAAATTAAGGTAAAACCATGCAGCTTTGGGAATTAATGCTAAAAACTAAACTCCCATAAAAACACTTCTCAGGCAAAACCTAAAGGATTGCAGAAATAGGTTTATTTAGCAAATATCTAAGAACCTTCCCAAATACTGTTATGAAGATGCTATTACATTTTTATGCTAGCTAAAATTCACCTGTGTGCTCTTTGCTGCTGCCCCTTTTGCTTTTTTTTTAACAATGCATGCTCAATTTATCAGATATAGGAGTGATAAAAGAAAGCTTTAGGTTAACATCTGGGAACGAAGAACCTATTATGAACATCTATTCCTGACAATCTGCCTAGTTGGTCAGTCTGCTGAAAAACATGTGAAGATGTAAATGGGAATGACTGCCAGTGTCCCCGTGACGTGAAATATCAGCTGTAAGATATGCAAGAGTCTGCTCTGAGGCAAGACATTGTGCTTGGAAGATGATTCCTGATTTATTTTTGAAAGGGAATGCTGGGTCCACAGCCCATTTCATTATATTGTTATGAGCACTTCATTCTTTATTCTCTACAGAGAGTTTGTCCCCTACCACAATCCATTTGAGGAATGGAGGGCTGTAGGAGCTGCATTCATTTCTGAGACTCACTAGTGAGGGCAGCAGTAATGAGGGGTGGTAGAAACAGTTGGAGAAAATGGCCAAAATTTAGCAATTTTAAATTTAAAAAAAAAAAAAAAGAAAGAAATAACATGGCATTTAAGAGCTCTGGCTCTTGGCAATTAGTGAAAGTGTGAGGTGATTATAGCTCTGTTATGGCAGAGGTCTTCCCCTCTCAGTACTCCCAGGTTACCATTCAGTGCTTTCACATACCTGCAGCGCTGCGCAAATTACCATCCTTTGCTAGGAAATCCCTTTCATTTGCATCAAATTAGGTCATTGCCCAGTTGCCTTTTCCACAAGTGCAGGAAAATGCACAGATGCTTAGGAAGGGAGAGAGAGACAGAGAGAAAGGACGCTTGCCATTTCCCAAAGAAGCAGAGGCAGGTAAGTAGAACTCCTGAGACACGACACGAAGCGTGCAACAATCCTGCTCTGCTACTTGTAACATGCTTTCCTATGCCCACTGATCTACGCTGCTGCTCAAAAGATAACCCCGCTCAATGTAAGCATAACCACAGAACCAAAGGCGACAAAATACATACAGCTGCACACTAAAAATGGCAGGCAGAGCAAATGGAGCCATAATTAAAGCACAGCATAGCCTCGTGAGGCTGGCTTCAGACGTTAATACTGCTGGCAGGAGAGCGGCTACAGCCCAGGCTGCCTGCTGAAGCCCTGAGTGTTGAGCCACCGTTGGAGGCCAGAGCACAGGGCTCCTGAGTAACACTTAGCTCCTAATCCTGCCAAAGCGCTTTTCAAACATGAAGCTAATCTCACAGCAGCATAGGGAGGTAAGTGTTATCTCCCCCTGCCTGAAGTCGAAACGCTTTGCGTAGCCCCACATGGCTTCACCAGGGCAGGGACACACAATAGAGAAATAGATTAATTTTTTGCATTATCCCAATTGCTGTCTATTGAAAACATCCCTACCTGTAGTCTTTCCTCAAAAACTGAATGGCAAAATTCACCCTGAATGCCATGAATGCCAGACAGTGCATTAAATGCAGCCTTTTCACTCCAATGCTGAGGAACATCCAGCATTCAAGGATTGTTTTATTTCCAGTCAGGGCTTGTTGCCTACTATGGCTTCAACCATGCTTTCCATCTCAGACTTGTAAAACTGGAGTCATGTGTCTATCCAAAACTGGCGGTGGCACAAGTGAGTTTTATAAATCAGAAAACCCATTTTCCAGCTATTTTTGCCAAGCAGCAAAGAAAGTTCACCAGCAGCCAAATAGCTCCTCATGTCACCAGCCTCAGCTAACTGGGGCTGGGCGTACATATTATTACCTTTAACCATTTAATTAATGTTTATAAGAATCTCCCACAGGTTCTTAATGCTCTGCATTGCACTTGAGTTGCCCTTCATAGATGAGACTCTAAAAGAACAAACCCCGTACCCATTTTGGAGAGTGGGGGACTGTCAAACATCAAAAAACTCTGTATTACAGTTTCTTATGCTTTTAATGTAGCTCCTGTTTCACAGGTGCCTCCCTCAAGCTGTTAAACAGCAGCTGTTTTCTTATAGGCACCACAGCAGAGGAGGGACTTGGAAATGCATCACAGGAAGGTGAGATGACCTTGGGTGGCTTCTTCCATGCCAAAAAGGATGCCATGGAGGAATGTGTTATGTAGGGGGAGAATGAGATATCATCAGAGATCTCTCAGATAAAAAGGCTGCAAGAAATGTATCTTTTCGAAATGAAATGTTAATCTTTCTGACAGATGTTTGCCTACTAAGACACAAAGATTTGTTGACTTTCAGTTCAGTTTAGAGTTGGTGAGGTCTTCTTCGCACAAGCTGGAGGACCTGCTGGAATGAATGCATTCCCCAGCCCAGCAGCTGTAGATGAAGCAGAAAAAAAAATTCTCCTGGAAAAGTCTTTCATTTGGATTTTGAAGTTACTTGTGAAGGAGAAGCAATCTTTGGCAAACTGTCCAGGGGTTATTTTCCTTCTTGGTTTAAAAGACCAACTGGGACAACTCTGGGAAGCTTGTGTCATCCTTTAAACTTGTTTTTCCACACTGCATTGTCCTTCTCACTTATTACTATAATAGCATTTTCATAAACATTGGATTTCTTTCTGCATATTTTCAGCCTGTAAATACCTGTGCTGCACGGGCTACGCAGCTGTCGCAAATGACAGGACCGCAGCTGAAGACAGCAGTGATAACATCAGGCTCAGCACACAGAGCCCTATTTTTGATTTTTTGCTTTGTTGAGAGGGGAGGGGGTTTCCTGTGAGTATAATGAAGTGCTGGTTGGCAGCGTGCTGCAAATAATTCCTCATGCAAATTTCACCCAAGGTTGTGCTTAAGGTTCTCTTACAGGCATGAATGGAGGAAATAAAGCCATTCATACAGAGACAAGAGTCCATTTAGAAAAAAAAAAAGAAAGAAAAAGAAAAAAAATTGTATGCCATCTCTGTGACAAAAATGATAAAATCATTTTCACCAACAAAACAGGCAGATGAAAGTAACATACCAATGGCTCTTTGTACAACACGGATCCAGAACCTATAGAAATCTGTTGGAACCTACAACTACCTGAAGGGAGGCTGTAGAGAGGTGGGCGATGGTCTCTTCAGCCAGGTGGCAGGAGACAGGACAAGGGGAAATGGCACAAAGCTGTGCCAGGGCAGGGTCAGATTGGATGTTAGGAAAAAATTTTTACTGAAAGACTTGTCAGGGCCTGGAACAGGCTGCCCAGGGAGGGGGTTGAGTCACCATCCCTGGATGTGTTTTAAAAAAGGGTAGATCAGGTGCTTAGGACAGGAACGGTTGGACTTGATGATCTTAAAGGTCTTTTCCAACCTTTTGATTCTGTGATTCTTGTGATCCTGTGATTCTGTGAACCACCCCATAACCATCAGTGTGTACAGGGTGGGAGTCCTGAGCAGCAGCTGCTGAGACCCTCAGCTTTCATCCTGCTCCCCTACCACAGGAGAACAAAATCTCTGTCGTTTACCATAGCACAGCAGTGAGATCTTCACATCTTCAAAGCCCTGCAGCAAGATTCCCAAGACCTTAGTATGCCACTCAAGAAACAATCATGTTTCATTTCATCATTGAATCTTTCTGATAAATGCAATGAGGAGTCAGTAATTCGTTATTTACTCCAAAAGTGGATGAAAATGTGCTTACTGCTGAAATGAAAACAAAGCTTTTAAGCTAATCTCAGTAATAAACAGTCCAGTCATTTCTTTCAGGTCTGAAAATATATGTGCTGTAGAAAAAAAAATTCTAAAAGTTAATTAGCTCAACACAGTTAATTGATGTGTTCTGTGGCATCTGTATGACTTAAATTCTGTAATTTAAGTAATAAATTAAATAAAATCAAGAAATATATTTTAATTCTTAATCCCATCAAACATGCACTGCATTTTAAGCATGAGGGAACTGAAAATTCACAGTAGACATTTAATGAATAATCAGATCTGGAATATATAATTTATCATAGCCACAGAAAGAGCTTGGTAAAAAACAAGCCTGACAAGTTAATTAAATAAGTCTGAATATACTGGGTTGTAAGAATATTTGCCAGTGTGTATGTATTGGATTTTTTTTTTGCTTAAAAAACTATTCTGGTATATAGGGGGGAAAAAAGACAAATAAGAAAATCTACAGCATATGGAATAAGAAATCTTGGCCAAAAAAGTTAAATTTAAATATTTAATGCCTACAGGATGCAACTCTTCATGCTTTTTATACAAAATTTCCTTCTCAGAAAACTCAGGCAATATTTAAAGGCATATTTTCATAACTGGCTTGGCCTTACAACCCTGCGACCTGATGAGTCACTCCAGATCATGCTCAAGCTTACTCATGAGGAAGAATGTAATTTTTGGATCCTTAGCTTCTGACCTCACAAAGGATGATGCAAACTCTACTCCTAGGAGTGAGAAAACTAAGCGCAGTATCAGGAAGCTGGAATCTCTTGCTGGAAGAGATGGAGCTCTTGTGCTCCTGCCCGGGGAACTCTCGCTCCCTGCTGACTACCACCTCCATCCACGTCAGGAGCTGCTCAAGCGGATCCAGTGTTTGCAAGACGCAGCCGTAAATGTGCCGTCTCCTAAACAGCCTAGTCTAGCCAGTGCTGAGAGGTAAACTGGTGGGTGACCAACTAAGGCGTTCTTTTTCAGAGGGCTGGCATTGCCTTGCAAGAACTGAAATCCTTGCCTTCACAAAGATCATGAAATGTTTAAGTCTCTCTCTCCCCTTCCCTCCCTCCCTCCATACACACACAGATGCAACCAGCCATACCATATATACATATACCTATGGGTGTATGCATGTGCATTTATATATAGATATTAAGGGTGGGATTGTTTGCTTTCTCTTTTTTTAGGCTTCAGGAAACCTATGGTATCAGATACTTCCATGATGGCTCTCAACATTTATACCTAAAATATCTAAAGGGCAAATTAAGAATATGGGACCAGACTCTTTTCAGAGGTGCCCAGAGACAGGACAAGGAAGGAGAACGGGAGCAAAATGGAACACAGAAAGTTCCATCTCAACATGAGGAAGAACTTCTGCACTCTGAGGGTGAAAGAACAGTGGCACAGGCTGCCCGGAAAAGTCGTGAGGTCTCACCTGGAGATATTCAAAACCTGGCTGGACATGATCCTAGGAGCCCTGCTTTAGGTGATCCTGCTATGGTAGGGGGATTGGTCTAGATGATCTCCAGAGGTCCCTTGCAACCCCTACTGTTCAGTGATTCTGCAATTCTGTAACGTCATCCTTTGACAGGATGACAAGAACAAGAGGGAAGAATCTCATAAAATCCCATGACTCAGGAAGCTGAGGTTCAAGATAAACCCTTGTCACTCATAAGGAACCTGTGAGCATTAGCAACAACTGAATCAAGCCCACAGCACAAATTAGCAATGGTTACAGGGTTCCTCATTTTGAACTATTGTATTTTTGAGGTGTATTGTTGCTCCTACAGAAGAGCAACTAATAAGAAATTTGGTATTTCTGTGACAGTAAGATACTGTCACAATTTAAATATTATTGATCATTCAGAGTTATAATTGACTACCAATTAATTCACCAAAAATTGTATTTTGGTGCAACTGCTGGTGTAGGTTTGACCCCTGGCTGGTGGCTTGTTGCCATACAGCAAAAGGTATGTCTTGTAAGAATTGTCCCAAGTCAATCTCCTGACACCAGAGCACTGCATCAATCTCCTGATGCCAGAGCACCGCATCTCTATTAGAACTGTGTGGCCATGAAACCTCCCTGCAGCTGTTGTCTTTGCAGTGGACTCTGTCCAGATCCTCTCTCCCAGCATGGAGAACATAACAGAAGATATACTGCAGCCTGGGACACTCTCTTCCTTAGGTAATTTTTCTGCTGGGATCAAAGCTGACAGAGAATTCCAATTCTTTTTTGTGCTCTTTCCTTGTGATTGCTCCCTGACTGCAGATGAGGCCTCGTCCTACTGTTTTGGAGGACAGACTATGATGCTGGGGAGATGAGTGGTTACTTCCTCTGCTCACACAGAGGCTCCCAAGGCAGAGTGTTTACTCCCTGCTCTTCTGCTGCTTAACAACTAGGGGCTGCGTTAGTAACTAAAGCAAGTGCCGAGCCTGGAACTGGAGGTTAATCATCCTGCTGGAAAGTCAGCAGTTTTAGTCATGGTGTAAAATCTCCCGTGACAGCATTCCTTTCTGAAACCCGATCCCAGAGAGAACAGCTTACAGAGCTGAAGAGATGCCAAGCAATGATCTACAGCCTTGGCCTTCCTGAAATGTATTCCTCCCCAGCATCTGTAAGCTGTCAAGTCATCTGTCTAGTCCTCATGTATGTGTAATACATCCTTGAGCCATGACTTTTCTCCTGTGGTTCAAGGCTGTGTTTTCATGTGGCTCTGAGCACCTTAACCATGTGCAATGTTGGGATACAGGTCCAAACAAAATAATTTTAGATGGGCTTCCCTGCTTTTAGGGGATAGTTTATGTCCTGCTTGACTGAGTGAACAGAAACATTTGGGATTCGCCCACAACAAACTTCTTGTAAGCTGGAAGTCTGGTACAGCTAAATCTAGGCCATCACGTGATTATGAGTGTAATCAGGACCATACATCTGAAAGATGTCTTCAGCAGTATCCGGGAAGTTTGGATCTGTCACAAGAATTGCAAAATGTTTTTAAACTGAGCAGTCTCTCTGCTCAAACAAGTTATTACATACAGCAGGACTGTTGCTAGCTAAATCCCAGAATCCCAGAATCCCAGAAGGGTAGGGTTTGGAAAGGGCCTCTGGAGATCATCTAGTCCAACCCCCTGCCAGAGCAGGATCACCTACAGCAGGCTGCCCAGGACAGTATATATAAATCAATAAACCTTTAATGATTGGGGGTGGAGGGTGGGGGGTGAGGGGTGTTCTCTCAGATTTTGGAACCAGGGGCAGGGGAAGGAGTGAGAGAGATGACTTCTCCTTGGCAATTTAGGTATAAAGGCTTTTACAAGCACTAATCTGATTCCCAAAGAAATTGTAGCCTAAATCATAGGTCAAGTAAAGTAAATGAAATCATTTTCATCAGAGATTCTGGTGCTGAAATGTTCAATCTGTTTAGAGTTTGGGATGGATGTACCATGTTTAGGACTTTTAGCCAATGTCTGGAATTAATGTGTGTTTTTCCCATTTGAGCTGTCCTGCCACAAATTCAATCTCACCGTTGCAATCACAGTCTCACCATTGCCATCACAAGTGGCACAGAGAGCAAACAGCACTCAGAAAAAGAAAGCAGCTCTTCTGCACGGCGGCTGCCTGCATATAGGAAAGGCGTGACTGTCTCCAGGTACCTTATTTGAAGCATCAGGTTGGACAGAAATGTAACTAATCATGTGACTTTATCAAATGTTTCAGACAGATCTTTTAGAGTGGCACTGCTTACAGTAGCACCCTGAAATGCCAGCCAAAGGCGCTGCTGCTAGCAAGGAATCTTTGTGGTTCATGGTTCCTTCTTTTACAATCTGGTTACCAAAACCAGTACTGAATCGGCTGTGGTTTCCCACAGTTGTTGATCCTAGGATCTAAATGTAAGGCATACCTTTAATTACTGATATAATTATTGCCACCAATGTATGGGTTACGTTGTAGAATCCCATAAACTACATAATCACCTACAGGTAGCATTCAGGTCATTATCCCTGTATCATAGGCACAAAACCACATGCTCTTTAATGAAGAAGTCTTCAGTGTCATTTCTGCACCTTACTCTCCAGAAATTCTCCTGGAAATACCCTTCAAGATTTAAAGAGGTGTAAGTTTTATTTCCTGGCTTGTTCTTAACTTCACATGGAACCAGCATCTGCTTCATCTAAGAGCAAAGACTGGCCCTTAAAACCACTGTAATCCCTGCTCCACAATAATTCTCTCATCTCCATCAGGCGTTAAGGGTGGCTTGGAGTGTTCTGGGTTGCAATGATAATTCAGGAAATTTTGAAGATACAGTGTTGTTTTTTTCTTCCCCACTAAAACAGAGACCATCTTACATTGAAGGTTGCCCTAGACTTTGGTAATTAGGGTACTATGTCTGAAAAAAAAAAAAAAATCAGCTAATTAGAACTGCAGACAGCTTTCTACTGAAGAGCACATTTATGGTTTGATGGCATGATCCCCTCCAAGGACAGATAAAATATACTACTTGGATCTTCCCTTCCTCCTTCGGAGATTACAGAACACTTGACATGTCTACAACCTTCTTTGTAGTCTTTAAAAATTATTCACAGATGACAAGAAGGGATCTGGTGGCCTCTCATCTTTGTCTTGAGTCCTTTCCAATTAAAGATTTAGGCAGCATGAAAACTTCAGCTGTACCAGCTTAGTCAAAAGAAGGTCATGACCAAAAACTGTTCAGCAGTCAAGCACAAAAAGCAGTGGGATAACGGAGATAAGGAAAATCATCAGAGGACAAGTAGAAAGCGCAGCTTTGTGAAGACCCAGCAATAGCTAATGTCCCTCTTGTCTAGTATCCTTTTCTCTACTTCATATAGTGGTATTTAAGTGATTCCTTTTATCATTTTACAAATAAAGATGGTTTTGTTCTTCATTCCTGGATTCATAGGAATGGAAGAGATTGAAGACTGAAACATGTATATATCATGGAATCACAGAATCACTAGGTTGGAAAAGACATTTGAGATCATCGAGTTCAACCATACCTGTCCACTACTAAACCACATCCCTAAACACCATCTTCGAAATACACCCAGGGATGGTGACTCAACCCCCTCCCTGGGCAGCCTGTTCCAATGCCTGATAACCCTTTCAGTGAAGAACTTTTTCCTAACATCTAATCTGAACCTGCCCCAGTGCAGCTCGAGGCCATTCCCCCTCCTCCTATCACCTGTTGCTTGGGCAAAGAGACGAACACCCACCTGGCTACAACCTCCTTTCAGGTAGTTGTAGGTGGTGATAAGGTCTCCCCTTGGCCTCCTCTTCTCCAGGCTAAACAACTCCAGTTCCCTCAGCCACTCCTCTTAAGTTCTTCAGCCCAAATATCAGTTCTTCAGGAACACAAAGCACTTAGCTGCTTATTGGTTTTGTATAGTACTCTACAGAAGTGTCCAGTAGCTGGGAGAATGAGCAAGAGGAACAGTCTGTGACTGATCTCTTGATTACCTTTTAAAAAAAGAATTTGCTTTCATAGTTGGGTCTTTTTTCCCTCTGGGTTCCTCTTTTATCAGAGACTTTTACAGATAAGAAAAAGTTTACAGTGTGCTAGGTAAGCGGAAGGCACTCAGATTACTGGCCATGATGGGATCCAAGCTGGAGGCTGCCAAAGGACCATCTCCCTCCTCTGTGAAAGGAAAGCACGGGACTCACACCGCAGGGACGGGAGGAGCAGCATCGCAGTCCCAGAGCAACAGCAGATGGCTGTGCAGATCTCAGATATCTCTGGCTCGATCAGGGGATCAATAACTCTCATGCTCAAAATGATGGAAAGGAAGTAAGAAAACTGGCCTTGCTTCAGCAAGGAGGAGACAGGCACAGATAGAGAGGGCTGCGCGGCTGGTATTTCCATTCAAACCCAGCAGGCCGCGCTTACTAAGCGACTTCCCTTTCAGGGAAAGTAAAAAGGCACAGCCAGCTGCACACAGCCTCTTGGACCACGCTCACTGTTTAGAGCCATCCGATACCCTGGGAGAAGGGGAAAGAATGCAAATATCTGAAACCATCAGAGTGAGGACTGTACAAGTGAACAGCTAAGTTACCAGGTGATGGCATGTGCTATAATTGCTAGATCGTATGCAAATTATATTCAGTAGCTATTATTCTACCAGCATTACTAACTCTATTTCCCCCACCCACAAAAAATGAATAAAAATGCTGTCTGCAGCCTACAGATCTGCGAGCACCATCCATGGGCCTCAGAAAGGACTTCAGCTCTAAAAGTCTGCATTTGATCACAGTGGTAGATGTACACCATAAATAAAACTGACTTAAATATTCATTTGCTGGGTGACTTAAATTTCCTTACCTGTCAATATGCTCCTCAAAATATGAGTAAATGTGTACTGACATCAAGTGAGCCACAGAAATAATAAAGTAATAGTGTTTATCTTTGCAGTGTCAGCTGTTGTGCTACATGAAAGCCATTCTACATTACAGAATTTATAAAGCTAAATGAGATTGTTCTGCCACAATAAGAAATTATTCTAGGCACTTCTTTTCTTTGAAGAAGTAAGAAAAAAGATCAGAAAAACATTGCATATAGTCCTAATGTTAATATTCACAAGAACATCCATTTCACTTGAGACAAACTGTAAAACAAGTGTTTTATTGCAAAGGTGTCTTTTTGCAAAGGTAGGTTACCTGCCCGCATCAGTGCCTTAGGTTAATCTACTGGTCTTTAAGCACACAGCAACTGTAAACCAAATTGGTAGAGGTATGAGTCAATATTCTTTCACTCTGACAACAAGGATGAGGTGGTTTGACAAGCTGCCTGGATTGCTGTTCGTTTACTGAGAAGAGTGTATTAGCAGCAGGCCTGGTCACCTGGAAGCAGGACTCTGTAGGTCTAGCTCCCAGCCCAAGGGCCAGATCCAGGCTGAGAAGGTCTTGGGAGTCTCTCATCATAGCCTTGACTAGACTTAAGCCTTCTTCTTCACAAAAACTGCGTGCAGCTTTAACTCAACCATTACCTTTCCAACAGCTCAATTGCCTCTAGTTCACAGTCCCCAGTCCCTGCTGTCTCCCAGACAGGTGAGGGAGTAAGTTTAAAACAATAAGGCCAGAGAACACCTCCTTCATAAGATGTTCTTGTTTCTAATTGCTAACACACCCACAGTTTTACACTGTATGTGCTGCTTCTAAGCCAGTGGCAGTGAAGGATGGGAGTGCTGCTCTCTGAGCTGGGCATGTTACTGCCTTTCCCTGGTAACCTTTGAGTACTTTGCATACATGGTATTGGGCTCGAAACAGACAAAGCACTTCTTCTTTGTTGGCCTCCAGTAGGAGGACTCCCTGGTCACTCAGCTGATTGTCTCTGAGCCAGAAGATAAGCAGAACAGCATCTTAACAGTGCTTCTGGACTGCAAGGCCAGAGCTTTCTGCCATGATTTTTAATACACAGGCTGTGCATCCTGCAAAGCAAACACTTATATAAGTATTCTTGAAGCGCATAAAGGCAAAATGGGGAAATGTGGCTCCTTGGAAATGACAAATAAACAGCAAACCAGAAAGCAGCGTTAGGGCAACCTCCAGAGAGGCAGTTATTTGCACTCAGGAAGCTTTTGCTGGGGATTTCCCTCTGTCTTCTGGTCAGAAGATGGCTTAAGTAAGGCAGAACTTCATCTACTGAATTTAGAATGAGTAATACATGGAGACTGTGCCCAGGGGAAAGCCATCAGAAACTCTTGCATTAACATTTACTTCGAAAAGAGTTTGCACAAATGCAACTGATTTTCTGTTAGCCAAGGAAGACAATGTCACTGATAATCCCATGAACAGGCAACTGAAGGAGCTCTAAACACAGAGACAGAAATTTAGGGTTTGGTTTTTTTTTAAAGGTATCAGCTGTGAGTTGCCAGCCTCAGGGTGAGCCTTTTAGACCAGATGCAGCATTTTAAGGAATCATTTCTAGTGAAGTGACTAAAGAGTTGGAGGAGGCCCAAGTGCAATGCATTCATAGGCATCCCGCGGGTCAGATGAAAGAAGCTGCTTCTTAAGGGGGCCCTGGGCCAGATGGTATTTGCAGATGATGTAGAGACAAAGGCCAAAGGAGGTGGAGTTGCCCAAACGGAGGGAATGCTTCTCTAGGATAACAGAAGCTGCAGAGATGTCGGCACACAACAGGCTGGAGCAACATGTGTGAAGAGCCGTCCAGGCACCTGCTGCTCTCTGCAGAAATCAACAGCTGAAAAGGGTTGTGATGTGGTGAAAAGGTGATCCAAGAAAAATACTCAGGAGCTGGAGGGGAAGAAAACGTACTGCCAGAATAACACTGGAGCTACTCCTGACCACCTGATGCAGACACCAAAGGAAATTAATCTCCCATCAAATTGGGTGTGCTCGAAAACTCAGTGAATCATGTTGTGTGATCAGTGTTTCTATTGCTGCTGCACCAAGAGTCGCCTTCATGCAGGGAGCCTGGAGGGGTTCTGGGATACTGTAAATGTGCTCTGGAGCAGAGCTGAACCCCTCCACAGAAAGCTGGCAGGAAGTCATGTGGCCACAGGGAGCTCTCCAGGCTTCAGGTGCTTCTAGAATGAGTATGGAGTGACAAAGATTAATTACTCTCCATGATAGCTCTAAACTAGGTCGTTGTGCAATAGTATGCTCAAGTGAACCTGTTGGAGTATTTGAAAGTACAGCTGTGCTGTCAGGTTTTCTTCTTGTCAGGATGCTGCATCAAAAATTGAACTCTAGGTAAGAATAAAAGATGTGAGTGACATTACCAGACTCCGAGGACAATAGCCAGCATGTCATGGTAAAGAAGTGTGAAACATCCCACTTTGTCTAGTAATTAGGGAAGCATTCACAGAAGACAAAGAATAGAAGCTAATGGTCTAATGCAACTCATTTTCCTTAAGTTTGCAAGGATTTGAGTAATGAAACTGGGTGTAGTATCAGGTGATATAGCACAGTGTGCCCTTACACCTTTTTTTTTTTTATTTGTCACAGTGGATAACTGGGAGGAATTACATTAGACGGTGGAAAATGGCCTGACTGCATCTACATCATCTTGAACTTCCCATACTGCAGTGACTAAAGAAAAAACCCCAAAACAACAACCCTCAACAACTTCCCCAACAACTGAGTTAAAGCTTTGCAATAACTACAAGAAATGCAATTCAAAATACCGGGACACTTTCCTGCAGTCAAGAGCAGAATGTCTTATTGGTTTTGACTGGGAGTCTGAGTCATCCAATTACACTGACACTGACAAATTAAGACAGAGCACAAACTATGGTGAGTTCTGCAAAGTACCTTTCATATCTATGCACATGGCAGCGATATTTCAGAAGATGACAAATTATCTAACTCAAGATATGGAAAAAGAAAACACCGAAGAAAAAACACAGGGCAATGAACCAGCTCAGGCCAAAATGTATCAGAAGCTTGTTTAGATTAGTTAAGAAGGTTTAACTCTCTGGGGAAGTCACTGGTTTCTGTACTGAAGTCTTCAAGAGAAAAACTGCACACAAAGGATGGGCCTGGTCAGCAGAACAAACATTTTTGTGTCACTGATAATCCAGAACGAAGAATACAGGGAATCCAGGGTATCCCCCAGACTTGAGTGAGCTGTCTCATGCTGGAGCTTACCAGGAGAGATCACAGCAGTGATCAAACAGTTAATGCTTTCAAATTCTTGCTAAACAAAATAGGGAAAAACTGCAGCAGTGCCTGGCAGTGACACTTTATAGTTGCCTGAGTGGGAAAATCACTGGGTTTGAGTGTTTGTGTTTGATGGTGAAGAGAGGCAAATGGAAATTGGGCCAGAGCTCCTCTAAGTCTTACACTTATATACGTGAATGGTAAAGCAACCTGGGAGAAGACAGCTTTATGTAGATAAAATTATGCCTATCATAAAGTCTTCAATGCTGAAAGTATTCTTAGAATATTTGCTTTATTCCAGATCTGATCCCAGCTGACTGAGAAGAGCAACAACAGTTCCAGAGTACCCCACCCAGACTCTTTTTGAGAAGATTGGTCCTGTAAACAATAGATCTATTTGTGCAGGAATTATACTTTATGATCATATGACTACACAGATATGTATTTTGTTTTTAAGAAAAAAGTTCAGATTACAAATTGACACCATTGTATAAATAAAACCTAGCCACCTGAAAAAAGGCCTCATCTATCACCACTTGTTCAGTGGGGGAAAGCAGCACATCTGGTCTCCAGTCCTGCAGCTGCCTGGCTGAGCAGGGCTTGGGAGCACTGAGGAGCTACACTGCCTAGGAGGAAGGGAGTGCCTGGCATTAGTCACCAGGCACTCAGGATGAATCAGTTCATGGAGTCCTGATTCAGCAAGTTAAACACTGGTGTGAAACAGGAGATGAGTCCTCAGCAGTCTGCACTGAAGCAGAAAACTGTGGGGATACCTGAAGGAACACCAGCAACCGAGCTCCAGAGCTCAAACAGGTGGCCTGGGGCTCCCTGGGCTTGGACCTTGGTGGGGAACATTGGTGTGCTGCAGGGACAGTATCCTATCTCTGGGAAGGGCAGTGACCAAAAAGCTGTATGAGGTGGCCCTGGGAGCCCACGGCCATGCTCAGAGTTTGCTTTCCTCAAGTCTATTTTTGCTCACCCTGAGCAGAAGACACAAAGGCTTACATTTAGCCCTTCTGCACCCGAGAACGACTGCCCACAATTACGCAAAGCAAATGTGTGCTTGGGGAATGCCACATCAGCACTCCTCCTAGGGTGCACAGAGGACCGGTGCCAGCCCTGTACGTACGGTGTTTACATAAGAGGATTTGATCTGTGCTTGCTAGTGTGATTCACAGGGCTCTGCCCTCCTGGAGTACCTAGAAGTTAATTCTGTACCCAGTCCCAATTCTCTGCTTTCTACAGCAACTGCATCAGTAGCATTGCAGCAGGCGTAATGGTCCAATTATCATAGATGGCTTTTAATTGGCATTTTTGTTTTTCCACATATCTTTTTTCTAACCATATTTTTTGAGCTTACAAACTTAATTTTCGACTGCAAATCCTGCTTGCTTTATTTAGATGGAAACCAGAACACTAACATTTAGAAATACAAAGTTGCCAGCGCTGTTTAAACACCCTCCTTTTAAATAGGTAGGTTTGCAAAAATGAAACTGGAGCCTCTGTATTTTGAAGAGCTAAAAATGACGCTGGTTTCAAAGATATGAAGCATGAAAAGAAATGTTAAAACTATAGAGAACTGTTTTCACTTGTGCTCCAGAAACTTGCCCAGCTTTCTATATAGGTAGCCCCTAGGGTACCAACTAATTTATTAATGACGACATGTAGCAACAAGTTTGAGCATTTCACAGGCTATCACTGTAGCATCATTATTTTTTTATTAAGAACATTAATTTAAAAAATATGGTTTGGCACCTCTTCTGTAGAAACAATGTTGTTCAAGACCTTGGTGTTCACTCTTCCTGCCCTTCTGCCAGCATAACCATTTTGCATCTCAGCTTTCTGGCTTTAAACGGATCACAGGACTTAGGGACTGCACAAGGATCTAAGAAAGCTTCACGTGCCAGTATTTTTAAGTGTTCTGCCTTCCCCATATTTTAGAAGGGACATACGGGTAAACCAGAAGGGCAGTAAGTAACTGTGCTGCAGGCAGGACCAAGAGACTTGGACTTGCAAATTCTGGATGTGACCAGCACCCACTGGGCTCAGACTTGGCTACCACACTGAGTGATTTTTGCTCTCTATCTGGCATGATGGCCGCTCTGCAACATTTTTGTGTGGCTTTGTTGTTAAAATGTAGTTTATTGCTGCAAGTATGTACTTTGGCAGATAATTTGTTACCTTGGTTTGTTCTTTTTCGTCCTGCAGACTTGTTTGTTTCATTTTTAAGCATGGTGCTGCTTTCTGGATACTTTAAATACCAGCAGTTGTTGCTTAAGGGAGAAGTTGGACTCCCCAGATCCATCTGTTGCTGTTGTTTGCCCAAACAGTTCTCTAGGGATGTTTCAGTCACTAGTGTTTCCATGAAAGCAAGCTGCACAATCCTCAGCCAGGAAGTCCCCTTGGCTGCTTCTCATCTAGTCCTTCTCTTCTGACACGTCCACTGCTTTGGTGGCCTAAAAGGAGTCAGGCCTCCTCCTGGAAGAGCTACTGAGTTCACCTGAGACATTCATGCAATCACGCTGTGTCAAGGCACGGTGAGAAGCAGAGGAATGTCAGCCAGAGAAAATTCTATATAAACTATGATTAAGACATTATCAGGGCTGTTTATTACGCAATTTTCTATCACAGCAACCAAGATCAGAGGTTTTTGCTTTCATTCCCCTGTGAAGACCTTATCTTGACCAAGTTGACTCATAGTTAGGTCACAATTTTTCTGTAGGGCTCCCTCTTACTTGGGTTTTTCAAGAACTCGCAAAGGTACTTTATTCATCTCAGCCCTCTGTGACCATCTCCTTCCCGTTTGCCACCCAAATAATTTCTGCACAAGTAGGTCTGGGTGTTGTTGTTTACTTCTTGTTTTGGAGCAACAACAAACTCATTTGCCTTTGAAAAGCTTAATTTCATTTCAAAGGAGTTTTAAATATGTCAGTGTCGAGCTGCTCTGTTTTTAATCTTTTTTCCTTCCATTTCAATATATTGTCATTTTTACACATTACCTCAACAATCCAAAAGGGATTATATACTATGAAATACGAAATTATGCACTAAGAGTGCTGCTGTCACAAGAGCAGTTTGCTTCCACGCAGCTATGCCTGCCAATCAGCTCATGCATCCGTGTACGGCTGCTGCAGAAGCCCCTGTGAGAGCTGACCACTGGAACTAACCAGAAGCGTCCATGCAGAGCTGTGCATGCAGTTGCTTGTGGTCTGAGGTAGCTGGATGTAAGCCCGACTGGTCTGGGTATCAGGTAGCTGTGTTACACAAAAGCTGGGAGCTGTATTGCTCAGTCCAGCAGAGAAAGTGGTTGTGGTGAAGGTGATCCTAGTGTCACACCACCGCGGTTTCAGTTTTTATATCAGAGCTGGTCTGCATCCTGGTAACTTAAAGTAGGCAAACAACTGTCCACACCCATCCATGTAGACATAACCCCTGAGGTGTGTATATCTTCTTTGAATATTCCATAGAGTACACCAGTTTCCAAATGGCTGTCTTCTCTGGGTTCTCAACTCTCCCCCGTTCTTTCTCTTGGATGAAATTGCACCATAGTGTGTGCCCAGACGTGTATACCTCAGTTCAGACAGGCGAGGCTGACAGCTCTTGTGTCATGGGAGAGCACCACCTGGAAGAAAAGCAGGAGGTTCTTACTAAAAAGAGACTTTTTCAAGAACACTGACTACTTATTCAGGAGCCTCAGCTCAAGATTCCTTGGCCCTCCAACCTGCTGCCACTCCTTATCCAAGGCAGCCCTCCAACTTTTGGGTCTTTTTTTGTATTCTGGTGTATAACTAAAGACTGGGATGTCTCACACTCAGCAACATCTCAGCTTATGCAGGCTGGGTTCTGATAGACACTAGACATAATTTTGCAGGACAGTAAGACATGCTAGCTCAGTCAGGATGAGCTGGCACTGGGAGCTGCAGACAATTCCAGAACCACCAGCTATATCCTGTTTTCAGGACTGCTCAGCCCCATGCTGTTACTAAAGCCTATTAGAATCATAAGATCATACGGGTTGGAAGGGACCTCAAGAGATAATCAGATCCAACTCCCCGGCCAAAGCAGCTCCCTAGCTCATATTGCTAGGTATCCAGCCGGGTCTTGAATATCTCCAGAGAAGAAGACTCCACACCCCCCTGGGCAGCCTGTCCCAGGGCTCTGTCACCCTCACTGGGAAAAAGTTCTTCCGCATGTTGGTGCAGAACTTCCTGTGCTCCAACTTGCAGCCATTGCCCCTTGTCCTGTCCCCACAGACCACTGAAAAGGGGCTGGCCATTTCCCCATGTATCCCATACTTAAGATATTTATAAACATTAATAAGGTGCCCCCTTAGTCTTCTCTTCTCAAGGCTGAACAGTCCCAGCTCACTCAGCCTTTCCTCACAGGGGAGATGCTCCAGGCCCTTAATCATCTTCCTACCTCTTGCAGGAGCTGTGGTACTCCTGTCCCACTCAGCTGGTGCCACTTCTCTTTTTCTGCCCTGACAGATCCAGTATCTCCTCTGAAGGGTGAAAGGGAGGAGTCACCACTCATGAGCTCCATACCTCAGCTCTGCAGACCCCACTCTTTCTCTCAGACTACAGCACAAAAAGGAACAGCCCAGCACATTTTAACAGAAGTTGCTGAGGTCACAAATAATACATGGAAACTGAAGAAATAGAGCCTTGAACAATCATACTAGTACAGACTTTGGGGGCTAAGCCTCACCCCAAAATACCTCTGCTTTGCTTCTTGGAAGCCTTTATTTCCCAGTGTGAGAGATGAGATAATAAGTACCTGGAGACATGTTACAGTGATGTCAATCAGTCCACAGCAAAAAAATACCAGGAAAGGGCTTACAAAACCTACAAAGCTGCACCATGAGAGTCTACCCTAGCTTTTGGTCTCATCTTTTTTTCTTTTTATCCTATTTTAATATGCAGAACTGAAAGAGATGCTTACCCACAGCAGCAAAGGGGAAGTCTGACAGCAGGGAAGAGCCATCATTTATACAATCCTACCCAGAAACAGAAATGAAAGAGACAGTAGAAGACCAAAAAAGAAGAAGTGTACACCCAAGAGCCTATACCCCGAATGTCAGTACTAATGGTAACCTGAAAGGACAGGAAAATCCAGATATCCGCCTACTTGTTCTTCCTATCATGTTGCATATGACTCAGTTAAGATAGAGAAAATACCTAAACCTGTCTGGAGGACAAACAGAAGCAGCTAATCATCAAACTATCCAAGCTCCTGCAGAAGACAGATTTTGAAAAGATGGAGAAGACACACTGCAAGTACGTAAAGCAGGAAGAAGCAGATGGAGCTGCTTTCAAATTTTAGGGCATTTAACCAAGTTCTACCATCAGGGTTTTGTCCTGGCTCATCATCTACTGCTCTGTTCAACTTCTGAATTGAAATCAACAGCACCTCACAAAAATGCCCTTCTATGCCATAGGGATATTTGAGTTCCATCTGCATTGGTGGGTAATCTGGGACTGAATAAACTCCAGCTGAGAATTTCAGCTGGAGGTGTCGCTGGCTGGGCTTCTGAATCTGCATCGAGACAGCCCAATAAATGATCTAGCATGCTGATCATTTTCAAGTTACCTTGAAAATCACTCACAGTTCACCAGTCTGAGTATTAACTTGCAGAGATCAGAGATGGGCAACACACAATTTTAGGTGAAGCCATTTATGTCAGCAGTCTCGGTTTTCTACCAGACTACCATTGAGAGGAGTCCCCTGTTACAAAGTTCCAGTCTTGCTGCATCAGTGTGAACTATGGGGGCAATAAATGTCACACACCTTGCTGTCACACCAAAATACCCATCATCTACACCAGAAATGGTTGCCAAACTTTAAGGAGGCAGTAATATTGCACTGGCAGCAAAAGGGTGCTGTATTGAATCTGGAAAGCCTGGAGCACAGTAGTAGCAAGGCATCCAGCAAACACATGGTCGAACAGGAGCAGTTTCCTTCACTGGCATTACAGACCTAACCTGGTGTTGATGTCTTCTGCTACATTGGACTTTGTGGTGGGATTGAGACCTTTGCACTGTATCTCCCAAGCTCACTATGTCCCAATGCATAGAGCTGCATGGGATAGGGCACAAGGATACTGATAATGCATTAGGTCAAGTAACAGCAGTCCAAGACTCAGCACAGAGTTTGTGTCGCTGTACTAGCCATACAACACCCATTTCTAGCCTCCTCTGGGTACTTTCACCTCTTATACATTAAACCTCTATGCAAGACACAACTAATTAGGTCATCCCAGATCAGACCAGCCTACTCGGTCCAGTCCCGGGCTCACGGTAGGAGAGAGGTGCTATGAGACAGCAATTGCATGACACTGATGTAGCAGCAGGGAAACTACTGTGAAGTGGTGGTCAAATGAATGGGGCTAATGCTTACTGCACACAACTTTCCAGGTACGTATCCAAGCCAAGAGTTCACATCCTAGTTCGCAACAGTGACACTACAGCTCCACTATCACCAGCAAAATACAGTATCATTTCTTTTATTAGAGGAAACCAGCAAACTGAAATCACATGGACTGCCCAAGCAGGTACTGATTGGGCAAGTGTATATCATCAATGATGAGCCACATCAGGTGATCAGCCCTTCTATGAGAAACTAATTTCTGGATCATTACTTTTAGTTCATAAAATGTAAAATTCTTAAAGAGACAAAGGGTAGTTTTTCTCAATGGGTTAACAAGAATTTTATGATGTATCTTGGATTTTCATCTATGTATATGATCATATGAGCAACTTACTAAACAGAAAATAGAAGTAAAACAAATAACAAACCAGTAATTTAGCACTGTTTATCTAGGAGATAGAGTAAAAAGCAACAAGGGTTCATCAAAAATAAACCTTGTAGCCCATATTGAATATTAAAACCCAAACAAATCTACTCTGTTTTCTTCATGCATAGGTTTCACAATACCACAAATAAAATCTTGGAAACAAAGCCCTCTGATGACCTGAAGCTGCTGTGGACAACAAAGCAGAGCAGGGAGCCAGGAGCTACTCATCTTCACTGCAGCACACAAGTCCAGCCAAGTACCAGATCTGCAAAGTAGCAGCAAGTAAAACACACAGCAGATTCACAGGGTGGTAAACTCAGTTTTAGGGTGCTCAAAAATGCAGCCGAGTGATGCAGAGCACTGAAGTGATGCAAACTCAACTTGGCAGCCCAAGCTTATTGAAACATTTGTGAAAAGGACAACTTCCCCCAAGCAGACGCGATGCTGGTATGTGCATCGTCTCTGAGCAATCCATCATAACGTCGAGGCAAATGAGGCAATTTAAAGAACACCAGCAAGAATTATCTGGAAGAGTGGTTTTATAGAGAAAGGTTAAAAGACTTTAATACATTTAGTTTTGTTAAAGCAGAGGTAAGATGGAGGCACGTCTTCAGTCAGCAAATGCTTAAGTAATGCAAACCTTAAGGATGGGGAGGAAATACTTGGGCTTATACATTTGGGAACAAGTAGGAGTAAATTAAGAGGGTGGGGAAAGACTTGCTGGCAGCAAAGAGCAGAGCTTGTGCAAATTTTTCAGAGGAAGTGGTGGGAATTCTTTTCATGAAGGTATTTTAAAAAGAATTTGAAAAATACTAATAAGCAACCAGGAGTAAGTCTGTACTAGCAGGGAACTTGATTGGATAATCCAACAGCCTCCTCCCTCATTTGTTTCTTTGCTTGGTTTATTTTTAAGCAATTGACCATATAGAACATTTGGTAAAAGCAAAGAGAAAGTAATCTGGAGTACATTCACAACAGAAATCTCAATGCCCATTTCAGAGATCGTATTTTCCCCTGTGAGTTCTCGTCCTCCCAGAAGAATCAGAGAAAGGGACATGTTTTGGGTTTGCATGGCAAGGTTTTTGTACTGGGGGCATGGGGCTATAGGTGTGGCTTCTGGAAGAAGCTCACAGAAGCTTCCCCTAGGTCCGACAGGGCCAATACCAGATGGCTCCAAGACGTACCCACCGCTGACCAAAGCCGAGTCACACAGCGATGGTCACAGCGCCTTTGGGATAACATATTTAAGAAGGACAAAACCCCCCAAAACCTGTGTAGCAGCTTTTTGCTGCCAGAGAAAGGATTGAAAAGTTGTCTGCAGACATCAAGGTCAGTGACCAAGGTGGAGGAGGTGGAGGGGGGAGGAGGGGCTGTCTCTGGCTGCAGAAGCTCATGCTTTTCTTTTTATTTTTTCCCCTTCTTAGTTATGTTATCCCAGAAGTGCTGACATGCTACTAGCATCGCTGGTGGGCCCGGCCTTGGTTGGTGGTGAATCTGACTTAAGAGCCATCTAGTATTGGCTCCATCAGACATGGGAAAGCTTCTAGCAGCTTCTTGCAGAAGCCACCCCTGTGGCTCTTCCCCCTGCTTGCCCATTTGGCTTGTCCTGCTTGCAAACACAATACATACCTCCACTATATGGACCTTGTCAGATTGTCTCTTGCAGGACCTGAAGCTTGTGAAGAGAGGAGCCCACACCAGGGCAGGTTTGCTGGGGTGGAATTGTGACCCTGTGGGGGACCATGCTGGGGCAGTCTGTTCCTGAAGGTCTGCACCCCATGGAAGCCATGCTGGGGCAGTTTGTGAAGAACTGAAGCCTCCATGGGAAGGAGTCACGATAGAGAAGCTGGCAGAGGACTGTCTCCTGTCAGAGGGACCCCACAGTGGAGCAGGGGAGGAGTGTGAGGAGTCCTTCCCCTGAGGAGGAAGGAGCAGCAGAGACAACTCATGATGAACTGACCACAACCTCCATTCCCTCTTTCCTGTGCTGCTCTGGGGAAGGAGGGAAAGAAATGGGGAAAAAGTTGACCCTGGGAATGAGGGAGGGGTGGGGGGAAGTGTTTTAAGATTTGGGTTTATTTCTCATTATCCTACTCTGTTTTGATTGGGTAGTAAATTAGATGCATTTTATTCTGTGTTGAGTCTGTTTTGCCCATGATGTTAATTGGTGAATGATCTCTCCCTGTCCTTATCTTGACCCATGAGCCTTTCATTATGTCTTCTCTCCCCTGTCCAGCCAATGGAGTGATAGAATGGCTTTGGCAGGCATCTGGCCTCCAGCCGGGGTCAAACCACCACAGGACCCCATGAAGATTTCTCCTTCATTCAAGTGCAAAATCACCTGGTTCGATCCACATCCTCCAGAAGAGGTAACCTCTGCAGGAGACACAAGACGGTTTGAACTTTTGATTATTGCTTTTGGGGTCTATCAGGCAGATAACCTATCATAAGTACCAGCAGTTGAAGAGGTTATAGCTACTAACTGCTCTTGCCACTCAGAAGTTTCTGCCTCCATGGCAAAGGTGGTAGGACAGAAACCACACATCTGAAAGAGTATACGCTGTCAGTGAAGTGATGGTTCCACATCAGCTGGACGCTGACACTCAGGTGTGTTTAGGAGGAGGAATCCATTAAACTACCACAGCTCGGTAAATGTCGCAGTCTTTAAGTATATGCTTTTCCACTGGAAGTAGGCAACAGTAAAGGTAGACCAACCATACATCCTCTGGTGTGAAACTTACTCTGTTTTAGTGATTACACTAACAAGGCTGACAATGGCTGCAGAATTCAGAGCATGGCTCCACATTTCAGTCTTTCTGATGTGTCAGTCCTCCAGTAGAACAAGGCATTTCTTCATCTGATGAGTCAGATGAAAGCAAACGTTAGTGTCTAGGTATTCATAAAATTTCCATTCATCAACATAAGTACATTTCCAAAAGAACTATATTCCATGTCTCATCATAGTTTATTATAAGAAGGGGTTTTTTTAATATTTATGTATGTTTTTAAAAAAAACATTGTTCAAGCAACATTTCAGTACACAAAAGTTTATGCACTACATGTATAGAACAATGAACTTGAGAAGCCTCAAACATTTATGAAGTAATATAACCCAGATTAATTCAGAAACAAATTAACAGAATGCTTTTTGCTTTATCATTCACAGACATTGAACCATATTGCATTGTTTTTTTTCCTGCACAGAAAACAGTGGGAGTTCTGGACAAAGATGAAAGGGAGAATATGTACTGCAAGCTATTTGTTTCTACACATCTAATAATATCTTTTGAAAAAGATTCTATGTATAGAACAATTAAAAGCTGCCAATATTTCAATGCTATAAGCTTTTAAGATTCATATATACCACAATGCTAGGACTCACAGTTGTTATCTCATTTATATCGTGGACTTTTTCTTTTTTAATAGTGCAGTTGGCATTTCCATTTTTACTCTGAGGCAGATTTTGCCATCCTTACATCTTAGTTTCATTAGAGTTCCCATTCATTTGAGCGGGTAGGATGCTCCACAGCATCAATTAGAGCAAGAAAGTCTGTCTGCTCAGTTGTGCAACACTGCATTTGAACTATGAGAAATAGAAAATAGCTGACTTCTTATTCCAGAAAAGTAATGCAGGCACAGCAGAAGCCTAGATAAGATGTATAAATTCAAGACCACACAGTGTCCACTGTAATAAAGCAGCAGTACTAACCACTGTTTGTCTTTCAAAGTTCCTTACTTAGATTGGCTTGTGCTCTTTGATGTACATACCTATCCCCCACAGAAGCCAACAGGAGGGCTTTTGCTCGCCGGAGTGATCAGGCTTTGTATTTACCATGGTTTGGGTGGTTCTGAGAAGCGTGAACTCATGCTCCTAAGTCACCGATTCATGTAGGTACTTTTTCAATGTAGTGGTCAAAACATTATGCAAGTTTGAAAGATTAGTAATTGCACAGAAGCCTTTAACTTGATGGCTCACACATCTGGAAGTGATCACTGTTGCTAGGGAAGATTTCAACCCAGTATTTCTGACTTTCCATTTCTCCCTTGAAAACAAACCTAGTTGTTGCTTCGGCCATAGAGCAACAAAACAGCAGTTCCCAGAATTCCAAGGTGTTCTGACAATAAAGAACAGCGTATGTTATGACTGTGTAAGAGCCGTAATAAATTTTACCATTTTTAGTTAGGCCGTGTGCTCACCAGTCCCTTTGGGACTCTGGATTTATTACTCTACCCAAATGTATTACGCTGTTGTGACAGCTGAAATTCAACCCCGCGTTCAAGCACTTCAAACCCAGCGCAAAGATGTAGATGGTGAAGGGAACCAGGGGAGCCGGGGTGCACACAGCCTTCTACTCCTCAGAGCTAGGCCAGGTCACCAGTGAACAGGCAATCCGCACTACAGACTCCCCCCTGCCGCGCTATCCAACGTGACTCTGGCAGCATCAGCCCAGATGTCGGGCAGCCGGTCCCTCTGCGGCTCGCATCTCCTGCCGGCAGCCCCGCCACGCCGCGATCCCGGGATCACGGCTCCCTTCGGCACGGGTGACACGCACCCACCTCAGGCCCGCAGTCCAGACAGCCGACCTCGTAACCAGGCGTGCTCGGCCCCAGCGCGTCTGTCACAAAGGCCCAGGGGCCACCCGCGAGGCTGAGGCAGAGGGCGACCGGCAGCGCTGTTCCCTCAGGAGCGGCAGGCGCCTGGTATCACGCCCTTGCTCTGGAGCAGGCCCCCCACTACAGCCCAGGAGTGTAACACCCCTGGTCCGCCGACTCTATTCCGGCCAAGGTGCTGGGCGGCGCGGCCAGGCTGCAGGGGGAGGCCTCAGGCGAATTCCCCTACTGGGAGAGCTACTCTCCTACCCCAACCCCGTAACCCGCCGTGCCTGCAGCAGCGCGGCGCCCAACAGTACCACCTGAGAGACACGTCCCCGCCGCGGGACCGTAGCGCCCGCACCGTCTGCCCCGCGCACACGAACCTCCCACCGCCGCGCACGGCCAGCGCGTCGCAGCCCTGCACGCAATCACCCTCCCGCCACCATCTTGAATGCGGGCAGGAGAAGGCCCGACACCCTCCTTACGGAAACAATGAGAGTGATACCCCAGCCCTCCCAAGAGCCAGGAGAAGGGAGAACTAAAGAGGTAGGATGACCCCACCGGGAACAGCGAGCACGTGCAGAAGACCTAAAGTCACGCTTAAGCGACGAAACAAACCAAAACAACCCACCCACTCCCGAACTCCCTGCCCCAAACAGAGAAAAGGATAGCTTGCCAGCACTTAAAATGGCCCCCACTTCCGCCCTCGCCTGGTAACTCCGCCCCCTCAGGCCGGGGGCGGGGCGGCAGCAGCTGTGAGTGTGCCAGCGCGCTCCCGGTGGAGTGTTCTCGCGGGTACGCGCGCGCCCGGCACCGGCCAATCCCTCTCTCCCCGCCCGCCCGTGACACACGCGTCAGGAGACGCAGCGCGCTGCAGGGCGCCCGCCCCGCCTCGGCTCCGCCCCGGCTCCTCCCCGCCCCGAGTTCCTCCGCGCGCGCGCCGCGGCCCGGCCGGAGAGACGGCGGACTTGAACCGGCTGCGGCAGCGCGATGACGGCGCGGCGGGAGGCGGCGGTGGCCGCCGCCGGCTGCCCCGGCTGCCACGGCTTCGCCTTCCTTCGCGCCGGCAGGTGGGCGGTTGCCTGGCGGGGCGCGGCGCTGCGTTTCGTCCTGGCGGTGCTCATCCACACGGCCCGGGCCGAGAAGGAAGGTAAGACCCAGATTTCCTTTCCCTTCCTCGTCCTTCCCCGCTTCCTCCGGCGGCGTCTGCGGAGCCGCGGCCCGCGCGCTCCCCGGAGGCGATTGCGGCGCGGCGGGGCGGCGGTTGAGCGGGCGCGGGCGCTTACCGGGAGGGGGGCGGCTGGTGAGGCTCCCGGCCTCGCCGCCCCTTCCCCTTCCCCCTCGGCGGGGCCGCCGGGTCCCGTCGTGCGGCTGCCGCGCGGGGAGTCGCTAGTGCTGTCGTCGTGTCCCGTCCCTGTCCGTCCGCCCGTTCACCCTCTCCTCCTTCCCCGCCGCTACTGGGGCGCACTGGCGGGTCTGCGGGGAGGGGGTGTGTGTGCGGTGGCGCGGGGGAGCAGCTGACATTGGGGGTGAGCTTGGTGGGGTTTCTCCTCCCTGACAGCGGCGGGGCTGGAGCTGCGGCTGCCCTCTGACAAAAAGAAAGGCGAGAGGGGAAAGAAGAAAGAAAGAAAGGGGAATAAAACCCTCCCTAAAGCCTAAGGCTGTCTGGCGTTGGGCTGGTTTCCCTGCGTCAGGCTTCCAGCAGGAGACCCAGCCAAGCCAAACAGGCGGGCAAACCTGCCTGGGAAAGGGCAAAAATGCGGGCTCGGGAGCGGTGGCGAGATCCCCTTGCGCCTCCCCGAACTTCTGACAGGTGCCTGACGCCTTTGAGAGGTCGATGGCGTTGTCTCCAAACTTTAGTGGAAGTCAGACTGGGACTTTTTAACTTGTAGCGCCTTTGATTTTGGCACGTTGTCTTTTCATTGTGATTCAACAAGGTTGGGGGGAGGGGGAGGGAGGGAAGCCCCGAGCGAAACACCTAAGCGTATTCTGCAGCATTGTTGAGAACGGCTTTTCAAGCCTTTCCAAGGTGCGAAGTCGTGGTGTGGCAGTCAGTGTTAAAAAGCAGCAGAGAAATGTCATGTATTACAGAGTTATGCGGAGCAGATTTACCTCTGGTGAGGTGAGAATTTACTTTTCAAGCAAGTTGCTGCACTGGAGGAAGCTGTATTGAAAGGAGACTGAAACCTAGCGGGCCAGATGAGGCTCAAGAGTATGAAACAGAGTAAGAATAAAAAAAGAATAATATGGAATAAGAGCTTACTAAGCAGGCTGTGGTCATGTCTCCAGACCAGACTTGAGGGACGCACTTCATCCTAATAATGCATGTATCAGAATAAATGTAGATCTGTGTCTCACTTTTTAATGAAGGGCTCAATTCGAGTAATTTCCTGGTGAGTTGTTTTTACAAATATAGTGATGTTGATATTATAGTGATAATAAAAAACAGTTTTGAGTCACAGCCACTCTCGTTCACTTGACTTTGTCTTCAGAGCTTTTTACATTTAAAAAATTGTGAAGAAAATGTAGTATCCTTAGATAGATGAGAATTTGTCTGTCAGTTCAGTCTGTAGCATTTCAAGGTACTAGAAAAGTTCAACTGCTTCAGAAATACCTTTTTTTTTTTTTTTTTTTTAATCTCTGATTTGGATTGTGTTCCTGAACACGTAATAGCTTACATGTGATTATAGACTTTATCAGTGATGTCATACACAAGTATGATGGAATTGATTCATGGCCTAAAAGTTGTGACAGCTGGGGCCATAGTCTGGCTTTGTTCATTTGCGAAGGAGATTCTGTTTTTTTCTCTATGGACTTCCTTGGCATTCCTAGATAAACAAAGGCAGGTTTAGATTCACGGTGTTTTGAACGGATGTGATTGAAATCCCTCAAGAAACTGGAATAGTTTGTACTGATACCATTTCCTCCTATTGATACAATCTGTTACTTAAAACTTACCCCAACAATGCTTCTGCAATTTTCAAAAAGTGAATTTGGTTCTCCTGCAGAGCACAGATTTGTTCAGTCTTCTCTGATTTATGATACTCATTTTTCTTCCCAAGATTTCTGCTGCTTGAGTGCAGTCTGTGAGTAGTGCATGTAGGCTTACTAATAAGTCTTGTTGTTTTGGTTTTTATTTTTTTAAGTGTGTGTTTTTTTTTTGGTTTGGGTTTTTTTAATTAATCTTTCATGGATTCCTTAGAAGGATTTGTTGATGATCTTGCATATGTGGATCACACATTGAAAACTGTTTTCTTGGAGTTCTTAATTTTGCTGAGCGCAATGCCCTTTTCTAGCTCTGGATAAAAGAACAGTCTTTAAGCAAGACAAAGTCAGGTAGTGACTTGTGAGATCCAGCCCCACTGGAACTACAATCCAAGTGCCAGTCTGCGAAGGCTGAGTAGCTAAGCATAGGAGAAGGTGGACTAGCTTGGCCAGTGGGCCTTCAGACCAAGGTAGTAGCTCAGAATGAAACACCCGTTCACAAGGAGGAAGGGGAGAGTGTTTCAGGTTGTATCCTACAGTGCCTTAGTTTCTGCCAGGTTGTGTCAAGTTAAACATAGGAATACACAGTTAAAAAAAAAAATTATCTGCAAGTAGCTAGGCACATCCTTTCCACCCCATACATGTTTCACTACAGCTGCAGGAAGGAAACTGTGGAGAGGAATTGAAACTGAGGTGCTACGTTCTTGTTCCTACAGTATTTCTATGCTGTTTGAGTTGAAGGTGACCGTGCTGAGACATAGTGCAGTATATAGAAAAAAATTGACAGATGCACGTGCTCAGATAAATGACAGGAGTGAGAGAAGAACAGATCTGAACATCACAAAATAAAGTGAAAAATGAAAGTGGAGGACACTCTTTACTTCTTACCTTCCATGTCCATGAGGAGAAACTGAGCTGATGCACAGAGAGTAATGCTGGCTTCATGCTTCTGTGGAGAAGGAGCAGCAAGCAGTTTTTGGAGCTGTCACTGCTAGGAAGAAGATTCATGCTGGAGTGTTCCAGATAGGGGACCGCAAGCAGTAATGTCAATCTTAGCTAAAGAGTTTGAGGGTAAAAACATAACATAAACAGCTTTACTATTTGTCTAACAGCAAAAAGCAAAACTGAAATCCTTTGTGTGTGCAAGCTGTAGATCAAACTCAGCGAGGAAACAGTGATGTTGCTGTACACTCTGTGCTACAGAAATAGAACTTGCAGAAAGTGTCTGGTATCTGAACAAATACAAGAGCAGCCAAGAAAACTTAAACATCAATTTTAGACTAAACACTGATGTGTGACTTTTTTTTTTTTCTTTTTTTTTTTTTTTGTGGTCGTTGTTTTTGCCTAGCTGGGTTCTGGGTGCCCATGTATTACCCAGTGAGAGGGAGAAGAAAACTGTAAATGTTTGTTTCACCTGGGGAATCTGTGAACCCATAGTAAAAGAATGATATGGCAGGAATAAGATGATCCTTCTGGTCTTGGAGAGCCTCTAGGAGGGACTAAAATATAATTTAAAAGTTTCTTTTGCAAATGCATATGATTTTCAGGCTTTTTATAAGCTCATCCTTTCCTAGTGTAATTATCACATTCTGTATCACCACATGGATTGAGGACAACTTTCAGTTTGTATTTGACCATGTGTGAGTTTTTTGATTTTGGTTGGGGGGGAGGGGTGGGTGGATGTTTTTAGTTGGTTTTTTTAGGGGAGCACCCAACAGCCTTCCGGGCTTCAGGTTGGAGGAAGCCATAGTAATATCACAGGCCCTGTGGTCAGTAAAATGTTTTGAAGAGAAAATATCCAATGTCAGCATGATTTTTTTTTTTTACATGAAAACTGTTTTGTGTTTTTTCCTTTATTTATTTTCAATGTGCAATTTCCTTTTTTAAAAAAAAAAAATCTTCATTTTATACAACAGCATTTTAAAAAAGTTAATGCTGCATTTTATCTAGCCAGCTGACTGAAAGCCTGTTGAGACCATTTTGATAATTCTCTTACCTACCCACCTGTTTGCAAGATTGGTGCAATGAGAGCAAGGTTGATATTTAAGCTTGGTTCAATCCCGAACTGTAACTTTTGAGGTTACATCTTAGTGCTGGATCTGGGAGAAAAAAATAAATCTATTTAAACGTCTAATATCTGATAGCAGATAGGTCAGTGAAAATGCTGAATGTTCTTTAGAATTAAAGCTTCACATAGTCCCCACTGACATCCTAGGAACTAAGATAGTTGCTGGGCATTAACAATAGCTGCAGTAATGACAGAAGAGGTGAGGGGGAGATGTTGCCAGTAGAACAGTGCGCTGGGTTGCTGAGTCTGGTTTTGTCATTCAGTCTAATCCTGGTCTAGTAGCTTTTCCTTTTTGCTTTTTCCCAATATAAAAATGTCAATTTGGGGTTTTTCATATGAGTATTGAAAGTGGATTAATGCTGGAAGATGATGTAGGGAAAAGCTTGCATGTTTAAAGTAAAGTTAGGAAGAACTTTTCATGTATACTGCTTGGTTGTCCTGTCCTGCAGTTACCACTGATACAAAGCGTGCTACCATTTATTTTAATGCTAATGTTTAAATACTGACTTAAATCAGGAAGTGTTCAAGAAAGAATGACTTCAGTCAAATTGAAAATACTCTAGAAACTGAAGTAGCACATCAATATGAACAGTGTGAGGGAAACAGCGAGTAAAAATTGACCATGCTGTCTCACTGTGGTTTTGAAACTAAAGTGTGGGAAAGATGGTTAGGTTTGCACTATGTCTGTGCTCTTGTGAAAGATAAATATTAACCATGCACTTGGGTTGAAAGGTCTCATACTTGTCTGCAGAATCTTTGGGCTAAATGAAATGTAAGGAAAAATTGTAATGCAACGCACAGGAAGCTGAGAGCCGGTGTTCTCCATGGCCGCCTGTGTAAAGCTCGGAAATGGTTGCTGTTCCCTCTTCTGCACCTCTTTCTCCCTCACTGGCCCCCAGTAAAACTGCATGTGGGGGGCAGGCTGGGGTGGCCTCACCTCTACCGTTGGTTGAAGGATAGCGGGCTGCATGTCAGGGCTTTGGGACTGCAGACTCTTGAGGGAACTTTGTTGACATGCTGCTAACATAACTGTTGCTCCTGAGATGATGAAGCCCCTCTGAAGTTTGCCCAAGTCTGTAGGCATTATTTTATTTAAAGCTTTCAGGTGTTATTTTTGTGATTGATTTGCCACTGTTGCAATATGGATTACTTTGAGTAATTTGGATACATTTGTGCATGTTAAAATTCCATCTGTTTGCAGTAAAGCTTGGACATTTGCTTTGCTCCACTCAAAGCAATATATACTGTAATTCCACGGTGTATTTTACTAAGTCTGTAAGTGTAAAGAGTGTTTCAAACAGTGAACTGGGTAAATTAGTTGGGAGCTTGACAGTGAATGGTGGAAGTTGTGGTTCATGCATAACCAGCAGTAAAAGTTGTGTGACTGAAGCTCAAGGTCGAACCAGTTTGGTTTGTTCCTGTGTTTGTGGGTTCGGTGAGAATAAAAATCAATAAAGATCTGGTTTTGTTTCTCTTGCCAGTAACTGCTAACCAGTGTGGTGCCTCTCACTCTCACAGTCTACAGCATAATTGTACCTGGGTGCAACAGGAGCTGCGAGAGGGTGTCTTTTTCACTTCAAATGCTCCTTGGAAGAAATGTGTAGTCTTCATGGTGATGAGTGGATGAACTCAGAATTGGACTGGGTAATACCTTGAGCAGCCTGCTCTAACCAGACCCGCTCTGAGCAGGTGGCTGGCCTGGAGGCCTCTGGGGTCACTTCCAGCCAGTGTTACCCTCTGTATTCCAAAAGGGGAGCACTTTGGGTGCTTATTACAATTCAATCCATCCATTCATTTGTGGTAGTCACCAAATTTGAGTTTTAAATTACAGTTCTTTTTTAAAGCCTTTTGGTTTGTTCTAAAAATTTTTTTAAGTATTCCAGCATTTCTACTGCTGAGGTAGAGGGTGCAGAATTTCTTCTTGCATAGGGACTATATCAATGAGTTGCTGAAATGGCCTTCATTTTGTGATTGGTTTCCTTGGCATTAGTAATCTAGTTTGTTAATTTGGAAATAGGAACACAGTTTGCTTTTTTACATGGAAGAATTGCTAGCAGTCCAGATACAGAAGCAGTAGTTCTTGCCACCAGCTTAACTTTTCCCATTTTGTAAAGCTTGTAAAGAAAAAATGCAGATGTCTAATTTAGGAAACCAAAAGAACCAATACTGTGAAAGATAAAGGGGAGATATTTATCTTTCTAGTTGTAAATACAGGCAAAGAATAATCCTCTCAGACATGGGTTCCTTAGAAGCATCTGGTAAAATTTTAACGCGATGCAGGAATGTTGGGTAGTTGTGTTTTCTGAACTGTCTACGTAGAATAATTAGTGGGTTACTGACTGTAGCAAGAATGTGATGCCACATCTGCATTTAACACTTTTAAGATCTGGTTTTAACACTTTCTGATAAGCAGACTCGGCTAAGTTGTGCTCTGCAACGTTAAAGGGTTGTGTGCAGTCATGCTCTCCATTTCTTTTTGAAAATATTGGATGTAATGGAGAACCAGCAAAGAGCTGAAGTGTTGCAATGTTATTCCACTCTCAGAAAAGGAGAAAAAAATCGAGTTTTATACTAGTTTCGTAAGAGTAGCAGAAAAATCTCAGTTCTATCTTCTCACTAAGACTATCATTTTAATACTTCTTGTACTGCCTGCCATGCGTAGCAGTAGAGAACCATTCAAGAACAACTGCAATTTTACTGTAGTTAGTGAATGGTTTTAGGGATATCTGAATGAAAATTGATGGAAGGAGGCATACTGGAAATGAAGCAGTGTACCTAAGAGCTCCTTCTGTCTGTGTACTGTAGGAAGTTACAAAATGTTATTTAATAGAACTGTTTAGCTGAATTAACTTCAGAAAGTAAACATGTTTTACTAATTTGACTAATGTATCAATTAACTATTCTTAAAAAAAATCTGTCATAACATTGATGCCCATCTGAAGTTTTTTTCAGTTGAACATCTAGATGTACGGTACAGATTTGCTACAATAAATGCACACAGTTACTTCAAAAAAAATCCCAAACAACACTTGGTTATAGGGTGTGGTGGTTTTTTTGTTATTTAAGTCAGGAAGTACAGCTAATAGTGTTGTTACTTAAATCACCATAAAAGGGAGTCATGATAGACTAGGAAACAGTTATATGCAAGCATGGTATTGATTTAAATAATTTGTAACACTTTATCCCCCACTAAACTTCTTACATGTCCTCTGTTCATCAGCTTGACTTTAGATCCATAGATCTGAAGTAGAATGGGGCCCTACTAGGGGGAGGTGATAGTGAAGTTCTCAAGGAGGAAATTTTAGTTTATGAAAATGGAAAGCTTTCTCCTTATAGGTGTGCTCTGTTGGAGACATCTCAAGATAGTTTCCTCAGTGTGAAATTGGGTGGCTTCAGCATAGTTGGATGCAACTGGCTTATGAAATTTTTAAATTTTTGTAATAGGTAATGTGCAGACTGAAAATCAGGCTCAGATTGAGGATGGTTCAAGATACTGATATGGAGATAGAGTAAAGAAATTGGGTATTTTTTGTGACATCTGCTTCCTGTAGAGGATTTTTGGGTCCCTCGTTTGAGATGTTGATATAGTATGCTAAGTGAATTTAAAAATTGGTTATCTAAAGATTGTAATAAATATGAAATCATATAGCAATACAGAAAATGTCTTAATAAATCAGTGGTTTACACCAAAGTACTGTACAGATATTTGCAGGTGGAATTTGTAGGTAATGATAAAACTATCCAGGCAACTAGATGAACTTCAGGGTATTTGATTTTGATTTATTCCCAGCAGTGGTTCATGCTCTACTTTGGAGCCTGGCTACTAGGAGCTCCTCCTGGCTCTATTCTGGGATCCGTCCTGCTTAACATCTCTGTCACTGCTCTGGAGTTGGAGTGTACCAAATCTGGGAGCAGTCAGAGTGCTCAAGGGCAGGGCTGTGTTTCAGAGGGGTCTCCCAGGACAAAGCAATGAGCTGATAGCACCTTCATGAAATCCCAAAAGGACAAATGGAGAAAGTCCTTTGCCTGGGACAGAATAATCACTTGCAGGGCATACAGGCTTGGAAATGCTAAATGTGAGTCAGCAATGTGCCCTGGCAGCATACAGGAGTATAGCCACTAGACTGAACAAAGTGATTATTCCTGTTTACTCAGTATTTAATAGACCACACCTAAACCACTGCATCCAGTTGTGTTCTCTTCTATCCCACTGGAAGGCCGCAAAGGTGGAGATGCATGACACGGGCCTGAGAGGCAGTGGTCATAATGTGAAACAGGGAGAGTTTGGTTTGCACCAAGAGGTGCTGGTCTGGGATATTCCAAGTGAGAAAGGCACTCAGACACTGTATTGTATAATTGAAAATGCTTTTTATTGGAGCTAACACTGTAAAGAGGGAATAGTGTAGATAATCTTACATCTGTTTTGATGTTGGGAACCCTGAGTTGTGCAACATACTGTGCAGACCCCACCCATAGAAAAGGTTACCCTCAATGGTCTTTCAAGCAATTGTTTGATTTCCTTAGTAGAAAATGACTCTATCAATAATTTTTACTATCAGGCAGAACAGATGCTCACATGAGAACTTGTAGCTGCACTTTTAGATAAAGGCAAGGCCACCCATGTAGCAAGTGGGAGTTGCCTGCAGGCTCATCCTGCAGCTGGGGGGGATATGTGCAGCAGAGCATCCGCTTCGTGGCCAGCCCATACATGCAGCACAGCACTGGCATGTGCCTCCTCAGGTTAGTTCCTGCCTGGATCACAAACTCCTTGTTTGCGAGGATCACTATGATGTTCTGTCTTGATATCATGAGACTACACTTCAGTATGAGACCAGCCAGGCATTGAAACAGAGAGGTTGTGGAATCTCTGACCTGGAGGCTTTCAAAGCCCAGCTAAACAAAAGCCTAAGCAACATCGCCCAAATGCCATGCTCACTGTGCTTCAGCAGAAGGTTGAGGTAGACGGCATCTTAAGGTCCAATCTGCCCTAAATTGCTCTGTCTCTGTGTTTTGGGTCTCACTTGTGATCTTAAAAACTAGGTTGGAAGTTGCAGTAACTTTGACACAACTGATGGGAATATCTCTCCATAAGATAGGAGAATTCTGGGTTTCCATGTACCTCCATAGTGAAATCAGTGCTATGGTAGTAATAATTTAGATATAATTTAGATAGAAGTGGATTGTAATCGGATCCAGGAAGTTTCATGTGTCACTGCTTTGCTGGAGAAATGTGGTCATAGAATGAAAAAAGGCCCAGTCGGCCATTCCTTGTTTTTATAGTCATGCATCACATAGGCTTTATTTGCCCCCTAGTTTTCATTCTCTTGAAAATCTTGTTTTCACAGGAATATTTGTATCCCCTCTTTCATGCAAAGGATAATACAGCCATTAGCTTCCATCGTTGCTAGCTGGTGGTAATATGACAATAAATTGGATTGTGGTTGACATGTTAATATACAAGATGTATTAAAGTAATACCTAAGAATGTGTGCAACTCCTATGTCTGAGGAAATACTGAGAGATCGGGATGTTGAATGTTGCCAGGTTTGGCTGTTCCCCTCTTGTAGCAGGGGACACTGAATACTTAGTATTTACTGGAAACCATTTCCTTCTAGTATGTTTGCTTTGATGTTCTGGACCTGTGTGTAACTTCAGTCTGTGGAGCCATCAGTGGGCATCAGTGATCACTATCTAGCAAGACCCTTGCACCCAGCTATTCTGCGACTTAATTTGGTGATAGAAAGCACTGAAACACTTCTAGCACTCTAAACTGTTGCTCCTCAATATAAGATAAGAAAGGTATGCAAGGAACTTTTAGATTATGATATAGCTAATTTTGTATCATCATGTAGCTTACCAGTTGCCTTTCATGTAGTTTAACTAGGTTGTGATTTCCCCAAATAACTTCAGTGTAACTTTATCTTTCAAAATAATGAAAAGATGAATAAATTCCTTGATTTTGGGGGAAACCTGATTATGTCTGATGCTGAAGGAAAGACTGCTGTCATCGACAGGGACTGAATATTTGCAGACGAAGTTACTTTGCCAATTAGTACTACTGAATATCATTATCTGATGGAGAAAAGACTGAAACAAACTTCCAGTTCATCAGCAAAAATTTCATCAGAGTTCCAGGACTTGATGTCCCATAAATTCTTCCTCTGAATAAATTTAATTTCTCTAGAGAAAAAGACATTAGAGTAAGGAACACAAATTAAATTTTAAAAATATCTATTTACCATGATTTAATTGTGCTTTCAAAGTATTTGTATAGGGAAAAAACCCTAGTGCTGAACAGTCATTTAATCTAGCAAAGGTACATGTTTGGGTTGACAGTTGATGCTAGGCCTCTCAAAGTGGAAATGAGAGGTATTTTTGAGTGAAGATAATTAACTGTTGTCTTGGTTGAGGGGCAACTTAGCAATGTGGGGTATTAGCAATCTGTAAAGTAGAGTTAGGTGTCTCTTCAAAACCTATTCTGTAACTAAGCCCAAGGGTTTGGAGTTACTGGATGACACTATGATCTGTGTTGTGTGGGTGTCAACCTAGGTTGTGATAGCAGTTTCTGAAAGACTCTACTCAGAAGAGATTGCTTACTACTGAAGGGTAGTAAATAACAAAGGTACTTCCAAGGTATTTTGGGTAGATTAATTGAATTTCTGCAGTTAAACATACATAAATATTTAATTTCCATACAACTACATCCACCTTTAATTTCTCAATGAAAACATTGTATGTAGCTGTATGGCAATTAAATATTTCCCCCCAAACCTGAATCTCCCTGTGATGTTTCATTCTTCTCGCCCTATATTTTATCTTTCAAAAGCTGCTGCAGTTGCTCTTCTCCACTTTTGTTTTTATCAGTCATTGCGGTCAGTGCTGGCCTGTGCTGCATGGCAAGTCAACAGGCTGCTTTGCTCAAGGATCGATAAGTAGTATTGCTGCCACATCATTAACACTATGGCTTTAACGTTAGACTCTTAACTACTTTTTCTTGACCTTTGCTCATTGTATTTATAGACTTTGTATGGTGTCTGATTAAGCATTATCATGCTGCTCTTTTACTTGTCCTCCAGCCTTAGTAGCTGCTTCCAGTGGCCACCTGAGCATCAGTGGCCACCTGAGCAGGGAGAGGGCAGAGATACTGTGCTCCTCGCTCCTGACACTGCTTCTGTCCAGTTGTAACTTAGTATTAACCAAGTTGTTCTTCTATTAAAAAAGTGAGTAAAAAAGAAAAAAAAATAGGGGAGGGGCAGGCAACTGTTGCTGTGCTGTAACATTAAGGGGAGTGATGCAGAGCGTCATCTGTAGCAGGTAGCAAACTAGGAGTAGGGATTGAAAAACTAAGCAGTGTCTACAGAGCACAGCTATAGCTCTTATCTGACTGCATTCTTGTTGCCAACAGGACATTTAGATGTTGGGAGGTACCTGTCTGGCACTGCTGTCTTCCTCTTCTGTGGGGTTTTTTTGGAAACTGAAAAAATCTCATCTCCCTTCCTCCTTTCTACAATGTACACAACAATTCTTGCTCTCTGTGGGTTTATTACTGTCATTAATCAGCGTGGATGTACTGTTTTAAGTAGGTATTTACACAGTGTCAGCATAATTTTTTTTTGTTTTTGAGTAAGTGGGTTTCACAGGTCAGTTCAGTGGCTGATTTCATAGGAGTGCAAGTTTGGAAGGCTGATGTTAATGGGAATAGTCACAATTATTGTCAGCTAGTGCGTTGTTCTCCTGAGGCTGCAGAAGCTATGAAGTTACTGCCATTTCTTGTAAACTAAATTTTACATGTTTCTAGATGCTACAAAAATTAGAGTTCCAGAAAGTCCATGTTAGTAGTGCACACCGTAGTTGCAGTGCTGCTTGAGTAGTAAAACTTACTGCTGGAATTAGAAGTTTCTGATCTAAAATTTGAAAACTGAAGTGTGGTGAAGATTTAAGAGTAGTACGGAGGTGCTGCTGCTTCTCCCTCTCTCATTGCAAGACAGGTTATCTTGTTTTTGAGGCTAGTTCCAAGTAATTTTATGTCTGTAACCTCAATAACTGAACATTTATAAAGGTGTAACCTAATTTACCATATTGAATAAAAATATTTAAAATTGCCATGATTAGACCAGAAATGATAATTTCTGTGACCCAAAGCCAGAAAAAGGGATGCTGTTTGCAGATGTTGGGTTTTCCTTTAACATCCTTTTAAATTTTCCCCTCTCTTTAAATGATTTATGAGAAGTTTCCATGAGTGTTAGAAGTATTGTTCTCTTTGCCTTAAAAATAATGTGCTAAAGCCTTCTCCAGATGAAAGAATTATTTCTCCTTTTTTTTTTTTTTTTTTTTTTTTGGTTTGTTATTGAGATAGTTGTTCTCATTCATACATGCAGACACACTCAAATCTTAATGAAAAAAACAGAATTGGGTATTTTTTCCTGAGAAGTGTTTTGGAGCCAGCAATTAAATGCATTTGGAGGAACAAATGAAATTATTGAAATGTTTAAAAGTAAAGCACCAACTTGAAGCAAATATTTTTAATATGTATTTTAAAGCATGTAGCAAACTTTAAAGTAGCATTTGAATTTTTTTTTTCTTCTTAAGTGAAGTTTTATGATATTTATTGCTACCATCTGAAAGAGACCATTTTGATCAGTGGCAGATAATTTTAAAACCCTTACTACAGAAGATTCGGATTAAAATAAAAATTGCTGTAGCTGAAGTGGATGAAAATACAAAGTTCTGTAAGATGGAAATAGAGACTGAGCTCAGAATAAGCACCTGAGAATAAAGGTATTTGAATAATGTGCAATTCCTTTTTCTTCCCATCTAAAATAATCTGAGGTAATTTTCTTAGAGAAAATAACAGCTGAAAGCAGGCTACTAGGTGTAGTAAATGCTACTTTCAGTGAGCTTTTTGTGTTTCTAGATATTTTTCTCTGGTTTTATTGCAAGGGTGTATCTATTACAGAGCACACCCATCAGTGCAAACTCCATAAAAGAAACCTTCAAACAGTTACACCATCTTCTGAAGCATGAAACAAACGTGGCGAGCGAGGTGTGTGTGCTGCATCTTCAGGGTGGAGACATGCTTTCTTCCTTTCCCAGGCTACATTTCATTGTCTGTCTGGGGCCTGTGTTCAGAATCAGCTGTACTGTCACTTTCTGTTTTGGGGCTGGTTATAAAAACTGAATTGATCACCAGATTCCTAAAAATCTGCATCAGCCTTTAAACTAAGGGGGAAAAGGATGAGTGGATGAATGCAGCGCAGCAGCTGTCCTTACTAGGAAAGGACCTTGCTGTGTGAAGGAGCCTGTCTTGCATCTTAAGTCAGAAATGACACAAGTAAGGTAGTGAAAGATTGTATGCAGACTTAGTTGGGTAAACAGCATATGCCATCAAATTTGTAGTGTTGTGTGCAGTAAAATGCCAATTATTTGACCTTTTTCTCCCTCCCCCCACTGTGGAACAGTGAGTCATGCACTCGGGTGTTAACAGTGCAAGTGATGTACTGCCTCTGTTTCATTTGTATTAACTTGGGCATAGGTTGGTGCATGTGAACTTACTTGAGAATTTTTGTAATCAGTAGTATAAAAGGAGTTTTTAATGAAAGTTCTATCTTTTTTATTTAACTTAGTGTATGGCTTTTTAGTTTCACTTTGTAATTAAACTACTGTCTAGGAATGTTTCTACTTCAGCTGTCTTAATATGTAAAGAAAGTAAAAATTAAGCAAGATTGGCTCTTTGAGGAATGGCAGTGAGGGGTTTTAAGAAAGAAGAAAGAATTTGTGTATTTTTGTGTAAAAACACTTCAAAGTGAGTTATTTTCACATATGATCTTTATTGGTTTGTGTGTATTTACTGTCTTGGCTGTGATGGTTCTTCCTGTGGTTCGTTGGAAAAATTACCCGTTTCCCTTGGTTGTGGACTACTGGAAAAGACACAAACGAATTGACTGTGTAAGCTGAAGAGGATTTAGCTGGAAAGGAAGCGTGCTGGCTGGTGCTTCTCTCTGAGCCTCCTGCCTGAGGTTCACTGTAAGAGAATGATCTCTTAGATTTCCAGTGGCCAGCCACCTGTTGGGATGCAGGCAGAGATTCAGGCCGATAGCTACGCTGACTCTCCCGTCTTGGAGAATAAGCATTTCTTTAAAGAGCTTTTAGTGTGTTGAACACTGAACTAGGATGTGTTTCTTGAGGCTCAGAAGACTTCTGCATTCTTGAAGCCTATAAAAATGGTGGGTTGTAATACAGCACAATACTGTTTTCTTTATCTGTTTTGCAATGTAATTCGCTTTTCCTAATAATGTTATTTTATTATTATATCATATCATCTGTATGTATCATATCAGGTGTATCGTATCCACCTGCCTGTAGGTGCTCAATTTTCCACTGTTCAGGGTGATTGAAATTGTGCAATTGTGCATAACCAGTTAATTGGTAGTCAAAGCTTTAAAACTAACTCATCCAGTTTTAGTTGTGCTGTTTAACCAGTAGTGATACAAATGCTGTAATTACAGTTACATAGACAGAAGTGAATGACATTTAGCACATTGTAATTGACTCGTGTGGTTATGGATGCCTTGCAGTGAGCTTAGTCATTAAGACAAAGGGTTAGAAACTGAATTTTTTACAAACTTGGTGTGAAGTATGAGAGATGTAAATAATCAATCTGGCCCAGTTTTATTAAATTGGGACACTAGTCCCAGAAGTTGGGGAAAATTCATAGGCTAGATGATACCAGGTAGTATAACGACAGCTTCTAAGAAAATTGGCTTAGACAAGTTGAGGGAGAAAATAGTTCTTACAAGCATGTAAGAGCATGTATAATGATGATTAATGTAAAAATAAATGAAGGCACTGTAGATGCCAGTAGGAGAACTAAGTAGTATTCCACAATAGTGGTTTTGTAAGCATATGTGTGAGAATATATGTTTCTATTGAAATGAAGATATTGACAGTGGCTAAAGAAAAGAAAAAAATTTGCAAAGCCACCTTAAAAACCAGATCCCAGTCACCAGTAGACTTCATAACCTGTGAACCATGGAGAATGTATCCTTGTGTACCAAGAGTTTGGGCATATTCAGTGGTCTCACATTACATACAAATTTATTCTCTTGTGTGTAGTTCAGGCATTTTTAAAGATTGATGTTGGTTAAAGTGATTCTGATATTAAGTTCCAGTTTACTTTAGAGACATGTAGGATTTTAAAATTTTCCTCTTGTTACTTGATGCTTTATAGGTCTGTACTTTTCAGAGACAATTAAAAGAGAAATGTGTTTGGTCAAAACTTGACTGCTAGCTATATACACTTGTGAGAAGATGCTGCTGAAACTTTGAGGAATTGGAGTTCAGTGTCCCTTTAGGCCACTCTTGTTTCCATTTTTATTACTTCAGGTATTTTATCATGAGGCACTCTGATACTGTTTGAAAGGGCAGGGGCAAGCATGTAGAAATCTACTGGTGGTAATGGCTGCATAGTGTTCTTACTGTTCCAGAAAGCTGTGGTTTGGGGGGCAGGGATTATGGCTCTGGTGCTGTTTTTTGTTTTGCCTTTTTTTTTTTAGGGTCTGGAAAAGCTTAGAAAATGCTCTCAGTAGAAAATGAGAGCAAGTGGAAAGACCTACATTTGCAGCCCTTTTTCTGATAGGAGCTTATCATGGAGAGGCTGACTGAAGGAAGGGTGTTGCACTTCAAAGTCTGCATGCTACAAAGAAACAGAAAATGAAACTTACAGTATTTTTAGTGTTTGCTGTTGCTTGGATCACTTCTGTTAGTAGTGACCTACTGTCCAAAAAGAGAAAAACAGGGTATGCAACCTAGAAGCTGGGAAAATTTGACCCTGAAATGACTTAATGTCCCAGTGGTGAGAGTGACTGAAATTGTCAGGGATTCTTGGGGAACTGATAAATTAGCCTCTTAAGCTTGCCTGAAAGGATACAGGTTTTCTGCATACACCTCCCAGAAGAAAATATTCTGTTAAACAGAGATGAGGAGGAGGGGGGACCGTGATTGATTCTCCTGGCCTTGGTATCTGTGGATATGAATCTCTGTCTTATTCCTCTTTGGGCCCTCAACATGCTAATAGCATTTAAAGTTTGACTATTAACTATTGGAATCAGCATTCAGGCCTTCATGTGCTTGGGTCAGGAAGAAATTATTTTCTTGATATGTAATTTGGCTTCTTGGCTGCTGATTTGCACAGTGGCAGATCACGCTGTGACAGCTGAAATGCTGCCTACCCCAAATGTTAAGTTGTGCCCCTGTCGTAGCAGTTGCCAGTCACGTGGCAGGGGTGACTGAGATGGCACAACCAGCAGTGCTTAACTTGCTGCAGTTCACTATTCCAGAGCATTAAAATATTGGCTACAATATGAGACTGCTAATGGAGCATGATGGTATCAGCCCAGACTTTGGGAAGAAGTTTTTCCAGGAGAAATTGTTAGGGACTTTGCAGGAACAGTCATCTTCCTCTGTAGCACGGGGAATGGTTCAGCTAGTAAAGCATGCCCAAGTGATCTCATACGTAATTGCTTACAGAGTCTTTTGGCATTGGTAATAACCTATGCTTTGCTGGTGACATACATATTTTTGTGTGAAAGGACAGAAAAGACTATTTTTAGACTGGCAGCAGAAGTTTGCACTTGTACTACCTGAGATAAGAAAGTCCACAAATGGTGAGCAACTGCTGCTAATTCTGGAATGGGCAAATACCCAGAAGGAACCTTCTGCTCTCTGCGTTTGTTCTCACTCTGGTCCGTATAGGACAGTGTGAGAGCTGCTGTCACAGGGCTTTGGGTGATTCTTTATGACTCGTCAGTGGAGCTTTTTTAAAATGTAAATTTTAAAATGTAATTGGCTTTGCCTCATTTGAGGGAGGTGACTCGGTGCTTCATCATGAATTGAGAGTCTGAGAAGTCAGTTGCAAACACCAGCGTTCGTCTCGTGAAGGTGTAGGTATTGTCGCTTCCTTGTGTTGATGGAATAACTGATAAAGTAGAAAGAAAAGCTTGAAAGTTAGTCTAAAACCAAGTAAAAGGTAGAACCACAGAAACTTCATCGTGGTCTCAGTCGAGAGATGACTGCTGCGAATGGCCAGCAGCCAAGCTTTGCGACGCATCTGACTTCACCTGGCACTGTCATCTACTCCTGGAAAACACTTCTTAAATGATACAATGATGAATGGCACTTCTATTTAACAGTGTCACCCGCTCAAAATGCTCTGTAACATCTGTTGCTTTGTTCATAAAGTTGCAACAAAGATGAAATAACTGTGGAGTGGCTGAGAGAGCCTGTGGGGTTTGCACAAGGGCTGCCTGCGTTCCAGCTGCTCCAGGAGTGAGCTCTGGCTAGTTTCCCTGAGCTTCTCTGTGTGTTATCCTTGTGGAGGAATTGTGTACCCCACTTAAAACAGGTTAAAATGCCTTGGGAAAATACTAAGTTTGTGATGTGATGAAATGCCCTTATAAGTTTTACTGGTTGTTGATAAATAGATACAGTCGTGTGCTCCTAATGATAAATTCTTTTATTAAATTGAGGTTGCTAAATGTGCAATAAATCAAGTGCATGAGGAAATGTGGCTTCATTCTGGATTTCTCCCTAAATGAAAAAATGAGAATTCCCCATTTGTATGATCTAATCTGTTATTTGGGTTTTTTTTTTCACGGAGAATAGGCATGACACATCTGTGAAATTATGATTAGCTGTCATACTTTTCTCTTTAACCTAACATTTCAAAGCTTCATCTTCTCAGATCATGTGCTGGAATTCACTTAAAGATTTTGGAGTGGTTTTAAAGACAAAATTAAACAGTTATTTGAATGTCTTATGTATGTATTGCCAGTTAAATTTACAAGAACCCACTTGTTCTTTGTTTCTAGGATTAAACTTTAAGCTGATAGACCTACTCCAGTAATTTTAAGTTTTAAAAGCCAACATCTTCCTAAAATGTAGGATTGTACCTCATCACAGCTGTTTAAATGCTGCTTTAGTTTTGTTTTGTTTCTTCTAATCTCTTGCTCTGTTCTGTGTAGTTCTTCAATGTAAATGATTGATCAAACCCCTGGTTCTTGAATTAGGGATGATTTTTGCTTGCTTTGGAAATCACTATGGTAATAACAATAAATACACAAAAAATTTTCTCAGACATGGCTGAGTAGTACCACTCATACCACTGCTGATACTGCAGGACCTGCATATTGTTTATAATCTGAGCCCCCTCTTCCATTCTGTGGTGATTTCACGCTTCCACATGAGCTGGGCCTGTTTTCCAGCCTGTGTCACTATGCGTGAGCATTCTGAGGGATGGCAGCTTGGGAAGGAAGCGTACAAAATTCTGTTGTCTGGGGGTTTGGGTGGGTTTTTTGTTTGTTTGTTTGTTGGGTTTTTGTGGGGTTTTTAATACTGAAAGATACTTTTGGAGATGACAGCAGCAATCTTTGTTTTATGTTAACTTTTACTTTCAGTCATACGAAACCAAGGTTATGGAGTTTGTACTGTTTAGGAGAAGGTATCAAAATGTGAGGGGAGTCTGGTTTTAGTAGTAGATTGAATTTTGGGTCCTGAGTGAGGTGGCACTAAAGCAACCAGTGAGGAAGTGCTTGGGACAAATAAGTGTCAAAAATAGTGTTTCTCTGCGTGGTACGTGCCTTTACTCCTGTCTGCCAAGAGTGCTTTTTTCCTCATATTTTTTGCTTTCTGAAAGCTGAGTCACTTTTCCTTTTAAAACATCATAGGTCCAAATGGCAATATTGGTGAGCTTACAGTAATTGTTAAACCAGTGACCTTCAAAGTGGGAGGTGAAAGGTTTAAAATTCCCTTTTCAGACTGGGATTCAAATTCCATCTTGCGGAAGTGCATGGTATATGCCTCTGTGTGCTGGGAAATCTTGAACTTTTTCCTGCTGAGGTTGTCCCTCTGGGTGGAAAGAGGGGGGTGTGATCACTCTCTCAACTGCATCTATCTGAACAGTGCAGGCCATCATGGAAAAAGGTTGTAGGGCAGAGAGAAGTTATTTATAGGGTGGATTGTTGGTTTTTTAATACGATTTTCTGGTTTGAGGTTGTTAACGGTGTTTTCTTCTAAAGACCTTCATGTGTTTGTGTGAGTAGTCTTGGGCAGTAAAATTTAGACCTCTTTGAACTTTTTGTTCCTCTTTAACTCATGTTCCTCCTTGTACAGTTTATTATATTTTACAGGAAGGGCAATGCCCTTATTTCTTTGTCCCTAAAAGAAAGTAGCATTCCCTACATTTTGAAGAACAACTTCCTGACCAAACATTTAGAGGAAATGAGTGGAGGAGGAATGTTTAATTTGAGGATTCTATATGTGAATGAGGCTTGAACTTTTCATGAGTTTACTCTTGTGGTGCAAACACTTCTCAACTATTTCAAACTTTTGTTACGTGACCGTTCCTGTCAAGACAGAGGGAGGGAGTTGTTGCCACACTGAGGGAGAGGGAACAGCGTGAATAAGGCTTTCCAGATGTACAGTTACTATTTCAGGTGTACAAATGGAACTGAAAATCTGTTGTAAGCTCTGGAAATATTTATGGGTTAGATGTGTGAAACTCAGTTGTTTAGGCACCCAGTCAGTTGTTTTGGTTGAAGTACTGAGTTAGCTTCGTTCAGACTGTCTTTTTAGGGAACCTAGGAGAAGCCGTTCACTTGGGAGTTAAACATACTTATGCCAAAAGACTGATTTGCAAAGTGTGGTACTTACTAACATACTGGAATTTGAGCTCTCAGAGGAAAATTATTATTGCAGATTTGTGTTTGGTATCTCGTTAGACTCTGCATTGTAATTTTGGTTTGTCATAGCTTTATCAACAAAACAAGGTGCAGCAGGGTTTAGATGTTTAAGTTGCTCTTTTTAATTTAATACCAAAATGTTTTTCTGTTAAGTTACTTATTTTTTTTGTTTTTCTTCACAGCTTTCATCCAGTCGGATGGCATAATAGAAATGCTGCGTTTTGATGAAGGAGATCTATTGCAGGTATGTAGTTGGAGTGAGTCTGAGCTACCAATATTTCACCTTCCTTTTGACAGCTGCTTTTTTGAAACTCGTGGGTGAGTAGGTTTGTGAAAATAAGCTTCAAACTTAAGTCCAAAAAAGCTTTTGGACCTTCTAGACTTACTTTCAACAATATACTTTGGTGTGACCTGAGGTTTTGGTTCCCTGATCTTTTGTGTTGGGAAACTGGTGGAATTTACTCCAGGTTTTGTCTGGCTTATTTGTCCAGGTATTTCCTCAGAAAAGCTGGGGGATGCTTTGTGTTTTAAGACTCACCTTGATGTGAAGTTGGGATGGAATCGGATAGCATAACTAAGAGGAACAGGGATGTGTTGCAAGATGCTGAAATGTAAAGGCAAACCCTTGGGGCCATGTCACCACTGGGCTTAAAGAAAGTTCAGATTAATGCAGTCAGGTAATTGCTGTTGCAAATACGGATTTTTTTGGGGTATAATGTTGCCATTCTTGCCAGTTTTCTTTTGATGTGAGTCAAAACAGACAAAAAGTTGACTTTAAAGAATACGTGCTAATAGTTTGAGATGATGGTAATTGTGATGAAATATAAGGCAGCGTGGCTTGATACTTCAGAGCTACTTAGTTCTGAAGTTCTGTTGACTAGAAATTCATAGACATGCATTTTGTGGATTGTACTTATGCTGAGAATATCTTTTGTTTAAATTCCTTGATGATGTTAGTCCTGGTAGTTAAGAGGGAGGAGAAAGAAGCAAGCAATTACTTTTTTAAATGATGAGTACACATGGCACGTGATTCTGTTTAGCTTCATTTGTTACCAGTGCAGCACTTGATTTACAGTTCCTACCTCTCTACTTCTTGTCTACAAGAGACAACAAATGTAAAAGCTGTATAGTTCAGGGCTTGTGATAATATTATTTTTCAGATTTATTTCTTCCCCCTATCTAAGTTTTAAGGTTTATTATTTGGTTGGGCTTTTTTTTTTATCTTCTTCCACTGCTTGGTCCTTAGTGTAAATCAAGAATATCTTGCTGTAGATTTTCAAATTATAATGTACAAGGACAAGATCCTTCAAAATTATCTACTCTGGTGTCAGAAAAGGTTTCGGTTAAAAAACAACCCAACTCATACAAATCCACCCCTACTCCCCGCCTCCCCCTTCCCCCTCCCCGAAAAAACCCCAACACCCCAAAACTAACCACAAACAAACAAGCTTAAAGAGTTGTTTAGATGTCATTTGGTAAATGCATTCTCATAACAGATACCTATACAGGCTTATTTTTGGACATACAGAGTAGAACGGTGGAATTTTTCCATGTGTTGGTTACAGTCTCAACTGTTACAGCTTTTGACTCAACTTATCAGTATAAATATAAGAGAAAAAAATATCACAAAGTTTAAGACACTTTAAGAATATACAAATCTGAAAGTTTTTGGGTTTTTTTTATTTTAACATACTATTAATCGCAGTAGTTCTCAGGGTGAGAAAGTAGTGATGCTGCTGTGAACCACCTCCAGAATTAATGAAAAGATGGAATGGGAAAACGGTTTGTTAATCGTTCCAACTTGATTGCAAGGAGCAGCAGAGACAGGAAAATGAGGATAAATGTTCTGGTGGGACAAAGTCAAGGAATACCAGATGTTGTACTGTAAACTTTGCAGTGCTTTGGATCTCATTCAGCCACCATTTATACACCACTGAATATTTGATTTAAAAAAAAGCAAAAGAGACAACATTTCTAATAAATAGTTTATGTTTTTTCTTACAGTTGTGGCTCTTAAGCCAGGAATACCTGAAGAAGTAAAAACAGTTCCCATTAATCAGAATGATACAGCATTCTCTAGCTTACAATTTATGGATTTTTTTCCCTGTAGATTTTAATACAGAGACCTCTTGTAACTACTTACTGCAATTAAAAAATGAAAACCAAAGTAAATGCATTGTTCTAAAACCAGTTTTACGTCTTAGGAGCAGGAGTTACTAAAATTTTAAACCTACTGCAATGTCATTGAACATTTTTCTTTCAGGCTTCCTGTAAGTTTTCACAAATGTTTGTTTATTGTAGGTAATCCAACCAAAGAGCATAAATCCTTAAATATTTAAGTACCCTTGCATTCAGCAAAAAATAATCTGGCAATGGAAATGTCGTTGGCTCATGCTAGTGAGTAACAGTAACGAAGCAGAGATGACTTGGGTGGTGCGGATTTCTGACCCACAGATGAGAAAGTGCTGCCCTGTGTAGCTTTGCTGTCCGTTGTAACAGAACAAAACCAAAAATTCTATTCTTTAGCATACATGCTTAAATTAAAGGTTTGTATCTGAGTAAGTTTATGCTACTTCTGCCCATAGATTCAATTACAGTGATGAGAGAATTTTTCATAATTCTGTCTCTTCTTCACATGAATCAGTCTCTGTAAGGACTCAAAAACTTTCTGTACTCTTCAAATGATTATGTAGATCCTGAACATAGGGTGAGAGTTACATGAATGTAAATTGTCCACCGCTCAATGCAAGGTAGGGTTTGTTTTCTTCAGTAGCAGGCAATTTGCAGATGCCTATGTAATTGGTTGTCACTTCGGGGTCATAGATTTGTTCGGTTGGAACAGACCTTAGGAGATGACCTCCTACTTCCTACAGGTAGTTTTCTGTGTACATTGACCACCCATGTCAGCAGCTTGACCATTCTGTGTTCAAAACCTCTAGAGAAGTAACTTTGACAGGTTTTCTTAAGCGTGTGTTCGTTTCATGCCAAAACTGTTATTTTGTGGCTTCTTTTTTTCTCTGATATACATTCAGATAGTTTTTGTTAGTTTGTTTGGGGTTTTTCATCTTCATAATGATCATTTTGTACTAAAAGACACCTAGAACAGCTTCATGAAAATTTTTAAAAATACCCTGTAACTTTCTTTACTGGATTTTTGTCTGTGTAATACTTAAAGCATAGCATTTCATTGGGACATTAGTACTGGGAGGCTTTCAGACAGAACAGGGTAGTTACTTCTCTGTGTAACAACACTTGTTTTAGCCATTCCAAAATGAGTTGTAAATTTTTGACAGCATTTTCTTGGCTCGTATAGTTTGTATTTCTCTATGTTCTCCAGACACATTCTTTTCTTTAGTGCACTACCACTTAGTCAATTATTCCCAGTTTTAGATGAGAACGTTCCTTCAGATGAACTTCTCCTTCTCAGTGTCAGGTCTCTCCTCCCAGTGTCCTGATTATTTGAACCCTGGTCCAGACCTCACAGATGCTTCAAGCCCCTGACAATGATGTCATCTGCAAATATTAGGAGTGCTGAAATAAACTACATCTGTTACTTTTAATAATTTATCCTTTCATGTTAAGCCAACATACTGTCTCACTTCTTGAGGAGTGTAAAGTAACATTTATTTTCCAGAGACAAGTTTTGATTTGCTTTTAGTTCATAAAGGGTGGTTTCCCAGGTCATTCTGTTTATTGTGAGACCTCTCGCCTTGCATATCTAATGCTTTTCTGCCCAATGTAGTTGGGGCCACTGTTCTCCAAAGTGAGTGATCTTCTATTCAGGCTAAGTGTTTGGAAAGTACTTCTGCCTATGTAGTCGTATTTTTAAACTACCATATTCTTACAAAGAAAAAGGAGAATGGTAAGACTCTTGAGGGAAATTCTCTTAACATGAATCACTACACTTAGCCTTGCAGCAATAATCTTAGAAATGCTTTTTTATAGGTGAATTTATGGAAATTATTTTACTGATACTCACTGGTTGGCAAAGTAGCTAAAATGGGGAAAAAGGAAAACGTGTGATTTACATTTACTTCATATATATTTGCTGTCTTTATTCTTAAACTGCTGTAAATTGCTAGTCACAAGAACTGGTAATGGGACTGACAATGGTTCTAAAAGTCAAATAGACAGAATCTTAACAGGATTTGCAGCAACTTTGCAATATGGGATTGAGGTACAAGTGTAAGAATCAGCAATGCCGATCTCTTACTGGAGGCATTTCACTGCATTCTGCATGATCTGTACTTCATTCTGTATGGCACAGTAAAGAAGTATCAGAACAGAAGTGGCAGCTGTTCAGTTCTGGTGTATTAATGATAGCATTTTCAGGGTGTAAAGTTTTAATGTATTTTTTTATCTCAAATTTTCATATTGTATGTTGACTTCTAAAGGCTTTTGATATAATCTCCACTGATGTCCATATGGGGGCTGTATCTCAACAGTTTGTCTATAAGTGGGCAATGAAGTGACTGGACCGTTGACCTCAATGGCTTTACTCAGTGTTGTGGTTTTGCATGGTGGGGTTCTGGTGGAGGAGGGGAGGCTGCAGAGGAAGTATGAAGTACAGCTGGCAGTCAGTTATCCATCATGAAAACTTATAATGAGGACAATATTGTTTAATGTCTTAATTAGCAGCCTGAGTGATGGTATAGCATCGACAAACTTACAGAAGAGTACTTGCTACCAAATCAGGCAAAGTAGTTGATAGACTGGGAGGCAGAGCAGCTACTCAGAGGGACTTTGGCAGGCTGACAGGAACCTCCAGACATCCAGCAAAGGCAAATGTAAGTCCTGCACCTGGCAGAGAATAAACCTGTGTAACAGGGCAGGTTGGAGAGTGACTGAAGAAAAGACCCGAGAAGAGTCCTGGTAGACAAGAAGTTGAATATTAGTTAGCTGTGTGCCCTTGTAGCAAAGGAGGCTGCCAGCCTACTGAACTGTGTCAACAAATCAGGAGCCAGTATATAAGGGCTGTGATTTCCACCCCTAGGCTTCAGAACCTGTGGGGCTGTAGCTGGACCATTGTGTCCATTCTGGGCTACCCAGTAGAAAGAAGGCACTGACAGAAGGATGCCATGATGATCAGGGGCTGGAATGCTTCTCAGACTAGCCTGTAGAAGAGAAGACCAAGGGCAAAACTAATCGCTGTAAGCAGAGTTGACAAGTGCCAGATTTTTCATTGTGCACAGAGAAAGGATTGGAAGGCTTTGGACACCAATTTTAGTGTGGGACATTCCAAACCCATGTAAGGAGAAAAGTTTTTAAACTTGAGGGTGATGAAACACTGGACCAGGTTACTTAGAGAAGTTGGTGAACTTCTATATTTGGACATATTCAGAACTTGATGGCAACAAATCTGTGAGCGACCTGCACTAACTATTCCTCCCCTGAGCATGGGTCAACTAGATGGCCTCTGGAGCTTCCTTCCAGTGTGTGTGATTTTATGAAAGAATAAAAGCTGCCCCTGTTCTCTGCCAGTGCTTGTGAGCAGCTGAACCCCTGCTGCTCCTCAGGGAAGAAGAAGAAGAAAAAAAAAAGACAGTTTTTTTCTTGTATATAAGAATTGCCACCCCCAGGCTTCAGTTTAAAATAATTAATTGGTGCCCAGGAGTAAGTCACTGTGGCAAAGCCGATGTCAATAGCATGTGTTGCATCAGCTAAAGTCAACTGATGTTTTCGTTTTCTTATGTGCGTTTGGGTCATGTAAGAGCACAGCAAGAATGACTCAGTTCCGTCCACTTTCAGCTACCTCCCAGATTACAGCATTCATTTTTTTCATTACCTAAAGCAAGATATTAATCACTAATTATGATTCTTTTAATTATCTTACTTATTAGCATAGAACTCATGAATGCAGCAATGAAGATTTTATGCTACCATCTATGTATCAGTTTCAGCAGTCTCTCAGGATACAGTTGTGAGCAGCACATAGCTTTTCTATATGAAGGAACCAGCCTTGCTGTAAAATAACAATATGTAAAATGTCAGTACAGAATTAAAACTGGAAGAGTCTCTTAAATTAGTGTGGATACTCTTATGGAGGATACAGAAAGCTTTAGTTGTTGAGACTTTTGGTAACAGTAGAGTATTTTGGTGTCTAGAAACAGCAGGCCTTGATTAAGAGTGACTCCATGCTCTCCCACTGTCCTTAAGACATTAGGGCTTCGACTCAGTTGCTTTAACATATGCAAGCAGTGCTATCTGAGTTGCCCTGGGCTATCCCAGACATCTCCGTGGACCTGGCAGATATGGCACAGGGCAGAGGAGAAACTCTTTGCCCTTCAGCGTGTCAGCCTGAGACCAGGCAGGTTGCCCTAGGACATTAATCTTTAGTGGCAACAGATGCCTATGTTTAGATGACTGAATGTAGTGCTAGGTAATATGACCTCTTACCAAGAAGTGAAGAATAGCTATTATAACTAACTGGTGAGGCTTTTTTTTTTTTTTTTTTTTGGAGGGGAGGTCGGGTGTGTGAGATTTTTTTGGTTTTGTTGCCTGGCTGAAGTTAACAACCGTGGCTGTGTCTGTAGAGACAGCCCCCAGACTGTGAAGTGTGGAGTTTGATTCTCCACATTTGTAAGACTGTTGTCTGGTATCGTACCATAGCTGTACCGAGCATGTAAGGTGTGATTTCAGGTACAGATTCTTGGTGAAATCTTTAAGTATATGAGCCTCCAGAGAGGAATTGTTCTGCATCCAGAAACTGGTGCAGGCTGACTGCCTTCAAATTCTCTAACTCACTTTGTGCAACTTGTCTCAAGATCTTGATTCTTAAATCCCCTTGGTTTTCAGTTTAATCCTTCTAGGGTTATATAAGAGATAAATTAAGGCATGCAACTGTTAGCAGCCACAGCCTAAATGCATATACTGTCTTTAATAAATTTTAATTTTATGGGTTTTTTTTTAATCTTCAATACTTGAGCACAGCTTTTTTGGTGAGAAGATAATAACCACCCAGTACTGGTTAAAGGGGTGATTTTTTCCTCTCCTGCTTCTTTTTCCCACTCAGCTGTATATTTTTACTCTTTCTTTTTGTGTTGACCTTTAGTTTTTGTTGTTAGGCAGTTAGTTGGATCAGGAAGTAGTTCCAATATAATTTTTTTTCCCTGTAACTTATCTTATTATGTTTCTTGAAATATTAATAGTGTGCACACACAGCCTTCCTCCTGATCTGTACATTGCAAGGTAGTATTTTGTTATTTTTAATACTTCTCCAGTACAAATAAGATTTAATAAATTTTTCCTGTAAGTCGTATTTTGCTAATGCTACTCTGTTACAGATATATCCTTTACCAGAGACAAAAATTAACTATTTATTAAAGAACATAATTTTATTTCTCTTTACCTGATAAATCAGCAGTATTCAACAAAACTACACTTTAAATAGTAGATTAATCTAGTACGTGGTTTTAGTTCTTAGCATTTGTGTTCATTTTGTGCAGTGACACAGGAAAAATAGCATGCCAGACTGCAGCACAGTAAGGCCGTGATTTTATTTGAAGATAAATTTTTTTGTTTAAAAAAAAAAGGTATTTGGAACATGTAACATCACATTTGTATGGGTTTTTTTTATGTTTACTGCCTGTCTCTAAAGATGGACATGTAATAAAAATGAGTGGTAATTATAGAAACTACCACATGAGATTTATTTTTGGTTTAGTTCCATGATGCTGTGGTTGATGAGCTGCTGAAGTAGGTATGGTATTTCTTTGCTCTTGATTGACCCTGATTTTTAAAAAAACACAAACCAAAACCAACAAAACATCCACCTAAAAACACAAAACAAAGCCCATAGAGCAAAATACCCCCAAAATCTCCAAAACTAACTAAAAAACAAGTAACCTCATGCTCAAAACAGAAGTGTCATTGAAACAAATTTGTCAATCTGTCAAATTTGTATTAAACAGCTACCTGAAAGCAAAAACCAGGTCTTTCTGTGTAAGAGTGAATTCAATAGATTTTTGCTCTTAAATGTATTTCAGATGCATAATGTCCTACCAGAGTTACTTGTGATGATGTTAAACTTTATGTACAGATATTAGTCTAATATTTTCATGGCAAATCTGTAATTTCAGAACATAGGAGGGAAAACTTGAGTGTATTGTCAGCAAGAGAAGTTAATTCTCAACAGTTAACTACAGCCATGGCTATGTAGCTATTGTCAATGATGTCTATTTCCAGTTGTTTCTGTATTTTTCTGGAATTAAATTTGATATCCACTGGCCTCAGTCTTAACAGCTGCCCTGGGTGGTGTCTTAGTCTAAGATGGGTTTTAGGGGTATTGGCCACCAGTTACGGTGCTGAAGAGCATAGATAACAAATCATTTTCTTGACCAAATAATTTAAAACATTCTCTCTCATTAAAACCAAGGCTAGTTGTCAAAAATGGGACAGTGTTGGTCATGACTATTGTCGTTGCCCTCTCATAAGATCTGAACTTGTTATCTCCATCATCTGATAGTCAGGTAACTGCTGGCTAGTTTAACTACATGCTTTAGTTATGTTTCTAAAGAAAAATCAATTCCTAGAAGGAAGGTTGTATATAATTGTAGTGAATAATGAACTTTAACTTTCAAGGACATTAGTAAGGAATACAAGGTGTTTGTACATCTGTTAACTTCACAGAGTACGTTTGGTGGTGGTTGTGGTTCCACTCCAGCAGGTAGCTCTACCCAGACACTCAGTTCACAACCTCACCCCCACCTCCCTGGTGGAATAGAAGAGAGACTCTTAAGGGTAAAAGTGAGAAAACCCATGGGCTGAGATAAAGACAACTGTAGTGGGTAAAGCAAAACAAGGAATTAATTCACCACTTCCCATGAGCAGGCAGGTGTTCAGCCATCCCCAGGAGAATAGGGCTCCATCACATGTAGCAGATACTTGGAAAGAAAAACACCATCATTCTGAATGTGTTCTCCATTCCGCCCTTCCTCCTTCTTCCCCCAGCCCCCCTATATGCTGAGCATGACGCCATATGGTATGGAGTATCCCCTTGGCCAGTCTGGGCCAGCTGTCCCAGTTCTGTTCCCTCCCAATTCCTCATGCACCCTAAGCCTGTTCCCTGGTGAGGTGAGGAGCAGCAAAGCCCTTGGCTCTGTGTAAGCGCTGCTCAGCAGTAATGAAAACATCTCTGTTTTCAGCACAAATCCAAAACACAGCACCCCACTAACTGCTGTTAAGAACATTAACTCTACCCCAGCCCAAACCAGTACAGCTGTATAACCATATTTCACAGGAATGCCGTCTTAGCAATTTGGGGTTGTCTCCCTGCAGTAGGCAGCAAAGTCAGTGGTGTGAATGCATGGCATGGCAGAACAGAGCTGGTGAAATCAGAGGAATGGCTCACAATGACTGTGCTGTAGTAAAGAAGAGAGAGGTACATGTAGTTGTTCCATAGGGAGGAATGACAGATGATTTCAATTAGTAGAGAAAACACTTAAAAATGGATTTGGGTAATTTTTGGGTAGTCTACATTACTGATTGTATTTCACAGATCGTCAGATCCATCCTTCCTCCTCATCAGCAATTAGAGCAAACCACTTCCTACGTGTGTCAGAGATGTGCAGAGAAAGCTCATGAATGCGTAGACGTAGGGAGCAGCCTGTCCGTCAGCCTCCCTCAGGGATGGCCGGCTGGGGTGAAGACCAGTGTGTGCCTCAGTTCCCATCAGATAGCTCAGCCTGTTTAGTCCTTACCAGCAAGCAGCAGTCTGTTGCTACTGAGTAGACTGTTGTGCTTTTAAAAAGAATGGTACATCTGCAAGCTGTAGGCAATAGTTACATAATTCAAAAGAAAAAAAAAAAGTTGGAAGGGCAGGCGGTGATTCATGGTTGTTGGATTTATGATACAAAAGTAGATAATAAGAGTAAGCATATGTAGTTGTAAGTAGCTGTTTGAGGCTTATTAAAACCATTTTAAAAATACTCGAGCAATATGTATTTTCTGCAGAGCTTATAAAACCGTGCTATTGGGAACTAGAGGAAATCCCTGGCTTCATGTTTCGAAGGAGTGCTTGTATGAAGTGTCAAGCCAGCTTTGACAGCTCAAGTCCTTTTTGAATGGAGAGAAAATGTTTTCAGCTGATTCACTTTGGTTGAGTTTCCTATGTACTTTTTAAATTGAGAAATTAATGAATGACAGTTTAAAACCAGGTTTGCTCTCAGCCTTCCAGTCTGAGGGGGAAAAAAAAAAGGTTCTGAATGCAGAGATCTGATTTTTCTGATTAATTTTTTTATATTTCAGAGCAAATCAATTAACTTGTTAGGCAGTACTTCCTAGAAAGTTTTAGATACAAAATGTTGTGTATCTTAAATGTTCATCAGTTAATTAAAGATTATTTTAATTTTCAGCTTTCTTTAATTTCTCTTACTGTTCTGAAACAATTCACTACAGGTTTTAAGTAGCTATTTATATCTTACTGGAGATAGAAAATGGAGGATGACATCAGAAATTTAAGAAGCTGAACTAAAAGCTTCTCAATATATGAATATTATACCTTAATGGAATGATTTACAAGCCAATAGATTTTAATGAAAAATAACAAGCACCCTGTTTTTCTAATTATGGTACCAACGTAATATATAAGTTTAAGTGAAAGCTTACTGAGTTTAAATGAAAACTTGCAGATTTTTAAGGTGTGATAAAAATGGCAACACCAAACAACTTCCCTTGTCTCTTGGCATTCTGTTCAGTGAGGAAAAACTGCACTGCTCATGCTGTACTGCAAAGCCTAACTTCATATGAACCCCCTCCTCCTGCAACATCCCTTCAGCAAGGCAGCCTGCCCTCTATTTCAGAGGTGTTAAAATCACCTAATTAATGCCCTGCCTAGACATTTAAGGCTGCAAATAAATCCTAAAGTTGCAAACAGATCAGCTTTTTTTTTTTTCTTTTCATTAAACGCTTGCCTCTTGCTCTAGCTTGATAACAATTTCAGGGTCAGTATAACAAACAATCTTATTTCAAATCTGAAACTCTACATGGATTTGCAGTCCAGAATTGATCCTTGGCATGAAATAAAAACATTAATGTTTGTGGATTAAGTGGTTTAATAGTAATAATAATTATGAAATTTCAAAGAATTGTCTCCAAAAAGCAAAATAAAATACAGTTTCTTTTATTTGAAGAATTTTTAAGGAAAAAAAAATTTAGGAAAAGCAGGGTAGGAAAGTGTAATTTGTTGGTGAAATAGAAATCAGTGAGGAACCCAGCCAAGGAATTTTATTTTAGTTCTGAAATGAGATATAAAAAATTTGCATTCCCCTTGCAAACAAACATTCTTATGCTAGACATGAAACTGTCAGATGAACCAAGGTGCACCATAAAGTTTATCAGACCTCTAAGCTGTCTTCCCACTCTCAGAAGATAAATACTCTTCTTGGTCATGACATGCCTGTCAGAGAAGGACTGAAATCCTCAATTATATCCCCAAATCCTATGGGAAGACACAAGTTTTCAGAGTTAGGGGTGTTTCAGTGTTAGCTGTATCAGGAGGATATTACATACGCAGCCTTTTAAACCAGTTGGGGTTTCGTAGACAACAGTAAGCTACTGGAATTTCCTAACCTCCTTGTTTTCAGGTAATTAACTGTAATGTCCGGCAGAGTGGCAGTAAAGGTATGAATAATAGAGGCTAGAAGATCATTAGCAGGGAAAGAGATGAAGTTTCCTAATCAAAGGGAGATTATAGTGTTCTTTTGTTTTCTAGTTCATTAAATTACACTGGTGAGATAATTGCTCAACTGTTAATTTGTTTTATATGCTTTTCTTTGTTATGTGTTTCTCACATCTATACTAGGTTTTTTTTTCCTTTTGCTTCCCACAATGTTGTAATGTCCCAGATTTTTTTTTTCCTCCTCTCAGTTTTTAAGTTGTTAAGGTGCTGCTTGTCTTCGAGTTTGTGGGAGTTCCTGCCACTGCAACTGATGGCAGTTCTTGGCTGGGGCCAAACAGTTTTTCAGTAGAGGCTTAATTTCTTTTAAGTAGTTATTGGGAAAAGCCAATTTGCATTTTCTGCTCCAGATCAGAACTTGCCCTTTTGTCTTTCAACATCTGATCTACTAACTTCTTTCAGTAGCTGGCATGTTGGGGTTTTTTTCCCACAGGAATTATAATGCTGTCAGTGTCTTAAATTTAAAATTATCTTTTTATTTTACAGACTGAGAGAACTATAGGCCTCAGTTCATATCAACAGAAAAGGTAAGCGTGCTTTTCTTGGTTTAATACAGCCATCCTATTGCAAAGAGTTGTGATAGTATTTAAAAGAATAATGTTATAGTGTAAATAAGACCAAATAGAAATTATGTCATTTTTCCCTGTTGTTTTTCTCATATGGAGGAATGTAAACTAAAGTGTAAAACAATTTTTAATATTGGAGGGCAAAATCACTTCTCATATGGAATACGAAATGGAAGAATTCTTTATTTCACTTTGTAACATACAGCACAGAGAAATTCTGTGTAACTAAAGAGGGGGCAAACAGGCTCTGCTTGTAGGGTTGGTTTGGTTTTGGGTTTTGTTGGGTTGGGTTTTTTTTTTTATTTTAAATCATTTTACTGAAGTATTGTTGCAAAAGGAGTGGATCTATTTAAGCTGCTTCAAAAGTTTTTGGGGTCCTTTTGATGAAAAACTTTATGGTGTTACTTTTGATAGATTCTTTCCCATCCCCCTGTCTGTGTCATCCTGTGTCGTTTTGTGTTGGGTATTGTCCTCCTCTGTCCAGCCAAGACATAATCTGTTATTGGAGTGCTTTGTATGTATAGTATATGAGAAAGGAAAAGAAGTGGCCTCTTATTTTTCCTGCTCCCTAATTTTTCTCTGGAGACTCCTCAGATATTCCTGTATATTTCGTGAGTACATTGAACAGTAATAATGAATCTTGTTTCTTATACAGTAGCTTTCAATAGACTGTCATTTAAAGCGCAGCTTATTTTCAATAAATGCAACCAGATTTTTGTCATGGACTGGTTCCACTTCTTTCCCAAGAAATTTAGTAAAAGGACTATTCTTTTTCTTCATTTCAGATGGCTATATGAAAAGTTCTTATTTTATTATGTACACAGTTGCTTAAACACAGGCTTAGGAGCATTCTCTTTGCCACAAGTTTTGAAAAATCTCAGGAAAAAAAATACTTCATTTTACACTTAAAAGCCTTGGTCCTATTTGTATCGCATAATACCCAGTCTCTGCTGCATTCTGATTCAATGGGACCTAATTCCTGCAATATATATTATCTGAATGGCCTGCAAACACTGGAATTTGGCCTTACCTAGTTCTAAGTATACTTGGAATTCAGAGGAAAAGAGTGAAGATAAAGGTACTGAAGAATCTTATGAGGATTTGGCAGGTCTTAAGGTGAAATTAGAATATAAATTCACATTATCTTTCTTGTGATAATGTAGAAGAGTTAAGATTATGTATGGAAATAAGGCATTTACTTCGTAGTTTGATCTGAAGCTTGATGCAATTTGTATATTATGGTAATACGAATTTTGTCAAACTTATATGAACTTCTCATTTGCTTTTTAATTAAAATTTTCAGTTAGTCATTCTCCATAGAATTTGAAACTTTGTGGTGCTGTGTCTTCCCAGAATCTGTCTTCTTTCCCTTTCCCCAGCAATGGAGGCTCCTTTCTGTCCTCCAGTACTTGTGCCCATTTATTTTTGATCTATGAAGTCCCTCAACTCAAATTAAATGTTCCAGCTGGTGCATTTACTGAAGTATTTGTTTGGTACTTGCCAATTAACACTGGATTAAGCAAGCAAAATCTGCATGTCACTGAACTGCTCCCATAAATAATCACTACCAAAGATGTATTCAGTACTGGTTTCTCTGTTAACCACTTAGACATTCTATATATACATGCCTGCCTGTGTAACTGTACTGTGATTGGAGATAAAATACCTCATGTAAAGTTACCAGGCAATTAATGTTACTTGAATTTAATTTTCTGTGATCATACAAATCATAAAGTTTTGGTCAAGACAAAAGTATTTTAAAAAATCCAATAAAAATAATGCACTTTAAATATTTCTTTACTAGGGGTTTCCCCTATTTTGCTCAGTTAAGTTGCTTGCATGAAGCCCAAGCTCGTTACCTTGTGGCAGACTCAGACTTTGCACAACAGTAAAAGAATCACATAAATTACGTTATTGAACTTCCCTTGTGTATTGAAAGATAAATAAGTTGATCCTTAATGCTTCCGGAACAAGAAAATAAAGGAAATGGGTTACAGAGCAATATAATGGAAATTAACTTCCAAACTTTCCATTTGTGTAAGCCAAGTAGCTTAAGCTAAGTGATCTTTGTGTTGTGGCTTGTAATATGAAATCAGCTGGACTTCAGGTCATTCATAACCCATAAACAACACGCATGGTTTAAGATGCTGGCACCCTGGTTGTTGTTTACCTGTTCTTCCTGCCAAGGATTCTCTCTCCTGTGACAGAGAAAGTGAGCATGGGTGCCTGTGGCTCAGCTGCTGCGGTTCACGGTCCAGTGAGTTATTTTACCCTGCCAGAAATGATGGGTTTGTACATGGCTTGCGAACTGGAGCTGCCGTGCTGTGGGGAATTGTCGTGTTCTTCCACGAGCTGTTAGGGGGTTGCAAAGTGGTCAGGGACACAGCTGTGACAGGAACACAGCTGTAGCTGGGAGCAGCTGTATGTCAGTCAGATTGCATGTATGAAAACATGCATCTAACATTCATAGTTGACCTACTGAGAACCATTATTAGTATGTTTTATGATTTGGGTAGAGTCAGATTTTATGAACATAGTCTAAATGAAATAAGATCTTGTTTGAATCATTAGAAGAAGGTACCTTTATTGAGACCTACAGATTATGTACCATTTTTTTTTGCTCCCGAGAAACAACTGAATTTGGTGGTGCTTGAGAATGTGACTGAGGCCATGGATTAGATATGCTTCCAGGATTTTTAATTTTCATTTCTCATCTGAGAAGATTGCTTTCTGTGTTTGAAATGTCAATGTTCTAGAGTGCATTCCAATAAAACATCAGTTTATAGATTTGAAAAATCTCCAGATGTGCCAGGAGAAACAGTCCATTCTGCTTCTGAGCATTGGACTATTTGGGGATCAGTTACAGTATGATGATGGTCTGCATCACAGACTCTGCATTGCCATATTACATAGTAAATACCCATTTTGCATTCTCTGTTGTTGTTGGATCTATGTGGATCTTTCTTTAGTGATTATTTTTTCAGTGGCAGTGTTAAAAACTCAAGGTTTCTGGTACAGATGCTTAACTACTTAGATGACTTGTCTTTCGTTGCCCTTATTATATAATCTCCTCCGTGGTGTAGCTGGCAGATATTTATTTCCTATCTAGACATTTTATTCAAATCTTTGATCTGCTATTTAACACTAATTGGAAGAAGGAAAATGAAATAGCCATTTAATTTGTTTTGTTCTTGCCCATGGTCAGGTTACAGTGCATCTATTCAAACTACTCCCTATTCTTTCCATACTCTTTCCCCAGACAACCCCCTCGGGAAGTGTTAGCTTTGAAGTTTAACGTCTGATATCATGAGTATGTTTTCCTGATGCAGGGTGAATGTTGGCCTAAGTGAGCCAACCACTAGCTGGGTGTAGTTTATGAAAAACTTTAGTTGCTGGTCTTTTTATTCATCTGTACTTACGGCAGTGACTACTGCCAGGTACCAAAGTGGTCAGATGTTTTTACAGGAGTTCACTTTTTCACTGAGGCTGTGTGTAATGCCCAGATTTCTAAAATTATTTTAAGTATTAAAATATATTTTCTAACATATGTAGCTCGACCTTATTTTTAAATATTCACAAGTCAGGGATGTACTCAGGGAAATATGATTGGGGTTTTTTTAGCCAAAAATGTTGCGTCTTTGAAGTGGTTCTTTCAAGGGTGTTTTGGCACAGAAAGTGCCTACCATGAGGTGCTTGCCTATTTGTCAATTTAAAAATTCTCATGGTTACTTTTGGATGCATGTTCATTTAATTTAACTTCATGGCTCTCTAAGAGTTTGTGTTACTAAATAAGATAATGAGACCTCTTGCTATTGGGTGGTTTAATTCTATTACCTTTTATTTCTTGACAGTTTATGGCACAGAAAGCGAAATAGAACTCTTTAAACAACTGCTAATGTGGGAAAAACATATGTAGAGTAACGCTTAGAGTGGAATTTTTCACAACAGCAATTAAAGATAAGACAAAATTAAAGATAAAGATAAGATTCATCAGTGCAGAGACCTCCTCCAGAAATCCCAGAACAGCTAGAAAGGTAAAGCGAGGATGTAGAAAAACACTGCCCAACTTTGCAGAAATCTTTAAATACTGTATTTGACAAACATTTTCTTCATCTCTAAATGCAGAGATGTGCACAGGTTATTTAAAGTGATGAGTGCCTAGTACTCTGGAATAAACTGCAAAACATTACAGAAGTGGTGCAGAATGTCCTTAGGTGGAAGAAAATAGTGTTTCAGCACAGATGGACATCCATATCCCCTATGGTATTTCTGGGCATAGATGTTTTGACCATCTTTATAATTGCATCTGTGAGTAACCTTATTGAGTCTTGAAGTTGCACTTGGATTGCATCTGGTAGTAGGTTGCTTCTGGGTAGTAGCAGTGTTGTGGCTTAGCCCCAGCTGGTAACTAAGTACCATGCAGCCACTTGCTCACTCCCCTCCCCACCTCTTCTCTCCTGGGGAGGAGAAGAAACCTCATTGCTTGAGATAATGACAGTTTCATAGGATAAAAAATGAAGAGATGTTTTATACAATGTATAAAACAAGTGATGTACAAAAGCAATTGCTCCACCACCAGTGGAAGAAACCCAACCATGCCCTGTGTGTTTCTGAGCAGTGAATTTCCCCTCTGTCTAGCTTCCACAGTTTATCTCCAGAGGGAACAACCCTCTGGCCAGCCTGGGCCAGTTGTCCTGGTTGTGCCCTCCCAGCTCCTTGTGCACCTGGCAGGACCTGAGAAGCTGTAAATTCTTGACTTAATGTAGACACTATAACTGTGTGTAGACACAAGCAACAACTAAAACCATCAGTGTGTTATCAGCATTATTCTCATACTAAATCCAAAACACAGCAGTATACCAGCTACTACAACAAAAATTAACCCTATCTTGGCCAAAACCAGGACAGTACCTACCCTCTTATTCCATACCATCTATGTTATGTCCTATACTTCCTAATACATTCCAGGTAAGCACCATCACTTTTCCTGACAGATATCATTCCCTTAGTTTATGGGCCATCCGTCTAAAATGTTCATTGAGTTTGTTTAATCCATGACTTTGGGCTTCACTCTGTCAGGGTCAGGGGATGGTGTGTAATGTTGGATTGTTGCAAGCTGCATCCGGATGTCGTGGCTGGAGTACCTGGTGTGGCCCATACCTTCCTTGAGATGTCAATCTCAAGGAAGTTGCTGTGCACTTGTTGCTGAAGCCACAAGCTTCTGGTTTCATCACCTCTGCACCTTGCTAGTTTTCATCAAAGATCATTCTTCATTAGGCTGGGCGATTCTTACTGTAATCTGTTGTAATGGCATATAGAAATCATAGTAGTGATGGCATGCAATATTATGTAGCAATCTGCACCATATAATTTAAATCATTGGCTATTCTCACCCCAAATTCAGTCCCCTTGAAGTACATGTCGGACTTCCCCATCTTTCTGCATCACCTACCAACTGCATCCAGGTCCTTGAGTAGAAGCGATCCCACAGATGGGTGGACCTTTGCCTGAAGCAGGGCAAACCCAGACTGTCTTCCCTAACATATCCTTTATGTGCACTACAGGAACTTTTTCTCCTTCTACACTACATGGGAGTTCTGATTGGGCAGGGCCAGCTTTATTGGTAGGTGTCTTGGAGATAACTAATGAGGTGGCCGTTATTAAATGTGTTTCCCAATGTTTGAAGGTCCCACCATCCATTGCTCTGAGTAGTCTTTAGCAGACCATCATCTAGTTCAGTTTTCCTGGAGGCTGGTGTATGGTGGAGAAAGTGATACGTGTGCTCAGTTCCATGCTCTTTAACCCAGGTGTCTATGAGGGTGTTCTGGAAGTGAGGTGCAATGTCTGAGTCAATTCTTTCTGGGGTGCCATGTCACCTTACGACTTGCTTTTCAAGGTCCAGGATAGTGTTCCAGATGGTGGTATGGGGCACAGTATACATTTTCAATCATTCAGTTGTTGCTTCCTCCAGTGTGAGTACATATTACTAGCTTTGGTGGGTCTGTGGGAGTGTGATATAATCAATCTGCCAGGCCTCCCCATATTTCTATTTCAGCCATCATCCTTCATGCCAGAGAGGCTTTAACTGCTTGGCTTGCTTGACTTCAGTGCATGCTTTACATTCATGGATAACTTGTGAGATAGCATGGCCAAGTCCATCCCTTGATCGCAAGCCCATCTAAATGTTGTATCTCTTCCTTGATGGCCTGAGTTGTCGTGGCCCCACTGAGCTATAAATAATTCACCCTTATGTTGCCAGTCTAGATCTACCTGAGCCACTTCAATCTTAGCAGCCTGATCCACCTGCTGGCTGTTTTGATGCACCCCAACTCCTGAGTATGTGGGCATCTATCTATCTATTTGACGTACTTTGACAACCAGCTTCTCTAGCTGGGCAGCCGCAGTGGGACAGCCCAGACGGGTTTGCCTCTCCTCTGCCAGTTGCTCTGCTCTTGTTGCTGTAACCACCCCCACAGGGCACTGGCCACCATCCATAAGTCAGTATGGAGACAGAGCACTGGCCACTTCTCTTTTTCAGCAATGCCTAAAGCCAGGTACTTCGCTTTCACCTCTGCAAACTGGCTCGATTCTACTTCTTCAGCAGCTTCTGCAACTCATCATGTAGGACTCCATACAGCAGCCTTCCACCTCTAATGTTTTCCCACAAATGTGACAGGACCCATCAGTGAACAGGGCATATGGTTTCTCATTTTCTGGCAGTTTATTATACAGTGGGACCTCTTCAGCATATGTCACCACCTCTTCTGGTAATATTCTGAAATATCTGCCTTTTGGCAAGTCCATGATCACTTCAAAGATTCCTGGGTGACTGGGGCTTCCTCTTTGAGTGCACTGTGTGATCAATGCAACCCACTTACTCCATGTAGCATCAGTTGCATGATGTGCATCATGCCCAGCGCTGGCAGTTGGGGTGCCAGAAGGAGCTGTGCTTCAGTACTAACTGCCTCTGAAGCAGCTTGAACTCCTTTATATGCTGCCAATATCTCCTTTACAGTTGTAGAGTAGCAGGCCTCAGATCCTTGTTATCCCTGACACTAAAACCCCAGGGGTTGACCTTGAGTCTCCCCTGGTGCTTTCTGCCGGAGACACTGCCTAGCGTCATGCTCCCTGGCTGTGGTGTAAAATGTGTTTGTTACATTTGGTCATGCTCACACTGGCCCAAGGGCTACTGTGTAGACTGTTTCCTGTTTGATCTGTTCAAAGTTTTATCACTGCTCAGGGCCCCATTTGAAATAGTTCTTCTGGGCCACTTGATAGAGGTGGCTTACAGTCAGGCTGTAATTTGGAATGTGCATCATCTGAAAGCCCACGAAACCTAAGAAAGCTTGTGTTTCCTTTTTGTTGGTACGTTGAGACATAGCTGCTATTTTATTGATCACGTCTTCAGGATCTGACAGCATCCATCTTGTCATTTTATTTCTAAAGACTGGATGATCTGTGCAGGTCCCTTGACCTTAGTTTGTTTTATAGCAAAGCTGGCTTTCAAAAGGATTTGGATTATGTTCTTCCCTTTCTCAGAGACTTCTGCTGTGTTGCTGCATATGATGATGTTGTCAGCGTGTTGCAGGTGTTCTGAAGCCTCACCCTGTTCCAGCCCAGTCTGGATCAGTCCATGGCAAATGGTGGGGCCATGTTTCCACTCCTGGGCAGTCGATTCCAGGTGTACTGGATGCCCCTCTTATGTGAAGGCAAACTGTGGCCTGCACTCTATCGCCTAAGAGAATGAAAAAAATGCATTATCAGAATCAACTGTGGTGTATGACTTGGGTGCCTTTGACTCCAGTTTATATTGAAGTTCCAGCATGACAGTGCTCAGTGGTGGCCGCAATAGTCTACTGTGAGCCGCCACTCTCAGACTTTCACACTGGCCTCCTGGGACTGTTAACAGGTGAGCAGGTCTGGCTGATCACTCCCTGACTCTGCAGTTGACAGATCAGCTTATGGATGGGAATCAGGGAATCTCGGTTGGTGAGATACTGCTGATGATGAACAAATGTGGTAGCAATTGGCACCTGCTGTTCTCTGACCCTCAGCAGCCACACGACAGAAGGGTCTTCCGAGAGAACCCTGCAAGACAGGCTGCTGATTAGTTTCCTCAATCTCCAAGGAAGCTATACCGAAAGCCCACTAGTACCCTTTTCAGTTCTTGAAATACCCCTCTCTGGAGGGAGTCTGTGCCCAGGATTCACAGAACTTCTTGTAAATACAAATCAGAAGCTCCTTCCGTAAGATCAGAAGTAAGATCAGTTCACCTTTGTCTGGGAAACTGCTGACTGGAGCATCTTTTTTCCTGGCAGAATCACCATTTGTGTGTGTTTTTCCTTGCAGCTCACATATTTGTGCCTGTAGGGTCAAGGTAGGTTTTCCATCCCACTTCCTCATGTCATCTCTGGGGTCACGCAGGTGAAACCACAGGGTGTCTAGTGGTGTGTAACATCTGTATCCTCTCTCTTGAGCAGTGGAACACTTACTCCCAATAGCTGAGGTACAAGCAGGTAATTAGACGTAGCGTCGTACTTGCTGGAACTCCCAAGACAGTTTCTTCACACTCTCTCTTTGAGCTGCTGGACTTCATGGGATGGTTTCTCAAATAGGTTTTCAGATTTTTAACACAGTCTTTCCAGGCCCATAGGGAGGATGAGAGATTTTCTTAGTATTGGTCAGCAACTTCATCCACTGTTGGTGTCTCTTTATCTTTCCAGGACACCACTGATAATGATTTGATACGATGCATTCTGTGCTAACTTCCTCCACGTGGGTCAGGTACATTGGACTTCTTCTGGATCTTTGGGGAACTGAGCATTGTCCAAATTGTAATAAATCATCTCTCATGTGGCTAATTCCCTCAGATACTGGATACCTCTCTGCTTGCCTGGGTGGCATATCTTCACTGAAGGGATACCTTTCCCTCACACCTCACAGAAGTAATCTCCAGAGGCTGAGGGTTTGTGTCCCTTTTCCAGTTGTTCTGTCAATGCCCCCTTTCCTGGACAGGGATCCCAGCTGGTTGGCTTCCCTACCCTCTAATGCCAGACTACTGAACCCCTTGTCCCAGCATTGGAGCAGCCAGATGACAAAGTTGCTCACCTCATCAAGTACTGAAATCCTTCCATGTTATCTTGCAGCTCACTCAGAGAGGGATGGAGTGGTTATCTCTGGTTCTACCTCTTCTTCCTGTTCTTGTAATGGCCCTGTTTCGTCATCCTTTACTAAGTAATTGACTTCCATGAACATTTCTTCTTGCCTGTAAGGGTGACTGATACTGGCATGAGTTCGTTCTCTAGTTCAGCTGCAGTGCTTATTCCCAGGGTTTGAGTAGCTGCAGTGCTTCTGTCACAGGGGATGATCTCTGGGTAGTCATTTTAAATAGTTGTTTAACCCTAAACAAGACCTGAACCACATTTACCAGACCCAACAGTAAAGTGGTTATTTTAGTAGTAGTTGAGGCAAATGTACTCTCACTTGGGTAAGAGAGTAGCTCATACAGCAAGGGTAATGACTGTGTCATGGATGGCATGTAGTCATTCTCAAGTCTCATTTATAAAATCAAACTCCTTGCAGCAGGGAAGAAGTATTGGGACCATCTTAAATCATTGCCAGGAGCTAGTCGTTACTGAAACTTCCAAGGTTCAGATGATTCCCTGCCAATTGTTGGTCTGCCTGAGCTTGTTGGAAGATGTCAGTCATCCTCTCTCATTCAAATACATCATATCCTTTTTAGGTCCTCCTTGACTTTGAAGGTTAAAAAACTTGGAGGGGCAGGGAAATGAAAATATTTAAATTCCAGTATAAAACCAGCAGCCACGGCTCTGCATGCATATAATAGTAATTAACATAAATGTCATTATGCTGTAAAGTTACCCTACCCATGGGTGTATCCAGCCTTCAGTGAACAAGTGCCCAGCAGAGCAGACATCATCATCATTTTATGTCTGCTGCAAGTTGACTCATGTTGGGCCTTTCAGTAAGCAAAGTCTGGGAATTCCAATATTGCTGGTTCCCATTTGAATCCTACTACAGCTGCTACTTTTACTGTACTAGTAGGCATTCCTGATGCTGTAGCTGCCTTTACCAAACTTGGCCATTTACAAATTTTGTGGTGTCTAAATCACTATGCAGTCTGAGAGAACGTTGCTTAAGCTTATCTGTGTGGAGAATTGAGTACGTCCTGGTTGTTAGAGTTACGGCAAGTGACACCTGACTGTATTTTTAATACAATTGAAATAAATATCTTCGTTTTCACCTTTTGTAAGTACTGTAAATGTATCTGATAACTTTTCCATAAGGGGAATTGATAGGTCTTTTTACCTATAATTGCCAGAGAAAAAAGAGGTGCTGACTGACTGTTCAGAGTTTTGAAATTGGAAGAAATTGATGGAGCTACTTTTAAAATCATCATTGAAGTAGTTTCTGTTTAGTTGTTATCTCGGCAGGGGAAGTTAATGAGCTTTTTGTCCTTCTCAGTTTAAAAATACACTCTAAATGCTTTTCTAAAATTGCACCATGAATCTTGAAAAGCAAGAGGGTGTCTTTGAAGGCTTATTATCAACTTGTTCTATCCTTTCAAAATATGACTGCCAACATAATTTTCCAAGTTCATTCCCTTATGTGCAGCGTCTCTGTAAACTTCATTTTGTTGTGCACTTGCTCCACGAGGTTTGATTTTAGCCTGAGAAGGTATACCCGAGCTCACTCTCATTTGACAACTGTACTGAGTCACAACAGCACTTCACAGTAGCAAGAATTGCAATTTGCTATAGATCTTAGTATGGTTCTTCCTATTAGTGTGTCTTACACCTTCGCTTCTGTTGTATTGTGAGCTATGTATGCACAGGTGTATCCGCACATGTGTGCGTGCACACAGACATACACATGTATAAGCACACACTAAAGCTGACTCTACTGTGCCTACTCATGCTCCAGTATTGTTTTATTATGTGGATAAAGCTATTTTTAATGACTAATCTCTAAGTGGTATTGAAGGTGCTTCTACATCCAAAGTTAGAGGCCTGTAAATTGATGACCATGAATAGATCCCTATTACACATGTATTATACTTTAAGTGTGAAGATCCAGTTGTGGAGTACTAGAGTGAGTCATTGAAACACTGTATTTTTATTTTTAACAAGCTGTTGATTCATTATACTGTTATCATTGCCCAGATCTGTGCTATTACAGAATACAGATAATACTTCATACCCTGTTCTGAACTTTTTAGTCCTATTTCTTGTTAAGTGGTTCTGGATTATGAAAAGACATCTGAATTTGATCCGTAATTAGTTTTGCAGGAAGTAGGCTGGATGGAATTACATTGATTGATTCCAAGACCTCAACTTTCATAAGGCAAGCCACATGGTGCCTATCTGAGGGCATCTTCCATCTCCTGGCTTGTTCTTTTGTTGAAGCAAAACTGTGTAGTTCTGCTGCACTGGCTGGGTTTGTGGAGCAGCTTAGCTTACCCAGGACACGTGGCTGCAGCTCTGTCTTTGAGTGTTTAGGATTGCTTGATGCAAAGTCAGAAAATAAGAGTGCTATTTTAAGATCGGTAAGAAAAGCATATAAACGAAAAAGAAAGCTATTGGTCTTGAGCCATTAAAGAGTCATTGGTCTTGAGCCATTTAGACTTTCCTGTTTATTTCTTTCATGTTATTGTCTCCCTGATTTACTGTATGAATCTGGTTGTTACTCAGCCCAAAGTAAAGTGTTACTGAATTATAGAGATACTTAAGTGCAGTTACAAGCGCATCATTCTGAGTAAGAAAATGTTTCAATCAATTACAGTGTTTTGGGTTGTTTGGTGTGGGGTGTTTTTTTTGTAACTTATGTTGTGAGTTATTGATTGTGCTTTATATAACTGTACTGGGAAAAGAAGCACTAGTAGAGAATTTTTCCTGATACTTTGTAGTCTTCATTGCTGGATTGTTTGGGTGGTATTTAAGTTTTAGTCTTCATCTACTGAGTTACCAGTGGGAGGTTAGTATAGACAAAACTAAAGAAAGCTTCTAGAGCGGAGTTGCTACTTTCTGGAAATTGAATTTTTAACAGTATAGACATGGGCTGTTTCCTCCCGTGTGGCCTCAGTACCATCAGATGGGTCCAAGGTTGTACTAGTTTAGATGTAGATAGGTAGACTCATGGTGCATGTGTAAATGACTTACACATTGAGGATGTTTGGGTATTGATACAAAAGATGATATAAGCCTATTTAGCCTACTATTTCACTTAACTATTAATATATAGAGAGGAAAACAAACACTTCAATTGTATCCATTACCAGGATTTGTACTCTTGTGTAATCTTTCTTGGAGACTCCACATAATCGTGTGAGTGGCTGGCAAAGTTATGGTATTCTAACTGGACAAGTTTGTCAGGCTGTTTCTTCTTTTGAATTAGTTGCTCTGTTATTAATATTAATGAACTTTTTGCTAAGTAAAGGCAATTTGAGATGAGAAGGCTGCAGAAACATATAATTTAATAATTTTTTTTACAACATTTTAATTTCTTTTGCAGTGTATCCCTGTATCGGGGAAATTGCCGACCTCTACGGTTTGAGCCACCAATGCTGGATTTCCATGAACAGTAAGTTGAGAAGTCTTTTGATATGTTTAGTTAGACAAATAGGAAGGAAAAACCCACCACCACCACCACTGGTCATCAAGTCCAGCTTCTGGCTCCACACAGGGCCAGATGTGTTCCACAGAGTTGGTGTACTCGGTCTTAAACATCACATAGCAACTTACCAGCTGCTGTGGGTTCGGTAGTGTAGGTACTTGTGCTTACTTTTGAGGGAACAGTTTTAAGTCTAGAACTTAATGTGTTGAGGTGATACTACCTTTCTGCTTATTCATAACCTGCATCAGAGATCACTTACGCTGGTATGTCCATTTTACTATTGCTTTAGTGGCAGAAAGCTTTTATGATCTGTAGTTACTGGAACAGTATGAGAGCGCTGTGAAAATGCATCCTCAAGGAGCACAAACAGCCTCCAGGAGCCCAGCTCCATGCTCCAACTTGCAGCTTGTTGCTGTTTCAATTCTCAGTGGCTGAATGTAATGGTTTACCACAAACTTAGCTGCAACTTCTATGAAAGATAAAGGGAGAAGGAAGTAAGTTTAACAATTTCAGTAGCATACCTGTTTGTAATCAGTTCCTGTGAGAACTACTTTGGTCTTAACTTTTCCTAACAGTAACTGGTTACTGTGTGTAGATAGCTACATTCTTCTTGTTAACAGTCAAAACTTGGTGCACATGGATGCAGCCTCTGAGTCAAAGCATCAGTCATGCACAATGTAAACTGCAGTGAGGATCTTTCAATCATTTTAACAGCTCAACCTGGAAGAAAAAAAATAGCCCAGGTATGCCACAGGGCAGTATTCCTTCCCCTTTTCAGTGCTGGGTAAAAAAGACAGCTTTATTTACAGATAAGTTATGGATTATAAATAAAAATACAGTACCCTTTATTTGTATGCAAGACTGTTGTATGGTGTGATGGCTCGAAATGTGCAGGAAAGCTCCTGTGTATTGACATAATGTATATCTCTGTGTTTCTGAAAGAAGAGAGGCTGTGGTTTTCCAGAAATGATGTTTATACAAATAAACAAATGCAATGCCACCGAATCACAAAGCTATGTGAAAATGCCTCATTTTATAGAATCAGTCAAAAAAAAAAAATCATAAATTTTACTTCTGAGTAAAGACATAATAAATCACTCTGCTGCCTCTTTCTTATTCCTTCAAAATTTCAGAATCTCTGGCTTTCAATGTTGTGTGTTTTTGTTGTTTCATCTTTTGGAATGTCAGTAACTGGTCCTAGGCAAGAGGACATGTGCTTCTAACATGAATAGTAAAATACCTAGTGGTAAACCCTGCTCTACTGCATCTCTTCTATAACAAAATTAGGTCATAGTCAACAAGTTATACTGGAGAGCACGGTGCAAACTCAAACTTGCAGAACAGTTTGCTCTTTGTTAAAGTTACTGTAAACTTACCTATTGAATCAATTTGAAGTGATTTTTCTCTTAAAATTATAGAAGTTTTCAATTCATAGTAATTACAGAATTTGACATTTGAAGTGTATTTTATACACCTTTTCCTAACATGACTGAAGTCTTTTGTTGATGTCCTCTGAAAAATCTTGCTTTTAAAGGTCATCTTGAGTTTGCTTGCTCGTGTGAAGTAAGCTGCATGTGCTGCTTTGTACATTTCTAAAGATTTTTTTGTTGTTCCTTGCTAAAAATAGATCCCAGACAGTATCATAAATACTTCACACTGTTCTTCATTATATTTTGGCTCTTCATGTAAGCTGTTCTTGTCAGAGCTGAAAGCAATGAAGAAGTGTAAACCTAGCACACTGTTAAAGTAGTGCACATCTACTTAGGAAGGGCTCTGTACAATAAATGCAGAACTGCACTGGGAGATTGTTGCCTTCTCTCAGTTAAAATAGGAAATCTGTGTGTTAGATCCTGGCTTGTTATGAGTTCTGTTCATTTATTTTTTTTCTAAAAATGTGCAGTAATTGATTTATGTGTTATAGTTTGGGTCATAATCTAAGGCAGAAATGGTCTTCTGTTTATTAAATTTTCAGTAAAATGTCAAAAACAGTTTTAGAAATGTTTAGATACGGAGTCCAACATTCGTTTTAAAACCTGTGCTTGGGCATTTAAATAAAAGGGAAACAACTCTGACAAGTGCCGAGTTAACTTGGTGTTATGGTGAGAACAAGCTGTAGGTGCTTAAGCACCTTTGAAATCAAATAATGCAGATTTAAGGGGGGTTTTGTGTCTTTCTTCTGTTGTTGGGTTTGGTGGGGGGGTTTTTTTCCCCCTTTATTAAAATAGACAGGATTTTCTCATTCAAATTCTGGCTTTTCTCTCTTTGTTAATAATGGATTTTTGGAAGGCATGAAGTGCCTGTTGAGTTTCTGAATCAGTATTGTACTTAAAGGGTGTGTTGTTAATATATACATGCAGCATTTAGTAGAGCAAAGTTGTTTCAAGTTCTTGTTTATGCTGAGCTATCAACACATATCATTCCTCGGCTGAAGGAAGTTGCAATATTTAATTTGAGTTGTAAGCTAGCCCACTCCTGTGACATTTTTGGTCTGCTGAGATTGTGTGGGTTTAATCAGATGTTTCAAAAACATACCAACTTGAGCAGGAACAATATTTATTAAAAGTTGTTTTAGCTAGGGATCTCAAAATCAAAATCAGTATGAAATTGATAAATAGTTGCTGTAGACACACTTCCTGTGTTCCACCTGGAGAGGAGATTATAATGGCCTTTTACTTCTGTTTTATAACAGTTGGAAGTGTTTAGGTGTTTTTAAAATGCTGTTTTAATGTAAAATAAACACTACCATATTGCACTAATTTGAAGGCTGTCCAGGTAATCTCATATTTATTGAAGAAGTGTATGCTGCATGTTAGGATATGCAGATCCTTAACTGACTTGAAGATACTCCAATTCTTCTCTGTATAAGTTAAGCTTTGGGAATGGGCTGACACTGAGGCAGGTTCTGTACAGCTGTTCCAGGGGACTGCTTCAACTAAGTGGAATACTCATTTGTTTATTTAACGTGAAAGCCTCCTGATTGCAGTGCCAGTCTTCCTCTGGAACAACTTCTGCAACACGTTGGATATTAGATTTGGGGCTTTAAAGAAAACAAACCAAAATAAAAGAAAAACAAAACAACAAAAGAACCTACCCAAAACCAACTCCACAACCAGCTGTCTGTATTTATAGCTGTGTTCTGTTCCTTGTCATGTCTCTAATCTGTTACTTTCTCCTGTTGTTCAATGGGGATGGAATAATTGACATGTTCCAACATACATCACTAACCATTATGGTATCTTCCACAGCTTTGGAGTTGGTTGCTCAGAAGCTATTTTGGCAGAACAGTCACTACCTACATGGCTTTCTGTGTTTGAGACAGGCCTTCATGTTAAAGCTCTCCTAGCTGGGCCATCTGGGTGAAGACTGAGGAATACTGTTGCGGTGCAGTTTATGTCAGTTACCACACCTGCTTTGTGGCAGAACTTGAATCTTTTTAGATCTTGAAAGCAATTGCTTGGTAACATTCAAATATTTGAGACCTTCTTGCAAATCTTGAGACCTTATCTTGCTTGAAGTAAGAGAGAATGGGAAGTTTGGTAAATTGGTCTCATTTCTTCAAGATACCTAGTCTCTTTGCAGTAAATAATGGAGAACTTCAGCAACTAGAGAGTTTATCCAAATTGCTAGTTTTCTTACATTTTAGATGAGGATATTTACAAAATGGTGGAAGGACCAATCAGGTACCTATATTGTGCAGCCAAACATTTACGTGTTACCTTTGATAGACTTCTAATGTGTGTGGGTTTGAGATTGCTGGAAATGTGAAGTGTTGTGAAATGAAATTTTCATTTCCCTTGGAGTTTGTTAAATATAAGAAACTGTTGACAGTAAATTGACATTTAGTCCAGACCTACCTCCGTTTTTATTCGCGTATCATGATAGGCTACAAAAGGCTGTCAAAGTAAATCTGAGATTTGTTCAAATCAGTTGTTGACGTGGTTGCTTAAGACGTTTTTTGTATATGGGGCTTTGCAAACTGTTTTGAAAAGGTGTGATTTTTGTTCTAAATTAGATTTGTAACACAAAATGGGGTGTTTGCTACATTTAATTTCTTACATGGGCACTGACTTTTTGTCAAGTGTAGTAGAAAAGAATTTTCTTGGATTTATTTATTAATTTTTGTTAAAAGCCAGTGAAACCTAGGAACTGAAAACCAGTTATCTATGGGGTAGTACATACACAAACCCCACAACCCTTCCATTTCTTTTCCAAGTTAGAGACCTGTTTGCATTCTCAAACTTATGTGCTACAGTTACTCTAACTTCAGTTAAAGAAGCAACTTGCCTGTGTCACTCAACCAGTGATGCATAAGAGTTCCAAGTGAAAGAGGAAGAACGCTCTAGTCACTCATTCTCTAGTCTTGTACATCATGTAGGCATCCTTCATGTTTGTTCCTTCATGCTAGCTCCTTACTAGCCGTTCCTTCATGATGGGATACTAAAGGAATTCCCCTTTAGTCTCCTTTAGTAACCTTGTCAGGCCAGCTCACTTCATTTCACTAAAAGTATCTGGATACATGACAGGTCAACACTCAAGTTCTTACTGGTGGAACTCACAGTCTCTGATCTTTTGACTGGAGAACCATCTAAACTGGTTCAAGTTCCCAAGCTGCATGTATTTAGAGGATAACAAGGTTTTTCTGGACATCTGACCTCTGGTCAGGCACAGTGATTTAACCCATGTGAAACTTCTGATATGCTGTCTGACAGTTGGCCTTGCAATTGCTTCAGCAGTTGCCAAAGATGCTGAAAAAAAATGTATTTTGGGGGAACCATATTTGATAAACTCTCAAATTCATGAGGAATTTACCTGAATTGAATCTTGAGGATATTTATCTATATTCACAGCATTCCAAAATCTGAATGGGAAGTTTATGATTGACTTCAGTTCTCTCTCCACTCTCAGAAAGAATAGGAGATGGAAGAGGAATAATGTATCTGCTGAATTTATATGCTTTGCTTTTCAGTAATAGATTTTTATCAGTTTCAAGCAAGCATTTCACAGCGGTATTTAAATTGTATGCATTAAGAAAAAATGGCATTACTCTTAAAATGTCATTTTCTCAATCCATATTTGCTTCACAGTGAGTACCTAGATATTTCTGCAAGTTAAGTTTGAGCCTATAACTCAAGGACTCATCTCCCTAACTTTTTGCAGGAGCTGGCTTCCATTGTTAAAAGAATCTGCTTCTTGATCTTTAGTGCAGCAGTGAATTCCATTACAAGGACGTGCTTGCAATACACTGTAGGTACTAGCTCAGACTTTGGGGAGAGTTGAGTTGCAACGGTGAAGAATGTACACGCAGAATTCTCTACCCATATGAGCAGGCACCTCACCCTTCTTAATTACCATCTTCTCATCTAGGTTGTGGTATCTGTTTTTTATCAGTGTAGGTGGACCTAGCATTATGCGGGGACAAAAGATTAGGAGCAAAATCCTACATGCTTTGACAGGTCACATTTGCCTGAAGGTGTGTGTCTGTATCATCTTCTTGCAATGAAGAGGGCTAGCTGTGACTGCTCCAGGAAATTCTGCTGTAAAATTTGGCACCAGGTAACACTGTACTTGATTGCAGCTTGATAATCCAGAGACTGGGGAACATCACTTCTGTGGTTATTGCTTGGACTGTAGGTTCGTTAAACGTGTCTTGTGTAGAATGCTTTACCTGGGTTTTAGATGGCAGAAAAAACAAGTCATGTTTGTCCTATCTCTGTAGATTTGACAGACATCAAGCTTAAAGAATATAAGGAAAGTTACATCAGAGCAAAACATAATATTGGCCTCACCGTTTGGTCAACAAAATAATAAAATTAAACACAGAATTTATTAATTAAACAGAACTCCTTTTTAATGACTTCTGCCTTTATCAGCTATACTAATACTATGGTGGTTTAGTCCGGAAGCCAAAGATAGTGAACTGTGATATCTGTCGTGGCTGCTTCCCGAGGCTTTAGCCTCTCAAATGTGCTGGTTTGTGTCCCACTTTTTTCAGAACTGAGAAAGCATGAAGCCCTTCAAAGACTGTTAGTGTTTCAGTGTTTCCTGGAGCAATGAGTTTTACTTCCATACTGCCTTTCAGACAGGAATAGGCTCGCATTTCAGTGTTACCAGTTCATTCGACATAGTTTTCTTGGCTCTGTGGTGTTTTGCACATTAGGCATCATAAGAAGTGTCACTTAATTCTGATCTTGGGCTGTCAGTACACAGCTGTTTCTCTGTGGAGACCACAGGTGATATGCTAGTCACGCGGTTTTCTCACATGTAGTACAGAACTTAAAATCTATCTCATCTCTCAATTCCTACTGTTGTGGTTAGGGGTAACTGCTCTGCTTGATTCTTGTTTTCGGATCTTGTATCTTATAAAGACTGGTTGGAGTGCTTTGTAGTAGAGGAGGAGGGTGGTTTGCCCTTTGCAGTGAGATCTAGGGAACAGACAGATGATCTTTGGGAAAGACTGAAGGAACTTCAGTGTTGGAGGAGTTGGACTATTTTCTTTTTTCTTCTTTTTTCTTCCTTTAATGACTTCTTTGTCTAAACAACAAATTCACTGTGAAATTGCAGACTGCTATAAAAGCTTGCTTATACTTTTCACAGTCACCAAGCAGATAAAATACTCAAGCCAATCTGCAGTGATGTCAGTGAAGAAAGGTGTGTTTGAAGCAGTGGGTTCAGAATTCAGAGAGTGCTGGGTAACTCCATACCAGCGCTTTTCTAGGGTGCACTTTTGAGGGTGGTTTTCTCATTGTTTTTTTTCTTTTTTCCTTTCCTGGGGGCAGGTTTAGAGATGGGGAACTTTGGAGGGCTGGCTGGCATTCAAATTCCTCTGGTCTGATAAAGGCTTCCCTGGCAGGAGAGCAGGTTTACTGTTTACTTCTGTTGATCAACAATGTAGCAGTTACAGCATTTAACTCAAAACATCACAGCTAATAAAACATTTCACTTTCTAATATCCCTGCAACAGATCCCGATACTTTTATGTTATGGCTTAACTCGGATGTTAGATTTTGTATCATTTTAAAATGTGAAGAGATCAATTGTCTTTGTTACTAGTTAAGTTAGGGAAGTCAAAATGTGTTTTGGTTTGGTTTGGGGCTTTTTTTGACAGTGAAAGGAGGAGCCAAGTGTCTGCTAATGGAGACATGAAATTAGGACTCAGCAAGCAAAGCAAAAAGCATCACAGTAGTGGAGTGCAGATCTGTTCTGCTGTTAGTGACACAGTTTATCGCAGGTTATTAATTGTGTCTTTGAATTAACATCATGGTTTTTACCATCTACCTATTTAGGCCGCGTTTCATAAGTAGGAGGTTCTGTCTTTTACCGCAGTCATTTTGTAAATTGTGGTATGGTTTGATTACTGTTACTAAATCCTCCATTCAATGCAACCTTTAATTTAGAGCAAGCTTATGTTGCTCTATCTATTGAGACACACCCTCCCTCCCACGTTGAAAACCTGTGCGGTTACAATAGTGCTTATTGATTTGGCCTCTTAATTTTAAGTGAGGATGGCAGAACAACTACCTGGTATTGGTCATCATCGCTTCAGATACTACAGATAGTCATTCTTATCACTAGTTCTCCAGTCCTTGCAATGTCTGGAGCAGATGACAGGAAGGGAGTGCTATGTGGAATATGTGTAGCCTGGAAGTTAAAAGTTAACTATTTTGAATTAATTATGAAAAAGATAATTTGGAGCTAATTGTAATCTACACACTTATTTGTGCTTTGATGTTCTCCTGGTTCCGGCTAGGACAGAGTTAATGTTCCCAAGGAGCCAGCACAGGTAAGCCTAGCTGGCCTAGGGTGTTTCCATATGACATGACATCACACCACTGTAAAAGGGGGCTGGTGGGGAGGGGCAGATCTGCCTGGCTTAGGGATGGTCTGAGTGTGGGTGGAGCATCATCATCGGTCATCCCTTCCGAGGGTTATCACCATGTGTGAGTTCTGTCTTGAGCTCTCCCCATGCTGTCCCAGCAAACAGCCCTGACCCCACCCGTGGGGGCATCTGTCCTCTTGTCACCCTGGGGGTGCAGGAGGAGCAGGCAGTGCAGGGTGCTTGTCTGCAGCTGAAGCACGACAGGTGCTGATGCTCAGCACGTGTGTGTGTGTGTTAAAATGCATGAATAAAATTCTGAAGAGATAACAAAGTATGGAAAATAATGGGTGAAACCGAAGCATTTATTGTCACGCCAGCTGTTGTAAACAAAAAGGAACAAACCTAAAGTTTGTGTGGAATAAAATGTTAGCATGTCTTGTTAGAGGAAGTGTGCTACTGTTTAACCGTTTATCTTCTGTGTTTTAAACTTCTTAAATGCTAGAATTTATCAGAGGAATTCTTTATTTTTTTTCCTTAAGGTATGAATTCAAATATCACATGCAAATAAATTAGTTATTGCTGCACATGACCGTGTACTTAATTCTGTATAGCATGTTATAAAATATCAGAAGAACTCTGGGTTCTGGGTAAGACTGCTCACAATCTAGCAGGGAAAAAAAAAAAGGTGCTTAGATTTTTGTCTAGAGTGTGTTCTGTTTGTTTTAAGTTGCTGTTTGCAACCTTAAGGTAATCATTTAGAGGTTCTAGCACAGGAATAGAAAACTTTGCCTCTTCTTGTTCTGAAGTAAAAAACTGAAAAGTAGAGTTTTCTTTTGGATAGGTGTCATTTCGGAGAATGACACAAAGTTGGGTAAGCCTTTAGTAAAATAATGGAGAATATTTTAAACTATCTAATCCTTCAAGGCAGAATGTACATATGTTAGTTGAAAAGACATTTAATGCGAAGTTCTGTTACCAGTGTTCATCACTGTTATGACTCTATCTGGTTTAATGGGACAAAACCTAATGCTGTATTCTCTAGAATTCTAACACTTCAAAAATGTTCTCTCTCTGTTTTGACAGGCCAGTTGGAATGCCAAAAATGGAAAAAGTTTACCTACATAACCCTAGCTCAGAAGAAACAATTACATTAGTATCAATATCTGCTACAACATCACATTTTCACGCATCATTTTTTCAAAATAGGGTAAGTTAATTTTTCTGCTTTCTGAAAATGAGCTCCTCCTCTGCACACCCCCACCCCTGCCATGGGTGCTTGATTTCCCTCCCTTTCTTTAAATGAGTTAGTTACTCCAATAATTACATACCTAAAAGTATTAAGATGCTGCAGTACTTGATCTCCTGTCAGTTACCAAGCAAATTTTAACTGAGCACCAAAACATGCAGAAACCCTACTAGAAGAGGAGTACAGTACTGTGTATGAAGTCTGACTACATTGGAATTGTGTACTGGAACTGACCATTTAACAGCAGATCTTCTCTGCTGCTGCAGTGACTAAGTATATGTGCCTCAGAGCATATACACAACAAGCTGTTTGTTCCTTGTTTGGTTGTTGGGTTTGTTGTTTTTTTTTTAAATTGGAAGTCCAGTGAAGCGATGTTAGTGTGAAGCAGCCACTCCAGTGTACTCAGAACTACTGCAGTCCTGTCACAGGAACTTACAAGTTTAAAAGTGTGGTGTCAGCAGGGTTAACTCTTAACCACATTACTCTTAGGTGTAGTCCCCTTGTTTCAGTTTTGTCTGCAGGGCCTGTGGCTTTGTGGGGACCATGTAAGCAGTAAAAAATTCAGAAAACCTGTCTATAAGCAACTTGTCTTGCTTCTGGAAGTCTTGTGGTAATTGCCTTCTGTAATGTTCCATTGACTGTCAGTACAGAATATTTTTGTGATAAGCTGAACTCTTTTGATCAGAATTCAACACAAAAATTTAATTAAATGTGTTCCTGCAGTATATAATAGTTGTAAGATACTGGTATATTTATTACTATTTTGTTACACGTTTTTAGTTGTCTAAAACTTACACTCTTTTTTGTTCCAAATCTGTGGTTGACTTTCTAACTTCAGTTTTCCATAGAGAACACATGGGGCTCTTTTGTTGCACAAATACTGTTGTTCATCTGCAGCATGGAATGTTTTCAATAAACAGTTTTACTTATTCCTCTGCTTGCTTGCTTTTACGTTTTCCAGAAAATTCTTCCAGGAGGGAATACGTCCTTTGATGTAGTTTTCCTTGCAAGAGTAGTGGGAAACGTAGAGAACACTTTATTTATTAACACTTCTAATCATGGGGTATTTACTTATCAGGTAAGAAAAGTACACTCTTTCAGGAAAAACTCGTGAAGTGTGAATCAACCAGAGCAGCCAATAACCATTCAAGGATATTTGCGCAATAGTATGGGGGGGTGAGGCCATCAGCCAAGTTGAAGAGGTTTCCATCACTGCTGCTTGTTGTAACACTTAGGTATACCACTATAGATATCTGTAAGGCAGTATGGTAAGCCAGGTCAATGACATTATGTAGGGTTTAGAAGCCTCCCAACAACTTTGTGTGTGTGATTATAGTGGCTTATTGCAGTGGTCTAGCTGATCCTTCAGTGCTGTACTCATCTGATGCAGTGGCAAGACAATATTAGTCATTAAGCTGGCAAAAAAATAACTCAGTTGAGAATCAGCAGGATAGACCACACAGATAAGAGTCTGAAAAGTGAGAGAAATCCTCTGGTTGAAAGCATATGAGTAGGGCCATGAGGATGATCAGAGGGCTGGAGCACCTCTCCTACAAAGAGAGGCTGAGGGAGTTGGGCTTGTTCAGCCCGGAGAAGAGAAGGCTCTGGGGAGACCTTATAGCAGCCTGACAGTACCTGAAGGGGCCTACAGGGAAGCTGGAGAGGGGCTGTTTGTAAGAGCATGCAGCGACAGGATGAGGGATAATGGCTTTAAATTCAAGCAGGGTAGGTTTAGATCAGGCATGAGGAAGAGGCTTTGAGGGCAGTGAGGCACTGGAATGGATTTCCCAGAGAGGTCGTGGAGGCCCCATCCCTGGAGACGTTCAAGGTCAGGCTTGATGAAGCTCTGAGCAACCTCATCTAGTTACAGGTGTCTCAGCTTACTGCAGGGGGGGTGGACTAGATGGCCTTTAAAGACCCTTCCAGCCTATGATTTACCATGGTAATGGTTTGAAAACAACAACAAAACTACTTCCCATGTGGATAGTCTGTTTCATAATGGTATGATTAAAGGATATTTCATGCCTTTATAACCTTTAGCTGGTATCTAGTGTTTCAGAGTATCAGGAAAAAAGATGATCTTTGGACTTCCTGTGTTTTAAATATGGCAGTGTGTAAGTAAGTAGTAACTATGAGAAATGCCCTTTAGCTGCAAACTGAACCAGTTCCTTTATTTCAGTCCTTTAGTATTGCGCTGGTTTTAAATGTTGGGTTAGAAGTATACTTGAAAACTAATCAAAAAGAGTACTTGGTAGATCACTAGAATTGGCACATGTATGTTAGGCTCTGTAACAACTACATACAGCCACTTAAGCCTGTTTTTCCTTTTCTGAACCAGGTGTTTGGCATTGGAGTACCGAACCCCTATCGATTGCGCCCATTTATTGGGGCACGAGTTCCTGTAAATAGCAGTTTTTCTCCTATAATAAATATACATAACCCTCACAGTGAACCTTTGCAGGTGAGATTAAGACAAAAAACATTAAATGCTCATTTATGCTTATGATAACAAACCGAATTTTTGTTTATTTTGGTACTTCTTCAAATTCTGGTTGAACTTTATAGCTATTTGAGGCTGAGTGTTTCATATGATACAAATACTTTTCTGTTTAAATGCAAGTTAGTTGTTAGAATTAGGATCGTAGAGCTCTTAATCTGATAAAGTGAGGCATTACTGTAAAATTTCTATTTTTAAAATTTTCATTTTTACTGCAAAAGAAAGAATTAAACTTCACTGGTAATTAAGAAAACTACCAAAGCAAACAAAGTAAAATAAATCTGGTGCTTTTAATCCAGGCACACCTCTTAGCTTCCTTGTGCTTGTTTTGCACAGCTTAAGATGTCTTTACAGTATGTAACATTGGAAAGCATTCCTATGTTAAGGCAGGATTGATGTCAGTACAATTAAACAAATAGTCCACTAATTAAACATGATCTGACTCTGTAAGTGATCCACAGAAAGTGTAGCAACAGCAAATGGCTACATCATCATTAAAAGTGAATTTTTAAGATACTTCAGTGGTCAAATAGTTGCTTAAACCATGCCGTTACATTATAGTACCTGATAACTTAAACAGGATTCCTCTGAATTACTAACATTTTCCTGTTGTGCACCTCAGGTGGTAGAAATGTATTCCAGTGGAGGTGATCTGCATTTAGAGCTTCCAACAGGTCAGCAAGGAGGTACAAGGAAGCTATGGGTGAGTAGTCATGCCTTGCAGCACTTGTTGTATTTGTCTGGGGAGGTTTTATTTTGATAGGATTTTAGGTGTTGTGTTTTTATACAAACTATTTCTTGTCATGTGATCATTGAAAATATCCCATAAAAATGAAATGACAGGGTCTGTTAATTGTATGGTAAAAAGGAATTGAAGGAAAGGCCTAATGAAAGGAAGCCATCTGTATTGAGCAGTGCTTTTTTTTTTTTTTGAATGAGAGGAATAAGATGATTCCTACTAGAATAAATTACACCTACCTCAGCATTCAGGACAACATAGGTATTCTGATGGTCAGTAGTTGGATCTAACCCACAGGAAAAACATACAGCAATTTTTATAATTATTTTTATTTCCTTTTTTAACTGAGAAAGTCCTGTGGATCACTTTCAATGCACATGTGTTGAAAAAAGCAGCTGAAGGAACTCAAGGAAGAAGAATCTATTAAGGGCTACTAAATAAAACAGCAGTGTGTCTAACTGCAATAAATTCATAGATGATGCATCGAGAATGACTGGAAACTGTTCTGGAAAGTATTCCTACAAGTGTGCTCTGCACTTACTCTTTACTCTTCCTATCTGCTGCAGAAGGACAGTGTAGTGGGTTGGATGGACTCACTGTTTGGCCCATTAAATCAGTTTTGTTGTGTTCTTTATGTAGTTTTTACTATCTCGTAGTTTTAAAGTAACTCATAGTATATAGAATCACGGAATCAGAGATGGGTTTCAATTGGAAGCAACCTCAAAGTCCATCCACTTCCAGCTCCCTGCCATGGGCAGGGACACCCTCCACCAGACCAGGCTGCCCAAAGCCCCCCATCCAACTTGACCTTCAACATTGCCATAGAGGGGGCAGCCACAGCTCCTCTGGGCAGCCTGGGCCAGGGCATCACCACCCTCACAGGGAAGAATTTCTTCCTTATGTCTAATCTAAATCTCCCCTCTTTCAGTTTAAAGCCATCACCCCTTGTCCTGTCACTGCACTTCCTGATAAACAGCCCCTCTCCAGCTTCCCTGTAGGCCCCTTCAGGTACTGGAAGGCCACTCTAAGATCTCCCCTGAGCCTTCTCTTCTCCAAGTTGAACCAGTGCAAGTCTCAGCCTGTCTTCACGGGAGAGGTGCTCCAGCCCTCTCACCATCTTTGTGGCCTCCTCTAGACTCTCCCCAACAGTTCAGTATTTTTCTTGTACCAGGGACCCTAGTTCTGGACAGTGGGCTGGGACACCCTCCCAGGTGGGCTGCAGGGTAAAAGAAATAATTTCAAATACAATGATGACACTTTGACATATGGACATACATCATTCTCTAAAATTGTTTTGATGCCAAGTGTTTGATTGGATGAAGCAGTCTGCATACGCAGGAGTGTTTTTGTAGTTGCTGTTCAGAGATCTGATGAACCTTGGATCCCCTGTTACACATATAGAAGAATCAAATCACATCCTTTGAAATCATAATGAACAACTGCATTATATTAGGGTTGGTATGAGTTTGTACTACAGAAAGCACAGAAGGTATGTGTAAGACAATCAACAGCTATATGGATTACATCATGACCAGTTTTCTTTGATGAAATAGCAAGAGAAAGAAGCTGTCAATTAAACAACATCAATTGATGCAAGGACTACTCATCAAAAATTCCTACTTTCTGCCATATTTATTTGCATTTAAAGTGGAAGATGCTTCAAATTTCAAATCACTTTTTTTTAATCTTCAATTTAAAAAACCTGAAAAGTCCAGTTCCACAGCTCTTCTGTAACATGAGGGAAAAAAATATGCAATGCTAGTATTTCAGCTATGGTTCTGAAGGGAGTCTTGTGCTACAGCTGTGCCCAGCAAATATAGAAAGAATTGTCTTTCAAACCCTTAATGCAGATGGGAACTGGTGGAACAGGCTTGGTACAGAAACTAAAACACATTTTGACCTTTTGCTGTAGATTGCCTGGTGACTAATAAATCTGCAGCTCCACAAGCTTCTGGCTACTTGCAGTTCTGCGCTATTTCAGTTTGTGTTTAGTACTGAAACTGTCTGCTTTGGAGGAAAAATTAGAATATGTAAAAACTCTTATTTGGTGTTACTGTACTCAGTAACATTTTTATGAGTGGATTTTGTTTGTCAGTTTCCTGTATTTTTACCACAATTGAAATACATACAACTTAATCGAACAGGACATGAAAGTCTTCTTGCATATACCTGGTTTTAATCAGTGCCATATTAAATGACTCCAACTATCCTTACTAAATTTAATGGTAATTTTAGTAACAATCAGCCTGTAATTGCAGTCTTTTATCTTACTACAATTATACTCAATTCTTCTATTGTATTTTTTTTGTGTGGCAGCTTTTTTGTAATTACTGCAGTCTCAAAGATGTGCTTTGATTGTTTATCAGGAAATACCTCCCTATGAAACAAAAGGAGTGATGAGAGCCAGCTTTTCTTCAAGAGAAGCAGATAATCATACAGCCTTCATTAGAATAAAAACAAATGCCTCAGACAACACAGAATTTATCATTCTCCCTGTAGAAGTAGAAGTTACAACAGGTTGGTAGAAAAGCAGTTTGTTATTTTGGGGTTTTTTAACATTACTCAGCTTGATTAACTTCTAGTACAAGAAGAAAATTGTAACTTTTATGTTTTGTTTTGTTTTGTTTTTTCCTTTAAGCACCAGGAATCTATTCATCAACAGAAATGCTAGATTTTGGTACACTACGAACACAAGGTAAACAATACTGTGGGTCTCAAAGTATTATGAAGAGTAGGGTGGGGAGGGGAAAGCCCGGTTATCTTTGTACTATTTCAGGTTGCTTGTGGAATGATGCTATTTAAAGCCCTAGTTTCAAAAGCAGGATAACAGCATGTTACAGCAGTACATGCTGTATTCACCTGCAAGTATACTCGGCGGGTGTACAAACAAACAATAGCTGGCACAGTCTTACACTAATGCACTTACTAGTTGTGTGTGGCTTTGTCTGAAAACTGTTGTCAGTTTACTGAACTTGTGGACTTGTTTTGAGAGATTGTTTTACATCTGCATAAGTTCTAGCAGTTTTCAGAGGGAGTAGTGAAAGTGCAAACACGATCAGATTTGTTACTTATCATGAGATCTTTGTGTTTAAGTGTCACGCTTTTGGACCTAACATTTTACATTTTAAATTAGTACTGTTTAGTGGGGGGAAAAAAAGGTGAAAAGTAGCAAAACTGAAAGTATCTTTTGAAACTGTAAAAAGGACTGATTACTGAGGAAAACCAGCATATCTCTCAACTAAAAAAAGACAGCTTCTGAAGTACATTTCCTTGCAACTGTCTTAACATGGGAAGATTTTTAAGTAAGATTAGTTTCTGCTGAATATTGGTGCACCTGGCAAAATCGTTAATTGTGGTGGCTTTAGCCTGTTTGTTTCTTAATGTGTTAGAAATACAAGTGATTACCTGAAGCACCTAACACCAACTAATACACAAAAATGCAGTTTATAAGTGTGCCAGGTTCTTGGGGCTAGCTGCATTGCCTGACTGTATTGACTTGTTAGTCTAGCTTTTTAACACTGAACGGTGGATTTATATTGAGAAATCAGCTAGTTTAGATGACTTTGTATAAGGTTCTTATGTTAAAATAGCCTAATAGCCAGATTTTTTTTTTTGTTCTTTAACAGATCTGCCAAAAATTTTAAATCTGCATTTATTAAATTCAGGAACAAAAGATGTGCCAATTACAGTAAGTTTTATTTCATTTCAATTTGAAAATTTCTACTTGGATTTTCTTTCTCTCACAAAACTTGATCGTTCAAGGTTGCCCTTATAGTGTTCAGAATTAGAAGCTGGGTGATGTGTGACTGAAAATGTGACTTAACAGGAAGACAAATAATCTGTATGTGTGGTAAAATTCATTTGCTTCATAGCCTTCTTTGAACAGCTGTTTTGGCATTTCTAGGAAGCGCCTCCAATATCTGAGCCTCTGGAAGCTTTTAGTTTGGAGAACAGTGACTCCTGTTCAGTGAACAAGAGATTAATGCAGAGTCTGTGGGGTTCATTGTCCTCATCAGGCAGTCTGTGAGAGTGTCTAAAGTGGTTCCCCAACACAATCTAAGAAGATGAGCAAAGAGTAGCTTTCAAGAGCAGGCTGTAAAATGACTCTTGTTTTCTTGAGGTTATCCGCTTTGTAGCGTGAAATAAGAAAAAAAGCCCACAAACACTCTAAAGCCCACAAACACTCTAAAGCCCTTTCCAGTGAGATCGCTACAGCTGCATGTAAAGTGCAGCCAGCTTCAGAATTGTAGGGTTTGGGTTTTCTACATTCTATTTTTTATTGCAGAATTTTGGCTCTAGTCTTGGCAGTCTTCCTTTATTCATTCATACTTTTTTCCTCTGTTAACTTTTCTCATGGCCCACTATTTTTCTCACTTTGTCCTTTTCCCCTTCCTGTCTTCCTTGTTTTCCAGATTTAGTTGTATAGCTAGCTATACCTTGTCCCACTGCACTTCAAAAGGTGTTGAAGTGTTGAAAAGAAACCAGAGGAGCCAGAAGAATGACAGAAGGATTGGCAAAGGTTTCTTACTGAGCTCTTGGAGAGCGTTTCTGTGTTTTTAAAGCTCATAGCTGTAACTGTAGGGAATTGTATTTTTAGTAGTAGAGGTCTATCAAAACTTTAAAGAAGATACTGGAAACTGAGGCTAGGTGAATTTAAACTAGAAACAGGACATGTTTTTAATAATGATGTTAACTTTCCACTGTGATAAGAGTCCATTGCAATGTTTGCTTAGTTGTTGTTGACTAATAAATTTCAAGACGAGAGAAACGCACAGTATAGTGCAAACACTTTGATTCATCAAATGCTTATTGCATTACTGAGGTCAGATGATTCTAGAAGGTCTGTTGTGGCTTTTTAAGCTATGAACCAGTTTCCATGGAGGGTTTTCATTTAGGAAAAAAAAGACTTGTATATGATTTTTGCAATCAGAGGGTTGGTAATTTTTAAAATTATCTTTGCAGCTGTTTATGCTGCTTCATATATTGGCCATCTTCGTAGATTTGCCAGGTTATAGGGGCAAGTTTTTGTGAGGTTTTTGGTTTAGTTGGTTGATTTTTGTAATACACTTCCTGAGTACACTACAAAAAAGCATATATTGAAACCATCAGTATCACTTCTAATATCTAACAAAGTAGTGCCTAATTCATATTCTTCCATTAAAAAAGCCAAGCCACTCATTTTTTTTAAAGTTATGGTCTTTGGACCTGTAGACTGAGACTGGAAGGCTGTCATCTGATGACCATTATACATCTCATGACACAACTTTTCCAGATGAATTATTCTTTTACAGTGTATCAAAGCAGTAAATTTGGTTGTCTTAGAGGTTTTAGGACTCACTTTTGCTGTGACAAAGTTACCACATAGGCCTAGATATGATGTATTTTTCAGTGTTACACATGGCAGGTCAAAACAGTTGTTCTTCTCATTAAGGCACAGCTTTGTTGTGAAGTTGTAACCTTTCTAGTTAGTATTGGAAGCACTGTGTGAACTTCTGCTGCTGGGCCAATGAAGGCATTTCAAAGCGGTGAGAGTAAAAAAATTTTCTGGAAGGGATGTGGTGAATAGCTTACTTCTAAGAAAGCTTGAGAAACGGATTTCTGACCATTTAGAGGTAGGGTTTAAAAGCAGTGAGACAGACCTCTGTGACAAATTTCATCTTAATGTCAGAAGAAAAGGCCAAGGCTATATTTAGCATACATTTAAGCTGGGCGCTGGAGGAGCTAAATATCTTCAGGTCATCTGCGTATGAGAGACTGCTAGTGCTGCTGCCAGAGTTGTAGCTGTTCTGCCTTTAAGTACTTAGTCATGCTGTTGTCCAACAAATTGGTTGAGGAAAATAAGGGCAAGTCACTTGACTTTTTCTTTTGAGTTCTAAAACTTTTTATAAAAACATCCTTAATTACATTTTGTAGGGGTTTCTCCATTATTAGAGAGAATCATGTTTATTTCCTGACTAGCTGAACTGTTAGGCAGCAGTGATTAAGCCACGCTGTCAACAACCTAGTCAATGTAGATAGTTAGACACTTTCTTTTATCCCTTCTCTAGAATGAAAATCCTGTGTGTCCTTAACGCAGTTTAAGCCCATTTGATGGCTAAAAGCAAAGGCACACTTTGAAATTTGAGCTCCCGGTCACGTTTGATACATGAAGAATCAGGAACATCAGCACAGCCATATATTGAAGCTGAGCTTTGGAAATAAAAGTCCGTGTATCAGAAAGCATTTACTTACTTCTGTCACAATTCACATACTTAAGAGAAAAAAAATCAAGCAGTTTACTCCTGCAGTCCGCACCTTTGAGCGTACACATCTGTTATCAAGGGAATGTTACACTAAAGGATTAAAATCTACTAGTAGTTCATTCCATGGCTGTTCTGGACAGTGCTTTATAGTGAAAGTGAGCTCAGGTGTGTCCCTGTTTAAACTGAAGGCCAAGTTGCTACTGGCAAAATAATTGTGTCTGTAGTAAAACAGTACACAAGGCAATTCTGACACTAGTGGAACCAGCCTTAGTCTGCAGTCTGTAGCCATGGGGCTTTCCTCTTGCACTGGTGTGGCTGCATCTGTACTGTCTGTAAGCAAAAGCCTCCAGCCTGATCAGTCTTACAGCAATATGCCAGGCGGGCAAGTTAAAACTATGTTCAGGAGCCTGCTGACAGGTAAACAGTCTGGATCAACATGTGCCAGTGTTTCAACCTATACTTGTGTGCCTCCTCTTTACTTTATTAGAATAGGTGTAGTGTGAGAGTCCTTAAGCCTTGGAAGTCTTTCCCAATAACTGGTGCAACAGCACAAAGCTTTCTCCCCACTCCACGTCCTCTAGAAGATTTCAGGTCCTCATTTGCTCTCTTACACTAAAGGTTGAATGTATCTTCATACAGCAGGGTCAAGAAGCTTGACTGGTGCACACTGTGGCAGAGCCATGTGTAACTGAAGCATGTCTCTCTTAAGTTCTTCTTCCCCACAGAAGTAGCCAGTAGGAGGTTTTCTGAGGAAATTTGTGGTATTAGATTCCTGATGGAACTTGTTTTGCATGTATTGACGTGACCTGATGATGCTTAAGGCACATTTTGGGACAAGTTATGCTTGGGCTTTATTTGAAATAGGTTAAAATTTGAGAAAAGTGAAGTTCAAAAGATTCTTAAGGATGTTTGTTTTCCTTTAGTTATATTAATTCTGTATTTGCTTTTGTAGCATGCAATCAAACAACAAACAAATGTGCCTAATATAGTTAAGAATTTTTTAACAAAACAGTGCCAAATTCTTTCCTTAACTAAATTCACTGTCTGCAGACATTGAGCAAATACATGTAGGTTTGTTACACTTGTGGTTTAGAGATGCATCTCTGAAAACTGCCATTTTTTCTGGCAACAGCCTGTCCTTTTGAATTTTTCAAATTTCATTTACCAAACAAAATCAGCATCATTTCAAACTTAAGTAATTAAAAACTAGCCTTTTGCATGAAAGAGCTACTAGAAATGGTTATCCTTCCTGCCATGCAAAAGCTGTGATTTGATTACAGCTCTGGTTTTGTCTGCTTTGAGAGTTGGTTTTTTTTTTTTAAAAAGGCATCTCAAGGTCTCAGGTTTTGTAGTGTGGATTTAATTAGAAGAAAAATGTGGTAATTATGAATTGACTCATGAAGAGAAATGGAAAATACCTGCACTACATGTGTGTAGATGGTTGACGAAGGTCAGTACTATAAATCCAACATACAAAACTTCTAGATGAGTGTTAACAGAGATTATTCATTAGCTGCAGGAGCAGTGCTGCTTGTTTCCTCTGAGGATCACATGGTCAGCAGAACTTAGTCATGTATGCATGATTTTATGGCTTCAGTTTACAGTGAAGGACAGCTTAGCTCAGAAGACCTGTAACTGATTTGTATGCCTTGCCCCTCTCTGAGCAAGAGTGGCTCAGCTGCGTCTGAAGCAGGTGCTAAACCTCTGCAGCTCAGCATAAGGTAAACCAGCACTCATTTCAGTTTACTTAATACAGCATCCTGTAATTTGCAGTAGCTTAACAGCTGTTGGATGAGCAGCTGAGCTGTTCTTACAGCAGGAGAGGACAGCTGGAGAGGAGGAATCATGGCAGCCGTCCTAATTTTAAGCAAAACAAGTAAAAGAATATTTAAATGCTCCATGCCCAGTTTCTCTCCATGGAATCTCAATAAAGAGTTTGCTAGCAATCTTTGCAAAGGTTTCAGATGTTGACATGGAATCCATAATCCTGTGGCGTAGCAATGAGTATCTCTACAAATCAGCTCTGGCTCATAGCTGACACGTTTGCTATTCCATTAATACTCAATTCACTTTTTCCATTTAGTTTAAAACAGTGATCCTCAGATATGTAAAATGTTGGTATAGGAAGAGTGTCATCTCAGATTTACAAAACTCTTCTCTGTACAGTTAGATTTTTTTCCTGTGGCAGCTCTGGGGACTTAGCATGGGATCAGAGACATGGTGGATGTCTGTACTATCATCAGTAATTGCATAGTTCAGTTAACAGCTTTGTTAATGACTGCACTAGAAACAAATAGTCTTGCTATTGTAACCCTGCACCATTAAGAGTAAAAAATAAATCTTAATTTACATACAGCGTGTTTTCTATTGTATTGACATGTTCCTGGCCATACTGTCACTTCATCTGACATTCCCAAGGAGAACTCTCTGTTGCCCACTTTCCTGCATACTGAGTCACTTGCAGGACCTGAGGAAAATTCTAAAGCCTCTTACAATGCTGCTTTGTTATAGGAAAGTCAGACCTGTAAGTCCTCAGCCAAAACTATTTGCAGTTGTATCACTTTGAAGGATATGTGAATGTCACAAGGTGTGTTACTAATGATAAATTTACAGGTGCTTCATGTTTTGATTGTTTGCAGAGTGTTAGACCCACACCACAGAACGAAGCTATAACAGTACATTTCAAGCCAGTTACGTTAAAAGCCTCTGAAAGTAAATATACCAAAGTTGCAAGTATTAGCTTTGATGGTAAGTACTGCTCCTCTCTTCTTGGAACTTGTCAAGTGCTGCTTGAAACTCGTGGAAACTTCATGAAGCAGCTGCCCTTTCTTAGCAAAATGTTATTGATAATTTTGTAGAAGGAAATGGAATGTTCCTACCTGGAAAAGACTTACATTTCTTTTAACTTCATTTATTTCTGGGGGGATTGTCTTACTTTTGAGAAATCCTAACAAACTAGGACGTTTCCTTGCAGTAATGTGTATTAGAGGAGAGTATTTTGGTTTGCCCATTGAGTCTTCCAAAGCTTAAAAAAAGAACCAAAACTCTGTTTGGCTCTTGAGAACCTCATTGTGAAAGTTGGCTTATTTTATTTTGCTGCCTTGAATTCATATTAAAGAAGGGAAGTGAAAGTGGACAAAACCTTTTACTGGTACCTTTCCTCAAAGATGCTTTATGTATGCTGATGCTGGCTTTCGTTTATATCATTATGAAAAAGTATTGGGTTATTTTCCTCTACACAGTATGACTGTAAATACTATGCTGACATTTTGAAGAAAGGCAGCTCCATTTTTCTTTTTAATAGATACTTTATGAATGTTTAGAATGCTGTTGACCTAGCCAGGTATTCCTGCTTTAAGGTACTAGTTGGTGCTGTAAGATTTTCTGCCTGGATTGCTTAAAAATAGAAGTTTATAGAAGGAATGTTTTTTGTTTCGTAGACATAATTTTAGAAGCTGTATGGATAGTGACAAGAGGTTTGATATTTATTTATTGATTAGCACTTCAGATGCTTAATAGCTTAGTGTTTGTAAGACAGTGAAGTATGTTTTATAAATGTTATGAAATAGCTGAACTCTGTCAATCTGAAGTGATGATATGTTCAGATTTTGAAGACGAAGGGAATTGTTATATGAGTACCAATTGACTAACATGTCGTAGGTAGATCTTGGAAGGTGGTTGGAGAAAAGTGCCCAGTCATGTTGCTTAAGGGATTGACTTGGTGAAATCTTCTCAGTGAAGCAGCCAGCTCTAGATAGTCCCTATTTCAGCTGCTCTAATACGTGTAGGGGCTTTAGGGGATGTTCGTTTCTCCTAACTAGTATTGGAATCCTTCGACTGGCGATACTGCTAGCAGGCTAACATTGCTTGTTCTGCGATCTCGGAGCACACCTGTGAGCACCATTCTTGGTGCTTGTGAGGTCTGGGTTCTTACATGGTTTCTGATTCTATTTCTGGAAAGTTTATGTCTAAGATTTCTTCACTATTAAAATGTTGCTGCATTCCTGGCCCAAAGTCCTGCTGGACTGGTAATTCTGAGTGAGAAGCCCGGCCATCTCAAGTTTCTGTTCTGTTACTGGATGGATAGGTGTATTCCATACCCCTATTCACTCTTCCAGATACATCCGAGTTACTTATTTGGCAGAAACAACCAGGCTTTCCCCTGTCATAGATAAGTTTGCTAACTCAGGCAGGTCAACTAATTAGTCAGGCTTAAGAGGGAGGAATTCAGAACTAGGATCGTTTACTTCCAAGACTTATTCCATGTCAGTTGCTTATTGAGTTTTCCTTAAGATCTGTTTTTCTTTTCCATGATGTTTCATTTCTGGGCTATCTCGTGCTTTTATTTTTCCACTCATGCTAGTCTAACCTGATGGATTTTTGGATTTTTTTGGTTGGGTTTTTTTTGTTTTGTTTTGTTTTTTGGTCTGCTTTAACAAACTTCTTGTATTATTGTGATTTCAGCCTCAAAAGCAAAAAAGCATCACAGTCTTCTGGGAAAATAACTGTTAAAGCAAAAGAGAAGAGCTACTCCAAACTTGAAATACCTTATCAAGCAGAAGTTTTGGATGGGTAAGCTTACAGTAATTGAATATAGTTCAAAACCCAAATTCTGTAAATAAGCTGATGTAGCAGGGATCTTAGCCTTTTAATGGGAAGAGGGGATATAAAGAGCTGATACCCAAATTTACTCGGTCTGGATTCTGAATCATTTAGAATTACAATTACTTGTTTGATTTTTTGGCTGTTTTTACATGAGTAGATGAGGTCATCTTAGTAATGCATAAGCAGGTTTCAAGGCTTGGGTTCAAAGTGAGCTTTGTGAGTTCTATTTCAGAGCAGTAGAAGGCTGCAGATGAGACATCTTAGAAACATAGCATTAGAAATCTTTCTCATTTTTCATTTGCTGTTCTATCACTATATGAAGTAAGTAAACAGTTTTGGTTTTAATAAAAAAATTTGGAAGAACTGGCAGTGCTTCCCTTTTTTAAAAATTTATTTACAGAACAAGGCTAAGTTGAGTTTGAGTTATTGTTGAAATGGGGTGCTACTTAATCAGCAGAACTGACAGTGTATTTTGAAAACAAACAAAGAAACTAAACCTTACCTGTCGGCATTTTTGTGCTGCAGATGCCCAGTTTAGTTAATAAAGAATCTGCATGATTTTCAAACTCTCTTAAATACTTCAACACTTCCTTCTATTCCTCCTAATGTGGCGATTCACCTATTATCTCATTAGAATTACTTAATAATCAAAAATCCTGTAGTGCTGCTAATACAGTTTCAGCATACAGCAGGTTGTGTACCTTTTTTGCTGTTTGATTGAATGAATTTTAGTCTTTCATGTAAGAGAAAACAGTTTATGTTTGAGCAAAGTCTGTGTTTTTCTCATGGTGTTTTCCCTTAATAGATATTTAGGGTTTGATCATGCTGCCACACTCTTTCACATCCGTGACAGTGCTGCTGACCCCGTGGAAAGACTGATCTATCTAACAAACACATTCAATTTTGCGGTCCTTATACATGATGTTGTATTGCCAGAAGAAGCAAAACCAATGTTTAAAGTAAGTCCCGTTTCAGTGAATGTTTTACCTCATAGTAAAGGTTTAAATGCTGTTAAATTGTAACATTGATCTTCATTGTTCACTGATCTAGGTCCAGAACTTCAGTAAACCGGTCTTAATTCCACCTAATGAATCCAGATACATTTTTACACTTCGTTTTATGCCTTCCACATCATCTGTTCATATAGATAATAATATTTTGCTTATCACCAATGCTTCTAAATTTCATCTACCTGTCCGAGCATACACAGGATTTCTAGATGTAAGTATTTCCTTTTTTTTAAGCTATTTTTGTCTAATTAGAGGCAGACTTAATCAGATTGTTGTTAATTCTTTCTTCTATTCTTTCGTGACGATGGCTTTTGTAATTTCAAAATTATTTTACCAAAACTTCTTTTTTGTTCTCTTCAGTTTTACATAGAAAATGTATAGAATTTTGAGATTGTGTTACACTTGTTAATGTACCTGTTAATAAGCTTAGAGTTGGGGCACATTTTATATATAACTTACACTAAAATACCTTTATCAATCCTTCCAGTACTTTGTACTGCCTCCAAAAACTGAGGAACGATTTATAGATTTTGGCATATTGAGTGCAGCAGAAGCTACCAGCATTTTATTTGCAGTCATCAACAGCAATCCAATAGAGGTAAGGGTGGATTTATTTTTAGTTTGCCTTTTAAAAAATCTACGTCACTGTTGTTACTGAAAACAGTACCTTTTGTTCTTTTGAAGCTGGCTGTGAAAAGTTGGCATATCATAGGGGATGGTTTGGCCATAGAACTTCTAACAACTGAAAAGGGAAACAGAACAACGATAATTGCAAACCACCATGAGCTACAGAATGCTAGTGCATCTGATCAGTCTTCAGTAAGTAATCCTTTGGCTTCGTTGCTTAAAGCTAGATTTAGGAGGGGAAAAAAGAGATAAGTCTGTGTGACTTCTTGCAGTTTCCTTTGGGGAGGGGGCAAGATAAGAGTTGTTTAATTTTTGACTGAATTGGAATACGATAAAGCATGTAGAATTCTTGCAGTTTGTATTAAGAAGCAGTATTTCATACAGATTGGTTAGACTTTGAAAGGGGAAACTCAGTGACCTCCATGCCCTCAGACAATGCTAATCATTTATCTGGCAAGAGTGGAATTTATTACCTCAAGGAACAGATAATTTCTCCGTTAGAAACTTAGGGGAGATGTGTTTAAATCTTTCCTTTTACCACCAACAGTTGTTTCCATTGGCCTTTGATTCGGTTTAAATACTGGGTATGTTTTCCAGTGAAGTTGCTTTCTGTTGAATGGAATGCAGTGGGTGATGCTCTTTCTCCTGTTCACAGGTGATACTAGCGTCAGGCTATTACGCTGTATTTAGAGTAAAACTAATAGCGAAGGAACTTGAAGGGATTCACGATGGAGCTGTACAAATCACGACAGACTACGAGGTATATTTATTGCACGTTCATGGGTGTTGCACAGATGAGATGCGCGGTATTTAAGCGTGAAGTTTTGATAGTTGCATTAGTGGATAGATACTGCGATATCGGGAAGAAGCCGAGGCTGGAAGGGACCTCTGGAGGGCAGGTTGTCTCTGCAAGGTAACCCTGCATCCAACGACAGCAGTGCTACTTACGCTGTGTCTTCTCTGAAGGAATGATGTAATTCATTATTTTCATCTGGCTTTCAAAAATACCCATTTAGATCTGACCAAATGCTTTGAGGTATGGGCTCTTCAATGACTTGACTCATCCTCAGAGCATCGGTGCATGGATCTTTTGGCATAATACATGATGACAGCGTGCTTTTTGGTATGTTATCAGTTACTGAAATGGAGCTGTAATTTCAGAGGGTTTTTTTCTGCCAAAACCCAATGTATAAGTTTTGGGAAGATTGCAGTTTGCCAACAGTACATGGAAAGGAGTTCTGACACTGCAATTAGTAAGGGAGAGAATAACAACCAGTTAATTCTCAACTTCATATGCCTTTCCAGTTAATAAATTATTTTGCAGAAGAGAGCGATTCTATTACATAATGGAATTTGGGTTTAATATGTGAAATATTAAAAATATGGGGAGAAAAGTGACGTGCTGTGCTTAATGAAATCAGGAGATTCTCTAGCTTATTGTGTGGTAGTGCTGAAGCAACAGAAAATAGGAAATTCCTAATCTCTGCTGGTTATCTGAGATATTTTTTTTCATATGTTAGGAAATTCCTATTTTCTGCTTATATTTTAATTCTGCTTTTGTGTTCTGCATGGAATGGTGCTAAGTATGAGTGAGGAAATGTGTGCTTTCTGACAACAGGGAGAGTGTGATCCGAATATGATGCTTGGAAATCTTAATTCATATCTTCATGTTTTAAATGTACATATAAACCTAGAGTATGTTAATAATAGGATGGTTTTGTTATTCTGTGCTGTTCAGAAGTGGAAGAGACATTTAAAGGGTGAAATGTCAGCATGTTTTCATAAACTTTTCTTCTTTTTTTTTTTTTCTGACCTTCTAGATTTTAACTATACCAGTGAAGGCAGTGATTGCTGTAGGTTCACTGACCTGCTCCCCAAAACATGTTTTTCTTCCACCTTCTTTTCCGGTAAGAGAGTTGGGTCACAGGATTAAATATTTTCTTGCTGTGTTTTCTTATTTATCAGTTCTTTTCAAGAGAAGCCATTCTCTTGAACTGTGGTGTGTCAAATTGCTGGAGAGATTGTGCTACTGAACTGGTACGATTCCGTTTGCTGCTGTTTTGGTGGAGTTTTTGCCCCACGCATCTCAAGCATGGGTTATCCCTACAACTCTATTGCCCACTTGAATGGGATCTTGGAATGGTGATATGATCCCAAACCTGATTCTTTGCAGCTTCACTCTAATGTAGCTGTGGCCACTTGGTTATTAGCAATTCATGTGTGTTAGCACCAAGAAGATGATGAGCGGGATGAAATTGCACAGATGCATTTTTCAAATTCCTGAAGTGTAGCGCCAAAGATGATAAAAGTCAGGTAACAAACTGGCATGTTAATACAAGAAGTCCTTCATCTCGGTGGAAGCGTTGCTGTATTGTTTCCATGATTTTCTCGGGTGTATATGGTGGAGTTCCTGAGAGCAAGAAAGCTGTGTGGGTCTACAACTCCCTGCAAAAACATGTTGCAGCTGTTGTCATCCTTGCTCCTGCAGCAGTGTTTATTCAGTGAGTGCTGGAAACAGCTTCTTTGCTCAAGCTGTTGACCAGATAATGCTTTCTTCTCATTTGACATTCAGCATGACCATGGAAGCGTAGGCAGTCATGGCATACTGGCTTTGCCACGGATATTTCATTGAAGGCTGAACTTTATGTGACTTTCAGATGAGTGGGGAATGTACCATGATGGAAAATCATAGGGAGAGAGGTTGAAAACAGGGACAGGGAGAGAGAAGGAAAGGAGCAAAAGGAGAAGGAGGCGGTGGTCTTCTTGAAGGATAAAACTGATTCCATCTGTGTTGGTGGAAATAGGTTTTGTTTCCTTGCCTGTCCTGCATAGTCTCAGTCTGTTGTAGAGTACCACCTCTTCTCACCTTCTCATCCGATAGCTCCTTAGTATCTCCTGCTTATCTTACAATTTGTGTACTCTTAATTAGTAATTTTTCACTGGCACTTTATCAAATGCTTTACCTTGTGTTGAGTAGATAGGTCATCATTTTTTGAAAAAGTAATGCAATCTGTCTCAATCTGAGGAAGGGAAGGTCAGTCAGTCATCAGGACTTCAGTGGATCATTGCTACATTTGCCCCATTACCCATCCTGTCTCCCTTCACTGGTGATCTACTTCACCAGTTGTTCTGAAGTCTTTTGCCACTCTTGAGGTCAAACAGTCATACTTACGGTTGCACAGATCACTTGTTGGTTTTTATCTTTAGGATCTGTGTTTCCTGTTTGACTATGTGACCTTATTGTTATATAGACTCTGAAGTAACTTAAAGGTCCATTTTCCTTTATATTACCAAAGATATAGCAGTTTCTATATTCTGTATCCTACTTTGAATATCCTAATTCCTGTCAAGATCATTCTTCCTTTTGAATACCACATTAACATATTTTATTCTGTTGTGGGCCATAAACAAGTACCTTTTTTTTTTTTTTAAATCTTCCTTTATTTTGTTCTAATTGGAATGGCTTTGTATTATATAATGGAAAGAGCTTCTCAATATATCAATATATGCCCACAGTCTTGGTCAGCTTGATTTTTGTTTTATTTTATTTTTTATTCACTTCCTTGGCACTTTTTGCCAGGCACTACTTCTGCTAGCACCTGTGTTTCTCAGCCTCTAAGGCATAGCTTCCTTGCCATCATCTTTCTTTCTCATTCCCAGGCTGCTGTGATTTTTTTATTGGCTTCATGCTTTTTTTCTAGTAAAGTTTTCACAGAATTTTTTTTTTCAGGTGACCTTTGGGCCCCTGCATTTTGTTTGGGAGTATGGATTCAGATATAATTATCACCTTTGACAAGATCCTGTGCTGGCTTCTATGTTCAAGCCACAAGTTCTTCAGAGCAGTCAGCTTCACTTACTGTTTCTGTTAGTTGGTCACTTAGCTCTTTTGATATTTGAGAACATTAACAGCTGGCTTTCCTTTTTGTTTTCCTTGGATTCATTTTGAACTAAACTGTTCATCATTGAATTCATGGTACTCTTGCATCTAGTTGTCCTGTAATGCCTCCACTGCTTAAGAAAATAAGCCTAAAATACCATCAGTTCTTGTTTCAGTGCTTTGGTAGAGATATTTGACAGCTATAACATCCAGGAATAACTTGGTGCTACGATTTTAGTAACACTTGCTTTTCAGTTCATATCTAGGGTGTAATTCTCCTGCAGCTGGCCGGTTCCCAGTGCTGGCTGGCTGTTTATCATTTTAGTGTATTCACACCTAAGTCAGATTTCTGATATTGTGATGAAATCTGTCAGCAAAACCCTAACAGTGCAGACAAGCTGTGTAAAGATTGGTGTTTTTATTTAAACAGATGTTAGCTGGGTTGACTTCTGCTTCATAATGTCCTTTTGTAGCTCACGGTGCCACCTCTCAACTCCTCCCTGATCAAAGCTCATCTTTGAGGACCTGTGCTGAATACCATTGTTGTGTTTTTCTTATTACTGCTGCGTAGAGCCTTCTTCCCTATCTGTTGTTCATGTTTAAGTGCTGCATAAGGGTCTTTCACTGTTCATTTGTTCTACAGAGTTTAACGAATCTCTATCATACCCAACTAGTGGCAGTTTGCTACTCACAGGATTCTACAGACTCAGTTTGACAGGACTATACTGTTTAGAGATTTATTCTTGTAGTTTCTTTTCTTCTGCAGTTGATACTATTGAGGCTGTGCTGGTTTTGGCTGGGGTAGAGTTAATTTTCTTCACAGTAGCTGGTACAGGGCTGTGTTTCGGATTTGGGCTGCAAACACCTTTGTGTTGATAGCACAGGAACGGTTTTGTTCTGCTGAGCAGTGCTTTCACAGAGCCAAGGCCTCTGCCTCTCACCTCACCCCACCAGTGAGTAGGCTGAGGGTGCACAAGGAGTTGGGAGGGGACACAGCCGGGACAGCTGACCCAGACTGGCCAAGGGGATATTCCATGTCGTCATGCTCAGCATATAAAGCTGGGCGAAGGTTGCTGGGGGCAGGGGGTGTGCTCCTGCTTGAGGACTGGCTTGGCAGCGTTCAGTTAGTGGTGAGCAAGTGTTTTCATTTGCGTTATTTGTCTTCCTTGGGTTTTATTTCTCTCTGTTATTTTCCTTTTCATTGTATTTTTTTCATATAATTTCTTCTTTTCCTTTTCATTATAATTATTGTTATTGTTGTTATATTTCAGTAACAAAACTGTTCTTACCTCAGCTCACAAGATGTCTCACTTCTAACCTTCTAATTCTGTTCCCCTATCCTGCTGGAGGGCAGTGAGTGAACTCTGTGGTGTTTAGTTGCTGCCTGGGGTTAAACCATCCACAGTCACTGTTTCCTAAGGCCACAGTCAAATTTTGAGCCTGCAGAAGTGCAGCTCTCCCACCTCTCCATTTTAGTCCTTACCTTGAGAACTTTTTAAAAAGCTGGAAGTGTTGATTGAAGGGGAACATTTAAAAACTCTAGTCTTAGGTATTGAAATTCCCTTAGATTCATATATTTTATATAAATCTGAAATCTTGACATCGGTCCTGAGTTGTGCTTTTTGTTTTGTTTTTTATTTATGTTTATTCTTCCTTGTCATGGTTGGGTTTTGAGATAAGGTGAAAAACACCCACGGAATCATTGATTTATGAGTGAGGGCATGGGGAGAGCTTGAGCACTGCAGTGGTTCTGATCATGACACACAGTTCTGTGATTAAGATAGCATGATGTTTGGTGCAGAAGAGGAGGCCGGCTGTGAAAGTGTGGAGAAAAAACTTCCACTCTTTTCTTTGTAAATGTAATTTTAGTGCCTACTGTCTGAATTTCATTGGAAATGGGAAGGAGGATTGTACTTCTGGTGTTAAACGCTCTCTGTCGCCGGTAGTGTTTGTAACCCGCAGCTTCACTCTGCTGTACCTTATGGTTTATTTCTAATTAGTGCAACTACTACATCTTGTACAAGAAGCTCATGTCCCTTGCCTTTCCTCCTCTAGTGCATTTAACATGATTTGATTAAGCAGAGCTGTTGTCCTAGCTCTTCAAGACACTTAAAGTGTATTTGTTTTTTGAAAGAGGGATGAACTGTGGGAGCAGATGGAGGGGAGAATGTAAGTTCACAGACACTTACCTTGACGTTTTACAAGTGGCTGCTTGTTTGGGGTTTTTTGGGGGTTTTTTTGGGTTTTTTTTTTTAAGATGGCATAGTTTAAAATCTCAAACTTAGCTCTGTTGTGGTCTTTGCCAGCCAGCATGCATAAATACACGTGCTAGGGAAAACACATATCCTGCAGACTTCTTTCATCCTTTCCTTTCTTTAGGGGAAAGTAGTTCACCAGAGCCTGAACATTATGAACTCCTTTTCTCAGAAAGTGAAAATACAACACATACGCTCCCTGTCAGAAGATGTAAGGTTTTATTACAAGAGGCTAAGAAGTAACAAAGAAGATTTAGAGCCAGGGAAAAAATCAAAGGTTTGTTTGTGCCTTATTTCTATACATTTACAAGTTCTCTCTTACACATACCATATGTTAAGTTTCTGTGGTCATCAGAAACCTCCTTTTCCCTTTGGCAATATGTATTGTGCAGCTTCTCAGCTGATCTACTCTTCTGTTTTGCAGATTGCAAATATTTATTTTGATCCTGGTTTGCAGTGTGGAGATCACTGTTATGTAGGACTGCCTTTTCTATCCAAATGTAAGTAATGTTCAACTTTCTGATGAAAATCTTTTTTAAAAAAAACCCAAAAATTTTCTCCTTAAACAGTGATTTTACATAGGAGTTTAATAACCACATTATTTCTTAAAGCGGAATCTAAAGTTCAGCACAGTGTAGCAATGCAGGAAGATGCATGGGATTCTGACTGGGATTTGCATGAGAACCTATTCAAAGAATGGACAGAAATCAAAGAGAACTCAAGCCATAGGTAAGTATTTTATCCCTGCTACTTTCTAGGCCCTTAAATCATTAGATAATTCTGTGTTATGTGTGCTCTTATAAAATACATGGTTTCTTAATATTGCAGTGCTTTTTGAGAGGGGACCAAGGAGGAGTTACTTGGCCTTCTACAAAAGCTTTAAAAAGAACTATTTAAAAGTTAAAAACCAGTAATAATGACCTCAAGTCAAACACAACACTGTAAGCTACTGTTCACTGGAGTGTGCTGCAGTTCTTGAAACAATGGCAGCAGCAAGGCAGCCTCTACTCTGCAAAAATTTCCTGGAACAGATTATACTGTTTGTGCAGTATCCCTGCTTAATCTGTTTTAAAGTAGTGCCCTCAATATGCCTCTGAGGTTCCATAAGGTTTTCTATTGCTGCTATTCTGAGATTATTGCATTTCAGTGAATTATTAAACTGTTTGGGGCTTCTCCTTGAGATTTGCTAAATAGGTGATTTGTGACTGCTATTGAATTTTTAGAAAAAGTCAAATTCTATAGGCTGCTATATACCTTTTAAACATCTGCCTTCTCATATGTCAAGTGACTTCATCCCCAAGAAACATAAGTTAGTGTTAACAGCAAGCGTATGTCTCTTGTGCTGCCAACCATCAAGACTGCCTTTCAAAAAGGGGTGCAAGTTTGCAGAGTTTCAAGTGACACTGTGCAGCTGAATAGCATAACAAAAGCATACCTCCTTTATGACTTTTTTGTTCTAATGCTGACACAGTAATAACTCCTAAACAAATTTGAACAGAATCCTCTGTTTAGCTTTGAAGCATTTCTTACCACCTACAGTAAGAGGACAGTAAAGGAAAATCCTTTAAAAAAAACTACTTCTGAAAAAGTAGCAATTGTTGCTACAGTGTACAATGCTGTAATATTATTTAATATAATACATAATCTAGAATATGTGATGGTTTTAAAGAGCATTAAAATTAACCGGCTATCTCAGGTAGCATTCAGCAAAGGAGAAATTGCTCCTGAATCCAGAGGGGTTCAGACTTGGGCATTGGGAGTCTCTCCGAAATACTTCTCTAGGTTTGAAGTCAGGCATTTCATCTGTTTTGCTGTAGTGCTGTTAGTCGTGTTTCAGCTCCTGGTGGAGAACTTGTCAGAGAAGGGGAAGCAAATCTGTTGCAGAGGTTGGGCAATAGCGAAGAATGTAATTCACTGATAGAAACAGTCACTGATGCCAAGTGTGACTCGTTCAGATTTGCTTTAGATTTGTGAGGCAGGAGTGTGGTGCCCAGGCACATGCTCCATGTGTCCACGAATTGCAGCTAGAGCATACATACAGATGCACTGCACGTTGCACGTGTGTGGCACGATACGTTTTCTGGATAGGGGTTGTCTGGGCATTATATTGGAAACAGACTGTAGCAGGACTGATGTTCTTCCTTTCTGTTGTTTATACCTTTGCATATCACCAGATATGTTTTTGGCTGGTTTTCCTACTGATCTAAATCTATTATATTCTTAAAGTCTGTTTCTGCAATCATAAGAGCTAGATACTTCCTAATGAAGGATAAATTTGTGTAGCTCTGTCCAGGGGACAGTGATTTCAGAGAAATGCAAATACTGACAGATTTGTGATGCAGAGCAGAAATCTTGCCACACGTTCTGCTCACCTTTAGCTGAGCCATAACAGAACTTGGAACGGATGGGTGTTGGCAACAATACTTAAATAGAGGACATCTTTAGAGTCTCATATAGCATGTTTGGGGGGCTTGTGTTGCGCTTTTTCATAGTGGTACATATGGGCAGAGCTCAATGTTTTTCTTTAATTGCATATAAATACAATGTATCGTGCTATTTCTCAAACTGTGCTTTTAAGCACTCTGCTTTTTCCAGGTTTTTTTCTGATTTTAATCCTGTAAAGTAAGGCTCCTAACTTTTCTTTTCTAGACTGAATGCTGTATTCGAAGTAGATACAGATCTTCAGAAGGATGTCCGGCTGAAAATTTCAGCAGAAATGGCCTGGCCTTCCATACTCAGTTCACCCCGCCACCTAAGCTTCCCTCTCACCAACACAAACAGCTCATCAGTAAGTTATTCTGTTGATAGCATCACCTTGTAGGGACTGCATTTTTTAATGTCTGTTTCTAATTACGTTAACCCCAATGTGGATGTTACACATGTTGTGTTTCTGAATAGGAAGAAGAAATTTTCTTAGAAAATCCAGCTGACGTTCCTGTGTACGTTCAGTTCCTCCCTGTAGCTCTGTATTCTAATCCATCCACCTTTGTTGACAAAATGTTGGAACGGTAAGTGTTGTTCTAGAGAAGCCGGGCCCTTCTCACTGTTCTGCAAAGAACCCGTGCAGCTTTTGGCAGCTCTGGCGGTAGTTACGGGCTTGGCCACTTGTGGGATTTGAATCGCTAGCCCAGCTGAGAACTGAATCCAGGCTGACTGACATTGAATGCACATCTGTACGTTTTGCTGAGCTAAATTCTTGCTTGTGTGTCTTCCTTAACCTGAAGTGTGAGTGGGGGAGTAAGAAAAATGGCGTGGTCCTTTCAGCTGCGTGCTGCTCGAGTCCTACCGTCAGGTCTTGATTTGTGCTAATCCTTAAGATGCAGGCATGTCATTGTCTTCCCTGATAGGGAGGAGAAAACAAACAAAGCATCTCTGTTTCAGGTTTAATTTGAGTAAGCCAGCAAATTTCAACCTGAGGACTCTAGAGTTCCAGGTCTTCAGAAATTGCGTAAGTATTTCAATACATTCATTAAGTTCTTATTTGAGGTATTTTAATGTTTTAGTAAGAGTTGGGTTGTACATGTCTTCAGATTTAGGTATTGGTATGTGTAAAAAAACTATTTTCAGGGAGGTAGAAGTAACATTTCTTCAAACCTAACAGTTGAAATGTCGCTTTTTTCCATATGCTTACGTTAGAATAGAATTGCAGAAGTTACAGGAAAATGCATTTATTCATTCCGTTACTGATACAGGATTGTTTGCTTTGGTGTAGTGGTTGCTCGTTCTAATTAGCAAAGAATTGAGTTTTCCAATGCTTTGTTCTTTATTTGAAATTATTTGAGTTTTGTGGACAACTTTAAGAGTGTCTTTTTCATATAGAGCATGCCACATCCTCAGTACTTTCTTTCTTCTCATCCACTGTATACACCATTTCCCCTCTATTTGATGCTTGCACAGCACTGAAAAGCAAATTTAGCAAAACACACTTTTTTCAATAGTTCTTTTATTTTTAAGTTTGCTTTTCCCCCTTTTTTCCTTTACTTAGGAAAAACAAGATTCTGAAAATGTTTGAAGTGGAATGTTTTGAGGGTAGAAAAATGTTACACAGTGGCTTAATGCTGATGTGATGTTTAAAATATACATTTAAAAAACTTGTGAACTCTCTCTCCTGCAGCTTTATGAATCCACGTGGGTATGGTTTAGCTCAGTTCTGGCTTGCAGCGATGTTGTGCTTTTTAATAAATGCAGGTGGTATGTGCTAGTAAGGAGGGAAATCCTTGTGCTGTCGGACATTCTGGTTAAAAAACCCAGTATATGTCATCAGGTAGTATACTTCTTTATGACAAGACCAATTTTCTAGCTAAAATAATGTAGTTTCTATCAATTATCTGTAAAAATCTCCTCTTTTTAAAAGCGTGGCTTTGTCTCCCCACTCTCTTAAGGTCCAGCCGCTACAGAGCACTGTAGGACTTACAAAGGGCCTGGCTCGTCATTCAGTTTTAAGCCTGATACTAAAACCTGGTGAGAGGAAGTCTGTCAAAGTGAAGTTCACCCCAGTTCTTAACAAAACCGTTTCATCATTAGTTGTTATCAGGTATGACGAATGTTTTCGAAAGGAGTGTGAGTTTTTCTGATTACTGTTTCTTTCCTGTGTAAGATGATACTTGTGATGGGCTGTCAGAAGCAACTCCCGCTTCTACAAGAATAGTTGTAGAATCATTATGTGTCTGGAGAGACATTTAATTTATATATAATGGTGATATGTTTGACAGTAGCTAAACTGCACTCTATATACACTCTAATATAAAATAAAACCTACTGTGATACTTTGAGGCCTGAGTTCTTAATGCCGTCTTGCAAGTGGGGACTCTAGTTACAGATGCCATCTGCAACATCAAGCTGCAGCAGGAGTTCAATCTTTAGGAGGAGGAGCTCTGTTTGAGCAAGTGTTTTCACTTCTGTGACACGTTCATCTGAGGACAGAACACAAACTTTTACCAGTACCTCACTGGGGTTGTGATTTGAATGCTACCTTGTGATTTCTTAGGGTTTTGTCCTGCAAACACGATGTTTGAGACACCCCCCACCCCACTATTTACTTCCCTATTGTGGGGAATTATTTGTGGAACTGCTTATATTTCTGTCCTCCTGCTTTGGGATGTAACTTCATGGTCTGGAGAGAAGTTTGCAGGAGCAATAGACTGCATAATCCTGGTATGAATGTTTCCCCTTTTCCTTTGTGCACAGAAATAATTTGACTGTAATGGACGGCATAATAGTACAAGGACAAGGAACGACGGAGAGCTTGAAAGTTGCCGGCAAATCTCCTGGTCCAGGAAGTTCTTTACGCTTTAAAATCACAGAAGCATTATTAAAAGACTGCTCAGAAAGTGAGTACTTTGCAAGCTACTATCATAGAAAAGAAATTAACATTTAACATATATAACTTGCAAATATTGTGGAAATATTTTTTCTCCCCTGTTCTAGTGCCCCAGAAATTTAGTTCCCTTTGTGTACATTAAAATTGCTTCTTCAGTCAGAAAATGAAATATTTTACCTTTTTCATTTTGATGTGAGTGTTAGGAAGGATGAAACAAAAGCTCTTCATCCATTAAATCTCAAGGCAGGGGAGGTGAGGATCCTAGTAAGTGTACTAGACAATCTCAAATTCCTCAATTTTATTCAGAGTGGATCACAGGTGTGATGTTTTGATTGGGGTTGGTTTGGTTTTTTCCCCCTGACACCTTCAGAACCAATGTGCACATAGCCAACACAGAAGAAGGTGGGCTGTGTTCTTCAATGAAAATTACATCCCAGCCAGATTCTGGTCTGGGGTGAGAAGTTTTCTGCTCCGTGGCCCGTGCTCGCCTCTAAGAGGAGAGCTAACAGTCCCTGCATTACCAAAGGAACTGGTAAAAGAGGTTTTAGTTTGATCTTGTATTAAAATCTGCTTTTTATTACTTTGCAAATTTCCAGAAATATTTGTAAGGTGCTGTCTTAATTATTTCCTGAGATTAGTAAGGGATGAGTAAGAATACTTAAAGAAAGCTTAGTCATTGTCTCTTACAATGTTGTGCTTTGGGGATTGTTTTTGCGAATGGGATGTGTAGCCCAGCTATGGATTTTATTTTTAAGACGTCAAAAAGAAAAAGCTTTAATTCTTTCTATGCTGTGACTTTTCACAGAATACCACAGTATTATGCAGTATGTCAAAGACCTTTACAGCCTAAGTGATTATTTTTTGCGAGGCCGGCATGCTGTCGGAGGTTTGGGGTTTGGTTGGTTTTTTTCCCTGATGAGTTAAGAGGGCTCTGAAGCCAGACAGATGCCCTCCCTTGAAAATGCTGAGAATCTGGCTGCAGAGACCTGTTCCTGCAGGTTACCTAAAGATTTCCATGGGCCTCACTAGTCCCCCTTCTCGCTGGAATACCGACAGAACTCCCTTCTGCTGGGCAATGTGAATGTAGAGAAGGATATCTGTTTAGCACACCACTGATTACTTTCTGCTGTTTGTTTCTAGAAATGAAATATAAAGAACCAAATTTCACACTGAGAAGAACGTTTAAAGTGGAAAATACCGGACAGCTGCAGATTAATGTGAAAACTATGGAAATCAGTGGCTATACCTGTGAAGGATATGGATTTAAAGTAGTTAACTGTCATGAGTTTGCACTAAGTGCCAATGCCTCTAAAGACATTGTCATATTGTAAGTGGTTTTTCTTACGTCTGAAGGGAGCCTTACATTAGGAATTCCGTATACCTAATTCTCTTTTGGAGGAAAACAGTTAAATCTGGTTAAATTCTGAGGTATTTTATGTAAGCTTTGAGTGTTTTGGGTTTGTGGGGTTATTTTAATACAGCACAAAACATGAACTTTCCCTCTCTTTTTGCAAACACAGTTTGATTTTTAAATAACTTAAAGTTTTTGTTATTGTGTATTACTTTTGTTACTACCCAGCAAAAGTAACTTACTGAGTTGGAGGATGTTACTCTGTGTTTTTTAATACATTTCCTTCACTTGGGTTGGGCACATGAGATCTAGATTTACGTAAGGGTTTGGTGCATTGCAGTGTGTAGAAAAGAGCCTTTAGTCTATGGATTTTCATCATAATGCACAGCATTTCAGTCTTGAAGATTTTGTCTGTTGCTGTAAGGATGATTGTATAATTCATCTGTGGCTGTTGTAAAAGATATCTGCACCAAAACCCAATCTTTTTTTACACTGCTTGGATTGAAATTTTAACTGCTCGGGATATGGTATCACAGAAGTTCAGAAGATGCTTCTGTTCTGCAAGAGGACATATGGGATATTGCAGGCAGTGAAGCTTCCACAGTATTTCTGCAACAATTGTAGTTTGGGATGAGATGGAAACACAGTGGTGTAATGTTTTTGAAAAGGAGTGCAGTTGTGACTTGGAGGTGAAGTGTTTAAAACCACCGTGGCTCCCCTAATGGTCGGTTCCAGCACTTAGAGTGGCAGTTAGGGGGTTTTATTGCATTCATAGCTCTCCTTTAACAGACTGATCAAAGCATAGTTTCATTCATTAGACTGTATCTTCATATGGTGTATCAGATGTGTTAAGCATGGGTGTTTATGAACTAGTCACACACATCTGGGGGTATTTGAAAGATACTCCTAAGTATTTTTAGGCTGCCTGGATGATTTTCAGCTAAATTACTAGGGCTACTTGTTATAAATGTTTGATTGGGGTGCCAGTCATGGCAGGAATTGGTGGAGTTTGTGTTTTGTTGGTCTAACTTTTTGTAAAATTTATGAATAACATAAACTACCTCAAACTTGTCATGCTGTTTGTATGAAAAGTTCTAACATGCTTCACTTTGTTTTCAGGTTTACACCTGATTTCACTGCTTCCAGAGTCATACGTGAATTGAAGTTCATCACAGCAGGAGGCTCTGAATTCATATTTATCTTGAATGCATCCCTTCCATATCACATGTTAGCAACGTGTGCAGAAGCCCTGCCCCGGCCCAACTGGGAGCTGGCGCTGTACATAATCATCTCAGGAATAATGAGGTGGGGTGCACGTGGTGGTACTTACCGGTCGGTGTGCGCGCGTGAGCTGCTGGAGTACAGGCTAGAGAGAGAGATGGATGGATCCGGCATGTGCTGTAACTGGTGTAAAATAAAATAGGGACAGGTGGAAAGGGAGAACAAATGAAGAAACGCTCCTGTATATTGAGAGAACAGTTCAAGGCTGAGGAGCACTGACTTTCTGCTCAAGCTGAGGATGAAGTCACAAGACTTCTTGCCTGGCCCTGTTTCCTTAACTGCAATTCATACTCCTGTTAGCCCTGGGATTGTGTGGGGTTTTGATAAACACAGCCAAACTGTAATCAAATTAGGTGTTAAAGCACTGCTAACCATGATTTCCTATAGAGAATTTAAGCGTCTTTCTGGAGTTTTGTGCTTCAGAGACACAGGGGACAATGGCAGTAATGAGCTTAACAGATGCTTTGGATGAATTTAACTTTGCTGCCACTTGTAAGTGACAGACAGCTGGTGATGCTAATAATGGGATTTCTGAGAACCTGAAGGGTGCTGTTTGCAGTGCTGCGCTCTCAGGGGTTACGTAGTAGCATATTAATGCACCTTTTTCTCAGCAAGCTGACATGAGTTAGCTACAGCTGGTTGGAGTATGAGTTGAAAATTCCACTGCGTTTTCCTAGCCTAACCTCTGCCTGTCTCAGTTCTAAATCGGGGGTTATGAACAGCGTGTCTCTGGCCATAGCTTGGGTGTGGGACACTTCCCGCCACTGCCTCTATCCAGGGAACACCCCAGCCCAGAAACGCCTCAGCGTTAAGTTGTTACTTACCAGTAACGGCAACTGCTGTTTTCCTTTTCCATTAGTGTGAAGCTGATAGATCTTAGTGTGAGGTGGGTTGCTGCTGTAGGTAGGTGCCTGTCAGGAAAAAGTGGTCTTCCTGTGCGCTGCAGATCCAAAGCGTTATCACAGATATGTCATGTTTCTGCAGGTTTTTTCATATGAAGATACTGGCTCTTCCACAGTGCTGTACTGTGATACATAAATGTTGGGTTAGGCTGTTGTTCCTTCCAGGGACTGAGGAAAGATATAGAGAAGATAAAGTTAACAGTCCACTGAATTTTCTTTTTCAACTCTTCAGCATATTCCTAAGTAACTCTTAGGAAACTGCATTTGCCTAAGTAACAGCAAAATTTCTGTTTAGGAAATTTTGTTTCCTAAAACTGCATTGCTTAGGGAAGTGCTGAGTAAATACTTTAGTGGTTTTCTTCTGAATTTGCTAGAAATATTCAGCTTAGTTTCTCTTGAGTTCATTGGCAGAGTGAATGATGCTTGGCAGCTCACAAGTGCAGTTTGCTTGGGTAATTTTGCATGTGGTGTATTTGTTAACTAGCCTTTACAAAAGAATGCAGAGTGATAATCCTTTCCCTTGCTATGTCTTTTTCCTACAAGCACAAAACACCCTTCTCAGTAGCAAGCTAGAGAAGTGTCCTAATGTAACCATGTCACAATATTCCAAGGATCCTGTGCACAGCAAGCCTCCAACTTTAAAGATGCCATCATGTAGGGGTTTGCTAATTGCCATTAAGTTGTTGTAAAGCTGTCCTTAATTGCTAAGAATGAAGAACACTTTGAACAACAACAGCAAGGAGTATGTCTAGATCATATTTTTAATTTGATATGGTGGTGTTTATTTGTTGCCTTCCCTAAATTACTTTTGGTTTGGATTGTTGCCATACTTGTGGCTCCAAGTTTTGAACAAAGGAGCCAGTCCTTTTAGTGGAGGATTTCCCAACGAAGCATATGTGTGCTGCAGGATAAACTCATGAGGGGCAAGAGAGATGTGCCAAGATCATTCTTTGGTGTGTAGACTGTGCTAGTCCCCACTGTGGTGTCCCTCACACTAATTTTTGTAATTCGAATGACACAAGTGCTTTGTGCTAGCTGTATTTTTCTCTTTTGTTCTCTTACCATTATTTTTTTAAAGCAAAAAACCCAAGTTGCCAGTCCCACCACCACCACCACACCAAAACCAGCCAGTGCAGTTAAAATGACCATGAAGCAAGTTATGTTCTGTTTTTTGGTTCAAATCTGGGATTTGTGTATCAAAACACCAAAGATGGCTTACGTAAAGGGAGTTGAGTCCTTACCCAGACAGTAGCAAAGGAGAAGCCCTCAAGGTGACCTTTTGCTGCAGCCTCCCCTGCACAGCCTTTGCTGACCCCAGCACTGTGGGGTTGAGGGGGAAGCTCACCCATCTACCCAGCCCACCAGAACCCTGCTTGTGTAGCACCACGGTGGTTGGTAGAGATGGGGTGCTCTTGTCAGTATCAGGCCTGTGAAACTTTCAGATAGCACCATGGATTTAGTGAGTGAAAGAGATTATGCCTTTTTCCTTAATCCCAAGGGTCATTCCAGTTTTGATGGCGTGGCACGCAAGGCAGGCCCTTTAGAGTAACAGTTTGTGTAAACTCATCTGAAAAACTCCTTTAAAAATGTGTTTAAATTTTCTGTTGCTTGTCAGCATATGGCATGACAATTCTTTCCAACCTGCTGCTGTCAGGTTGGCATCTGGAATCCTTTTTAATCCCAGTGGTAGGGAAAACCCCACTGATAACTTGCTCTCAACAGCTGAGTTGGGCTCCAGAGTTCCTTGTATTTTGGGTGATAGTTAAAACTTAAAAGGTGATAGCTTGGCTCAGGTTCCTTTAGCTAAAATTAAGCAAGAGATATCTCATCCTTCTGTGTGAACTGAGGCTGGTTTTCCTGCACCAGGCTTAGGAAAACTGCCAGTCAGCACGGGGCAGAACAGTAACTGAAGTTGCTATTAGAGTTCTTTACTTGTAAACTTTCCAGGGTAGTAGGCAAGGCAAGCTTTAGTCATCACCATTGCTTCTTCTCCCCCGAAACTCCCACCTATTAGAAGATGACATCAATAGCATGATGAAGGGGCTCTGCAGTGGTTTTATTGCTTCATTCAGCAGTACAGCTCCCTGCGGCGCGTTACGTAAGCGGAGAGCTCCTGAACACGGTGTTGCAGCAGACGCAGTTGGTTGTAAGACTCCTTGAAACGATCAAGCATCCCTTCCCCGAGCAGCAGCGCAGGCCTTGGCCTGTAGGGCAGAGAGCTGCTGGCTGCTTGGGTGCTGTTGTGATGTCAGATCTCCTCATTTGTCTTTTGGGTTAATGTTCTCTGCAACGTGTGTATCATGTTAGACTCTGGTGTATTTTCTCTTCCTATCAGAGTTGTGGCTTGGATGCATTTGTCAGCTTTTTAGTACAAGATGCAAACATCTTGTCTGGCGTGATGAGATTCCTTAACCTCACAGCTCTCAAAACTCAGAAATACTTAGATGAGTCTCTCTCTTCTCTGCAGCGTGCTCTTTCTTTTGGTAATTGGAACAGCCTATCTAGAAGCTCAAGGAATTTGGGAGCCATTTAGGAGACGCTTGTCCTTTGAAGCCTCAAACCCTCCCTTTGATATGGGAAGGCCACTTGATCTCAGGAGAATAGTTGGAATTTCATCTGACGGAAAGTAAGTGTTTGGTTTTCCTGGGGGATGTTCCCCCTCTTCCTTTTCTATTTTTTTTCTTTATATATAAAGGCAGTAAGAAGGTAATACTGCTCTTCTGGTGAATGAATAAAGACCCTCCCAGTTACTTATAAAAAGGTGGTTTGGATAAACAGATGATTGTGAGGAACATCCATCTTTGGGGGGAGGGGCGGGATTGGAGGGAGGGAGGGAAAGAAAGAAAACAACAACCAGACCTAAATCCTGTCGAGTTTCCTGTCAACATTCTAAAACCCAAAAGGTACAGACTGCAGAAAAACTGCAGGCCACAAGTTCCTACCTGTGGTGTCCTCAGTTAAAAAAGTTCTTCCCCTTTCAGTGTTCCTTCCAACATATATATTGACTGTCACTTTGCAGTGATTTTGTTCACCCGTACAGCAAGCAAGAGAACAGGAAAAGGTAAAGACCTGCTGACTGGCCAAACAAGTTTTGGGCAGTTTTGTTGGTTATGTGCCAAGAACGGTGTGGTTCAAGGATTCTTTTGGCCATAGCGATTCTTTTTTCATGTGGAGTAGAGTGTGTTTGTAGGGTATATCTAAAGGCTTGTTGTTCTTTCAGCTTGAATGCGCTTGGATCAGATTCTAATCACAGTTCATCCAGAGGGATCTACGGAGGAGGCGGGTCGTCCTCACGATCCGCTGCAGGGAGTCACAAGCAGTGCAGTGCAGCAGCACACCTTCACAGCAATAGAAATGCACCTGACGTTGAAAACATCAAATCCAAAAGCAGCTCCAGCATAACTAATAGGACTTCAGCACAAGCGGCTTCCCTGCAGTCGGTGAACAGAGCAGGCCCCTTTGCCTTGGATTCAGGTGCCACTGCTCAGACTCATGCTGCCACCACCAAAAGAGCCAAGGGGACGAGGCAGAACCAGCAGCCGACGCAGCAGCAAGCATCAGCTTTGGCAGAGCAGCCCCTCCAGCAACCCCCAGCTCCCGGGCCCCAGCAGCAAGAGCAACAGACTGAAAGTGCTTTGCCACAGCTCCCGCTTCTCAGCCCGCCTCATGCCGAATGTGCCAGCAGCAGAAGGCACAGCTCGGAGGATTCAGATCTCACTGGGCTCATAGAAACTATGGAGAAAGACTTTGACCACCCAGAATCCCCTTCCCCAGATGTGTTTACAGAGCAGCCCCCATCTCCACTAGCAAAAAACAAAGGTAATACAATTCTGCTTTTTTTAACCAGATGATTCATTAGGGAAAAGCCAGAGAACAAGATTTAATCAACTGTAAAGGTCATGTTTACATAGCGTGGAAAGTGATAGCTTCTCAGCTGTTCCCTGCCCTGCGGTATGCGCCCCTGCCTCCAACGCCTCCTTTGTTCATTTCATGGCAGTGAAGTTCTCCATGCAGTGCTAGATTGAGATTCGGCCTGAGAAAGTTTTGGAACATTGTGGTGAAAGCAAGTGTAACTGTTTATAGATATCTGACCCCCTGAAGAACAAAGGTGCTTTTGGTTGCTACTCCTCTGCCTCTGTTATTTTCGCTTGGGGCTGGGCATTGAGGAAAGGGAAAGGGAAAAGGAAGTTGTCTGAGTGCATTACAGGAACGGAGATGGGGAGAAAGGGAGGAGAGGAAGAGCTCTGTAACCCCCTGCGGTGTCGTTGGGGGATGGAATCCTTCATGCCCAGGCTTGCACTTTTAGAAAATCCTTGATGTCAGGTGGTCAGCAAACTTATACACAACAGTTGTGTTTATAAGTTGCAGTTATCATTGCATGTGGTTGGAGTTGAGTTTGAATCATTCATGCATCTTTTTGATTGCCTAATGCTTAAAATAATTTATTGGATTTTATGCATTAGATAGATTCAGGCAGTTAAAATTATACATCAGCTATCTTCCTTTCTCATAAATGCTTCGTTAGGGTAGAGCTTGTTACCATGCTTTTTGTGGTAGCCATTTCAGTTGTGTCCTAGAGTTGTGTGTTTATAAATTCAATCTTAAGGTGCTTGTTCCTAAGTGAGTTTCCACATTTTTCAAGCAATGCTGTTGTACAGGAACAGCACTGCTGCTGTGTTGCTCATGAGAGATAAAGTTGAGAAAATGAATGGTGGGAAGGCACACAAACCCTGAAGCATCTCCATGACCACGTGCCACCAAAGAGGTTAGGGAGCAGTGAGCAGAAAGTTCTTAATTGGCTCAGTGGATGCGATGATGCATCTGGACTTTCAAAGGGAAGGCTCTGAAGTGATGAGAGATGCTGCTGAAATGTGCTGCTTTATTTCTGGGCTGGTTTGGTTTAGACTGGGGGAATTAATCTCAAGAGAATTACGACCAGCTTTTCAGGTATTCGTTTCGCAAAGGCTGAATGGTACTCCAGCAAATGACGTGGCTCAAGGCAGGTTTCATAGGCAGTGTCTGCCTCAGCAAATAGCACGGTATTGGAGCACTAGAAAGCAAAGTGGCTGGTGGTGGGGATGTAAGGTCCCCGTAAGGTCTGCCTGAGAGGATTTACGGTGGGCTGATCCAGTCCAGGTACGGAGCGCTTCTGGAGCCCCTCTCCCATCTGTAGTTCAACCTAAAAGGAAACCAGCTCTTGCACTCCAGTCCTGCCGTACGACTCAGCTGCCATGCAGAGGTTTCAAAAGCGTATTTCTGATCCGAATAATGTGGTGTGCCAGTGGTGACAGTTGTGTACCTACAGCAGCTTCTGGCGGTCTGTGTGCTGGGAGCTTCGCTTACCCAACAGCTGCTCCAAGTGTTGACAGACCTTTGATTGCAGTTTTTCAACTACATAGAAAGGCGTCTTCTCAAGGTGGCTGTTTCTATCTATTTGTCTATCAATTTCAAAAGCTGGTTAAACAGTGATAAAATACTTGGTTCTTAACCACTTAAAAGGCTTCCACTTTCTGGCATCACTTTCGTGTTCAGTGACTTTCTCCCAATGACAAATTCATTCAGATAAATTCACATTCTTTCCCCCTGCTTCAGAGGCTCTGCATCATTTGCGCTCTGACATGTTTAAATATTCAGAAAACCACCACAGTCTATATTGCAAAGCGTATTATGAATGTTACATTCTGCAATCCAGACAGTTTTCTTGACCTCTTCATCATCTTAGATCAACAAAACAGATTTATGCACGAAGACTTATTTTTAGAGAAGCCTTATTAAAAAAAGAAACAGCCCACCAAACTTACCTGTAAGCTGTAATTCCTGTAATTCACCTCACAAAACCTCAGTGCAACTTATTAACTCAAATAGAACTTGCCTGTTTCCATTTGCCCTCTTTAGAACCATAAAGCCAGAGGGGAAGTTCCGCTGTCTATCTGGATCTACGTACACACGCTGATATTTGTCTTTAGATAAAGACCTCAAGCCCATCACAAACATTTGCAGAAGCAGCAGCTTCTGAACTAAAACTGGGCAGGATTCCCCTCTTTACAGTCTCCTGTTTCAGTTTCCTAATGCTGGGGCACCAGCAGGCTGCCGCAGAGGCTAGATCAGCTTTTTGTTAAGCAGCTGGCTCATGTTATATTTTCATGTCACGATAACAGCTGAAATGGGTTTGCTGATGATGAACATTAAACTGTGTAGCAAATCTGAGCGTGGATTGCATTTGGCACACATCTTAAGAGCAAGGTCTTCTGAGACAAAAGCACCCTATAAGGTAGAAGCCGACCACTAGAAGATTTCCAAGAGCTACTTTATTTATGCTTTTATTTGCATTTGCATCCAAAAGAATCTTTTATTGCCAATATTTTAGTTCCTGATCCAGAAAACATGGATATTAAGCCTGAAAAAATCCAGGTTTGAAGGCACTGCCATTTGATATGTACCCGGTATTCACCAAAATACTGAAGGCAACTTTATGTTTTGGTGCACTTTCCCTGTGGAACCTTCTGCCACATGAAATATGACAGCTGGCTTTGTGCTTCTAGACTCAATTCCATCTTGAGCTGATACAAATCCCAGAAGAGGCTGAATCCTCTTGCTCAGCACAGGTCAATTGAGTTGTTACTTGAGGGAACTATCAAGTTCGTCCTGGCAGCAGTAGGCAGGTGCTGTGTGGCTCGTGCATGGTAACGCTTAGGCTGAAGGGCAGCCCCTAAGAAGGGTCTCGTTGGGAAAGGCCTACATGACATCTGATGAAAGGCTTAAGGATATTGTGAGCGTAGGAGAATAAGAGGCAGCAAAGGTAAGATAATGATGACTCCACACACCAGTTTCTCTGTATTGATGCTTTTCTCCAGTAACTGTTTTACTCCCCAGCAGCCAAATCCTGCCCGTTTTGCAAGCCAGAACCTCTGGCTTTATTTTCAAGATTCTTAAACCTCTGTGTTTTGAACTTAGTGTGCTGCCTCTCAGTTTGCCTGCAGACGTTGCAGGAAAAACAGCTGTTTGAGTAGCCTGCTGTATTGGGGTTTTTTGTTTGCTTGTTTATCTGTGGGTTCCTTCAAGAAGATGGATTAAGCATCTCCTGGAGCATTCAACGCGCTGCTTTCCCTACTTTGAGATGCAGTAACACTTTAGTGTGTCAAGCCAAACTATTTTACAGTCAGCCTAGTCATACCTCCTAGAATAGCACACTCTGGAAGAGTAACATGTGTCAAGGGGAGAAATTGTAGTTGGGGGTGAGATTTCAGGTTTTGGGGGTTGGGGTTTTTTACATCTTTGCTAGACAAATACTAGAAGTGATTTTTCTCATCTGCTTTAGTCTTACTGTGCGTTGCCTGGGTGTTTTTCAACTGGCAAGCATACTGATCGTTTCTGTTCTTCGTTTTGTCAGAGGGTAAAGCTTGTACCAACTTCTGAAGTTCAGGTTTAAATCTAGTCTCACGTGGTCAAACTGTCAAATTGGATTCTAAGGTGTTCAAAAGGAATGCAGGAACAGAGCAGAGCAGAATTACAGGTAGCCAGGTGCCCACATCTACAGAGAGGCAATGGTGGTAGGGCTCGGAGATGGAGTCAGTGACACATGGAAATCGGGGTTCTTCAGGTTTGGTGCTGTCACTTGCAACGTGGCTGTAAATGGTTGGTGTGTCCTAACAGATGATCAGTTTCAGAGGTTGAATTGTGGGGGTTAGCCTCCAAAATGTGGTGAACTATCCCATCTCCCAGTACTGCTGCTGAGAATCTGAAGTGCCCTTATCTTGCTAGGGAAAGGAAAAACACTTCAGCGCAAGGCTAAGCCACAGAAGAAGCGGGAAGAAAAGGACAGAAGGGGCAAAGGAAAGCAACAGGAAGATGAACTAAAAGATTCCTTGGCAGATGATGACAGTTCTTCAACCACCACTGAAACCTCCAACCCAGACACAGAACCACTTCTCAAAGAGGTAGGGTGCTGCTCATAAAAGGAGGCTCTTCTGTAGCTGGCGCATCACCTATGGGAGCAGGAATACAGTCTCTTCCCCTGTCCCCAAATTCTATATATTCTAATCCCTAACAAAGGAAGAATGTTAATTAAAAGCCATCTTTCCCAGCCCTTGCCTTTGCTTCTCTCTTAAGTCTGCTCCTCTGAGTAGGAACACACTTGAACCATGTAGTCTCAGGACTGAAAGTGCCCAAGTGACTGTGGTTTAAATAAGCCACCAGTGTTCAGCAGCACCATGGCAATTGTCTCTCCACACACTCCTGGCCTGGGCTGCTTGCAGATAGAACGCCAAAGCGTGGGCACTAATTGTACTCGGTAAATGAGGCATGCACTGAACCCAAGTGTTTCCTCACTTACAGGGGGTGTCAGGTCACTGGTGGTGACTTGCACTTTTATTTTACTCATTTGGTTTAACTGCTCTAACAATTTGTGTAGTGGACAGGTTGTCTTAAGTATTTGGTCCTAGAGCACGTGCTGGGCAACCCAGCAAAGCAAAGGTAATCACAAAGAGAAGGAAACCAAGCCTCAATCTTGATGGGTCTTAAATTTGAGCTTTGGAATGGTTTAGCTGCAGGAAAAAAGAAATCCATGTAATATATTTTTAAAAGTTACAGTTTAATAAGTTTCCATTTGAAAAGTCCTTTTTGATTCTTCAGGCTGGCAATTTGACAGTAGGCTCGTATTCAGAAAGTCTCAGAAGTGGGATTTAAAAAAAAATAAATAAAAAATGATGGAGTTGCTCTTATTCTTGGGTTAGTGGAAGAGTCTGTTCAGCCAGCCTGGACTGCGTACGACAGACGTGGTGTAGGTCTCAGTACAGAACTGGCATCCTTTTAAGTAGACTCGGATGCCGTGGCCTGAGGAGCCGTGTGCTTGCCAACATCTGATCTGGTTGAGGCACATGAATTTGTTAGATATTTCAATTTCTGCTTTTCCAATTAGGAAAAGAATAGGTACCACATTTAGTAGGTACTCACTAGGTAGTAGAAAGATACCTTCTCTGCTGCAAAAACACCTTTTCAAATAGCATCCTTTCTTCAGCCCTGTCTATAATAACTATGTATGTTGTGATGCAGGAGGGACTTGGCTTTTCATGACTATTAACGTGTTGTGACAACGTCTTTTGTAGGAACCTGAAAAACAAAAGGGAAAAGTTAC